>CM036562.1:83052927-84252927 GCA_020745775.1 Theristicus caerulescens
GGGAAACATTGTAGTTGGAGGCACGAATGGATGACCAGGCACTAGTTGAAGGCAGCGTGGTGTTCAAAGATGAGGATGACCCTACGATAAAGACAGAAGTCAATCACAGCCCAGTGCATCACAAATGCAATAAAATTAAAAGGCATGACTTGTAGTCCAGACTGAACACGTCTGCAGTCAGACAAGGGACCTCCTCTGCTCTTCTCAGTCCTCATCCTTGACCTAAAGGCACGTGATGGCAAGCACACTCAACAGCAGGAAGCACCCTGCACTTGCTGCAAGCAAAGCTAGTGACATTACTGCAATGACTAGACTGCCAAGTTTTGCTTGCCTACTTTCGAACACACTGCCTCTCTGTGCACAGAATTACATCAGAACGCAGATCAGCAGCGTTCGCTCACTCTACCCGCATTCTTGGGATATCTGTTGCATTGCATCAAGTAGCAGTGCTTGAGCCAAAGATGAGCTTTTCAGCTGTGAAATCCACCATACAAAAGATAAACAAGGAGATGAGCAAGTGGCAAACACATCTCCAAGTAAACAGTTTCTCTATGTGACTGAAGGAAGATTTGTACACAATTAGAAAACGTAGCATCTGAACATACCACTGTTCCTGTCCCTGAGGTGGTCAACTTCCCGCACAGTATTAATTGAAAGATTGTTTATGACACTGCCAGGAGTGACGTAAGGGTCAGTTTCAGGGTCGATGTTTGGATAACCTTTCCATGGCTCACCAGGACGAAACTCTAGGAATAGAGGTTCAGAAAAGAAGCTTATTTTGATTTTTTTTTTTTTAACAGGAAACAACTGTCTAAAGAATACATCTCTCAGTGACTGAAAATCCAAAACCTTTTAAGCATTTAATTGACTTAATTTAGTCTTCTTTTCACTTTATTCAGTTCATTTCTAGTTTTTCTGGTCCCGTCTCACCAGGCTAAAATGTCAAAGCAGGACAATATACTTCTCTTTGTACAATAAAACTCCTGCTCTCTATTTCGATCTGCTAAAAACACACCCTTAATGCTTTTCTGTAGGCTGTTTCCCTGCCCTCTCCACGTGTAATAACCAAGGAACACAGAAGAAACACAGCTGAACAGTAAGAACCATGCAAAGAGTAAGCACTGGCATTGCGTACCTGGTGGCCAGTTAACACTGCTAGAGCCATTAGGCGATTTGGCACGGGGCCAGCCATCCCCAATAGATCCAGGAGGACTGGCTGGTGAATTACTGCTGTTCATAAAGTCATATGGAACAAATGGAGACTCTTCCAGCCTAAAACCACTTGAAATAGCACCTAATTAAAAAAAAAAAAGTCGTCAAATATTTTTCATGGCCAATTTTTGTGTTTTTATATACCTGTATATATAAAACCATGCCCATGTAAAGCATTCATGAAATATATAGCAGCATACTGCCCTCTTATGATGTCAAGTTATATAGGAAGTCATACAGGTTTATATAATCTAAAATGAAATGTCTCTGAATAATTCAGGAGAAAACCATAAGAATAATCTCCCATGAAATCATCTCATTAAAATAGTATACTAATTAAATTTAAGTAAAATATTCATTCAAGAGGGTAAGAACAAGACTCCAACTGGATAACAGGGGTAGTGAATATATTCTATGATGGGAGGGCTCTTGGAAGAAACATCTACAAAATCTGAAGGATCTTTAGCTACTGCAAAGCTCTGTATATTCTACTCATATTCCTGGGAGGGAAAAAAAAAAACCAAAAAATAAAGATCACTGGAGACAGAGCAAGGAACAAAAGCACTGTACACAATCTATTTGATTCTCTGCAAGTCCTGTAAGGAGAAGTTTAAAAGTCATTACACAGCAAAGCCAAAGATATTCTACAGTTCTGAGGGAATAAACGACTTTGACTAGCGAGTCAATGCAATATGGAGTTCAAATAATCAAATTCCTAATACTATCCAGAAAACTTTACCTACAACTAAAGTAACACCAACACTTCTGACTTCTGTTCATCTGTAACAATCAGATGAAGTTCAGAAGTGCAGTAGCAGGATATCTCCACTAGATGCTTAAGGCGGCAAGTAATTTCATAGTGGTAAAACAGCTGACAAATCTAAAAATATCCAAACAATCTGAAGACTGAACAGTAATAGGAGACTGGAGACATTTTATAACTATCTTTAGACACAGAATCTTTGTGCTATAGACTCAAATTTTAACTGGGTGAGATTTCAAGCAACTGAAACAGTTGAAATGTTGTATGAATCCTGATTACTGGAATGAAGTATTAAGCAACCATTAACATGACCAGAATGCCTGCACACAGAGTTAAATCCCCATAAATCACCTTAAGGCCAGCAGGGTGGGGGGAAAGAGAGCTAGAAAATCTAAAGCTTTTGGTTTAAACATATATGAAGCATTCCAATCCAGATGAAGGTAAAGCTAGCAGCAATAGTCACACTTAAAGAACAGTTTGGTTAAAAAAAGAATTCTGCACGTTCTACTAAATCTCATCACAAGATCACTTCTGTAAGTAAAAACATTCAAGAAAGCTATGGGCTGCTGTACAAGACAAGCAGCAAGTTTGGCACAGACAACACAATACAAATCCTGACAGCTACAAGCAACACAAACAGTGGTTACAACTACAGGCTTAAATAAAGCAAACCTGCATTTTATACACAGAACGTGAAAATATGATGTGTAATGTCAAATGCTACTTAATGACACGTTTAACATACCATGTTTGCTGGAGTTTTGATCTAATGATGTGTTCACAGAAATGCTGTCTACTGTAGTCCATTTCCTTAATCGAGATTGTGGCTCTTTAATACTGCTCATATCCATGTTTACATTCAAGTTTGAGTTCATTCCTAAAAACATATATAGCTTATGAAATACAGACCAAATGTTTTTCCTCTGCTAATTACCACTATTGTCCTAATAAACATTCAGGAGCATATTGCTATGGTTATTTCATGCTTCCAAGTCTCTGTTTTTGAAAAACATTCTAGCATTTAATACAGTGAACTTACTATAGACAGAAGCTAAGCTAAGCAATGCAAAGCACTCTGAAGTTCTCAGCTGATGTCTTCATGCAAAAATGTCAGTGGAAGAAGCCATTGAAGAAGTTAGAGAAACGAAAATGTAAACATCTAAAAAATGTGGCATTTCTAACCCCAGTCTAGCACCAGCACAACTGATTTCACCTGTACAAGTAGAAGTGCTGTACTTTGAAGAGCTACGCTTAGTTATAAAGGACACTTTTCTCAGCAGGAGAGCGTGTCTGTAACTCATCCCTATTCAGCACAAGTTATGTACTGGTATCTACAGTTACCACCTCATTCCCCTTCTTATTTGGGCTGTTCAACAGGACATCTTGCCAGCTTCTGAACCACAATAGCACAGATAGATAAGCACTTTGCATGGAAGTGCACAAGTAATACTACTCCCCTCCTCCATTTATCCTGTTCACACTGTATTAAAACCTCAGTAAGAGAAAACAAACAGAACTTGTCTTCGGCTGTTCTAAGCTGTTGTCTGTATTTCAAAATGTTTATCTGCCAGAGAATCAACACAATGCCAATCCAAATCAGTCCAAATACCTGTGAGAACCAGCTACTATGGGCCTGAACAATGTGCCCATGCTTTTGACTTTGGCATGCCTGCTCTCTTTCCAGTTCTGTAGGAATCCTTAATTCACAACCACACCTGGTTACTTTTCCAGCCTTTCAGATCTAGTTACTTCATTTCTGAAAATAAACCACTACAACGTTTTAACTTAGGGCGTTAAACTTTAACTTAGGGAACTTCTCAAATTTCTACTAGAAACACTTTCATTCAGCACTGAAAACTAGTGCTTAACTTTGTTCCTAAGTCGATATTCACTGCCATATAGAAGCTGGTTTGGTTTTTTGTTTGTTTGTGGTTTTCTGTTTGTGTTTCTTAAAGGCATAAACAGATGTTGATGTCAGAAAAGCAGCGCCTTGAATAGCCTCAGAGAAAGTGCCTTGTAACAGGACAGCTGAGTTTTAAGAAATATAAAACTATCAACAGCTGAAACAGAAAAAAAGGGAAAGTCCAATCAATCCAGTTTCTGACACCTCTCCCTCCGGCATTTTGCTGTTGTCAGAGCAATAACCTGTACACAACAACAACCACCTTTCTTCTAACTCTGAAGAAGCTTGCGGAAGACAGACCTCTAAAAGAAGGGTTAGTAAGATCACAAGCTGGCAAATAGGCACATCTAGCTGATGAGGTTAATGCTAGCCCCTCGGCAGGCACAGATCCATGTCCATAGCTCTGTATTTGAAACCTGTGGACTGAGGGATGAACATCAGTCCCTGGACAAAATCTAGAATTTAAACAGTCTTCCCAGAAGTAATTTTTCATATCCAATTGTGGAAGATTTTATATTGTTCAGCTATACTCACTATTTGGCAGAAAAAGGTATTTTTAATATTAGAAATACTTAATTCTATAAATGAATCAGGATGTGACTGCAGCACCCACCCCCAATCTCTGCTGTTGATGAACAAATACCTAGTGAATCTCGACAAATTCAGTTCCCCAGAATGTAAACAGGACCTCCCTCCTTTTGTTGCTAGGTCTCCTGACACTAATATTAGAACACGGAGAAAATAACATACCTACAAGATTTTCCAGAAGATAACTTGGCAAGTTCAGTTCCTTCTCACATGACTATGCTACTGTACTTTGTACACTTGGAGGATACTACCAATATTCCTCTTGACTCAATTTTTCACTAAAGGGTGAAGAAATTCCTGCAACCTACTATTTCTACCCTTAAGCTTTTATTAGCAGACTAAGTGTGGCTCCACTTGCTTATATCACTATACAGTACTACTCCAAAGGGATCCCAAGGAATTCTTATGTATACTGCAGCAGATTCCTGAGGGATCTCAAAGCAATCTTACATAATACTGCAGGTTCCTGAAGTGTGGCAATGATTAAGGTGAGAAAGCAGCTACTTAACAATAGTATACAACAATTCAACTCAAGAAATGAAACAGAAAGGAACCTAACGTAGGCAGGATGCAACTACTCAGCATGAAGTTTGGCTAGAGAGTTAAATATTCCTTTCATTAGACCTAACATAGTGTCTCTAATAGCTAAACAAACTTAGTTTTTATGCCTTGACCTTTGAATGAAAGCAGTAGTTAGATCTTGATGCCAATCATCAGCAGCAACTATTAAGCAGCAGCCTGGACTTAAGACTGACCACAAGCAGAATTCCAGTGTGCCACATGCAGTGCAACAGCATGGCCTGCACCGACCCACTGGCTCCATAACACTCCACCTATAAGCACAAGGATTTCAGCAGCAGTCTCTATTAAACAAACTTTTCTACAAAGGGCAATGAGAATGCAAAGGAAATCAGCCCAACAGAAATGACCAGATTAGAATAACATAGAAGAAAAGCAAACTGAAGAGGAGGAAAAAAAAATAGGGATAAGGAACAAGAGGTAAATGGTATACAGTTGTAGTAAGTATAAGATAGCATTAAAAGGGACCTAAAGTAAGGAGAAAATATACAAGCCTGGAATTTCTGAAGTAGAAATTGGACAGAATCCTGGAAATGTAGGGAGAAAGAAACAGGAGATGTTTGTATTTATAAATGTTCAGACATTTTGCCTGAAATGAGACAACCATTCTTTAAAAATGCAAAGCTAAAAGCTTTCTTTCCTGGACAAAACCACTAAAAGGGAAACCAACATTTTGTTCTACCTATGCAATTCCAGATTCATTGAAAACGTTTTTAAAATCCAAAGAAATGAGACCACATCAATGGATTCTTTGTCTGGATTCTACTTCTAAAAGTCCTTTAGCTCCAGGAATCGTAACTGCAAAAGGACTTTGTATCATCCTTGGGACCCAGAGGATAAAAAAAAGAAATAAAGGGAGACAGACATTCTTTAAGAATGTAAAGCATTTTGCACAGAAATACAGACAGTCACTTCTGCAATGAGTGCGCTTGTGAAAAAAGTTCTTTGGTGAACAAAGATAACTGGATAAGCCCCACAAAGAATTACTACTTCCATTAAAATCATAAGTGCTAACAGGATGACAATCACTATTGTTTTCAGAGGAGGCAGGCAACGTGAAAAGAAAGGCTGTGTGTCACATAAGCATTAACTGACTGTATGAAATTAGCATGGCGAAACCCACCTATAGGGAAGCTGCTGAATGCATTTATTGGCGATGGCCCTTTTTGTAGCTCAGGAGTAGCATGGGGTATGACATTCTCAAGGAAAGATTTCATGGTGGGTTGATGGAGTGACTGCTGTTGAGAGGGTGGAGTTTGCTGCTTCATTAACAGGTTTGGATCAAGCTGACGGGACTGTTGCATCATCTGTTGCTGCATACTAAGAGATCGACCCTTAAAAAAACAGAGCAGTTACAATATAAATAGGCAAATGCTTTTCCACATTTAAAGAAAGACAATGAAATGCATCTTTGTGCTCCGTGCATCTTAGCACAGCAAAACCCCAGCACTAAGCTAAGTCACTCCTTTAAAGCTTGTCAAAATCCCATTCACTCTTGCACACTTTAATATAATTTATAACAAGAAATGCAGCTCAGGATGAAGAACAGTTTTTAAAGATAGTTTGAAAAGTTAATAATAAACGTATTTATTTACCTGCTGCTCCTGCTGTTGACGACCACCAGAAGGCATGCTTCTTTGATTCTGCGCTTTTTGCTGCTGAGCCAACAACCGCTAGGAGACAGTGTTTTGTGGTGTTTTTTTTTTTAAGAACAATTTATAGCTGACGTAAGTCTCTACTTAGACTTTCAAACAGAACACAGAGCGACTAGCTTTGTTAGCTTACCTGTAACTGGGAGATCTGAGAAAGCTGGTTTAACTGGGACAGTTGATTCAACATGGCTACCTGTTGTGGGCCAAAAAGTGGGCTCAGGCCACCGTTGTTTGGTGCATACTTCAGTAATGATACTGGAACCTGCAAAATGGACCAGTATGAAGAGTGACCGACAGTAACGTGCAATTAGTCGTACTAGATGAATAATATTATAACCTCTGGTCAACAGCTGCCTAGTTTCTGAAACACTCATCAAGCCAAATATGTTTTCAAATATTTACAGAATAAATATCAGCAACACCAATAAACAAAAAACAATTTTCTGAAGCAGCATTTTGGCAGTTTATACACAGAATGTTTTCTGTACTCAATTACCTGAGGGGATAGTAATGGAGGAGGCACTTGAGCACGTGGATTAGGCTGAGATGAATTAAGAGGTTGTGCTGGAGGCTGCTGCATGCTCCTGGGCTGTGCTGCTATATTACCAACACCAAACATACTGGGATTGCCATTCTGGGGAAAAGATGGACAGTTAGTGACAATAAACCTCTTCTGCTGATTCTCCCACCCCTATACATTTGAATTAGAAGTTAAACACATATCAATCACATAGGTAGCTAAGATGTTATATCAAAAGGTATTAAATGCTGTCAAGTAACATGCCAAGGATATGCACACAGCCTTACCTGTCTAACAGAATTCAAGTTTTGCATACCCAGCCCTGCTAGGGAGCCAAGGGCTTGGTTAGGTAGTGCATTATTTGAAGGGGGAAGCTTCATGTTTTGATTGGACATAAACTGCATGTTTTGGGACTCGTCTGCTACAATGCCATCCTGATTGGACAGACAAACCGATGCGCAACAACCAGCCAGCAAGCAAGCAGAAGGGAGAAACCATTGCCAGGAACAGAAGGGAAGAGTCACATGACAGTCCAGCACCAGCAGGAAATAGGCAGAAAACAAAAGAGATCAGGTTAGTCATTTGCACTGCAAATGGGCTACAGAAAGTGCTTAGTATTATATATCAGTAAGTTAAAAAGAACAAAACATATCTTACAGATTAATAAGAAAGCCCTAATTTTCTTCTCCACTAAATGCAGAAAGCTAAGGAGCACACAAATAACTACTTAGAATGCAGAGTCAAAGAAGTTTAGAAGTGTCCACCAGTAAGACACCTACTAACCTTATCAAAGTAAGGACCGCGATCCATGGAAGACTCTTTGGAAATTTGAGGACGAGAACCAGGGCCTTTTCCAACCACACGATTGTAATCTCCAACATTGAGGCCATGCTTATCCATCTCTATTCGCTTATCTTGCAATAACCCTAAGAAAAGGTGAGAGATGTGACTACCACATTGAACGAAAGATTATTCAGTTTTGCAGATACACGAGAAACCAGTTCATGCTTATGAAGGGCTGAACTAATACTGCTCTTAAGCTAGATACTAATAAAAGAAAACATCGGTTTAGCTTTCAACTTCTGGGCTTTACTGAAAAGGGAAAGAAAACACTATGAATCGATGGTTACAGACAATTTAAAACTTGGAATCAGCAAAGCGTCAACAGATTTTGCTAGGCTTCACAAAAATATTATTCTCAATTTTCTCTTAAAAACAAGAAAGTGTAATTGTTTAAAGTTGAGTTTCCAGTGTGAATGCCACTTTTTTTTTTTTTAGTAGCAATAAGCATTGTCTTGGCTTTGAAGTAGTATTTTTATCACATCCCCTACATTTGTGTAATGTTTCAGAGGCCCTTTAATTTGATTCAGTTAAGGGGAAAAAAACCAAACTATTTAGCTAAAAAAAAAAGCACCTCACAAATGTAAAGTATTTGTGTTTATTAAAAGCAAATTAAGTTATCTTTTATCATTAATGCCACTAGGCAAGCTAGAAGATCAAAATATAAGCAGTAATAAAGGAGTCAATTTAATACTTCACTGCATGCAGTGCAAGAGAATTACTTTCCAAGCAGATGTTTTAAATTCAAATTTGAAAAATTGAAATAATTTAAATATGAGGCTTGCCATTAATATCAAAATCTAAAATTCAAAGAACAATTTCTTTACACAATGGACTATGAGCCCAAAAGTGAAAATATCCAATTTTAAATGTGAATAAAAAGAGTGCAACTACAATTAAAACTACAATGCTACACCTACTTTGAATTAAATATTCTATCATTATAATATTTTTTATTAATGTATTAAAGAATTACACTATTTTTGATTGCTAGAGGAATCATAACAGTCAATGGATTCAAATAAAAATAAAACTGCTCACAAGCCATTTTACACTCAGGTTTAAACGTTTCTAAAATAATTGTTCAGTATTTAGTTCTTAGAACTGAAAATGCGTTTCCAAGAACAAACCACAATGAGCAAGTGCGGTATTCGGAACATTTCTGTTTATATATAGTGAAGGTATCCAGAAGGCAATCTAGATACTTATATTACAAGAAACAAACACACCACACCCTGAAAACATTCTTTCATGTCAGCTTAATATATATAAAACTTAGCTTGATTTATGGATAATATTACTATAGCAACCAGGTGATTCAGGTGTGTAGCATTACTCACATGCACAATTTTTTCTCTCTACAAGCATATTCCTTTTCTTTAGGGAAACATTTAACTATATATGGCTATAACTATATATATTATATATAGTTTTTAAAAAGTAATTCACAGAAGGATATGAATTAAGAGAGAGACTGGAAAGGAAAGCAATAAAACCCAGCTAGGTTCTCCAGTTCTTACCTCCAGACATGTCCATCTTATTGCTCTGTATGGTTTCTTCTGGTGATTCTCTCTGAAGTAATAAAATGAATCATAATTATTTAATAATAATATTTTTAAAAGCTAAAACAAAGAGATTCCTATATACTATTTCAATTCAAACCTGCAAGAAAAAAAAAATCGAGACAAATCAGATGCTATTTTAAAGGATTTTCTCCCTTTAGTTGTTACCCAATTGAAAACAGGTATCTTCACCAAAACACATATGTAACATTAAGTAAAACATCAGACTACTGGATGAATACCTGGGTAGCATTTACAAAAACACTTTTCATCAATAAATAGGTCTTTTTGTAATGAGGATGTAAAGGAAAGGGATGGGTGACAGAGGAGACAAAGAGAAGTAAAAAGAAAAATACTATGAAAATGAACACTAGGCAATTAAGCATTTTAATCTTTGTGCATTATAACTAGCACTGTAAGAAGGCAGTTAAGCCAGGTAAAGGCAAGTACTTACTGAAAAACTGAGATTTGTGAATTGCTTAATGAATGGATTGATCCATGTTTCATCTTGCTTATTTCCACCTTTCATTATTCCCTTAAAAATAGAAAGGAATTCCTGTCACACTCAGACAATGTTTACCACCTACAGCTTAAATTACATCATAAAATGTTATGAATGAAGGTTAAAGCTTAATGGTACTCCACTCAGTGCAGCAATCTGTTCTGACTTAGCTTTTAGAATGACAACAGTGCAAAAACCTTGACGCAACCTCCTCATTACCTTTGTGGGCATTTTTTTCATATACGGTGGCCAATTTAAAGATGGGTTAGCTTCTTGTGAAGAACTGCTGTTCCACATTCCAATCTCTACATCCTCCTCTTCCTCCCAGCTGGTCTGACGACTGCCTGTCAATGGCATATCATCTCCACACCAACTGTCTTGCATAGATTTAGGCCCTAGTTGTGAAAAAAATCCAGCACATTAACATTTCAGTAGCAACTCACTGCCCTTAACACAGAAGTTAGCTTGATGTTTACTTCAAGATAAAAAAAGCCCTCAAAAATGTAAAGCTTCTATAGAGGTGTTTCACCATCCTCAAATACCTTTACTCAAAGATGACGCAGAAAGCACTCACCAGGTTTATTTGAAGCCTGTTGACCAAGAGAAGCGTTTCCCCAGCCAGAGGTGCCCGCTGCATCGCTGATGGGTTCTCCCCAGCTAGTACCAGTATCCATGGGTTTACCCCACGCTGAAGTTCCATTATCTACAGTAGTGGCTGGAGTAGAAGGCTCTCCCCAACCTTTTTAAAGCAGTATGAATTATTGGCATGTTTTTAAACAGGATTTTAAAAGCTATCTAAAGAGACTCAAGTATTTTGCCTTTTCTAGATCCATAACATACAAGAAAAAGCATATTGGTACACATTTACATTTTGTATGAAGGTAATTATTAGAACTGTAAGCTGTTCCATAAAAAAAAAACCCACAAAAATACAAATTTCATATGTAAAAAATTACATTTTGATAATAGAAATTTCTAAGATATTAAGTTCTTAAGAGCTGCTCATTATATTTAAGCTACTCCTCTTCACAGCTGAAAAAGAGACGGAGCACAAAATACTTCATAAACACCACGCAAGCTCGTCTGCAAGTATTCACTGCTCCCAAAACTACAAGATCAGAAAGTCTGATCTTGAGTCCATTTAAAACCATCACCCTTCGTTCTGTCCTGTAGCAGCTCAATGCTTTTTTTGGGGGGGGCTTTTTGGCCACATTAAGTTTTAACTGTTTTAGAATCAAATAAAGAAAAATAATTCCTCAGACACTATTTTAAATATTTTCTCTGTGTTCCCACAGCCCAGAATTCAAGTAGAGCTCTCTAGTCTTTATTACTCAAGCTATTTAAAACTAGAACAGATCTTCCAATCTGTATAAAAATATCAAATGTCTACCAACATTGCTGTAACTTTCTTTTTTTTATAAATACAAACAGTACTTCATTGGCACCTTCCCCTTTCCACTTTGAAACTGAAACAGTTATATCAAGCAAGAACAAAAGAATTGTTTTACAATTAACAGAAAACACAAATTTGCGTAAAACCAAGTCTTACCAGAACCCGAACTGCTCTCCTTGCTAGACATGGCACTTGAAGACAGTAGCTGCTGATGTACCTGTGCTTGCTGGTCTGAACTGCTGCTACTGTTTGGGACATTTTTATTCCACATATTCACATTTTTGTAGTTGTATTTGCTTGGATCACCCCAAGCAGAAGTTCCATCATCAATTTCCATTTTACGGCGTATTGATTCAGGGGATGGCTCCTCCCAGCCAGTGGGTTCTTCCTCCTTTGCTGGTGCCGGCATCGGTCCACCCAGCCAGCCTGACCCTGGGGGTTTGTTTGTGGCAGATGGTGCTCCCCAAGAGCCAACATCTTGTTTGTTCCATTCTGGAGAGTTGATTGGCTTCGACGAATCCCCCCAACCTTGAGGCTGATTGGATTTAGGAGGGTCTCCCCAGCCCTGGTTCTGATTAGACTTTGCAGGCTCATCCCATCCTGAAGAATTATTTGGGTTTGTATTATTACCTCCCCAAGTAACAGAATTTGATTTACCTGGCTCATTCCAACCAGATACTGATCTGTCACTGTCGCTACCTCCTGAACTGGATTTCTTAGCCTCACCCCAATGGTTACTTCTTGAATTTTCACCCCAGCTGTCACCGGCAGAAACTGCCCAACCCTGGCTGGCCTTTTGTCCATCTACCCATCCCTGTTTGATCTTCTGTGCATCATTCCAAGATGACTTTTCCTCTTTGCCACTTCCCCATGATTGATTGCTCTTGACCATTACTGTAGCAGCAGAATCTTCTTCCCACCCCCCTTGGCTGTTTGACCCTTTGGAGTCTCCCCACCTTGTAGCAGACTTTGGATCTCCCCACCCTGATACAGATGAGGTATCATTATTATTAGGGCTAGGTCTATCCACACACCCCCCTGAGCTGGAAGTCTGTGTCACAGAGCCTCCCCAGGCCTCTGTCCCATTGTCAGTTTTTCTTTCACCCCTCGGTGATGTTTCGGTATCCCAGGCAGTGTTCTGTTTGATTGGAGTCTGTCCCCAACCAGAGTTGGAAAGGACACGTGGATCTAAGTCAGTTCTGTTCACTATACTTTGGAGTAATGCATGCTGGTCAACTTTCCTTCTCTCGCGATTCTGTCCTTCTGTAGTTACTCTGTCTTCATGGCATCCAGTGCTCTCCGAACTACCTTCACTGTCCCCCGTACCTGTTTTGGCCCATGCGCTGTTCTGCTCAGTTATCTGAGAGGCAGCAGAACTCTGGCTGTTAAGGTCATCCTCCTCGGTAGATTTCCATCCATTTGTAAACTTCCTGCTGTTTCCATTCACACTTTCATTGGAATGCTGATTACTAGGCAGTTTACTCCATTCTCCATTTGAAATGTTAGTGCCAGTGTTTTGTGCAGGGTTGCCCCATCCTCTTCTATTCCCGCCAGCACTTGCACCATTTCCATTACCCCATGGCATATTCTGGGAGTTGACTGTCCCTGCCTCCCATACCCCTCCTCCTTTATTCCCATTGATTTGAAAGTTAGTGCTGCCAGGCCCACTAATGCCTGGCTGCATTAGAGTTGCATTCACAGTGTCACCATTAGCTTGGCTGTTTGGGCCTGAACATTTGTCTCCAGAGTAATTAGAACCATAGGCACCCCATGTAGTACCATAAGATCCACCATTTTTCGTCTCACCATTGCTAAGATGAGAAATGGAAGTGCCGTTTGTAACTGGAGAGGCCTGAATCTGAGAATGATTCATTGTGCTCACGCGCCAGGCCCCATGCCCTGTATTATTAGGCAGTTCGTTAATCTGCACTGAACCAGCAGAGTTTGGTAAACTAGAGGTCATAAAGTTAGTAGTGTTATTTGGTCCATTCATTTCAGTGTTAAGGTTTTGAGGTTGCCCACTGAATGAAACCTTCCTTGTACCATTTACTTCAGAATCACAATTTTCCTGAAGGCTTCCCCAGGAACCATGGGCTGAACCACCCACTTTAGAGTTAATACTCTGACTATTAGATATCTGACCTATGGTACTGCACTGAATATTTGTGCCAGGATTACCACTCCCTACAGACCCTTTCAGGGCATGTCCATTGTTCTCCAATACAGGCCAGGCACCATGGTTGCCATTCGAATTCAAAGTGCTTGGATTTAACCCTCCATTTGATGAAGAGTTTATGGTGCCCCAAGCATTCATTCTATTGTTGCTACTTTCAGATTTGCTGTCAGGAGCATCCACAGAAACTTGACATGTGCTTATTATGGTTCCATGGGATAAACCCCACGGCCCATTAATACTTCCATTGCCCACATTATTGCTGTTGCTACCAACCACAAACTTATTTTGAGAACCATGTCCAATGCCATTTCGAATGCCATCATTTTCACCACCTGTGCTCCCTGAAGCCATTATAACGAGGTTTCTCTCTGACCCAGAGCTAGAGGCAGAGTCAGTGTCCATACATTCTGATGTCAACTCTGGGTCACTGCCAGTGATTGATGGCCATGCTTCTTTGTCAGAGCCGTCTACAATAACTTTATCCCAGTTTGTGCTGGAGTCACTATTTGAAGAGACTGGTCCCCAGTGAGAATTTTCATAATGGGATCCTAGACCACTGTGGTTCAGATCTAAAGAGAAGAAGGAAAGTCCAAGAGCATTATTATAAATTTAGTATTACTACTTTGTTAAACAGAAGAGGGAAAAAATAATGTATAAAGATACTAAGCCAAGGATTATTTTGCTTAACACTACAGTCAGTGAAGATGACAGAGAAAGCTTTCAAGTACAGCTGTTCAGAACACTGCCACACACATAACCTAGAACACTTCTCACCAGCATGCAAAGTTGCACTCTTACAAAAAGCACAAAGCAGCACTTCTAAAGGTACAGTTCTTTTTACCAGAGAATTTTTTTAAAATATTCTGTATCACCATATACAAGGTATTTTGTAAGAACATACACATATTAAAACCTAAAATACTACATAAAATCAAAGACATTCTGAAAGGGAGAAATCTAAACAGGATATTAAACTGACCTAGTAGAACCAACTGCTATGTGACAATAGAGAAACACACACCTCCCACTCCCATTAAAAGAAATTCTGTAAGACTTCTTAAGTACAAGTTAAGATACTTTCTTTTCTACAACAACAATCAGACATAAAACCCACAAGACCAATCAGCTTAAACACAGTAGCTGAACTGACACTTCCCATTTTCATTTATATATTTATGTTTCTTTTTCAATAAATAAGCCGATCATGTCCAGGAATAAGATGACATACATCCTAACTAACTTATAAAGTTTCCATGGTTAAATACGCACACCATGGAGTATGTGCTATAAAATAAGTGATATCAAATTTTCATCTCATGTGTCTAAAGCTTTACTGCAGAGACCTCCCCCCCCTGCAACTGTTAAATCAAAACATAGTCAGACAGGTGCACCAGAAGATGAAACTATGAAAGTGTGAAGCATGTGAAAAATAGCAATGAAGTTGGCAACAGAACACAAGTGCATCATGTCAGTGAAGTTTTTTACTTCGTATTTGCCTGAACTGAAAGAAAAACCATACTAGTGTACGTTCAATTGCTGTATACGTAGCAAACTATGCTTCTCTGCCGATTAAAACATTTAGGTTTTTAAAAAAAGAAACTGTCAACTTTTCTTAGTATTGTTCCCTTTTTTACTTTTACTTAGAGTATTCAAAATGTATGTATCTAACAATAAGATAAAGTTTTATAGCTCCTGCTCATGGATTTTTACAGCACATGCCTTATACTACTAGACAAAGTGACTACTTTTTTCTGAATACCTTCATGAAATTGTACCTGTTCACATTAACAGACAGGGCTAATAGTACCAAAATGCTACAATTATCAATCCTTATTTTTCTCAAAAGCTATTTCAAGAACATTTAGAGACCGGCTACTTTAAAAATGTAACACTAATTTATAAGCCTCTTGTGTTTCCAAGAAATACATCTTAATTGTGAAGTCTGCAAGGAAGCTGCCAGTCTCACCAGCTCCTCCCTTCTGCTACAAGGAGTTCCAGTTCTGCACCAGCACCGAAGCACCAAACTCTGATGCCCACCAACCCCTCCCTACAGCTCAGTAACAAACAACTGAGTTGCAACTACTCTATTAAAAATGTTAGCCAAAATTGCCACCTACTTAGAGGTTAAAACATATAGAAGATACAACTTTTGGCAATAGCTCAGCTCTCAAATGCAGGGATCATCCAGCAGGGGCCTGTTCTTAGTGCTCCAACTCAACCGCAAAAAGGTTTACCGTGTGTAAGCATGACTGCCCAATCTGAAGAGAAGCACAGTTGATGCAGATTTAAAAAGAGACCTTGTTTCAGTGCTTCCATCTCTCAAAAGGAATTTGAGAATACCATGACAAGCAGAAAATCCCACATTTCTAAATCAGAGTAACAAATTTCAAATACTATATTATTTGAATTTATGATCTTGATGATCTATAAGGAAACAGGAAAGAACAAATAAAAAAAGAGCTTACATTTAAGTTACTATGGACAGTCTGCTGAGTATTACACTGATGTGCAACAAGTTTTGGTCTATTTTTAATTAATTTTTAATCAATATCAACATTATTCATCCTACAGTGAAAAGAATCTAGCCAAAGACCCTGCCTCCAAGAGTACGTAGCTTGGAGCCGCACAGAGCAGGGATCACCCACTGCTCCTCCAGCAACCAGGATGATGGAAGTTTGAGAGCGTGGAAGTAATCAGTTAAGCTTCACATAGGAACTACAACATGAGAAACAAGGATGCTGGCACAGCAATTTGGAACGGGGAGTAGTACAAAAAGACCTGCAGCAGGTAGAAATAGCGCCACAATAGTTAGAAGCGCCTGGCAGCTCCACAGTCTTGAAGATGAGAACCACACAGCATCCTTGGGAGAACTGGAAGACATTCGTTCAGCTGAACATAACCCAGGACCGCCTATTACTATGTTACTAGAAAAAACACTGCAGTATCTGAGTAATTGTCCAACAAAACCCAAGATTTCAAACCTCACACTGCTATTTTAAAAAGAGACATTTAGCCTATATTAAAAGACTTATCAAAGTTGAGAGTTGCCTGCACTCTCATGAACAAGAGAATCAACAGCATCAAAAGCTGCCCTAACAAAACAAACTCTTGATTACATAAGCATCATCCCAATATCATGATCAATTTTAAAAACACAAAAGTATACAGATGGCAAACAGCCTGAATTCAGTGTGGAGAAAGAGATACAGGTTATGACTACAAGCCAGAGTGAAACAGTAAACAAACCCTAATTTGCACAGCAAAAGAATACATAAAAAGAAAACTTGTATTTATTAAAATTCTATTATACTAATTTAGATGTGATACACAGTTTGTAACGAGCCAATACACAAACAGCATATAACGATTAATTTCCAGTCATCCAGAATTTTATCTCATTACGTACAAAACTACCTTGGCTAGCAGTCTTTTTCCTGGACATAAATGTGCGTTAGTGATTTCTAGTATGAGCCACTGTTCTGAAATATTCCTATCTGAATCTCCACAAGCCACAAACTTCTGAGATAAAGTATACAAATACTGAATAAGCAAGGTATTATCTCTGATTTTTCGTATCTGGCAGATACCCCCAAAACACCCTCAAAATTGAAAAATTACAGCTGACAACATACTACATCTGCTGCACAGCAAAATGAGCCAATAACAGCCCACTCTTGGTTTTCTCCGCAAAACTATTTAGAAGCTGCAACTGAACTTCTGCTGCTTAAATCCTGGACAAAGAGAAATTTACACAAACCTGAGTTTCTTAAAATTCAGTAATCTGCTAAGATTTTTTCAATAATTTGTAATTTAATAATACAATGCCTTCTAGCTTTGAGTTACCCCTGCAGGAAATGTTTGCACGAAACTGTATGTATTTTCTAAAGCAGTTCATTTGTTTTAAAGTACCATCACATGGTCTAAACAAAACAATACGACTGAAGTGTAAATCAAGAAATACCTGAAACTTGCTCTCTCTGTCTCCTTTTCCAGTTCCAGTACATACTGGTAACCACAGACTGTCAATACTATACCTTCCCAATTATTGTCCTTACATCCTTCAGTCGTTATGAAAAAATGCATTTTAGTAAACAAGCTTTTTAGCTTTTAGTAAACAAGCTAAAAAGCACCTTTATTACAAAATGACAAAACCAGAAAAATAAAGCCTTTTTGTTAACATCACGTATCTGTTTCTCTGTCATAGAGAAAAAGGTCTTGAAATCTGTTTGCGTCTTCTTAAAGTACTCCAACCCAAGAATTAGCTGTTTGCCTCCGCCATGGTTTCCTAACTGTTAACGCAGGACAGGAAAGCTGCCAGGACAAGGGTACGGTGTCCCTCTGCGCCTAACTCAGCACAACTGGCAGCTCTCCCAAAAGGGACCGTCCTGCATGCTCTCTCTGCCTCTCCTCTCTCCCAGCAGGGGCTCTGGCCCTGACTTATGCTGGACCGAACACCCCTGCAGCACTGTGGTGAGTCAGGACAGCTCGCTGAGCCACGGGAAAAAGATGAACCCTCAGGTTAGTTTTCCGTCACATGAAAAAGCTGCACTGCCTTGCTACGTGGCCAAATTCAACACAAGGGAAGAGAGGGGAGGGAAGAGGAGACAAGGGCTAACATCAGCCTTTTGAGAGCAGTCTTCAATGTAAACAGAAGAGATGCAACATGAAACGTTCTCCTAAGCGCTGTGCCCACAGCAGCCCGATGGGTACTCGGCACAGCCAGAAACAGAGCCAGCACAAACCATCCTACAGCACTACCTGCGTTACTCCAGAGCATTTCATACGGCACATCCTCAAGTCCTCACACAGCACATTCACTCCAAAATATTACTTAAAAATAAGCAAGTGTTCTTCACAATCGTATCCAGTAAACAACATACACAGCTGTAGGCCTCCACGTCCATGCTACCCCAGCATAAACTCAGCATTCAAAACAGAAAGGCCCCCAGGCATGGTTTCCTCCACAGTGCTGTGAAATATGTCTGATATAAAGCACAGCGTTGCACAGATTATTCTATTTAATACCACGAAGAGGCAATTTAACATGTAAGCATAAAGGTTAAAAAAAAAAGACACTTAGTATTTTAAAGCTAAGGTGCCACATAGTCGAAGCATCTTTTTGGTATTAATTCTGATGTATTTTAGAAAATTTGAAATGTTTTAACCAAACGTAGTATGTAATGGCACAGAGAAAGTATACTTAAGTCAGTCATTCACACAGCACATGCTATTGAAAAACATAAGCCAAAGAACTAAAAAAAAAAAAAAATATCAAGACAAAATTGTGTGAAACATGTAACTACTACAAACACACGTAGTGAAAAAAAAAGGTGAGATTTAAATAGCTAACCTGACTGGTTAGGGGAGTGGCTCACCAAGTCCCGAATGGGAGGCATGCCTACAAAAAAAAAAAAAAAAAAAAAAGGCAAGAAAAGTACAGAAATGTTATTTAAGTAAACTAGCCCTTTGAGAACAGTCCCCAAACCACTCATTACTTTTAAACCATTTATTAGCACCCCTTTTTCAGGAAAGGTTTCCCCTTAAGGGCCATCTCTCAATCTTACTGACCGTGCTAGCAACAAGCAAGTTCTGAATTGCCTCACCCACAGAGCTGAGCACACCACAGGGAAGAGGTACACCGACGGCAAATCCACCTTTCTACATGTAGCATTCAGATTTAATTATTAGTAATTTTGCTGCTTTTACTAAATATTTCCACTACTAGTTAGTTTTTATAGATTTGGCATTTAATTAACCAATTTAACATGTCCTTAATTTTTAAAGTTTGATTTATATAAAAAAGAGGAAGAATTTATAGTCATTGAAACCAAAACCAGTTAATTTTTGACTGTACTAACTTAGAATTTCAGAGGTCAGCCCTGAAACTTAAGCAAGTTCATATAACTCCTTTGAACAGCATGCTTTCTCCACCTGAAAGTCATTATTTTGCTGCATGATTTAGCAAACAGAAATAACTAAGGTCCAACTCTTACTTAACCTAAGCGCATGCATAACAAATTTTCATTTACCACTCTTTCATCGCTTCTTCCTCCTAAGTGTCCTATAGGCAGCATATGAAATCACAGTTATGTTTCAAATTCACAAATTTTACAGTTGGAGACCATAACTGTTACATTTAAGGCAATGTTTCCTAAATTAAGTCAACCTCCAGCACTGCTAACTGCAAATCCCAACTGCTCACTTCTTCCCTGACTCCTGCAATAACCACGAAAAAGCCCTTAAGTTACAGGAAGAATCTTTTCTTTCCAAAAGCTCTGGCTGTAACGTAATTTTGCAGCTCCACTGCAAGACGCACAAGGATAAAGCAAGACCCACTCAAGTCAAAGGAGGAATCCAAGTAACTGGACTAAGGCCAGGAGCCTGATGGTGCTCTCCTGTTTTGTTCTGTCCCACAGTTGTAAGCAATTACTGCTGGCAAATATTTTAGTTCATTATATAAATCATTTCATTGTAGAATAACCACCTGGCTATTCTAATGTGTTACAAAGTACAGAAGCAAACAAACACAACAAGGCAGCACTCAAGACCTTCCTTTCATGTGAAATTTACACATGGGGAAAATTTCAGTAAAGCAAACAACTGAATTGGGTATGAAAACTTTCTGATAAAGAGCTACTTATGTTGATTTCTTAAAATAACCATCGTGGTACAAGACTGTATCTGTTTCACAAGTACTACGTGGCATGAGCTTCACTTATGTGTCTTTATTAAAAAGATATGCCAAATGTCCTAAAACCAGCAGAAAAAAAACCCCAAAAAACAAACAAAAAAACCCCCAGGACTATCCTTTCTTAAGCTTTACTTCTAAACAAAGCAGGTTAATTTTCAAAAGATATGATTGTCCACACAAAACACAAGAGATTTTTTTTTTTTTTTACCACTGATATAATTAAAAAAATTCTCCAATACCGAAGACAAAAACTTACTGTGGCCAGGGCAGCTAAAGGAAGACTTTAAATTTAGCAGTACTTGTGTTCCCTGGCTTTTACAAAGCACCTACCAAACAGTTATAACCACAGCTGGAACTGGGGAGAGATCCTGCTCCGGGGTCTGTCAGGGAATGACAGATAAAACAACTGGAGCCATTACCGATTCCAGCAATTTTGATTTCAACATTTCAAGCTACAGTTTCTCTTTTAGCCCTAAACCACAGATCGATCCCAATATCCATTAAATAATGTTAAAAAAAAAGTCAAGAACTTAAAAATCTTCAAAGATATTCCGTTAAAGTAAAAAATGTTAACCCAAATGGCCTGTATATAGATATTCTTTCAACAGGAAGGGATCTACAGATATGTCAAATTTTATGAGATTTTTGATTTCAGAGATAACAACAAGGAGAGTACCATTGGAGTTAAAGTTACCATTGGAGGCTAAAAGAGGAACTAGGGAGAGTGAGTGAGTAAGACAGAGACAGGCAAGCGACAGTAGTATTTCCTTTCAGATACAAATGTCTCAAAAGACATTAAGTCAGTCTTGCATACTGCTGGACTATGGCCACGTCCACATTACCTCACAGGCAATTTGTTAGACAAGATTTTGAAAACATTACAAAAATCCAGCACTGAAAAATTATTTTCTTTTACGTTATCATCTTACCTACATTTCTCAAAGAACATGACAAAACATCCAAACCGGACATTATTCCTGGTTATACTAGAGGAAAGAGATCTTTCAAGCATACAGATATATGGCACCAAGAAACAAGACCCTGGCCTCCCAACCCCACTTGTCAGTTCTGACCCGTCTACCCTGCACACACGGGAACGCCCCGAGCACACAGTTAACAAAGACCTGACAGTACAGTGACTGACAGGATGCTACAGGCAATACAAACATTTCCTTAAGATGGGAAAGTGATTTGGCCAACCTTTCTCTCCCCTAAAGGCTCTCAGAACCTTTTGGTTACCAGCTGGACGTGTAGACATATTATTCCAATAATTAATGTATTATTCAAACCGCAGAACTACTCTCAGTAAAGCAGTTGCCTCAGACACTAAGTACAGCGTTGTGGCAGCACCGCACAGGGATGCGCTGCCATCTCCCAGCCTAAAGGTTGTCCAGCCACACCAGTACAAAATCAAGCAAAACTGAGCAAAACTGGGAAGAATGCAATACACAAATGGGAACCCAACTAATTAAATATCGGGTTGGCATTCACAAGAAGTGAAATGAAGGACAATATACTCAAAAAACCCTCTGGATACAATTAGGAGGTTTAATAGGTTGTACAAAGAGTAATACTTCTTAGAGTAGTTCACATGTGAATTTTTATTTAAATCACTACTTGCTACCACACAATTTGACCAGTAGAGAATATATGCTGGAGAAAAAGTTTCATCTTAGAAGCAAGCAAGTACATGAAAGGTTACTTTAAACCTGACTATAGACAGGAACTAAATTATACAGGTGAAGTAAAAAAAAAATTAACTGCTTAAAAATCACTTCTTGGAATAGTAAAAAGTTCTATCAGTACATTACAAAAATAATACTGGAAAGTAATATCAGAAACATTCTTCAAGGAGCATATGGATAAACTGCTTCCAATGTTTTGATTGTTTACTTTCATTTTAAATACTGCTTCTTCAAGATTCAGTAATCAGAGCAGCTCAAAATTTAAATAAAACTTGAATTATCAAGGCTATTTTCCAGAAATCTTTTTTGTAACTGAAGAGGTTCTAGGAGTCACATCCTTTGTAGTGTACAAAACACTAATTTTGAGAAACACTGGGAATTCAGTAAAGTTTCAGAAGAAACTACCTGTGGGATAGTGCACATCACTGCTATGTGCACCTAAAAAAAAAATAAATACAAGTATAAAAATAAGGAAGTATTTGTCCAACATATTAAGTGTTAGCATGCATTAATACCAAATCCCTTTGAAAATCTGGATCCCTACAAAGTTACTTTTTTTCCAGCCAAAACCAGACTGCCCTTATTGGCCCAAAAAAAATTTGCTGAACTGCATGCTAGTACATTCACTGCATGGCAAATTATGCACATGTAACAGATAAGTTTACTACTCTTAAAAGGGTATTTGAAGAGAATGCATAACAAGCCAAAATAATAAAGGATAACTATACTTTAGTACTAATAGTAATAAAGGTAAAGGTTGATCCATTTTGTAAGACAACCTAGCTTCAGGTAGATGAACAAAGGAAAACTCTGACCTAACAACAAAAAGCAATTCTGATATTCTAAACAAGTTGTACCCTATCTATATCATTAGATACGAAGGAGGGAAAAAAAAAAAAAAAAAAGTCTTGAGATGCTGTTCAGAACACTCTGGGAACTGTCTGACTCTTCCTTGCGAGATCTGTGCATCAAAACTAGATGCAAAAAAGATGCTCTGTACATGATCATGCTTGGATCAATTATTAGGATAAGGACTGGAAATTCAGAACATAGCAGTGGTCATATTGGCTTCAACATCTGTTCAGAACAGACGTGTCTATTGTACACCACTGGCAACAATAAGCAACTAAGATGTCTTAAGTTTCAGTATGAAACTTGCACAAAGATGGCTGAAACCATCCTGTAATATTAAGCTATGACACAGGAAAATATCTCATCATGCTACAGCTTACATTTAAAGGTCAAATAATATTAGCTCAAATATTTCACTGATAATTGAATTTAAACTATTCAATTTTAGTTAAAGGAAAACAAGGTACCTCCCCCTCACCTGGCTGTTTTTTGCTGCTGTTCGGCACTTCTCCGTTGGTCACTGGCTGTTTATTTGTGACAGTGCTGCCTCCTGACTGGCCGTTTAATACTTTAGGAGTAGATCCCAGGTTTGCAGCTATAACTGGTAACTGCTGACCTCGTTTCAGAAGCTGTTTCTGTTCCTGGTGTCGAAATCGCGGTGGTACTTCACGAGGAGGGTATCGAGGCAAGGTCTGCTGCTGCTGACTGTTGGCTGTGGCCCGCTTGGCATTATTATTAGTGCTGGTTACTGTGGAAGTGCCGTTAGAGGTGACAGGCTGAGGCTGGCTTACACTTGTCTTTGTTTGTTCTGGCACTACCCCCACCCCCAAAAAAAAGAAAGTTGGACAAAGTTATTCATAAGAACAGCAACTTAAAAAATTGAAGACTAAGTCAATATTCTTAGATGTGCTTATATACTATGTAATGGCAGCATTTCTTCTGATTCAAGTTGTAACTCATTCCCCATTAAAAGCTCAATTATCCCATAATCACATAGCTTTAATAGCACAGATCTGGAAGCAGAAATATGTCTTGCTATCACTCCTAACAAAGTTATCTCAGTTAAAGTATGCTACTTACTAACAAGCTTTCTATAGCTTTTTCTGACAAATCAGTGCTGTGTCAGTTTATTTTGGCATTTAAACTTTATTTAAAAAAATATTTAAGTATATAAAAAAAAATCTTACTCCAATGGGAAACTTAAGTGTTAATTATAGAAAAATGTTATGGTCTTGCACAAAAAGAACAAGAGGTGAACAGGACATACAGAATGCATTGTTAAGACTTGCCTGCTTTATCAACCCTAACATCCAAAGGGAAATACATTAATACCCTTAAGCCAATCTGTTGCCAGCAGGAAAAGCTAATAGCACAGGTAGCTCCCATACACAGCTTGGCAGGGATGTGCTGGCATTGATAAAATGCCAAATGTGCAACTGGAACTCCAAATTATCCTTCAGTCTTGACAGCACAGCCACTTCAAGGCAAGATGAAGGTCAAACAATTTGCAGAGGTCAGCTGTGAGTGAACACACCAAACTCAGACACTGAATAAAGGGAAAACCACAACATCCTCAACTTCACACCTCCACCCAACCAGTATAAAAGTAAAGGCAGTAAGTATGGGGGTGTTCAGGTGTAGGAAACCAGTTAGTAAACCAGGCTCAACGGATAGGGAGGAATACTGCGAGCTACTGAATGCGTGTGTCCTGGTGCTACTGCCATTCATCCTAAGCACTGTAACAGGTAAGCTGTACTTCCAATTCCTTACATGATTGATATGCTAATGTACTTTTCAAATTTCTTGGATATCCATAAAGCGTGTTTACATGTACCACGGAACTTTCCGAGATACCCCAAGACTCGATCATGACCTCCCTTAGCACTGACCTGCCTAAGTGGTCAAGTCACCATCTCTACTCAGAGCTCGACAAAACAAAACTGGCAGTTTTAGAAGTTACTGAAAGAAAAATAGTTTAATCTGTGCAGCATTCCTGCTGCTAAGAGCAAGGGCACAGCTCGGTCATGCAACTCCTCTGGTGACAAACATTTAAAGAGGTTCCTACTAGCTACAGGTCACTCCTTCCCCAGCAACCCTTTCCAGGGCTGTACAGCCAACAGAGGGGAAAAGTGACGCAGGTTAAAAGTCATCCCCACATTTTTTCATTGATGTCCTATGAGAAAAGAGTTCAGGACGCAGCTCCATCAGCACCTCTAAGGTGGTGGCAGGCTACGGAAGAGGACTGACCCTGCATGCTAGGAAAGAGGGAAACTGAGGCAGGTACTACTGCTCAGGACCAGCAAGGGCTCTCACTCTGCGCTGCTGGGTGAGGAGGCACCCACTGACAAATCAGCTTTCAGTTACTGTAAGGCTGTATTTATTTTCAAGAATAGTTTTGTACACTGGCAGCTTCTAAACATACGTGAGTTGTGGCTTAAGAGCAGCATCCTTAAACCATTTCCCTGCTGTGTTCCATTTAACAATTTCCTGGCATGTCAGCAGCAGCAATATCATTACTACATGACTGAAAATGTAGTTTTCTGGTTTTTTTTTTTTAATTGTTTGGTTTTGTTTAAAGACCATTTTATCATTCGCTTTCAGGAACAGATACATGTAATACAACATAAAAAACAAATGAAAACAAGCTCCTTAAACTTTCATTTCAAGAATCAGTTTGAATACTGTCAATGTTACTTATGACTATTTTTTTTTTATTTCTACTATAAGCCACAGTTACATATTTTGAAAAATACAAACATTAAGGCCTTTAGAATAAAACATCATCTAAGAATCAGCAGCTGAGTTGTGTTTTAATGGAATATTAGATTTAGGCTACTTATGAAAAGTAGAAAAGAAAGATTTTGGGGACCTTCTTGTTTCACAGGTGGCCAGATACAGGCCTTTGGCAGAAGTCTCAAGGGGAGAGGAGGAGTACCCAGCTTCAGCTGCTCACCAACATGCTCATTCCACAGCCCCACCATCTCCCCTGCCTGGACACAGCCGTGACCCAGCTCTCTCTATTTCACAGCTGACTGGAGAAGGACAGAATTAAGGAGAGGAATGGCCAAGACATAAGTCAATTTAATGACCAGAGCATGGGGAATAGAAGATATTCAAAAGCTATTAGATAAATTGGCAAGTTGATAAAAATCACCAACACCATATCAGATTCTATCAATTTAAGTTGTTACCTATATTAAAAAATAGGTAACTCAGATCAGATTCCTTGCACAATGTTTTGATGCACATAATGCGACAACAGATTATGATCAAAACTGAATTTCACAAAGAAGTCTTAAATCTATTTCCATTTATTCAATTTCAAATCTCCTGGTTTAAAAATAATTAAAATAACTGAAAATGACTAAGCTGGGGGGGAGGCTATTTTAGCAAATAGCTAAGAATTTGTCAACAATTTAATGCATAAGCACTTAGCACATTTCTGTGGCCTAGGTATTGCAACAAGCTTTGAAATTAAAAAAAAAAAATTCTTCACGTACCACAATCTGTATAACTACTGCCCAAATCTTAACTTTTCGATCTACCAATATGCTTTCTGCTGCAACTGATTCACACTTATTAGTCTTTACAGTTTAAAGCATAGTTCAACCTACACCCGAGGTGTGCTGACAGTGATACGCAGAAAACAACCACTTTTTGCAGCCAGTATATCACTATCAAGCCAACAAAGTAGTCATACCGTAATGGCACCACTTAGGGACACACACATCCTCCAGCATTCTGCACACTGTATTTTTTTTTTTTTTATTGTCAGCTTAAGTGGAAAGTATACCTTGCTTGAAGAGATTTTTTTAATCCACTATGCAACACCCCATAACATGGTCAATGAAAGACATTCTGTTTTCCTACACTACTACTGTCATTCATATACAATTGCTCCTCTCAGATAAAGTAAAATCATTTCTATATGACACTCCATGAGATGTCCAGAGTTGCAGTAGCATGTTTAGGGCAGTACTGCAACACAGCAACATTAATACTTTACTTTCCTAATTAAAGCTACTTTAAGACAAAGTGCATGTTATTACCTGCAAGTTATCGAATCACTTTCAACTATAAAAGAGCACAACTAATAAACAAGGGACTTTCTGCCAAGCCAGCCCCTAAGCTACGACATGAACAAGACTTCACAGTTTAAGAAAATTATATTTCTCATATATTCTATGCATTAATTTCCTTAGCAAACACGGTAATTCTTTCTACTATGATCAGCAAACTAAATAGAAATCTTAGCAGATAATACAGTTATACTAAGGAATACGCAGAGTTTACATTCGTATGTTCATTTCAAACTGAAATTAATGAGAAGTGCAACAGAACTCCTTTGCCTTCACTTCCCTAAGTACCACAGAGTAAGTTTTAAACTATACAATTTATCCTGTCCAACATTTTCTGGTCCACAACTTCTCAGAAGACTAAATAATACATTAATATTCCAATATGGCTACTATAAATTCCAACACCCCTTAATCATTATCTTAATATTTTAATTTGTTATAAACAAGTTGCTTGTTTAATGAAAGTTTGTTCTGCACACCAGTATTTTATTTTGAATCATATTAAGGCAGAAAGATAATATTAACAGACTTACAGTCTAGCACAGTTAATTTACTTGACTAGTAACAGCAAGTTTACAGAAACGAATATTAAAAATGACAGATTTTCATGAAGAACAAACCTGCTGAAAACCCAGAAAGCAGGGGATGGTGAAGTTACAGTTTACAGAGAGATTCCAAAGAAAGACGCTTCCAACTTGTGTTGCTTTCCCACTCTGCAGATTTCATTAGAAAATGGAGGAGAAGCATGGTGTCATTTTACTGCTCCAGGAGTGCTGCCTGCCAACTCCTCCTGGAGTAGGGGCCCAGTGACTTAAACTCCCCCTCCAATAAAAAAAAAAATGGCAGCTGTTTGAATAACTTTAATGCAGATGGAAAAGTTTCTCACTCGCACAAAATCAGCGTACAAAGATCAAATCGTCTACTAAACCACACAAAGAACAGCACCAAGCTGTCATTTAAATGTTTCTTCTTGCTGCTGCTGAAGCTGACCTCTTAAAAATGTATTGTAATGCTCTCTCCCTGCCTGTCATGCCCCAAAGAGTTGTCAGTGCTGGAATGCTGAAGGGCAAACAGAGGAAGTCTGGCTTTCAAGCTGACACACGTAAGATGTAGTGCTAGAATTTTCGTTGTGGAAAAATGGCCGCAGCTGTAAGCTCAGCTAGCTGATCTGGAAAATATCTAACTGTTTGCCAATTCATTAACCCCTGAAGATCCGCACAAAGGTAAGTTGTATGCCATTCCTACGGGCAATTTTAACAGCAAGCATTTCTTACTCTGTTCATTTTTGCTATTAGCTTTCAAGATTTAAAAGCTAACATAACAGTTTTTCCAATCAGGAAAAGCATAGTTAGGCAAGTTAAAAAAAAAAAAAAAACGACAAAAAACAGAAGAGTGAGTGTATTCGGGCAATTTTGCTTCACAGAGAAGAAAATGAATAAGAAGTTTCCAAGGTGGGAAATATGAGTCAAAGATTTCAATTCCACACCCAGCTATTTTTAAAAGCACTTTCCGTTTCAGTGGTTGATTCAAAGTTTATTCTGTTCTGCAATAAAAGTAGTACTTTATGCCTCTGCCTTCTACAAAGGAGGGGAATTCAGAACTGAAGATTGACAGATGTTTTCAGCCCTAACTCGTACTGTTTCACAAAGCACAAAAGCATTCAGAAACAACTCACCACAACGCTGGCATCAACATAAACATTACTGTTCAAATTTTATAAATTACTTCACTAGGGTATTACGTACATACATTAAAGTATGTGCAAAGAGATATTTCATCTCATAATGAAATCTCCTTCTGCAGAAGTACCCCATGATTACTGAAGTGAGCATATACAACAAAACTCAAACATTCTCCTGAAATAGCATTTACTTTAGTGCTTGGCTTATCATTAGCTACTCGTGGCCACAGTGCGGTTTGCAGAGTCCTGTTTTAGGAGAAATTCAGGGTAAATGGATTGATTTGTCTGTCTTTAATAGTACTGACATTAAACACAGCAAAAATACATATTTTGCCAAGCTAGAAGGAATACCGCAACAATTGACAATTCTACAGTATTCTCAACAAATAAGGACTTCCAAATGATACTTATTTTTGCCTAAAATACCTGGTACAAGAGCACTTGGAGGGCACTTGTCGATGTATGAATTTGTTATGCTAGCTGCTGCACAGAGAAACCTTCCACTTAGCAACTAAATAATACATTCATCTCTGGCTCCTATGAACTGCCTCTTCCCTCTTTTAATAAAACCAGATGTATAAAACTAGACAGGTTAGAATACTTGAAATCCACAGGAATGACATACATGCATTTTTAATGACAATACTACAGTATTAAAATACTACTTGTACCAGAAACATTTATATTAGCATCATCTTCATTACTTCCATTCCCAATCTTGAACAGGGGAAAAAAAAAAAAATCAGCACTATTAACTTCCTCAGAAGGTAGTCTTATAATTTTACATGAACACCAGTAGCTACTTCAGCTGGTACAACAACAATCTCTACCTTAGCTAAAACAACATTTTGGAGCCATCCAAACTATGCTTAAAACCAAGAATAACCTCCCTACCCACCCCCACCACTTAACCAGCTACTTTTCTGAAAGAAAGAACATAATTCTGAATTATTTAGAGATCCTATACTCTTGTATTTTATCTTCAGCTCATGCACAGAATAAATTATTTAAGACATTAACGCGATGGAAACTTGGAAACTAATGAAACATTAATTTGCATCCTGAATACAAGTAGGCAAAACTGTTGAAACAATGAAAGAGCTATGTGCAACATAAGCAACGAATTTTGTTCCTATAGAAACTGTTGCAAAAAGTTGCGTATCTGAATCCCATAATGTGCGTCCTTCTTCAGAAGGACTGCCAGCTTGCATTTCTTTGACAACTCTGAATTCCTGCTAAACTTCCTGAAATACACTTTTAATAATAATATAACATTAAAGTTGGAACTTAATACTTCCATCAGTAAACATTAGGCCTCCAAGGAGAAAGGGGGGGGGGGATAATATTTACTCTGTCCTTCAAAAGAAAGGCATTTTCTTTCAATTTGAAGATTACCATCAGGTAGCCTACTGAGTAGAATTACTGCCCTCCTGTCTTCATGCTATTTTTAGCCATTTGCTTTTGCAGCCTCGTCCCTGATATGACGCATGGATGCCAGTGCAGCATAAGTACATAGGTCAAATGTTCATCAAAATGGACGTTATTATTTACAGTAGAGTATTTTATAATTTTCCTTCTTCACTACCTTTTCAGATATATTTTATTAGTTCAGAATAAAATCAAACACTTTCACAATTCTTTAAATCTGATATATTATCTTAGAAGCCTTATGGCAGAAATAAACAGAAGAAAACAAACACTTAGCCTGTACTTCAAATGCAATCCATGCACTGCTTGAAAAAGGGTGCTTTAAAAAACAAGCAAAGAGTATTTATTAATTATAATACTCTTCCAGCACTTTTATGAAGTATTCAGTTCTGCACCTAAAAACAAACATGGAATTCCCAACTGATTTCAGCGACCAGAGTCAGGCTGGAAGGGCCAGGACCTATAGGCAGGTCAATGAAACCCACAGGATGGTTCCACACTCAGAAGGTAAGCTTCCATCACTGACATGGGCTGTAGGAACAGTGCGCTAACACTCCTGCGGCCAGCATGCTCTGGCAGCTCCCTCTGCCTCAAGCGATCAATACTCCATAACCAAAACATCAGCTTCCTCAAAGCATCACTTAGAAGAACTCCCTAAGACAGAAAACCCAGGTTGCCTTCCTTCCCTCCGCAGAGCATTATCACACACTGAAAACCTATTGGTCCTACTTAGTTTTTTTTTTTTTTCTTTTAAACACACACATGAATGTACACATTGCACTTAAATAAACTAGACATAAACGTGTCTCCTGATACCTGGTAATTGGTACTGCAGTCCTCGGCAGGAGAACTGGCGCATTTTTAATGTGGAGAACGTGCCTCCTCCATTTCAACCACATGCGAACTAGGATGCTTCTTCAAACACACACCTCAGTAACAGACACTTTCATTTGTTTCTTTTCCTCTTCTCAAGCACAGTATGTCCTTTACCATTTTACTACCTTCATGCCAGAACAGCACTTCAAACACTTTTTGATTTTTCCAACAATAATTGCATCTCCACTAAGCGGGGCTTCTGAGCTCCTGTTTCTACCACCGCTCAAGTAAGTATTAAATTAAACCCAATGTTCCCAGAAAACAGGGATTCAGCAAGCACTCCACATGATCACTTATGCAATTATTATCCACTTCCCAACTAACAGGTTATGAGCTAGAATTAAAAAGAAAGTGAAAAGAATCTTTTTTTCCCCTTCATAGAAGCCGGTTGGAATGGAGATCTGTATAAAACCCACAAACATTCAGAATAACTGCAGTGTTCCCAGCCTGCCACTGAACATTGAAATTACAGCTTTCAGATACTGTCATCTTGATCATTTTGTCAGGATGAACTCTCCACATGCAATAGTTAAAACTAGATGTATCAATTACTTGTCCATCAAGCATTCCCAACCCCAGTTGCACTTAGAATATTTGGAAATTAAGTTTCAAACAGATCCATTACATGGATCTATATATACATGGTCATACTTTAAGTGTTAAGAGTGTTTGTGCACTTTTCAAACAAAGCAAAAAAGGGGAAGGAAAAAAGCAAGTATGGAAAAGAACTCAAGATATTAAGTATATACCTGGTGCTGTATAAGTAATTAAGAATGGAAAATAGGAAGAACAGAAGACTTCAATGCCTGGAATAAACCCTTAGCCATTACTCTTCTAGTCTTTTGTGGTCACTATTTGAAAAAGTGCAACTGAAGTCTCAAGGATACCATCTTTTAGTTTGAGAAGAGCTTTTTGATTCAACATATTTAAAATACAGAAGTAATATACAGAATAGAAAAAACTCTAAAGTAACTTACCTTTGATTTTTTGTTCAATGGCCTAAAACAAGAAAAAAAGAAGTGTCAGTGATTTGTGCAGATAAGAGAAAAACCACACGTGCACGTGCCACTTCATAAAGCAACATTAGCTTTTGACTTTCCTCTTTTAAAATGTTTTAAAGTTATTTAATTATCTACTTCAGAAATGTCTCTCTAACCAATCCGTGCCTATTATTCCTTATGCCTAGAAAGCTGTTTAAATGTTATAGAAGACAAAATTAATTTGAAAGATAACTACATGAAACAGACTGAATTAAACTTGCAAATTAAGATGTTTGAAGTGAGTTAAAAACTGTGCCTGGAAGCAAGGAGCCTCCACCACTTTTATTGCAGAATACAGCAGGGGAAGAAGGGGGAGGGACATAGAAGTTTAAAGGAAGTGAGAAAGTAAATGCAAAAGCTTTAAGTCTTTCATTTCCAAGATTCAACTGGTTACACCTGTGATATGGCCAAGATAAGAGATCTATTGGAATAAAATTTTATCATAGGATAAAAATGGGGAGAGAAACATTTTTGTATGGAAGTGCACCTTAATTGTGACGTTTTAACTATAAAACATAGTGAAACTGACTTCATAAAGGACCTCTCAAAAGCACAAATCATAGTTCTTCCTATCTCAAACTAGAGTTTTCTTAATTATCACTTTTAAAATGCACTATCACCAAAGCAAAATGAGATTTAATTTGATATGGTCACTTTGGTAGCTGCATACAACCCATTTTAATTATGATATTGCATATATTCATGGTATGCAATAAATTTGCACTAATATTTAAGCTATGATTGTCTATAAAACCTTGAGGAGACAGAAAAAAGAGAGCGCATGTGAATGCAAGAAAAATTTACTGATTCACTGATTTGATGTAAGACTTGGTTAGATTCAGACATTAGCACTGTTAGGGCTGACTACTGAAACCTTATTAATGACTCTTCAGTGCCATATCCTCACTTCTCTTAAAGAAATCAAGAGTACATTAATAGAAAAACCCTCTTTTTCAACCTCTTAAGCTGACAAAGGGAAGGATACATACAAAAATTTGTTACACTGTCCAACAGTTCAAAATGTAGCCTCTTGCTCCCACGAAACCTTGAGCATAAGCTTTTAATTTTTTTATTTATGCTCTTAGAGATTGCTAAAAATGGCTAAAGACTGCAGAATCTCTTCTGAAGCAAATCCACTCTACTAACAGTAATGCATCAGCCCCTGGAATTAAGAAAGCAAAAATAAAGCCAATGGCTGCTTACATGACTGTATCAAAAAAAACCCACACCATGTTAATTTTCAGTTTTTCCTATCTTACCCTTATTACCCTGACTCCTCCAATACCACTGCCCCTCCTCCTCCCCTTCCAAAAGGCAACTGCTATACTTAGGGCCACTACATAACAATTTTTTATTATGCTCTTTGTTCAATAAATCTGGTTAAAAAAATTATTTTGAAGACTTGGGAAGTTTTGTGTGCACTTCAAACTGCAGGGTATTGTATGCACAGCAGCTGGCTTGGAACCAAGTGTTCAAAACACATTTTTATACGATCATAAAAAGGTAAATGGAACACAACAGTCGATGTCCCATGAAAGATGCTCAGCATCAGGATGCAAGCACTACTCAACTTAGAAAAGGCATGTTCTGTTAAGTGTCACACCTCTGTGACTGCTGCTGTTCTCCTACTACACCTTTTAGTTCCAATTATTAAAAAACTACAGTATATATAAAACCCAAGCATTACCTTTTCCTTCCACAGTATGATTACATGATGCCTCTTCAGTTCTTGCCATGCCTATGCAATTGTTTAGAGCTTACTCTGAGAGCTTGTAATCTCACCCCTGCTCCCCAGTTGTGACTTGAGTGAAAAATCCATTCATTAGCTTGGCACTTGACCCATGAACAGGAAAATGAGACAACTTAGAATTTTTCAAAATTTTTTTGCTGTTTCTGACTATCCACAGCACCCAAAGAGATCAGTGAAGAAAAAGGGTCATAGGATAAAGCTACTGACTGCTTTTTGTACTAAGGCGCTATTCTCTAAAAGGAAAAAAAAAACCTTAACATATTTCAGCTAGGGACTTCCAAAATATATCAGTACTTGATGCACAGTTAAATGCTTTAAAGTTTTTGCTAGAGAGCCTATGGTTGATAATACAAAACAGTACATTCTTAAGAGATCAAACAGAAAAAGTTAGCTTACAAAGCAAAAAGAGCAATTTTGGTCAATCTGAAACTACTCACAAATATTAACAGAACAGAAAAGGGATTCTGCCTTTCTTGTGACCTACATTAACAAGTTTTCATTTTAATCTAGAATCAAGCCATGTCTGTACTTCTTTTTTTAGCAGCTAAGTTAACTGGCAGTTGTTTGTTACCATGGTTTTTCAGAGGTATAGTCTCTTTAATCTAGATCAAGTTTAAGCTTCTCCAGGAATGCACACGAGCATCCTTGTGGCATCCTACTTCTTTGTCGACAGAAGCTGCTTAAATTCCTGATATATGAAGTCCACGCACTCAACATTTTGTTACTCTGAGAACACAGCACATCAGTAAAGACCTGTGGCTTCTGAAGAACAGTCTAGCAGGTGCTCCATAGCAGGAGAAAGCATAAGCAGAACTTTCAATTTTAGGCAAAGGTCTAGTCTCTTCACTTTCAAAAAAAAAAAATTTATGCTTTTATTTCTTCTACAAATTTCACTCTCAAACATGCCTTTCAAACTCACGAAAATACTGAATTTTGGAGGAGAAAGTCAGCTACGAAGAACCACTTATTTAAAAGATTCAAATTCTACAAGTAAACCAGCTCCTTTCCCATTACAACTTCTGATTAAAAAAGAATTCCAAGAGGGAAGCGAGTTATAAATTTACAATTGAGGTCCAAAAATTATTATGCAGCTTTGCTGTCGGCTACTGAAAAGAACCTCTCATTCCGAAACATGAGCAAATACCTCTTCTAGGAGTATCCCTCCAGTACTATTTCATTTAGATTAGTTGCAAGATTAGACATACCTAATTTTGTACAGGTGCACAACGAACACCTTTACTTAGGCCAACAAACAGGGAGAGCTGACTACTGATTTTTTGACTATATGATAAATATCTAGCAGTAGTCAATGGAATCAAAGAAAAACTGTTAAGCAGGTTCACTTTGCCAGCACCAGTTAGCAAATACAAGCGTGAAATGGACATGTTTTTTAAAAGATTTACAAGCTCCTCTCAAGCTTAGGGTCAATATTTAGAATCAATGGCCATGATTAATATGTTGGCAGGAAACAGCAATTCTGAAATGTTTACGAGCATTTCTGTGATGTTTCCATCCCAAAACACCTTTGCTGCCAATATTTTCATTTTTATCCACCCTCCCTAATGCAAACTGTGTTATGACATGTAAGTTTCCATACTGAAGGATAAGAAGATATATTAAAGTAAGGATACAGCTGGAAGCCACTATCTTAAAAACAAAAAAATTGGTAATTTTATTCTACTAATAAATGCACTAACACTGAGGAAGTTTTCAAACTTGAAACCACTTCAACTGACAATCACGAAAAAGAATGGTCATCTCAGAAGATTATTTAATCTCTGAAGAAACTGTACACAAAGCCAATTAAGATGGTCAATATGTCAGTTACCACTAAGTAACTGACAGTACATTTAAAGCTTAAAACATTACATTTAAAGCTTAAAACATTAAATTAAAAAGAAAACACTTCTCAATAACAACAGCTAGAACAGTATTTACTAGTGATGAACCACAAGTAACCCACGAGCACGGGTTTTTATTTTTTAATGTTAAACATACCTTTTTTTGAGCAGCTTCCTTCTTCTTCTTGTCTTCTTTTCTCTTTTTCCTTTCTTCCATCAACTGTTCTTCCTCTTCTTGCACTAAATCCCTGAACCACACAGTTTGTAATTAACTCTCCCAAAATACAATCTGTACACACTTAGATTCATTTTAGAACAATTATTTCACAGTGACCCAAAAGGACCTGGGGAATTTTACTTCTAATTGGATAGTATTTCTATAGGGACTATGTACTTTCACTGCAAATCACAAGTGACAAAACTTTAAGAGCAGATGCAGTGTCAAGCTACATGGAAGATTTTCTTTTTTCCAAAACTTACAATGAAGGCTTAGACATTAATTTGATTCAAAAGCCAGCACAAATCCAGATGTTATTTAATCTCTACCTGCTATTGTAAATTCGTATGACTGAGCTCTCACACATCACATTTCCCCACTGTCACACGCAATCAGCTCTGACCCAGCACGGAGTTTGACTACACTCAGCATAAATCAAGCAACGGGTTCCCCCCTCAGCCATGCGCACCCTTTTGCACCAACACCGGTGCCTAGACAGCTGTGCAGGAATTTGCATCAGCTCACTGATCTTAAACACTACCTCTGCCAAGAAACAAACAATATATACACATTTTCCTCCCTGAGTAGTGAGCTAATTCAACTGGCTGTGTATCTGTATGACATAAAGGACACATGAACTAGCAGGAACATGAACTGAAGAGCATGGTCAGACCAGAGCTTTCAATAGCAGAGCAATTTTAGAGCACATTAAACGAGTGACCGAACCATAACTCGACAAAAATGAAAACAAAACCTGTTACATTAATTTAAATTCACTTAATACAAAGTTTTACATGCTAAAACAGAAGGCCTCAGCACTTCACAGCAAAACCACTTTCCAGATTACACTACATTCTCTTTTGAAAACAGAGTTCAGCAAAGGCCAGACAAAAGGGAGAACACGAAGAGTATAAAAAGCAGAAAGAAATAAAGACATGCAAGCACACTTGCAAGCTATCAGAGTTAGTAGGAACTAATACCTGATACAAATTTAATGATAACAAAAATAAACTTTTCTTTAAGGCCATGCTTGGACAGATGAGAGTGAGAACAAACTCCACACAAACACAAGTGACAGAAAAGGCTGTGGCAACAGGCAGACAAAAAAGCATTTGGGCTAATAGTGCAAAAAGCTCGTGACAACATGGAATGTGCAACTGAAGATCAGTTAGTTGTTTCATACACGAGAATAAAAACAACTGCCCACAAAAAGGAGGATTCTGAAGTTTAGAAAGCAACAATAAAGCTGAATATAAAAACAAAAGAGTGGCAGCAGTTTGCTTTTGTTAGAACACTAAGACAGAGGGACAGGGAGCCTACTAATGTTCAGTTACTTCGAAGTTTGAGATTTGGAGAATAAAGCATTTTTGTGTACTAGAAAGCCTACTTGCAAGACTCTTCTTTGCTTTTTCAGGGTCAGGAATGTTTCTAACTTCAAAAGCCTGGAAGCTTTTGGCCCACAAGCCCTGACCATATAGTCAAGTGGACAAGATTAAAAAAATAGGCTGAAAATGTTTTTGCAGATCTCTTTCTGAAGCATATATCTAGGTTACAACACACATCCATCTGATGTTCTGAATCTTAACACTAGCTCTACCGAACACCTACCCTCTCACTGGGCCAACCACGTCCTTCAGACAAGTCCTAATTTCTATGATACTTTGAATGGGATGTGGGAACAAACTCTACACATGTTGACTAAGTAAAGGAAGAAGACACCAAATTTACTCTTTGAACCACCTTCAGAGATTAGTATAAGTCCTCTCTTCTAAATTAATGTTTCATATGTAACTGGTATTCTCCCAAATCTGTTCACACTTTCTATCCGATCAGCTGCAGCTAAAGTAATAAGAGGTGCTCAGATTCCAAGCTGCTGTAGAGAGCTCTGGACAGTAAAACTGATCAGAGTCACATAGGTTATTTACTGTTGCAAAAGAAAAAGCCTAGAAACAACTGATGGAAGGGAATTTACACCCCTGTTTGTGACAAGTGGTCTTGTCTGCTGTCTGGGCCAGGGCCAACTGTATGAGATTCAACAAGGCCAAGTGCCTGGTCCTGCACTTCGGTCACAACCCCATGCAACAGTACAGGCTTGGGGAGGAGTGGCTGGAGAGCTGCCTGGCTGAAAAGCACCTGGGGGTGATGGTTGACAGCTGGCTGAACATGAGCCAGCAGTGTGCCCAGGTGGCCAAGAGGGCCAATGGCATCCTGGCTTGTATCAGGAATAGTGTGGCCAGCAGGACCAGGGAGGTGGTAGTGCCCCTGTATTCGGCACTGGTGAGGCTGCACCTCAAGTACTGTGTTCAATTTTGGGCCCCTCACTCAAGAAGGACACTGAGGTGCTGGAGTGTGTCCAAAGAAGGGCAATGAAGGTGGTGAAGGGCCTAGAGCACAAGTCTTCTGAGGAGCGGCTGAGGGAGCTGGGGTTGTTTAGTTTGGAGAAGAGGAGGCTGAGGGGAGACCTTATTGCTCTCTACAACTACCTGAAAGGAGGTTGTAGCGAGATGGGGGTTGGTCTCTTCTCCCCAGTAACAAGTGATAGGACGAGAGGAAATGGCCTCAAGCTGCGCCAGGGCAAGTTTAGGTTGGATATTAGGAAAAACTTCTTCACTGAAAGGGTAGTCAGGCACTGGAACAGGCTGCCCTAGGAAGTGGTTGAGTCTCCATCCCTGGAGGTATTTAAAAGACGGGTAGATGTGGTGCTTGAGGACATGGTTAAGTGGTGGACTTGGTTAATGGTTGCTAGGTTAATGGTTGGACTCAATGATCTTAAGGGTCTTTTCCAACCTTAATGATTCTATGATTCTATCTCCAAAACTCAGCTTTGAACATAAAAAGCACTGGTTTTACCTTTGCCATGCTTTTCACATACTAAGCAAGGCAGAACAGGAGAAGAGACTTTATTACACAATTACTTTGAATGTATTAAAATCTCCTTTTAAAAAGTTACCCTCATTCGATGACACATGGTTGCACATACGCACAACATCAAACAAAAGGTAACCTTGTTAAACAAAACTTTGGGGGGAAAATGAACTAACAATGTCAATAAGGGCAGTCAATAAGTGGGTTACTTCTGCCTAGAAACACTGAGCTCCTTTTTAACCCCAAACTACATAAAAATACAAACCTCCAGTTTCAAATAAAATAATTATATATATGTATATGTCAGAAGCAATGCCAATTGAATACAGTAAACCACAAGATACTCCACAAGCATTAAAACTTCCATTACTTTTATTTAGATATATAAATAATCAGTTAATTCTACTTTCAACACAGCTCAAGTCCCTTTCAAAATGAGTGCAGGCATCAGTTTGGTTTTTTTTTAATTTTTTTTTTTTAAAATCCACATGTGACTTCCAGTTCCCCGTTGCCCAGTTCCACTGTGGCAAATTCATATCACTTCCTCACTTTTTAATTAGACAAAACAGCACTCTTACGGCACCTGCCTCTCACTGTAGGTGGTACCAATGTAAGTAATACTAAACAGCAGCTGATCGGGTCTTCTCTTTATGGTAGCCAGCAGCTTATTCTATTTTGCATTCTGCATAATACTGCCATTCTTTTGGAAGAGGCAAGTACCACATAATTGCTGCCCATTTGAGTTCTACCTTTAAACTTTAAAACTGGTCTTCTGTCCTGTTGTGAGATTCTTCAGCAAGATGTTGAAAGTGGTTCTCCTCCCAGTAGGGACAATGCCATAATAACAATACTTACATTTAAATTTCAAAGCTTGTGGCCACTTGGCTATTATTAATATTAGTTTCAAACAAAAAGAGATATGGTAGTACTTTCACGTGACATTCATTGTGGAAGAAAAAAAGCCTGCAATACTTTAAAAATTTATAGGACACAAACTTCTGAGACTATTAATGTTACCACACAAGACCAAAAAAAAAAAAAAATCATATGACCGCATTTTGGGTAACTCAAGCATTTTTCTCAAATCTATTTTTATTACTATTAATACTGCCAGACAACAGCTATACTTTATCTAGATGGTAAATCAATTTGTCTGGAAGGAGGAAAGTTTTATATTCACAAAATTTAACAAGTATTTCTTTACTTAATTACAAATATCTTTTCTGATTTCTCTCTGTAAACAGAAAACCTTTGGAGCATGGCTACATGTATCTGTATAGCAACTAATATAAACAGAAATCAGTTTTCATCCCTACTTGCTGAGATCTTTGTTCTCTCTGCAAATCTGATTTCATCCTCTACTTGTTTCTTTTCCCAGTGCTCCCTTCTGTTGGAATAACACTGATTTATTGTATATCCAGCAGCCCTTATCTCCTCCACCACTTTTAGGGTGACTGTTACTCATGCTGCATGTGTTAACAAAAGCAGTCTGACACTGCAGGTATTACCAGAGGTAGAGCTGCAGCATGCTTTTACAACGAGCAGCCAAACAATACCAGTATTCTTTCCACCCTTCATATACAGTAACGTACTACAGACTAACCACCACTCTAAAAAGTTTCCACAGACCAAATTCTATCTTTTAAGATTTTCTAATAACAGAGAGCAAGCATTAGTTATTTCTTTTTTAAAGTAATTGCTCTGATATATTAAGATACACAAGAAAAAACCCTAAAAATGTTATTTCTGGCACCCCTCTTTCAGTTGCTCTGCAAGACAAATCACAAACTATCAAACACAATATGGCTATTCTGCATTTTATCATAGTTTTATCATCTGGCTGCAAGATTCATTGAGGACTCTCTTACTGCAAGAAGCAATCTTGCATTGCAATTAGGTATCAAAAATTATTTCACGGACAACTAAGAGGTTAGTCACCTAACTACAGAAAACAATTACACATGGCCAGTTTCATTTGAAGCAATCCCTTGGTTACTTCGCAAATCTGAGGTAATGATTAACCCGCAATGATATCTGTGCACTATAAAAGTGATGTGTAAGTCAGTATTGCCCATCACTGTCTGGCACCCTGAGTGTTTGTAACCAACCTGAAGTTGGTAACACTGATCCTCAGTTTGAGTTAATTTGGAATAGTCCAATTTTTAATTGGTAAACAATACAAGAAGCATGTAGGTCTGAATCAGTCTAGAAAAAGTAGTTTCTATAGATCACAGATTGTTTTTTATAGAATACACAATTTATTTACAGTTGACTTCCATACAAAGAAGAGTCAGTGATTTGCTGTTCAGGAAGATATTATTTCCTGAAGTACCATCGAGAATAAGAGACATCTAATCTAACGGAAAAGGCCAAGTACCATATCTTCCTCCCATGGCCAGGAAAAGTCATGTCCACAGCCCTTCTCCTCTCACAATCTCATTGCCTGTGTGCATAATGCACAACTACCTGGCACAAGTGCTGCTGGGCTGACAGCTCCCAGAAGCGCGACTTCAACACACGTTCTACAAGCAGTTCTCTGCCCACCTTGTCCCAGGATCACCCCAGGAAAAAGCACCACCACAAGAAGGCTGTGGAATGGGAATTCCTGTCACTTTCCCATGACATCCTCTTTCCCAGAGGCTACTTAGGTCCAAGAAGGGAGCAACTTGTGATCCAGCGTAACTGTTCTGAAGCAGCAGCCTATTCTGGTCACTGTCCTTCCTGGGGTCCTGCGTCCCCAGGTCTACCCAGCACCGGGTGTGCACATCTGAATGTGAGATGGGATGAGCTGCAAGACCTTAGCAAGAGATGACACCTGGGGAATACACTGTTGCTGTCAGGTACTTGCCCCTGCTAGGCTGTGGAGCCCCAGGGAGACAGCCCAGCTCCCTCTCCACTGCCACCTGAATTAATTGTTCCAGCAAGCCAAACAAGGTCTATGGGCACAGTTAAACACCTCTAATGCAGTAAGTGTATCAACACTGCCGGATGGTACGTTACCTAGGATTGTCTATGGGAACAAAAGGTTATTTACAGGATTTCTAATAACATCAGAAGAATTCTAAGAGTTAAGAAAGCCACTAGTGCCTTGTTTTGTATAACAAATTTCAGCATGTCACATGCACAAACTACATTAACTGAAAAATCATTCAGCTTTTAGAAGAAAGCTACAGCACTTTAAAGAGCAAAAATGCAAAATAGTATTTTCACGGAAAACAAAAACCTAACTCATCAATCCTGGTACAACTAAATCAACAATATTAAATTTTATTTTTAGAATATAGGTGCTAAACAACTAACATACCAATATCTCTGGAATATTCTACCCATGGCATAATTTTTTTTGTTTCCACACAGAAACAACAAAACTCCTGAATTATGACACTGTGATCACTCTATTTTCATGTATTTAAGAAAAACAGATTTTAGACTACAAAGCCAGCTTAGAACACATAAAAAACCCCAAACAAACCCCCCTATGATTAGTATCAGGACCCTATGCGACCCCTGAAAAAAAATTACCCACCTACAGTGCATGACATGTTTTTAAAAGACTATTAGATTACCATTACAATGTTAAATCTCAGTGACTGGAAAGCAAACCTAACCCATTGTACCATTAAATAACAACAGTAAAGCCCTTACTGCCCATGTTCGTCATTGAAAACTGAATCTTTCAAGGAAAGTAGTCCTACTACCACTGCCCTCTTACATAAACATGAAATACAAATTCAGATTTTCCCATTAAGTCATCACAGTCTAAAGCAGAACTCCTGAATCTCCACCTCTGACAGCTGAAAGTGCAAGTTTCCTTTATTCTCTCTAACACATTAATACACAACCCTCTCAACAGACAGCAAACAATAGTATTTATACATCAGATTCCAACACCCATTAAAACATGTATCAAACAAGCTACATTTTCAATGCTACTCCTTGAGAAACAGAAGCGTTACGTAGTATTTCCCATTTATCATCATAGACTTTAATAGCTACCTATTCCTGCTAAGTACTAAATGCTTTATATTACCTTCTGTGCACAAACTACCAGCAGCTTCATGCTACTTTACAGAACCTAACAAGAAACACCGCAGGAACCCAGTTTCATAGTAACAAGACAAAGATAGAAAATTAACAAATTCTTTTGCTGGGCTTTTCCCTGCATCTGGGTAGATTTACTCCATTGACCTCATACGGCAAAAGTGCTTGTAGCAGCACACTTGGTCCATCAGCTGGCCGAATGAAAAGCAATGACTGAGAATTCTGATTCATAACATGAATATATAAACAGACTTCTACTATATCCCCTATCAGCCATCCAACTTTCACTAAAACACATGTACAAGGAATTTCCTTTTCCTCCTATATAATTGGATTAGCTTGCTCAAGGTTAAATGGTCTTAGCAGAAATGCAAACCTTATTTTTCAATTTAGATCAATTGAAAATAAAATACCCACACCATACGAAATTCACATTTGAGACTGGAGCAAAGGCCTTCAGTTTAAATAGCTCAACTTGAAAGGTGCTTTATTTTCAAGTGAGATCAAATGAAAATGGATCTTGATCTCAGGAGAGACTGCGTATTTGATGGCTCTGAGAACATACAAGTAGAAGCTGCTCTTATCTGCATAATTTTAAATAGACTGTGTCAGATAAATATTTACTATTTTTTATACCAAAATAATTTTTTCTCTAATTTTGTGTACCTCACTCAGCACAATTCTTGGTTGTATAAGGGGGGGAAAAAAAAACACCTACCAAAACGCTTTACTCAATTAAGCCATTTAAAAAAAAAAAAAAAAAGTACTTTTTAATCTTCTAGGACAGGTACCACTTTGGCAAGACAGAAAGTGCCTTGTGATTCTGGGTGATTTTCGATGCGAAGTCTTTCACTTCATTACTATCACACTCACATGCCATTAAACAAAGAGCAGCTACGTTCTTACTTCTACAGTCAGCATTCATTACTACTTCTTTGTCCTAAGTTTTGACAGTGCTAATTTTATTTTTGTATGGCTCGATTTATTTGGCTTGTGAACTGGAAAAAAGCTGTAATGCTCAAAATGTAAACATTTCAGGTAACATTGATATGAAATCATCTTTTACTTATTACTTTAGTTCTTGAAAAAAGTTCTATTAATCTTTGATTTCAAAAGCTCCAGCTCCAGTAAAAATATCTGGGCTGAAATAGACATATTTAACCTCTATTCTTACATTACAGAAGAGGAGAATCAAGTACACCCATATTTTCCCTGGAAGGCATACTGAGGGTGCAATAACTAACGTTTGTGCAGCATGCTATCTTTGCTGCTATAATATACAAAACGGAAACATGTTATGCCACAATAAAATTACAATTCTAGTCACCTCACTGAGGAAATTGTGGTTATGAGAAGAATTCTGACACAAATTAAGATCTAAGACATAGCACTGCATTATTATAATTTGAACTCAATATTTATCGCTGAGTGAAAGCGTATATTACTTGCACACAGCAAATTTCAACACCAGAATAAAACAGGTCATCATTCACCGTCAATGCCAGTTACCCAGCATTCACCAAAACTGAACTACCCATGCAATGGAACTGCATTCGTTGGGTTTCCAGATTCTTCAAGCTAAGCTAACAGAAATGCCTCTCCACAAATGCTGCTAAAGATGCCAGCACTATTACAGAGGCTCACATATGGTGTTTGATACTCGAGCAGACACCTTCAGACCACATTAAAGTCACACTGCCCCACAAGATGGTGCTAGCACATTTTTAAAGACACTGCTACCATCACCAATAAATGCTTTTGAAGCCTCGAGGTTGTGAAGGGATTCTCCCAAAGGCATTGCATGTTAGGTGTCCTTTGAAGCACTTCAAACACTGCAGACTGCAGTGGGGTTATGGTATCATTGCGATGGCCCTCCGTGCTGAACACATCGAGGGACCAAGCACTGCACTGGTCCCAACCAACAGCGGGCAGGGGGGTCATGCAGTGGAAGCATCCTTGCCGCTGGACAAAGGAGACCAGTTAAACAACTAGCCCACCTCTTAGTGGCCTTGTGTTACTAACTGAAGGTAAAAAGATATTTATCAGTCCGTTTCTCAAAAGGACACACATCATTCAGCCTATTTATTGACAGCAGGATGCAGGAAACACCGATAGCACACTTGCTACTGAATCCCCAACCATCAACTTCTGCGTTAACCATTTATGAATTTTTACCTTTTACCCATTTACTACATGGAGTAAACATAAAAGTAAGAATTAGAAGTGATTATACACAGTGGCTTTTGAAACCATCTAAAATTTCCAGTGACAAATATATAAAATACATTTTGGGGAAAATAAATAAATAAATCCTTTCCACCATTTGCTTTTCTTCTAGTTATAAATTAACTTGCAATGCTACAGGTGGAACACTGCCAGGCAACTACATTTAAGTATCTGGAATTGAAAGATCTTTTACAATTCTGCAAAGACAGGAAACATGTATGCATGCATGCACTACATATTTGACCTATGTCTGATATTCTACACAGCCTTTCAAGCATATTGCTGAGACTTTGTTTTGATAATTTTTCTGTATTCTGACCTACAAATTCCCTAATCTTTAAATTTTTTTAAATTATGCAATTACATACAACTTCCAGTAAAAATCACTTCTCAGTTTTTATAAAAGAACAATAGCTAGCTTTTCTACTAAACCATCATTATACAAGAATCAATTATAAAATGTGTATTTTGATTAAAAATGGATCCTCCAATTCTTTTATCAATGATTCCCACAAAATAGCATACTACACCAGAAAGAACACTCTTCAAGTTTATGGAATAGAAACCAGTACTTTGAATTTAACAAAAAAAAACCCAACAAAACCCACCAGTGCCTTAAATGGAAACACTTTGGCAACTAAAACCACTCAGCATATTACACAGGAGCAAAGCAAGCCTCAGGCACCGATAACAAAACAAACCCACTTATTTACAGATGTCGTGCGTGTGTTAATTCTTTCTAGCTATTAACATATAGAAGAGGTGCTGCCAAGCTAAAAACTGAAACAATTACTTCAATGAATAATTAATTAGTAGATGTGCATCAGCTACTCTCTTTTTTTGCTTTTAAATACCTCAGTCTTTAAATTATCACCCTAAAAGTGAAGCGATAGAATTTTAACTACCATGTCTACCACTACCAATTACTTGGAATACACTCATCTTTCCCATTTTGCTAATACAGGAGCTGGCTCAACAGAACTATGTTCCAAACTACAAGCACTATAAATATGCCATAGTTCTGGAGTAATGTTTGTGCTACAGTGTCGCCCTTAAGTTTCATCCGAGATGTTCACTGCTGTACAAGTATACAAAAGAAAAATCTCTTCCCAAGAAGTTTATCATCTAAATACACAGAACTTCAGTAGCAGCAATAAACAATCCCTATGTTCATTTAACAAATGGGGAACCAAAGAAAATAGATTAAACTGCTTCTCCATGATCACACTGGTCATATAGGATATCTGTAACAGATGCACAAACCCAAATGACTGCAAAGTCCAGCACCTTAACAATAAGACCACCCATACTCTAGACTGCTTCAGTTTTATTAACGCAGAGTCAAGAAGTACACTGCACAATGGGTTTGCTGTAAGACTAGAAAAAGAAAAGGTAAATGAAAGTTACCTTATGGGGACAACCTGACAATTATGCATGACCTGAAAAAGTGTGTGTAGAGGAGAAAGGAATGCATAATTTTGCCTAAGCGTCTCTAAAGGTCTTGAAAAGTATGAACAGAATGCTGTTGCTTTGCAATAAATTCTTCCCATTTGACAGCAGAAGTCTTCCCATAAGAAGTTTATCAGGAAAAAACCCCCACCCCCCAAAAACCCAATAGAAAATCAAGTGCTTAAATATCAACAGAAATGACTACATTACTCGCTGTTTCTCTATGCCCCTGTCATTGAGCCATCTCATTTTTCTACAGCAAATAAGGAAAGCCTCATGGAAATACAGTGGTTATTCTAACATGGAAGAGTAAAAAAAAAAAAAAATTGTACAGTAGTAACTTAGTAGAATACATGGATGAAACCTAGAGGTATACATGGTTTTAGGTAAAAAGTTTGCTCTCCCAGAACATGGACAGTCTGCAAACAATGCAGACAGAATCTCCGGAGCAGAAACACAGGTGAATGAAAGCAGTGTGTGACTCTTCCCTATAATTTGCATGCTTGTGAAGTTAAGAGTCAAACTTCTGTGTTTGGAAAAAAAAAAGTAAGCGTATTTCAGATATTTACCTTCTCTCAGTTCCACATAAATGAGGCAGGAAAGCCCTGTTTACCAAACAGAATTAAAAAGTTATTTCTTAAATCAGAAGAACTAAATGGTGATTTTTTTTTACTGCTCCCGATTTTAACCAAATTTAACCCTTACATTTCTCCAGTTAATAATGGACAGTTCTTGCTCAGTGGTAGACTGAACAGGTGACATTTAACTTGTAACATTATGCAACAATACAGCGTGCAACAGATTTATTTGAATTACTGTCACAAATCATGCACTATGCTTATTTTTGAGACCAGGAATATTTGCATAGGACTAGGCATATATGCATTTTAAAGACAACGCAGAGCAAACGAAGATTCTTTTCCAAAAGACCAAACAAGCCAAAATGCTAATCCTGAGTTTAAAACAGTAATCACTCCAACTGGATAAGCAAGCTGTAGTAAAAGCTATAATACTTATCCCATCGCAAACCCACAGTCCAGGCCAATATTCCCAGTAAGATAAAAAAGAATATTTGCTACCCATTAATTTATAAGCATAAACTCCAAAGGTGACTTCAGAATATACATGAAACAATGCCAATGCCCCATGGAGTTTACAGTCTATATATACACTATGCCATTTTAGATTAAGAAAAACTGTAGCACACGTCTATTTACCTTTCCCAGGAAAAGATATTTGCTCTTTTACAATTTGACTAGGTCACTGCGAATTTAATAAGATCGTAAATAATGACATTAGAGAAAGAATGAGGGCTATCTGTTGAGTTCTACAACAGTAAAACAATTAATCAGGCCTATCCAGAGTAGGCATGCCACAGTTCTATCAGGTTATGTGCTCACATGATGAAAACTCCCTCACTAAACATAAACCAGTTAGAATACAGGTTTCTGAAAACAACTGGTATATTAATGTTAACTTAAAAACAGTTCTGAATCTTTTAAATGAATGAAACATACACCTCTGTGTCAGAAAACACAGAGACCCATTCCATATCAGAATTTACTCAGTGAACCTTGTTCTGTCCCCAACCCCCACGAAGCACTGAGTTTAGGCAGTTCTAGAGTTTACTTTCACTTCTCGTCGCTATCTGTCTGCCAGGCCTGCCAGAGTGACAAGAGATCTCTCTTAGGGTCATAAAAATGTGAAGATCTACTGATTTACTAAGACTTGCACCAGAATATTGGTTTGAACTTAGCACTCCGTCCATCTAAATAATACAGTTCTGAAATCGCTTCTGGCATCAACTATGCACTGAGTGCTTTCCACAGAATGCCAATGATTTACTTTTTTTTTTTTTTTTTTTTAAACACAGCATTTTGGTACCCTTTGTGGATGGATTACTTAAAGAGCTGCAATTTGAAATCACTCTCTTCAAGTAAAGTCCATTTAACAATGACCTTGACATTGTATTTAAAAGCAATATGCTAAGAGTATCTTAAAGATTCCATATATTTCAGCAACAAAATGGGAAAAATTATTCATGTTTAAGCATATTACAAAAAAAAAAAAAAAAAAAAAAAAAGGAAGACACACACTGACAGCAGGGGAAAGCCAATCAATTTTCACATTGTAATCATAAATCAATCTGGAAGTTGGAGACTGATTAGGCACGGTAAATAAGAAAAGCAGCAAGGTACCAGAAATTAATATTCTATCAGTTATATTCAGGGTTTCAGCATATTTCAAATCGCCCTAGTAGAAGTCCTCTTAAAAGTTTGCTAGCAAAAGTCCCTTTAAGGTCTCATTGAAAAAGAGCACAAAAAGAAAGTAGGAGAAAAGTCAAAAATAAAGAATGTAAACAACAGGAAGAGGTAGATATTTGCAAGAAAGTCACCGTACTAAAAATAAACGGTGCAGAAGAAATAACTTCTTAAATACAAAAGTGATGTATATTAGTGACACAGAATTTTTAATTCAGCATAACTCCTAACTCTTTACTCTTGAGCTAAGTGATGTAAAAAAGGAACTGCCCATTCTACAAAGTTCTCAAATAAAAACTACATGCTGATGGGAAATTCACCACCTTTAACTCTTCACGGAAAAAGAGGCAAAAACCTAATAATTATATGGCAATATAGAGTTTATTTGAGTTCAAAGCAAGTTTCTTGCGACAACCAACTATTTCTTGCCTCCCAACAATATTTGCCTGAACTGTATAGGAAACAAACAAACCCGTCATTCATTTTTTTTAGTTATTGTTAGGTACCACAATTTAGGAGAGAAAAGTTAAGTTATTTTTCTCTTTAAAAACTTACCCTATTAAAGACATTCTATTATAGAACCTGATATTGTTACTATGCAAAAGAAATCATGCTAAAAAGGTGTTTAGTCTATAGAATGGACTAAAATTGCTGAGATTTCTCTATGCCATAGAGGACATTTTCAAATTCAGGGTTTTTTTTATCCTTACAATTAACATGAGATTAAAGCTCCAGATAAAGCCCACAATGATTTCTAGCCCAAGGCCAACTCCTGTTCTGAACTGTAGAAGTGAATTTAAATGAGTATCTTACCTGCTTAGTTTTCTTTCGACTTCTTTGGTAGCTTTAGCTTCCAATTCTCTGGAACAGAAAGTGGTGTTGGTTTCCATGTCAACAGTAATGCAGCACAAAGCAAAAAATAAAACTGGAGCGGGGTTAAGATACACACTGAGCTCCATATGTTGGTATCTCAGGAGGAAAGGGGGAGACCACAGATTGCCAAGTAATCAAATGATATGTTTACCCAGGGACAGCGAGACAAGTGGAGCATAACCAACACCAGCTATCCTTCGCTACTACACAACCTCTACTTAATCGTTTTAAGTACTTTAAGGAAAACAATTCTGCTGCATCACTTCAGCTTGAGAATTTGCTTAAAATACAGCAGCGAGAGAGCCCTCCCTGCCCCACCGGCCTGCAAAGACCGGCGGCTGCAAAGGGCTGCCAGCTCCGCAGAAGCAAACAATAACGAGCGCAGGAGGTCAAAGCTCAGGTCCGCAGGGAAAAACACTGCTTTTGGGCAAACACCGCGGCCCTTCCGGGGCCCAGCCCCCCCCGCCGTCCCGCCGGCTCCCGCCCGGGCGGGCACCGCTCCCGTGGGGAGCCCGCCCGCCGCCGCGCCGCAGCCCGCGCCCCCGTCCCCTCCGCCGGAGCCGTCGCCAGCCCGGGCCGCGGCTCGCCCCCGCCGCGGCAGGGCCGCCCCGGAGCGCGGAGGGGCTCCCCCCGCCGCCCGGCCCCTCCCCCGCCCGCGGCGGCCGGGCCCCCGCTGGCGCCTCAGCTCGGCGGCGCCCGCCCTTCCCGCCGCCCGGCCCCGCCCGCTACCTCATGTATGTAAAGTGCTCGGAGTCCGGCCCGGCGTGGCTGCGGCCCGGGCCCGGCGCTGGCGCGGCGGCTCTAGGCGGCCTGGGCCCGGCACTGCGGAGCGGGAGGGCCCGGCAGCTGCTGCTGCAGCACCGCCGCCATTTCCTGCCTCCTAACCCGGCCGGGTCCGGCCCCGCCGCACAGGAAGGGAAACCCCGCCCCGGGCAGCACTTCCGGGTCTCCGCCCCCCCCAACATGGCGCCGCAGCAACCGCCCTAGCAACGGGGTGGGGGAGGCGAAGTGCCGCCGCCCTGACATTGAGGCCGACCCCGCCGAAGGCCGAGCCCGCTCGTAAGGCCGGCGGCCGCCCCGCCAGCCCCGCGGGGCATTCCCCGGCCCGAGCCCCCTCCCCAGGCGGGTGGCACCGGGCAGGGGCAGGCACCGACCTTTCCTCGGGGGGAGCCTCCGCTGCGGGGCCTGACCTAACCCGCAGGTGAGGGGTGCGAGGCCTGCGCACCCCGGAGCGGAGGGTGTGCTGTCTGCACTGCAGGAGCGCATCCTTCACATTCAGGGGCTTCTGTGCGTCCAGACCCCGCCGCCCTGCAGGGGCACAGCCCCGTCACCCTGGTGAGGGCTGCCATGGCGAGGGGGTGGCCTTCCGGCGTGCACTATTGCCACCGGCCAGGTGATCGCTTTCGGATTTAGTGTATCACTGTAGTTCTCATCCTGAAAATATACACATAATTCTAAGTGCGATCTCATGAAACATCCTACAGAAGAGGACAGTCCTTTCCCCGAGCAATGCAGGACGAGGCGCAGACAGGAACATAACGTTTCCACACATATTTTCCCCTATGCGGTGCAGCTCTTTCAGCTCCTAGGCACTGCTGGCATGCTCAGCTCTGTTCTGAACTTTGGGGTGTCAATAACTCTACCAAGACTGATGAAAAGACCTGTTAATGTCTAAATAACCACCATAGAGTAAGATAGGCCTTTCTTTTATCCTTCCGCTGACTTTATTAGGTTGACAGAGGGAACTGAAAAGTATCTAGCACTTGCAGACCTAGCTAGAAATTGATTTATGTGCACACAAAGCTTAATCCAAAAAGTACACAGAAATATTCTAACTTCAAATACATAAAATGAAGAGGAAAGGATATGAGCCACACTCTCTGTTACTGTACTTGACTTCAGTAAAAATATCCCAGAAATTAATTTAGAAAAAAAAAACTAGTCAAAGGACTGACAAGGAATAATGGGAGAGAATTAAGAACAGTAATGTCAAGAAAGAGTGAAGCTGAGAGCAGACAAAAATTCACAGTAAACAGATCTGCATCCTTACAGGCACTTCCCTGTGGAGAAAGCGGAGCTGGCATTGCCATGAGGTCTTCATAGCCCAAACACCGCAAAAGCAAGAACTGGAAAATTCCTCAAAATAAAAGTGAAATTATTTCATTTGCATTGTCCAAGTCCACAGAATGAATAATGACAAGGAAGGATTTTTTAGTATGTTAAGTTTAGTTAGAGCAATGTAAAGTGTTACTACTGGCATAAATAAGAAACATTGAATAAGAAGCTTGCTTACAGTACTAATTTTAAACTCTTGAGTCCATTTAACATACCTGCATTTGAAAACATTGTGGCTAATTTCTACTTCCAATTTCCAATGCCTACAGGATAAAATTAGACAGATGCAGATGCACCCCTCTTTGCAAACTGTATAACAAAAGAGTGAATACAGAGAATAGATTTCTGCTTAGAAAATTTGAACAGGGACAGAATTAGTGCCATACCAGGTATGCTGAGGATGTATCATACTTGTAGCTACATCTCTGCAAGACAATCTTGAAAAAAATTATTGAGCTATATTAGCTTTTGATATATGCTGTCTGGTTGCAGGGCTGGGTTACTTGGGCACACAGTAAAGCCATCCGTGAGATGGCTGCTGACTGGCATTCCTGCATTGAGTTCTAAAGCACCGGTTGAAAATACCCCAGCAGTCTGCACAGCTGCTGTTGGAGGGAATAGTTGTCATTGTATGTGCCTACGGTACTGTTCAGGAATTTAATTTTCTTCTCAACTCCCTTCCACTGTTCACATGGAAATAAGCATCATCCTGTCTGCTCTATTATAAGAGCTATTGAGAAAAGTGGTTTTGTTGGCACAGGGAAGTTCTTGTTCTCTTTTTGCATCCAGCTTGCACATTATCACAAACATTTACCAGCCCGGTTTCAGTTGGACTTTACCATTCTTATTAATGCTAGTGAAAAAATGAATGCTATTTTATTCACCTGTAAAATAAATGGATGCCCTCGATAAATGAGCAATTGTCTCTGGAAATCTGCTGCAATATCAATGGTCTTTCTGCCAGCACGAATGGAGTAAAGTATTTTTCAGCTGAAGAAGATCCTACATTATTAAAGATGAGCATTTATGACAATGCAGCATACCAGTAAGGGTATTTTTGTCCTCTTCTTAGAGGCTTAATGATATAGCTTGCATTGCTGTGAGCTGAGCATGCACATGCATGAAAAGATTGTATTATTTTCCACATACTTAAAAGGGCACTGACAATTTGAAATTGGTTTCTCAGCTTCTATTAGTAACTTGTAAGTTAATTTTGGTCTTGTTTATTTGTCTCGGTATGAAAAAGTTTGGATTGTCATGTAATAGTGTGTAACTGAAAGCCATTATTTCCTGACATCTGATTCAGCTTCCTGTTACTGTTTCATTCACAGCAGTCCTGTTTTATCTGTCTTTAAAGGGACTACACTTGATGTAGGAGGACTGCTGTTAAGTCTGTCCTCAGTTACAAAGGCTAATAAATGCATTATGTACTCCTGTTATGTCATTTTGTTAACTGTATTATGCCACTGTCAATAAAATTCATAGTCAAGGTCTGTAGCTTTCTTTATTACTTTAGATTGTTCTCTAATTTTATTTATGCACATGCTCCTAGCGACTAGACCACTGCAGAGATTGCTTCCATTCTGCCTTGTGAATACTACAGCTGGTTACACGTTGTCAGCAAGTCTGCTGCATTAACTAGCCCCCTGTTACTTATCCCATCATCTTCTCGCATCAACATCACGATCCTGCCTCTTTCACCCTCACAGGTAACACTTTCTTTCAGCTAAGTTCTTACACATACGGAACTGGCTGGTGAACTACTGGATACACTGGAGAGGTTCAGGCACCCTCAAACAGGAAGAACACTTTCTTCATGAAGAAGCAGAGGGCTGAACTTCATCCATGCAAAAGACTGCTAGTCAAAGCAGTGGTACTCAATAGGTCACGGCAGCTGGGTGGAAGCAGCACTAGACAGCTTCTCCTTGTTTTAAACCCTGCAGAGCTGCAGAACTGCACGCTGAAAGGCCGCCTGCTCCGAATTCAGATTTCACCAGTCGACTTGGCACCTGGCAGGAGCTGTTGTGGAACATGCACGACAGTGTCGCATGGTACATACCTGAGCGCCGCTGGCTGCCCCTGCTTCCTAACAGAAGCAAGGGAGGGTGTGGTGAGCAGCTCCAGGAGGAGTTGTCCACCAAAGAACTGTTCTGAGGCCCATGCTCTAGCTACATCTTCTGAGCTCCTGTTCTCCCTTCTGATTTCCATGTTGCTCCTACGAGCAAGGCAATCCCCTTAGGTCACCTCCAGAATATGTCCAGTGTTAATCACCCACTCTTGGCTTTAGCTTTAATACACGTTCTGTTGAGCGTAAGGTTATTTGGGAGCCAAGGTCTGAGTCACCTTCTCTCCTGCTTACTACATTTTTTTAGTTTATTTATTCTTTGTGCTTTTACTCTGGTGTTCACTGGAGGTTGGACCTCTGGAATTCTTTGCTAAGGTCCTAGTTTCTGATTCTGCCAGCAAAGGGACAGGAAAATAACACCGCTGCACTTAAAAAGACATATGTAACAGTCTGGGTTGGGAGCAGATTTCATCTGAAGGGTAGATAAATCCTTAACACCCATCTATGAAATGTCAGCGCTTCTCTTCCTCATGGGCTCACTGTCTCGAGGAAGCCACCACCTTCCCAAGGGGGGAAGGAGTGCTCTGGGTACCGTACACAGAGAGGAATCCGGTTAATGCCACCAGTGACCCTTCCTCCACACCCTGCCACTGCTGTCCTTAGAAAGGCAAATTGCTCACATGCATTACAGCATGTTGATAGGCATCACCTAACGTCCACCCAGGCTAATGACCCGTGCACATTTTGCTGTGGTAGAGGATTACTCGGTTGGGAGATGTTTGCCAGCTGGGCCTGCTGGAGACTTCCATCCATCCCCCCTCCCTTTGCCCAGAGAGATGGGAGGTGTTTGGAAGCTGTGGCTGTGGCTCCTGGTCTCTCCCATGTCTGGTGGCAGAAGCTGGGCTCTGGCTGGTGCAGCAGCTGCCATCCTGGCCTGCCTGCACCTCTTCCCGCTGACGGGAGTGGGAGGATGAGCGGAGGAGCTGTAGTGTGTAGGGGTCACAGAGAAAAGCCCCGCTGCTTGCACTGAGCTGGGGATTGACTCTGCTGCTGGAAAGGGATGGAAGCGAAGGCTCCCTGTGCAGGGGAGACCCTTCCTGCACCGGCCGGCATGTCTCCCAGCACAGGTGCAGGCTCTGCTGCTTCTCTGGTCTGACCGGTCTGACCTAAGCAAAACAGCGGAGGTTTGGGGTTTGTTGTATTTTGTGTTGTTAGCACTGCCCTTAGACTGTCAGCCACTTTTCTGTTGTGCATTTGAATGGCTCCACAGCACTATGGTCATACATGAAATTAGAAATAATGGAAACAACTATTCAAGGGCAAACAACCTGCCCTGCATTCAGGCAGCTGCCAAAGATGGATCTTTGCTGTTACATTTTCACCACTCGGTAAACATGCCCTTCTGGGCAGTGATCCCCAAATATCTTTTCCCAGCAACAGCAGCCACCATCTGCACCCTGCCAGCCTGGCACGCACGCGGGTCCTCCCATCGTCAGATCCCCATTAACTTTTTAATTAGGATTTTCATATAGTTGGAGCGAGAGAATAAACTACAGGAGACAGAGAAATGTACTGACTAAAAATAGTGAAAAAAACAAGCTGGCGCCATTTCAACATTTCCCATTCCCTCCACCCTTCCCCTTTATCTGCAGTTTGCTGTCAAGGCTTCACGCAAAATGAAGGCTTCAGCATGGAGTTGGAAAGCCGACATGTTAGAAAGTACTTTCTGCTTGATGTCTGGGGAAAATAAAGTGAGGGGCTGCTTTTATAAGGTGACGTGAGAAGTGCAGGCCTGGGAGTGTGGAGAATTTGCCGTCACTAACCCTTTGCCGCTTGTTACATTCAACATCATTATACAGAATGAAGACGCTGTCACGAGCAAAACAGATTGTTTTCAAAATTGCACTTGACTTAAATAATCTAAATGATCTGATCTGACAGACAAGGGAAAACAGTCTTCTCGTTAACACAGAGGCTCTGTGTGTTACTCTGCTAGGAGGCTCCTTTCCTTGTTCATTGTAGAGGCTTTATTTACAGGATGCGATTTTAGAGCTATTTAAAAATAGCTCAGCCGATGGTAAGAGGTGGTGATATAAAGGTACTGAACAGGCAGTGCTTACTCATAAAAACAATGCCTGCCCAGGAGTCGCTCAGTTAAGTCAACTGGACTATTTATGTTAGTGAGGAACATTTGAGTCTCTGTAGGATCTGTAATTAGGAGGAAAAAACACAAATGACAGAGTTGGAAGCTGCTAACAGAAAGCGTTCGGCTTGCCTTCCAAACAGACCTGGAAAACAGCTAGCAAAATCTTATGCTAAGGCTCATGATTAAACAGTCGGTGCCTATTTTGCAGGCTGCAGCAGCAAACAATCGTTAGATCTGTGCTCAGGAGAAGAAAATTCACTGCCTTGCCTCCAGGCTCCCAGCGCCTTTCCAGCATTATCCCCGTTACACAGAGTGATCAGAGCAGGGGAGAGCAGGCACTTGGGGTTATTAAATGAGAATTTAATCCTACCCTTTAAATCAGCAAAAAATTATAAAAGATAAAGAATTTCCCTGTGTTTTAAAGCTAGTGCAACTTGCTTTCCCTGATCTGCGTTTGGGAAGGCTGCCAACTGCAAAATGGAATCGCTGAGCCTGGATTTCACTCTGCATCCAGCCAATTATGCCGTCCTCACATCCCCAGTCTCTTAAGTGGTGCAGTGCAATAGACGTTTCCAATCTTTATTTATTTACCAGGGCTGCATTGCACTTCAAAAGAAAATCGCACCGATGGGCTCATTGTGTCTTTCCCTTTTTGCCAGCTCCTGTGCTCCGCACTGCTTAGGCATTAGTGAATACGGACCGGTCCAGATTGCTCATGGAGGCTGGTAGGAGAGTTTCCTCCGACTCTGAAGGTTCTCCTTGAGACACTGCCGCAGTGGCGGGGTCTGGCCACCGTGCCCCTTGGGCATCACCTGCCGCTGCGGCCAGCTCAGCCGATTTTGCCCGCGCGGAGTCAGCCGGGTCACTGTGTGCTGGTGTCTCTTTCACAGGCGTGACTCTTTCTAGCTTGTTTCTAGATTTTTGCTAAATAACAAGACAATTTCAGAAAGTAGCAGGGCACTATTTGGAGAGCCCACAGAGCTACAAATCCCTGTCCTTCACCACCAGCAAGAAGATGTGGACAACGCGTGCAGGGAGAAGTGCTTCCCCCCTTCTTCTCACCCTCCAGTCCCAATAATTTGCCATGAACTTCTACAAACACTGATATTCATGGAGGAAACGGCTTGCCCTGCCTTCAACCCACCAGCTACACCCACGACAAAGCTCAGCCCCTTCCACCAGGATTAATCCCGCTGGTGAATTGGCGAGAGAGACGTGAGCCAGTTCTCCAGAGAAACCACCGGAGCCACGGGAGAGGGACAGGAGCGACTGGAGTACCGGAGCCGTCACCAACATGGAAGGACCCTCAAGGGCTGATGCAGGAGGCTGAGCTTCCCTGGGGCACGGACCCAGCAGCTCTCACCTTCGCCCCGGGGGGACGCATGCCTGCCTGGCCAGGTGCTGTTGTTTATGTATATTTATTCTGTCCTCTGTCATGTTTAACAGGAGTAAGCCTCTTTGTAATCAATGCTTATTGATCGTCTAACTCAACAACTGCCCTTTCTCAACGCAGTGCCAGATTAACACAAGATTTCACCTATTTCTTTTGCACTTCTTGCTGACAATAGCACAAATGATTTCTACTCTGCCACAGACTGTTTCTTTTTGTGCCAGCAATATTCTGTGGTTTAGGCTTCAGAAAGCAATTCATCTGCTGAATTTCCTAATTACAGAGAATAAAATGGGGCCAGGACACACAGTATTGAGCAGCACCATAGACCACAGCATGAGCTCTGGCACTTGTTACCTCCTGGGACTGTCTCCAGGTGGGGAAGTGTCCTCATGCAAAGAGTTGGTGCTGCCAGGGAGGCACTTCCAGTGGTTGTCGGGCCACGGCTGGCACTTGCCATGATCTTTCTGTGTGACTCTGAACTCCTGTGCTCCTGTTTCTCCCAGCTGTACCTGGTCCTAGTCAACAACAGTTCATAAACACGTGATGCACCTTAATTTGTTAATGTTTGCAAAGGTCACAGCATGGACTGAAGAGCAAAAAATCCTAAAATGTGACTTAAAGTTATACTATATAGCTTATTTCCTCTGCTATATAATTAAAATAATTTTCTCTAGTCACCTTTCCAAGCAGGAGACATGCAAACAAGTTTAAGGTTTAGGAAAAGTGACTTTAACCCGCAGGGCTATGCAAAATCTAGGTTCTGGTCCTACTGACCTGGGTTTGCTTCTTTCCATCTGTAATCCAGAGGGGCTTTTCCCACCTCCTGATGACAGTGGCTGAGGTGTGAGGCTTAAATGCAGCAGTTGTTTTTGGCCATCAAATGAAAGGCAAGATTTTGCATTGTGCTTCTGAATGCCAGCCAGCTAATTCCTTACCTAGTCAGAGACTGAGACAATTCTTTAAGGGCAGCATGTTAGCCTAAAGGACCTGTTTTAATTTATCCTAATTATTATTTATTAATCAGTCCAGCAATGATCTGATATTATGCATCTTCCACAGCAGGTAGGATCAGCTGTGAAGCTTTGGGGTGTGAGAGGATGCACTGTACAACAGGCTGAAATTAATAAATGCAATCACTTACAGTATCTGGAATGATAAACAAATGCTCCCAGAAGTAGCACTATATGGTTATTTATACATAAGAACTGGCTCACTGCTGGCTCTGTAAAATGGCTCCCTGTTCCAGACACACATACATGTATCAGTAGTTCTGCTGAGGTGTAGCTGGTTTGCTATGATGCTTTTCTTTCACTTAAAAACATTTGTAAGTATGTCTCTGGGAATCTGGATAGCGTGCAATTTCCTAAGCTGGGACGTAGGAAACACGTCTAGGCTGACACCATGACTTCAGTGAAATGTGTCACAGGAACTGTAATGCTAGAGTGGTTTATGTCTTGTCATAACGATGCAGTAAATTACTTAGAAGACTGTCTGAGGTTTAGCAAGATGAAAGGTCTTTCCTGCGAGACCTTTGAGGCCAGTAGCTTCATGCCCACTTCCAACTGCAAGACCGCTCAGCAGCAGCCAGGCTGTGGACGATGTGGCCCAAAGCTGAAGATGTCCCTGTCCCACCTGCTCCCCGTTGCATCAAGGCAGAAGGCTCAGCATGACGGCATGAGCTTTGGACAGACAGAGCTGGTTGTTCCCCTGCAGTTCGTCTGGTATTTTGATTTGTAGTCAAGAAATCAAGTCCAAATGCTCAGTGGGTCTGAACAGTGTACTTTATAGATCAGGCATATGCAAATCTCCCCACTCTCTCCAGGCATCCAATGCATTAAAAAGCTGCATCATGCTACTGATTTTGTGCACATCAGCTGAGGACACAAGTTGTCTGGAGATTAGTTTTCAAAGAACACTAATTTTTTAGTCTTGATTATTTAAATTGCTCCTAAACACACCTGAAAATATAGTTATTTGGTATGCCCACATATCACTGCAGGACAGCAGAGATTCACAGTATAAAACAGACTCCAGAGTTATTCTGATGACAGAGGAGAGACTTGAGGTCTGCTGCTCTGGACTGACACTGACATCTCTACCTTCCCTGTTACTAGATGTGCTGTGCATTAATCTAATTCATTCCAAATCTGTGTTGACTTGACAAAAATTGCAGAGTATATCCCAAGTATTTAATTCATTTTTGTCTATTTTCATTTATGTCTCTTAGAAAAGGCTTATTTTTTTTTCACTTGGACTTTTTTTAAATAAGCTGCTCTTGTTTTTCCCTGGCAGCCCACCCACAGTGTTCCAGCCGCCGTGCCCATCACTGCCCCGGCACCCCTGGACACTCCTCCAGGTCCTCCCAGGGCTGGAAGCCTTCCTCCTCCTCCTCCTGCTGCCGGATAAACTCCCCACAGCCGCCGTCAGGAGTCTGGCTGCCCAGCTCCTACTGCCTTCCAAGGACACCTTTATCAGAGGACAGGCTGCTCCTGGAGACATTTTATTTCTGGACAAGGCTAAGATATGCGGCTTCTGCTTCTGCCCTTAACAAAGTCTTCACTGTTCTCCAGTCACCCTCACATTTTTCCTCCTGCCTCACTTCATGCTCTGAGAGCGTACAGGGAGGCCCTGGGGAGGGCCAGGACCTCAGCAATGACACACCATTGCCCTCTTCTGGGGCCCCCTTTTGTGTCCCCTCCTGGCTGCCTCCCCGCACCCTGGGGAAGGACCTCCAAGGAACAGGTCGACCAGAGCCAAGGACCACAGTGCCTGGAAACCAAGGTCTCCAGTAAATCAGCACCAATATACCTATGGTATACACATGAATACTTTTGCATGTATCTTTGCACACTTAAGCAGATGTGTAATATCATCACATTTTCTAAGCCTTGAACTCTCCTAGAAACAAGGATGGATACTACAATTAATGGATCACACCCTCCAGCAAGTTGGCTTCAACCCTGCCTCCCTCGGTGGGAGCAGGCAGCCGCAGGAGGGAAGAAGCAGTAAGCTGCTGGCAGGATCCTGGCTTTGGGCTTCTCTTTCACTCCAAGCAGCTTTTTCCCCTGCCCAGGGACTGAGATCTCAGCTACTGGGCTTTGTAGTTCAGCAAATCCAGCTGTATCAGAACCTCGTGGACAGGGTTGCTCTGAAAATGACACGCCTGACTGTGAAACAAAATTTCAGATATGCCTAGGTAGTGGGAGAGAGAAAGAAAATGTCTCCCCCCTGCTTGCTCCTGCCTGTCCGACACACTGCAGCTGGTGCAGACCCATTTTTGCAGGCTCTTACCAGGGCGATCTGCTGTCTGTGGGGCTTTTCCCCGAGTGCAGGTAACAGCAGCTCTGCTGAGCAACTGCACTTTGGCTGGGGGAAGAAGGAAAGCAAAGAAACAAAGTGTTCTCGCCCTGATTAAATCACATATATTTCTGACCAGCTATTTCACCAATAAAACAAAGGCTGCTTTGAAATGGATGCCTGGCCTGGCTGGCTGCCAGCGCCGAGCAGGAGACAAAGGCTGGGAATACAAATGCGGGGCTGGAAGTGGCGAGCCAAGGATGCCTCTGCAGCAGGGAGAGCGCATTGCCATGGAGACACGGCAGCCAAACCTGGGGAAGAAAGGAGCTGCACTGGGATGGACTGGGAGCCACTGGAGCCACCAGAGCCACGGGAGCCGAGAGACAGGGACACTGGTCCCACCAGTGTCCAGCTGAACCCTCCCAGAGAGGGGGTTGCACCCAGGAGGCAGGACCAGATGCCGGCTCTTCATTACGCTGGTGCCCGGGACCTGGGCTGTCCTGGTGGGCGAGGACAGAGAAGGGGGTTCTCAGAAAGCGCACGTGCTTTAAACAGAAAGGTGGAAACTTGGGGGTTCTTGTATGGCTGCCAAGCACCAGGCTGGACCCATGAGGTGCCCCATCACAGTCCTCATCCGTGCTCCCTGGACCAAGGGACCAGGTGGGAGAACAGGGCAGCTCGTCTATGAATAGGTCCGTCATAAAAGATCAACAGTAGCTCTCACCTGGGCAGAACAAAGCAGAGTCTCAGCTTGGAGGAGAAGCTCTTTCTCCAAACTGTGTGCATCTCTCCGGGTGTAATGCAGACAAGCAAGGCTGCCGCATGCCCACAGGAGAGCAGCAGTGGTGGCTGTCCAAAGAAGAGAGCCTTAGGATGGGGCAGAGTGAGGGCAAGGCAGGCAGGAGAGGGGCCATTCTCCAGGGAAGCCCAATCTCTAGGTGTCAGACTGTGGGTGGAAAAACTATGGGAAACATAAGGTGAGCCCTGAACCCCTTGAGGATTGTGATGAACTCTGAGTTTTATACATTCAGATGATTAGAAAGGCAGGGTTTAGTCTCTATTGTAGCTGTGGGTTGGGTGGTTATTAGCTTTCCCCCACTGCCCACAGCTGTATAAACATGCCCTTTGCCTGGGTACTTGGATACCATGGGGAGAAGTAAAAAGGGCAGCATCCTTACAGACAGATCGAGGGAGAGCTTCCCAAGGGTAAAGGTTCAAGTAGCAGAAAGTGTTTAAAGGTGAGATAGATAATCCTATGAAGGACTTCCTAGAGTCAAGAAGGGAGCTTTTCCAAAAACTTTACAGAGCCCATCAAGGCGGCTGCTGGGCAGGTCGGACTGAGGTGGGAGGGCGGTCGATGCTGCAGCGCAGGGGTGTGACAGGCACTGCCTGGAAGGTGCCCAGGCTGGTGGGGTTGGCTGTGGAGTCTGGCAAATAAGTCTGAATGGCAAAATCACAGTCTCTCTCAAACACGGCAGAATTTGTCAGTGCATTGTCAGTGCCGTCTTCATCTACTAAGGACAGCTTTATGCTGCCTAAGCAAATTAGAGCCAGTCTATGGCAGATACATATGTGTGCACCTACAGTTTCCACAGCTACTGAGGGTATTTGCTAGTCTAAGGAGAGGAGAAGCAGAATGAATGGCATCCTTCAAGCTGATGGTGAAAATAAGGGGGGGGGGGAGTCGAAGGAGGAATTCTCTTCCCTCCTCATTTCATCAATGCAAAAGCTGTCTGGGGCAGGGAGGAGTTGCCTTCATGGGTTAATGCAGCAGGCACAAACCCTGCTGGACTGGCCTGGGTGGCGATACAGACTGAGCAGCCCATTCAGCACATCCAGCCCCTGCAGAGCTCTCAGATTATCTGCAAAAAGATGTAACAGTTGCCATGCAGAATTATTTCAACAAATTTTGGCTCATAAATGGTTTGTGGTGAAGAACACGATTCCTGTGTCTGATATTGTTGCAGGGTGATTTATCATTTAAAGCACAGGAACTGCTCCTGTGTCCTGTCCAAATAGCCTGCAAATCCGTGCAAATGGCTCCTGCGTCCTGCCGGGATGTGGGCTCAGGCACCGGCCGGGCGGGGAGAACGTGGGACTCCCCCGCTGCGGGCTGGGAACATCCCCTGCCCTCACCTCTGCCTGCCCAAGGCCCACATCAGGTAGGGGCTAAAGCCAGAAAAGACCAATGTAATGTGGAGGACACCAGGGCCACCTGGAGGTCTCTGCTCCACGGCAGCACCCGCCACCAAAGCGCCTGTGACAGCAGTGTCCCAGGCAGTGGGGAGAGCTCCTGGACATCACCCCGCCGAGCCCCCAGGGCCAGACCCCCCCTGCCATGGGGGACGGGGTTGACCTTACAGTGCTGATAACTCAGAAGTGAATGGAAAAATAAATCCCATGCACTTTTCATAAATCCTGAAGCCCTTGCCAGCTTCGCAAAGCAGGGAAGGGAGCAGGAAACATCACATCATTTTTTAAGCAATGGGAGGCACTCAGGTGCTGCCGTGATGAGGGCTGTATAAATAGCTAGAAAGACAGATCAGACAGAACAGAGCACACTGTCAGCACACGACAAATAATAAACGAAGGATAAGAATCCCCAGGGAGGCACTTTTCTAATAAATGACATTTTGATCTATAGCTTTAACAACTCGTCCCAAGCCATCATGTACTGAATTAGGAAAAGGAAACCCATAACCTGCCCTGTCAGTCCTGAAGAGGGTCAGAGAGGCATAAATATAGCTGTGTGGAAGGTAATGAAGACATTTACTGCTCTCACAGAATGCCCATTCTGCCAGAATTCCTTGTCAGCTTTACCGCTGATAAAAATAACCAGCTAGTTTTCTATTTTCAATATTGAACTGCTAATGCTCCTGCGGCCTGGCCCTGTGGCTACCATGGGCAGAGGAGCCAGCTCAGCCCGGCCCCGCGCTCCCTTCTATTCCTGCCCCTGCGGTCTCTGCAACACGCGGTGAAACAAGAGCAAAAGCAACCAGAGTGTCTTCACAGTTTAAGTGTAATTAACTCCTTCTGGCAGGCTAAAATCTTGAGGCAGGTAATTTTCCATTTAAATTAAGTCCACACCATCTCTGCAAACGTGCTGAAAGTCACCATCGTTTCCAGGGGGTTGTGATAAACCAGGATGTGATTGCAATGGCTCTGAAGGCCGTAGAGCCCCGTCCCCACTAAATCAATTAGCAAACACTTTCTCCCAGCCCTCACAATGGCAGTCTGTGATCGGCTATCTCTGGGACTCATTTGTTCTCGTGTAGCAATCAAAACTTAATTTATCTTATTTTAATTAAAGCTAAAATATTCAGTAGCCTTCAATTTCTCTCATTGCTTTGCAGGGGAAAAAAAAAAGCCAGGAGAATAAAGTGGCAGGATGGAAAGAAAGGCCTTTGAAATAAACACTTGCCCGTTCTGTTGGCTTTTATTTAATATGTAGCCCTTTTCTTAAAAGAAATAATTATGTTTCAAAACCTCCTTTCCCTGTTCAGAGAGCTGCCTCTTTCCACATTAATGCTATTTGCATGCGCCATCTCCTCCTACCCTTCAATAATTTAAACCTTCATTTTTTATTCACTCAGTTGTCAGATTCATTTACATATCATATATCTATATTTAACACTGAGTTCGCCTGCCTTTTTTTTTTTTAAACAGGAAATAGATTTCCCTCCTAATTTAACAACATCTCGGGGAACGGCTGGCTGTGAAGAGAACATTATTTACATTGGTGTCAGTTAGCAGAGATGCTAAACTCTCGTTTGATGGGAGGCAGAAATGCTGACCAGGGCTCGGCAGCCTCCCGTGGCCAAGCCCGTTACCTTCGCCTTCTCCACGGGAGCTCGGCTAAAAGCGTGCCCTCCTCTCCATGTGCCCAAAGAGAAAACGGCCTCGTTACCTGCTGCGGGCTGGGGCCGGGGGAGCGCATTGGCAGGGGATTGCTCCAGGCTTCCACTCAGATATTTGCTGTCGTTTGACAACTCTGCCTTTATTAATAGCTCGATGCAATTAACATGATTACTGTTAACACTTTTCATTAATTGTCGGTTTTGTTGCATGCGTGGTTGCAGGCGGGGTGGAGGGAAGCATGCCAGGAGCCTGTCCTGCAGTGCCGGCTGGAGCAAGGATGTCTGCATCCCGTGAGCCATAAACCCCTTCGTACGGGTGCTGATCTGGCCCCAGCTGCAGCCTCGGGGGGCTCTGGGAGGGCTCATGCCGGTGGCTCTTCCCTCTGCTAGACAGCACTCAGGGAAGGCAGCGAGAGCTCAGCCCGACCTTCAAGGGAGTTCAGCCAGATCTGGCACAGGTTTGTGCTCCAGCAGACACGGGGGTGATGAGGAGATGGCACGCAGCCAGCGGGACTGCTGAAACCTGGCTTGCCACAGGGGTGGTGCTCAAGACGGATGAGTCTGGCAGCAAGCCCCTGCGTGGGGCAAGCCTCAGGAAGGCAGCTGTGTGTCACGGGGAATTCTGCATCTGCACAGCTCGGGGACAGCTGCCTTGCAAGGTGGGGTGTCCTTCAGCTATCTCTGCCGTAAATTCACTCAGAAAACCAAGGGAAATCACCAGGTAAGGATTCAGCTGACGTTACAGCCTCTCCATCCAGAGAGTGTCTGGCACCTCCCTGCACAAGCACTTGTGCTGGAGCTTTAGGATCAGCCACGTCTGACGTTTTGGAGCAGGCTCTGCCCTCCAGCCGCCTGCCATGACCCCAGGGAGCAAGGGGAGGCAACAGGGGGGACACAAACCAGGCTGCTGCAGAAAACCAGGGAGCAAGCCCGAATGGCAGCACCCTGCAGCGGGTGCCATGCCGAGGCCACAGTGGATGGTGGTATCCACCATGGTGAGAGTCAAGGCTGTGACAGGGACAGGGCGTTAAGCCCTGAACCCCACGATTCCCTGGCCCACCGACAGCAGCCTTTGGCTGCTGACATAGATGAAGAGCCAAAAGCCCTCTTCTCCATTCTCCCCAGGCTTTGCTCTTGGGCCACCCTGGCCTGACCAGGAGAGTATCCTGGGCCCCTTAGAAAGCATCCCTGAGGTGCTAGGATGAAAAAATGTGTAGCAGTGTCTGATCTGTCCCATAAGCACAGTATCATGGGAGTAAAGGGTTATGTTCCACATGGATAGGCTTAAGACTTATGGAAAATAAACAGTATTAAAGGCAATTTGAAAGAGAGGACATGAATGAGAAAGGGGTAAATCAAAGAGTTGGTCACTGAGAAGAGGCTCAGATCCCCCTCCCTCATTTTCCACATTACTAGAAAAAACAGTGAATTGATATCAGACAAATGAGCCCTCTGGACCCAATTTTTCAAGTTATTGAACTCCCCTTGCAGCTCTTCCCCAGAACGGAGACTCCCAGCACCTACCCTTTGCCACAGCCTCTAATGAGCAAGGCCACCATCATCTATCTCAATATCTGCAGCGGAGATGGCTTCCGGCTGACGCTCGGGATTTACATGCCACCCTCGGCACAAGCAGGGCGAGCGTGTGGGGGAGAGACACTCTCACCTCCTGTCCCATGGTGGGCAGCGCTGGCAGGGCAGGCAGGCACAGAGCCTGGAGCCTTGGGTCTGCACGGAGGGACCCGCCGCGTCTCTGGATGAGAGCCAGCATGGCTCCTCTCTAACCCAGGGACTGCGTCTTGGCTGGCGGAGGGGAATGCTGCCCAGGGCAGCTCTGCAAAGGATGCTGCAGGGCCCTGGGACCGGCTGACATTTTAAAAGCTGGACAGTTCGGTGGCAGCTGCCATCCAGGTGAGCGCTGATGGTTGGCCCGGCAAGCCCAGTGCTTCCCTGCCTCTCCCAGGCTTTCAGCATCAACCTTCAGCTGAATCAGTGTGTTTGCCTGGTTCAAAATAACCTCTTGTTTCAGGAGGAAATTGCTTTTCTTGCCCCCAGGAACCTCTTTGCAGTCTTCACCAGGAGATTTCAAATGGACTTTAGTGTATTATTAAAATTCTCCCTCGTAATTGCCCTTTGCAAAGCTGCGGAGAGGGAGGAGTGGGAGGTGCAGGACAGGGCTCCAACACTCGCATCACTCTCCTACTATTATGCTTAAATTAACAGGGATTTTTTTGTAAATTGAAGACTAATTTTCTCTTGGGAATAGATCATTAAATTACAGAATACTAATGAAAATTTACAGCATCTGGAGAGGGGGTGCGGGGAGGGGCAGAGGGAGCATTTTGTTGATTTTTTTTCCTGGCCTGGCTGGCCATGGCCGTAGCTGGAGGAGGGGAGCTGCCGCATCCCAGTCCAGGAGCACAGGAGCTGGGAGAGGAGCCGGACGCATACACGGGAGCTTGGAGGATGGGACCAACAACCCCTAGGCCCACGGAGAAATGCAGGGGGACGTGCAGCGAAGCTGGAGCTGCCGTTCTGCAGATCCCAAGAAAGGTGGCGGTGAGGGACGAGACCCCTCCATCCTCTTGTGCCGGCGGTGGGAGCTCGGCTGCCTGCCGCCATCCTCCCCTGCAGCAGCTCTGCTTCCCCAGCCACTGCTGCAGGCAGTGCAGGGCTGCCTGCGCCGGGGGCTCCTTCGCCCCCGCGCCGTGCCCGTCACCCTTCCCCAGGCCTGCCCTGCGGCGGCGGCAATGACCATCGCCCTGGCAACGGCGCTGGCTGGAGATGCAATGCATCACAGATTTATTAAAGAACAGCGGTTGCACTTGATGGCCGTATTTTTCCAGTCGAACTCAATTTCTTTGGAGCAATGAGGCTCAATAGATCTGGGAGTGTGGAAGCGAGGAGCTGCCTTTTGGGGAGGGGACACTTGGGAGCATTATGTCTGGGGGGCTTGGAGTGAGGAAATGCAGATTTCTTTATTGCTTTGATCATACATAATTTAAATATTCAAACTACTCTGGAATTCATTGAATTATACATGAATTGCACAGGCAGCATTTTTGTAACTCCTGAAAGGCATTAATTTTTTTTTCTCTCCCTTCAAAACCTTGTCTAACCTTAATTTTTTTTTTAGATTTTTTAAAATCCAAACCAGTCGCATCCCAAATCACCTTGAAAAGAGCTCCCATGCTGGCCAGTAATTCCACTGAATTAATGAGTGATTTGGTGATCATGGTTTAGCTGTTGGCTGTAATTTAATGTACTTTATAGCAGTGTTTAGGGTCAGTCTAGCACGGTGAGAAAGCTCCTCCGAGCCTTACCTCCATGTCAGGGTGCTCCAGCACTGGCCAGGGCAGCAGCCGCTGCGGATCCCCCTCCGGCAGTGGGGCTGCACCCCTGAGCGTGCCCTGGCTCTCTGACCCCCCGCCTTTGGGTTTGTTTTGGGACACAAAGCTTGTGGAGCACTGGTCACGCAAGAGGCTGAGCACCAGGGCTGTGTATCCAAGGTGGTGCTGAGCCCCTGCCCTGGTTGGCAAGGCCAAAGAACAGACCCCAAACCCAAGGAGGTTCTCTCCCAGCCAGTGACCATGAAAGTAAAACCCCTCCCATTCCGGGAGCCAGAGCTGGGTAAACTAATCCCAGGGCTGGGCGTGGATTAATTGCTGCCCGTACCAATAGGAAAAACATGGCTGTCTAAAAGTAATCGAGGCTAGAAGCATTTAAGATGGACTTACAGGGGTGCTGTGTCTCTGGTTGGTTCTTCACGCTGCACCAAGAGCCATGAAGGGATCCAAAATCATGCCGCTGCCGTGCCCAGCCAGCGCCCGCCCTGCACTCACTGCTCCCGCCCTGCCAGCCACTGCCTCCACTATCACGGCTGCAGCAGCAGCTTCTGCTGGGCAGGAGGGTGAAAGCACAGCCCCGCTGTCACAAGCTCGGGGAAAGGAGAGACTCCGGGACAACGGAGCAACTGAGCCTCCCTCGACACGCCATCCCTCCTTCCTGGTCCCATTTTCCATGGCGCTTTAAACCAGGAGTGCAGGACATGCCGCGTGCATCTGGCCCTCAAATGGCAGCTTGTATCTGTTAGCTAGCCAAGCAGCCAGATGTTTCGGGGCGGGAAGGAACACCACCAGATGTTGCTCTGCAGGTTGCTGTGAACATGCTGCACGGCTGACAACACAGGCACGGCAGAGCCATGAGTGCCACTGACAGGCAGCCCGATGCCTTCAACAGGCAGGGAGGGATGCGGGGCTGGGAAAGCTCTGGGCTCCCGCCAGCAGCCAGGTCCCAGCCTGCTGCTTCTCCTCCAGCCCAGAGCTGGATCCACACAGGTGGAGAAAGCAGTGCTGGTCTGAAAACCATCCAGGGTCTGGTGAGAACTAGGACTACAGAGAGCTGTTTTTCTTTCCCAGGAGGTGCTGACATGCAAACGCTGGACCAGACTTCATTTTTAATTTTGCACCTTGTTTTGCTTTCACAGGTCCCACCTGGTCCGTCGTGTCGCTGTGCGGCTGCTTCCCGGGAGAGTCTCATGGGAAGCAGCTACAGGTCCTGTTCAGCCAGGACTGAACTGGGACGCATGTTCACTGGCTAGGAAAACACAAGGTATACAGCACAACGAGCCAAAACCTGCCCTGCCTCTACCGGAGTTTAAGACACATTGATTAAAGCCTGAATGAGACACACTTTCCTTCCTGGGCTGGACTGTGAGCATGCCCTCTTGTTTCCAGCAGCCCAGTAACGAACCTCCAAGACAGGGATGCAGCCAGGCAGCGCTTCTGCAGCATGCAGGATCCTCGTTTCCAGGGAGAACATTTTCCAGCCCCAGAAAGCTCTCTGGGGAGCAAGCGAGAGCCTGGAAGAGAAGCAGGGAGACGCACAGCCCTGTTTGCAGTCTCTCCCTAGTTAGCTCACTCTTCATTATCCTTCTCTCCCCTTTTAATTTCTCTCTAAACTCAACCAGCTATTGCTGTTCAAACTGAAATAATTAATTGGAACAAAATTGCCACTGTAGGAGAAAAGAATGATTAAACCCATCCAGCGGACAATGGGGCAATCATAGCCTAAGCATCTAATTACAGGGTTAGAGAGTGTGGATGCGGGGATAATAACAGAGCCTTTTGTAAACTGTGTGGTTGGATGAGCTGGGAGGAGGGTCTGTGCTTGACTTCACTCCAGGTTTAGTGCATGATTCCTGGAGTAAAGATACAAATGCAGGAATAAAAGATCATTAGGGAGTGAATACCCACAAAGGTCTGCTGGAGAAACAAGAGCAGCGGGAAGCACAAACACCTCCCTGTGCAGCTCCGCGGCTGCCGTATGCATGGGAGGTGCTCAAGGTGTGAGCCATTGCGGGATGCCCATGGAGATCAGTCACCAAGACTCTTATTTGTAGGAGCACAAATAATGGCCTGTTTAACCAAGTAAATTATCAAAGCACGTTGCACACGTGTGCATACGTGCACCCGTGTACATGGTCACTCATTAAGAGCTACCACCAGGAATCACACTGTTAGGAAGTCCAGATGGAGCACAGCAGCCCAGCGAGCCCACAATCGTCACCAGGGCTTGGGCCAAAAGGCACGCTCTCTCCAAAACGTGGCAGCATCCCCCACAATCGCACAATTGCAGGGGAGTGACCCTGCAGACGCTCTGCTGAGAGCCGTCCGCAGGAGACAGGGGTTTGCTCTCCCTGGTAACACAGCCCGAGCACTTCTGGATGCATCCCTATGATCACATCGGGTGACAGCAAGGAGAACCATCGCCAGCAAGACCTTCCCAAGCAGGTTTTCCTTTCCTAATTTATGGCTTTTGTAAGCATTTGCATCCTGCCTGGTTTGGATCCCACCAGTAAAGACTCGTATTCCTACTGATACCATATCCTGCTGTACAGTAAGCATGGTTTAGGTGAACCGGTACCAGCAAGGCATGCCTTAGCCAGAGGTGGGGCACAGCGGGACCATGGCAGCTGGAGATGCTCTAACACGTAAAGGTGGTGAGAAACAAATAATTTATGGAGAAGGAACAAACAGAGCTGCAAAAGAAGGGAACAGGAATATCTGCAATATTGCATGGGTGATGGGATACACACCTGAGTCCTGGCCTGCGGGGACACCTGAGCCCTGTGCTCTTCCTGTCATCCCCATGTTTTACAGCTCTGCGTTGAACCCAGCACATCAGCTGCAGAGCGGAGGTCACCTCCTCCCACCCCTGCTGAACCGTGGGGCGATGGAGACTTCACAAGCCACCTTGCTGGCCCAAAGTAAATGCCACCAACCATCTCAAAATGGTCAAAGCAGGAGGAAAACCAAAGAGCAATCCTTTGTTTGGAGTTGCTGTGCCCTGCCAGGCTCCTGTGGGAGCTCAGTGACCAATGTGGCTCCCCCTCCCCGCACCCCTTCCTGCCCTCCCCGCTCACATTAAAACACATTTAGCAGCCAATCAGGGACCTGTGACTTCCCTTAATAAAGACATTTTTCATCTCCCCAATCTCAATGAGAGCGAGTTTAAAGTGGTGTGAAATTGCAAACGGTCACGGTGGGCTAGTGGCGGAGGCTTCCCCAGGTATCCTGGCAAATGGAGCTCCAGCTGCCCAAAGCATATAAATCTTGAGCAACTCGGAGTCACTTTGAGTAATAGTTCATTTTCTGATTTAATTTTGACTGTGACCGGAGCTTCTAAAAGGCATTTTCAGCGATGGGTTTGTCCCAGGGGGAGGGGGGTCAATCCCAAGAATTAAATGTAGAATAAAGGAGGCTCCTCCCTGACTTATGGCTGAAGCCCTGGGGCAGGACCATCTCAGGAAGGTTTCACTTCATGCTGAGTTCCCCGGTGTCTTCCAGGCATAGCTGGGGAGGAGGGTGTGGGGATCATCTTCACCATGACCCAAGCACCGTGCTCTGACATGGGGCAGGGCACACAGGTCCATCCAAACTCAGCACAGGTCCCCCAGCCAGTGAAGGGCTCCCAGTTGCATTATTTCCCTCCCAGTGCGTTCCAGTGTCAGGGAAGAGGTGTAGGACTTGGAAACACAGCACAAGCTACTTCAGAGACCTGATGAGAAATACAAATACTGCTTTTCTCTGCAGATGACGCTGTGCCTGTAATTGGGAAAGACTCTTGCAGCTGCGGACGGTGCCCTTCGGGGTGTCCTTTGCACCCCACGTCCACTTCCACGTGGGCTGACACACAGGGGCCAGGGCTGTCACCTCGGGGCTCAGTCCCACTTGCACCAGCCACCCTAGCCAGAAGGAAGAGGGAAGCCATGGGGCAATGCTGCTGCTGGAAACCCCCAGAACAGCACGGCCCCATGCAGCCACGGGCACCAAGAGCCCAGGGCTGCGGCACTTCCAGTGCCTGTGCCTGCCCTTGGCTGCTGGAGAGGGGGGATTCACACTCCCCATAGCTCAGGACAAACAAATAAATATGTAGCAGGACCTGAAGAGAGAGCTCGTCGGAGCCTGGCTACTGTGTCCCAGCCTGCCCTCATCGTGCCTAATTTATGGCTGACTCTGCTCCATTTCCCCGCCGTGTCAGCGGGCTGTCACCTTGCTGCCAGGGCAGCTGCCGGTAGCCGTGGCACGGTGCCACCGCACTTCTCCTGGGCTTCCCTTACCCCCTGCCCTGGTACAGGGGGACAGGTGTGGTGGCCGCAGCGCAGGACCAGAGCAGGCAGCTTTTGGTGGCACTAGGCAATCCCACCATCCCGCGCCTGCTGCGACTTTTCTGCCATTTCATTACAGCCACAGTTAGGTACGTTTCTGCATGCCAGTGCACAGAATAGCAAGCCTTTCCTAGCGTGCAAAAAGTGTGTGCACCATCCGCAGAGCTGCTGGCAGGGTCTCTTCCCACCTCCCACGCGGGATCAGTGATCCCAGCTAATGCACAGTTTTGCCAGTACAACAGCTCCTGCACCGGGGGCTTTGCTGGCTGTGCCAAGGGGGAGGTGATGAGCATCCTCAGCACCGCGTGGCCGTGCTGGGCTGGGAAGCGCGGGGAGCCCGAACCTGATGGCACAGTCTGAACGATGGCTGCAGGGAGCCACAGACACTCAGTGCTTCTGGAGATCAGTAACAGCGATCTGGCAGGGATTGCACACGTCAGGCTGGGTGCCAATTGCAACCATTGGCATAATTAAATCAAGGTCCTGCACAGGCAAACAGCCGCAGCTGACCCGTTGTGTGTCTGTGCCGCTCTCTGCCTTTGTATGAAACTGTGCAGCAAAACATCCCCTTGCTGCCGCTTCGGCTGTGAGCCAGCCCGCAGCGGGGCTCTGCCATCCTCCCGCACAGGGCAGCTGGCCAGTGACACAGCGACTGGAGGCTCTGCCTCCCCCAGGCTCCACCAAAGAACTGCAAAAGCTTTGGTTTCACCCCAAGGTGCAAGAAGAGCACTCTGGAAATGTCAGAAACTTTAACGGGATTAGGTACCTGCTTCCCTCTGCAGGCAGGGATGCAAGGGGACCACCTGGAGCAGCTTCTGCTCACCTTAATTACACTGGTTTGATCCTACACCCTGCCAGCTCGCTGTCCTCAGTCCCCCAAGGCACACAAGTCACTCCCTTCCAGTGAGACAGTAAAACCACACAGAAATGGGGTCCCCCAGCCTGCTGGCTGACAACTGCCCCAATCCCCAGGCTGGGCGCTTGCAGGACCACCGGTCAATGGAGCTGCAATTCAGCCCCTGCTTCTGCAAGAAGGGCTCCCAGATGCTCTCAGAGGGGTTAGTGAGGCTCCAGAGAAGCCAGGACTACCCTCCTACGGTTCCTGCCATTCCCACTGAAGGAATAACTTGATGGAAAAATTGCAACTCGACATTTTGAAGCATGACTGGGAGGACAGGACAATACCCCATCACCGACATGACTGTTTGTGTGACTACCAGGACTAAATTACATGAAAAAGCAAAGAAACAAACCCTTGCAATCAAACTTGTGACAAGAAGGAAAAAAATGGATGGAGTAAAATCAATGTACATGCAATCAAGCAGCAACCATTTGGGAAGAAAAAGCAGCTGCCTTACTGTTCAAAGTCTTCTTGCACCAGAAGGTGGAAGGCCTCTTCTTGGCACTTAAAGGACGATGACTCTTCTTCGACCTTTATGAAAACAAAAGACAGAAGAGGTTTCAGCTCTTCTGTGATGTCGGGAGCCGAGCTCTGAGAGCAAGGGGCAGAAAACATAGCACAGGTTCCTCTTGCCCTGCAAGAAGCCCGGCAGAGCCCAGCTCTGGCCGGCCAGCACTGCGCTTTGCAGAGGTTTGCGCTTTGCAGAGCTTGGGGGGCACAGACTTCCCAGGTCCCAGTGTCAGCTGTGACACGGTGAGGGACACAGGTCATGGGCTGCCAGGGAGGCTGAAGCCCCGACGCCAAGCAAACGCACCCAGCAAGCTGGGGAGGCTGCTGCCTTTGTCAAAAATCCGTTTTTCTGTGAATATTTTCCCACCGCAGCAAAGCTGCAAACTCTTTGTCCTGTCTTCGCACTGTGCAGACTGACCACAGCTTATCAGGATATCACCTGTGACAGGTTAAAACCACTTTGTGAACCTGAGCCCCACAGGTGTCGTAAGCCAGTGGCATGGACCACACTCAGCACAGATTAGATCCCATACTTTCAGCTTGTAAAAGGAAAATAAAAATGAGTTACAGGAATGACTTCATTGATACACTTTTTAAGAAGGTCAGTGAGAGCAGACAAGTTGCTGTGATTTCTTTCAAGCCTAATTCACCCCTGCAGTGCTAAAAGCAAGGCCAGCGCGGTGCTGGGCTCTGAGATGCCGGCAGGAGCCAGCCCGGGCGGTGTGATCCTGACTGCCCCTGCGCACGGGGTCGTGTGGGCAGCCCCGGGGCAGGATTCCCACCAGGGCCCCTCCGGCCCGTTCAGCATCCCCCTGCTCATCCTGCCACCGCCAAGGGTTCGCCTGGTCCCCGGGAGCTGACCCTGCAGCCTGGCAGCCAGCTCTGGGCAGCACCTCAGGTGCCAGCTGCAGCCAGGAGAGCCCCGGCAGCGCCCGTCCCTTCCTAGGACCAACCACCCTGCAACTGTGGCTGGAGGCAGCCCCGCTTTCCTCTCCCCCACTGCCTCGTGGCTCCCTGGCACGCAAAGTGCAGCGTATGGAGTTTTATTTTTCCCCTGAACACTCTGGAAGAGAAGGAACGAGACCAAGTCCAAGCTACAGATTTTTCTGCCTGCTCTCTGAGCCAGCTACTGCCATCCAAGAACAAACACAGCAACAGAACAGGCCTGCAACTGTAATATATACAGCCTAATTAATCACATTACTCATGAAAATATATTGGTATAATTAATAACACAAGGCATCTATATTGGCCTCTGTGGCGCAGCAAATTATGAGGCAGTAATACTTGGACGTGTTGACCTGGATTTCATACATAATCCATCAAGCCATTCCCGCCAGATCGGGTCTCCAGAGACACGAACAATACAAAAATGATAATTAAACAAAACCAAGATGGACAGCAATAGTGTCACATTAATCACTCCCAATATTGCAGGGAAGGGATGGGACACCCTGATTTTGTCCTGCGTATTCTTACACTTTTCTCTGTGCAGGTTTTGGTATTTTAGTAGGCCTAGAAGGGGATCTATTGCTGTTCGTTATATGTAAGAACAGATTAAGATTTGGTGAGTGAAAGCATATTGCAGTGTCGTTATCCCAGAGCAGGAGGGAGGAGAGGCTGCAGGTTCCCGCAAAGATTCAGGGAATGGGTGACACGTGGTCACTGGCAAGGGCAATCCCTAAAGCAAAGGGAAGAGAGACCAGCTCAGGGAGAGAAGGGAAAGCAAAGCGCTGGGTTAAGGGAGGAAGGAGGCAGACAGATGTGTGTCCTCAGGGTCTGTGCCAGAGCCCAAGGTATTCCCAAAGTCACCAGGGTTGAGCCAGGAGAGGAGTGACCGCATGCCACCTGAAATTGCAGGTAATGCAAAGTAACACGCAGGACTGGTTAAACCCAGCGTGGCAGCAGTATGCCCACGCCGCACTCCTCCTCCGACGCCGTCGTCCTGCTCGTGAGCTCAGTCCGGCCAGCGTTTGCTGTGGCAGCAGAGGGAAAGTCCAGCCGTCACAGCTGGGAAGCTTCATAAAAGGGACAACAGCGGTCAAAGGGAAAGAAAAGAAAGAAGAGGGCATCAGCGACACTGAGGGAAGGCCTGCAAGCAGCCCTGGGAGCAGCAGGGCGGAGGGACTGCATCCTGCGCAGGAGGGTGCTGCAGGGGCAGGAGGGGCAGGGACAGGCAGCAGGAGCAATGCGAGGCCGGGGAAGGTGCCTGGGCGAGGGCTGGAGGCCGGTGTGCGCCTGACGGGGAGGTGACAGGGACAGGCCAGGGCAGCGGCACACAGTAAAGCACAGCGGAGGCGGACAGAGGAGCTCTCCTGTTGACCCTCTCCTGGCAAAGGGGACGCAGGGTTTCCTGCTAACCCCACCGAGGGCAGGAGGCTGCTCCCAGCACACAGCTCACCCCAGGCATCTCATTCCCCACGTCAAACGTGTTTACACAACTGGACTCCACCACTGTTGCTGCAAGCGCCACCTGAAGTCCTCACTACTGACAGACATATTTCCTATTAATGTAATCCCCCCATTCTGCTGCAAACGAGCTGCCCCTGGCGAGGTGATCCCAGCTGCGGCAATGCCGCCTGCCCTGTGCGCGCATGTGGACCAGGAGGGGTGGACACTGAAATAAAGCTGCTCCTGGTACCAGAAGAGGAGCAGGGCTGAGCAGAGTCCTGCTTCACCGGCTGGAAACACCAGTTAGTAATTAGAAAAGAGTAATGCATGGAGGGATGTGAGTCCCAGCTGAGCCATGGGGGTTGTTTGTCGGGCCAGTCTGTTTGACTGCCTCGTACTGACTTTTACCGATGGCTTCAGTACGACAACAGCACAACAGCCAGGATATACATGCCTTTTGTATGGGAAAAGTGCTGCTGGGAATCCTCGTGCCCTGACATAACGATGATATTTTGGAAGTAGCATGTGTTAATAACACCAACAGTCTCGAACAGTTAGATTCAACTTTTTACAAGTATCTCATAAATTGTAGCTAATTTATGCTCTCTAGACCAGAGAAATAAGCAGCATGGCCTACTGGAGGACTGGAGCATAGGAAAGCTCTGCAGCTGCCCAAGGCCACAAAAGGAGGTCATCTCAGGAGTCGTTCAAGTCGAGCCTGAATTCAAACCCCATCATCGTCTTGGTCTTTCATATGCATCTTCTCTGGCCTCACATCAGCCTTGCAAGACTTTTGCTTTGCCAGGAAATTACTTAGGGGGAAGAGTTTGCACCCCAAAGCTGCATCGCAGCGGTAAGTGCTGCAGACCAGACCCGCTGCTGCCCTGAGCTCACGCCTGCAGCCCACTGCCCCGGCAGCCACGGGGCGTGCAGGCCACTGGCCCTGCTCAGGAACCGCAGGGCTCTGCCCGCTCGGGGACCGTAGGGCTGCAGCCACTCGACGCCTGCTCCCTGCACGGCACGGTGCTGCAGTCGTGCTTTATCCAAAAGGAACCAGACTTCAGCCATCCTGCGCCTGGTACGGTAGCTTACGACAACAGGTTTCCAGAGCTGAATGCATCTCCTTTGGAGAGGTCCTCAGACACATTTCATTGACTTTATATTTCATTACTGTTATCAGTTCTTGAAAGACAAATGCATGTTCAGAGGGAACCCTTTGATGAGAGGTATTGGATAACATATGAGGGATGTAGCTGGCTATTAAGTGAATCTGGATTTAGTATCCTATTAGTGAGATTATATTTGGCAGTGGTAAGTAAAAGGTTTGCAGAAAATAGACAAAAATATTTTCAATAAAAAAAGGAAATCCTCTGGTCAAAAAAACCCCCAAAATAATGAGTTTGCTTAATTCAAGTATGACAGCAAGGAGGTCTGCATTTGCAGCATAGAGAGTTAGTGCACGGTCCCCCAAGGCTATACCTGGGCTTGGGAGGGCTCCCATCAAAGCTTCACCTACTAAATTAGTTTAATCATGTCTGTCATCAATCATCTTTGTTCGAGCCTTCATTTGGAGGCCATTTAAAGGGGATTAGAGAAAAATCTCCTCTCTTTATTCCCTTACAATAGTGATTAACTCTCAGGACTCACAAGGCATTTTCATATTGATGGAAAGAAGCAAAATGAACTCATAACCACAAAAGCCGTCACCCTCCACCATAAACCAGGACTCAAAGCCAGCATTAGAGGAGGAATTATTGGGATGACACCTGGGGTGCTAATTTATACACAGGGGACCTGCCAGTACAGGGCTGAAGATTAGAGGGCTCGGAGAAGTGCCAGTGCAGTCCAGTGCGACTGTACATGACGTCAGGCGAGATCCCGGACGCTGGCAGGGAGCCATGCCAGGCAGTTGGTTTCCCGGCCGGCTGGTGCCTGCCTGGCCCCCGCGCCCGGCCCTGACTCACACCGGGGGGGATCATTTGGGGAAATGCCTGGCTGTCCCCCAAAAGGGCCACCATGGCGTCACCTGCCTCCATTAACCGCCTGCTCGGCCCTTTGCTGCCTGTTTGAGCACCTGTGCTTGCACGGGGGTGTGTGTGCATGCGTGCGCCTGGATGAAAACTGTTCTTGCTGGAAAGCAGAAAAGACAGTAAACATTTTTTTAAAAAATCCAATAAACAAAAAGATATGCAAAAATATAACCCAGGATGAAGCTGACTGGAGGTACTTCAAAATCCATCAAACACTTTGAATTACACAGAGGAAAGCCTTTCACTGGAGATGCAATTTGTGTTTTTCCAACAAGTGGGAAGTTCTGCAGAAGAATCCTTTCTCTGAGGCGGGACTCAGCTCCCCAGAGGCCCCAACAGGCATGCAGGGCACTGAGCAAATATTTTCTAATACAAACCAATTCAAAAACAAGCCGTAACAAAATATTGAGAAGCAAATCAGGTACTCGGAAAGCCAGCTGGCCATCAGGACATGGACAATACGAGCCAGGGCAAGAGGCATTTTAATCAGGCTGGTTCCTCTTCTCACCCTTCGGCTCTGCCCTGGCAGCATGTGTGCCCGGTTGAGCTGTGCCAGCAGGCAGCTGCCTGCTGCAGTCCCATGCCCGGCTCACCAGCTCTCCTCACTGCCCGCATCAACCGCTCCTGCCTTGCAAAGCCAGCCTGGCTCTGCCTGCACCTGAGCAACCTGAGCCCTGCCAGCATCCCTGCTGCCAGGGCTGGGGCTCTCCTACCTCCTCCTTTTAACCAAAGAAACACTGCTGACACAAACAGCCTTTTAGTGTTATTTACAGAACTGCTGTCATAAAGTGTGTTTGCCCCTTTGCCCCTCGCCACGGTGCTCTCGGGAGCCCCTTGGCCCAGCTGAGCTTGTGCCGGCATCTCCGGCACGGCAGAGCCCCGGTTGCAGGGCAGCAATCCCTTCCTCCGGCAGAGAGGAATGTGCAGTGCTGCAAACAGCCTGGCGCACAGAAGGGACCCTTGTTTAGAAAGCTCATTAATCTTTAACAGAGCGTTTGGGTTAATTTGAAAGGTTACTCACCCGTCAGTGTGAAGGGATCCCGATGGGAACGCTCCTCCAGCAGCAAGCACCGCAGCCTTCGTGGGGAAGAGAGATGGGCAAATGAAACCCTCTTACAAGAGTACAGTGGCACTTGCATCCTTTGCCCTAAAATCAGGAGCAGCTGGTGGCATGCCCCGCACACCGGGCAGGGGAGCATCCTGCTGCCCCGCAGCCAGACCCCACCGGACTAAGGCAAAACACCCCCGGCTTTTGTTACCTCCTCCCGGGGAGGGACACTGACCTTGCCTTGGCTCCGCTCCAGCAGCAAGCGAGCACAGGGCCATCAGCGTAGCGCAGAGCAAGGGTCGCATGGTGGGGGGCACAGAGGCGACGGCAGCTGGGGCGGCTCGCTCAGCGATGCTGCCTCGGGCTCTTCCCCACCAGCGCGCAGCCGGCAGCAGCAGTGGGGCTCCCCGGCAGTGCCGTGGCATCCCAGGCTGCCGGCAGCAGCTCTGCCGGCTTTCTGCCTGTGCTAGCTCTCGCCATCGCGCAGCCTGGCCGCCCCAGCATGCCGCAGCGGCTGCTCACTAACCATAGCTTAAATAAAAGCGACTGCCCGTGCCTGCATTTCAGCCGCTTTTCTGACTTCAGCGACCGCTCCCGTTTTGGATTTAGCATCTACTGAGACAAGTCCTCGGTGCATTCTGTGTTAAATAACTAAGGTTAATTTGATTTGATGCACCACTTCATTATCATAAACAGCTCACAGTATGTCAGTCCTCTGTAATTACAGTTTCCTACAGCCGGCATCTTGTTCATTTTCCGTCATTGATGGTGCTTCCCTATGATCACCTCACAGCTAAGCACTTCTGCGTGAACTTCCCCGAACAGTAATTAGGTGTCATTTATTCTGTAGCTGACGGTTATACTAATTTACAAAAATAGGGGCAAGGATATTAAATTTACTTTTCATTACAGCCACATTTGCCTCTGATTATTGGGATGAGGCCGTGTGTGCAGGAGGGCAGGCAGGGAGGAGAAGGGACATTCAGAAGGAAAGATGCTTCTGGCAAGGGGATGCCGCAGCCGGGGGCTCGCGGGCTCTGCTGCCGGTGCGCGGGTGCCGAACAGCCCCGGGGAGCCCCGGCACCAGTGGGCCAGGCTCAGCAGTCCCTGCAGAGGAGCAGAGGGCAAAGCACGGTGCCAATCACGGCACCATGGCTGGTGGGCTCCCAGGCGGGATTTCTGCCAACTCAGTGAAACGGCACTGCTCGTGCAACTCCTGGCTGCCAGGGAGGGGGCTGCTTCACACCAACGACAGCATGAGAGTGGGCACAGAGCACAGCCAGCATGCCAGCACGGAGCAAACTAAATACGCAAAGCCACGGTCAATGCCCCTCTCCCGCTTGGCCCCTTTTGGCCACCAGTCCCTTCTCCAAGACAGGCACTGCTGGATCGATGGCAGCAGCACCCTGCCTGCCAGCGAGCACTCATGGGGACTTTCATTTCCCCCAAACACTGTGATCCTGGGAACAAACCTGCCAGCCTGCTGCCCCTCACTGGTATCCCCACAGCCCCCTGGCTGTGGGCCCTTCCTCTCCTGGTTAATTCGGATATCGGCTGCTGGCCATGGCACCTTGTGAGGAGCATCACCCGCAGAGGCAGCGCTGGGCAGGTAAAATGACTCTTTCCATTGAAGCCTTGTCCCTGCACAGGTCCTGCTGCTGTGGTGCCTGCTGTGCCTGCCACAGAACCCGGGGACTGCCAGCCTCCTGTGCTCATGGCTAGACAGTGACCATGGTCCGGGGCACCCTGAAACTCCTCCTGCTGCTTCCGTGGCTGCAGCAGCTGCCGTCACCCAGCCCCACACCGAAGCCTTCATCCCAGTGAGGTTTCCCAGCCGGCTCCCCTCCACATGGACCCGCATCCCAGGCAGGCGCGGAGCCAGCTGGGGGCACAGGAACCTCCCGAGGGCCAGGGTCTGCTGGGGAACACCAGTGGCCCCTGCACCCCTAATGCAGCACCTCCAGCGCTAACAATTGCAGCTTTAATTGCATGAAATGACTCGGCACCAGGTCCTGCTGCGTGGAGCCGGCGTGGAGCAGTGGGATGTTTGACCGTGACGGTGTTTTACAGGCAGCACAGTTCAGTTTAGTTATTGTACCCAGCTGCAGCGTGAACCTTCCCGAGACACAGCGATTTATGCTGGTGTGTGCGGGGGGGTGAATCGGCTGCCTGCCTCTGGTTGGGTGCCTGCAGCAGTGATCCCAGGTAGATAGAAAAGCCAGGGCTGAAGCCAGTGGTGTTTTATGTGGTATTAAAAAGTCACCCGAGATAAGGCACGTGAAGCGCTGTGGTGCTGTGGGTCAGGGCTGCCGTGGCTGAGAGCAGCTACAGCTGGGAGGTCCTGCTCCCCCTTGGCTGCCTCTTCCCATCCGAGTAAAGATACAGCTGGTAGTCAGTGATGAGGATGGGAACTCCAGTCTGTCCCTGCGAGCCCTGCGCTGCCGGACTGGGGAACAGACCTTCCCGTGCAGCCAGGCTGCTTATCTGCCCTCCAAAATGGGGGGGTTTCCTCATTGTCTCAAACTTAATTACATCCTCGTACTGGAGGTGCAATGCTGGAGATGTTTGCCATTGATTTTGTTTGACAAATAACTCTGCTGTTTGGTGTCTGCCTTATTTGCAGCTACAGACATACAACTACATTGGCCCATCCCACAGACATAGCAAAGCAGCTGGTGGGGCAAATCCTGCAGCACCATGCGGTTAAAACAACGTCGGCCTGCTGGGATGCAGTGGGGTTTTGTTAAGCTCGAATTAACAGTGTAGAAAAATTTAAAAGAAACACACTAGAGTTGCAGATGCCATGAACTGCCTGATCCCACGATGGCAAAGGTTAAAAACCCTAATAATAAAGCAGCAGCCCTGCCCCAGGCCAAGTAAAGCTGCTCCCAGTGCCAGCACTGGGAAGTGGTACACAGTGTGCAATGGAAATATCCAGCATAGAAGAGGAATACCCAGTACACAAGAGGAACACCTGGTAAATGATAGGAATACCCAGTGTGCCACAGGAGTACCCAGTACACAAGAGGAAAACCCAGTATAAAAGAGGGCTACCCAGTACACAAGCAGCATACCCAGTACACAAGAGGAACTCTCCGGGAGAGCCCCGTCCCCTGTCCCCAGGCTGCACGCTGGGCTCTGGCTGCTCCTTCTGCCTGGCATTGCTGCTGGCGGTGGCCACAGACCTGTCCCCAGTGGCCTGGCTGCAGCGGGTGGGTTCCCATGAAGCGTCCCCCCAGCCTGGCCACCCACCACCACTCCCCTGTGCCGGGTACCGCTGCAGGCTCTGTCCCTCCTCACCGAGCTGCACTGGGCGGTGGGATGCTCCACACGCAGGTCCCCGCTCACCGGAGAGCAAACAAAGAGCTCACCTGGCAAAAGTGGCTCTCGGTTGTCATTTCTGTTTTTTTTAATTGAAATATCCATGAAGCTGAACTGATGGTGTTTGCACTGACTGCAGAATTACCAGGGTACTAGACTGTAACAATATAAAATATATATTGTTAAAAGCCACTTAAGACTTCCTCTGGAAGGGTTTGCTGAACCTTTGAACAAGAGCCCAGGGGACAGCCCTTTATTACCACTGTGACCAGGTCAATTACTCTAGAACTGAGCAAATTATTTATGAGGTGGTTGGCCTATTAAAACATTAACACATCCATCACTTAGCTGCTGATCTGGCTCCTGTCTTTATTGCACTGGTGTTGGGCTTGGGAATTTACTGGCATTTTATTTGGTTCAAAGCTACATTTACAAGAAAAAAAAAAACAAACCCACAGCTCTTACTTTCACAGAGCCCGAGTTACACAGGGACCCTCTGGATCCTCCAAACTCATGTGAACTGTTTTTCATTTTGGCTTTTGTCTTTGTTCCTGTTGTCTTGTTGCATGGTCTAAGCAAAGGCACAAATTGCAGGTCTTTAATTTGCAGAGATACTTCAGAGCGTCAAAAATCAAATTTAGCTATTACATTCAGAATTCTACCTGCCCTTTAAGTGTAAGTGCTTGCAGTGGGAATGCATGATGAACTAGCCGAGCCGTTCCTTTGAAAGTGATAAAGCATCAAATCTTGAGAATAAATGGGCTGTTACAGCTGTGGGCACCCTGTGGTTACAATACAGCAAAGAGAGGCAGATAGTGCTTCGCAGGAAGAAGGGGCATTTATTTCTGTCTGTCAAGACACAGGAAAGATGGAGAACATACAAGGGATGGGAATTAGTGTCTTAATCTACTGCATTTACACTCTTCCCTTTTTTAAATGCCTTTTGGCTAGTCATTTTCCTGCATCTGATATTTTATTATCACGTCTTTTATGACATTTCCAGATACTTATTAAATCAAGATGGAGAGCTCTGCTTTGTGTGCTCACTGTTTGATGGGGAACCCGGAGACCAGGCAGAGGGGATGGGGACGCCCGGAGATGAGGGTCCGGATCCAGCCATCCCCTGGCTGGTGGGGAGCTGTGGGGGGAGTGGGCGCCCCAGCCCCATGCCTGGGGTGGCTGGGGGCTGAGGATATGGGGCTGGTCTGCTGCTCCAGAGGGGCATCGAGGGGCCTGGCAGGGGCTGTGGGGCAGGGGCTATGGGGCAGGTTGTTGGTTAAAACAAGACCAAAAGTGCTTGGAGGGGTTGGGGCACTGCAGCAGGAGACACTGCCTGTTGGGCAGCTGGGCAGTGGCAGAGCCCAGTGCTGGGGGGACAGGGACCTTCCTCTAACAGGACTGTGGACGGGCTTTGCCCACGTGGTTTTAAATCCATTCCTACACCATGTGGCACTGCATCCTGGGAAGAAATGTATCCCTGAGTTTTACTCCAGCACAAGAGAAGACTGAATGTAAATCTGTATGAGCAGAAGCAAACAGAAAGCCCGCAGAGACAATCCTATGCAGCGTGCCCAGGCTGAGCTTTAGAAATTGGGGCCTTTCATGGCTGGTGGCCAGAGCGGACACCCCGGCTGAGCCCTGCCTGTGCCGGGCACCGGCGCTCCCTGGGGAGCTGGGCACAAGGTGACTGCAGGGCTCTCCCTGCCCTGGCTCCCCCCGCACCCCGCAGACCCCCCGTCCCCCCCGGCGGTGCCGCCACAAGCCCAGCCCCGAGCTCCCGGGCACAAGGTGCCTGCAGAGCTCTCCCTGCCCTGGTTCCCCCTGCACCCCGCAGACCCCCCGTCCCCCCCAGCGGTGCCGCCATGAGCCCAGCCCCAGGCTCCCCGCAGCTGCTTCTCCCCAGCAGCACAGAGGCTCAGCACAAAGCCTGCGAGGGGGCCGGCTGCTCCCCCCACCCCAGGAGCTGCTCTCGGGTGGGCTCTGCTACTTGTCACACACATTGCCCAAATGCTTGAGGTTTTTCCACACTGGCCTCTTCTGAGCCTCGGCTGTCCCCATGAGGACAAGGGGGTGGCAGTGCTGGAGCTCGGTACAGATGTGGCTCCAGGCAGCTGCTGGCATTATGAATCATGCCTCACCCTGGCGTGCAGAGCACACAGACACACGAGGGTGCCCCACTCAGCCACTCTGCAGCATCACCATAATCCTGCCATGGTCCTCGCTCTCCACCCCACTGCCGCACTCCACGGGAGGTAGCCCTCCAGCCTGGGGGGCCCCTTCAAAGAGCAGCCAAGCTGGCCGCTGGACTCAGAAGTGGAGCAAGAGCCCGTCAGAGGGCTCCAGCAGTCACAAACGCCTGGGGCTCGGGTACGAAAAGGGCAGGCACAGCGGGATGCGCTGCCGCAAAGCTTTGCCTTCCTGCTCGGCTCAACAGCGCACCATGACCAGCTTCGGAGGATGCATGTCCAGGACATGGGCAGTGGACAGGGGCCGGAGGGGAGCCAAGGGCAGTCGGAGGATGGGGAACAGGGTGCAAGGAACAACCACAGGAACCGGGCTCATTCGGCCGAGAGAAGAGGAACAGGACGAGAAATAAAACCATAGTCCAAGAAGTGCCAGCCAGACCCTTAGCTGTGAATCTGCCTTCGGTGTGACCTGCTCCTGCCTGCTGCTCGTCTCCCCAGCAGCACAACCGGTTCCTCTCACCACAGCTCCTCCTGCAGCTGGGGTCCTCCATGCGCCGGCTTGGGGCCCTGTCCATCCCTGTCCTGTACAGGGGGCAAAGGCCATACGAACTGTCCCCAGAAACCGGCTGCTATCCGAAGGGCTGCTCAACCCTCTGCAGTCTGCAATGGACAAGAAGCTGCTGCAAAGGGGAAAGGAAAAAGCTGCTCTTTGTGTCCCTTGTCAATAGGATGGGAAGCAGCAGGCATGGATCTCTGTGAGAAAATTCAGCTTTAGCTGAATGAACTGTGCCAAGCCCGGGACCTCCATCATGGCCCTTCTTCCTGAGGCATGAGCAGTGGTGAGGCTGTCTTCCCCGTGAACTCTTTCCCCTCCATCGGCATCCCCGAAAGCACGCCTGCACGCCTGCCACAGCAGGACGCACATCGCAGGGACACCTCCTGCTCACCCCAGCCCCGATCCTCTGCCAGCCTCCCGCGGGGCCGCACATAGCAAACTCCATTTGCTGGTGGCCTTAATTACCAACCATTTGTTAACAGCCTTTGATGAATTCATTCTTAATTCCTCGTGCTGATGGTGGAGGGCTGCTCTCCAGTGGTTCGTGCCTCTCTTGGCTCTGGAAGTGCCCGGCTCCCCAGCTGGAGCCACCCAGGCTGTGCAGCATCGCCTGGGTTTTGCAAGGGCTGGGAAACTCCAGGGCCCGGACAGGTCCTGGGGCTCTCGGCAGAGTCTTGGCTTCCTACAGGGTTTCAGCTCTCGTGTTTGAACATTTAATGTCGGTGGCACCTCCAGTGATGAAGCAAACTCAGAAGCAGAGCCAGCTGCAGGACCGGCACTGCACAAGATCCGTGTGGCCAGAGCGCCTGCATGAATCCGAGTATGACAGTAGGGAAGGTCCCTGGTCCTGAGGGAAGGTCCTGGGAGAAGGTCCCTGGCGCTGGCACCGAGCCCCTCTTTGTATGGGGTATTTCTGCTGATCTGCAGGGCTCTGAGCTCCTTAGGAGGGTGATCTGCATGCGAACCGCTCTGGAAGGCAGCAATAACGCCTGAAAGAAAAGCGCCTGGGGGCAGCCCTGGGAGCCCATCCTCCCTGGGAACATCCCCCGCTGGGAACAGGAGCAGAGCACAGAGTGCAAGAGCTGGTCCCGACAAGATGTGCCTTTGCTGTCGGCCCCCGACAGCCCCAGAGCTGGGAGGGGGACTGAGCGAGACTGCACAGGGGACAGGCTGCATGTGCACACCAGGGCGTGGGTGTGCAACGCAGGGGGCTGAGCGCTTCACACGGCATATGGAGGGACGCCAAGCTGGCCTGGGGCTTCCACCATGTCCTCTCAGTCACACCATGTAAGGGACCCCAGGAACCAGCTCCTGCTCTCTGGGCGCAGGTGAGCCCAAGGTGCCCTGTGGGGAGACGTGCAGGCTGTGACCTGAGCACAGGGTCTGCAGCCGCCCCAGCCCCGGCGCAGGGCTCCCAGCAGCATGGCTTGCTGCTGCCCCAGCCAGAGGCCCTGGGACCCCGGCCCTCAAAAAGCCCTTGTAAATTATAAACCAGCTGAACACAGCTTCCCACATCCTCTCTCTTTACAGGGCTGGCAGCGGCTGCAGCCTTATAGTCCTCACAGCAAGTGCGACCCAGGTTATTTCCCTAAAAACATCCATCTCGGCAGCCGGTCGCACCCCCTGTGCCGGCAGACGGCACGGGGCACAGCCAGCCCTGCCACCCCGGCCGTGCCGCACATGCCTGCGCCGGGGCCCACACAGCTGACGGGGATCAATTTTCCTCATTACTTATCTCCTTCGTACCACAGGGGAACGTTCACATGAGCAGGTTTTGATGGGAGCAGAATTGCTTGCCACAAAACTATTATGGAGCCAATTAAACGGAATAAAAATACAGGGTCTGAGCAAACTGCTATGGGGAGAGCTGGAGAAATGAGCCAGGAGACAACGCGGCGCGGCAGGGCCCGGGTCACTTGTTTGTTTGTTTAAGTGCTCGTTCACGGGACAGCTGGCTGCAAGTCAAAAAAAATCTGTACAAGCAGCAGAGAAAAATTATTCTCAAGCAGCAACGCTGCGGAAGCCTCTTCCTCGCGATCGAATTAAAAAGGAGTTAGACTTGGGAGAGCCAGCAAATGTGAGAAAGGGGCAGGGCGGACATTCGTGCCAATTAAAAGCTTGCATAGCTCATTCCCCCAGACGGCAAATCCCGACTACAAACATGAGCCCGTATTTACCGAAGCCGCCGCTGCCGCCTCACATTCCAGGCGAGCACAAGGGAGCCGGCGCGGGACGCCGGGTGATTGGCAGCCGCATTCAGCAACACACAGAAATCCCTTTTTTTGTTGTTCCTGCAAGCATCTTTAAAGATGTCTCTGAAACATATGGCTTCCTTCAGCGGCACAAAGGGACTAATGATCGCCCGGGAATGCCCTGAGTATTAAATATGGGATCACTACAGTTACAATGCCACACCAGAATGGCAATTCATATTCGGTGTCAGCTCAAAAGAGCTTGTGTGGATAATTAGTTCAAGGACAAAAAAAAAAAATTGTTACCGATGCTTAAAACTACGGTGGCTGCAGCGGCACGGTCCGATCTGCGAGCCGGGCTCGGCCCATTGTCTGCCCCACATCGCGGACTGCGCCTGAGCCATTTTACTTTCCTCTCCCGTTTCTCTGCTGACAATGTGCGGGGAACAAAGGCTTGTGCCTGAACAGGGGCAGTAATTCATCCGCGCCCTTCAGCGCCTGCACGCAGCTGCCCTCTTCCCAGCACGGCTGCCAGCCGTACCAGACACCGATTCACCCAGCCCTCCTTTCCCATGGTCTCCAGGGAGATGGCGATGGACCTGCATCCTAATGACGGGCGGCCGGCTCCCTCTGGCCCCTTCCAGGCTGGGGCTGCACGGTGCCGGCACCGGCGCTCCCGACATTATGGATTCAGCCCCCGTTCCTGCGTGGGGGAGACCGAGCGGCCCCACCCCTGGCGGGGACATCACCGGGGAGCGCCGAGGCACCGGCCAAGCGCCGAAATAAAACCCGCATTGTCTGAGAGCCGCCACTTCAGGACCGGCAGCCCAGAGCCAGTGGGGCTGAACAGCATCAGCAGCAGGCGTGGATCACCGGCGCTACGAGCACCCGGCACCAACAACCCCATGGATGCGGAAGGAAAGGGAAACAGCCCCCACAAACGCACCCCACTCAGGACATGTCATTTTTTAAATCCTAGCGTGGAGGCAGTAAAAGCCGGCGGCTGCGGGGCGCCCTGACCCCTGCCCGCAAGGAGCCCTTTGTGGAGCATCGCGATGTTCGCACGGATGCAGGCGGCAGGACGCGCCGGGCGGGAGGACGAAGACACCACCGCGCATTGGCGAGCCCACGCAAACCTCTGCGTGACCCCCCGCCCCGAGTCCCCTGCGAAGGGCAGCGCCGTGGTCCATCGGGGCCGGCGAGCGGTTCCCGTGGAGCGGCGGCAGCGCGAGGCTGCACGCGGCGGAGCGCCCGCTCGCGCCCTGCATGCTAATGAGCAGCGCCGGCAGAGCTGCGCCAATTAATTGCTGGAAGTATCTGTTAACTTACCAAATGGGGAGCCGTGGTGCCAAATTGGAGGGCAGGGTTTCGCAGCGCGGCGGCGGCACGGAGCTCCCTGCGCCCGCCAGTCTCCGGGCGGCAGGTACGGCTCAACTACAACAGGGCAGGTGAAGGCAGGAGACAGACCTGCTTATATTTTTGTATTTAAATTTTTTTTTTTTTGAGCTCACGTAGCATTTAGGGTCACATGCTGCTGTGAGCATCGGTCGGCACCGTCACGTGCCCGGGGTCAGGGCTCACGTGACGAGCAAACCTGATGAAGTGCCACTACGACCCGTTTTGCGTCGACCCTAAAAAACTTAGTTGTAAAAATCTAATTTATAACGCGTTAATGAAATAATTAATTTTTGAAGTAGGCTTCTAACCTTTAGAACCAAATAATTTCAGGGGGAGGGGGCGGGAGAGCAAGAGATGGGAACGAAATGCCAAGATTTCGATGAATATTTAATACACCCTTCACGCTCCTCATAAGCTCCTGCGCCTTGGAGCCGTGCCAGCGCCATTTGAATACCATCCTTTGTTAATAACTAAATTGACGCCTCTGTTGCTATTCGGTGTTTGCGGCTCTATCAAGCTGTAATCTGTCACAGCGAATACGGGGGGAAGCATAACTCAATGAGCGCCCACCCGTCCCCGCCGCGCTGCCCGGACAAAGCCCAGGGCTGGTCCCGCAGCTCGGCGGCACCGCGGCACGCAGGGCGCTCCCCCACCCTCCCACCTATGTAGAAACCCAAATGTACATACATATACATGCATATATAAAAATACATACATATATATGTATTTTTATTTCCAACCAGAATTAGTGGCAGGAAGCTTCAGAAGGCTTGTTCCTGCCATATTAAGTGCAGAATTTTGTATTATTTGAAATTTTCTTCATTTCAAGCAGACAGTAACAGGGCACGTACATTTCTGCAATTCCACAAATAAACATCTCTTCCCCCCTGCCCCCCAGGCCTGACATGACCTCCCCCTTGACACCTGTGAGACCAGAGGGGGCTGCTCACGCTATCGGCAAGGACAGCAAGAGTCGCGACATCCCCAGCACGGAGGGGCAGGACGCAGGGACTGCCACCACCGGGGTGCCAGACCTGGCAAGGGGGGATGTGATAGTTGGTAAAAGGACGGGGTTACAAACCAGCCACATCCCCGCTAGGCGTCGATGGGCTGAAATTAAAAATCTAGTTCTGCCTGTACACAGAAACACAAATCAGATAAATAAATAAGAAAATTTTCCCTATGAAAATTGAGCAGTACAGCAAAAATGGAAACCTCGGATCTGCAGAGAGGATTCGGGTACGGCCCCATTCCTGCAGCAGGGCTGGGTCTGCATGTCGACGGGCACACCGCGGCTGCCATGGGGCACCCGGGACACCAGGTCCCTGGTAGCCCTCCTTACTTTGCAATTAGTTTAACTAATTGGGCAACAGCTCCAGCCTAATTCACTTGATTCCCCTAAACCATTAATTATTCTGCATTCAGGACAAACACGCTCTGCAGTTTGCTGCGCACGGCGTGCCGGCAGCTTCATTGGCATTCCCGGCACACGGCAGCCACTGGAAACGGGTGTCTGCGGCTGTGCCGGGCTCTAATGAACCATGGTGAGGGAACACTTGATTGGCCACACGCCGGAGGAAAGGGGAAAAAAATAGAAAAACAAACCCAATATTCATTTTGTATTAAATCAGCTGCATGCATGGCAGGGAAACTGTGGCTCCTGCGCAGGGGTGCCGGGTGGCTGCAGCTCCCGCTCCCGGCACGCTGCCAGCACGGGGTGTGGGCAGAGCACCAGTGGCTGTGCCAGCGCCTCGCCGTGTGTGGGGGCACGAGGGGGCCAGTGCCTCATTTCCATCAGCGGGGCGTGCTTGGGTCTGTTGGTTAATTGGGCATGTGCTGCTGCTGTAGCAGGGGCTCGCTGCGGTTCCCTGAGCATCACGAGGGCTTTGGGCTGGTGCAAGAGGAGGTAGCTCAGCCGACGGGGAGGGGGATCAGTGCCAGCACTGTCCTGCTCCAGCAGAGCCAAAAGGGGTGGACAACCACCAGGATCAGGCAACTTGCAGCTCTTGGTGCCCATGGGCCGGCTCTGCCATGCCAGCCTGGCCAAGCCTTGTGGTGCACAGCCCAGCCCTGGGGTGGGGGGTCTCACCCGCCACCTCACACACCGGGTGTCACCTCTATCCCCCCCAAACTCGGACATGCACTGAAGCACATAGGAATGCAGCTCTCCCACATAACGCTGTTGTAGCAACAGGGTCCCACCTGTGCGGGGACAGGTACAACCATCAGCCTTGGGACCCCATGGCAGCACAAGAGGCTGTCATCCATCATCCAGTGGTGGGTCCCTCCCCGAGGCACTGTTTGTCACTGAACAGGTGACCTGTGGCCATAGCTCCCACCTGAGAGCAGCTCATTCCTGTGCACTCCTGCTCAGCGTTGGGCTGCTCCCATCCCCACATCGTCATCTCCCCGCTGGCTCCAGCCGGCCAACGCATGGAGAAGGCTCAGCTGAGGAAGGGCACAGCTGATGTCATGGCCATGTCGCTGGCACGGGGCGGGAAGGATGTGCACCCCCCTCCGTCCCTCGGTGCACCGTGAAACTCCCCACACCTGGCCATGCCTGTGGCACAAGTGCAGCAAAACACTTCTCCAGTTGTCCCCAAAACACCAAGCTGTCCCTCATGCTGCCACCCGCTGAGATCATACATATCTCCTTGATGCTCGAAGGCCCAGGAGGGCAGGATTTTACAACTCTGGTGCTGTCAGCATGGGGATGAGGTGGTATGGGGGGGAGCCAGAGCCCACGGAGCGGGGTCCCTAGGGTGCTGCTCGCAGCCTCCCTCCATGCATGGGGCTGGGGATGGAGCAGGAGCTCCTGTGCCAGTGCAGGTTTGTAGCCTCCTCCCCGCACTGCTGCTGGCATGCCCAGGACGTGGCGGACGCAACCAAAAACAAATGCACAGGCTCCTGTGCAGCCCACACCTTTGCCCTGGCCCAAGCCCCTGTCAGCCATGCTGGCCCCCTGGCTGCACCCTCTGCCGCACATCTGGCTGCTTTGCCCACGTCCTGCACTGCACCCCGGCCTCTTGCTGCGGAGCCATGGCATCGCCAGGCCACCCACGCCTGCTGTGCCCCCTGCTCTAGCTGCAGCTAAATGCAGGACAGGCAACAGAGAGGGCAGGAGCCACCCTCCCCGGGGAGCAGCAACGCCTTCCCACGCCTACCTGCACGCCGCAGGCAGGTCGCCAGCAGCGCTGCTCCAAAAGGGTGAACGTGGGCCAGGGCAGGGATGATGCCAGGATGCGGCGGGCAGCGGAGCAGGGCACGGCAGGCACGCGGTGGCAGGGGCACGGTGGAGACGTCTCACCTACCTGCTCTGCCAGCGGAAGGGGAAGGAGCAGAGTGTGCCCTCTCCTCTGCCGGGAGAGGGGACCCCGCGTGCTCGGCCGGCGCTGCCCCCGCACGAAGCAACCCGGGCGGCCACCGGGTACCAGCTCATTCGTGGAGGCGAAAGGGAGCGGCCGGCTGGAGACCCGGCATTTTCAGGAGCTTTTCTTCCCTCTCGGCAGAGACGAAGGAGCGCCCCGGCTTCATCTGTCACTCCAGCGCTGCTGCACTGAGCCGTAGGCGCCGTGTTATGTCCTTGAGACACAGACCGATGCCATCTGGGCAAAATGCCACGAGATCCCTGGAGACCGGGGAGTATCGCGCTGCATCCAAGAGCCGCACAGAGCGCCGAGCACGCCGCCGCGATCAACAAATATTAACTGCTTTGTGGCTGGGGCGAAGCGCGGGAGCAGGGGGTGCATGGGGGGACGGCTCGGAGGGAGCCGGGGGGCTGGCACGCTGTTAACCCCACGCCAGGCGTCCCTCTGGCAAGGGCAGCTCCCACGCACAGGCCGGGGGGCAGCGGGCAGGTCTCGGTGGGGCTGGCAGGACACGGAGCACTGACGCACCTCGAGGCTATGGGACACGGATGCTCAGAGGCCTCTGTCACCACCTCTGTGCAAGTGGTGCTCATGGATGCTCTGCCCTGCGGGGTTTCACAGCTCCCCTGCGAGGCCGTCTGGGCACACAGGGCTGCCCGAGCATCCCCTCCCCACAGCTGCCCCACAGGCGGTGGCCACAGGACCACCACAGAGGGGAAGTCATCCAAAGGATATGTGCACCGGTTGTGTTGGCACGGGGGAATCAAATGCCCTGGCCTGCCCAGATGAGCAGGAGCAAAGAGGCACCCAGAGGGTTTGTCCCCGGTCGCAGGGGTGTCCCTGAGCCTCAGGCAGCAGCTGAAGGGCAGGTACCCACCCCCTGCTCCTCCTCGCCTTCATGTGGTTGATGTCCTGCATGTGGTGCCAGCCGAGCCACTGCCACAGAGCACCATGGCTGCAAGCGACCACAGCCATAAACAAGCAACTCCAATGTATGGGTCCCCACCAGCGTCCCAGCCATGGAGAGATTAAAAGAAAAGCGAACAAAGCACTGAAACTGAAGGAGGAGCGAAGCCATTCAGCATGGAGGGATCATGGGTGCTTTCCCCGAGGCAAGGGGCACTGCCAGCGTCCCTAGCCCTGGCTGTGCCCTGCAACGGCACAGGGCAGGCGGCAGCTGGAGCCAGGGAGCGGCGTGCTGCACAAGGCAGGGCAGGTTTGCATGGACACCCTGCTCCCTTTCTCCCACGAGACACCCAGGAAGAGCAATCTTCCCTAATTTAGGCCAATCTTCCCTGATTTAGGGAGTGTAAACCCCTCCAGGTTCTAGCTCCAGAGCAGCCACCGGTGGGAGGCCAGCAGCTGTGCAGCCGTGTGTTGAGAACTGTTCCTTACAGAGATCTCTACTTTTTGTTGCTTGGCACTGAAACTTCAGAGGGAGATTTCTACAGCTGTTGCACCCTCCCCACTCTTTGGGGAGGAGAAGCTCCGGAGAAAAGCCCGCTCCTACTGCCTGCACTGATGAACAGACTCAAATCCCCATCAGCTGGCTGGAGGGCACCTGGCAAAGCAGAGCGCACGTGGCCACGGTGAGAGCCGGGACCAGGACGAGCCGTGGGCTCATCCCGCACCCCCTCCTTTGCAACGGGACAGACCACCCCAGGACAGCCCCCGGTAACAATTCTTCACAGCAAATTGCACCTTCAGCCTCTCCTGGGCCAATCCTCGGTCACCGTTTGCATCTACCAGGGAACTGCAGCCCACTAAGGGTGGAGACCAGAGGAGAAAAGGCCTGACCCGCTCGGCTGCCGAAACACCTTACACTGCCCCAACGTGCTCAGCATCCCCACAGTGCCCATTCCCTGCCCACAGCAGCCCACGGCCACGGCTGCAGCAGGAGCCCAGCAGCACCCCTCGCTCTGCGGGGCCACCCAGCACAGCGCTGCGAGGGAGACGGGTGCAGCATGAGGCAAATGCCATCCATATTTTAAAAAGGTGAAAATTCAATATTTGGGGGGAAAAAAAGTAATGCAAGATAAGTAATAGTTCTGGCAACCCCAAGGATACTTCAGGCTCCAGAAATGCCATTATTCAGAGCAGGCTGGTTTAACGTCTGCAGTGCTGATTATTGCTGAGGCAGACCCAGCCTGTCCTTTTAACATGTTCATTTTTATGGGTTGATTTGTATCAGTTTCTCTTTCTGTTTACGAATTCAGGACCTCACTAGGAGCAGACGGCATCCTCTGCACAGAGCCTCCCCAGAGCTGTGGGTCCGGCTGCCTTCACCCAGGGACCGAAGTGGCACGAGGGTCCGGCACAGGGGTGCCCGCAGGAGCGATCTTGGCCGCTGTGACACCTGAGCCAGCTGCACCCAAACCCCAAATCATTCCATCTCTTTGTCACAGCTGACGACTGCCCCGATTGCTTTCATGTAAAACTAAGATCAATTTTAAAATCAGACTTCAAACAAATTGCAACCAAAGAAGCCCAGTGCTGTCCCTCACCACAGAATTCCTTTCCTCCCTCCCTCAACACCTGACACATGAGACCTAGAAACTAGTCCAACACCAGGGCGAGTGGGCAGAGGAGCGGGGTGCAGCACGGCACACACCTGGCTGCCGGAGCTGCCAGTGGGGAGGATGCTGCCCATTGCCCAGTGCAGGGAGAGCCACCCCAGAGCCACCGGCAGGGACCTTCTCAGGACCAAGGGAAAAGTCCCATCCCTGGCCCTGCACAACCTCGGTGCAACGGGGACCTGGGTCTGTCTGGGGTGTGAGAAATCCCTGGTGGGAGCCAAGGGCCATCACCGCCTGGCTGAGACTTTACGAAAAGGACCTCTTGTTCTTTGCAGTGGGGATGAGCCGGAAGGGGAGAACATCCGTTAAAGCCAAGGTTGAACAAGCGAAGGGAACCGTAGCCTTTTTGTTTCAGTCATCCTGCTGCACTCGCTGTGCTCCCCCACTGCCTCCACCCTGGGACCCTTCCTCTCCCTCTGCCCTGAGGGGTCTTGCCGGAGGCAGAGCCGCAGGTCGGCACCTCTTACCTGTTCCTCTCCACTCCTGAGATCTCCGGTTACATTTTCCTGGGCATGATTTGACAATTCTTCCATTACCTACATCGAAACACAACACAAGCTTACTCGGCTGGAGCACAGCGGGTCTCTCCTTGCTGCCAGCCACCCCGGTGGCTCTGCAGCCTGCGAAGCAGCCAGGGCATCTTGCAGGGGTGCAAAGCACCAGCCCTGCCAGCTGCCCCCAGCCTTGGGCACACAGACCCCCTTGCTTAGGGGTGAGGGGGAAAAGCAGCAGCAACACCCCAAAGCCTCATCTCGGTAGCTCACCGGCCAGTGACAGTGCAGCTTTGACCTGGCCAAAACCTGGCAAGGTGAGAAAAACGTTTTCTGACCAACCCTGAGCATTTATGGGTGCTCTGCGCTGCGGGAAGCCACATCTGCTCCGAGCAGCTCGGGCTGAGGACGGGCTCAGATCACACCCAGCTGTGGCCAACACAGGGCATCCAGCCAAGCCTCCATATCCCCTGCCTACCCAGGCCCTACAAGAAACAGTGATGCTGATGGAAGGGATTTCACCAAATCTCCCTAAATTAGAAGGGTTTAGAAACCAAGTAGTTCTGCACTTACTCTCAAGAATGGCACTTGAGGTGGGAAGTTTCCTTTCCCCTGCTTGGCACTTCAAATCCCGACGTTATATGCTAAGACAGAAAAAGTGAAATATTAAGAGCACGCTTGAGGGACGGGGACATGTGCCCTGCGTGGACCCAGGAGCTGCCGGGGGACCGGGCAGCACCAGCATGGGGGTGCCGGGAATGGGGACCCGCTCTCCTGCCCCCGCCAGCAAGGCTGCATGCAGACATCTGTCTGTCCGGCCATCTACCCTGCTTTCCTGCTCCACCACGTTCCCAATGCAGGACCTGCTCCTCCCCGCCCTGCCTGCATCTCACACTTCGTTAGTCGCTGCAGCTGGGAATCGGGCACATGGAGGATTTGCTGCAGCCCAGGAAAGAACCACTGCGTATAATTAAAATGTACATCCAGTTAATTACTGATAATAATGTATTTCCCTCTCCAATACAGGCTTCTAGCAAAGCTTTTGCTGAGGACAGCAAAGCAAAATGCTTTGTTTCCATTAGTTTTTTAAAACGAAAAAGCCTAATTTGTCTTAACATGACACCAAAAGCCAGCAAAACATTCTTCGGCTCCAGCCTGCGCTCACTAACAATATCTTTGCAGTCACATACCAAGGAGATTCAATTATCTGGCAGAACATGTCCTGAAGGCATTTAGATAATTGCAAACATAAGTACAAAATCTGCCACTAATTATTAAAGAAATACCAAATAAGGAGACCAAATGATAGAAAAGTAGTGTTACCGGGTGCAAAAATCATTCACACGTGCTGAAAGGGACGGTGTTTTCACAGGGGCGCGTCTCCGCGATGCTGGGAAAGCCCGAACCCTGCAGAGCTGGGGGAAAGGCACCACCGCCTCAGCCCCGAGCCCGGCGGCGGCAGCAGGGCAGGGGGCTGCGAGGGGCCAGAGGGGAGGCAACGCTTATTGCCAGAGAGCAAGTCAGGCCACCCTCTTCCTGCACAAAACCAGCTAGGCTGAGCAAATAGGGCAAAAATGGTGCGAGGGGCAATGTGAGGGGTGGGGGATGAGGTTCCCCAGCACCAGCCCCACAGCCTGATACACACCTTTGGGTGAACCCCAAACCCCCGTCCCCAGGGCAGCCCCGGCTGCAGGGCAGCTCCTGGCCGCGGCAGCCCCCAGGCAGAGGCCCTCCATGCACCGAGCATCGCGGTGGGATTTACCACCTCTTACGCTTAGATTTACTTTGTATTTTCTTTAGAGCTGCACTCTCTTTACATCAAGATTTTGGGAAGCAATAGTTCCCTGAGGGGAGATTCAGGAGCAGGGAGACGCTGGCAAAGTGGCTGGAGGCTGCTGCACCATTGCTGCCTCCTTCCCCTTCCCAATTACCTTTTGCACAAGGTGGTGCAGAAACAAGACCCGCGTTCTGTGGTACTTGCACGGACATTTCCACTACCTACCCTGCAATAACAGCAATTATGCTGAATATAGGTCACAAATGATTTTTGTTGAATATTCAGCAGCTTGAATCAGAAAACAGTCACATACAAATGGATGTTTTTTCCTCTCTCTCCTCTGTCTAATAGCTACAGATTGCCTTCCAATAGGCCAGGCAGCAATAGCAGAAGCATACAAGATGCTCATTAGACAACATCAAAACATACATCAGAGCTTCAGCATACCCCACGCTGAAGAGCAGTCCTGACCAGGGAGGAAAGCACTGCTTTGCTGCAAACGTGCACTTATCCCAGGCTCTGGTTTTCTTTGTAACTTTTCAAAGAAAGGCTGTTTCAATAGCCTAATGCAGGGCTGCTGGGCTCAATCCTCTGAGATGCCCAGTACCTTCCTACTTGCTCCTTCCCTTCAGCCTTCCCGAGCTGCCAGGGCCCTCATGGTCCTCGGGGGACACGAGCTGACATGCGGGAGGGGCCCCAGTGTCAAAGAAGGATCCCAGAGGTAACCCTGGCCCCCCTTAAGTCAACAAGAGTTTGGATGCTGAATTGAGCAGAGGCGTCTGTCCGGGATCCTCCTGCTGCCCTGCCTGTGGCACAGTGGAGAAATCCCGAAGCCCAGGAGCCCCTCTGCTTGCCCAGCCCAGAGGCAGCGCCGGGGGGTCGGGACGCCAGGCCCAGGTCCCCGTGGAGCATCGCCTGCCTGGCTCTGTCCCAAACCGTGAGACAGCAAAGCATCAGTGGTAGGTGGAAAGTCGCAGCTGCTGAGAGTTGGTATTTCCAGCTCCAAGGAGAAGTTGGATGCTGTTTAACTGTGATTTAAAAAAAAAAAAAAGGGGGAACGAAAACCAACCCCACACTATGATATGAAATGAGAATGTGTCTGCTTATAATTCAGTGCAACTGCTGGTTATTGTTGCTATCTATAATCACGGACTGCTTTTCAACCCTTGACATTCAGCTTTCTACCCCACCAGCCTTCTGAGTTCAGTCATTTATCCTTCCCATGTTTGCAGATGCTCTTTGGATCTGTTCTCCCTTCGCCTCACAGACTCCTCAAGGCACACCGGGGTCTGTCTGCAGGACGTTCACAGACGAGACCTTCAGCCCTGCTGGGCTCCAACAAGAAATGCGAAAGGTGTATTTGGAAACCGCACAAAGCTCCCATTTCACCCTCTCCGCTGCCTGCCTGGTGCGTGGCCGGGAGAGCCGTTCCTTAGCACAGAGCTGCGCTCCCAGCCAGGGAAGGAGCAGGAGCACAAGCGATGATGCTCCACGCGCCGCCGAGCCGAGGGGCTTGGAAGGAAGCCCATGTTTGAGGGCTCCTAAAGGGAAAGCAGCTTCTCTGTGACAGCATTTTGGCAAAAACAGTGCTATTTAAATACAACAGTTTCTTCAGTCAAAGTAAATAATAATTAAGTAAATGCAATTAAAATCAGGAACGCTCCGAAATATTCTCAGAAGCATCTGAGCCTTTGACTTGGCTCCTCACGGGAGGAACACGGGCTTGTTTCAGAGCTGGAGGGCTCGGTGGGCAGGGGACGTGGCCAGCGACTGCCAAGCACCGGGGCTGGACAAGGGATGCACTGGCACGAGCGGCCGGAGGGTTGGGGCTGCAGGCGGGGCAGGACAGGGGTGCCTCTGCCTCCTCCCCACCTCGGGGCCACTGTGTGTCAGCCCGTCTCAGCTTCCAAGCACGGTTTGCTCCTGGCCCTCAGGGTCGAGGACACAAACTCTCAGCACGGGCAGCCTGAATGTAACGGGCAGACGAGCAGGTCTGGGGCGCAGCCCACCCCTGGCACCGAGCTTTCAGGCTACCCCACGTCCGTGGGGCAGAGCAGGAGCTGCCCTGGCCACCCCCCCAGCACTGGAGGGGTCCCCACCCCTGCCCCACACCCTGGATTAGAAACAGCTGGGGGACATTTACAGGGATCAGCCAAAGCAGCCAGGGAGGAATCCCGAATGCATCTGAAGACAGAGCTGCATGCATCCACCTCCGCCGGGCTCGGCTGCCGGGCTCGGAGCTGCAGACCAGGGCAGGGGACGCTGCGAGAGCGTGCACGTCCACGAGGCACATATCACCGAGCAGGATGTATGTCAAACAGAACATAATTATATCTCTGCGGTGACTATTTTTTCACCATGTCCTCATTTCCATGACGTCCTTAAAACAATACAGAGTGTTTTCATCTGCGACACAGAGTATTTCATTTGCTCAGGCATCCTTTTGTCAAAAAGGCTCTCTCTTTTCATTGGCATAATAATAAAAAAATAATGAAATCAAGCTCTTTTTGAGAATGTCCTTAAAAAGCCCAGGCATTTTGGAGAGATGCCAAGGTGCTTCCTGAGCTGCGCTCAGAGCAGGACTGCAGGCAGGAAGCCTCCCGCCTCATTTGGTCTCTGCTTTGGTTCTCAGCTTGCAGAAAATTGATGAAGGCTGCTGGCTTGGCAACTACAGACGTCAGATACGTTTGCAGACATCTTTATTTATTTTCCTGTGAAAACCTCACGATGTGTCTATGCTGATGGCAACGCTGAAAACAAAACAAAAAAAAATCCCACCTCCAGCAGATCCCAACCCAACGAGCGGCGGGAGCGATGCCAGGGCCGGCCGCCCTGCAGCCCTCGGACAGGGCTGACCTGCGCAGCCGGGGACCACCAAGGGCACGGGCTGAGCCCTGAGCCACCACCAGAGACTGGGAGGGCAGATGCCTCTCACGGCCACGGCCGTGGCTGGCAGCGCCGCCGTGCAAAGGCAGATCATGTTCAATCCTCGCCTGGCCTCGCCTTTACCAATCAACAGTCAGCGAGCATGACAAATAATTGTTTGCAGCTGTCATTAGCTGAAAACAAGGCAAATCTGCATATGCTTAATCTTAATTAGGCAGGCTTGGCAAGGAGCCCTTGCTCGTTGCTACCAAACAACCATTTCGCTCACAAAAGGGCGACAAAAGCCCAGGCGTGCGCGCTCACACACGCATACACAAAATGTGGATGGGAAAACTGCCCGCAAAAGCCTCATCCTGCCCCGGCCCCGCGGAGGGGTGATGGGGCGGGAGGGCACCCGGCCAGAGCTGCCCCGTCCTGCCTCCCCCCGCCACCAGCCTGGCCCAGATGGGATGCGCAATAGCAGAGCTGATACAAATTAAAGCCGAGGAATTTTGCCACCGAATGCATCGTTGCTAATTATTCAACTCTCATTTACCTCTCGAAGGAGTGGGCGTTGACGGACCTCGCGGAGGCATTTCCACTCGAGGAGGAGGAGAGGATGTCTGGAGAGACCTGCCAGGGCGGACTCTGCCGGCAGCCCAGCGCGGGAGTGGCACTGGATTAGGGCTTTGAATTTGTGAGTGAAGCCCTCACTGCGAGCGGAGGGAAACCGGGTCACGGGCTCAGCAACGCGCGTGTTCAACCCCCCGTGCCCGGTGGTGACGTCAGCCCCGCCGAGCCGGGGCAGCACCGGTGCCAGGCGTCCCCCGTGGTTCAGCAAACGCAGCCAAAGCCCCGGAATCTTGCCAGGCACCCCATCCTGCACACAGCATCTTCCTCCTCATCACCATCCTCCTCCTCCAAAACCCTCCTGCCATCTCCCCTGCCCAGATGAGCCTGGCACAACCCAGCGGGGTGTTATTTTACTGTTGCACAGAGGATGAACACAGCCATGATCGGTCTGGAAAGGCGTCATCCCCAACACGCTGCGGAGCCGGGACCGTCTACGAGGGCACCATGGTTCACCTGGCACCTGTACTGCCAGCACGCCGGTACCGCACGCCCTGCACACCCGCCCCGGGTCAGGCACTGCCAACCCATCCATTCCATGCACTGAGCCAGGGAGGAGGAAAGCTGCGTGAGCCCACGTGCAAAACACCGGCCCCAAGTTGGTGCCCTGAGCCCACGAGCTCTTACCCGGGAGGCGGCGGGTGGCAGAGCGAGCAGAGGCGCTGACACCCTGTGTCCTCACGGCATGCCTGGCAGGGAGATGCTCGCCAGTGCAAGGAAACGAGCCATTGAGGTGGATTGAAGGTGTCGGCACACAGCATCTGGGTAAAAAGGAGATGTAAAGTCAGACCAGGAACAAGAAAATAGGTTTCCTGCAAAGAAACACCGCACTGATGGGAAACAAAGAAGATGCCCTGGAGCAGCGCTGGGGGAGAATCTCCTGGAGATGAGGCCAACACCAAGACCTGCAGGAGGGGGGCTCAGTACCTCCACCCCTGCCATGTTCCGGTTTGCCTTTCCGACCCAGCCAGTGGGAAAGGGGTGCCGGTGTCCAGTCAAAGCTGGGTTGGTGCCATTGCCTTGTTTGCTCTTTCGTCTGGGTATGGTTTTGTGCCAGAGAAGAGCCAACAGCCAACAGGACTGAACGTTGCTGGGGAAGCAGTGTAACACCTGGGATGGGCTGCAGGTAAATGCTTGGAGAACCACCAAATATGTAGCAAAAAAAGCCCAATAAGGTAGATTTTGGACAAAGCAAACTCGTTATTTTATAAGCTGGTGCCCCCCTGGACAAGGTAACAAGACGCGCCTGCGCTGGCTTTGCAGTGCCTAATTTTATGCTTTATCAATTTACAGCATATTCTACACAGAGGGGAATTAAAATAAGGCTGGGAATCATCAAAACATTTCACTTTTAATTGAAATTGACTCCAAGATTATACATTAGGGAGGCTAAATGAAAGACATTACACCCAGGCAAACTACTCTACCTGCTGTCTTTAAGAAAATACCAGCGTGTCAGCTCGACGCGCAGCCCCGACTCTGCGTGGGGATCGGTGTGGCTGCGGGCAGGGCAGAGCGCTCGACAGATGCTGACAAAACCTCAAGAACAGCTTTAGTTCAGCAAAAAGCACAGAGGTTTGAATGTTTAAAGCAGAAACGTCCCAGTGCTTTAAATAACTGTAATCGATGTATTCAACGTGAGCAGTGTCAAAAACTAGGAAGTGACAGACAACGAGGAGCCCACGGCTTCCCCTGTTTGGCATCCAGAGAGAGAAATGCGTCTGCAGACATTTAAAACATTAAATGTATTTCGGAAGAGACAACGACTGCTTTATTATTTTATTCTGCCCTCACGTGTAATGTATTTTTCAGCTAGAGAGGAACAGATAAAGTTAAATGCACGGTTCGGGAGTACGAGCACATTGTACAGACTGCAACCCGTCTGCAAGGACCACAGCTGCAGTAGAAAATAAACAGAGATACAGAAGAGGCATTATCTTCATAAAATATTTCTTATCAGATTATATTTACAAATAATTTGAGCACACCGATGAGGACTGGGGGGGGGAGGATGGTCTGGACAATAGAAATAGATACGGGAAATAGAAAATAAGATGTGAAATTCATAACTGGAAGTAAAGACCGCGTCCTTTCTGAAGTTACAGGCTAATATGCATTAAATACCTGCCCCTCTCAGGGCAGTGTGGGAATGGGAAAGTCTGAGTAGTTTCTCCTGTTTTTCATGTATTTGATTCTCTGACATTACCACAAAAGATTTAATCAATATTGTTGCTGAAAATTGTATTAAAAAAAAAAATAATTAAAGCCTAGCTCAGCAATATTTTGTCCAGATCCGTAAAAACAATTTAAAGTACTGGCTTAGATTCCAATAAAAATGTAAATTGCAACAAAAATCTTAACTTAATCATTTCCAAGCCAAACTTACAAAGAATTAAGAATCTTACACACTCACTCCATAAGCATAGGCGTTTCAGGGGCTGACTCTGCCCAGGCAGATTAGCGCAGCATTCACAAAGCTGGAGATTTCTGTTGTTACCTCCACAGAGGAATTCTGCAAACCCATGAATTGCTCACACAATACAATTACACAGCTGTAAATGGGGCTAAATAGCTTAGAAATTAAACAGCGAATGGAAAAAGGCCTAAAGTTGGCCAAACACAAAACTGTTTGCAATTTTTAACTTCGGTTCAAAATGACTGGCTTGTTCCAGTGAATTTTCCCAGCTCCAGAGACCGATCGCAGGTTATTTCAGCAGAGTATTTCATTTGTGAGCGTGGGCAGGGCTGCTGCCTGGCAGGGTGGGAGAAGGCTGCGTCTGTCTTCTGCCTGGATGGGCGAGATCAGCATTCAAGTTGGCAAAACCAAGACCTTCTGTTTGCAAAACCTGCCACATCACGCAATCACAAGTTGGGTTTCGTTCAGGTAGGAACTGCTCATGCCGGGCGTGGAGGAGCTCAGGCCCAGGGTGTGCACCCGGACACGCGGAGTGAGCAGAGGGACCCCCAGCCCCCCCAGCTCCCTGCTGGCCATGGGCGGGGGGCTGCTTCCCCGGCCAGAAATGGGGACTGTGCGGGGGTGGGTCACCTCTTAGACCATGGGCCATAATTAGGAGCTGAGCAGTGAGACGAGGCAGCCCTCTGGCTTTTGCACCCCAGCCTCATCCCCAGGGGCGGTGGGGCCCCAGAAGCAAGCCAGGGCGGGGGGCTCAGGGCTGCCATGCCCCCACTAGCCCTCTCTATGGGGCTGGGACAAGAGCTTTGCTCCAGGACCACCCTTCTCCTTGCCTCCATATGCCAGCTCCATCCCTTGCTGCCAGCCCAGCTGGACCTCCCTGGGGGCTGGTACCCTGGCACCCCACAGCCACCTGCCAGCCACCCTCCCAGCTGGAGTCCAGCTTCCCTGTGCAAGCCCTGGATTAATCATCCTGGAGCTGGAGAGCAGGTGAATCTGTCCTCCAACTGGTCATGAGCTTTACTGCCTGTTTCTTGAACAAGTTAATTACTCATCCACCCTGGGCAGGAGTCCAGCTCCACTCCCCTGCCCCAGCCACGCTGGGACCCTCACTGCCATCATGCAGCAGAGCAGCTATGTGAGAGTGATGCTCCCAGCGCCGGCAGAGCCCTAATAGCTTCCACCAGCCTCCACCGCCGAGTGCTGCTCTCCCTTTTTAATTAGGGAGCCTCCTTCCCCCAAAAGGTGCACTCCCCCACCAGCTCACCCAGCATCCCCCAGCCCAGCGGGACTCCTGAAAGCTCCAGGCCTTAATTATCTCTTCCTTTTAATTAGTCTCATTCAGAGGTGTTGCCTCCTTCAACCTTGGGCTGCCTTTGCTTTCTCTTCCTGACCTGTTAACTGAACCTGGGGGGCAGCAGCTGCCTCCCCCTGCGATGGGCACGAGGAGGTGACCTTCCCTGCCGGCTCCCCTCCTCACCAGCCACCGATGCTAGAGCAGCCCCAGGGTGCGATCACAGCTCACCGGCCGGCTGCGCCCAGCCAAGCTGCTGACGGGCCGTTGTACCCCGGAGCTGCCCCATCGCCAGCCCCACGTCCTGCTCCAGCCGGGTTGGCAGCTAGAATGGCTTGATGGCTGCTATATTCATGCAGGATCCATGCCGATTGGACAGCTAAGCTCACAATATGATTATTTTCTATTAAAATTCTTCTTATGGAACCTAGTTCCAGGGCAACAGCGCAAAAAACAAAGCTCAGCTGATCCCATTTCAATATAAAACCCAGCCTCTAAAAAACAAGCCCCTCAGCTTGCTAGGCAAGAATACCAGAAACAAGCTGGCAACTGTTTCTGTAAAAGCTGTCCTTTCTGCCTGGCGTTTAGGTTCAGTCAGGAACTTCAAAAATAGTTCAGTAACAAACACTACAGTCTTGGAAGATATCAGGCTCCATAGAGAAATTAATCTCTATTTCCCTCCTTCCACAAAACACAATATTTGGTCTAAGGTGATGAGCAGGGCTAGCTGCATGTTTAATGCCTTTAAGGTGGAGATCATTACACAGACAGGACAGGTATGTGCTGCTTTTGCTATTTAAGAAAACCTAGAAGATACTAAAGAATACACAATAGTGCCTTTATGGTGACCGGCCTGTGGGGTGATATGGCACGGGGCACTGCGAGGTACATCAAACCGCCGCAGCCCGGCGCTTCTCACCCAGAGTAAACGTCAAGATTTTGTAGACTCAGACCCTCTTTGTAACCTCTTCTCAGTGTCAGGGTTTGCCTCTGCAGCTTAGGCGGAACTGAGGACCAACAGCAAAAAACAGCATTCTTCTCGTCTGTCAGATATTCAGCCTGCAGTGCCAGTACCATGGAGCCTCTCCGTTCTCCTTGCTAACTGTGCCGATTTGGGATTTTGCACGTTACCATTTCGTTTGCAGTGCTATTGTCAGTCATAGACTCAAATTACCTGTTTCATTCTTTGCTCTGGGGAGGATCAGATGCCCAACGCGTTTGCCTCCATCACCTGTAAGGAAGGAACCCTTATGCTTCCTACAGCATCTCCCCTACTGTTTACTTCTTTGGCTGTTTCCCATCAGACAATACAACCCATGTGAACAACTGACAAAATTGCTATCACCCTATCTATAAGGACACCTACAAAACCCATTTTGAATCAGAAAAAGCAGTTGGCAGCAGCTGTCAAGAATTCAGCTCACACAACCCCCCTCTCCCAGTGCCAGGTTGGGCTCCCAGACCTGCCGGTGTACGCCTGCCTTCTGCTCGGCGCAGGAGGGTCCGCAGCTGCCGGCAGAATCCAGCCCAGCCCTTTACCATCCTTACTGAACATTGGTATTAAAGCCTATCCCAAGTTTCCCTTCCTGCACCTCAGGCTTTACTACTTCCATGTCAAAGCCCGGGATTAATCCCTACCCCACGGAGCACCCCGGCCGCTCGGGCACAGTGAGGCAGTCCCATGCCTGCTCTCTCGGCTCTGCAAGTCTCTCATTCCTAGAGGCGTAGGGAGCGACACGGCTGTGACGCTCCAGGCTGAGGGCATGAACTCCAGACCTCTGACGGCATTATATAAACCATGGCCACCATCGCCACCTGCACAGATGTGTTTCAACAAACAGCAGCTTCACCTCCATTTTGCAAGGAGCCCATGTGAGCGCGCTGGCGCGTTCACACCAGCTCTCATCTGTGGCAGAGCTCAGATTCATAGAATCATAGAATCATTAAGGTTGGAAAAGACCTCTGAGATCGAGTCCAACCGTTAACCTCACTGCCAGGCCCACCTCTAAACCATGTCCCTAAGCACCACATCCACACGTTTTCTGAATGCTTCCAGGGACCGTGACTGCACCCCCTCCCTGGGCAGCCTGTTCCCACCCCGTGCTCTCACAACCAGAGTTTGCAGAGACAGGGCCGGGTCCGACTCTTGTTCTTCTGTTTGATAATGACCATTCTTCATCCTATTATCACCTGTGCGTTTATACACTATACAATATTCAGCCAAATTTGGATTGATATTACAACAAATACGTAAATAGATTCCAATTCTTTTTCCCTTTGAAGGTAGGTACAAGGTTTGCTCGTCAGTCATCTGAGACATAATGCCATACCTCCGTTTAAAAAAAGCACTTCAGCTGGTACCCTTACTGCTCAAGCAGAAGTTTTATCTGAACATTGTTTAGCTTACTCTTCCTCTAGTCCATGACCCTTGTGTTTTACTAAACTAGATTTCCCTAAAGCTGGTTACAATCAACTGTTTCTGGTGAAGACTAAGCAAAAGCATATTTGCCACTAGCGTTTCAACCGCTATTTCTTCTCTCTTATTCAACAGTGGATACAAGCTTTTCCTTCCTGGCCTTCACTTTCTAAATGCAAAAGAATTATTAGGGGTTCTAACTAAAATTCATTCTGTGCCCTAGGTTTCTTAATTTTCTCTCTACCCATGCATGACATTACCCTGCGTCTTACACCCTCGTAGTCTTTTTCATACAGTTCCTCTATTTCAGCGTTGTGGATGATAACCTACGAGCCTGCCGCCCGCTTTGCCGTAGTTTGGTCATTTACACTCAGCTTTTCAAACCCCCTTCTTTCCCGCCTGAGCCTTCCCAGCTCAGGAGCTGCTGCCTCCCAGTACGTTCAAACCATTCAGCCACATTCGGCCCCAGCCGAAGATGGCAGATGAGGTAGGAGGCACGTCAGCCCAAGGGTTCTCCGAAGACAGCTACCGGGATCCGTGATCACTTCTGCGGAACGGACCACCCTTACCTTTAGCAACCCCCAAGCAGAAGGAACCTATTACATTTAGTCACTGAGTCAGCATCTGTTTCTTATGTCTGAAGAACGGCCCAAACTTACCTTGCTCTGGAAGCATGCCTCCCTTCACCGGGGTTAAAACCATCTTCACCGTATTCCACCAGCTGCAGTCACATGCGTTCCAGGCGCATTTCCCCTCACCCAGAGAGCCCTGTTCGGATACCTCCCTTCACTACTGTAGGCACTGCATAAACACTTCAGAAATTCAGTCAGAAGACTTCTAAACACGTCTGTAAGCAAAAATCACCCATTCGGGCCTGAGCATAACTGCATTCCAGGTGTCTTCAGCTCAAAAAACTTGGGGAAAAAAAGTAATCCTAAGAAACTCCATGGGCAGAGTAAACTAAATTCATAGGAGACTGAAAAATCACCAGCAATGCTGCTATAGTGCCCTGAAACCAGAGGGCATTAGGACAGGCATCAACTACAGCTTTTTCAGCACAAGGTTATATAAAAATACACCATTTTGCCTGTTTTTATGGAGCTATTCCATAAAGAAACGTCCAAAATTTTACTTCCATTCAAATTTACTAGTTATTCCGAACCTTGATAATAAAGCATACTTAACACATTCCAACTCAAGTAAGAATCCCATTTCACCAAGTCCTAAATTTTCTGCGTTTCATTAGGCCAAAGTATGTTCACAGAGAACAGTGCAAAAGAAATTTTTTTCCAACGGCCTCATCATCACGAGCAGAGACTATGCCAAGGGAGAGCCTAAGGCTGCCTTAAATTCCCACCCATCTGGTGTTCCCTTTGGTGATACCAGTTCCCTGGACCACACATAGGGAATGCTGGATGAGGACATTTACCAACGATTACGGACATGTGCTTTTTGATTCTGGGAAGTAAAAATCCGAGCGCCTTACTCAGAGAGCCTGCGTGACCTTGTGCAGAAAGCACCTGAAATCCACCGAGAATGCCCTGACGTGAAAAGGTACAAACTACTGGAAGTGAAATCCAGTACTAATTCTGGTTTGTTCTTGTTTTAACTATCAGAAGTATGGGACACTCAGTCTCTAACCCAGTATTTAAAATGTGGTAGTCACCCTCACTGAAAAGCAAGATTAATTATTATTTTACTATTTCTGTACTGCTAAATACCCCAAAACAGTACCTATAAACAATGACACTCTTTGAACAAAATAGTCTCCGCAAGCAGGAAGCCCTGAAACGCTGCTTTAATTTATAGCACTTTCAAACAGAACTCTTTTGGGGCAAATCCCACAGCCAAACAGCTGAGGGCCTTCACTAATGAATTCAACTGTTACCGGGATGTTGTGCCCTTAACGTGCGAGAAATATTTCTTACCATGCTGGCTTTCCAGCAGTTAAGCAACACCCACCCCTCCCGCCTTTTTTTTTTTTTAAATTACGTCTGTCTTAAAATTATCAAGCTAATTAAATTTACATTTTTCTAGATTCCCTGTCATTATTCAAAGTAGTTTAAAGCAGAAGCCTGCCTTTCTAGTGTGCTTTCTTCTTCTGCCAAACCCATCTGCTGAACCCCACGTTTAATGGAAGGGTTAGGTCTGTAGCACCACCATAAGAAAACACTAATAAAGCTTGTATTTAAAACCCACAAGCATCTTGGTGATCAGCATTGTTATGAGAGGAAATACAGATTACAGGGCATCTTAAAATATGTGTAAATGTTTGCTGGCAAATGACAACAGCTTTCTAAGCAAACTGGAACAATGTTGAAATGTGACAGCTTCATATATAACGTTATTTTAAAATAGTCAGTACCAGCTGTTAAGAGTGGCTGTATTTTTGGGGCGATATACTACCTTTTACAATATAAAAACAAGTCCACCTGGCACACAAAAAAGGTGCACCTCTTGGCAGTACCTCCCCACACTGCATCAGTTCCAAAGATGTAAAATCCTACCAGTCTTTTCAAAATTAAACCTGTTGATATGTTATTTTTCACACGTTAGCTACTGGCAAGCTTTTACGGGTCACTAGTCTTTTCACTGCTAACGTTCAGCTATCACTGGAAATCTCATCACATTGGATAGTTTACTGAAAACTTTTTATTGTAATCAAAAAGTGACATAACAGGGCTGTAATGTATTTTGCAAATCATTCTGCTGATATTTTATAACTGATACCAGCTTCTTCTGCCAGGCAATTAAAAAAAAATTCAAATGTGAAAATTTTCACAGTACAGTAAACTCCACCCAAACTAATTAATGGTGGTTAAAAATAAGATGCCCCAGCAAAACCTTTCATGTTACATGGTCACAACTCACAATTCTGTACAAAATGTTCACTTTTATAAAGCTCTGATGTAAAAATCAAATAATCAAGCAGCAATATTTTAAGTGCAGCACAGGGTCTTTCATGTCATTATTTACAACGCTTGAATTCGTTTACATTTTAACAAAATTTAATACAGATGACTTAGGAATTAAGTCATTTTTTTATTATCTGTCATTCTATGTAGTGACAGATTTCACTTTTTGGTCATCTTTCTCTTTATCTTTGCTCTTCTTCGATTTTTTCTTCTTGTGTTTGTGTTTTTGGCTCTTTTCCAATTCCGTTTCATTTCCAATGTGTTTCTTATGCTTCTTGTGTTTCTTATGCTTCTTGTGCTTCTTCTTCTCTTTTTTCTTTTTCTTTTTCTTGCTGTCTTGACTCTCTCCTGAGCTGGCACTGCTGCTGTGGCTTCGAGTCTGACTCTCGGAAGGGCTCTGACTACGGCTGCGGCTAACACTGGGACTGCTTTGACTTTGACTTCGGCTTGCTTCAGGCTGGTCAACTGCAGCAGGTGCTGCTGTATCCTCTTTCACCTTATCAACAGCCTTTTCTTTCGGTTCTTTAGGATTTTTTCCTGCAGCTTCCTCATCTTTTGCAGATACATTACTCTCACTGTCACTTTCATTGTAGTCTGGTACAAACGCAGCCTCATCAGTCTCTCGAGTTAGATCAGAAGAGAGCCGTGAGGAGCTGCTTACCTGAGGCTTGGGCTTGACAACACTTTTATCGTTTTGTCCAGTCACGTTCTCTTTCTCATTTTTTACATCTGGTGATTCTTGTTTCAAAGGTGGTTTATTACCAACTGGCTCTTTCTCTTTATTGCTCTTTACTTCTGGTACATGCTTCTCTTTCTCTTTTCCTGAATTTTTATCCAGAGGTTTGTGTTCCTCCAACGTACGCTTGGAATCGTGAGCAGCTTTGTGATCAGACTGCTTTCGCTCACGTGGAGGACTGTAGCTGCTCCTTTTGGCATCTCCAGTGCCCTTTTTGGACGGCTCGGCTCGTTCCTCTCTCGGCTTACTTTTCTGTACTGATGTAGACTCTCTGTTTCGAGAAGGGGAGTCTTTTCTCCTTGCTAATTCACTCTTTTCATCTCTACGCTTGGAACTAGAATGATCTCTGTTGCCATCATGGTCAGATTTTTTGTCTCGGTTAGGAGTAAAGTCTTTAGCAGCGGATCCACGGCCAGTATCATGCTTCTCTGAAGATCTGCTGTCTTTGGAAGATTGAGAAATACTTTTTCCATTTCCTTGCTCAGTTGCACGTTCTGAGTGGTCTTTTTCTGGCTGAATACTGCTCTTTCTCTTCTCTAAAGTATCCTTGTCTGACACAGAATGATCCCGGTCTTTGGTTTTTCCTTTTTCATTTGACATCGAACTTTTTGAACTTTTTGCATCGTGCTGGGAGCTTTCGTAACTTGCCTCTTTTGTAGTTTTCTGTGTTTTCTCCAAAGGCTCCGTCTCTTTTTCATTGTGTTTTACGGGGTTTGGTGGCTTAGCACTCACGTTTTTAATAACACTAGCAGGTTTTCCTACGTTTGCAGGCACCTGCGTAGATTTAATGTCTTCCTCTTCAGACTCAAAGTCATCTTTATCCCACTTTGACTGAGGGACCTGGATCATAATAATGACGTCTTCAGCAGGGGCTGTTATATCATTATTATACTCCTCCATGGTCTTAATGACAGTTCGTTTTGTATCTGGCTTTTCTTCAGTCTTTCTAACGGGGCTTCCTCCAGTAGAACTAGTGCTAAGAGGAAAAAAGTGTACATTAGTAATGGGTGAGATACAGGCACCGCCATCTTTTGTAACGTTTTATAAAATGGCTTTTGTTTCAATTCTAAATCTTCAGCATTTTTTCAAAAGATGTTCAGTTAAGGGAACAGACAAGAGAAAGGATGAGTCCACTAGCTAAGGTTATGAGCAATCAATTAATTTAGTATCTTCCTATTATGCATTTAATTAACAAAGACACGAGATTATCAGATTGGGGACTGTCTGATCTGGTAATTCCTTCATGTCCTATTTCTACCAATGGTAGACAAATTAGATATACATTCTTCTTTCAACATGTAAGCAAGCAATTATGGAGAGGTATACACAACTAAAGTTTCATCCTCATGTCCAGTGTTGTACTTTAGAAAAAAGTATGTTTTAAAAACTTTTTAGAATATCAAGACACTATTTTAAGTCTCCAGCCATGTCTTAAATGGTTTGAATTTGCTTTGTCCTGCTTCTTTAGATACTGAAATCTACTCAATAACAGCTCTACACAGTAGGTGTATACTTCCCCCCCCCCCCGCATGTCACACAATGGAATAGAGAAGAGAGATCTCCAACGTAAGTGCCAAAAAAAGTTGGCACTGAGCTGGAAGCAGTGTAGCTGTGTCAACATGGCACTGTGCTCAAAGCTAAAAATCAGTACAATACATTGGCAACCAAGCCGCTATTTCTGCAAGGTATAATTTCATGTCATACTGACAAAAGTAGATCATTACAGTACCTTGCGATTTTTAAAATGCAAAATATTGCATGGTATAGACATGCCTGTTATCCTTGCCTTTAGCAGCAAGCTGAATTTGAAGGATGACATAGAGGGGACTCCTCAAACAGTCAACATGTAATGAATAAGAAGAGGGGAAAAAAAGTCCCAGAATTAAGGGTCAAACACGTCACCGATGAATTAACCTTATTAGTCTTCTGTGCAGTACAGACTGCTTGTTTTCTTTAACAAAATTTGATTTTGACGCACGTACAGTTTAACAGGGAAGATCACAGATTATTCACTCATTTAGCACGGATTTAGCTGCTTCTTTCATTAGTCACCATAAAGAATTTTACATTTTTTGGGTGGGGAGGAGGAAAGACAGAATAGGAAAAGAAATGATGAGGTACCTGGTGTAATCTACAAGAGTTGAGCTAGATCCATCAGCTGCTGTTACTTTTCTTCTCACTTTTCCCTTTGCTTTTTCTTGTTTAACTTTGCTGCTGCTCGGCTCAGGTTTTTCAACAGGTTCTTTTGCAGGTGGCACATTTTCTCCACTCACAATCTTTTTGCCAGTTTCTCGGTTAAGTTTAATCTTTTTTGCAGGGTTGTTAAGAAAAGCAGATTTATCCTTTTCTGGAGTTCGCTCTCCTTTTTCACCGTCAGGCTCAGTCTTCCCCTTTGGCGATGTTTTCGATTCAGCAGTTTCTGGTTTAGAGGCCTTTATGGAAGTGGCTTCGTGTTCTTTTTCAACCTTTTCATCTGCTTTTCTTTTTCTTTTTTCAGGTTTTGCATCAGAAGGTTTGCTTTTTTCAGGAGGTTTTTTTGACTTGTCCTCTTTGTTGGAGGGCTTCTCTGACTTGGTTTCTTTTGGATGGTCTTTCTTTGCCTTTTCCTCCTTGGCTGGTCTGGTTTCTGGGTGATCTTTTGTCACTTTTGGGTGAACTTTCCGTGGGGTACCAAGAGCCTTCTCATCCTTTTGAGAGGAAGATGTTTTAACACTGTCTGTCTTTGGCAACTCCTCCTTCACTTTTTTCACAGGAGGTTCCGTTCGAGGAGATTTTTCACGATCGGTGTCCACCTTCTCTTGAGAAGCTTTAGCTGGTTTTATTATATTGTCTTTCTTAGGAGGAACAGCCACTTCTACTTTCCGCTTTGTCTTGTCAATTTTTGCTTTTGGCTTATCCTTCTCCTTTTTCTCCTTTTCAGACACGGGTTTGAAAGCAATAGAATCTGCTTCCATAGGCTCATCTCGCACAGGAGTGGCATCATCTCTGCTTGGGAGCATGAACAGAGAGTCTGTTTTAACGTCTTCTGCTGTAACTGGCTCTCTTGGTTTTCTCGCACCTTCTAACAACTCAGTATTGGGAAATCCTTCATTCTCATCCCCTTTTCTTCTCTTCCGGTGTTTTTTATGTTTATTTCCTTTCCCATCTCCCAGTGGATTTTCCACCTCCTTCTCTTTTGATTTTGTAGGATCTTTGATGCCATGGCTCTCTCTTCCAGAAGGTTTTTCAGGGTAATTTCCAGCTATGTTACGGTTTCTGTGGCTCTGCCCACCAGGATAATCCTCCCTACGTCCCCGAGCATACGGTGAATTCTCTCGTCTGGTCCCAGGTGGACCAAACCTATCTGGAGAAAAGTTTTCTCTATTTACTGGAGGTCGAGGTTGAGCACCAACAGCATAGCCCTTGTAAAACTTTTCATACCATTCTCTATAGTTCCTCTCCCATTCTCTGTATCTTTCCTTTTCAAATGGATCTCTAAAGTCAACAGATCTGCCATAGTAAGCTTTCATATCATATGGTGGAACTTCCCTGTATCTGTTGAAATACTCCCTTTCTCCTTCCCCTTGAGGTATAGTCCGTTTAGTGGGAGACTGGCCTCGAAATACTGGAGACCTTGACCGTGAATGGTATCTTCTGTATGGGGGTGACCTTGATCTTGAGCGGTGATAACCATGTGACCTTGACCTAGAACGATAGTTACGACTCTTCCCTTTGCCTCTTCTTGGATATGGTGGCGATCGCGAGTAGGAACGAGAATGGGAACGACTAAATGATCGAGAGTAGGAACGAGAGCGGGAAGAACCTGATCTTGACTTGGAGTAGGTATACGAACTTCTAGAGTAAGATGAAGCACTATAGGGAGACTTGGACCTTAAAAAAAACACAACACAAAAAAAAAAAAAATGAAGTTAATTCAAAACAGTCACTCTCCCCAGTTTTTTTCCTCCCAAATTTGGTTTGGTTTTTTTTTTCCTCTCCATATGCTTATGTCATAGCTTCTTTCAGCTGCTGACATAATACTACTGCAAATTGAAGAACTTGATAATGTGTAAAAGTTTCTGCTTACAAGACAGAACAGCTGCTGCTTTGTTAGTGTAAAAACATACAGGAAGGGTAAGTCTATTTCCACTCACTTCTATCACATGAACTACCATAGCTATTGATTGATTTAAGGTGGTGTATACTGGCCTCTACTGGTACGTGAACACGCACATTTTTCGGCACTCAGCAACTACATGCAGCGCAAATCATTTTTGTTGCAGTAAGATGCAAAAAGAGCAAGTCTTAATGGCTACAGTGCAGTATCAAACATCAAGAAAACATCATTTAGCCTGAAGACAGTAAAGCTCAGTTTTAAAATGCCAGCTTAGTCTATTTAACTTCACTACTTATTTGGCAATTTGTACAGGATGCAAAATACTTGTACTGCAATCTTACATACGGTACTATTTAATCAACACGTCTAGCCAGATGTCCTAGCAAAATTTTGCACATACCTCTAGCTCTAACCAAGGCTAGTGACCGCATTTCAAGAAAAATCGTATCTAAAAGCTTCTGAACTCAGCCTCTAGCAATATGACTCGATGCCATTACTCTAGGAAAGATACTAACAGCATTACTAATAGAGACCTGTTCAGACTCCTGCTCAAGTGATTTTTTGGGATAGAAAGCATCAGCTACCCTGAACTTTTTCTTCACAAGTTTTTCTTTTATTATTTTTTAAAGAACCATTTCACATTATTCCACATATGCTCATTAGCATAATTTCTCCTCTCAAAGTCCTTCACCAATTTAAGATTTCCTTAAAAACGAGTCTGATCTTTTAATTCCTAAGAAAAATTTAACAATGTCAACAAAATACTAGCGAAAGCCACCAGTTTGCAGTCCAGGTTAAAATCTCTCCGTGTATCCACATAAGATAAACAAAAGAGGAAATGAAGACAATTTCTCTCACATATCTCCTCCGAAGTGCTTTGAGGGAATGGTTACAATCAGAATAGGGAGACGCAGAAAATCCAGCAACTACACCTATTCAGTTTCTAGCCTCTCACGGCTGTCAGGAGGTGAAGAATGTCACTGCAGAGAAGTTTAGTGAAAGAGACACCTGCTCCTTAACAACTGCTGCCAAATTATAACTACCAGTCAATTATAATCTCTGCCATATTTGAGCTAGTTACCTACATACAAAACTCCTATCACTGCTAATCCCTTGAATCATCCAATCCATCTAACGATAGAGAGGTGGAGTGGAACTCCTCCTGATTCTTCTAGACAATCTGCTTCTCCATTACGGACATGTAAAGCAGTTACCTGGAAAACGAACGCCTACGCTCCTTTTGAATCTTTTTATATTCCATCAATTCCTTAGCAAAATCATTTGTAAACTCATCAAGTTTGGACTTTTTCTTTTCCCTGTTAAAATAAGTTTGACCTTTATTACAATTATAGTTTGACCTTTATTACAAAAAGACATCAAGAAACAAAACATGGCCAATATGAGAAAATGTATACTGCATGCAAATGCAAAAGGTGAACATCCTATTTAAGCAAAAACAGTTTAGAATTCCTACAAATTTTAGGGAAAGTTTTAGAATTACATTTGTCTTGTTTTAGTTTTGCATGTTTACCATCTGCAATGAAAAAGTATATTGGAAAAAACACTATGTCATTTTTGCTTATGTCAGATGCACTTTAGCGTAACTGCAGTCCGATACTCTATCGAAATACAAAAATGAAAAACAACGCAACTTCATTGAGCCAAATACTTACTCCTCTTTAAGTCTCCGTTGTTCTCTGTAAAACTCCTCCCTAGATAAAGGAGGTGCTTGTGTCGTTGGGATGGTGTTTGAATGAGCCGTTGGTACTGCTGTTGGTACCCAAGCTGGTGACATGTTTGCAGGAGCTGGGGGATATCCTGGAGGGGGGACAGTGTACCCAGCAGATGGAGGCTGACCAGGTGGAAACTGAGGAGGAAACTGTGGTGGTGGTACCCCCGGTGGAAGAGGAAGTGCATGGGGTGGTGGAGGATACAGGGGAGGTGGAGGCACAGGCACAAAGACCGGTGTTGATGCTGGTAGTGTTGGGGCCTGAGTCCTTTGGGAACGTTCACTATGCAGGCGTCCTCGATTTGAACTAAAGAAATCCAAAAACATGTGTCACTGTTTGTTACACTCTGCCCTGATTTTAAAGAGGAAAGCGAATGAAGTGGGAGCATGGTGGCAAGCACTTCTTGTTCTCAACTTAAGCGTTTTTCTCCCTGCTTTCTGTTCATTTGAGACTACGCTCATTTCTTGATCCTCATACTTGCCTTCCACATCCTCACCCCCAACAGTTCCCTCAGTCTTCTCTCCTTATACTCAGTTTTGTGACTGTGGATGGACGCTGCCCATGCTTAAAAGAGACTCCCATCTCCCATATGCCAAGTGCCCACCGCTCCTCTGCCACTCCTTGATACACTTAATACTTCACACTTCTGATCTTCAAAGTACTGCACAGATATTAACTCGTCTTGCCTCAAGCTTCTAACTTCTCCCACATATGCTTCCTACGTTGTTGCCTCACAATGATGTATTTGGCCTGTTCTTGTCCCTGAATTGTTATTTTCTTGCTTACTGAATCTGAGATTTTAGATAATCTGTGGGATGGATCCTGGGTTTTGTTTTCATTTAAGATTTTATAAACACAATGCACCCTTACAATCTATCTGTAACAAATATACACCAAAATGAAGGACTAACTTGACACTGCAGTAATAGATAAAACGGACTCCTCTCTCTCCAACTGACAGAAAGCAGCTTGGCTATTTGAGATGACTAAATTGAAGAAATTCAAATTTTTCATAAAATAACAGCGTTGACTTTTCCAATAATTTGCCCAATCAGTATCAACTAAGTTGTTAAAGAAAGAATGTTGGAGGTTGATTTCTATTGGGAAATCAATTTCTTCAGCCCTATTCAGCCAGCAATCAAAAGGGTGGCTTTCTATCTGATCTTTTAATTATATTTAATTTTTATATGTAATTATGGTTTCCTCAAAAAGTGTTCATTTTTCAGAGTCCTCATTTTTCAGAGTTTTATTTTAAATAATTTTACTGCAAGCACAGATCCCTTTTGTTAAAGCTAATTCACATTTAGCCATTTAAAAATTAATTACCACCTGTATTCTCCACAACTATCTGTGCATACTTATTTCATTATAAATCAGCTATTGTATAAGTTATGTGTTACAGCCTAATTTAACAGGTTACAAGTAGTAATATATTCAATTTCTGTAGAATACTTACAGTTCCCAGCCTGGTCTGCCACCTGCTGAGCGAATAGTACTGGCTCTCATTGGATGACCTTTTGGAGTGGAGAGAGGCAAAAGAAAAAAATCCTGTTCAGTTTATCCAAACATAAGTTTTTTGAAGAAATTCTAAAGTTTAGTTACTTACCAGTTGTGGGTATTGATTGTCCTTGAGGGCCCAGAAGACTTGGTAATGCTGGTTGTCTCAGTACAGGAACCTGATAGCCCTTGTGAATAAATGCAAACAGTTAGAAAATAAGCTTTGTTAAAATGCAAGAATTACTGCATATGTTGAAATAAAATTTACCTTCTCTTCCAACAAACTGCTGATTGACAGAGAGGAAGATTTAGAAAGTTCAGCAGCAGTCACCAGGGCAGCAGGAGGTATAACAGTATCGGCATCACTACAACAAAAACCCAATTTTTTATTATTCAAACATTGTTTTTGAAGTGCTACTTGAAATATAAAGTACAAGGTGAGAAAAGGCTGACTACTGTAAATGGAAAAAAAAAATATTTAAAATAATCTTCACCAGATTTACAAATGTAAAGTTGGCCAATTCCAAATGAAGCACTGCCAAGAAGTCTATTTCAACTACTGGCATTTAAAGAGGAAGCTCATTGGAAAAACATTTTATTAAGCTAGCTGCACATGAAAGGATTAGAGTACGTGTAACTCACACACTGAATCTCAGTTTTGGAAGATGTAAGAACTGAAATTCTATTAGGAAATGTTTATGTGCTAGTTCAGAGGCTGCTTTAGAGGTTCTTTTGAATTGTGATCCTTTGTATTCAAGGGTACAGCTGAGCCTGACAATCTTCTGGACAGAGTGGCTATTTGCATTCAAGGCATAAAGTTGAAAGGATATAAGCCCTAAACAACAGTACAGATTTTTAATGAATTTTCACATGACTTCACTGGGTTGCAAACTTAAGACTTTCATGTTTATAAATACTTCAAATTTACACTGTTTCAGTGTTTATTGTGCATCACTGACTACGCTGTGTATTACTGAGGATGACTGACTTATATTGATGAAATACTGTAGAAAAAAGTAATGTGAAAACAATTTTACCTATACGTCAATTTTACCTATAATCATGCTTTTATACTTTCCATGAAAATATTATTTCCTCAGTACTAAAGAGAAGTTAATGCACTCAAGAAGGTTTGACATAACTAAATGGTTACTTTAGGAGTTGCTAGCCACTTAAAATCAAAGGACTCCTGGGGGAAAAAAGTTCCTCTGTCAGAGTAAACCTGTACTGAATGACTGATAAAGGAACCAAACAAGAAATACTTCTGAGAAAATTTTTGCATGAGGCACACTTCCAACTTATCAAAGTGTCCTCATTCAAAATAAAAACAAAAAACAGAACTTCCACAATTATCTGGAACTGTCACTACTGATATATAAATTGCTAGCTGAGAAGCTCAAGAAGAAGAGTCTAACTTAGGCATTTTGGTGTCTTTTAATATTCACATCGATCTACAGATTTACTTACCGAAAAGGTCCATCTGGCTTTTCACCACGGAGAGATAGGGACACTGCTGGAGGGAGATCAGAGACAACAACAGAAGACGGATTTACTGGCAGCCCAGCTGCCACAGATGACTGACCAGGGGCCAACGATGACAAAGCAGCAGAACGAGAAGCCAGAGAAGCTAATGGAATCATTAGTGGATCCTGCTGTCTGGAAATTGTTGGCCGGAGTAGAGGCTGCAGGTTGCGTGTTATTGTTTGTCTCATTAGGGGTGGCGGAGGTGGTGGCGGCGGCGGTGGCTGCTGCTGCTGTTGCTGCTGAATCTGCTTACGGAGCCTTTTTGTGTAGCCCGTTTCATTTTTGAAGTTGTTCACAGCCTAGAGGCAGAAAAACATTTACAAAAAGGTAATATGAAACTTCAGTAGATATACAAACAAAAGCTTCCACACAGTACAATTACTTGTGTATTCCTGTAAATGCTATTAATCCTAAAATAAATCAACATGAAGATATATGAACACATCACGTTCAACACCGATATTAATGATTTGTAACTCAGAGTATCTGTATTTCAAGTACTTTGGTGTTAACACCAAATTTGAAAGGGAGGCAATCAGGTTAAACAGAAGTGTGACCCGAATTTGCCAATTGTCTCTAGAGAGTTGTAAGCTTCTGTAACAATAGATAATGTATTTGAAAAATAAATTTAGCCTTATTCAAGTTAGCCTTGCTTAAGGAGAAGTAAATTAATATTTTCTTCCCTTTCAGCTTTTTACAAATAGACTTTTCTTACAAACAGTTTACATAAAAGTAGTCAAGTTACCTGACGTAGGAACTTGTTGGCAATTAAAGCATCAGGAGAAACGTCTGTTTGATGACATGTTGGGCATGTATGTTCCTCAGACTCCAGTAATGCTGTTCTAATACCTGTGAATAATTAGAATCATCAAAATAGGTTTTAGCCAAACTAAGGAAATTTTTTGTGTTCTAATCCATTATAAAAACATGTATATGATTACTGGGTGAATATGGTCTTGAATGGAGAGAATGAAGCTATAAATGTTCAATAGTGTAAAAAATGCCTAGTATGCAGCAAATAACTATACAGTTTTGATATTTCACTATTGTAACATTTCAAGATGTAGAGTAGGCTGTGTCTTGATGTCTTGACTAGTCTTTTTTCCACTATCTAGTACAGTGAGAAGTCAACAACCTCAAGGTTAATGAATAAAACACATTTCAAAAAATCATTAGCAGGTTTGAGTTCTGAGGGTTTTAACCAACTCTCCTGTGGAGAAGAATGTGGATTAAATGCCTAACTATCCATTTGTTGCAGACTACAGTAAGTCACCAGAGTTGGATATGTAATTTTGTGAGAGAAAGGGCTGTGGACGAACTAAATGCATTCAATATCTAATACTGTAATCACCTGCACAATTATGCACTTTTCTTATTCTTGTCCTTCTGCATGTGAAGAGGATTTAACTAGATACGTAAGAAAGAGAAAAAAGCTTTCTGCCTTTTTTTTTTCCTTTATATGAGAAGAGTCCTCTCCTATTCAGGGTATACTTAAATATTAAGTAGAACTGGTAACACAGTAATTTTGTTATCTCCTATTTCCGCTTTCAGAAGATCAGATGTGATGTTTTGAATTAACAAACATGGGAGTAACACTTACATTCGTCACAATAACTGTTTCCACAGCAGGGAATAACCACTGCATCAGTCATTATATCTTTACAAATGAGACATAACAACTCATCTGGAATAGGATCATCTTCTTCTGAGGAGGAGGACGGCTCCTCTGGTAAGAAGGGAGGCTTTTCCTTCTTTCCTATAGCATAAGCTTCCCTGGAGGGAGGGATGAGAAAGAAAACAAAAAAAGTTAAAAGATGGGTAAAGGGAAACTTTTCCAAGCTTTGGATTTTATCAAAGGAAGAGAATAGATGGAATTCTTCTCACTCCACATTAGCCTTCTAAAACACAGGCATTTAGTTTAAACTACTTTTCTATAGCCACAACCCTAGAAGAGGGAGGGAGGAACAATTTTCCTTCTGCAGAACTCTCCCATTCATTGGATCAAGTAAGAAATTAGCTCAGACTAGAAAAAAAAAATTTGACAGCTAGAAATCAGATGAAATTAATCCCATCTCTCCTTTGCCATAGGGTAAATGTAAATTGCAGGCTCAGGCTAAAGCTAGTCTCTGAGTAATTACATTTTATAAATGAAAGAAGTCTATGTTACAGCTTCTACAAAAGGAGATCCATGACAGAAAAACAGAAGTGCTACCAAGTGCATCTTAAAACAGCCACTGTTCTCAGCAAACAGTAGTATTTTCTTAGTTTATAGCAACAGGAAAACTTCAGTCTGTTTCACACACGGGATATGGTAAAAGTCAGAGGGGGAGGAAATCTCAGTCCAACAGCTAGTTGTTAAATTTTGCAAGAAGCCTTTGAAACATAAAACAGAAGCAAAACGAGCTTTCAAAGAGAATGATTCCAACTATAAACACTACTGAAATGTTTTGCAGAAATACAGATTCTTAGCATACCGCAAGTTTAACCAAGTTCCAGGGGTATGAACAATAGGACCACCCTATTTTAATATTAGAAAGCATTGCAGATTTTAAGGTTAAGATACAATGACAGTTCTTCCTCCCCCATAATTACAGATGCTGGCCAGCTTGGTTGCATTGCCACTCAGGCATTTACACATGGCTTCTCTTGTTCACTTTTTGGTCAGTCTGATTAATTCCATACTTACGCATCAATAGTGGGTATTGCATATTTTCCAGTGTTTGTCAGCATAGCACCCTTTGTATTGGGATCTTTCACCTCCATCATGAAACTCCTTGGAATTCCTGTGCTCTTTTTAATTCTGGGAACAGACTCAAAATTTTTGTCCTGTTAAGAAAAGAAATGCAGACATATCTTAAGCTCACACTTAAAATAAGATTCCAATGGTTATTTTAAGGAGCAAAAGCCTTTAATCCTCTCCTTTTACCTAGTGTAAGGGTTGCTCAACTAAAATATTTATTTCCCTAAATGAATATAGCCAGGATGTTCCAAAGGCTTGAGCAGTGTTTTGAACTCAACAGACATTCTTTGGCTTAACTTCAGGTTCCTTAAGGGTGAAATATCCCTCAGCTCACCATCCACTCAGAGAAGAGACACAAACCCGCTCCTCCTCCAAACCACAATTCAGAGTGACAGCTTAATTCAGGGCTCTGAACCAGTCACTGGAAAAACTTACATTCACCATCTATATGAAAGTTCAATTCATACCTCATGCATACAGATTCAGTGACAAACATTAAATAGCATGAATACTCAGAGACTTGTGTAATTAAAATATGCAAATATTCAACATATGGGGTCAACAGAAACACCTCCTTTTTATATGAAATACTAAAAACTGTGAACTGTCATTAAAAAGAGTTAAAAACAGAGAAAATTTTCCAATAATATTGAAATATATCAAAATATACATGAAAGTTCACTGAGGAAGATCTATAGACATGTTTAATGCCTATGACCTAAAAAAAGGAAATTTTACAACTCCAGGTTTCCCTTGAACTTTGAAAGGCTTTGCAATGTTGTCATATAACTTCCGTATTTCACCCCAAGAGAAACAATTCTTAATATGAATATTCATGTATTTGTTAGGTAACTGCCAAGGTAAAAAAATTAAAAACTGAATAACACCAGAAGTCCCTCACAATCTTACCCCATTTGTTGGGCAGTTCTTTATATAATGGCCAGGTTTTCCACAACGAAAACAAGTATAGGACGGTGGAGGTGGACCCAAGGGTTTCTTCATGTAACTAAAAGGTTTTTGGGAAAAAAAGAAAGAGGTATGCATGTGTCTCTCTTGTTAAAACAAACATCTCTACAATTTTTCCATACTCTTCAAAGAACAGATTTGACATTATCAACACTTACTTGATTGGATCATATTCATGGCCAGACTGTGTCATCATAGCTTTTATTTTATCTTCTTCGGAAGCATTGGCTTCAGCCAGATTGGCAGTCTGTTTAACAGGTAATTATTTGACACACACATTAGAAACACATTTAAGCCCACACAGCCAAAGACAACACCACTCATCCAATCCTGTAAAGAGCAGCACAACGCTAGCTGAGGTTGCATGAAAACAGCTGCTTATATAAAATATATTTGTCCTGAAGATTCTGGGGAGTCCTTACGCCATTACATGATGTTTATGTGCCTGTTAACCTACTTGAAAAGAGCATTCTTGGGCACTCAAAACCTTAGGCTCTGTTTGTACCTTACATAAAGACTTGTGTAACCAATCCAATTTTCTTCAAAGTGGACTGAAGCTATGTGTAGAAAAAAATATACTATCCAGTATTTTTAAACTGATTTTTAAGCTCCAGACTATTTGAAGGAGAAGATATCCACTGTACAGGTAATTGAGAAATATGTATGCAAGTATCATTATTTACATTTTGCAGCATTAAAAGGACACACAAGAGTCAGGGAAGCTGTTTTTGCTTGCTGAAATTCAGCTTCTGACACAGAAGCATTAAAAGGAATCAAGCTTTTTATAATCCCTCAGCAAGACAAAAGATTCTTTTCAGTAGAAATTTGACCACCATGTGCTGTAGGCAGTCCAAACTGCGTTTTCCCCCCCGCTAACCTCTTCATATTAAGTGATTTAACTACAGTAAGCAAAACCTGCAGTTTTTTCCAGTTGACTGTGTCCTTTTAACATACAAATTGTAATATAAACCTTATGCAAAACTACATCTTCAAATTATTGAAGCCAGCTGATTTTTTTAAATAGTATTTGTTAAAATGTTTTTATTACACACTAGTCCAGATACAAGCAGGGTCTAAGGGAGTGACTGTAAATTATTTGGACCTTCAAGCACCTATCATTCAGATCAACCACTCATGTTTTTGTTTTTATATGCATTCATTCACAAAAGCAACCAACTAGTTTCAACATTTTATTAAATGGTTGTTTCATATACACAGTTTTTTCTCAACAGTAACATCATCCAGATCGACAGCTATGAAATCATTTCCATTAACATTTACAGAAAACTTTACAGATACTTGACTAATTTGTTTGAACCCAAACGGTTTACAAAACACATCCAAAAACCACAAAACATTAGTAGGAATAGACCAAAATTCAAATATGGCATTTAATACATAGGAATAATAAAACAGAAAACTGTTAACACATTGCCTCCATGCTAAGCCAGTCTGCACTAAAGAGGTTAGAGTAAGTAACAGTTTTGAGCTGCTTTATATTATGTTCCTGTATTTTTCTGAAATACTTAAATTTTCTCAAAAGCTTAAATGTGTACACCACTTGGACAGTTTTTCACATTTTTCACATGAGTTTACAGAACCAAGGACATGTTTAGGGACAGCACTAATGGAGACCAATTTCTTTTGGTGGCTACCTTCCGAACTAGGTTTTGGGTTTTTTTTCCCAAATGCACACAATTTAATTTCTGCAGTGAGAGAGGGAAGAAGTTACCAGCGGGACGAGATTTCTCCTTCTTGGAAATGAACTCCAGCCTTTATTTCCAGAAGAAAGAACTAGCTACTCTGCATTAAGCCCTGCCTTCTCTAATCTTTGTATCTTTAAAGACTACTAATTTAATTGGCTAGCACTACGCCTTTTTACAAAGTGCAATCACTAGTGCTTTCCCAGACAGTTACACATTATTGAGCAAAAAATGCAAGCAGTTCCATAGCAAAACATGGCATTACAACAGTTTCAGAAGGTCACATCTGCTAATATGCCACACATACACATTGGTATATTCCTATAAACAATTAGGTACATTTACACAATTTACACAGTCTGCGTTCAAACAAATTAGATTGTGTTGACCACTGTATATATACTACAATTTATGAAATTGTGCAGCATTCAAAGAATGGATCTATAACTATAATGACTAGAAATTCAAAAATAGCCATGCAATTGTCCATGTTACAGAAATGCTTCTATTTTGGCTGTTGCAAACCCCCCTGAAATGTCCATAACTTACAGCCAATTAAATTCTTCTGTAAAAATTGTGTTAGTTTCCAACGCAAAATTAACGAAACGTATGAAAAACGGTAAACAGCTTCTGAAGTGCTTCTTCTTTGTGTCTTGAAGATGAGTAATACTGCAACATTATGTTGAGGCTGATAAGGTACTCCCCTTCTATCTTCCCAAACTGGGAACTACTCTTTACAGGATAGTATCAAAATATACACACATTTTGAAGTTAAATACTTGAAATTATTAAAAATTAAGGTTTTGTTCAAATTACAACAGTTATCCAGCTATAGATCACAGTATAAGATTTAAAAATACGAAGTAAACACTTTTTTTAAGTATTTGACAAGAATATATATATATACCTTAGTAAGCTGGGCCAGAGAAATAGATGCAGAAGAGTCATCAATCTGTTCACAAAAAATTAAACACATATTCAAGTTCTACAATCAAAACATAGCAATAGTTAACCTCTAATGTCTGAAAGTCTGCACTATATCCTCTGAGTGTCACTGAAAGAGGCATTTCCAACCTAGCATAATTTGTATTTGTTCAAAACAAAGTCCAAACCTACAACAGCTTAAGAGTGCCCATGTGGTTAATGAGAAGAAACTAAAATAACCAAACCCACCCGAGGTCAACTTATTGGTCCAGAATATCTCAGAGAGGGACCCTTGTCAAATGCTCACAACTGCTTAAAAGTCAAAGGGGTAAGGAAGCTGTCAATTTTCAGCTAAAAAGAATTTTAAAGAAAAAAATTAAGTTTATTTGAGAAGGACACAACACTACAAGAAACTTATTTTCAGTGTAGTTTGTAAATTAATCAGTTAATGTCTCATTGTTTATAAATGCACGTGGTTATGCTTTTATGAACATAGTAGTTGCCTGTTAGAATAAAGCACAGGCATATCAGCCCTGAAACATGAACTCTGCCCATCCTGTCACTAAGTTTAAAAATGCCAAACTCACCATAGCCCACAAAACCCCAATAAAACCACCAATCCAAAACATCAGCCATAAAAGTAACCCACCACTTTGTCTAGGAAAAAAAAAATTGCTTAAATTATTTAAAGGTGTTTATCATGACAGAGTAGCCTATAAAAATTGAGAAAGCTGATTTCTTGTATTTCATTAGACCACATACTATCCAAATCAGTTTGGGAAGTGTGAGAATGTAGTATTTTCCTTGCTATCAGACCAAAAACAATTTTCAATAGCAGCCCAGTACTAAATGAACAAAAGCAAGAAAGTGTAAAGCATACTGTTGCTGATGAAAACATGGATTCAGAGCACAATCCTGTATTTTTTTTCTCTATTGCAACCACACTCCTCCCTCCCAGCTACCTACTGGAACAGCTTGCAGGAATGAAGTCCCCAGGCCACTAGTTAGTAACAGACTGCAGTGTTTATTGAGAACTAATACTGAAGTGCAATTTTTCCACAAGTAAAAAGGGTAACTCTTATCTAGTTCCTTTCTCAGGATATTGAATTATATTATGCCACAAGCAGCAGTTAAGCTTACACTAGTGAAATATTATCAAAAAGACACTCGAATCACTGCTTATTATGTCTTAAGTTGTTCAAAAACGTAGAATAAAATTTCACAATGTAAACCGAACAGCTCTCCTCAAGAGGTCGCTAAACTGATCAGGAGAGAGATTAAAACCCTTCCTTGGAAAAAGCTCTTGTCCTTTATTACCTAATGTAATGGAAGAATTCAAGAGCAGTTTTAGCAGACTCTGGGGAAAAAAATATCTTCATGCAGAAGATGATTCCTCACTCCAGTTTATCATTCCTTCTCTATGTTCAGGAAAGCACATACAACATTACTGTATCGCTAACTAAAAAGTTCTTGAAAATGTGCCTTTGGAGAGGAACACCCAGATCTGGAAAGAGACCTTCTTTCTGTTGCAAGTCTTACTGAAGGGTCAACTTTCCTTCTTTTCCAAACATTTTGTACCTAGTTACATTAGAAAGGAAGGCTGATGAAGTATTTTGAAGCTTCATGCTCCATATGCCACTTTTTTTTACATGTGGAAAAACAAGCCTATGTTCTTTCATGGCAGGCACAACCACTATCATTTTGTGGTTTTTCAGACGCAAACAAGAAATTAGGAAAGCTCTCTATTGCAGCCTAGCGTTAAACAGTCTAGTATTGACCAGCAACTGAAACATAACAGTTAATAAACTATTAATTAGTTCCTGTATTTTTTTAGGAAGCAGTTGTTATATGGCCTGCACTCAACATCTAATTTCTTAGAGGAGGGGATAGCACTCCCTTCTACTAAACAGTTATCAAAAGCAGCAAATAGATAATTAACGTACTATTTAGTATGTTTGCCTGACAGCCATCTTCCAAAGATCCTACATTCTTGTGTCTTTTTTTTTCCCTTTAAATTTCTACTGAAGTATTTCCTGCCAGTCCCTCAAATCAGTCAAATAGAAACATCTCCATGAAACCTCTATACAACCCTAAGATAATACCGCAGAAGAATTGGGGGAAAAAAACCCCACAAACCAACAAAAAAACCAACAAACCCCCAAAATACCAGAATCAACAGTCAACGTATTAACTCCCATTTCAAACAGAAGTCTAAACAGAAACTAACATAAGACAAGTGGGAAAGGGGACAGAAAATAGGAAGAAAAGGCTAAACTCACTGCTGGGGTGCTACATTTAAATTGTTTTCTAAAACCTGATAGCTTGGCTAAACTAAAATTTCAGCCAGGAAGGATCACCGTTGTGCTTGATGGCGGTGCTAAAACAATGGGCATGACTCCCTGCATTTCTGCAGCCTCTAAGGACAAATACCAACTACAGATCCTTGCAGTTACTGAAATAGTAACACTAAACCAAAAAAGATTCCCTTCCTTGATTTGGTTGTAGTAACAGCAGGACAGCAGCAAAGATTTGCAAGTGTAGAATGACAGCTAACATAAGAGCAAGAAAATGAAGAAATATTCAAAGTATAAGCTTTTGTGCATCCTTTTTAAAAAAATCTTAACTAATTTTCATTTTGCTGCTTTACTGTTCAACAATAATTGCCAAGCTTTCCAGTGATTTATTTCTACCACAGTAAGATCCAGGTTCTGCTTTGAAATACATATAGAAATATGTGTATTAAAAAAATCAAACCAAAACAAAACCCCACACTTCAGACCAAGACCTGAATTAGCTTTAAGAATAAAGCTAATTGTGTCTCCAACACTAGAAGCAGCTGAGGCTGAGTGCTTTTACAGGGAGAGAGAGCAGACTTGTAAAGAGAGATGCAAGGCTTCCATCCTCCCTATGGCTACCCAAAACCCAAATCAGGTACAGACAGAGCAAACAAGAAGGGACTGTTTTTGCTTTGCCTTTCATTTACTTTAATTAGTTCTAACTAACACTAAGTCTTCCCTCCCACTCCAGGATTTTTCCCGCTTTTTTTTTAATGAGACATCTATGTTAGCTTATGGAAAGATGCTACTTAGAAATGTAATACAGACATGCCAGGGAACACACGAGGCTAAAAGAATGTTAACTTTATTTATGAACACGTGATTTGTGTTTATACACATGCTAGTAAACAAAAAGGAAAATAAATCTTTTCAAGAAATAAAAACCCATCTGAATTAGACCAAATACTATAAACGTGGTTTACATAAATGCATTACATTAACTACTAGGGTCACTGGGCCAGTTAAACTAACTCAAACTCACAATGAGAGGCATTCATGTCCAAAAAGGAATTCGAATCAATCAGCAACAGAATTATGGATGCAGATTTAGACTTAATGTTTTCAGACCTACACACAAAAAGTTTTCAATTTTAAGTTGATTGTATACCATTCCACGAGAATCAGAGGCTGTATTCTTCACAGAACACAGACCCAGAGTTCATTAATTTCTAGATAGTTATCCTAACAGCTTATCAAGTGATCAGATCCAATGATCCAGGGTTAGTGTAATGCCTCACAGCATTCTAGTGAAGAAAAAGCAGTTATACTTAAAATAAAGATGAAAAATAAAACCCACCAAATAGTAATTTTTATACTATAAGGACTATTTTGAAATGCGTAGTTATACATATTATTCGACCCAAGTGGCAAATCAAGATCTAGACCATTACCAGTCAAGTATTTCTGTGTGTTACTTATTTATATTCTAGCAGCCGAACAACAGTGTTTTCGAACCTGAAGAAAAATGCTGCCCCTTTTCCAAATGTAAATTCAAAGCGGTGGTATACTAAAGAAAGGCTTAACCTTTGAGAAATTAAAGCAGCATCTAACCCTGAAGCCACCCAGATCCAAAAACGTACTGCAGGCAGAAGTTAAGAAAAACAACAGTGATTTTACCCACAAATGCACCAGGCTCTAACCTTGTGCCAAAATTTGTATTAGATATTTTCACTTGCAGATGAACTATTAAACTAAACTGATTCATCATATAAAGTGGAAAGATCAAATGCAGAACTTTAGAATACCACTTTGTGTAGCAACGATATTTAAATTCATGGCAATCTATTAAAGACATTTATGTACTCAGAGGGGCCCAAACAATATTACTTCAATTATACAGTTTTAGGAACAAATACCCAAGTATTTAAGGACATGAAAAGGAATCATTTAGCTGCACAGAACTGTCCTCAAAATGTATGGGATATGTTGGTTTTGGTATTTGTTTGAACCCCCAAGTCAAAAGTAAGCAACAGTACCAAGTTTAACAATAATGGTTTTTCAGTGGTTTTTGATAACATTTTCAAAAACCATTAGGCAAAAAAAAGTATTTAAAAACAAAAGCTAAGTGATACAATGTGAAAATGGCAAAAAATACACTCCAAACAATTTTTATTGCAAGAAACAAAAAGCACACAACAACCTATACAAACATACATATTACTAGCTATAGACAGACAGATGTAGAACATGGCACCATGTTCAATTGTGCAAACCTTGAACCTACATGATCTAAAAACGATCATACATTATCTGTACAACACAAAGTCATACAGGAAATATTCTAGCATATTCAATATGAAATACAATGCATTACTAGGCACAAATACCAGTATTCACATTAGAACTGTGCAAATGATGGTATTACTCAGTTTTTACTGTGCTGAATCAAATACATTGTATGTACAACATATACTACGTTTTACTGGAAAATATATTAAGTTAATGTTCGGAAAATTAATAAAAGACTACATTGTTTAGAATTAAGTGCAGTGTGTAGAAAAAAGTGTGAGATTGTGTTTTTACATACTGCTTTTGATGTTCCACTCACTGGCTCAGTTCGACTTCTAGAAGAAGAAATAAAGGTGATCAGAATTTAAAATAAAGCACTTGTACCCAACATAAAGCAGTGAAAACAGATTATAAAACCTGAACGTCAAAACATTATGTTCTGATAGTCTAGTGAATGTGGAAATTTATTCATATACATAAACTGTTCTCTCTTGGTACATTCAGTGCAACTAAAATAAAACAACCCAAAAAACACATTTCTATTTTGTCACAAATTACTCTAAAACTTACAGATATAGAACACAACAGTGCAAGAGGAAGTCCTCAGGTATTTTGTCTCTGCTATGTAATTATCAAAAATATGAAGTTTGTACTACAGTTTTGTGTTCTTAAATAATCAACTATCAAAATGTGAAGGTAACTCTAGCCAACCTGTATATCCCTAGTGTTGTAAATAGGTATGAGATACAGTACTTCAGTTTCTAAGAAAGAACAGTGATAGTCTAGACACTTTGAAGTGCAAGTTTACTTAAGTGAAAAAAACACTCATCTGACAAAGAAATAACAAAAATGTCAGCAGCACAGTCTTTAGAACAGTGTTTCTTTGTGGAAGCCCAAGCACTGTGTTCAGATATCTACTATATTTAGCCATGAAAGTGCCAAAATACTAAACGTGTTACATATGCTATATTGACTAAAAATAGTAGTAGAAATGTCACCTGAAAGCAGTTTCTAGGATTTTGTGCGATTTAGGAGTCCTGTGACAGAAAAAAAGGTCTTAATTGCCAGAATTTGCTTTAAGGTAATCTTGAAAATGCTACAGTATTTTAGGAAATATTTATTACATTTGAAAACTTGCTGAGATTCCACATACTCATTGATCTGTATCTGCATGCTACTCATCATGAATCAGACATGCAACCATTGATATCGTTAACAAACAATTCATACATCATCCAAAGTGTCCCATGAGCAGAGGCAATTCAAAGGCTGCTGTGGAATTTATGTACAAACAAAAAGGCTCGTGCTTCCTGCCACTGCTAGACCACCACCAGGCTCGCAGTTACAGCCACATACCTCCTGAAGATGAGGAAGTACAAGGAAATACTTTAGATTACCACACAACTGTTTCTTTATACATTTACCTTGAACATACTACAAGGAGAGTAACACATTTTTGAAGGCCTCTCCACCATTACAGCATACATTCATCGTTCCCAAACATTAACCACTCTACCAGTTGTTTCTGCAATGTTTCCAGCTGAAGGAATAGAAAGCTAATCTGCCTGGTTAATTTTCAACGTCAGAACAGCAGTGCCATTCTTCCCTTATCCCCACATGCAGGTATTTATTTGATCTTTGATGCTAGCAGCATCTATCCTCTCATTTTAGGGCAGCATTAAAATACTAGAGAGGGTACCATCCAACCAGAAATGGAGGATGCATTGACAAGACAGCACTAAGCATACATATTTAAATTAACTGCCAAAAGAAGGCCATGTTTATAAGCACAACATTGTGGTGTGCAGAATTACTAGGTAGTGCCTGAAAGCACCACCACAACTACTGCAGTAATATGCCCAAAGTTTACATGAAGAGCCACATAAATTCAGGGTTTTTTTCACTTGCAAATGCTTCATGGGTACCAGGATGCTGCTGTACTGTTTGTTCGAGACACACTGTAACTCATCAGTCTATTTATTGAGAATAAACATTAAAAAGACATGGCAAAACCACAAGCCAATATATCTACTAATTGTGGTGGAGAGGCATATCCTTAAGAAGGCTGGAAAACGTGACCATTCAAACAATGCTAATGTAGCCGATATAGAACTGGACTGTATGAATAAATGACAGCAATAATCCTGTAGTCAGGGTAGCATTTGAATATCTGTAATTTTAATCAATACATCCAATTCTCTGTCCTCCATAAATCTTAGGAATACACAATTAAAATCTGGAGCACAGATATCAGCTTAGGGTAAAAACAGACTTAGAAAGATAACTAGTAACATTTGGTAACATGCTAAACTGCTTACTGAGTTTCAAGTTTGGAAAGGATTAACTATTCCTTCATCGTACTTGCACAAAAGGCAATAAACTTCATGATAGCATTCTTTTTCTCTTGCCTGAAATGGACGCTGTCTTTAGGAAACTAATAGGAATCACTTAGGAATGAAACTTCTTGTTTGCATGGTTTGCCAGCTGGCAACCCTTGGTCGTTACGCTATAGCTAGTATGCAAAAACCCCAGAGTTGGGGCGTAAGAATACCTGCCATATCCCGCCCTCCCCTCCCCTAAATGCAAGAAATAGTAAAACATTGAGAATCAGACTCTTCTGAGATGGGAACAAATTATAAGTTTACACTACAATGCATATCTGCCTGTACTACAAAAGCAATAAAAGTAAACACATATAATAAGGAATCTCTCCACATCGAGGAAACAGGATCTACAACTTGGGTGTCAGTAAAATCAACCCCAAGAACAAACCCGATCGAATCATCTTAAAAGTTACTATTGTTGGAGTTCGAACCCCATGTCCCAGCAGGCCTAAAAATGTAACTCTACGGGGGGACAGATACATTAAAATCTACCCCTTTACAACAAAAACTAACAGCAGTTTTAACAAGAAAGATAGAACCCGAATGCCTCTGTAAACTAATAATCAATAAAAAAAGTTAACACACTGAAACCCCTAACACAGAATACAACACTTTAGGGATACTTACATAACATATGTTTTGCTGGTAGCTTTAACTCCTCCAATAGGGATTCTTCTAACAATTACTGATGAGTTCTTCGGAATCAGGGCATTATCATCCGTGTATTCTGAAAACATAAATACAGAACAAACATTAGTCGATTTGCAAGAATGTGTATTAATATGTAATTACACAGCAGTTCAGAGAATCCCTTTACAGATATAAAAGCAAAATTTTATATGTAACATTGTGCTTTCATTGTCTCAACACACTAGAAGTACATTTCAAGAAATCTTCAGGTTTGACAATCAAACACAAGCAGCAAAATCTTTTTTCTTTTTCTTTTTTTTCCTTAAATAGTTTGAATGCCAACAGCAAAATGGTCTCAAAGGTCACTAAAGGAGAGTCTGCTAATGCATGAGGTTCTTTCCTGATCTAGCTTAAGTTGCTTTTGCTTCTGTTAGGCTACAAAACCAATAGATCTTTGGAGAAATACAAACCACAGCAAAGTCTCACCTGCATAAACCAGATTCTAAAGTCTGACTAGCTTGCCCTGCAACAAAACAGACACTTAGCTAAAGTATGAAAACTCTGCACCATCGCTTCAATAGCTGTTAATTAAAAAGAATTCACCTATGCTGCTAGTGCTCAAGCCCGACAGAACACAGAAGAGAGCCTGCCATCTCTGTCTATTTCTTGGATCTTAAGTCATCAACGACCACACTTCTGAGCTGTGCAGTGCTTTACATTTAAATGGAAAGGAAACTGGCAGTACTAGAATTTGTATCACAGAAATCTGCGTTTTCTTCTGAACTTGCTTACACAAGTAGGGCAGAATTGGCTCAAACTAAAGTAGTATCTCCCCTCTTAAGCTAATCATCTACTTCGAATTAACCAAAGGGATGTGAATTCTTTCAATTCACTTTTTGCAGAGCAGAGAGACTCAAATGAAATTACTTATGAAGAGAGCCTTTAAAAGCCTTTAGAAAACAGTGTGTGCCTGAAGCTACCCATGCTTTGCCATGGCTTACACCATGTTAGTCTTTTGAAAAGGAGGAAAGCCTTCTGACCTTTTACCTGAGGCCCAAACAAAAACCCTACCTGAGACACACTGACTGACTTAAGTTTAAAATGCAAAGATCTCTCCACAAGAATGGTTTTTGTATTGTAATTACACAAGCTGGATATGATTAAATAGTTTAAAGCACTATCAGCAGCCATTCCCTGTAATCTGCCCACAGTTTTAAATATTAAAAGCCCTTACCTTTGCAGACCGAATTAGAACTATGGTCTGAAAACCAAAGATGCTGTATATCTAGCCAAGCTCTGTCGTGTCAGGGTGGTTGTGCCCAGTGATCACACACAAAATATTAATATTTCACAATTTATGCTCCATTTTTCAGCATATTATTCCTATGGGCAGGAACCTCTCAGACCAAAACACACCTACCACAAGACATCGTTTCAACAATGAACTGAAAATTTTACTTCTATTTCCAAATGACAGAATGCTTCTCCAGAAAACTAGAAATCATTTAGCTGAAACTAATTCCTGATCTTCCCCCTTAGTGGACCGAACAGCAAGCTTCCTCTGGACTTGAGGTAGCTTCAGAGTAGTTTCAAATTGTAGGAGAAAGGACTACTAATGACGAAAACAGAAGCTTTTACAGAAGTCATAACCTGAAACCAACTCCTAGAGCTCTTCTCAAAAGGAAAATCTAACCATTACACAGCCACCTGTCAAGAAAGGCCTGCACTGGGACTTTTCGGTGGAGAAGGAGCTCGAACAGTACTGAGGCCCAGTCAAAGAACTGGGAGATCATGCCAGCTGCAGTTCTGGAAGCCCAAAGCAGCTGTTTCTACCTACTGAACAGAGTCATGCAGAGTATTCTTTCTGGTCCAGATCACAAACCACTGGATTAAGATTTCAGAGATACAGGATAAGCAACAGTGGCTCCACAAAAAGGCAGGAGTTTGCTATTCCTGTGCCGAACTGAGGATTGTGGTAGTTCCGTAGAAGACTGGAAGTTGCAGCACCTCTCCTAGAAAGAGACTGCATATATGAGGACAGCAACCAATGCTTTTATCCACAAATCATGCAAGCCTGCAGAGGTCAATTTGAACATGCACAACAGGTGTATGATGCAAAAAGAGGAATAAATCCTCTTTTAGTATTTTATTACAATTCATTGACCATTAGAAGAGAAGCATTGACATCTGCCTTCCGAATAGCCTATCCTTGCATGTACACATATATAGATACATGCTTGTTTTCAAGCCACTTGTTAAATGCCCAGTGAAGAGAGCTCCAGCTGTGTAATAACAGACTGATAAAAAAATTAATTCACCTTAAAAGTCAATCAGTGCACATTTAAATGGATCAACTGAAGAGTGGCAATAGCTTGGTCAAGTAAAGGCTTTATTTGTATAGGACACTTATCACATATTTGTATTTGGTACTTGAAGTATCCCACTAGCTTGGTTACCATGTCAGAGCATTTGTGGAAGAGTGTTTACATACAGCAGGGTGCATTGCTGAGTTAGTTCTGTGAAGAACTTGATACCAGTTAGCTTTAATACCTTTATTTTTCCTTCACTGCAATTAATTGAATTCATTTTGGTAATGAAATTTTATTAAAGATGAAGTTAAAACAATGTAGACTAAAAAGTTAACTTTTTTTTTTAAATAGGAAAGCTGGAGCGCTATTCCTGAAGTCCCTGGAAATTTTTGTTTCCTTGATTTGAATTTAATAGATGCCAGCTTAGTCTAACAGCTCTCAGACTTAACTGGCATCTCCCAGCAGGAACCTGTTGTCTGCAGGCAGCAACATCCCCTAGCAGAGACCTGGCAGCTACCAGGACCTGCAAAGCAGTGTCACTCTGCCTCACCACATGACTCAACATCTGCAAAGTGAGCAGTGACGTCATGCTCAACAAGGCTACTTTTCACACTTGTCCAAGCAGAGCTCCAATAGAAACGCTCAACAAAGCTGCAGGTAACACCATTGTTGATTCCTACTCCCTTATAGCACAAAACTTGATTTACTGACAGTGACAGCCAGTAAGTGGCTACTGGGCTTTTGTCAGTCTGACCTGTGATTAAAAATAAGGATTCAATTCACTCAGAAAGCTTGCAAATCAAAGGAAGATTTGGATGTTATATTAAAGTCAAGAGCAAAAGAGACATAACAGTCTAGAACTTGCTATCTATTCTACAAGAAAATAGTATGCTTGGAAGTGTCAAGGGAAAGAAGTATTTCAAGGAATGAATGGAGGCAGACAAGTTAAACAATAGCTGCTTTGACTGCTGCCTCATACCAACTTAGAAATCTTAAATCAACAATTGCATTAGTGTCCACAACCTGCTTCCTGCAAAACAAACAGCTCAAGTTATGCTCTGAAGTTTATACTGCTTTACATTTAATGCACAATTTTAAAATCCAACTTTTACACTAATCTGTAATTCAGAAAATCTGCTAGTTTTAATAATTTGTGTCATATGTATGCTATAAACAAGAAAAAGTTCCTACTTTATTTCATGGCCTGCTTTAATCCACCATTTTGAATCTAACAGCATTGCAAAAGCATCTCTGAGCACTATCTAAAGAAGTATTTTCACTCAGATAAGGTACAGAATCTCATCAAAACAGAAGCCATCAGAAAGCAAGAGTATAAGTGGAACGACAAAGAAAAGCCTTTATTAGGCTTAGGTGCCTTGCTAACCAGCTATTATGCTACTGGGGGAAGGATTTGCAGAGTAAGAGATGAAAACGACTGCTAACATGCCAGACTGTCTCTACCAGAAAACAGGGTAACTCCCAAACACACATTTTCTCCCTAGCACTTAAAAATATGCTTTCTCATTATGTGATTCTTTATCTCTGTTCTAATCAACACCACTTGCACACTTTGCAACAAACCAACCATCTATGTAGCTGGCACTGAAAGCACTGCCTCAAAACATCCTGATTAACAGACTGGACGACTATTTCTGGATTTTCAGCTTCCACCAAAATAGGTATCAATGATCTCATCTACAACTGGTGTATCATCATTTCTTGAATTAGCTAGTTCAGTAGGCCAAATGGTTCATGGAACTTTCATTTGCATTATTATTATACAGTACTGTGGTCCAAAAAAAGCACCTATATTGCTTTGACAGGAGGAGTCAATAAAATCTAACATACTTTCAATCATTCATCTGTTTATACAGACCACTCAATGCCTTCGTGTCTTATTGGTACTGCTTGCTGTTTCAGCATGAGACTGGGAAAGCAAAAGCAATGCTGGAGACAAGGTGGTAATGAACCAAACTGAGCCTGCCCTAAGCACCGGGCCAAGGGACATTGACCTAGCTGACAGCACACCCCCAAGAGGTCCCAAACCTGCTGGTGACAGAGTCAAAGCAGCTGACTCCCAGACAGGCAGTGCATGAGCTCCACTCTAACATCATGTTTTCTGAATGGGTACGTGACTTACCCTCAACTCAACCAGGAAAACAGGGACCCCCATATCCTTTCTGAAAGCTCTACATAATGACGCTGCATGGCAGCTCACAAATTAATTGCACTCTGAGGTGTAACCAGAGTAATCCCCCATAGCAGCACGGCAACAGAAAATGGCACAGTGAAGGGCAAGGTTTAAAAGCTGCTTAAATGTCTTCTCTAAAATGCTAAGTCTACACAGTGTTGAAGACATTCCAGTAGACAGACAGACATCAGCTGTGAAGCCAAATGATTTCATTCAGAGTTAGCATGAGTTTGTTTTGAAGGCATCACATTGTGGCATTACTAAAACTGCCAAGTGCATGCTGCAACACAGAACTCAAGCAAGTTCTGAGTTCAAGAGACAGTCTTACAAGAGCAATATTCTTCATTAAAACTATTAATCTAAGACCAGTTACGAGTCACATTTTTGGTTTTATATTTTTTTGTATTTTGCCTGATAAGCAGAACAGCACATTCTCCAAGTATTTTGAGTCAGAATGTTACAGGGCAGGAAAGAGCACTTAAGAAACCCGAGTTCAGGAGTTTGCAGTTCTTCCACAATATTGTGAGAACATCTATTATAAAAGACAGGTCAAGAAATTCAGATCAAATTCAAAGGAGGCAAGTCTAAATGCATCATATTCTTGAGTACAGGCTTTTTGAAGGAAATTCTGCCTTTACAGAACGTGCCTCTATAGTAAGCATGGAAGAGGACATGCACCGCTCCCCCCCGCCCCTTTTAAAACAGGTCCCAACCATCCATTTTGTCTTCCTAGCATCTTAAAGAGTCCATCACATCAATTTTTTCCACTGATATTTAAAATCCTGTTTACTTTTAGCTTACATTAGCATTGCTTCTATTACTAGATTTCCATTATGAAAAGTCACGGTTACTGAACTGTAAAAGGTTGGAGTACTCTGACAAATCTGAAAAAGAAGGCCATCTTCACTCAAGGTTTACTTTGTTCATTCAAAGATCATTTTAACATTTAGTCAGGACTCCTGCACAGACCAAGTTACAAAAACCCAATACTTTATGCCCATATGTAAGAATTCCAAACATCCCACTTAGGCAGAGTATCCTGGCCTAGTTTTTTCTTTGTCTTCTGAAGGTGAGTTTAAGCATCTGATTAATAAAAACTGACATTCATGCTTATGCATATAAACAAAAAATTTGGCATACATATATATTGCACTGAAAGGTATTCTCTAGCTTTGCTCTGAAAACCACTGGGGGATTTTTGTGTTTTCACATGGAAAACACCCTTACGAAAACTTCAGTAAGTACCTGTGCCACTAATATATAATTTAAAATTTTATACTCATTTTACAAAGGTCAAAGTGCAACACAACCTACCTAGAAGAGGATGTTGTCCCCATTAAACAAGAGTGATGCTCTTTAAAGTATGAAAAATATTCCTTCTTTAACTTCACCTTTAGGCAAGACCACATTTAACATAACCTAGAGAAGCGGATACTTTCTCTTCACTGGATTCTGGTTATGTATGAAAACAAAGCAACATGCTTGGTAAAACTGGTGTTATGTATATTACAGTAACACTTTATGGGGTAACATGAGCATAATTTTTTGTTCTAAAACTTTGCATTCTGTTCCTCACCTGCTATATAATCCACATCTGGCCTATTTCAAAACATTTTTTCTTCTGGTGGTAATAATTGGGCTCTGTCACAGGTTATTACCATCCGACATTCTGGTTTTAAGGTTCTGTTTTACACAGACCCAACTATTACAGTAGTGACATCAGCCAGTTGGCCATTCAACCTGCTAGCACTTATCAAGCTGAAAATACATTAGTAACTGAGAAAATTCAGAGACCCTTCTGCAGCAAAGGCCTTAAAGCAAATTAAACATTTTTCAAAAGCTCTTAACAATTTTATTCAATTCTACTGGAAAAATTCAAGACTTCTGAAATGTATCTCTCCCTACGCGTGTCATGCAATCCAGTGGCAGCCCTAAGACACCTAACATTGTGCTGTTAAGCCTCTTCACAGACATCCTCCTGAAAATAGTTTAAATACCTGTAGATAAACAGTGAGCTTTAGGTTCAACCACTTTAAAGGCTAGGGCTGAAGTTGCAGTTACCACAGCGTACACATTCTATTTAATACATGAAACAGGAAAAAAAAAAAAAAAACCACTAGTACACATTTTAAAGAAAAGACTGTTGTAAGAGTGTCATAGAACCACAGGAAAAAAAAAATTCATGTTTAAGGAATGAAAACACGTCACAATTCTTTTTATTTCTGAAAAGTCACATCCCAAAGTCTTTAATCACATTCAAACTTATCAAGATGGCAGATTACCAAGATGAAATATCATACTAAGCAATACGAAACCATTATCATCTCTGAGAATCAAGCACCATTTATTAGACTTAAAAGAATTTATGACTTCTTGAAGAACATTTTTTACATATATTCACCATAAATGTTCTGCCATAAAACTTCAGTACTGCCCCGATATGGTCAACACGTAGTACCGGGGGGGGGAAGGTTAGAAATGAATGATGAGATGATGCTCAATAGCATCTGAATGACCGTGTCTTTTGTGTGGAAAAGAAGTTACATTAACAAGACATTCCAAAGTATAATTTAGATACAGAGAACACTCATGTACAAGATGGCTTGAAAGGGTCTGCATAAATTATAACTCACAGATACACTCTTGATCTAAAATGTTGCTAATGAGCCAATTTCTGCAGTGGGCGCAAGACCAGTTTTCCAATGAAGTGGGGTAAAAGAAGTTGAAAACAAAATTAAGGCACCAAAACCACTTTCTTCAAATTAGCCATCTGTTCTCATTCTATCACTTTCAGCTTTCTGCACCAGATTTCAAAGAAATCTGGCAAGTTTGTTATTATAAGATATCCTCCCACATTTCCTTATCATTTTATTTATCACAGAGGAATTCCAGGAAACCAAAACTTTGGTAGGCACTATACATCGCACATCAGCCACGTATTCTTCTACGCCTAGCTCCGCGCCTCAAACACAGGTCCGAAGGGAGCTGTCAGAGCAGCAACTCCAAAAGAGCAGCTCTCTGAGGCCCCCAACACGAGTCACAGCTGCCGATCGCGGCCGAATCGCATTATGGCTTCCCACCCCGCTTAATCCCCAGCGCCGCTGGCCCCGCCGGTCCCCCCGCACGCCGGCGGGACGGGCCCCAGGCTGACTCACGCTACGTGGGGACGAGCCACAAAGAGCAGGCCGCGGCGGGGCGGCCTGCGACGCCGCCAGCCGGGCGGTCCCCGGGGCCCCGCGCCCGCCGTCCCCACGCACCTTCTTTGGTCTGGGCGTTGGTGATCTGCAGGTCGCAGTCGGCCGCCTTCAGCTTCTCCCGGCCCATGATCTGGCGCTTGAGGTCGCACAGGGAGATGTGGAGGCCGTCGAAGGTGACCGTATCATAGTTCAGCTTGGAGGAGAACTTGTAGTGGACGCACGACATGGTCGGGGCCAGGCGGCGCCTGCTCCGCGACGGGCGCCTACCGCGGCAGACGGCGTCGCGGCCTCCGCGCCGGCGTCGGGCCCGCGGCGGCTCGGGGAAGGGCCCGCCGAGGGGGCCGGGGCAGGCGGCGCGGGCTGAGCTCGAGCGGGCCGGCGGCGCTCAGAGGTCGCGGCGCTCCGCCATGGCCAGGCCCCGCGGCCTCAGGCAGACTCGGCTGGCGGAGGCCTCAGGGCTCCATCGCGGCGGCGCTGCGAGGCCCCGGCCCCCGCCCCCGCAACGACTCCGGCCCGCGGCCCTCGGCGATCGAGCTGGGCCGCGGCGGCGGCGGCGCCCGCCCGGCTCCTCCTCGCAGCACCGGGCGGGCGGGCGGGCGGACGATGGGGAGAGGCCCCCCCCCGCGGCCCCGGCTCGGCCTCCGCGCCCTCTCCGCAGGCAGCGCTGCCGGACCCGGCCGCTCGCTATGGCGACTCGGGCGCCCCTGCCTCAGCGCTCTGCCGAGGGGTTTCCCGGCCGACAACCGCACGGGCCGCCGCGAGCGCGCCGCTGCGCACGCGCAACGGCACGCCGCGCCCACCCCCGCGCCTCACGTGACCCAGCGCATTATGGCAAAAGGCCCGCCCTCTGCGGCCTGGCGCCCCCTAGGGGAGAGCCGCCCCGCGCGGCGCCACCGCCCCCCGCCCCGCGCTGCCACCGCCCCCGCCGCTGGTGTCCCCGCTGTCCCCCGGCCTGCCGCCGCACATGTCCCTCCTGCCACCCCCCCGGTGCCCTGCCACCCCCAGGCTTCTCACTGCCCGGTGTCCCTCCTGACACCCCCCGGTGTCCTGCCACCCCCTAGGCCTCTCACTGCCCGGTGTCCCTCCTGCCACCCCCCGGGCCTGTCACTGCCCAGTGTCCTGTCACACCCAGGTCTGTGGTGTCCTTCCTGACACCCTTCAGGCCTGTCACCACCCGGTGTCCTGCCACCACCCGGTGTCCTGCCACCACCCAGTGTCCTGCCACCCCCTAGGCCTCTCACTGCCCGGTGTCCCTCCTGTCACCCCCTGGGCCTCTCACCGCCCAGTGTCCTGCCACCCCCTGGGCCTGTGGTGTCCCTCCTGACACCCCAGGCCTTCACCACCCAGTGTCACCTCCTGTCAGCCCCTGGGCCTGTGGTGGCTCTCCCAACAGCCCTGGGCCCATCACCGCCCGATGTCCTGTCACCCCCCAGGCCTGTGGCTGCTGGGTGTCCCTCCAGTCACCCGCCAGGCTGTCACCACCCGGTGTCCCCTCCTGTCAGCAGCCAGCCAGGGCAGGACAGCCTGGGGGAGATGCAGCGGGCTCTGCTGTGTGGCGCTCGGCTGCCTGCGCCGCAAGGCCAGCGAAGGGAGGGGACACACCTCCTGGCACCCCAGCAGCTTCGGGGGGCTCCAGCCTCCTGCCTTGCCCGTGGGGAACCACAATAGCGCTTCCCTTATTCCCTACATTAGTGAACAAATGACATGGCAGGTCATTAGGTTTCCATTTCTGCTCAGAGGGGCCACACCAAAGCAGCGGTTCAGTAAAGCCCCCCACTGCCAGTCACCCGATCGGAGGAGTGATCCCCCGTGCCGCGCACCCCACCGTCCTGCAGAGCTAGCAGCACCCGGGGCGGGAGAAGGACCCAGCAGCACAGGACAGATCTTGGGAGCGTGCTGGCACCCGTGAACAGGGCACAGATAACAAAAATGACAGAAGAAAATACTACTATTATATCTTTGTGTCTGCATCTCAAAATGTCCCACAAAACCATAAATCACTGAATTTACAAAGCAGTTATGCTACTGACATGCAGCTGAGCATCACCCCAATATCAAAGACATGTTTGACAGGGTGACTGATAAAACAAATAACAGCAAATTTCAAACGGACTAGGTATGTTCCCTTTTGCAAAGGGAAGGGTGGTTAGTCTGGACTAGAAATGAGAAATAAATTAATTAGAATAGGGAACAGAACTTGAGGAGCAGGAATAAGGAAATTAAATGCTGTGTGTAAACAGCAAAATAAACCGCATGAGGACAGAAAAATCATTATCACCTTATAGTTTTCATTATGCAGGCAATGACTGCAACTTAAAATATCTATTAATGTTTCATTATGCAGATTATTTCTTTCTAGTAAAGGAGCTATTTGTTATTTCCACAAAGTTATGATGCATACTTTACTTTCTTTCCAGGCATCTAAGTTTTTTACAAGATCAAGTAATTTATACCATGCACATTTCTGTATGAATCCTCATTTTTCCTTTACCAGTTATTTGCCTACTAATATACTGAAGAAAATTAAATTATACAATTAATATTGTCACCTTCTTGCAGATTTCATATTTTTATTAATGTCATGAATAAACCCCCAGCTGTTTAAAGTTATGTACTGGTTGCACATGCAACCCATTCATTCAAACTTAAAAAGTACAATCTTTCACTTTAAAAATATTGATTTTCTAATCCTCTGGCTGCAAGTCTTTACAGAGAAAACCTTTTGAACATTAGCTGGTGATCAAATCAATCCAAAGACAAGTACATTTTAAAGTAAAAATAGTGAAGTCTAACAGGCTTGGAAAAACACTCCTCATCTAAAATTTTAGTCTAGGAGACTTCTGATATCTGAACTCTACAGGTAACATTTAGGGATTTCATCCACTCCAGGGGAAAAAGGACCTGCATGAACAAGGGGACTGTCAGGTATATAGGATCTCCAGACTCCATGGGGTCTGTGTAAAACAATTTGTCTCCATTAGAGAGGGGGGAGGAGATTGTCTTTGGTTTAGTTTTCAGTAATTAGAGAACATCAGCATATGCAGATTACCGTTTTTTTAAACCAGCTTCCACATAAGTACCAGATCTGTGTACTGTGGATCACCCACCATTCAAATTTGTCCTGAATCAGATGTGGACACAGCCACGCTGTGTTGATTCAGACAGCACACACCGTACTGTGTTTATGCTGCCCTTTGGCTTTTGCCGGCTGCTGGATGGCAGATGATACCTGATCTGCGTAAGGTTTGCTGGGACAAACTTACCTCTTCGATAAGCTTCAGAACAAATTTGTATCAGCAGAGTTTGTGCCAGGTCAGCACATTGCATCGTGTGGTCCCAGCCCTTTTGATCTGGTATTAGGTGTCCTAAAATGAATGGCTGATGAAGCCTGGGCCTTAGGGTCTGCTGACACAGCCAGGAGATAATGTATCCGAGGTGGCCCATGGCTTTATGCCTCCCAGCTTTCCACAGCACTGCCCAGCCCTGCCCTGCCCAAGGCTAATCCCCCTCCAGAGTCCAGCAGAACCTGCTTGGTTGCTTCCTCAAGCATTTCAGCCAAAACGGACTGACCCGGTGATGATCCGCAGCTCAGACTGTTGGAGCTAACGCTGCTCATTCGGACCAAAGCAGGATAAGGGATGCTCCCACAAGCAGCCGAGCTGTGAGATTGGAGGAGTAACCTCTGGCAGGAGGGTGGTGGGAGCAGTTAAAGATGGCAATCTGGGCAGCAGTCACCCAGCTGCACCCAGAGGAGTATGTGTGACCGGATCCTGACTGCCTGGGAATGCTGCCATATCTTTACTTAGACAAATTCATCTTACACAAAAGGTTTGACATGTTAAATGATGTTTACCCCACTCAACAGAAATGCTCATATCATAACAAATAATTAGCTTGCTGTTGCAACACATAAGAAAGTATTCTTAGTTACCCACATTTATAACCTTAAAAAACCAAATTGGGAACCTCCTAGGGAGGCAAGGAAATACCCTGTGGCTTTCAGAGGGAGCCGGGTTACATTCTGAAAGTCACTCAAAAAGGAGAGCAGCATTAAGTCTTAGTGTTCTCTGTACACCTGTTGGCATCAAGACTATTTTTATAGCTTTAAGTTACTTGTGTAACTTTTAACTCTTTTGCTTTAAAATGCATTCAGCATTAAATTGTTCTCTAAGTTCTGCAAAACAACCTAAAATGTAAGTTACCCAAGTTTTGTTGTCACTATTTTAGGTCATACTCACACATTAGTTAAAAAAGAGCAATAAAGAGGAAACAATTTGCTTTAAAATGTAGTTTCAGTGTTTTACCATAACAGATTATTAGGGGCTGCCTAGGGAACTTCATCTCATTTGCCACTTTATTGATTCAGAAACAGCTTATCTATGTACAGTTCTGCTGCTCTGTACTGAGCACTTTTTGCTGAGCGCAGTTGTCCGTGCTGCTTTAATTCTGAAATTCTGAGGGCTGCCTGAGACAGAATTGTTCCCGAGTGTCTGCAAAGTACCTGTTGTACAACTGAACGATACAAAAAGAAACAAAAAAACCCGCTCAAAACCAGAAAGGACAAATTATTTCTGATAGCTTCCAAGCCACAGGAGCAGGTCTGTTAGAAAAGGACATACAAAGAAGCATGTTGGCATAGTGGGAAGGTACGTATTTGCATTTCCTTCTTCAGTTTGTTTTGTCGAGAGCAAAGACTCTGCTGCCTTTTTTTTTTTCTTTTTTTTTTTTTAACCTTAGCTGTGAGTTCTGTGTGAGAGAAGAGGACCTTGCATTGCCATGAGCACTCAGGGCTTGAGCGATCCGAGAGCCCAGATCACCGCCTGCAGAGCCGAGGGCCCACGTGGCTAGTTTTGCTGGAATATCTGCATTGCTCTCTAAGTCACAGTTCCACAGCGTGGTGTCACCAGTCCAGCTTCCAAGGTAGCACAGCTGCTGTAAGCAGGCACTCGTTAAAGCTAAGCTTTAATTAAAAATGACAATGTCATTAATACACTTAAAAAACAAAACAAAAAACAAAACTTGCATTCTTTGCTGCTGCTGCTTCTCTCTTCTACTTAGCTCCTCTACGCTCCATGTGTGTACACCACAGACACACCAAACCATGCCTCACCACCACATCACACCAACTTATTACCACTGATAAATTATTACATTTTGAGCACAAAGATCAAAACTTGGAGCCTAGAGGGTGGTAAACGAAGGCATCTAATTAGACAAAAGGAATATCATGCAAATGTCTGCACTTTTGCATTGCTGAATAAAGGAAGAAAGCAGACCTTGGAACCAACATGCCAACATCTGTACACAGTCAGTAAGCACCTTAGGGATGGCAACACATCACATTCACCAAATTTCCATCTTAGCCTTTATATCCACAGACCATTTATGTTTGTTGCCATAAAGCAATGTACTTCCCAAGTGTGGCACCCCCACAGTTGCTTGAACTCTGGCTGTCTACTCAAATGCTCACAGACTTTAAGAATAAGAAGCAAATCATAATTTAGTATAATCCTCTGCACACTGCATTAAAACTCAGAGCAGTGGATGAATCACGCATGAACTTGACCATACTCCTCCACCCCTAAGTCTTGTCCCTTGGGCACGATGAGGATACTTCAAAGTCTCCAGAAGATTTCAGTGCTACTCCTTTCTGAAACCAAAGCTAGCACTTGTCTATGGTGTTGTGGTCTTCTGTGAGGAGGTCCTCACTTGAGCTGTGTCCACCCTTTGCTGCTTCCAGTTCCATATTGCAGCTGTGGGATTTGATTTCTGTACAATTCTGTGGATTTTCCCTCTCACCCGCAAGCTTAAACTTGCTAGGATCTCCCCTACACAGTGGGAGTCCCCAGCTGTTTGTGCAGTGCATCTTCCCAGCTACAAAACATAAAGGCAGTCAGAGTTGGATCTTTCTGGTTTTGTAGAGGACTTTTAAAAACTATTTTTTTGAAGGGAGAAAGAGAAGGGGATTTTGTCACATAAAAGACAAAGGACCATTAACATTGGGTCACACTCTGCTGATGAGAACAGGAGGCATGATAACCTATTTCCATATTGTGAATGATAATCTATTTGGGAGTAAAGACCCACTTGCTCTGAGTACTGCAGAGCCCCGATCACCTCCTTGCACATCATTTAGGCACCTTTCTGGGTTAGAAGAGAGGCTGAGATTCCCAATGGGCATTTTTTGACCCCTGAGATATTTTCCAGGAGGAGTCACTGAAGCTTTCTAACTTCTGGCTTCATGATTCCCAAAGCTTCCCAAGAGAGAAATGCCTTTGCAAGGGCAGAGGAAGAATCCCAAATGCCAGTGCAGCACGAAGGAGGGGAGGCGCGGGCCTTGTGAGAGCACCCCTAGGCTAGCCACCCCTCCAGATTTCTTTCCTAAGACAATAGTATCGGCTGAGAAAGAAATCCAGACTTTTCCTTATCTTTGCCACTGTAACTAGAAGGAACTTTGTCAGAAACACACTAAAGCTAATCAGAACACATCCTCTTGTTTTTAATAAATATCCTGTGCCATTGTTCTGATTCAAGACTGAAAAATGGTGGTTTGGGCACTGCCTGATGAATATATGTGAAATGTGCTGGCCTGATAGCCCAGCTGGGGAGCTGTGAATCCTCCAGTTATTCTCAGAACAATACAGAATAATTATGGGATGAAGAAGCAGAATTCTCTTATTTTGTGCCCTGACAACATCCCTAATTGAATCATTGACCCTTCTGCTGGGAGAGTGCAGAAGAAGCTCGGCTATGACATTTGTACCCATGCCTGGGAACTGGAGAAAGACTGCAAGCTCCTTTTACCCCACGGCTGCCCGGTGGATTGCCCAGCTTGGCCATTATCTACTTGTCTGAATTCAAACTAGTTACCCAGATGTGGAAGATGGTTTTGTTAAAGCTCCTCAGAACCTTCTCACCCACCAGTATCTGCCTGCCCTCCCGTAAACTGTCCAGTTACCTTTTAATGAAAAAATCCATTACAGTTCCAGGACAATCGATTAAAAATTAGGATCCATCCAACTCGGTCACAATGGTCAGGGCTGCATCACCAGCCAGCCAGCCATAACCAGAGCGATAGCCCTGCATGGAGCACTGCATCGTGGTGCCAGTGCTTGGATGATGTGTTAGCATTGTATGTTATCACACTACCATTGCTCTGCTGATGTATGGTTTCTGGGGTGGTACTGGCTGGGACGAATGGGCCCAGGGGCCCAAGTAAGGTGTTATTTATTATTTTAAATGCTAATAAATATTATGGATATCTGTGAGGAACTGTTTTGCAGTTTATGAAGTGAAAGGAAGAAGAAATAATTAACAGGCAAAGGAGAAGGACCTAGAGATCCTAAGACACTGAATAGCAGTTTGATTTCACAGGACCATCTGTGGTCTTTTTGGCAATGCCACATGTATTTCCCAAGATTAATGAGGGACTTAAGTCTCCCCACAGATTTGGTACTGCTCTCATAGATCACCAAAAATGCTCAGATATTTTGGGATCACTTGTTCCTACAGCTCCTTTGCAATGTAGCATGTGAACAAAAATACAATGCCTCTGCTGAAATCTGGCATCCCAGGCAGTGGGGAAGAAAATTTCGTGTGGATTTTGTCCTGTTACTGCACAGAGAGACACAGGAGCTGGATGGTAGCAGACACTCATGTCGGCCCAGCTGTGCTTGCATGGGCAGACCACGTTCCTGCTGCAGGCAGGCAGCCTCTGTCCCTGCTCAAGACCCCAGCGCAACAGAAACTTGTACTCTAATGCATGAGTGCCATCAGAAAACATCTAGCAAAGCATCGTTATGGGCCAGGCCTCTTCCTGTCCAACCTGTTTAATGGGATTGTTCCATGTTTGTGCCTTTCATCCGTAAATTGCTTCTCAAACATTAATTAAGCCTTGAAGTGCAGTAGAAGACAGGAAAGTCTGTAACTCCAGAACTGCTGAGAGGCACAGGTGTAAGATGGCAGTGCCAGACAGCTTCAGAGGGTTCCCAGGATCTGGATCGTGTCTCCCTCAGCCTGTAAATTGGGGCTCCCAATTCCCTGCCACCCTGAGTGGTACAAGTACTTTATACCTGTGCAAAACAGTCCCTGGATGCAGAGAAAATGACACCTTTCATCCCCCACTGCTCCCGCTTGGCTTTCCCAGGAAACTCCTCTGCAGCCTCTCACTTCCCAGCCCCTGCTCCTTTCACCCAGGCATCTTTACCGGCTGAAATGAAACCCATGTTTTTGCCTTGGCCTCCTCAGCTGGAGGATTCAGTGAGCAAGTGGCCTGGTCTCCATCCCCAGCTGGGCACAGCTTGCCATCTAGGGACTGGGAAACCTCCGAGCCCTGGGAAGCACTGGTGCCCGGGCTGGAGGGGCAGCCTGGCTGCCCGCCGGGGAGCATCGTGGTGACAGCGTGCCTGCACATCAGAGCCAATCTCTCCCACAACCTTTCGGGGACACCCGCCCCCTCCCAGGTGCCCTGTTCAGAAAACAATACTTTGGATTTTCATAAGATAGTGTCTTTTACCATGGTTAGTGTCTTGCCCTGGTTGAAGATACTTATGGGCTCTCCCTGCCTTGCTTGCAAGAGGTCCGAGGGGTGGGGGTGGACTCAGACACCTTGGTGGCACTGTGTCACCCTGTGACAGTCTCTGTGGAGTCAGGATCTTCTCACAGACGTGGAGAGCCCAGGGCCTCCTTCACCGCGTGGCACGTTCCCACCCGTGGTCCAGGAGCTCCGCAGCCAGCTGAGACATGGGCTCGCACAGACCCTCTCAACCAGCCCACAGGTGAGACCAGAGCTCACTGCCCCACAGGGTGCTCCCAGGGTAGCACTGTGCAAAGGGTTCAATTTTTTTTTAAATAAAAAAAGACATTTTGTCATGTTTTAAATTAATAATTTAACATTAGACCATGTCATTGTGGCCGAGACAGGCATGTACTACATCTCTTTGCAAAAATGTCACCTAAATACCAGAGGGTTAGGAGGCAGAAGAGGCCTCTCAGCAATTCAAATGTGAGATCAAGATGAAGTGAGGTTCTGCCGGGGTGCCGAGCCAGCAGCACACAGCGACAGCCCCTAAACAGGGAGGGCATCGCCCAGCCCAGCTGCCCCGCGATACCCAGCCCAGGGCTTACACAGCCGGGCTGCTTTTTTTTCCCTAGTTCTGTTCATAAAACTTTGCCACCTTAATAAAGCCCGTGTTTTATCCATCATTTCTGCCTATTGGCACTGCAGGTGTTTGAACCCCAAATAACAAAAGTTCGGGGAGAAAACCAAGGCTGCTGCACACTGCCAGCCCCATTACCCTCCCACAACCAGGCAGGGAAGAAGGGAGGCCCATCATCGTGAGGAAAAAGCCTAGAAATATATGGAAACACAGAACTAACAGCAGTGGAAACCTGAGCACAACAGCCGTCCCATTGGGCAGAGCATGCCTGGGTGTTAGCGTCCTGGAAAACTGGGAAATTCTTTCAGCACAAGTCTGCAAGCGCTGGCGCAGCCCATCTGCTTTGTTTCCTCAGTCATTTTCCAAAGTCCTCTCACAATTTGCAATCCACTTCAAGTTTCTGATGTTTGCCAGCTCCCTGAGGCTTGAGGGACTTAGAGTTGAAGGAAACTGCAAAAGTTGTGCCGAAATCCAGAAAACAAATCCAGAAACCTGCTTTTATGTCATGGGAAACAAACAAACAAGGAAGTAAACAAGCAAAACCCTAGCCTGTAATTACCAAGAGAGCCTGTAGGTCCTGGGAGCTGCTCCCTCCACAGCTCCGCTTACACCCTCCAACACGCTGCAAGCCCTACACGCCCGTGTAGAAGACCAGTGGAGTTGTGTTGACCCGGTTTTCAGTGGATCTCAACACTGGGCAGTCCCGCTGCATCCGGGAGGAGCGGTGGTGCAGGCACCCGGGCAGATGATGCCACCGGTCAGTCCCGGGTACCAGTGCAGCCCCGCTCCCCTGCACCCAGCCCGTTCTGGGCCCACACGAACCCTGGGGGGACCATGCTGGTGTGTTCATAGGAATATAAAAGTATAAAAGCCCTGGATGTGAGCCATGATGGATAGAAGTAAACCAGTGAAACTCTTCAGTGCAAGGGCCAGCAACTTTCAATCTGGGCATCCTTCGTCATGAATTTACATGGATGTCTGAATTTATTACCCTTTGTACTAAGGAGAAGAAAATTGACCCTATCAACTAGTCAGAAAGAAGATGAGAGCTCATTCCTCGGTGAGGGTTTGCCATCATCACAAAATGAATCAGGAGAGGTATAGCAGGACAAACAATTCCTCCCTGCATGAATAGTATTCTGGAGTAAAAGTAACTTTTTCTGGAATAATCAGAGCTAATTTATCCAAGAAGTCATAAAAGCCATATAAAGAACTTCATTAGTAAGTTTTCCTCTAACAAGCCTGCCCTGGGACCACTGCTGCTCACATCTGAAAGCATGTCAGGCTCACAGTCCCGACCGCGTGCACCCCACAACGGAGCCTGTCCTGTTGGGATGGTGCCCTCCCTGGGTCATGATCCCAACTTAAAGTGAGATCTTCTCTGCAGAGTTTTTTCCTTTGATCCTATCCCAAAATGATGCCATGAGGTGAGCCCACCTCCGGGTTTGGCATTGCAGCACAGACCTCTGCGACCCAACCACCAGACAAGCAGCAGAGCAGAGAACTCAGTCTGAAAGCAAGCACACCAGCATTTCTTCTGAGGCTGGCAGAGTTCAGCCCTCCTGCCAGCTCGTTGCGCCTGGAATCGTGGGCGCAGAGAGGGATCAGGCTGCTGGTGGGGATGTCTCCCCTTCCTCCGGGGAATCTGCTGGCTCTGGGAAGACGCCGGCTCGTTATCTCACCGTCACTGACACTGCGCAGCACCACCTCTGAATCTCATCCCCGCTCTCAGCGTGAAGAATGCCAGGGGTGACCTTGCTGCTTAATGAATTTTGAGTCACTAATTATTCTGCTCAGTGAAAGAAACGGCAAAACTAACTCACCATTGCCACCTCGTGAAAGAAGGAGCCTGACGCCTTTCAGCAACGGCAGCAGCACGAAATGGCTCTAGGGGCTTGCAGCCCCACTGAGCCTGGAGAATGGCAGCCCACGGCCAGGAGGAGAGGACCTTCACTTTCGGTCTGCCCCTGCTCCAAACGCTGTTAGCGTAGCAGGGGGAAAATGTCTCTGGACCCTCCATGGGCTGGGTTTTGGGTTTACCTCTCACTTTAGGGTTTTGCCTACCTACCTTCTCTGTGCCCCGAGGCAGGACCACTGCTTGTTCCCCTGCACACAGAGCTTTGCCATGGCCCCGATGGGAGGGAAGCCCCACTGGGTAGAAGGTGGTCTGCTAATGAAGGCCTCTCCTAGGTGTGGAGGAGCCCAAAGGTTCAGAGTACAGGTTCCTGGGCTTCTCCCATAAAGGACCATTACAACACGACATTCAGAAGACAGAGATAGGCACCCCAAGTGTCCTCAGCGTGAGCTGGCCAGACCTGCTGTATTTAGCCCTGTAGCCACGGCGGTGACTCAAGAGCTCTCCATTTTGGTCTGAGACTTGAGACTGCTGGGATGCCAGGAAGAGGGACAGGCAAAGGTGTTGGCACTTCAACAGCAATCATGAAGTAATGCAAAATATCTGTTGCCCCTCAGGTCAGAGTCTGCACTCTTGAGCAGGGCTCTTGCCTGCCTCCTGCACAGACAGGGTCAGTTCTGCACCCAGCTGAGGATAGAGGTGGAGGTAGCAGAGGAGGGACAGAGCCATGCCTCCCACCATGCTGCTGGTATTGACTCTTGTGGCACTCGTGCCTGCACGGGGTCACGTGGCAGCTCTTCTCATCACCTCATTTTCACTGGCATCACAGCAGTCCTGGGGAAGGACTTTTGCAACTGCTCAAAGCCAAGTTTGGGGATTATCAGGCAGGCCCTGGAGGAGATGGTGCCGGTCTGCCTCCTCCTGCTGCCATGCCTGCCAGGGGCCTGGCTGGCAGGAGGGGAGCCAGGCAGTCTTACCCAAAACAGGCTGATGCTACTTGAGCAGATAAATGTACGCCAAAATGCTCCTCAGCAAAGCAACCAACAGCCAGCCCCACCACTGACAGTGCCATCAGTAGGCTCCAGAGTCAACATGGCACTGGGGCAAACGAAGGGGAGCCATGGTTCATGGAGTTGGTGTTTCTGTAGATGCAGCAGGAGAATTTCTACAGCAACTGGAAAGCAACGGAGAGGGGGGGGGTCCTCGCACTTTGCCTTTCTTTTTTTTTTTTTTTTTTTAAAGAAAACGAACTTTCCTCCCCCCGCCGCCCCCGTCCCAGCCTCCCTCGCTCCCGGAGCCAGCTCGCCGCCGGCCAGCCCCGTCCCCGCCCGCCACTAGAGGTCATTTTAGCACCGGGATAGGGACGGGCGGCGGCGGCGGCGGCGGGTGGGCGGCAGCCCCGGTGCCCCGCGGGGCCGAGCCCCACCGCAGGGGCTCGGGGGCCCAGGATCCAGCGAAGCGCAGAAGCCCGCAGACTGCGGGTGGGAGTTTGCTGCTGGGTGACCTGCAGGGTTTCTGTTCGCTGGAGACCCGTGTCCTTCAGCACACTCCCATCCCGCGAAGCGCGGGGCCCTAGGGCAGGGGGTCTGCAGCCACCGGCGGTCCCTGCGAGCGGCTGCTGTGGCAATTACTGATGAGAAAAGTGCTGGTGCATGTTAAGGGTGGTTGTTTCCATTAGGAAGGACAGGGAACATCCCCTTGTTAACACACGCAGTCCCATCTAGCAGCAAAATCAGAAACGGTTTATGCGCAACGCAGCCCCATGCACGTGGCCTTTCCCAGTGCCCTTGTTGAAGTGAGCACAAAGAATGTGAAAGTCCTGTCGGCACAGAGCAGCCATGGCTCTGCTGCAGCATCAAAGCCCTCTGCACAGAGAGCAAACGCTGCCGGGCCACAACCGACCAGGAACTCGGCAGCTTCTGCACCATTCCCCAGTGCCTCCCAGGCTCTCCAGTGGGAGCACCAACGGGTCCGTCCCCATCGGTGTTCATCAGCCCCCTCTGCTCCCAGGTCCTTGCTGCCAGCCTTTCCTGCCTCCCCTAATCTCTGCCCTCTGTGCAGCTTCTTGGCCACATCCACCCACGCACATCAAAGCAACCCCAGCTTTCCTTCTGATTCTTGGCTACATAATACATTTTAAATCAGAGTTAATTAGAGGGATCAAAGGCCCCTTCTCTGTATCCTCTCGAGCCCTCCTTTCCCAGCCCCGGCCAGGCCTGGCTGACTGTCACGGCAGCTATCACAAGATACAGACACCAAGTTTCAGGAGATGGAGAGTGAAAATGGAGCACTTTTCCTCTGCAAACTCCCTGTGCGGTTGTGCTAATCACTCAGGAGACAGTGCTGAGTTTGTGGAATTGGCTGATGATGGGACCGTGGTGGTTGACTTTATCCCTTGGATGCTGCCTTTCTTTGAGTCATCTTAGTTCTGAGTCACCAGCAGCCGTTAATCCCTTAGAGATAACGGCCTCATCCAGCTCTTTCTATGCAGGTACTTTTCCCTCTGCACTTATGCTTCAAAAAAGAGAATAAATATGTGTGAGCTGAGGTCCTGGTGGGAGCACTCCAGGACATGCTGCGGGGTCACTCGTCACACCAGCACTCGTGTCACCTTGTGGAGCCAGCACCGCTGGAGCCAGGGCTGAGCCACCCCTGCTCAGCAGGCTTGGGGGCTCCTGCCCCCTGGAACCACTGCTTGTGTGAGATTACCCTGCGGGTAAACCCTGCCTGCCCCTGCTCCCCCCTGGAGGCACGGCTCTCCTCTCTCCCCCAGCATGGCTCTGGACCATCAGAAGCAGGACTGCACCGCATGGACCCAAGAGCCTCCGCTGCGATTGCTACACCACCCTCAGTAAGGGCAAGCATTATTTGTAGCCTTCCTTTTAAAACCTTCTACGCATCCTTCAGCAAATTGTTCCCAGATTAATTTCACCCTTTGTTAAAATGAGTGTTTTATTTCCAGCTTAAATTTGTCGCAGTTAAACAACTTGTTATGCCATCCATTATAAAAAATTGCCACACAGATACTTGGAGGCCACAATCAAGTGATCTTTTAACCCCCTCTTTGACAAGATACATAGGCTCACCTCTTTAATCTCTCTCTGTGGCACATTTTCAGACCTCAAGCAGCTCTCATAGCTCCTGCCAGGACTCTGCAGTTTCTTAACACCTCGCTGGGAGTGCAGACACCAGCACTGGCCACAGGACGTTACTGGTCACACTGGTGCTCTGCAGAGATACCATCCTCTCTGTGGATATTGCTTTGCTATTTCCCTGTTGGTACCCAGGAATCACACTAGCCGCAGCATCACCCTGGGATCGCATGCAGCTGGTACCTGCCCTGTGCCCTCCAGCCTTTCGCAGAGCCACTGCTCTGCGGGACATGCTCTCCTTTGCCCAGCCCCTCTCTCCTGGACGCGTGTCCTCACCCCTCTGCTGCACCAACTGCAGAGCGCAGCCTGCGAGGCAGCCCCTGCCTTGCACCCGGTGTGGGTGCAGGTGGCACTGACCCCTGGGAAACACTCTTTGGTTCCCTCTTTTTGTTTTTTTTTTTTCTTTTTGATACCTGCAGGTATACATAAAGCATTCTGCTTTTCCCAGGAGAAATATCTCTTCCCAGTCTTAATGGAGACCCAGATGCAGGAGAAAAGGCTACATCCTCTGTTGCAATAAGGCACATCTGAGAGTCGAGTGCTGCCTGGTCTGATCCCAGCCCATCTGCACTCCCCTCGGTACCCGCTCCCGCCAGTGGGCTCAGCACCCCAGTGATGCTGCTCTGCCAGTCCCCAGCCTTGCTGATCAGCCTGGAGGGTGGGAAATCCTCCCTTGCTGGGGCCGTGCTGCAATGGGCTCCCTGGAGCTCAGCTGGGCTGCGAGGGCCTCACCCATTTCTCAGGGATGGCTTTCTCCTGTGTCATTCTCTGTAATCCAGGAGTGGAAGCCACATTTGTATGCAGAGTTTAAAAGCTACTGGGCAATTAAATTGAATTCTAATTATTGTATATCACATATTAGTAATTTCTACCACGCTAATATTAATTGCTAACAAGACGATAAGACATATCAGGCAGTCATGGTGGAGCATGCGTTTGCTTGCTTGGGAGCGATGTGTGGAAGCAGAGTGTCTGGAGTAAGATGCAGCAATCGCTGCAGACATGGATATCCGACAGCTGGAAGCCATTGCCTGGCCTGGGAGTGCCAGGGTTTGGCATAAGCCTTCAGCCTTCCCAGGGCTGGAGTTCAAAGCAAGCTGAAATTTCCAGTTCTCGGCTTGACTTCCTCAAGAAACAGGAACATTTGCAAGGTCACGTTGTATGCAACTACAGACCCTTTACGTTGAAGATGTGCACGGGCCCTCCTCCCCGTCTCAGGGTGTTTGAGTGTATCATCTTGTTCCATTTATGGAAAGTTCAGTCAAAGAAGTCAATGATGGGTTGGTTCTCGAGATGCAACTCCCTAATCCCTGTCCAGAGCCGCTCTCCCAAGCCCCCACAGAGATGTTCCTCCAGACAGTGACAGGGAGGCAGCAGGATGGGCATGGGGCAGGAGACTGAGCTCTTTGTCCTAGTGCCATCACGCCTGTCACATTTGAGGCAGTCACTGTAGCGACCTTCACCTCTGCCAGGCTGGTATCACAATTAAAATGCCACTGGTCGCTGTGGGGATGGACACGCTGGTGGCTGTGGGGATGGACAGGGATGTCCAGCTTCAGCCGAGTGGTGGAGCTGCTGTTCTGGTTTAGCGGGACCTGCTCGGAGCTTGCCACAGACGCTCTGGCAGGTGCCGGGCTGCCAGAAAGTCCTCACTATCACAGCCAACATATTAAAAAACCTTACGTCATACAGGGAAAAGACCAAACCGAGGCAGCTGGAACAGCCTCTGTGGATAAGAACATCCCTTTGGAGAGTTAGTCAAGGACAGAGTACCCCAGCAGCTGTGAAATTAACCCAAACAGAAGTCTTGAAAGGGCCTGTGGGAACAGAAAGCTGTTGGCTGGAAGGAAACCCTTCCCAAGGAGATGGGCTCGGCAGCTGCTGCTGCTGCGAGCGCTGGTCCCTCGGTGCCCCTGGGCATCGGCTGGCCCCAGGGCTGGGCTCGTGGGGGCTTCAGGGAGGAAAGCCAGCCAGCCGGGAGCGCAGGGTGTCCCAGACGGCCGGAGCAGCAGCTGCAACAAAACCCTCAGCGTGTTTCTGTGCCAGGAGGGAGGAGCCGCTCTGGAGGCAGACGGAGAGGGCTGTTGTGCAGGGGAGGCTGCCAGCACACGTGCAGAGCTGGGGCGAAGCTCGGGCGGGCCGGGCTCCTCCAAGCATCCCCTCCAGGACTTGCATTTCCATGTCACTCAGCCTGGGCCCCTCCTGCCTCTGGCTGTGGCCAGCTGCCCAGAGGGGGCTGCCTAGAGCAGGCTCTGCTCACCTGGAAAAATGATGATTTAATATCATTTTCCTTTCAATGAGGTAATTTTGTCCCAAGGGTTATTTATCTGTCTATTGGAAAAAAAAAAAAAAGCCCTGTGTGAGTCAGACAGTCTGCATTACAAACCCATGATAAATTACATTTGGACATATGCTAAATGACATTTACCAATAAATTTATGCAGATTTCTCCTGTAATCCTTCTCCTCCATCAAAAGTAGTAATACTTTCTCTAATGCAAATGCACTGCTAGAGCCTCACCACATCAAACAGGAGCTGTGCTGAATTGTTAAGAATTCTAAATGATAATCTTCATTGTGCTCATGAATAATCATTTCCTATAGACGATTATTTAACAATGCCTTGGAAGAGCCTGATGGCTCATGCCTGAGCCTCCTTCGAGGTACGGCTGTTCCAGCTGCCCAGGTCCATCAGCTCTGATGAACCTTGCAACCAGATTTCATGCTCATTTCCCTTCTTGCTTCATGCATTACTTGTGTAGCATAAGATTTAATGGGCTCCACTAATGAGCCCAGCGAGGGAGCAGAGCAGCGTGCTCCACGCTGCTGCAGCAGATTCACAGTCGCACTGGGTCCTGGGCCGACCTCTTCTCTCCATCCAGCCATGGCTGCAGCCCCCGCTACCAAAACCTTCCCTTGCAAACCTAGTCCAGCTTGTGAGGCTCGGTGCAGGCTCCATCATTGGATCACACGGTAATTAAGACTGGGAGGGTCCAACACCGAGCTCAAACCATAACCATGGCATGCATCCATGTTCTTGACTGAAACTTCTGACTTTTTCTGAAGACCCTGCAAAAACGCGGCAGCGGCTGCTTCTTCAGCTTCTAATGCAATTGTGCGCTCGTCAGTTGCATTACAAGGAAAGGCTCCTGCTCTCCGGTCCCTTCTCGGAGCTGCTTTTCTGGAGAGGGCAGGAGAAAGCAAATGGAAAGGTCAGGGCATCGGACAAGGTCTGGAGGCTCAGTGACATCTCAGGCATCCAGGGCTGAAACCAATTACCCTGTAAAGCTACAGGGTGTCTACAGGCTGGACAGGCTAGAGATCACAGTGAAAACCACAGGGTGCCGGTGGGTGGCACGCTGGAAGTGCAAAGCCCTTTGCCACTTCTTATCAGTGGGGTTTATATTTTTAATCATTTTTAAAGATGATTACATTTTGAGCAGCAATGATCTAAGCTAATGAGCAGCCTGCCACTTTGTGGCTCGGCAGGAAAAGTCATATTGCTGGAGTTGTGGGTTTTTTCCTTCAATCCAAAACACAGACATTATGGAAATAAATTATTTCTTTTCACAGTTGTTCAATATAATTTTCTCTGTGCTGGGTTTTATGAGATGCTGCAGCTCATTAAAATAATGATCAGACCTAGGAATAGGACACAGGCGATGAACAGCAGCTGCAGCAAGTCCTGTGTATGTCATGTCGATTTTACAGAAAGGCTTTGGCTCTCTTGGTGCTCTGTGCTTCTGTCATCAGAGCGCTCCTGCCCCTGGAAAGTGGGACGTTGGGCTGGGCACCGAGGTGTCCCTGTGTCTGCAGGCAGCGGCAGCACGGGGACGAGGGGGGAGCAGCCCCCGATGCGGAGCGGGGTTTGTGCGGGACCAGCCACCTCGCACACACTGGTGTGCGTGGCTGTAACTCGGCTGTCCCGCTGCCGGTCCACAGCTCATCCCCCTGCCTGGAGGTCTGAGGGCAATTAGCGGATTACTTGGCTAAGAAAGAGCAGAATAAGCTGATTCTGGTGGTGGAAGGAACCAGGACTCCTGTGTTTCTTTGGTCTCCTTCGTGTCTTGTTTCCCTGGGAAACTGTTCTTTGTGGGAGAGTTCAGGGCCCCATGAGCAGCAACGTGCTGGATGGAGGTGTGCCCATACCCTGGGAAAAAGCACTAACAGAGCAACTAGAACAAAACAACGAAAAATGTGCAGGCTGCAGCACAGCGGTTAGAGGAACCTATCTCAGGCAATAAATAAACATTAATTGCGGGCCATCAAGATGCAGTTCATTATTATCCACAAAAGTTTTGGAACCAGTATCTGCTGTCAGAATGGCTTAAGGAGCACCACTGGGTGGGTGCTGCTGGCGGAGGGGCTGGGGGTGCCACGCTGAGCCTTCACCCATGGCTGAGCCGGGCTGGATTCACCCGCTTGGGAAGCTCCTCCTGGGCTTCTCTGTGCAACCCCACCGCTCCCCCAGGGCTGGGCTGGTTATTTGCAGCCTCTTGATCTCTGCCAGTTTTGTCTCAAAGTGTGAAGGCAAATTGTTCTAGTTGCACAGGTTGTAACCACAACCAATACGGGCTTCCAGTGCAGTGGCTTTTCGTTGCTTTGCACCCGAGCATCTCAGCCAAACCCCCAGTGCCTCTCCAGCACGTGTCCTGGGAAGCTGCTGTCATGATCCTGGGGTGCCGGCGCTCCTGGATCACACTGTGACTCCAGCCAGAGGGGACCCGGGAGGGTGAGCGGCTGCGGGGTAGTGCTCAGCATAACCCAACTATCGCCTGTCGGGGCGGGTGCCAGGGGAGGCTCTGCTGCCTTGGACAGGCGGGTTTTCTCATCAGAGCCAGCACAATAGTAAGTCTTCCCAAATTTGCCTTTCTCACTGAATAAACAGCCTAAATACACCCAGTCTGGGAAATCAGTCTCATGCTTTAGGAGCGAGTAAGGTAAAGACATGACAGGATTTGCAAAAAGCACCCTCCCCCTCCCACTGCGGACAAAGACAGACTCCTGCCTGCTCTGCATGGCTCGCTGCCTGCTCACTGCCCCAACACGTGGCCACTTCAGCACCCGTGCATCACTGATGGCACTGTTGTGGCATTATCGCAACTGTCCTGGCTTCCAGGGGGTCTCAGTTAACCCAAGGCAAGAGGCAGCTCCAGCATCTCAGAAAGTTCCTCTGCTGCTTGAATCAGCAGTGAGGAATGGGGAGGAAAGCAGCACTTCTCCCTAGGTACAGCATGGCCACAGCAGAGGATGCCGAAAGGACTGGCTGGGTCATGGGCAGCAGTGCTCATTGCACAGTGGCCACAGCCTCACCAGAGGGCAGTTGCTCCCTCTTTCCTTCCTAGGCTAAGAAAAACTGCCCAAAAGGCCCCTTTCCAAGCCCAGCAGCACCAGCTGCATATCCAATCTGCTGCTCAAAGTAAGTCTGGAGACTCCTCTCCTTGTAGGAGAACTGGGACGTCTGCTTTCCTTGCTGTCTAAAAAGATCACACTCCATAAAACACATTTCATCCCTCCTGTTAGGGTGTTTAACCAGTGCCAAAGGTGATCCTGTACCCCCAGGCAGCCTGCATTGAGGGTTTGCAGCTTGTTGTTGGGGTGCGAGACACATAAAGACCTCACGATAGCAAGCCAAAGAGTTCCTGCAGGGTTTCCATGATCTGAGAGGTTAAAACTTGAACCTTGAGGTGAAAGCCTCTGAGATGCACTCTGAGAGTGATTTATAGCTTCTCCACCTGCCCAGAGCCAGCTTGCTTCCCTTCTTCTGCTTCTATTTATTTTTCTCTTTATCACTGTGAAATAAATATGAAAAGGATTTAGAATTCAGACTCTTGCCCCAGACTTTCCTGCCACAGAGCAAGCCACAAAGCATGGGTGGGCTTAGGGGCCTGTGATTTTACAACTTCCCGAATCAGGAGATATTTTCATATTAGCTGCTCTGCAAGGTAAGTAAGTTCCTACCTGCCATAACTGGATGAAAAATAAGCTTGGAAACATGCGGAAACACCCCAGGAGGGCTGGTGGTGGGGCAGGGGAAGGGAGAGCCCAGCAGGTATTTGCATCTTCTCGAAGTTTGGAGGTTCAGCTTCCATTCCCAGTCCCACCACGGTGGGGGGCCATGCTGCTGCGCAGGGGGACTGATTCCCCAAGGGCTGGGGCTGAGATGGCTCTGGGGTGGAGGGGAGCTGGTGGTGTCTGTCCCAGCCCCACAAGCAGCAGGATGCATGGGCCGGGGGATGCCAGCCCCTGCTGCTGCATGGTGAAGCAGATGGTGGCTGCTTGGGGGCTGGTTTCCATTCCCTGACAGCCATGAATGAGGGGTCTCAGTAAAGCAGAGCTCCCCCAGAGCCGAGCTCCTTGTCTGCGGCATGCTGGGCTCTGGTATCAGCTTTGCGCCTTTCAGCCTTCTCCTGGGGCGTGGGGTGAGCGGCCAGGGCTGCGCTGGGCAGGGCTGCGGTCACCCCCCTGCACCCTGAGCACCTGCAGGGCACCAGGGAAAGCCAACAGCAAACCTCGACAGCAGCAAAAGCAGGATAAAAAAAAAAAAAAAAGAGACAACAAAGGAAAAAATCCTGTGAAAGCAGCAAGACGAATTGTCGGCATGGAGGAGCAGTGCTGCAGTGAATTTGCAGGGGAGCAGAGCTGGTACAAATCAAAGCAGTGCTCAGAGTACTCTGAACTGGCCAAGTTCACATCTCTGGAGTTCAGCCAAGCCCTGCTCCCCAGGAGCTAGGACGAGTGCCGTACCTACCCAGACTAGCCCTGAAGATCTCCCACTGCAGATTTATTGCTGCTCATGCAAGAAACCGTCCCCAGCATCCCTAGAGCTCCCAGAGCACCCATGGGGCAGGTACCCCCCGGCACTGAGCCTGCTACCCAGGGCCAAGCTGCTGGGACACGGTGACTGCCCCTGGGGACAGCTCCAGGGGCCTCTCGGCTCTGGAGAAGCGTTGGAGACGTCCCCAGACCCACAGAGGTGGAAGCAAATGTCTGAGGGACAGCAGGGCCAAGCTGGGACACATGCCAGCATCGCGCCAGTGACACATTATTTCTTCCTGGTGCAGCATCTGTAGAAGCCCAGGCTGCCTTGGCCAGGAGCCATCCTGGCCACCCAGGTTGTGCCATGGCAGCCTTTTGACCCTGCGAGGAGCTGCATCAACTGACGCTGTCCTGCAACCTCCGGGCACGGCGGCTGGGTGAGGGCTTTCATGCTATGAAGCTTGCGGGGCTGCTCCGGGCGCTCCAGCCTCCCGTGAGCTGCTCCAACACGCCAGAACATGGTGCCCCACTGCCCCAGGTCCCCAGCACTGCCCAGAGAGCCGCAGCTAGTATCCATCTAGTGACAACTTAACCCGTGCTACTGCTGTCTTCAAAAAAGAAGTTTTTAAAGATGCAGGCTATGAAATTTTGGCCTTTGTATAAACATTTTAATTACAAGTTTCCGGGACTTCTTTCCTAAGATAAACACATTTTAATTGCAAATTGCGTCTGCTGTCTTTAACCATCCCCTAATAACGTGAGCAGCTGTTGTTTTTAATGTTTAATGAAATTGTCTTTGGGATGGGCTGGGTTGCAGTGGCAGCCCCGCTCTGCCAGTGCAGGGGGTGGGCTCCTTTGCACGCAGCGGGGAGCCAGGTGACACCAGGGTGCCCTGAGGTTGCACTGGGTGAACCGAGGTGATGGTCAGGGACACAGGAGAGGGGCAGCTCCTTCGTCCCTGCAGAACCACCCGTAGCCGGGGAGTGACCCTGGCACAACACACCTGGCTCTTAGTGTGTGGGAGCTGTGACATGTGCCCTTGCCAAAAGGGATGGGGTCACCTGCAGCAAGCTGTATCCCACCCAGTGGGGCTTGGGGACTTCTCTGCTTGGAAAACCCACCAGCAGCATTTCTGCTGCTGCCTTGCCAAGCAGGAGCTCATACACCCTGTGCCCCTCCAGCACTGGGAAGGTCTTACCAGCCTGGCATGTATGTAGGTGTGGGACAGCATGCTGCTGGAGACCTGCCCAGCCCATGGTAGAGGGGCTGACTGCAGCGCCAACACCCAGCTGGGTGCTGGGGTCTCCGGGCAGTTAATGGCTCAGCCATGGCCACCCACGGCAGAGGGGCTGGGCTCAGCTGCCTCCTCAGTCACTTCCCGACAAGTGGCATCACAGTGGCAACAAAGCAGCCAGGAGCAGAGGCACCGCATCCCCTGTGCCACTGCTGCCCATTCCTGGAGCCGCCTGATGACGAGGAAATGCAATTAGCTGTTAACATGCGGCATTTCACATGCTGCCACTTGTAGGTCAGGTCTTTGCGGCTTGAGGCTCAGCCTGGCAGATCTGGGCCTTAATCCTCGCATCTCACAGCCATCAGATTTGCACAGAAAATTGCTCCAGCAGTGACGAGGGCTGTGCTGGCTTGGGAGGGGGAGCAACGAGGGCTGGGGGCTGTCAGACACTGATTTTCACTTTTAAGCACTAAACCTCGCAGGGCTGAGCAGCCTGCACAGGAGAGATGCCCCTGTCAGGGGCAGAGTGCTCCTCCCCACCTGTGCCAGTACCAGTGCCATGGGTGCCTGTCCCCATCCTCATCCCCTCCTGTCCTCTCCCAGCCAGCACAGTGGATGCTCATCCCCCCGCTGAGCCACTCCAGCCATGCCCCCAGCGCGCAGCCCACCGGTACCCAGCCCCTCCGACCCCAAACCCCAGACACCTGAAAGGTGGGGGGATGCAGACGCATGGGGCTAACACCACCGCCTTGCCCCTGCAGCTTGCTCAGTCTGTGCTGGGCAACTTCCCCACTGCCTTCAACAGCCCCTTCGCACCAGCCATGGGCTTTGCATGCACTGGGGTGACACAGACCTCGCCCCAAATCCCTGGGGCTACAGGGTGCTGGGACAGGGACGGGAGCCTTGCGGCTGGAGTGGGACACGTTGGGGCTGTTCCTGTGACGAGGACAGGGGACATCACTGTGGTCAGAGCTACGGACAGCAAAGGACAGGAGGAAGGTGCTGCCTTTGCAGTGCCGCCCAGGCAGTGAGGACTCTGACAGCAATAAAAAGTAATTAGCTGGCTGCATATTGTTGACAAGGGGCAGGAAATAGGGCTAATTAAGACTGGGAAGCAAAAGGAAATCACCCACTTCCTTCGAGCTCCAGGCTGCACAAGAAAAAAAGCCCCCCATTAAAAAAGAAAGAAAGGTAAAAAAAATGAGCCTGCAGTTTTAAATATTTGCTATTTACTTGGAGGTTAGAGAACGCTCGTTAGCCTTTTCAATGATTTTTGCCAGTTTGCTGCTAGGTTAACTGGCTTGAAATTCTCTGTGAAGATATATGATGCATTTAAAGAGTCTCTGAAAAGCTCGTCTCTGCTCCCCGGGGCGCTGGGGAGAGCGCGCTCCTCATTCATCCGGCTGGTGATAGTGTTGCTCATTGTGCTCGCGCTTTCTCCCTGATTTTATAGGTTCGAATAGCAACTCTTTACCTGCTGCCAGTTTCTCGCTTTTCTGTTTCCTCTAAGCCTGGGTGAATTAAACTGGTACTTTCTGCTCAGCCGCGTGCCCAGTAGCAGCAGCGCTTGCAGAGTTTGCAGTGGAGCAGGGTTACCGGGGATGAGGGGTGTCCTTGAGGGCGCGGGGGCACCCAAGGGGATGCAGCAAGCTCGATTCCACCTCAGCCTGTAGAGTGGTAGCAGGTCCCACAGCCTCAGCTGTGTTTGCTTGGTCTGGCCCCCCCAGATGCCCCAGCCCCTCCATGCAGCTGCAGTCAATGCTGCCCCGATTATCCTTCTCGCCCTGATGCCACTGTGCTACGGGCTCCTCAGGGAGCCCCCTGCGGTGCCAGCGGTGGTGGTGCCAGGCTGGGGGGCACCCATATGGTGATCTTAGGACAGGCTCTTGCCGAGCTTTGGCTGCTTGGATGTCTCATCCACAGGCTGTCCCAGGAGTCTGGCAAATACCCCTGTCCCATGGACCATGGCCGTGCTGGCAGCATGGTACAGGGCAAACACAGCCCTGCTCCTTGCACCGCAGGCAGCTTCCCACATCCCCATGCCCTCCAAGTGATGGACCACCCTGCAGCCCTCCAGAGCAGCACCCTTGGGCCATCCCGACTCCTTATCCCAGCTGCTGCCTTGTCCCGGGAACAGGTTGCTGCCTGTCAGTGACCAGCGTGCATCTGCCTGGCCGCCCCCGGGAGACAGCCCTCCCTGGAGCCCAGAGCTGCTGGGACAAGCATTTAAGAAGACAGTCATTAATGTAACCTGCATCTGCCTAGCTACTGCCCTTCTCCCCGGCTGGAGCCAGGCGTTTCCCCGGCACTGTCACGTCCCGGTGCTGGCTGCCCGTCCCCGGGGCTCTCACGGACTGCGGGATCGCTGCTCAACTCCCATTCAGCTGCAGAATTTATACGTGAGCGTCAGGATCTCCTGCCAAGTTTCATTACTACATATGCTCTTTTTTAAGGCTGGTAATAAAACACAGCGGTCATAGTTTACATCGATATGCAGGGGACATCCCCGTCACACAGTACTGGGCTCCTGGGGAGGCTCTTCTCAGCTGTTTTATCTGTTCCTCCGTGCTGTTAACGAGTCAGTGCAGCTGGAGCCAGCGGGATTGCTCAGTCCCCGCAGGCTGGCGACGCGTGCAGAGGGACGTGCAGCGTTTACACACTCAGCAGTGCAGCACTGGCTCCCTGGGCAGCCACCGAAGCACTGTGCTCCCTTAGGGAATGGGCCGTGGGTACTCACCAACCCCCCCCCAGCCTTGGCGAGGAGTAGATGAGGCTTTAAAGACTCATTGGAGTATTTACTATTGTTTTTAATTGATGAAAATGGATGAGCCTAAATACAGAGCTCTGATGGCATTTATTGCAAGCATACTAACTATGCAGGGATTGCTAGGAGTCACTGGGACAGAGCCAGTGATTAAAGGATAATAACCACTTTCACGTTTATAAATTATGCCCTTGATATGGAAGAGGAATATTTTTAGGTTGGAAGTTGATGCTGTGAGGTCCGGTGCGGGAGGGGCTCTGCTCCTCCGAAGGGAGCATCCTGCAGCAGTTATCCCTTTGCCAACGCACAGGAGGGGCTTGGAGAGGGGACCCCACCCGGCGGCTGCTCCACGAGGTGCTGGTGGCTGCTGCCACAGCACCGGGTGCTCGGGCTGCTCTCCTTGGACGCTTGGGAGGCTCTGGAGTCAGATATCCTGACCCCATGGCTTTGCCCTCCAACCCACCAAGCGTTATTGCCCTGCAAGCACTGAACGAACACAAGCTGCCAGCTTCCGCGCTCTGGGCAGCCACGCTCCCACAGCAGGTCCCGTGGGGATGTGAGGTTTATCGTCTGTGAGATGTCAGTGCGGCTTCTCCAGTGACACCCCAGCTGAAGCTGGCAGCTGGGCAGAGCTCAGGGCATGCGCATCTGCAAGGGGCCACCTGAGCGCTGTGCCATGGGGGAGCACAGGGTGAACCCCTCGACGCCAGCCCCGGACACCCCACCTGCAGGGTGGTGCTCTTGGCATGCGTGGCCGGCTCCCACCTACAGCAATCGGGTGAGATGGAGCCAATTGCTCTTGGCTACATTGCCCGCAGCACACGAGCACATGCTGCACCTTCCCCAGACACAGCGCACAGCCCATAGCGCAGCTGCCAGGGAGGATTCATCCTGCCCGAGCCCCCGGCAGGACGCGGGACATGGCTCTGCCCGTCAGAGCGGGGTTTGGCTCCGGCATGGCGTGCTCTGCCTGGGATGCACGGCCAGTCCCCCACCTCGCTCTGGCCACGCAGATCCTTTCTCTGGCTTGTTTGCTGTTAAACCCAACCTGCGCGGCCCTACAGGCGCAGGGATCTCGCGTAGGAAACCAAGTGAGCACTCGCAACTGCTCTGCTCAGAAGGCGGTGGCGGCGTGCTGCCTTTTTTTCCTTTGCCTTTTTTTTTTTCTCCTTCTCTCTTCAAATCTTCCTTTGAAACCAAAACTTCCTGTAGTTTGAAATGGACAATCAGGCCGCTCCGGCAGCTGCAGCCCGAGAGCTTCAGCTCTTGGCAGGAGGATCAGAACTGCAAAACTATTTCTTTGAGGCAAATTATGCATTCATCTAGCTCATTTGAAACAAAATATGATTTGCAATTTAACTTTCCATAATGAGCTCCTGCTATTATACCGTTTCCATAATGGCTGGTTTCATTGGAACAGATTGTTGGTGCACATGGTTTACAAAACATTTTCAATGCAAGCCCCGTTTTTTCTTATTTTAAATAGCAACAGCTGCTAAGCATGATAATTATTGTATTTCATCAAAATAAACTTACCAAGTTGCTTCTTAATGCTACTCATTGCAGTTTTCCAACGGACCTACAGGTTAGTTCTCCAAAGAGAGAGTGGCACCACAGATGTGAACTTGAAGGGTCGGGGCAGGCAGGAGCCGAGTCCTCCCCTGGGAATGGCAGGCTCCTGCTTCACCGCCCCTGTCCCTGCCATGCCTTCGGCGGTCCCTCTGTCCTGGTCTCCCAGGCCAGCAGGGCCTGTCCCTGCAGCATCACCTGCAGTCTCCAGACACAAGATCTGCTGTTCTTGCCAGGGTTTTCTAGCACCAGTGACATTCCCATGCTGGCCTTGCCCCACCCTCGCCAAGTGCTTGACTTGGCACCGCATCCCAACCCACCACTAACTCTTGTGCTTGATGCATTGCCACTGAACAGTGGCCACTGCCACCTTTCCCTGTAGCAGCCAGCGGTGCCAGCACAGGCATCTGCCGTTGCATGAGACAGCACCTTGTCATCTCCCCCTGCGGCTGCAGTCCTGAGCTGCTCGCCCCCTCGACTGCAAATTACACAGCTCAGTCCCTGCACACCCGCTGAGGCTGCTCAGGCCCACGTCCATCACCACCGGGCTGGGTGGCTATGCGGGAGCCCTGAGCTGGTCCTACCTGCGCTGCTCCAGTCCCACTCGCGTGCCTGTTCCTGGCCCTGGGCAGCCAGGGGCTCCTGCGGCTGCTGTCACTGCTCTGGTGGCGGCAGCTCCCTTGCTACTGGAGAACTCAAGCTCCCTTTTCAACTCCACTTCCAAATGGCTTCTCAGCTCCCAGGAAAACTACACACACCACCCCCCCTCAATTTGCTATCACAGGCCAGAGATCCAGAAACTCATTAATTAGCTCCTGGTTGCAGGCTGGTTGCTGGAGCCAACAGCGCAATGCAAGGGTGACGGCGCTGCGAAGCCCCTGGCACTGGAGGGTCCCATGCTCCCAGGGGCAGCACCCAGCCCTGCCTGCCCACGGGGACCTGCTTTGCTGGAGGGACTACGCAGAAAGCAGCGGCACCATTTTCTATGCACTGAAACGGTGCATTTGCTCATGCAGAAAGGCCAAGCCAGGGCAGAGCCACGCGTGTGCGTCCCGGCCACCACCAAGCACGGCTGAGGGCACAGCCTTCACCAGGCGGCTCCAGCCACTGCTGCTCTCGGGGCGGGGGAGAAGCACATACCCATGGAAGCAGAGGGTTTGCAAAGCAGGCGCTGGGGCAGTGCTCCTAGAAACATGGGCTGGGCAAAAGCCCTCCGGATCCCCAGGCTCTTTTTGGAGACGTTACATCTCCTGGGTTGTTTTGCGCTGAGGCAGATGGGGACGTGCACGGTCGCCACTCGGTATCTCGGCAGGTCGGTTTCCAGGTGAGGGGACATGCTGGGCTGGCGGCAGCGGCTGCTGCGGGGTCCGGCTCTCCCGCTCACGGCTGCTGGCACCACCCGAGTCTCCGATGGCGCGGGAGACAGCCAATGCTGTGACAGTGGTGTGAATGCTAATGAGGCTGGAAGGAATGAGAGTAACTAAGGAAACCAAGGAGGATGGAAAGAAAGTTGCTTAGTAGGAGAGCTAAAAAACACTGTAGATGGATAGAGAGCAGAAAGGTGCAGCCAATTGGCCTTAGGGAGGAGGTTAGTGCAAGCAAGGATGTGGAGTCTTCTACTTACTTCGGTTACCGGAAAATTTGATCCTCCATTCATTTAGACACAAACTTTGCAAATCAGATCATCTGTACAATATATAATGCAAATTCTTGTCCTTCCTTGCATCTGCAGCTCAGCCCATGGATGCTTCAGGCCGATGCCACTGGACTTCACTGAGCCTGGTGCCAGGAGGCTGCTGAACTGACAGAGACTGTTCAAGAACTGTAATGACAAACCCCCAAAAAGATGGAAAGGGAGGATGGTTTGTGCAATCCCAGCACTATTTGTTATCAGCCTTGTCCTGCTCTAGGCGGAGTGAAAGCAAGACTGCAATAATTTATATCCTTGGCAGGCTCCTTTTGACCAGCGATAGAAAACAGCTTATCAAGAAAAAGGGAAGACTCTGCTTGATCTAAAAAAAAATTTCAGCTGGCATCTATGCAAGGTGGCACCTCAGAGAAGTAGCACATATAAATGCTCCCGTAAATCTCCGCACTGATGCTGTCTGGGAACTTATCACCAGGGTCACCAACGCCAGTAACTCCCGTGTGTTGTCACTGCTTTGCAGCATCGCCTGTGCTGGGCTCCCACCAAGGCGAGCCAGGTTTTGGCAGGTCCCAGTGATGGACACCAGCCAACACATGGCTGGACTGTTTCTCTCCTCTGGGAACCCACACTCCCAGAGGGGGTTCCTGCAGCAGTGCTGTTGCTCGTGGGCTGCCCAGCAGCGTGCAATAGCCACAGGGGCCAGTGCTGTTCTTTGGGGCTGTTTCCTGAAAGATTCGACCTCCTGGAAGCCCCCAAGACCACGAACAACCTGCATGAGGGATGTAGCACAGAGTGCAGAGAGAGCTCTGTCATGAGCCCTCGGCCCCACGTTAGGCTTTGCCATAGATGAGGACTTGCAGGTCTACAAGAAACCTCAGCTGCCCTCCCCAAGCGCAGGGGGCTGCCAGCTCACCCGGGGGCAGGCAATGAGAACCAGCAATAATTAATTCCTAATTGCATTTACCTGCATCACTCTTTCCCATGGCATTCCCAGGGTACCCATCAGAAAGCACCGTGGGGGGTTCCCCCAGCTCCGGGACAGCTCCAGAGATGCAGCCACAGGCACACACCACCCATCCCCCACCCTCCTCAAACACCCCCAGCTCCTAATGACCTTCTCTAACACAAACTCAGGTGGGTCAAGGAGGCTTTTCTCCTCTAGTGACTAGAGGGAGGTTAATGACAGAGGGACAAGAGTTTGTTAGCAAGACTTTACTGTGCAAGCAGGTGAAAGCTTATTTGTTAAAAATTTTCTGGGGAACTTTTTAAGAGCTGGGTTTAGTGGCCGTGGTCAGCTGAAGATTTATGGGTGCACAGGCACTCATGGTGGATGATAACGATGCCAGAAAAGCTATTCCAGTCCCCGAATGAAAGGCTGCCCTTTAAAGCATCTCAGCATTTGGATTTAGATGACATACTGTAATGGCACCACAGAAGTCATTACTGTCCATCAAGTAAATAATAAACATGTGATATAAATTGCTTGGACTTACCTAGGCTTTCATGAGCTATTGCAAACAGTAAAAAAACCCCCAACAAATCAAAGCAAGAAAGGGCAAAAGACAATGTCAAGAAACGTACAGCCAAAGAGGTGGCTGCTCTGCAGGAACATGGACTGAGGGAGCTTCCATTGCAGCAAACCATGGCGAAGTCCATATGTTTATCCCGATGTAGATTTGGGCTTGGGAAAAAAGGGTGAAAAGAAAAGCTATCTGCTGCAAACACGACCCAGCCGACATCTCCCCTCCACGGCTCTTTGTGCGAGTGCCAGCTTCTGCAGGCTGACAGCAGGCGGTTCGCTGTTGGGTTTCTGTCTATTACAGCACCGATACAGCAATTAAAAACCTCCCTTGAGAAGTAAACAGGAACGTAAGCCCATGATGACCAGCAAATGAACGCCCCAGCAATGACTGGAAAGCCACCTCCGGTTCCCCTTGCTATAGCCGGGTCCCTCTGCAGCGCTGGGTCCCTCTGCACCCACAGGGTTGCATCCAGCACCCAGCTGTGCGTGCGTCCCCCGCGATGCAGAGTCCCGTTTTACACACGGTGAGCTGCGAGTAGTCCATGGTGACAGCCACTATTATATTTGACATTGAAACACTAGGCGCTGACCTGAGTGGACATGTTTGCTGTAGTACCGTAACTGGATAGATGGGCTTTGTTTGTCCTGTCCAGCAGGATCATTCCGAGGACAATGACTAAATTACCTGAAGTCTTTTGCTCTGGCCAGACAAGCCTACCAGCTTGTGCTCATTTTGCACTCTTTACAGTGATCACACAATCATCTAAAACTGCATAAAGGCATTGTAGGATAAATATAGAGCACTGCAGCACCCTTAAATCGGGCTGCTCAGAAGCAAGTGGAGGATTGGGTTCGTTGGTGTGATGTGGGTCCGCTAGGACTTGGAGAAGGGGGAACGGGTGCATCTGCATGTGACACCTGGCCCCTTCATTACCACCCTGGGCTGCTGTGTCCGCGATGGAGGTGGCTATAGGTATTGGCATAGGGATCTGCGCCCTGGCTTGCCTTCACTTGTGGGTCAGTGCAGGATGGCACGGCTGGTGTTGGGAACGGTGCTGGGCAAGGTGCCGGGAGCCATGCAATGACAATGGGTTATCATACTGTTTATCAAGGTCTGGTGGAAAGAAAACAAGGTAATGGGGCATTTGCTGATTCAATTCGTTGAATTTGAACAAATCTTTTTAATCTTCCTCCCCGAAGGATTGGAAAGGTCAGGAAATAGGCAGAATGTGCACTTTCAGGTATTGAAATTAAACTTGTTAAGAAATCCATATTGATTTGCACTTCTCTGAAAAATATTGAAGCCTCCAGATTTAGCCTGGGTATTGATTTTCTCTTCCAGGGGAAAGACATCGGCACGAAGGAAAGATATTACACGTGGCAGTAAACACCTTCAATCACCGCCCGCCTGCTCTCCCTTCATAAACAAATGGCCCCGCTTCGCCCGGGGAGGCTGCAGACCGATCCCAGCACTGCGACACAAGGGTGCTCAGGCAATTCTGCAGCTGCAGCTGCCTGGGGGCCATGGAGCTGCCAGCCCCTGGCCAGTGGTGCCCCCACCGCCACTCCCTCGCCTCTCCCCAAGCCGGTGTTTGACACTTTGCCCAGCTTGGCTGTGTGCTGTCATGGAACAATTTGATGATGAGCGCTGCAGTCCTGGCTGGTCACTTGGTCCCCTCCTTGTGTGGGACCATTGCTCTCTGCAGCTTCCTGAGGAGGGGACGTGGAGAGGGAGGTGCTGGTCTCTTCTCCCTGGTATCCAGGAACGGGACGTGTGGGAATGGTGCAAAGCTGCACAGGGGAAATTCAGACTGGATGTTAGGAAGCATTTCTTTACCGAGAAGGTGGTCAAACCCTGGAACAGGCTTCCTAGAGAGGTGGTTGATGCCCGAAGCCTGTCAGTGTTTAAGAGGCATTTGGACAATGCCCTTAATACAATGCTTTAACTTTTGGTCAGCCCTGAAGTGGTCAGGCAGTTGGACTAGATGATCATTGTAGGTCCCTTCCAACTGAAATGTTCTATTCTACTCCATTCTATTCTCCTCCATGCTATTCTCCTCCATGCTATTCTAACAGTTGTGTCCAGGATCTTCTCACATGGGTGCTATACAGGTAGCCCAACACCAAAGGCACCACTGATGCAGCAGCTCTAGGGGTCTTCTCCCTGCTCATCTGACCGGCACTGGAGGTGCTTTGTGCTGCCAGCCCTACAATGAGCCAGCTGTGGGACCAAGATGAGCTGTGAAGGTTGGAACCAAAGGGCAAAGGCACTGGAAGGAGGAGTGGCTGGAGTTACGCTGTCTCAGAAACAAACAATTCCAGGTCATAAATTTAGCCTCCAGTAAGAGCAAACTCCCTGCTGTCTGACTCTCCGGCACCCGCCTGCCTCGTGGCACCTGGCACGGTGCAGGGGAAGGTGACAGCCAGCACACATCCTGGGGCACCTCCTGCTTCTTTTCAATTACTTAGAGGATAACTTGGTTAAGTTCAGAAAATCAATCCTCTCTTTGAAACGAAGCAAAATCCTTTCCCAACCAAACTCCTGCCTCACTGGCCCTCAAGAAAAACACTGGCACCACAAATTGCCCTGAATGTGGCTTTAATGACACCTGAAGGCACCAAGCGTCCCATGTGTGCACAGGACGCAGCACAGCAGCATCCCAGCCCCTGACAAACGGTTGCTCCGATTTGCTGCCACAATGGCAATAAATACATAATGACAGCAGTATTGATAATGATAACGACACTTTCAGTTATATTATCAACACTTGCCATGCTGCAGGAGTTAATTTATCTGCAGCTGCTCAGGCATCTTCCTGGCAACTACTGCATCCCGATGTCAGAAGCCAGCCCTGTCCCAGGGACAGGGACCGGGGCAGCTGCCCGTCCTGTCAAGGAGGGCTCAAACCGTGCCAGGCACCGCGCTGCTCCAGGGCAAAGCCCACCGCTGAGAAAGGGGCCTCCTGCACAGCCGGGGCTTTGCTGCTGCTGTTGTGGGGTTTGGTTTTAATTAAGAAATGTAGCCTGTTCACATGCTTTGCTTTGCCTGATAGAGACAAACAGGGTTTCTTACCTGCAGCAGTCAGTGACTCAGCCAGAGCCCACTTTCTGGAGATGTAATTCTGAAAAAAAAATACATCTTTCCTTTAAGTCACAAAGTGTGCGTGTGCATAAAATCTAGAGGATGGTGACACCCCTGCAGCCGGGCAGGGCTGTTATGCTGCCATGGCAGCCAGGCTCCGGGCAGGGGCTGCTCAGCGCGGTGTCGGAGCAGCCGGAGCAAGGCTCCCGCCTGTGGCACCATAACACCTCCCGGGGTTGGCACCACTGCAGCTAACACTGCCGGCACGGGGGACGGTAAATGAAGGTCTCGGTGTGGCTTTCATGATCAGAGTCTCTAATGATCTGCTTAAAAGCTCTGCTCCACGTACATCCATCCCGGCAGTCAGCCCATCAGAGTTTCCCCTCCGAGCATCCCTCCTTTCCCTTGCCTGGTTGGGAACCGTCAGTCCCAGGCCAGTTTCCCACCACTCCCTTCCGATGGAGCTGCAGGGCTGGGGGGCTCTGGCTGGGCACACAGACCTCCCTAGCAAGATTGCTAGATTAATTATCAGTAGGGATTTAATTTCAGATCTTTGCCAAGGACAGTCAGAGCTCTGGGGTGCGTTAACATGTTGATAAAGCAAACCCTGCATTCTCTCAGACGCTGTTTTCACAGGGCAAGCCCCTGGTGAAAGAGGCAGTGGGGGGGGAGCTGGGCAGGAGCCCTGGCGAGACTGGCAGCCACACACCAGGTAAGTTAAAATGCAGCTTATTCCATATCTTACACTGCCAGTCCTTTCACTACTTTGTTTTTAAATATTTCCCTAAGATCGGAGTGCTACACTTCCTCCACTGTTTTTAATACATGCAATCAGCAACTATGGCAATTAAGAGGACTAATTAGCATCTGAATCGGTCTTCTCACACAAACCCCCTTTGCAATAGTAGCAAATAAACAGTAACAGAGAGGAAGAACCTGCACACAGTCTGCAGCCCCATGCAGCCAGGACCTGTCGAGGGGCAGACGGCCCTTGCTGGGGCTGTTTGAGGGGCTCTGGGAGGGATTTTGCTCCAGCAGAGCTCCCATGCCGGGTTTCCCACAGCGACCTGCCCATTATTCCCAGGAAGGATTAGGACGTGCCCCACGACCGGCCACACTCTGGCTTTGGGAAGAAGACCCAGGGCAAGGCTGCTCAAAAATGCACACCAGGCACCAGATGTTTCCCTTCTGCAGAGAGCATGACTAAATGAGAGCTCTGCTGGCCCCAGATTACCTGCGGCTGCCTAATGAGCCCCCCCCCCCGGGACTCCGTGGGAATCCATCACTTTTGTCAGAAGGTTAAATAAGATTTCAATTAAGTGACATGTCAAATTGTAAGACCAGCTGCTTCGAAACCGCCTCCGTTTAGACGAGCTCTGATCCGGCGAGAGAAGGCGGCTCAGCGTTTAAAGCCAAACCTCCGGCTGCACACATATGCCTTGGCATTTAAAGACTGAACGCAACTCCTCCCTGCCAGCCTGCGACGTCCCCTGGCTGTCACACTGCACAGGCAGCTGGCACGTCCCCACCAAGCAGCTCGGAGGGGATGGGTGCACACTGACACCCAGCAGGCAAACGTCCAGAGCAAGCACAGCCAGGAGAGGTGCTCCCCAAGGAGGTCCTGCAGTTGGCTCCGAACTCGGCATTTCCCTGGGAGAGGGGTCTCGCTGTGGCTGCCCCAGGATGCCTGGCTGCCAGCCGCCCCCAGGGAGGGGACGCCACCTCACCGCAGCACCTTTTGGGGGAAACGGCTTTCTGAGCCGCTCTCCCACAGCGCTCGCCCTGCTGGTGCCCAGGCTCGGGGAGCTGCACGTGCACACACACCTCGGCCCCACCCTGAGGCGCCCCGTGCACCCCGCGCCCCGCCAGCCATCACTGCCTGGCCGAGCCCCCCCCCCGCAAACCAGGGCAGCACCGCAAAGGGCAGGAGAGCAGGGCAGGGGCTGTGGGGGGCTGCTCCCCCAGGCCCCCTGCAGCCAAGGAGCCCCAGCCCCGGCCACCCCATGCAGCCACAGGAGAGGTCGAGGCTGCCGTGAAACACCCCTGAGACACAGCGCGCGGTTTTCCAGCTGCCCGCAGCAGGGTCAGTGCGACCTATTCAGCCAAGTAACTTGCTTGCCAAACTGGACGATTTTATTGTTATTTTTCTCATCAATCTCCCAGCCATCATAGAATCATACACCATCCGCACGCAGCCCGCGGCCGGCGGCCCAGCCATCAACCCAGCTTCTCCTTCAGTACCACCAGGTCAAGCGTTGCCTCCTTGGTTGTGCCCAGACAGTAATTTGTGACTGCGTGTGTATTAATTTTAGGGAATTAATTTGTTTTCTTGCAACATTAGAGGTTAATTAAACGCTGGCTAATTGCTACCAGTCATTGGAGGAATTCTGCTCCTGAGTCCTTTCATGGCCTGAATGCACCAAAGGAAGAAAAAAGGAAAGAAAGAAGGAAAGAAAGAAGCCCTTTCAAGGCCACAGAAAATTGCAAAAGGATGTTTCTTCCAACCCGACATGACAAAATTGAATTCCAAGCTATTTAATGCATGCACGAAACGCCATAGAGAAACCCAGCCCGAGCACTCCATCCATCACGACAGGGAAAGGGGTTTCATAACACGAGCACTTGCTATGGCACCGACTCAGTGCTTCAAACTCCGGACTTCCAGGCAATTTCGCTTAAATGTAACTACCGGATTAAGGATTCTCACAGACAGGGCTATCGCCAGCATTTCCATGGGACATACAGCTAAGGTAACACTGCGATTATGATCAACATTAACAATGGAGACCTCGGGAAGCCACTGTCCCGGGTGGTGATGGAAGCCCCGCTCAGTCTGCAGGGACACCATGGCCACGGTCACAGCGCAGCCCCCCGTCCCCTCCCTGCCGGTGGGGGAGGGGCACAGGGGTCCTGGTCCCACTGTGGGCACAGTGGCCTGGCACAGCCAGTGGCATTTTGGGAGTGAAAAAACAGCCCCGCGGGTAGGGGCACGGGAAGCCATCTGGGTTTGTCCTTAAAAATGGGATTTCACGGGTTACACCGTCACGAGGATGATGTCATGCAGCCTGACAAAACGCCCCTGCCCGCCTCAGACCGGCGTGGTTCGTCTGTTGGCCGGGTTGTTGTGCAAAGACTCCTTGAACTCTTTGGGGATGGAGTTATGGACCTGTAAAAAACCGTGGTCCCGCTCTGAGTTGAGCAGCGTCCCCATGGTGACCTTGGAGGGATCCCTGGAGAGGGTGAACATGGAGATGTCGGTGGAGGGGATGGTGCTGAACCCCTTGCTGACGGGTGACATGTCCCGGGACCGGGGCTCAGTGGAGCGGGAGCTGGACCGCCGGCGGAAGCGGTACCTGTAGGGAGGGAGGCGGGTGAAGGCCGACTTCTTCAGCAGCTCCGAGTGGGACTTGGCACGGATCTGGCGGTGCTTCTCGATGTACATGTGCACAGCGATCACCCCCACCATCTCGGCGATGATGAAGGACAGGGCTCCGAAGTAGAAGGACCAGCCATAGGAGTAGCTCTTCTTGGAGTCGCTCTGCCCTGGGTCCCCTGCGTTGGCTGAGATGTAGACTATAATCCCAATGATGTTGCTGAGACCTTTAGGGGAAGATGAGAGGGAGAGGCGCTCGCTTGAGTGGCAGGAGCGGGATGGGGGACAGCAGCACCCTGATCCCCTCCTGGCAGCGGAGGGACACAGGCTGGAGGAGCCCGGCCCTTCTCCTGCCCATCACGACCCGCGGGGTGTCCGGCAGGCGGGGAGGATGCTGGGGGCCATGGCCGCATCCCCATGGGGCACCAACCCACCTGCCAGCACACTGGGGCCAAAACCCCTCGCAGACCTCTGCTGCTGTCCCCAGTATACATCTATATTCACATGCATCCAGTATATATGTATATTCATGTATACTGAAGGGGCAGGAGGAACAACCACTATTTTGTATAGAAAAGGGACATTTCAAGAGCTGGTTTTGCTTTGCAGAGCTGCACACTAAGCAATGGGCTGCAGGAGCCCAGCCAATGCCGGGGTTGTGGCCAGAGCAAAGCCAACCCATGGGGCACAGAGAGGATCCCTTCGGCACGAACCCCAGCTTGCTGTGGCCCTGGGACAGCAGGGAAGCGGGAATGGCTTTGTCTCTTTTCATTTCTGGTGGAGGCCAGAGGCTTTATTTGGGATCTGGGCAGTTTTTGCACTGCCAGCAGCACCGCAGGGCTGGGGAGCGGCTGATGTATTCCTGGATTTACTTAATGAATCAATTATGTTCTTTCTGTTGTTTTCTCATCTGCATCAGCAGCTCCTGCCAGCCGAAGGAGGGAGAGTAATTTGTCTCTTTGTGGGAAGAAGAAAAACACAAAATAGAGCAGTTCCTTGAGACAAAGACATTGTCATACGATAATCAGTGGAAGCGTTGGGGAACAGTGCACAGAGAAATGAGTAATCCAGAAGGAACGGTCTCTCAAGAGAGAGTGATTTTCCTTGTAGGACTGTGGCAGCCCCTCTGCCTGCTGCCCGGTCCCTGGTGCCGCCAGCACAGCGCCTGCCCTCACCTGGCCCTGCGACTCACTGCTTGGTGGTGATGGAGGGCAGAGCCCCCCCAAACCCACCCCAGGGCCAGGCGCTCCCCCAGCGGGACGGCTGCGCTCCAGGAGCCCCTCCTGGGTTGCAGCGCCCATGCGGAGACTGCTCAGGGTAGAGCAGGGTGGATACTTAAAGTGCTGTCTAGCACGGTGACCACTTGCCAGAAATCCCTGCTGTTTTTTCCCTGCCATGAGGATTTTTCCACCAGGACAGGACAGCTCACGAACCCCAGAATCCCTCTTTGCCAACGGCCACCCCGCTCCCAACGCCGTCAGGCAGCTCCTACCTGCAGAGACAAAGAAGATGCCGGCGCTCAGGATGACGTTGTGTTTGCTCTTGTAGAACTCGCTGGCTGCCACGCACAGACCGCCGAAGAACAGCAGACCCACGCTGAGGATGGGGAAGATGCTGGATGCTCTCACTGCGCCTGTGGGACAGGGAGCGGGGCAGGGTCGGCTTCCAGCATGGCTCCTGCAGCGGGGGCTGCCGGCACCTCCTGCACCAATGCCAGCACCCGGAAAGAATTGTTGCAATGCTACGCTGGGTTGCTGCCACAAGGGACGGGGGTGAGACCCAGCACTGGTCCCCCCTGTGCATCCTCTGCTTGTCCCCAAGCTGCTCTGCTCCGAGCTTGCTCTGGAGCCCAGCATCAGCCCTGCAAACTCTGTGATGCAGGCCTCCCATCACAAAAATAGTTTAAGCCCTGAATTTCTTTTTTTTCCTCCAAGGCTATTTCAAGGAATTATTTCTTCCAAGCTTGTCACACAGTCAGCACTAGCAATTTACCTTCCCATTACCAAACACACCACCCACAGGTTTAGGCTATGGACGTGACTCTGGAGCCTAGGGATTGCAGAACCCCCCCCTCCCCGATCTCACCAGGCTGGCGAGGAACAGTACTGCCAACCACAAGGGTCAGGAACCTGTCCCTTGGGTCCCCAAACTATCGCAGCTGCTTCAAAAGTCAAGAATTTATCGACTAACACACCTAAGTTCAACAAAAAAGTTGTTTGCTGATGTAGGGGAGGAACATTATCAAAACAAACACAAAGCCCAAGGCCCCGAGCCCACCACGTGTGACGCCGTGACCCTGGCACTAGCTGCAGCAGGGCCTGCCGCTGCACGCTCAGGAGTCACTGACCAACAGCTACACAAAGAAGGGTCTTTTCTACACGGCCTGTCAGAAGTTCAGCTTCCAAAATGACAGTAAAGAGTAATTAATGCAGCAAATCACTACCTGCTGCACTGAAAATACACTGTGCCTTGGTTTGGGCTCTCATCCCTCTATTAGGGCCTTTATTAAAAGCACAGAAATACAGAGAAGCCCCATTAAAATGCCATTCTGGGGGCTTTAAAATAGACTTTTTGTTTTAAATGTGGGAGGGGGTGGGAGAAGAACTTAAACGCTAATCTACTAAAATTGCAAACCAATTTCATTAAACACTTTCCCCTCTTAGATGGGTGAGCAGAGCTGATGGCTCCCTGCAGAGTTAGAAAACGGGGATTTGAGAGCAACATCTGGATGAGCAGCCGCAGCGTCAGGCAGGGGCCGCTGCCCGGCCCCGGGGATCAGCGCTGAGCACAGGGCGATGGGTGCTGGGGGTCACTTCACCCCTGGGGATTCCTCCCAGCCCCAGCAGCTCAGAGCCCAGAGATGCCAACGCCTCCAAGGCTGCCATGTACCCCTGCTGCCTTATGTTCTTAATTTAGGTGTTCAAATGAACCTTTTGCCATGCAGGCTTCACAGTCTGTCACACACGTGTGTGTTTGCTGACATGCCAGGCAGTGCACGTCTGTGTCGCTTTGCATGTCAGGGTTTGCGTCCTTGGTGTCCAGTGTCTGTCACCCTGCACCTCGGTGCCCCAGCACTCACTCGTGCACGTGTCTGCAAAGCGCTCAGGGCACGGTGCCTCTTCTCTGCAGGGTCAGCCTCACACCAGCGTCAGGTCCCCCCACGTAAAAACCCTATGGGTCCTGCCCACAGGCTCTGCTGGCCCCAAGAGCAGGAGGACTCCACTTTTCCCAGGAGAGCTGCCAGCTCTATTTTCACTCCCATCTCCCTGCACTCGGCTGCTGCTGGCAGAGCACACAGCAGACGCTCGTCAAGCTCTCCTGGTGAGCGCTAGCAAATCCAGCCTAGCTGCAGAGACTCAGGGAACAGGGAGACTGGCACGAACATGGCACCCCTGCGGTGCCACGCCAGGGACCTGCGAGGTCACGGTCCCCAGCCATCCTTGCACCCTGACAAGCTCGGACTGTGCAGCAGCTGCCAGGACCGGCTGTGGGGACAGCGAGTGCCAGACAAATGCGCCATTAACACTACTACTGCAGCGTGACGTGGCCACGCTCGGATAACCTGGAGGGTCACCGCTACTGTGCGGGGAGCCTGGGGGGCTGCAATCCATTGGCCACCTGCCAGCAGTGGGGTGGACCTGCTGGGTGAAGGTCTGGGTGCTGGGGGATGGGGAGAAGGTGCCAGCGCAGTGTGGGGCAAGGGGGTCCCCAGGGAGCGTGCACAGCTCCACCGCGCCACGGGAAAGCAGACTCACGGAGGAGATACTCAGCCGTGTCTTGCTCGTAATCCGCATCCTCAGGGAAGTGGTCGATTTTCTTGCACACTCCTCGGAAGGTTCCTGGGGAGACACAAGCCAGGAAACCTTCAAACCCCTCTGCACTGGCAGGAGTGCTGCCGGACGCGCTGCACAGGGCTGGCATGGCAGCAGCCCAGGAGCCATTTGGGGCTGTCAGCAACCCCAAACACTGCCCTTGGTCCCTGGGGACAGTTTGGTCCCCGGCTGCTCCTGCATCCTCCAAGCACTGCTGGTCCCCTCTGGTGGGGCTGCAGATTTATATCTCAAACTAAGTCCTGTCATTAACGTCGCTGCTGAGCTGGGAGGAGATGCCCAAGCTGCCTTGCTCCCCCTGCAGCCCCATGGCAGCCATGGGCAAAGCCTCTCCGCGGTGCAGCTCCCGCTCCCCTCTCTGGCTGCGTGATGCTGCGAGGACCTGCTGGCAGCTCAGCGGTGCTCAGCACAGCACTGCCTCTGCCCAGCTGCAGCTGAGCTTTCCCCTGCTCCTTGCATGCACCCGTGGGCACTACAAGGCTTGCCTGGCCCCCATTTTCTCCAATGAGGGGGAGGCAAAGCAGGGCAGGCACCCACTGGCTCCCAGTGCCCACCCACCCAGGCAAACTCCTCATTGGTTTTGACAGAGAATCGATGCAGCTGTAAATAAACCCTCCCAGCTTTCAGGTCCGAGCAACACCTTATTCAGATGAACTAGGGAAAGTACTCCATGGCTGCAGCCCAAGGCTCATTCTGGGATGTCGGGGTCATCTGCTTTCACATCAAATTCCTGCTGGGGGAGATGACAATGGCACCAGGGCCAGAGTGGCTGCTTGAGCAGAGCCCCCAGGCCAGGGCTCCACAGCACCAAGAGACCAGCCTGGTCCTCCCAGCTTGGCTCCTCTGCCCCAGTCCCTTGGCTGTATGAAAGCTTTGATTTACTGCTGACCTACAAATGCAGGGCAGAGGCTGCCGCACAGACCAGGATCCTCAGCACATTTGCTAAAGTAACATCTGGGCTGCAGCTTAGCTTCTGAGATGTGATTTTTTTGGATGCACAGATGAGTTCATTTAAATGACTACAAAAAGTTTGTAGCCTGCTTAGCCTTTCCCGCCATTTCTCAGCCCTGCTTTGTGCCTGGGACACAGGCAGCTGGGGCAGAGGCAGAGAAGGCAGAGAGTCATCGAGACAACCCATCCATACCCCATTTCCAGCCTGCTTTCATGCATCTCCCACAGCACACACACACGTGTGCACCATCACGCACAACCGTGCATAAGCACCCAGTGCCACAGGCAGACATCGCAGCTGAGCTTGGCATGGACAGGAGTGCCACCCACCCCATGGCACAGCCCCTCCAGGAACCCCAGTCCCACCAGGAGCTCCATGCATGCCGCCTTTCCCCCTCCTGCTCGTGAGTCCCCACAGCACGACTCGGGAGTGGGGGCGAGAGCAGCCCCACTGCAGTGGGCACTGGCAACGCCACCTGGAAGGCCTGGGGAAGGAGGCAGATGCTCTGGCATCTGCTGGCCTCCCACTTAGCATTTGGGAAAAAAATGCGCTTTTTCTGTGGCTTTTTTTCCCTCCTGCCTCTGAAGCAAAACAAATGCATTTCGCCTTTAAACGCCTGCCTGTTTGCTTTGGCTTTCTCCTCGCTGCGCTTTCGGGCTCAGCTCTCTCCTGTGCCAAACCTGTACAATTGTGCCATGAGAGGAAAAAGCCAAGGACGAGTCAGGCTCAGGCAGGTGATGTACGGGGGACTCAGTTACACGCTGCAAGACGTGGATGCGGGGCAAGAACAGGGCAGCACAGCCGTGTCCACGGAGGGGCAGAGCCTTATGGTTCAGACATGTTTATGGGACAGCCTGGAGGAGGGACTGGCTGTGAACAGGCTCTCACCTCTTCTGCTCATCCATCCACCAGCCCCAGCAGTTTGGTCCGTGCTACTGATGGACAGGCAGAGAGAAATTAAAGGCATTAAAAAATAATAAAAAAATACTGGCTATGCCCAGTTGCGCTTATGGATTTGTTGTGATGGATGCAGCCCGTCATCTCCTGTGGATGCTGCGAGCCTGCTCCTCATGGCAGCCCGCCAAGACACCGAGCGCCGCACTCGATATCTGCTGGGGATGGCTCAGAGCTCAGCTCGTGCCATGGTGCTGGACAGGAACACGGCTCCTCAGGGCCTGGGGCGGCAGCAGCCACTTCTGTCTGCAGGATTCACAGAGCTGTCTTCTCCAAAGCAAGCAGCAAATGCTAATGCAAGAGTACGCACAATGCTTCCTCTTCAGTGCTGACAAACGCTGCCCTTGATGTTATACATGGGGAAACTGAGGCACAGTGTGTGACTTCTCTGGAGTGGCAAGGGGCAGGGCAAGGTGGGAGGAATTCCTGCAGCGTCTCCCTACAGGAAGGGCAGCCCCCTCGCAACACCAGTGCTGGAGGACATGGCCAGGTCATGCTGGCTCTGTCCCCTCTCCCATAGGACCAGAAAGGACGTGGGACAGGGCTCAAGGCAAGAGAAGCCAACCTGCACGGTGTCCCGCACAGCGGCATGGGGGAGCCGAGCATCGTGACAGGCATCAATTAAAGCCTGGAGATGAAGCTCTGGAGGTGGCAAGCTGTCATCCAAGCAGGAGACACGGCATCTGAGGGAGAACCGCCTGCTCCCGTTGCTTTGGGAACTGCGGGCGAAGGGGAGGCTGAGAACAGGTGCCATGAACGGGGCTGAGGAGGCACCGGGCACGGGGAGAATGGCAGCTGCACAGCACAGCTCTCCTCCTCCTCCTCTCAGCTTCTGGGTTTCCACCCACCTTCTCCGACCTTCTCCCTATACCTGCCAGCAGAGCTCTGCCCCACGCACCCCAGAGTTGCCGGTGGGACAGATCTGCCCTCTCCGACTTTTAATGGCTGCAAAGCTGCTGTCAGCCAGGGATGCCTGCGCCGTGTGCAGGACTTTGCAAGAGCTTCTCCAGAGGCACCGACTCCCAGGCAGCACAGGAACATCTGCCTCTGCAGCAACCTCCTGGGCAGGGGTGTGGGGCCAGTGTTCATCATCTGATCAGCAAGAGGAAACTCCCTTGGTGCCACGTGGGAAAGGACTTTAGAGTCCAAGTCAGCCCATCGGCACAGTGCGCAAACAAGAATACTAATTTTCTTTGGCTCAATCTCTTTGAAGTTCTCTGAGGCTCCCTGTGCTGCTGAGCCCCCACTGAAACCCAGTGCTGGGCTGGAGAGGCTGGCAGCCCCCTGTCCTGAGCAGTGGCCGGAAAAGGCAGGACCCCCAGGGGCCTCACTTCTGTCATACACAACATCTAAGGTAAACCTGTGACCATGAGGGACGAGGGCAAGCCTTGCAGCAGGAGGCACCTACAAGTGCAGGGGATGCCCTGTTCAGATGCAAACACCTCACTGCTCCGCTGGCTGTGGGCTGGCTGGGCCGGGGCATGGGGCTCACCCAGGGTGTGACACTGGTCCATCCATCCCTCCCTCCACAGCAGCGGGGACCGCACGCAGCTGCGCTGCATCTGCCCACCGGGATCTGTAACCTCTCTGCTTCTCTCAGCCCTGCCTGTCCCACCCTAACACCTCCTTTGCAACAGAGATGGGAGAGAAAAAAAAAATTTTTAAAAAATCAAGTGACTTTCTCAGGGCAGGGGCAGAGCCTTTGCTCAGCGTTGCTGCTGCAGGACCCAACACCAACTCCCTCCTGCCATGGAGGGAAGCACCGAGCAGCCCCGGCAGGCACGGCCGAGAGGCAGGAGGGAGAAAGCGTGGCGGCATCGCTAACGTTTGCAGATTGCTCCAACACTGTGGTGGGCACAGGGCATCATGTCCCTGCAGGCAGCGAGGCCCCAGCTGCCCGGTGGATGAGGACAACCCACACGTGGCCCAGTGGGGCCAGGGGCTGCACGTTTAGAGGCAGCACAGCCAGGGCTCGCCATGCTCCTTGCTCGCCAGACCTTCGCCCTGCACCTTGCAAGTGGTTTAGCAAAATCTGGCCCCCCCAAGGCAAAGGGAGCCCCAGCCCGACAGGGAGAGGCAGGGCAGCACCACCGGCCCCCCCCGCGGGGAGGGGGGCAGGCAGGAGGGGCAGCCCCACTGCCTGCCCAGCTCCACCGCATCTATTTCACGCTCTGACATTTATTTTGGCTCCTTTACTCCCTCTGTTCATTAACCGATGCTCGTCGCCATGGCGACTGCTGAGTCACCTGACACACAACTTCCCAGCCTCCAAACAAATACCACAACAAGGCTTAAATCACAAAAAGCCCCCGGGACCCCCAAAACGCTCCCTGAGGATGGAGCCCTGCTCTGGGGAGGTGAAGCCGGAAAGGGCTCCGGGGAAGGATGGGGTGGCTGCTCCTGGCCGGGGGCTCGTCCCCCCCAGCAGCCGGGCTGCATGCACTCATGCCCCACGCACTGCACAGCACATCCTGAGCCACCGGGTCCCCGTCCCCCCGTGATGGCAGATGCAACTCTGGGCTTTGCTCTCCTGGCTTTATAGCTGGGCCCTGGTCAAGGCACCGTTACAACATCATGGGGATAAAGAAAGTGGGTTTTGTCCAAGTCCTTAACCTCTGGAGCCTCCTTCCCCTGCCCACATTTTCTTAGCAAGGACCCAAGGCAGAGGCAATGCCGGATTGCCTGCTCCGTGCCATCTCTGACCCCCTGCCAGAACAGAGGCCATGGCTGCGAGCTCAGGCATGAGATACAAGCCCTCCCCAGCACCGGGGCCGGCTGCATGCAGAAATCAGCTGGGGAGGACTGGCCAGCACGGGACTCACCAGGACACTGTCCTGGCTCGGATACAGGCTCAGCTGCTTGCTCTGGGCACTCACAGCCTCAGCCCCCACTAACACCTTGTCTGGGTAGCACCATGCCCCTTGCCGGCATCCAGCTGTGAGCCCTTGGCCTGGGCATGGCTCCCAGCGCAGCTCGTGCTGTATGGACGGGATGGTTGGGGCACTGCTGCCTCCCCCCACAGTCACCATTCCCTTTGGTGCCAGTGGTCGGGCTCCTCTCCCTTCGCAGGAGGAAAGGGAGAGCTCCTGCTGGCTGGGAGCAGGCCGGGCTGCTGGTTTCGGCACATCCCAGCCTGCTCACGAGTAATTTCCCCAGCTGATGCCCATGCCTGCGACGCGACTCTGCGCTGCGTGCATGAGTCACACCACCTTGAGTTTAATTCATCTGCTGGCCAGGAGAGCACCAGCAAAGGCAGCGTGCTGCTGCGGTTATTCATTCCCCGCTCAGCTGTCTCTGTGGTAGATCTGGGTAATTTTCTCTCCCTATTAGTGTGAATCCCGATTAGCCAACTTAGCTTATTTCTGCACTTCCCTGCCCAGAACCCGAAGCAGCAGCAGCCAGCTCTGCTCACGGCAGCTCATGCAGCCCTGCTCTGGAGCCTCCTGGCTGGGAAGCAGGGCTGTGTCAGGGAGCCCCAGTCGGCTGGCGCTGCCTCCCCTCGCCCACCCCAGCACAGGACAGCTTTTCCCTTTGCCTTTTTCTGTACCAAGGAACCAGACCTGCCCATCCCCTCCTCCAGCAAGGTCCTGCTCGAGAACGCATGGGCCGCATCCAGCATGCATGGCTGTCAGCGAGCTCAGCTTCCCCACGCGAGCACACGCTCTGGGGACCCCAGATGCACAAGCAGGCAGGGACAGTGCCTGGGCAACAGGCACCAGCAAGGAGCCACAGAAACAACGGTTTGAAGCAGCTGGACAAGTGCCAGCTGCAAAGCCTGCAAGATAATCCTTTGTCACGTTACACGGCCCTCCCGTTTCACTTTCCTCCCCTCTTCCCTGGAGGAGCATCCACGGCTGCACAACCTGCCGCCACCTCGGTGCTCTCCCACGGCTGATGCTGCTGCCAGCTCCAGGAGCAGGGAGCTCTGAGGGCAGCAGCAGGGCAGCACAGACCCACCGGCAGTGGGAAACGCCGCTGCCATGCCCAGGGAGGGGAGGCACGGCCCCCAAGGACCGGTACATTGAAGTCGGATAAGCCAAGAGAGCAGTAACATCAACCTGCATAAGTGCCTGGGTGAGCCTGGCCGAGCAGACGGGAAGCGGGAGCGCTGGGGATGAGCCATGCCCACCGCAGACGAGGCGCTCACGGCGGTGCAGGGCCAGCCGGCCAGGACAAGTGTGTCCTTCAAACGCTCGGCTGTGCAGCATGGCACCATGCTCCCTGCCCAGGCTGGATTAAAACCTCTGCCGTGTATCTGAGCGCTGAGCAGCTCCTGGCCCCTCCCGCAGCCCAGGCACTTCCGAACTGCATGGAGGAGCAGCCAGTGCTCTGGGAAGCAGCCTGAGGAGCCCAGCCAGGAGCCGAGCCAGGGGACAAGCAGCCCCTATCTTGGTGCCGGGTCATGACAGACCCGCTGGGGCAGGCAGAGTTGCTGCTCCCCACACCCCACGTCCCCCTCTCCTGCTGCAGCGAGCTGTGAGGACGGACCCCAGTACCAGACACCTGAACCTCAGGGCCATGGCTCAGGGAACCATCTGAGCCCCACAGGAAGCCTCTCCCTGGCCCTCCTGCCTTTGGGGGGTGCCGAGGGCACCCTGCCATGGCAGGGTCAGCATGAGCAACCCCAGCTCTGCTGTCAGTTAGGTGTGACCTCTCCCAAGGTGCCTGTTCCACCTTTGTCCTTCGCAGCCGATGCAAAGCCCTTGGCCGGCAGCAGAGCAGCATTCCTCCATGCTCTGCACCAGTCTCTGCCAGCTTCAGTTCAAACTCTCAATTTAATGGTCCCGCTTTAATCCAAGGGCCACTCTCTGGCAAGCGGCCAGTCCGGGGGCACCCTGAGCATCCCCAGGCACCGCAGGGAAGGCCTCACCCATTGGCAAATCTTCCAGGGCATTTTCCATGTGTAAGCACCGTACGGGGCAACGGGACTGTCAGCCATGCAGTGCCTGCCGGGTGTCCCTGCCCGATAGCTCCAGACTCATTGCAGTGAGCCCTGCCTTTTAGGTAATATCAGATTTAATTTGGAAGAGATGAACTCGTATAACACATTTTGGAAGCACTGGTTTTGTAAAGGCATCCCTTCCCCTCCTGCAGGGCTGTTTTTCATCCCGCGCTCCGCGTGATTCTTCGATCCCTCTCATCCCCACTGGATCAGAGCATCCTTGAGCCACACGTTAAATAACGTGACTAACGCCTGCCTCCTGCGAGTCACCCCTTCTCCCCCGGACAAGGGCTGCCTTACACAGGGTAACATTTCATTTCAGCAGGGTTTTGTCGCTGCTGCTTCAGTTCATTTGTATTTCGATGTACATACTCTCTGCACTGCATTTATTGGAGAATGCAAAGGCAATTAATTGATTTGATCTCAGGTCTTTTTCCTCTCAAAGCCTTTTTCCCCAGGGAGGGCTGTGGGGGGCAGGGAAGGGCTTGTGAGGGAAGTACGATGCTCCTGATGGTGGAAATACGGCTAAGAATATCGATCCTAACCCAGAGAGCCAGAAGACTAAAGAGGTCTAGTTATGGTTTTAAAATCTCATTACTTTTCATCCAGTGGAACAGTTTTCCAGGGACTATTCTGGTTGTTACTGCTCAGTGTGCAAACTAAGACTCAGGCTGAGGAAGATGAGCTAACACTGTTCTTAAATGAGAAGAAAATTCCTCTCTCCCCTCGTGTTGGTTGGCTCAGCCAGGAGGAGAAGTCCTGGGGCAAGGTCACATTTCAGCACTCAGCTCTCTGCACCTCCTGATAAATTCAAGTGAGTTATCTTCTAAGTTGTGGTTTGCAGTAATGGCCTTCCTAAAGATACCTCGTCACGCCAACATTTGGAGGAAGTGGTGAGGTCATTATGGTTTAAGTTCTCTGAAAATTAGTATTTGTTGGAGAATCAGAGGTCCAAGCTTAGCTGGCAAGTGCTGGGGTACAGCCTGCGGCACATCCTCAGAGATGCTCAGGCTCTGCACTCCCTTGAGTAACAAGAGCAAGATACCTAAATATCTCCAAGGAATTAAAACTTCAGGGCTCATCTTTTTTTACCTCCCACCCACCTCCCAGATGCTTGGAGAGATGGAAAGAAATTCATCTTTACTCCTTCCCTTTCCCAGCTTCATGCTCTACGAGGGATCCTGAGGCTCTTTGCATAAGGTCCCCGGTGTGAGATTGCAAAGCTCTGGGGTTTCAGGTCTCCATCACCCAGAGACCAGCGGCCACCGTGCAGGGCTCAGCTCAGCCAGCATGAGAACGCTGGCACCGAGCAGCTCCCGCATGGCAGCAGCTGTCCCATGTCCCCAGGAAGGGCTGATGGGTCCCAGCCACCCCCCAGCATCTTGTTAACCTCCCACATCGCAAAGGTTTCGATACAGCCCAGTTTCAAAGACAACACAAGCAGCTTAGAAAAGTGTCAGGGAAGGCTGGTGGGACAGCTATGGACGCACCAGACTCATGGCTCAGAGCGACCCAGCTGGAAGAGCTGCTCGAGCCAAGGACGCTGCCCAATGCAGCCACCTTGGGAAGGGGTCTGCTCTCCTTCCAAAGCCAGGGAAACCTCGGGGAGTCAGACGAGCACCAGTCCTTGCCATCAAATCGGTTTTGTGACTCCTCAGCCCATAGGCCGTCACCGCTTTACACATCCATCCATTTACTTAAACTCCACTGGAGAGCAGCTAAATTAAGGCAAAACCTGTGCATTGGTTTAAAAAAGCCCCCTGCTCCATGTTACTCTGTAGCCAGCAGCTCTCTCCTTGTTGGGATGAGTGCTGGTCTCCCCACCACCAGCCAGCGGGACAAATCATCCTCCCCAGGACTGAGATCTCCCCCCAGCACATCCCCATCACCCCAGCGGCCCCACACCAGCTTCCCACCGGGGTACCGGTGTAATCTGGCTCCATCTCTACTTCACACTCTCTCCCCCTCTCTGCGGTGGTGGTTTGTGTCTGAGCAGAGTCACCTACACAGATATGCCTTTTCTGAAGGATTTTTTTCCCTGTTGTAAAAAAAAAAAAAAGTGGAAAAACACCCAAGTCAAACGAAACGAGCGCAACAGCGAGGAGGCGGCAGAGGTGGGCTCTGCGGTGCCGGTTGGATGCTGAGGCCAGCGCAAACACATGCTTGAACACACATGCAGCAGTGCAAGAACTGAGCCCCCCCTGTGCACCCCCAACAGCTCGGTGGGATTGGGGGAACAGCACCCAGCTCCACGCTGCCCATGATGGGCATCCCCACGGGGGACGTGCCGGGGTGGTCATGAGCACAGCCCAGGCACTCACACCCATGGGTGGACTGGGAGCTTCTGCCAGTCCTAGCCTGTGAGGTGCCGGCGATTGGCGTGTGTCACAGAGACTTTACTCCCTCAGCATTGCTAAAAGGAAAAAAAAAAAAAAAATCTACATTTTGACAGTGACTCATCATCTCCCATTCTGGAATCTGTGGGGTTGTTGCAACCTACACAAGGCAGTTCAGAAAAGCAAAACAATTCTGAATAATAGAGAAGGAAAAAAGTTTGAAAATGATGGGTAATTTCTAGCACTCTGCTGCCAGGGTTTAGCTTTATTTTTCTCATTATAAAAGTAATCAGGTAATGCACTGGAGCTGCCTTCCAGGGTCTCCCCCATGCTCTGCTACATTTCCTACCTCCCTCCATCCTTCCACATTGGTGGAGCTCATGGCAGGGAAACGCCCTGCTGCAAATCTGGCTCCTGGGAAGATGCTGGGCTTTCCCAGCCAGGATGGGGTAGGAAGGCACAGGAGGCTGCGGCGAGCACAGGGGCCCAGAGTGGCAAACGCATGGCCGTCCCCTCTGTGGCACACCAACAGCAGTGGGCAGCTGGCTGCCAACGCCAGGAGCCCCCGGATTGGGCTGGGCAGGAGAGCACTCATCAGCATGTCTAAGGAAACCATTTCATGTTTTATCTTTAACAATGAATAAACATTGATTTTTATTTTAAAAGGTAATTGACATTCCTATAATAGTGAAATGAGCGCTGGAGCAGCCAGAATCAGCGTAAATAAGCCATGTACTAGAAATTAATGAGCTTTGCTGATCAAGTTTATCCATTTAAACTAATATAATTCTAGCAATTAAAACAAAAAATAATAATCTTTTGTTTGTTTGCCTGCTCATAGATATTGATGGTAAGAGACGGGGCAGGAGCCCTGGGCCCAGCTAAGCATCCCCGTGCCTGAGGTGCCAGGACCTCCCTCTGTCAGGATCCTGCTTGTGCTCGTTTAATGAACATTTTAGGTTCACTTGGGTTAACTGATGAGCTTCTGGGAAGGGTTTGCCTTCCAGCCTCATCTTTGACTATCAGCAACAGGAGCGGCCAGCTCAGCCCCGGGAGATTCCTGGATCACAAAGCTTTTTACTAACAGGACATGGGGAAAGGAGGTCTGTCCCGCAGCATGGGAGCTCTGCGCCCATTTGGGGAAGGAGGGCTTGGGTTAATCCCCTTCCCATTGCTGCTGAGAACTGGTGCATCCAAAAGCTCTCCGCGGGGATCTCTCCCTGTTTCCCCAGGTGAGTGTTTTCCTCCCTGTGTGCATCCTTCTGTCCTCGTCCACAGCAAATGCCATCAGCCACTTTACCCTCCAGCCACGGCTGCCACGCGGTCCCTGCCACAGACCTGGCAGAGTAACCCCATCCCCTGCTCGCTGCTGCGCACCTCCTTGGGACTTGATAACATTTTGGGCAGAGTGCAGGGGGGTGCCAGCAGGGACCCCCGCTGCCAGAGCTGAGTGGGTACGTCCAGCCCCCAGCTTCACCCCTCTGTGAAACTCTTCAGTTTCACACATCTGTCCAGAGGCACAGTAACCTCGCCTTGGGGAGAGCGACATGGACCTGCTCCCATCCCATGGCCTTCTCAAACCTCACTTTTCCTGACAGCTCCCCAGCCCTGTCCCACAGAGAGATCTGGCAACCGCCACCGCAGGAAGAAATCCCCCCATTTCCCTGCAGGGAGCCAACACTCCCTGAGCCACAGCCTCCTGCCAGCAGCCAGGGACATGTTTGAGAGTAAAGATTTTATTATTGCTTTTTATGCCTTCAGCAAGTTGTCCTTCATGATCATTTCTGCCTGCCTTAAAATGGCTCCTCATTTAACTTGTCAAAATTCATGCCCTTTTCTCTCCAGCCCCATCTCAGGCTGCCCTTTCTGCAGTCTGTAGAATAACCAAAGTTTCCCATTAACACAGTCCATCTTCAGCCTCTGCAGCCTCTCCAGCACAGCGCTGTGCTTCGTGTCAGCAAACCTTCAGCGGGGACTTGCACACAGCTGCACTTCTGCTGCGGAGTGCAGCAGCTCCCAAATCCGCCCCGAGAAGGCTGGAGCTGGAGGTCACCACTCCGACAGTGACGGCCTCCCTGGCAGCGGTCAGCAACACGGAGGCATTAACCAGCAGAAAAAGAGGAGGGAGGAACCAGGGAACAACCAAGCCCTTCTCCAGCACAACAGCAAGATGGTGAGAACAAAACTCACCAAGAAAGCAAAAGGCAGCCTTTCAGTCGCCTGTGCATCCCGGACACGAGCTGGGATAACGAACAGAAGGATCCAGACTCGCTCGTTTGTTGGAGTGAGTTTGACCCATGTGGCATTTCTGAGCCCTACAGAGACCTATATGGCCAGAGCACTGAAAATGGATGATAATGATGCCCAGAAGGGACCAGACAGGAAAAACAAGGCTCAAGAGTGTAAAAACCTGGGATCCTCTGTCTGAATCATAGAATCATTAAGGTTGGAAAGGACCTCTGAGATCATCGAGTCCAACTGTTAACCTAAGTGCCTGGTCCACCTCTAAACCATGTCCCTAAGCACCACATCCACACATTTTTTGAATACTTCCAGGGACTGTGATTGCACCACTTCCCTGGGCAGCCTGTTCCAATGCCTAACCTGAGTTACTTGCAACTTGTTTAACCAAAGATGATCCAAAGATACAGGGTGCTCTGGTGTCTGCTTCAAACCCCGAGCTGTGCCAGAGGCCAGATCATACCAGAGGCTGCTTAAGCACCTACTTGTAATAAGTAGGAGAGAAAGCTGCATTATGATGGGAAGCTGGAGGTTTCACTTCGCCAGTATTAAAATGTCCTCTGAATTTCTAAAAACCTATAAATGACCATTTCATAGCTCTGAAGCGTGGCATCCAGCACAGGGGAGTGCTATTTTAGACTCTGTGTTGACAGCTGAGGGGAATGGATCACAGAATTAAGAACTAGTTGCTACTCAAGTCCAAGCAATCATGACTTGATTACACTTCTTATGGGCAAACAGAGGCAAGTCCAAGGCACTAGCATATATTCTTGGTGCTTTGAAAGGTCAATTCACAGAGCAGAAAACAATTATAAGCCAAATCAGTTAGGAGAATGGACTTAAGCATAAAAGCATGACTGTGAATAGAGAATGATTTAAGAGTGTTTTACCCCAAAACTCATAACAGCGACAGGAGTTCACATCAGTTTAAAAACTGCCTGGCTAATATGTAAACAGCTATAAAAATAAAACCATGCCCAACAAAAAGAAGAAAGGAGATATTCATAACTTTGAATATAAATCAGCAACTAAAAATTGTAGAGCACTCAAAGGATGCAAACAAACAGTAGAAAAACCATCAAAACATCTTTCCCCGATGCATTAGGATGAACAACAACAGAAAGGAGCAATGCTATTGCCCGTTACCAAACACAAATGGCAGAAGCGTTAGTCACAGGACCGAGAAATGTTAAATAACTGTTATTACAACTGCGACATTTCATATTCAGCATATTCACATCCCAGAGCTTGAAGAGACATGCTGAAGGAGCCGACTGAGCAATTAACAGCAATGCTTAATGCCTTGCCAGGACGTTCGTGAGGACTGTGAGGATGGAGATGCTCCGCGGCAGGGCAGCAGTGGTGGGGCTGCCTGCAGCTGCCTGCGGCTGCCCACAGCTGCCTGCGGCTGCCCACCCTCCCCGGGCTCCAGCATGCTCTGGCACAGCGAAGAGCAGTGCCGCTGTGTTCCTTCGACTGCGCCAGGTGCTGGTATCTGACGGCACAAGTGGGGACTGGGAACAAGGGGACAGGCCACGGACACAGAGCAACGAGGTCGCTGGTCACCAAATGTGCTTCGGTGCAACCGACAGCAGACTGTGGGAGTGCTGGCAACGGGGGCTTCGTGCCGGCAAGCGCAGACCCTGAGCTCGGGCAGCCTGGCAGGCAAGCAGGTGACTATAAACGTGATGGCCAAAAGAGCTAACCTGGCACTTTGATGCACAGCAGCCTGGAATAACGGCTTCAAAGTTTTATTCCCTATTTCAAGGTGAAGCAGCTGCTCAAATTTGTGACTAATACCATGGTCCACTTTTCAAGGAGGATGTTAATAAAACCAGGGAGAGTTCAAAGAGGCAGAAGGCTCGGAAGGTGTGCTGTAAAGAGCCCAACAGGCAAGCAAGCGAATCCCTCTGTGCCCTCTGCACAGCCTGATCTCAGCCCAGCGCTGCAGATACCAAATTGCATTGCATTGAGGGCTGCGAAAAGCATATAATTTTCCAAAGGAGCCCCACAGTGCAGAATATCAAGGCTAAAAATATGTAAATCGCTATGGAAAGCACTGTCAGAGCTTCAGCAAGACTAGCAAGTTGCCAAAAGGCAATTTCGAATTTCCGAGCTCGCTGCACAAGGCATTAAAAAGGTCACTATTTCTGAAATAAGGATCTTTACAAATAAACACATCTGCTGAGGACTCGGTGAGTCATGCTGGAGTGGAGCACAGAGCATTTCCAAACTAATGCTTTTGACAGGCCACGAGCAGGGCGATCTTTTCATGTTTACAGTTCATCAATAGTTTTTACAGCTGCACAGTCAATCTTTAAAGCACATTTAGCCTGGGAGGAGGCTCAGCAGGTTGTTTTCCTTGCAAAAGTGATATTAAATTTATTTTTTTTCTTCCTCTTTTATAGCATTGATTTGAAGGTAAGTATTTGAACTTCAAATATAGGACTGCCACTCAAGCACCTGCCTTTTTTTATATATATATATATATATATATATACACTTCTGCCACATCTCCCTAACGATATAAATATTTGAAGTTTTCAGCTGATGCGCTAAAAGGGACTCGATCCATCAAAGCCTGTTTATTTCAGGGAATTCGGTGGGCATCGTGCTGCACATTTGCTGGTGCAGGACTGGGGGGTGCTGGCAGCCTGCAGTCTCAGGGTCCCCACTTTCCCTTACCCGGCTGGCACCAGGCTCGCTCTGCTCAGTGTAACCCCGGGGGTCAGGGTCCAGCCCAGCCCTGTTCGCTATCGCAGGTACCGGAGCGCATCCAGCACTGACGGATTTAGCTCGCTGCTTGCTGGGAGGCAGAGCCGCCTCCTCACCATCTGCGGGAGGGGAAGAGAGCCCTGGGAAGCCGGTTCCAATGCCCCAGATGGGGAAAGCGATATTCAAGAGTAGCACCATAGTTTCACTCTTGGCTTTTTTGGGAGAACGAGAAGGGACTATCCTATAGACTGAGCATTAAGAGAGGACTTCGCTGGTGAATGAGTGAGTGACGCCAACCTTGCCTTCCCCCTCCAAGAAATGAAAGATGCCTACCTATGCCCTGGTAAGCTCTCCAGAAATTCAGAGCACTTTCCATCGCACAGCACTTGCTCTGCCTCACTGCCTTCGGGAGGGCTTTGCTGTTGGAAACTCCTCGATGCTGCCGTACAGGCAGTGTGCTCCCTGCCTGGGGGCAGCAGTAAGGACAGCTACAGGAGGATGGTGCGTCCTGTCCATCATCCATCACTTTGGGATCTCACAGCACCGAGAGACCCCAACACATTGCAAACAGCTTCCCTGGGTCCTTGAAACACTCTCCTGCCCACAGGCAGTGTGTGGGACTCCTCTATTTAAGGCTCTTCCTTCCCCTGCTCACGCCGCAGCCCCAGCACTGCAGGCTCTGCGTTCAGATAACCTTGGGGCAGGGAACAGGACCGCACTGCCAGCTACAAACCTGCTCTGCTTTCACACAGCTCAGACCCAGGCAAACTGCTCCACGGGTCCCCGAGCCACTCATACCATTACCTTGGCCATAAATCAGCCTTACCTTCCCCCAGCTTCCCAGATGTGGCTCCACAAAACATTTTGCTAGAACAACTCTGGGGCTTCGAAACAACCCCAGCTCGCACACAGCTCTGCCCTTCCAGGAGGCAGCAGTAGCCAAAGAGAAGTTTGAAGGGGAAGAGAAGAAAAACATAAAAGACCCTGAGATGGATGGGCAAGCAGATAGCTTCACAGCTCATGCCAATGCTTTCCATCTCCTTCCTATTTTGCATTAAATCACGCAGAAGAGCCCATCATGCTGCCGTTGAAGCCAGGTGATGTTTTGCCATCGGCTTCAAGGACATCAGGGCTGTGCCCCACAGCACAGCAGGGAGAGCCGGAGGGGTTGTGCCTGCCAGAGGCACAAGATCCCCCCAAGCACACAGGAAGCCTCCCAGGACCTGTGCTGCTACACCTGCACGGCACAGGCTGCCTGCGCTGCCTTGGCACTGCCCTGGCTCCGCCGGCACTGAGCCCCCCCAGCCCTGCCTCTCCCCGGGCACTTACCTGGGGCTGCTCCCACAGGTTCATTCCCCCATTTTCAGCTCAGGCTCAGTGCCCAGGGTCTGTCGCTTTGCCCTCAGCACTGCTCAGCCCAAACTGCACCTCCCTGCAGGGAGGTCAGTGCCCCATGGCAGCCCTTTTAATGGGTCTGTCCCAGCTGCAGCCCAGCAGCTCCCGCCTGGTTAATGCTCACAGCACACACCTGCCTCACTCTTGATGAGGCACCTACGGTTTTGGCTAAAGGAGATGATGAAAGCTGCACTGAGGGCAGGGCTGCGGGGATGCGGCAGTCTGTCCAGCTTGGGGCCAGCCCCCGTGTATGTTGAGTTACCAGTATTTGCTATGTTATTGCTTCCCATCCCTCACCTGCTCCCACCTCTGCCAGCTCCCTTGGAGCACGGCGCTTTCTGCTGGAGCTCTGTTCATTATCCACCCTCGGTGCTCAGCGTGCGGCCCCCAGCCTCATTCACCTCGCCTGCTGCCAAGAGGGAGCTGCTCCCCCTCCGCCGGCTCCCCGCTCGGCTCCAGCAGCACGGGAGTGTCTCAGAGGCTCCTCCGGCTCCCGCGCTGAGCCGGGGCAGGTGATGTTATCCCCAATTTACGGATGGGTAGTGGAGGACTGGAGAGATGCAGATCACAAGCGTCTGCTCATTTTGGGCGCTCAGCCGGAGCTGCGCAGAGCCTGGGATTTCACAGCCCTCAGCACAGCCCTGGAAATAGGCTCTGCGCGGGAGGTGGCAGCGCTGCCACCCAGCCGGCCGGAAGCGCTGCCAGAGCCTGCGCTGCAAGCGGGGCTAAGGACGACGAAACCCAGACCCCAAGGAACAAAGCTTCTGGATGCCAACGGGATGTTCTGCTTCTCCTGTTTTCTGGAAGACCTTTTCTCATCCTGGGTGGGAGATCTGTCCAAACTGACAATGCAAATAATTTCTAAACAAGCAACTGAACTTGGATATCCTGAAAAGCCCTTGCTTAAGACACAGGGCTGCTTCCGAGACCCTCTGGTGAGTGGTACAGACACAATACCCGACGTACGCACCGAGATGCTACAGTTTTACATACACTGCACTCGGACTGAACCGCAGGTGATGGAGACCAGCTCACACATACCAAACACCTGTGACAGACGTGGCCACTGCAGGCAGAGAGGGCCGTTCTGTTGCAGTGGGCCCGCACCCCAGCGTACCATGCCGCACCGTACCATACTGCACCGTACCGCACCCCTTGTTCCCCCGGGCCAAGTGCTCGCTGCCTGCAGACGGGCTGTGCTGCGGGAGCGCGGCTCAGGGGCGGAGGCGCTGACACGTCTGTCTCTCACTTCAGCCGCGAGCGAGCTAGGACAAACAGGAAAGCCATACGGCACACCTCTATAGGGATGCAGAGAAGCTCAGCCAGGGGGGTGCCTGTTCCCCCAGGGGATGAGCTGATGGCCCCTGCCCGGCAGCAGGGACCTGCCCTTCTCTGGCTGAGGCTGTGGGGCAGCAGCAGCAGTCGTGCTTCCCACAGCAGCAGCAGGAATTGGAGCAGGTTGGGGCAATATGCAGAGTAGATATAATTTAAAGCTATTATTATTACTTAAAATTATTTAAAACATGCATGCCACCTCCCCCCTGGCCTCACTGCCATCCCTGTGCCCTCGCTGGAGCATGCTTTGACTGCTTGGTGACAGAAGCAGAAGACCCAGTTCCCACTTCTCCCCCAGCTAAGAGGTCTCACACCCTGGGCTGCAGCTCTCCTACTTCCTATGAAAGGCGTAATCGCTCTTGTCCTCCTTCGGCTTCTCACGTTGGAGGGAAGGCCAAAGACTAATGTATAGAAAACCCTTTCATCCTTGGCTGAAGCGTGCTGAGGAATGACAAGAGATTCTCCCAGCGCAGAGAGGAGCCTCGGGGCTGCGAGAGGCTTCCAGACACTGTTGGCAGCCACCAGCTTGCTGCCGCACTGTGGGCTGGCAGGCAGGAGCGGCAGGTCCCCGTCCGGAGGGGACCCTGCTCCGCTGCCTCACGGGGTCCCCGTTTCCCCAGCCCGCTCTGCGGCAGCGTCGCCGGCTGCTCGGCGGTGAAGCCACGCAGCACAGCTGCTGCGCCGTGATAAGGTTTGCTCAGCTGAGCAAGGCTGTTAAGGCAAATGGAGGATTTGGCAAGGATGCTGTGCAGCCTGGCAGAAATGACTGCCTTGGCTGGCTGGTAAGGCAAAGCTGGAGCTGCTGCAGGCTCAGGGCGGCAGGGAAAGTCAGTGTGAGATTGCAGTCTGTCTCATGAAGTGACAGTGACCTTTCCTGGCCTTTCCCTTTCCCAGGGTCAGGGTCGGGCAGGAGGCAGCCCAGAGGGAAGGCAGCCAGTGACTCTCGCAGCCCCTTGCAATTGCTCATGCGATGACGTCATGTGATGCAATTGATGATGATGATGCATCAAAGCACCCTGACAGTTGTGAAAAATAATTTTAAGTTGGTCTTTAACATCCAACCGAGCATCAGCCAGGCTGTCCCGAGGGGTTTCTGCTCCCTTGTCAGGAGGGAGCCCAGCCGCACCAGGGGGGACAGAGGTGCCACCCCTGGGACCAGGGGTAGTTCTGCAGGACATGAGCGGCTCGACGAAGGTGCCAGCAGCATAAGCCAACACTGATTTTAAGAAGTTAAAATCAGGAATAGTCGAAAAGGGTAGTCGCTTGTTGGTAGCCTCTTTGGGGGTTGCTTTCCCCTCCCCTTGCAATTCCAGGCGCGAACCGAGAATAAAGGTATAATTAGGGGACAATTACCAAATCACCAGCAAAATTGGAAATGTGAGTGTTTGAGAGGCACAAACACAAATGTCACCCTCAAATGCTGCCTTTTGTCACTGCTTTCCACTGCCCAAGTCCCACGGGGTGTATTGTGAATGCCAACACCCCCGCAGGCTCCCAGCGGCTCCCAGCAAGGCTGGGGGGTCACACATCCCCCTCCACTCCCTGCGCCCACCCCCGGGCTCCTGTCCTGGCCCAGTTCTCCTCCTTCAATACAAACCGCTTGGCAAAAAGCAAATGCACAAAGCCCCCAGTGAGGGCGGTGGGATGGCAGTGAGGTGCTGCTCCTGCTCCCACACCTGCCCTCTGCTTTCCCTTGCCCGCCTTATCATTTCTTTATGACTCTGTTTGTCTCTGTACAATAAAACAACACAATTACTAATAACCTGACGTGGGAATGGCTAAGCCATCCTCTGCAGCCCGACAGTGCCAGGTTTGTCTATAGATTGTGGCGTCAGGAGATAAGAAACAGGCAATATCTGAGAAAATCATCATGCAATATCACCTGTCCAGCAGCCACAATCATTTCTCCTGCCACTCCCCATGATGACTATGAAAAACCCTGATATTTTCAAGCCTGTCAAATGCAGTCACTCACCCAGTGTGCAAATGATTTTTGCAAGGGTCAGGGAGACGAGCAAAGCCCAGGTGTCCTGCCACATGTTTCAAAAGAGAGCAAAATCGTGTTGTGAGAAGACCTTTCCACCCCATCTCGTTTGGGCAAGTGAGCCGCGGGTCGGCAGCAGCCCCAGTGCAGGGAGGGCAGCAGCAAGAGCACGGCCAAAGCAACAGGGAAAGGTGGGATGGAGGAATGGACTGTGGCAGTTTTAGCATTAACATCCTTGTAAACCCTTGGAACCGAGAGTGCGGTTAAATGATGGCGAATCAGCCCTGCTGCTGAGGCTGTCTGCCATGGAGCACGGTGAGGATGGGAAACCCGCCTCTGGGAGCCTGATTACCAACGATGTGCAAACAAATGCAAAACATCAAGTTGCTATAAGAGCAACTCAATTACAATCTGGCCCTTTTGCCGGCGCTGGCCCAGAGGCAGAGCTGCTAAGGGAGGCCGGCCGGGTTTTCTGGTCCTGCCAAAGGCAGCTGGCCCTCCTCTGGTTGTGGAGCGTGAGCTAACCCAAATGCAGAAATCCCACTTTGTCCTCATGTTTCTCTGGAGACCACAGAGCGAGCAGACCTTCCTTTGTGCCAGATGCTCTGCATCCCTCCCAACCTCGGACAAGTGAGAGACCAGACCAGGCAAGCGACGCCATCGCTCAACAGCTTTACCTAGGGAAGCCCATGGCCAGGCAGAGATGTGCTGCCCGTAACGCAGCGCCTGAGGTCCAGAGAGTGACCGTGAGAAGTCTATGCTTTTCTGTCTCCGACAGAATCACTCCAAAGGACATGGGACAGTTTAAAGCACGAAGCATATCCTGGCCTGAACTTTTCATTTTGAAGATACTGTTAACTACCTGCTGCAAGTAGATGGTTAAAAGATAACACAAATGTAAAATAAGAAAATTTCGGAAAGCATCCCCGAGTCCCCAGGACTGACCCGCCGGCCCGTGACACAAGTGGTGTTTTACGCCGGGGGTTGTGTAACAGATCTGCCGCGCAGCGATGCAGCCCGCTGCTCCTCCCCGGAGCCGCCGCAGAGCTGTCAGCACGCACAAGCCGCGGGAGAAGACACCAGTTGTCACCCCGGCACTGTCATTCTTTATCACAGCAGGTGTCTACTTAATCAAAGATGTATCTCAAGATGCCCGCTGCTGCGGTCCTCCCAGGCGAGCCACAGCTCATTACAGCCCGAGCAGTGGGACTGCGCAGAGCGAGCAGCAATGGATGCATTCCCGGGGTGCCTCACCCCAGAGAAAAGCTACAGAAAACCTCTGCTGCTGAGCCTGAAGTGTCAGCCAAAGCAAACCCACCCTTGAACCCTTAGGAAGGGGCGTGAAACCACCCTCTCCACACCAAGCACTAACCCAAAATGCAGTCAAACACCAGCTTCAAGGAATCTGCTTCCAAGTGTCATTTAAAAAATTGAAGTGAGTTTTAGGTGTTGTAGCACAGTTGCAGCCCATACCGATGAGGGAGCAGGGCAGCGGGCGGGCAGGAGCCCTCCCCGGTTCCTCCAACATCGCAGGCGCGTGGAGAAAACCCTCGCTGAGCGCGCGGCCCTGCTCGTGCCCTGCTGTGCTTCCCCGCTCGCTCCCCGTCTCCCCGCAGGTGCTTCAGAGTGACTCAGTAAATGGGGTGGGCACCTTTCCCCTCAGATGTCTTTGACTAACTCACCCTCAGCACCTATCAGCGCTGATGTGCATTAATGACAGTGGATACATCGCATCTGCATCCTGCCAGTGCACAGCCGTGAGTCAGCCAGAGACACTCATCGGCAAGGTGAGCCAGGGATTAACCCCCCTGCCAAGCAGGACCCCTCGGGCAGCAGCTTAGCAACCCCCCTATACTTACAGGTTAGCCCATTTATATAATTTTAAGAGCAATTTTGATTTGCCAGAAAAAGGAGCTTGATGTCTATTTATGAAGTGCACATTGCGTTCATTAAAAACCCATGGTGAAATCCATGTGAAAAGTAACCGCCGAGATGTGAGAAGCACTGAGCAAGTTTAATACCATGGCTGTCTCACCTCGTCTCATCCCAAATAGCACGGGCAATTGAAGAGCATCACAAGTCTCCACACCTGGACTGTTACCCTGAACCACTGTGCTAAAGAGCACCGCGGGGTCCAGGTGGGCTGTGCTGGTGGGCAGGGAAGGGTCTTTACCCTACGGACCAGCGATAATGGTGCTGTGTGCCTTTCCAGGAGCTGTATAAGAGACAAACACTGATGAATCCACCCGGCCTCACATTACAAAAAGCAAAACTCATGCAGAGAGAAGGGAAGTGATTTACCAAAGGCCATGTAACTCTCAGCAGCGGAGCCAAGCATCTCTCCCTGCTCCCTGGCTGCTCTCAGCAAACATCATCCACTGGCAACTCCTGGCCAGCCCGCGCCAGCGCCCCACCTTCCCGGGGAGTGGGGAGAGGAGGATCCGGCATCAATCCATGGGGCATCCTCCCCCAAACCACAGCCTACACTCCCAGCCGCCAGCCCTAGCACCGGGGCTTGCAGCCTTCATTAGCCATCCCTAATTATTTACAGCCGTAATGGAGATAGTGACCTTGCATGGGAAAAAAACCCACTTGAGCCTCATTCAAATTCAGACTTCCACCTCTATTAAACAGTAACAGCTCTTGAGATGACAGACTCTGCACCACGCCTATGCAGCAATAAAATGCCTGTTTCTGAGCTGTTCACAGCATACATTTTACTCATCACGTGCTGCTCACAGGCAATGTGGGAACCAGCTCTCTACACCACCCCAGAAGATCGGATTTTTGTCCAGATAAATGCTGCAGTGTCCCAGGAGGGTAAATTCTGCACCCCCTGTTTGAAGTGACAGTTTCTCAAAGCAGAGCTGGTGGCAGTGAGCTGGAGCATGGCTCCTCTCCGGACACCTTCCAAACAGCAGTGAGATCCAAAGGCACGGCTGCCTGGATGCACAGCCCCGGCTGGCAGCGGCCTGGGACACCTCTCTGTCCAAAAGGATTTTTATGGCTCTTGGCACTTGGCCACATGCCACAAGAACACGGGTCTGGAGCAGACCGAGGGTCCAGTTAGCCTGATTTCCATCTCTATCAGAGGACAGTAATTAATGCTTATTCAGTACATCCTCCACCAAGCCGAGGTTCAGGGACTTCCTAAGTCAGAGGTTATGCCTGGGGCATCGTACGCGACACCTTGCAGACCCCATGTTTAAGGCATTCGTTCAGTCCTGTTTTGACCCCAGTGACAAAACTGACCCCAGTGCCAGGCACGTGCCCTGTCCCCCCCTCAGTGCCGTGCTGGTGGAAAGGCTTTCTGGGGGTGGAGGGGAAGGCTTGTTAAACCTGCAGTGTGGTAATTACATCAGATATTCTCAAATGAGTAACTGGTCCCTCTTCACCTTCACCCATCACTATCATCTTCAATGTCTCCATCATTTACTTTCCATCACACAAGTTAACTTGATACCTCCTAGCTCTCATATAATGAAGAGCAATTAACCATTCCCCATTCACCTCCCCAACCTCCCACGCTGTTACAGACCTGTCCTGTCTCCCCCTCCATCACCTCCAGCCCATGCCGATGGCCCCCCCTCCACACGGCCATCACCCCAGGGCTCTCCCTGCTGTGGTGCCAAAGCCAGCGAGCATCCCTGGGTCAGAGCCACGTGCAGTGGCATCGGCACAGGGGGCCATGCTGGGACTGCCGGGTCGGTGGGCTGGAGCAGCCGCCTGCCAGGGAGGTCAGCGTGGCTGTGTATGGAGAGCTTGGCAGCCACAGCAGAGACACCATCACCAGCACTGGTGCCACTGGCAGCATCGTGGAGCTGGACCAAGAGCACTGTGGAGAAGTGTTCAATTGCAAGACGGGTTGTTGATGAGAATCTATTACAGACACCAACCAGACAGAGGAACAGGATGAGCACTCCTTAAATACCTACCTATAATGAGTAGCGAGAAAAAGTGCTCTATCATGGATGATTGCAATCTCAGGGACATTTGCTTGGCGCTTTTAAAAATTAAAGATAATAACTTTCTAACAGAAACAATATTGCTGTCACCTTGGGGAAATTCTCTGCTTGGCCTCACTCAGAAGGACTGAGAGGAGCTGAAAGCAGGGGAAGAGCTGGTGGCTGTCTAGGGGCAGCAGCTTCCAGCCCCATTTAATGCCTTCGGTGCGAACCAGCTCAGCTCAGCGGAGCCAAAAGCAACCACAGACAAAACCAATTGAGGGAAAAGCATAAATGCAGAAGCACAATTGCGACTCAGGAGCAAGGGCAGAGCGCTTCCCCCGCGCCCCACGCTTCTGTCAGGCCTGCTGAAAGGGGAACTGAAAATTGCAATTAAAAAATTAAAACTCAGGGCTTTGAATATTGGAAGTAGCAGTCAGGACATGCACATGGCTGATAAGAGAAGCTAATGGGATCAGTTAAAATAAATCTGCAACCAAAAGGTTTAAGCAAAACAAGGAGGAATTCTTTAGTCGCGTTAGAAGAAAGGAGCTTTACCGCCGATGTAAATCACTTCCAGATCATGACGGTGCAACTGTCAGTCATGAAGCGGCAGTGACACACAATTATTTATTCATCAGCTACTTCTGTTCTGTACTTGCAGACAAATAGGCTCCTGTATTCCGCCAGGAGTTAGGGAGGATGCTAAACAGCAACTATTAAGTGTAAACATGAAACTGGTAGGACTAGAGAACTTTCTCCCAAGAGCGTTCAGAGAATAGGCTGAGAGGTTTTCTGAAGATCTAAAATGGATTTTAATAAATCTTGGCATTCTGTTGAATTTCTAGAAGACAGGAAAAGCTGGTTTAACATTTAGTCAGCCTGTGCCATGGGCGATGGCGACGGGCAATGGTAGGAGCTGCGTCCCCAGCATCGCCTGTGGGTTAGCTGAGGTGGGCAGCGGCAGGGAGGAACCAGGGGATGAGATAAATGTCAAACAGCCTGGTGGAAAATAGATTTATCAAACTTCATAAATTTTTCTTCATATGGTTACAAATTCGGTTGATAAAGGAAATCAGTAACATAATACATTTAAGAGTTCCACAGGGTATTTGATTTAGCTCTCCCGAATAAGTGGAAGACCAGTATTATGCAGAATCAACAGCGTTTTATTAAAGGGACTGGGAGGCAGATTGCAGAGATTGTACATTGTCATCCGATGGGATGTTTCTACACGGGATCACCTGTTACCGGAATAGTGTTGAGCTATAACAATGTCTTTATCAAGAGTATGAAAGAAAACATGAAATAATTGTGGGTAAAAGAGGCAAAGGGCAGAGATTATTTCTTATGTTCAACAGAAGCCTGAGGGGCTCATTTCTTTTCCCAGTGCAACAGCTGGCCGAGGGACACGGCAGATTCACTCTCAGCTGAAGCCTCCAGGAGTGACCATCTGTCTAAAATGCACCAGGAGCCAAGCAGAAGCTGCAGGTCAGGTGTAGCAATGGCTCAGCGGGGTCCTGTGGGCTGTAGGGGTCAACTGACAATACTCGTAATACTAGGTTTTAATCTAGACAAAGAAATATCAGGTTTTAATCTAGACCCCCAAAAAAGACCAAAACCCAAGCAAAGCTCTCCAGGTTTGGCAGGGAAGGATTACTGGCTTGGCAAAGGCTGCGTTGATGCTGCTGGCGGGACGCTGGAGGGGGTTGCTGGGACAGGTCCGAGCAGGACAGCTCGGCTGAGGAATGGCTCGGGGTCCCCGCATCTTCACACAGCCGCATGCAGGCGTGTCCTCTGCAAAGCGCCCCGCATCCTCTGCAAAGCGCCCCACGTCCCGCCCCAGCTGAGGATGCGCCAGCAGCAGGGACGGCAGGACGCCATGGTCCTCCAGAAATGGAGGCAGGCAGAGCAACGCTCATGGTCCTCCAGAAATGACGGAGCACTTTATTCTGATGAGGGAAATGAAGGAGGAAAGGAAAAGTACCATATTGCCTTAAAACATGGTATTTCAAGCAGCCTTGGCCAAATTCTCCTGCTCCTTCTGCCTGTTTCAGCTCCACATGATTCCATGGAGCCAGTCCCAATCTATACCACGCAGCAGGGAGGACAAGGAGGCTCCCTGCGTTTAACGATGCTGAATTTAATTAAGTTTGATGAAAAACAAAGTTCTTTTACTTGCCTAAAACCAACACAAGCCTAAGCAGCTATTTCTCAACTTCAGCTTTCTCCCTGAAGTGGCATGCATTTCCCTACCTTTTATATTAACAAGGAAGTCACAGAGGAAAACAACTGACGATAAACAGCCACAGGGGACACACACCGACAAACGCTGGTCACGTTTGAGCGGGAAGTACAAGAAGACACCTACTAAGTACTTGCATATTGTAAAAGTGATAATTAGAATCCAAACGCTGCAATTTAAAACAGAGGCTATCCTAGCACAGCAGTCTGGGAACGCCTGCCTGGGCTCCAGATATTGAGTCAACCACTAATTTGTGTTTTCCAGCGTGGGTGTCTCTACATAGGTCTGCGGCGGCTTCATTCAAGATTTATCCGCTCTCGCCTATGGGCTTTTGATGCTCACGTGGTACAAGCAGCTCCCACGCAGGCGCTGCGCGTGTGTGACTGACATGGATTTAAAGAGCATCTGCGACGGAGCGTGCACCCAGCGCTCACGTCGGTCATTTCAATAATCTGCCACGCACACTCAGCCAGACGAGCGACTGGAGCTCGCCACTTAATTCCTGTTGTTACACACATTAAATCCCCGTTAGCGGCAGAAAGTTCAAGGCCGAGGTGCTTCCCGATGGGCAGAGAGCACTGCTCAGTGCTAAAAGCATCTTCTGCACCACAGGAGAAGTGGCCCGTTCGACTGACCATGTTCATTCCCAGCACAGGATGATCAAGTGCAACCTTTGTCTATTTTTCAAGCCAGATCCAATGAGTGCACAGAAATTAGAGACACAGCGAGGCCCTGCCAGCAGGAATCAGACAGGACCTGCTGCACGTAAAAGTATTGGGTGCAGGGGCTGAGCACCCAGCACTGCCCTGGCGCAGGGCGCGCTGGTGGAGAGAGCGGCCGAGCGGCTGCAGCAGCGATCCTCAGCTCCGGGGGGGCTCAGCCCCTGCTGCAGCACTGTCCTTCCTCTGCGCGGGAACATGCGCAGCTTGGCTGGGGGAAGTTTTCCATTCCCAGCATCACATCAGTTAACAGCCTGTGAGACACCAGCTCATTTCTCCAGCGGAATTCTGGAGGGTGATGAGCAGCACCGCTGCAGCCCCCCAGCACCGTCGCAGCCCCACGTGCTCACCCCAAACACTGGCTGGGACCCTCCCCGCCCGGCCGCTGACTCGGTGCCGTGTGCCCCCTGCAGCCCCCGTTACCCACCCGCACTCTCACGCACACGCAAGGGATGACAGAGCCTGTGCCCAGCGCGAGGCCTTGATTGCACCATGGCCACGGCCGAGCAGCACCGGCATGGCAGTGTGCAGAGCCGCCCTGCTCCCGCTCCCACCCCGGCAGCTGTCGGCGTGCCGGCCCGGGGGAGAACGTGCAGTGGGGAGTGATGAGCCCCACGCTGAGCACGTGCCCCACTGCTCCCAGCCTCGCGGCCGGGCTCAGGGCGAGGGACTGTGATTCAGCTCTGAGCTCTGGCATGGCACTGTTAAGCCCTTTCCTGAGTGTGCTGTGCCCAAGAGACCGGGGCCTCACTGGCTCCTTCCAAAGCAGTGATTTATCGCAGTGAGGGAAACATAAAACATTCACTGAAAAAAAATACAGCCAGCAAAACCAAGAATTTTGGAAATTACTCATGCCTCCAGTGATCCCATCTTTCACAGCCCTGGCTGCTGCCTCCTCGGCTCCCTCAGCCCAAGAGGGGAGACAGATTATCTCAAATTATTTATTATGGAATTAGAGCCTGATCCAAACCCTCCTTGAATCAATAAGAAAGCTCTGACTGCCTTCACCGGGTTTAGGACCAAGCACCAGGGACAGACAGGGTATTTCTGCATCCATGGCCGTGACTCACCGAGAACTTTCCAATGTGGAGGGAGCAGCTCGGCCACCGCGGCTCGCTTGCCCCCACCGCCGGAGGTGTCGCTCCTGGGCTGGGGGGAGCCCGATGCCCCCAGGGCCCTGTAGGATGGTGGGTCAGGTCCCCCCGAGTACGCAGGACACCAACTGCTGCCACTAATTTTAAAAGTTACAGCCCAGTGTGATTCCATCAGCCACTTTTTGCTGCGCAGGTACCAGCACCTGGCTCCGTTCAAGCTCATGTTTAAGCACAGCCTACTGTTGCTCATAAAAATCTCAACCAGTAGCTTTGGGTCAAAACTGCCCCCAAAGCGTGGCCTGTGCTGCAGGAGGGCAGCAGCTGCCGTGGCCTCTCCAGCTGGGCACTGCTGCAGGAGTGAAGCAACGGGGTGAAGCAACGAGGCCGGGCAGGCGGGAGCCCGGGTGTGGGGCAGCCGCGGCGGAGCAGCCCGGCCGTGGGGCAGCCCAGGCAGGCCGTGGGGTGCAGTCCTCGAGGAACAGTGGAGGGACAGGCTGCGGTGGGGCAGCAGCAGCAGCACACCTTGCCCAGCTCTGCAGTTCAGAGGGGAAGGGCTGGCACCGGTGGTGGGGATCGGCCATAAAAATGCCGGGTGTGATGGGTTTCCCCCGGACAGGGACACGGTGCCTGCGGAGCATCGCAGAGGGGGGAGAGGCTGAGGGGCTTTGCTCTCTGAGCGATTCACATCAAAACAGCCCCCGGGGCCGGGAGAGGGACCTGTGGCCTCTCAGCCTGAAGCTCCCCGTCTCCCCGATAGCGGGCACAGGCGCCGCGCTGCCGGGAGGATGCACAGCGCGGCGGCCCAGGGACAGCGCCGGTCCCCGGGCACGGGGGACCCCAGCACCCCGCGGCCCGGCTCCACCCGGACCTCGCGTCCTGCGTGCAGGAGCCACCCGCGAAGTTTCGCCCTCGCCCGCGGCGGTGCCACACCAAGCGCCGTCTCCCTGCCCGGGGAGGGGAGGGCGGCAGCCGGGGGGCGGCGGGGCCGCCCAACAGCCCGGCCGGGAGGGATGCTCCGCTCGCCGGCCGCGGGTGCCGGGGCTGGCCGGGGGCCCGGCTCTGGGGTGGGGGGGGGTCCCGGGATGCCCCTGCCCTCCCCCGAAGTTTTGGGCAGGGCCCCCCGCGGGGCCGGGGGGGGGGGCGCGGCGGGGCGCCCCGGCGGGGCGGTCGGTACCTTCCAGGCAGCACGTCCTCCAGAGCCCCGAGTGGGTCATCACCTCCTCGTTCTTGCGGCTCGTGTCGTTGTCGCTCGTGGACTTAGTCCTGCACACGCCGCGCGAGTAGAGCCAGTAGTCGGTGCCCACGGCGATGGTCATCAGGCTGAAGGCTGCGAAGGCTCCCACCGTGGTGATGAGCATCTGGACGCCTCTGTCACACATCCTCATGCTGCTTCATCCTACGGCGGCGGCTCGCAGGGGAAGGGCCGGCGCCGCCGCCCGCCGCCGCGCTCCGCGCTCGGCGCCTCATGCCCCCGCGGCCCGCGGCGAGCCGGGCCCCCGCGGCGGCGCTGCGCGGGGCCGCCGAGCCCCCGGGCCCCCGGCCGGCATGGCCCCCGCGGCGGCGCGGGGCGCGGAGCGGCTCCGCCGTGCGCCCGCGGCGGGAGCGCGGCGCCTCTCCCGGCGCCTCCCCCGCGCCGCCCGGCCAAGGCATCCGCGGGGGGCGGCGGGGGCGGGGGGCAGCGGAGGGCGGGCCGCGGGGGGCCGCGCCGCCTGGAAACCGCCCCCCGCCCGGCCGGCGGCGGGGGCAGCGCCCGCCGATGGGGACCGGGACCGGGAGCTCGCCCCGGGGTGCCGGGAGGGGAGGGGAACGGCCCCGGCGGGGCGGCCGGGGAACCGGGAGGGGGAGCCCGCTCCGGGGTGCCGGGACCGGGACCGCGCGGGGGAGCCCACCCCGGGGTGCTGGGACCGGGAGGGGACCGACCCGTTGGGAGGCCGGGGACCGGGAGCCCAGCCCGGGGTGCCGGGACCGCCCCGGGGGACCGGGACCGCGCGGGGAGCCCACCTCGGGGTGCTGGGACCGGGACTGCCCGGGGGACCGCTCCGGGGGTGCCGGGCTGACACCCGCCCCCAGCCCCCCGGTACGGGGCAGCTGGGCTCCCCGGCCCCCTCCCGGCCTCGGCCGGGAGCCCTGGACCGCGATCCGCCCCGGCACTGGAGCTGCTCCCCGGTACCGGTGCCGAGCTGGCTGCGAGGGGCTCGGGGCCGCGCACCGACCCAGCCCCGGGGCGGGGGGGCACAGCACCAGCGGCCCCGGGGGATGCCCCAGCACCAGCCCCCGCTGACACGGAGCTGGCCCCCAGGAGACCAGCTTTTGTCACCTGCACAGACCAAAACCAACGCAGGTGCCAGCAAACAGCCGCTGCACCTTGGGGTGTTCTCCACACCATGCTCCTTAATTGTTTGCCACCAGTTAAAGCCCTCACTCTCTCTGCCCCTCTCTGTTGTCTCCGCGTCTCTCAAACATTTTTGCAGCCAGTTGGAGGAGCTTATGACTCATGTGACCTTTCAAATAAGCCCTATAATATACTCACCTCTTAAATTAATAGTATTTTAAGGGCTACGGGTGAGACAGGAAAGTATATGATTTACCTTATAGTGTGTACGTCCACAGTTCTCATTTGTATGCACTCACATATAAATACAAGTTATTTACTCCCAAAATGCAAACAGAAAATTATGAAGGTTACCAAAAACTCGGGTACTGAGAAATTAAGAAGTGTGAAAATTAAGTAGCCTCCTCAACCTTAAATCACCTTCTTTGTGCATACTCATTAGGCAGGGCATGCTGATTGCAACGCCGCAGTATTTCTTCCCCAGCACCCTGCCGCGCGCAGTGCGCCCGCTGTACCGGCTGCCCAGCTGTGGGTCACCCTGGTTTATTCCCCTGCTTCGTTAGGGGCCCTTTGCCTCGTTTACTGCCTCTGTTGAGAGCCCAGCTCTCCCGGGTGCACAGCACCAGTTCCTGCCGTTCCAGTGTTTCCACCCGGAGAGCTGCGGTGCCCGGTGGGCTGGGGGCTGACAGCACTCTCTGATGAGGGTGAGGATGGAGACTCCGGGATTGTGGTCAGAAGCATCCACCCAAGTTGAATCACAGGGCTTTTTTCTGTGTATTTTTTGAGGAGGTGTTATAGTTGCCCAGTTTCTGTGACTGGCGTTGGCAGCGGTGCACGACGGTCACAGGTCACACCTTGGCGTCGCAGCCTGGACACCAAGATGAGCCCTGTGCAGCCGGGATGCTGCTCCTGAGTGATCGGGTGGGTACCACGAAGGTAGCTCTGGGCAAGGTGCGGGGAGAGACGGTGCCTCTCCAGGACAGCTGCCTCAGCCTTGGCATTACGCTCCCTCGTCCTGCCACCTCCACCACTCCCACCGCCTGTCACCCAGCTCCTGCAGCGCGTGGGGCAGAGCCTGACACCAGCACCCGGCCTGGCCCCCATCCTGCGCAGAGGCAGACGTCCCGGGGAGGAGGCAGCAAAGATATCTCACACCTACAGCGAAGGGGCTGCAAATTGCATTCCGAGTGGGGGATTTTGCAGCCTTAATTGTGTTATTTTAACATAGTGTGTGTAGGTGTGTGCAGAGTGCACATGTACCGTTTCCTAGGCTTTTAACAAAGCAAGCTCAAACAGAATCAAAGTCCATGTCGGATCATGTTGGACCTTGTAGGGGTTGGTGGCAGGGCACCCCTTGCCAAGCCCTGCACTCCTGTTACCACTCGTTGCAGGGAGTAGCCAGTCCCAGGAGTGAGCCTGGAGCTCTGCCCAGAGCAGCCACCCCAGGGGACACACAGGGGGTTCACTAAGATTTGCAGCCAACAAGAATCTGGGGACCTTGACACCCCGCTTTGCAGCTCAGGCTCTGGAGGGCAGCGTGCTCTGGTGGTCACAGCCTGGCGCCCTGCCCCATGCAGCCTGGGCTCCTCCAGCCCTGGCCCCCGGCACCCCTTGCTGTTCACTGCCTTATCCATCACCATCTACCTGCTCGCAGATCTGGACTCTTCTGAGTTCGGCAAAGTGGAAACAAATAACAGAAACCAGCTCATGCTGCAAAGATTGTACAACTTGTGCAAAAAAAAGCTGTCCTTTGCAGGCAAAAATGTCCTAAACCGAGATCTGTTAGGCTTTGTTCTTCCAAATCCAGCGATGAAAGCTCTGCTGCATTTAAATTGGCAAAGTGACAGAAAGTAAGTAATCAGAAATAATCCCTAGCTGGATTAGGTTTTTTCCTTGAAGGAAGAGAGGCTCTGATACAAGGCGAGTTTAGGTCATTAGCAATGCAGTGAGATGCTCAGCTCCAGCCTTGCCTAGTCCTCACTTCATTTCCCTGCTCCCAGGGGCTGCAAGGGGATAAGGACTCCAGAGCCTTTGGCACATGTGTTCATCCTTCCCCACTCCTACGAGGGGATTATTTATATCTGCACACGCTTTGGAAACGCTGGTTGCAATCTACTGGCTCTAACAGGACTCCAGTGGTGAGGCGGGTGTGTCCTTACGTGATGCGCTACTGAGATCAGGGAGGTTCTCCTAGATGTGACACGAGTGAGCAATGCCATACGTGTGAGCTCGTACGGTTGCTTACCAGCTCTGCAGCTCCCTGCTGGACGTCCGACAGTTTAGTAGCAATAAAAATAGCAGGGGAGAGAAACAGAAATCCATTCTTATTAAGCCTTTTTACTCTGGGAAGATGCAAAGGCAGTGCAGGAGTGGGCATGCATGGGCTAGCAAGCAGCACGCAGCCTCTCGGGAGACCCAGGTGAACGCGCTTATGGCAGCTGCATGCTAAAGGCCACCTCGCTTTGCCCACACTTCTGCTTTCACATGCACCAGCTGCACACACTGGCGTGCCTTACCATTGCATCTGCTCTTTTCTTCCTCTGCACCAATACCCTGGGGTAGACAAAACAAGTTCGGGAGAGGGAAGGGGATGACAGGGGACAGCAAACGTCACGCCAGTGCCACAGGGTTCCCCCAGCTGCTCCGTGCTGGGTACAGGCTGTTGTGTGCAGTTCAGCAGCTCCCCATCCCAGCAGCCCTGCTGGGGACATCCCAATCCCAGTCCCGGGCTGCGGGAGGGAAGCCGAGGGATTCCCTTCCCCAAGGTCATACAAAGACCAGTCTCTACATGGAGCATGACTGCATGGGATGGGAGGGAAAGGAGGAAGATTATCAAAGGGATTCTATGAGGCAGTGGTACCACAGAAGTAATAAAAGAACAAATATCAGGAGATTAAAAGATATTTTGTAGTCTGAGTCTAGCCGGACCATGCTGAACCACCATGAAAGGTTTGCTGCTGCTCTGACCCACTGCAATTTAATTGATTTGATTTAAATTCTTTGAAGAAGAAGTGGATAACGAATAATGAGGCAAACAGGATTGTAATGCAAATGAAAGAGATGAAAGATGGCTTTAGGGAGACGGCTCTTGAAGGTCAGAGTCTAACGCAAAGCTGCTTCTGGTCACTCATTCAAACATTAATGAGGCTGTGTTCCTCCTGATGTCTTTGATGGATGGAGGGATGGCCTGGGAGGCAAGCGCTGTGCTGATGCCTGGCCTTTCTTCTCCTCGCGCCAAGCGCATCATCCCCTCGCAGCGCTGGGGAGGATTTTACCTGGCATGTTGTAGGGACTTGGGGTTTTGCTGCCCATCTTACACTGGGTAAGCAGACTTCTTAATCAGGTTCTTCCAGATACTCCGATGGAGACTCTAACTTCAGAATTAATTAACTTCACTATCAAAAGCTGAGTCATTTGTCACAATGGTTTTGTCATTAGCTCCCATAATTAAGGAAAGTGTCACAAAACCAAATGTTTCACTTACACAAGCCAGGATAACTGAAGCTCAGAAGCATTTCCGACATGCTGGGAATGGGCACATCAGCAAAGCTGGGGAGGGGCTCGACTGGCCAACCCGAAACCCTGCACCAGGGCCACAGGAGACCTTCCTGGCATGGCCCCACAGACCAGCCCATCCTGCAGCTCACCCTGCCCCATGGCCGGGGGCTGCAGAGGAACAGTAGCAGTGCCAGCAGTAGGGGACAGACCAGGACTCTCCGGCCTGGAGGAGAGATGCTAGCGGCACGCGGGCAGCACCAGGACCGGTTGAGCCCCGCAGTTTTCCCATCCCCATGTGAAATGTGGTGGTCCCCGGTGACCACCAGCCACGCCAGGTGGGAGAGACGAGGACATCTTCTTGCTGAAGGTTTAGCTGAAGTCCCCAAAGGGAGAAGGCAATGCCCTTCCTAACACGCTCACCAGCTTTCACAAGGGCACTTCCTAAAAAAGCAAATTTCCCCGATGGAGAAAAGCACGTCTGTGCCATGCAGCTTTCCGTGCAAGTGAGCAGAAAGCTGCATAACGGCACACTCAGCCAGGAAAGCCTTCACAGCCTCAGGAACGCGTGCACACGTGGGGGGATTTGCAGAGCCACGACTCTCCGAGCCTGCTGCTCCCCTGCCCTCGCTGCCGTGGCAGGGCAAGGCTGTGCAAAGCGCCTGCAGAGGGTCTGCCCGGCACCCAACCTCCCCAGCACCAGCCAGCTCACCCCCCCGCAGCCCTGCGTGAGTTACAGGGACTGGGAACCAGTGCTGATGGGGTGGTGGGAAGAGCATCTGCAATAGTGTTAATTAACTCATCTTAATTAGCAATTAACTGATGATCTAAACATCCAACACCTTCCCTTCCCCTTGGTCTATCTTGCATCTTTAAGCACAGTCGCAGGTCTCCACTCCTGGCCCTGCATTCAGGCAGGCTCCATTTGCTAATATTCTCTAGCTGTGCAGATATGCATCTTTTTTACAGAAAAGCTGCAACATTTCAGCATTTGCTGCTGTAACAGGGCTTGGCGGGGCCCCTCCAGGTGACCAGGCTGGCGGCCAACAGCCAGAACCAGCTGTGGGTTGCCGGGGGTCCCGTGGCATGCCCAGCCCGTCAGCTCTCCCCCCGCATGCCACTGGAGTCTCGCAGGCAAAGGAAGTCAAGCTCTCAGGGTTTCTTTAAAATTATATATTTTATTTTTTCATACATGCAGCAAATAGAATAAAGAGTATATGCCCATCTAAAAGGAGATCTTTATGAGAATCTTTTGACAACACACAGCAGGTAGTCTAGGATGTAGAAAAGTCATCAAATACTTGCAGGTGAAATCAAATTCACAAACACAAACTGTTCAACAATTAACATTTTCTTTTTTTTTTTCTTGTTTTAATTGCCACTTTGAACGTGATCAGAAATAAACAGCTTGGATGACACTTCCATGCACAGAGCAAGATGCTTGTCGCTTCTTTTGCTGTTGCAGGCTCAGTGGCTCATCTGCTTCCGCAAAAGCAGAGAAACTGCACTTAGTATGAGCTAGTTCCACCCTCCAGATGGAAGCCCTATCTTTCGAACAGCTAGATCCTTGCACTCTGCACTAGAAACCACCCTAGTTCTTCGCTTGTATTAGAGCTCCTGGGATTAACAATTATCAGAGAGTATCTACTGCCCAGAGCACTTGCTCATCTTTCCATCTTTGAGACTACCTATATGGGTTGGCCACTATGCAAATTTGCATGTATTGATTAAATGCAAATAACTCCTTTGGTGATGGCTCTCTTGCGAAGAGAAGGCTGCTCAGATGTCCAGCCAGGGGAGACAAGAGCAGCAGCAGCAGGTCCCCCTTGCCACGTGCAAATGGCATCGCGCTGGTGCAGTCCCCTAGCACACGCTGGCTGGAGAGCAGCTACGTTTGGGCCGTGCAGCAGCACTGACGGCCCTGGCACAGACCCGCCCTGAACTGCTGTGTAATGGCTGGGTGAGAACTGGCTGTATCCCAAACAGCCATGTGCAGCTGCAGGACAGCAGCATCGGAGCAGATCAGGGTTTCCAATCCCCCCTCACCTGCCCACAGCCTCACAGCCCTCAACAGGGCCCTGCAGACCGCCAGGACCAGGCAATTCCTCAGGCTGAGCCCAAGCAGCCAGCCCTGGCTCTCCCCTGACTTCAGGCAGGTCCCTGCTCGGGCTCTCCTCCATTCCCTTTGCTCTTCCACTGTCTCCGTATGCCATGCAAGCTCTCCAGCAGTGCTCCACAACTGCAGGCACCCAGCAGCCTCCCCACTGCTCCTCAGCTCAAGCTGAGCTGTGCTTTAGACCAGGAACACAGAAGGCCTGGACAAACAGCCACAGTCCTCTCTCCTTTTCTTCAACAAAACATCCAAGTGAAAGACTAGGGCACGCCCAGGGAGCACCAGCATTTGCAGCCCTAACATCCCCGCAGACAGGAATGGGAATCTACTCCTGCACCAAGGTATCCTGGCGTATTTCCAAATAACCAGCGTTGGGAATGAAATCCTTAGCCAGCGGTAAATGCAAGCAGTTCTTTCTTCGCTTCCAGGTGCCTCAGCCCTCCTGCCCCATGTCGTCTTCAGCACGTGGTCTCCTTTGCAAAGCCCACACTGCTGATCAGCCCCCCCCAGCTGGGTGCAGGAGCCATGCAGGTTCTGCTGCCCGGAGCAGCCGCCGCAGCCCTGGCTGCAGCTGCCGACCAGCAGCAAAGGGGCCAACACAGCCCCTGGGGGGGGGGATGTTTAATCCATCCTGCCCCACGGGGAATCACCTGAGGAGCCTGAACCCCACTTACCTGCAGCATTCAGGTGTAAGCCAGCCTGGGAGAAAGAGTCAGGACTTGCCATCCTTCGCGGGTGGGGTGATTGTATGTCCTGCCTCCTCGGTCCCTCCTGCTTCACCCACCCTGCCACCGCTGGACCCCACTGCCCATCCCACCGCAGCCAGGCTGCTCAGTGTGGGACACCGGACTTGCAGCCAAACCTCCTCCAGCAGGCAGGCGAGTGGTCAGGGTGCACCCTGCAAGCCCTGGTGGATTTTTCTCTCCTCTGTACCCGCAGGCTGAGATGCCTCCTCTGTCCCCCAGAGCACCCTTCTCCTGCCTCACCTGCTGCATGCCCACACTGTCCCTTTGTCCCCGGGGCGCTGCACACAGCGATGGGTGCACTGCATGCTGGCATGCTCAGGTATCATTTTACTGAGCTTTATCCATGCATAAGAGCACCTGGGGACTGACTAACAGGGCTCTCAAGCCTCTCAGCTCTGAGCACCTTCCTGAAGCACTGCTTTCCCCATCCAATAGTGAAGATTAAATCGTCAAATTACAGCAAACAGTGAGTCAACCACTGTCACTCTGCCCTTCCTTGGAAGAGTTTGTACAAATCTCAATATCTGTGCAGGGCCAGGAATATCCCATTTTACATTTCTCCACAGAAGAAACAGGTCATCTGGAAATAAACCTTGAAATAAGAGTTTGGCAAGTAGCAGAATGGACAACGTCAGAAATGCTCAAGGTACGAGTCCTGCAAACAGGACCTAGCCTTTGCTAAGCTCTCTCTGGAGCATGGATCTTAACCCTGCAGATCCCAAAGATGCCACCGAAGCTGCCTGGTGGCACAGCTGAGCACAGCCATGTGCTATCCCGGCTTCCCTGCGGGGCCCCGTCCGAGGCTGCCCGGCTCGCTCGGCGGTTCAGCAATGCCTGCTCCATGCAGAAGTGTCACCCCAACACGTACACAGAAGTCCCAAACAGAAAAGACATAACTCCCCCCACAGCAGCCCCTGTGTGTAACCACGGCCCCGGGGTGCCCCTCGGCACGGGAAACCTTACAGCAGCATCCTGGACAGACCCTGGGAGCGGCTTCAGAGCTGAAGATACGGAAATTAAAAACATTCACCACTGAAGTAATACTAATTCTGCAGCAACAGGTTTGAAAGTTACAGTAACGTACATGCTCTGAACATCAACTGTGGTCTGCAGAGGATGGCAAGACGTCTTCTGAAACGTGTGCTGGAGTTACGAGAACCCTCACCAGAAACTAGCCCACGCGTGAGGCTTCCCTGGGCTTCATCTGATGCAGAGCATCTCATAAACTCTCTCGGCAATCTGGCACAATTTGCAGTTTTTCTGGGTTTGGTTTTGTTTCCTCCAGCCCAGGTCAGTACCTGAGACCATGGACTCACAGCTCACATCCCCCGCACGCACAGGGCACTGCCTGCCTGCAATTTAATAACGGGGCAAGTACACCCAGCTGCCCGCTCCCTGGCAGCGGGACATCAGCTTTAGCTTCTAGCAGCCTTTTTTCCTCAATGAATCATTAAAAGAAGAAAATAATTTCAAAAGATAGAGTTTGATGTTTATAAAAGATCTACAAACCAGAATTTCCTTTATAGGATTCCTCGTGATTCATAAAATTCCACCCCCATTTCCCCCTATAGGCATGGAGTAATGTGTATTTACATTAGAATTGGTAGTGGTTCAGAAAATATACATATGGGTTGTTGGTTTTTTTTTTGTAAACCAACCAAACTGGTGTGTAATAAGAGAGGAATAACAGCCAGTGACTCAAAGGATGCTCACGCTGGGGGCTCAGCCTGCTGCGGACCCAACAGCGAGTCTCCCCCCGGCCGCCGACGGGCAGTCCCTGCCTGCCCCTGCCTGCCCCTGCCCTCCCGCACGGCACTGCTGCTGCACGCACGGCGCAGTTCGGCCTTACAAATAGCTGCTGGAATTGTCTCTTCTGATTCAGAATTTTTGAAATGATGCAGAAGGTCCTGGATTGCTGAATAAAACCCCCAGGAATTTTTGTGGAAATCAGGTAAATTGAGATGCCTGTAAAATTACATGGGTTTTGAGCCTTTAAGATAAATAGCAGAGGGTGTAAAGTAGAAAAGTTACCTTTATAAATAGCCCTCAGTACAGCCCTTTTGTAGCGGGCATATTTTCAGTTGGTAAATTGTAAACCGAGAATATAAATGTGTTTTGTTTTGGTAGAATATTAATATCCTTTACAGAGCTGTTAAATTTTGACAGTGTCTGTGAAAAAACAGGAGAAAGATTTATGAGAGTGCTGACAGAGTGTATCAAAACTGCAAACTGTTCCAGATGTTAAAAAAAAAGCCCACCTTTCACTTAGAAAAAGATTTGCTCTGATTTACAAGAACTGGCATGGAATTTGTTTGGAGTCTTAATGCCTGAGTGTAGGAAAGGACGTGTGGCGAGGCGCAGGCTTGCGGGAGGCGAGGGAGGAAGACGGCTTCGATGAGCCAGGCTGACGGTATATACAATGCATTTAAAAATATATGTCTATAAGCAGACTTTTCCACACTGATCAAATGTATCCATGTCTTGAACAAAAGGCTCCTCTAAGACAAGCTCACAGTCATCGCAAGCTTCAGCACAACGGTTTAAGATATCAACCATGCTTAGCATTCAACAGAAATGATTTGTGAGTAGCTAGGGTCACTGGAATCTCAGCATCCGATTTCAAAAATTACAAAGACTGTAGCAATTTGGTATATTTCTGTTTAAAAACTCTATTAGTCACCACCAACTATAGTTCCTAAAAGTATTACTGACTGTTAACTCGAACCCCAAACATCTCCAGCTAGGGAAACCAAGCTAGCAAGTGACACAGACATAGAAAGGCCTCCTAAAACAAGCGGTCGGCGTGTTTCGCATGAGGGTATGTATGTCTGCACTGCTAATCCCGGAAGACTAGTGTCGGTATGTACAAGGCGATCTGGAGTTTCGGACTGCGAGGAGAGGGCGGGCGGCGGCCGCGCCGCGACTACACATTAATGACAAACTCGGGGTTAGTGTAGGAGAATCCAGCAAACTCATTCTGGTCCAAGTTCATGATGAAGAGTTTGTCCGTGGGCGTGAGCTCCACCGGCTGCCGGGTGAACTCTTTGTCGAAGTTGGAAGTGTCTCGTTTGTCCTTCTGTTAAAACGGAAAGCACAGAGTTAGACGCGGTAAAGAGGGGAGTACGAGCAAGCGAGCGAGAGAGCGGTGGCAGCACCCAAGGGCGCTCAGCCAGGAGAGCTGTGCTGTCCCCGGGCTTCATGCCCAGCACTCGAAATCTCCGCACTGGTTTCTAAAGCCGCCGCCGATGAGGAATACACGCCCAGACAGGCAGTGGCAGCCCCTGTACAACAGAAGCAACCCCACACCACGGGCAAGAACTGAAGAACACCAGTTTAACGCGCCTGAAACACACAACGAGACAGTGAAGGGACGCGATGAGAGCACGGGGTGCCGGGGAGGGCTACGGTGCTCCCAGACCGAGCATCCCTCCTCTCCTGGCTGCTGAGAGAGAGAGCAACAGAGCAGTTTCTCAGCATGCAAAACCATCACTGCAAACAGAGATTCACAATACACAGGAGGAAGGAGCCTGGAGGAAGCAACATGCCTTGAAATAGAAGGAAACATTCAATACGATTTCAAAATTTGCACAAAATAATCAGCTGTAGGAGCTCCTTTTCCTTTAAGCTTGATTTTTTTTAAAATTATGCTATGATATAGTATTGACCAACACAGTATTTTATTGATTTGAGGATGTGATTTGCTCCAGGGCTGTATGTAGAAAATATACAGTAGTTCAAAACCTCAAAGAACGAAAATTCCACATATGAACCCTTTTATCATTTTAATTTCATAAGAACAACTTCGCAGCTACATCCAACCCCCCCAAAAAAAAGAAAAAAAAAAAGTTATTGTCTCGATTAGCGCTGGTAACCTGCTATTGGCACTGCAGAGCCCATCAGTTGGGAACGCTTGGGCCATTTTTATAAATGGGTGTGCATCAGAGATTGCCCAATTAATGTATGTTCTGGCTGCGGGAGGTTACGGTGGCTTGGCTGAATGGGAAACCAGAGCACGGAAGATACAATATAAGCACCCAGGATCCTTCATCAGTAAAGAAAGCCCGCGGAGGGATGACCCGCTCCCTGCAGCGCGGCAGCGGCGTGAGCAGCCAGGCAGCCCAGGGGCTGGGAGCCTGCTCTGCTTCGTCTCCTCATTAAAGCAAGCAGGGACAAAAAACTTTTCCCATCTCTTCTTCTGTGTCTCTATGTAAGAGCTTAAATGAGACAGGAGCGCAGTCATTTGCAGTCCTCTCCCAGTGTTCCTACCTACCTGTAAAGGCTGCGCACAGGGCGTGGGGCTGGGGTGCTGCTGGGTGGGAGACCTGCAGCATCGCCCCGGGGCCGGACAAGCCTCACCGCAGAGCACTGTGCTTCCCACTTTTTCATTTTTACAAGCAGGCGCAGCCACCCCCATGCCCTGACTCCGTGCTGGAGGTGACCTTCCCCTGATGTGACACTGGCAGGACCCTGTCACAAATTTGATGCCTTACAGAAACCTGCAAAATGGTCTTTTTTTTTTTTTAGACTCTGCCTTTGGACCAAGGCCCCTGTAGCTTGCCTGCACTCTGCTACGATGGGAGATTTCCAACTCTGGCTTATTTTGTCAGCTCATGGCAGAGGGGTAACTGCAGGGGGGCCCCACCGCGCTCACACCCCTGCCGCTCCATCACCAGATACGTGTGTGCCCTGGGCCACAGGAGGGACCACGCTGGCTGGTCTGCGCCCCTGCCCGCTCCCTCCCACCGCAGCCATCCTCCCCGCTGCTTGGTACAGACGAAGCACCCGGCGGGCGATATGTTGTGTCCTTACTGCAGCACCTCTTGTCCCACTGGCTGCTGATGTCCCAGGGACGCTGGGGCAGAACCATCAGCACCTTCATGCCTCAAGCAGGAGCACGGCCAGAATACGGCCAAGAGCCAGGTCCTCCCTGCCCTCCTCCTGCCAGCCTGGCCAGGCCAGGAGCATCACATCACAGCTGGATCGAGCCTCTGGAGACAAGCCCTGACACCAGCAGTGGACCAGGACCTCCATGGCTGCTCAGAGACTCCACTTGCCACAGGAGGCATCCCATCAGGACGGCTTCAGCCTTGCAGGGTGAAGACCAGAGAGCAAAGAGAGCCAAGGGTGGCTGAGAGGAGACGAGGCTGGAATCAAAACAGGGCTAGAGCTCAAGGAACAAAGAGGGAAAAGCCAGGAGAAGAGCCAAGATGTGGCTGTGCCATCAAGCCAGCGAGGCTTTGAGCACGCAGTGGTGCTCAGGGCACCAGCGTCCCAACCTGCCAGCTCCTGTGGGTCCCAGCCTGTCCCTGAGCAGGAGCCGGATCTCTGCCTTCGCCCTCAGACAAGTTGCACTCAGGAACCAACACAGTCCTTGCAGGGCTCCTCTCCCCAACACAGAGAAGGAAGAAGAGGTGGATTTGGGGGCACAGAGCAGGAGTGGGAAAGGGCAGACGGGGTGAGGGAGCCGACTTCAGGTGCAGAGTTCTGCCAGGCAAAGGGTGAAGCGGTTGAAACACAAGTGTAAGCCCACCTTGATGGAAGGCAGTGTCCTCCCTAGGATGAGAGGGGCCAGCGTGGAGCTACGGAAGAGCAGAGGCACTGCCCTTCGCTGCAAAGAGGCTGTTTTGAAGCAGTTGCACAGGGGCTCTCTCTTGCAGCCCCAGCACATGCAGAAGGAAGGAGCTGATGGTGGCACCAGGCTCCTGCCCCGCTCCTGGAGGGATGCTGAGCTGACCAAACGGTTGCTGAAGGCCACATCCACTCGAACCAACGTGTGCCAAAACAACACCGTCCTACCAAGCCAGGAGCTTCTCCCAAGCAGGAATACTGTGGGATGCTACAAAGGGGAATGAAATGTCCGCATTTGCCACTGGTGCAAATTGCCACCACGGTCCCCAGCCCTTCGGAGCGGCCTCTGCTGATGGCACCAGAGAGGGCAAGTGCTCAGCCTGGTAGCCCTCGGGTGAGCAAAACCTCCTGCTGCTTTTCGGTGGCAGAAAACTCTGGCAAAGGCTGTGATGTGCCTGGGAGGGGGCTCAGGGCAGCCCATCTCCCCCCGCACAGCATCCTCGGGCAGCTTCCCCCCCACACTCCTCCAGGGGCTCAGCAGGAAAGCGCAGCACCAGGAGGGCCCAGCTGTGAGCGCAGCAAAGTGGGGTTTGCTGATTTCTTACCTTGAATGTTGTCTGAAATTGGTGGCAATTTGGCTTCTGTCAAAGCTGATGAATAGCCTGGGAGCAGGTAGGGAACAGCTACTTGGATCTGGTAAACAGAGAGAGGGGAAGGCAGGGGAAATTCAAGGCTGAAAATGCCTCCAGCAAAGGGCTAATTGACTCTGGGAGGTGAGGAGGAGCACAGGAGGGACCCTGGGCTCCTGCATGCCCAGGGCAGTGTGCCTGCAGGGCATGTCTGGCCCGGAACAGCATTTGTGCCTGGACCACAGGGGATGGCCATCCTTCCCAACCACCGCCGCTGTCGCCCCTTCCCCGTGGCAGAGCTCGGGGGTTGCATGGGCGGAGGGAGCAGGGAGCAGCTCCTGCCGGTGCCGTCAGTGCTGCCGTTCGGTGCCTTTCAGAACAATCCTGCAGAGTTCAGAACCGCAGCCATTCAGCAGAAGCGGATTCCCAAAGACAGAAGGGAAATTCTGCATGCGCTCAGGAGAAGGGAGGTTAACAGGAACCTGTAATCCCTCTTTAGCTGAAACTGCCAATTGCTTTTAACAACTACTCCTCTGAGAGCGCAGGAGCAGGGTGATGAGTCACCGACACACGGCGCTGCCTCACCGAGAGCCTTGCCTCTGCAGTCTCCAGAAATCCAAAGCACATACCGCAGTTGTCTCTGTTCAAGGCATTTCAAGAGATCCCCAAGTGGCAGAGCTCTGCTTGCCTCGGCAGTGCCCCGCGGGAGGGCTGTCCTGATGCCCCAAATCATCTTTCCTCCAAGGGACATCAGAGAGAAACTCCTTTCCCTGTCCGTTTTTCAGCGGCACGAGCGAGCAGGGTCAGGCGCTGCGCAGCACAAGCTGGTGCAGAGGACACGTAGGCATTTACTCTCCACTTGGAAGATGCTTCCAGTACGTCGCACCTCAGTTTGGGGACAAATGCTGCAGAGGACGAATGGGCCACGGCTCCGCTGGCGGTGCGGGAGGCTGCGTTGTGATGTGGGCTGCTGCCTGCGCCGCTGCCTGCACTGCTGCCTGCGCTGCAGCCGCTGTGCCCCCGAGCCGGCATCCCCGAGCGGCCGGGGCAGCTTCCAGCCCTTGGCATGGTGCAGCCCCGACTCTCGGCGCTCCTGGCATCTCTTGAGCCCACAACTGTAGAAACTCATTACTGCCAAACACATGCAGGTTTCTTTGACATTATTTCTCACTTTTTATTTTATAATCAGTATTGGAAAAAAAAATTGGCACGTTACAACTTAAAGCAGATTGATACAGTGACAGCCCACGAACATCTGCAGAATAGTATAAAAGGAAGCTGCATGATCGTTATTGTTTCAAGAGAAATTCATCCTTCCTGAAACTTTTTCTTTGATGCCAGAAACAAAACTTAGCCCATTTAAATATTGAGCGGCATTTTTTAGAAGTAGGACTATTAGTTGAAATAAGTTTCTTTACAAGCTTCATATCAGAATTCACAATACTGTTCAAAGTTAAATAGCATCCCATTTGTGTTAATACCATTTTTTGACACATTTAAAGCGCAGGTAACAAACTCAATCAATTGCTTTGGCATTTGAAAAAAAGAAAAAGTTTTGCTATGAAAACCGATGTTGTGCGGTATTTACTAGAGTGACCATGGATTCGAAAGCACCTGCAACAGCTCTTTTAAATTTCCCATTTACAACTTGAGTATGTTTCTTTTCATTAAAAAATGCTACTTAGAAACAGCATAATCAGGAGAAATCTCTGTGAACAGCAGACCCGGCTTCCCTAATGATTTATCACCGCTGCTGAAGACCCAGCGCAGAGAACCGTGCCTGCCCAAATCCGCGTACGTACGAGTCTACGGCAGCAAGGGGTGCTGCGGTGGGTTTCAACAAGCAGCAGGACAGAACTACAAAAGAAGCCAGAATCGGCATTTCAGCTCTCCAGAGCAACTGCTCAGTTTTGGGAGGAGCTGAGAGGCTCAGCCGGCAGCACCCGCGCTGCGGGGCGCACATTCACACTGGGAAAGGTTGTGTTAAAAACACTTAATTGCCGCTAAGGCTAAGAAGGCTAAATATCAAATTTTCAGGATTAGATTAAAAGACTAGGAAAAGGGAAAAGCAGGAATCACATGCTGAAGAGATTTCTCCTAATTGTCATGGCCTACACCTCTCCATTTTACCTCTGTTAGCCAATGAGCAGTTTTCATTTTCTACAAATAAAATGTCAGAAAAGCACGTTTGCAGCGCTTAGTGCACATCACTCACCCCTCAGGCACGCCCCAAATCACGTGAAGACACTTCTGGCTTTGAAATATGGTCACTCTAGTAGTAGTACTAAAGAAAAACCATGAATGCAAGTTTTGCAATGGAAAATGTCACCACAACAGCAGTTGGGACTGGATGATAGAGATGCAGGAATGAGATCTACACAGCTACTTAGCTCTTGGCTTCAGGTTTGAAAAACTCAGAGTTAACAAAGGAAAATCCTTCGAATTCTGACTGGTCAATGTTCCTGATGACTTCCTGGTCAGGAGGTGTTAAGACGGGTGGATGTCGAGTGAAAAACCGGTCGAAGTTTTCAGCATTGCGTCCACACTATGAGAGGGGAAGAAAAGAACGTATGGTGGGTGGAGAAAGAAGCGTGCGGGATGCGGCTGCAGCCACCCGCCCAGCCTCGCCGCGCGCCACCGCTTATCTCGGTGCAGCAATGACAGAAAAGAAAAAGGTGCAAAATACGTATGAGCTTTGTTAGTTGCAAGGCGATGTTATCTCATGGCACAGCTAGAGACCGGCAAAACCCTCCGGCTGCGCCATGGCAAGTAATTGCAGGAGAGGAATGAGATGGGAGTGCAATTACTTGCTGTTGTTCCCTGCCTACACGCAGCACTGTACCTTCTCTCTGGCTACGCCACACACACGGCAGCTTCTTCTGAAAGACTCCTGCGGCTTCACCCGCTCGGCCATCCCTCCTTCCCCGGGAGCGGGAAGTTTTCATCATGTCTGGGCTGCTTAGAGGATTCTCCTTGCTCCTGCCCAAGGAGAGGGCTTCTCACCCTCCGCAGAGCTCTTGTAAACTGCTGCTGGCCGAATGCTTAATGCAGGCAGTTGTGCCTGGGATCTCCAGGGCTGCTCCGTCCCTTCCCGACATGCCTGCCAGACCCTGATGGTGCACGGGGTGCCACTCAGCGAGGCAGGCGGGAGCTGGGGCACCGGGGTGCTCCTGGCCACCAGCTTTCTGCCGTGTGGCAGCCAGGCTCTCTGCACGGCATCCCTACAGCTCTCCACTGCAACTGGGCAAGGCTGGCTATCCCCAAAACCCTGCTCACAGCGAGGTTTTTCTCTCTTGCCCCTGAAAGCAGCTAATGACAACCCCTACTTCAGGCAGGGCAGGAGTCCAAGAGCACCGGCGAGCTCTCTGCAGCCAGCAAAGCCAGATGAGAGAAGAAACCAAAAGCTCTGGAGTCCGGGTGACCACTGCCCTGGCTGGCATGGCACTGCAGGGCAGGAAAACACGGGGCCTGGAAAGCACCCAAGTGCGCCAGACCCTCACGGGGGGTCGGTCAGCATCCATCGCTCCTGGGCTGCCGCGGAGCAGGAGGCCTGGGCAGCCGCTGAGGATCCGGCTGGCTGTGCTGCGGTCTCTGCAGCGGAAGGGGGAGGTCAGGAGCAGGGAGACATGCCAAATGCCTTATTTAATTTTCTCAGCAATCAAAACAAGCATCCTGTAACTTCCCGTGCTGCAAGTCATGATTTAATATAATAATAATAGCAATAGCTAATAACAGGTGGATACTGGGTCACTGCAGCAGCTACAAATTGTGCTCAATTACTACCTATCACACGCATGTCACATCCCTATGAACTGCACTTGATGACTTTCGCTCTAATGGTGGCGAACTCTCCCTCCTATAGCAGCCATCACACAACCGATGCTCTCCTGGCCCTGTTTTCTCAGAAGAGATGCAGAAGCCAGCACCTCTCAAGCCCCTTTGTTTTCTCCTTCCATTTCCCCACGGAGAACATACACTTCAAGTGCTGGGACAATTTTTCCTGGCATTTAACTTTCATTTGCTAAGGAAACTGATTTACATTTTTAATAAATGTCAGACTAAATATAATAAAATATTAAAGACAAATACATGTAAACTTCAACATTTCCCAGTTCCTTCCTCTGCCACAAAGGTTTCAGGGAAGACAATGTGAACATCCATCAGCCTCCAATGGCATGTTCCTTTGGCAGCTCTTATATGTTCTTAGAGCACCAAGTGAGACACTTATTATCCCCAGGTCTCTAAAAAAAGTTCAATGGTAACGTTTGAGTTGATTTAACTCTAGCTACAGCTGTACTGAATGCCAGCCCATCCAGCCTCTGAGCCCATCCTTCCACACCACTGTACCTCTCGTATTTTGTAAGGCCATGTCTTAAACTATAGCACATTTCTAGTCGGGATTTGTTAAGCTTCTGCTCCGAAACGCATCTCCTGTCCATGACCATGAGCTCAGCAGAGTTTCTAAATCAGCCCTCAAACTTACTCAGAGACCTCAGAGGCACTTTTTCCCTCCTGCATCTCTTCTGGGCTGTTGTGGTCACACACAGTGCATCATCAGCTACAGTAAACACAGCTCCTGCCTCTGGCCCCATGGCTGAGCCCAGGTGAGAGCAGATGCTGCTCTTGGTGCAGTAGGTTGCAATGTGGTTTGCTCTTTTTCAAGTATTTGGATGCAAAAATGAGTTGGTGCTGCCTGGTGGGGAGTTGGGGGGGGGGGGGGGGGGGGGGGAGAAAAGAAAAAAATCCAAAGACAAACAAAATCTCCCCAAACCAAACATGCAAACATAGTGCAAACCAGTTCACCAGGAGGGTACCGAAGATGAGGGCTTGCCCAATGAGCCTGAGAAGCCTTTTCATGCAGCCTATGAAGAGCATTGCGTCGGTGGGGGAGAACCTGTCCCAGCTGCCCTTGGCTGTGGTCCCAGCATGATGCCGTCCGCATTGTGGCCCTCCAGGAACAACTTTTTTGGAAATCCCTGATTTCAAGCACAGAGACCCAAATGGAAAATGACCTCTCCAAAGAAAGGGTAAGGCTCCCTGCACCAGAAAACATAGAGCCCAAGCCAAATTAACAACAGAAACGCAGTAAGGAGGTGGAGAATGAAGACACAAGCACAGCAAGCAGACTGGCAGACACAGGGCTTGTTAGCTGCTCTTTATAAGAAGCCCAGGTTCTTGTACCTTGCCAATCCCTGACTGCTGTACGGACCCCATCCTGAGGCAATTCTCCACATCTTTTCTTCTCTCCAAGCACCTTATTCCTGAGAGCAGCAGGCGGGTGCAAACTAACAGGGATGCGCCCATCTCCCGGGCAGGTGGAGGCTCTGCTTCACATGAAGAAGTGGCCAGACAGGGACCTTCTGGTTACCTTCCCCTCTCGGTGACTCCAGCTGTACCTGCGCTCCCCTCTGCAGCTCACGTCTGATCCCAGCCCGTTGTCTCTGCTGAGGCCGGGAGCAGTTGGAAAGCAGCACCCCAGCCGTGCTCGGGGACGGAGGCGAGGGCAGCACACACCCAGAGAGCCTCCCCTGGGGGCTGCTTAGACCAGGCACCACATCGCTGGAGGGCTCAAAGGCCGACAGATACCCCCTCTCTAGAGCAGCAGGACAGCAGCGAGGTTCATAGATGTCCAGAAACAAATAGCGAGGTTATCTGCTGATGAGCTGACAATTCCCACCATAAGGAACTTCAACAAGAGCTGTCACAGCTCCAGTTTTTTGGGAAGAGCTGGTCGCTGCTCCAGACCATGCAATCAAGTACAGCTTTAGAGTCTCACAAAAGTATGTTTTAGATGTTTGGCAAGTCAGCATCAGCCAAATGCCTTCCTGAAAGCTATCATATTAACATCAAACCAGAAAATAAATTCCCAAAATTGAAGTTGCCGGTTCCACAAAGCCTGGAAGCTAAAGTCATGAAACAAAGAGACAGGGGCTTTTCTAGGCCATGTTGTCACTAGTCGTCCCCCTCAGCGCTGAGATAAAACTATGAGCAAGATTACTTGGAAAGTCTGAAGTGCTTAAGGTTATCAGTGCAGTAACATATAACATAGCAGAGTTTACCTACTAATAAGCTGCTCACCTGCAGATTCTATCAACTCCCAACATACAGTGAAAGCTTTACAGTGCTTTGAAAATATAGCTGTCATTGCCTATTAGCTTCATGAGATCTTGGTGGAGACATGCAAGGCAGTTCATGTGAAATGTCTGACAGCACTAACCTTCTTTTTGCTATAAAGAAATGTGCTGTCTTAAAAAAAAAAAAAAAATCAAACAACAGCAATCCCATCATTAAGATGTAAAAACTAATCCTTGCGAAATGCTTCCAGTTATTGGGATAGAAGGTACAAATATATTTTTAATATGTACATTGGCAAGCAGTAATTTTCACTGTAATGCAATAAGGCAAGAATACGTGGATGGAAAATTTTAAAAGTAGTATCTATCCATGGTATTTCATGTCCAGCTTTGTGAAGTTCGCTTTTATTCCTGTGTACTTTCTGTTCAGATGCATAAGAACTTGGCCTGGTCAGCAAACCAAACAGCATATCCTCCTCTTTGGGAGCTTTCACATGGATAAAATATATACTTTAAGGCTGGAAATTGTCTTTGGGTTTATAGAAGCCAGATCCAAGCCCAAACCCAAGGTCTAAAGGCTGTGACCATGCACCTGTGCTGTTCTGCGTGCCATGTCCCGAGCCACCCCCACGATGCCCCAGGCGGCCACTTGGCTCTTGGGATCGTGGCAGGTTTTATTCCAGTGGCCAAGGCCCAACACTGCTGGAGTTTCAGACACAAGGTCTGGCCCATGGGCGTGATAAGAGAGAGCAAGAAGGATCCATGTCGCTCCAGACGGCAAACAATCGCTATCTGCAGGAGCACCATCTTTAAAGCTTCTGAAGTTAAGTTCCTCTTTAATGGACAGGAGACATGCTGGATGAATTTGTACATTTATCTAAAGCCACGTTGTGAAAAATCTGCCTCATTTTAGTACTATATTAATGTACAGGCATCACTCCATCCTGAATGGAGAAAGGGGGAGGGTGGGAATTTATCTTACATAAATCCCCAATGTGTCCTGTCTAATATTTATAGCCAGCACAGAATGACTTTTTTTTCAAGCTGCAGAAATAAAACTGTCAGCTTAGAAGATAGCCTTTTTATTTTATCAGTTTCTAGCTTGATTTCAAATAGAGACAAAAGGCATAATAAAATATTTTCCATTGATCCCTGAGATGCAATCAAAGACCATAAAAAGCCGAGGACGGCTGTTCTCCTGCTGCGATGAAGCCCTCGCTTCCAGCGCCAAGGAGAAGCAGTGGGCTGAACATGCCCTCAATTTCCCAGTTTTTTGGCCCAAACCAGTGGTACAGCCACAATCCTGCTGGCCTCGCAGGCATCTCTTGGGCAAATCTGACCTTCCTGGTGCTGCTCCAGGTTAGAAACCTGGCCCCTCACCACCCGAGGGAGGATCAGGGCTCTCAGACACTTCTGCCAATAGATGCATCATATTTGGGGGAATCTGGGTCACAGCATGAACCTGGGGCCACGCCAAGGGCCCCTTTGCGCTGGTCAGGGGGAACGATGGTGCTTTTCGTTCCTAAGTGTCTGGCTAACAATCCCAGGCCCCAGCTCAGGATGCTCCAGTGTGTGTTCATCCTTGCTCGAGGCAAAGGCTGCGAGGGTTTTCTGATGTAGGACCCTGGCTTTCACCTCTCCCCTATGAACAAAGTCAAGTTTCTGCCCAATATACTGAAAATATTGGCTGAATAATCAGAGGGGAATCTCAGAGAAAGCCTTTACAGGACCCTGAGGCTACCAGAGTAAATCTTGTCTCGATTACGAGAGGAGATATTTAACCTTAACACATTCAGCCGCCTCCCCATGGCACGCTCCTTGCCCACTGTTGGCCTCCTCAATCCTTAAATCTCATCTAATTAGGAAATTACTTACGCAAACATCTGAACTCACCTTGTAAAGACTGAAAATAAGGCTACAAAAAAGCACATGCAGGGGAACCGGAGTTTTTACAAATCCGGGTCTATAAATGGCATTTCAATATTAATTAATTCAATGCAGTTAGAGGAAAATTAATTTATGCAATTAAAAATTATTAGATTAAAAGCAATTTTTTTAAACCACTGTCCTGTTGTGATTAATCCTGTGCTCTGCCGTGTGATTTCAATGCTTTCAAAATGAGAAGACTTTTCAAATCACTAGGCTTTATGTAAAGTAGAGGAGTAATTAGATACCAAAAACAATAATTATCTCAATGAGAGACAGAGAAGCAGGCAAGTGTAAATACACTTCCCAGGGTAAATGCAGACCCACGAAAGGAATTGTTATGCACAAGCCAAACCACGGAGCAGCCAAGCACAGCCCCATGTCAAAACCGCTGAGTTTCTGCACACCAGACAACCCAAACCCTGATCTGTCTCGTTACCGTCTCTGTGATAAAGGTTAATAAAGCACAACGCAGGAAGCAACACATGAGCTCTTAGGAATTTATTTTCAGCTCCGGGTACATAACACCCGAGCCAGACAGAGGGCTGAAGTGTCCATTTTTCCTGTTGGTATAAAATGAAGCAGGTTTCTGGGAAGTGATGTGAAGCCCTTCCTGGCAAGCAGATGCTGGGAAGGCATGGAGAGCCCTCACTTGTACCCACGCTCCCTACCTGTAGAGATGCTACAAAATCATAGAAATGTGGAAAAAAAAAATGTGGGTGCTACAGAAAAGATAACTAGCAAAGATGCTTCTGCAAAGACCGGGTGCGGAGAGGGGACCTCCCTGGCAGGGAGAGGTGCGGAGGCAGCATGGGAGCTGCCCACCCAGCTGCTCTGCAATGGGACCTTCCCCGGTGCCTCCATTTCACCTCCTGCACCCACCTGGCCACAGCACTCACATATGCAAGAGAAGGTTTTGTGCTACTTGAGCAATGAGCAAACATGAATTAATGATAGCTTCTGATAAGCAGAATTTGTTGACATGATGCTAAAGACAATTTGGACCGGGTTCTGCTCACCCCTGACTTGTGTTCACAGGGCTGAAGCGCACAGGCACTACGTGGTGCCGGAGCACAGGAAGGCTGTGGGCATTTGCGGGCAGATAGCAAGCCCACATCTGCATATTATTCCATATTTTGAAACTTTGGCTTACAGACAATCTCTGTAACCTTATCTTTAGAGAAGTTAATTTAAAAAAAAAAAATTAAAAAAAAAAATAGACTTAAGCCAAGGTAAAGAGCCAGGCTAGCACAAATCCCCTGCTCCAGCAGGCGCTCAAGCCCTGCATGAACGGGTGAAGGTCAGAAGCAGTAAGCAACGTCTTTCCTCGTGACCCACCTGAATACATTGTGAAGGTGCCCAAACCCAGATTTTCATTTCTGTGCTGCTCTGATCTGCGCTCACAGCTGGCATGAGAGGAGCAGCATTTTTCAGCACAGATGCACTGCTGTTGAAATATCAGCTATCAGCAGGTACCTGAGTTGTCTTAATCCTACCTAAATCCTAAATCAGCTGTGCCTACCTTTCTATTAATCTTCTTGTCCTATCAAATGGTGAATTTTCCCCAGCACCAGCCATTAGGTGAGACATGACAGATGGCAGCTTACTGTCCCCCCTCCAAGGTCCAGCGTCAAAAGGATTTTCAAAGAAATAAGACATTTAAAGCAGCACAAAAATTGCACATTTTAGAACAGTAAGGAAGCACTTTTGATAGAATTCAGTTGTTTTTAACTGTAAAACACCGAACAATAACGCTATGCCACAACCCATGGCAAAGAGCATCACTGGGGATCTGCTCAGGAAGAAAGGGCAGACACAGAGGAGGGATGCAGCAACAGCTTCATTAGCAAATGAACACAGAGGTGAGAAACAGCAGGAGTTACGGATATCAGGAGAAAAGAGCTCTTGCAGAATAAGATCCCTGAAGCCCGCTCCGTGTGCGGAGCAGCGTCCCCGCCACAGCTGGAGCTCACAGACCACCCCGCCTGGTCTCTCAGCATCCTTTGCACAAAGGTCGGATCCCACCCTAAGCCAACAAATCATGGTGTGTACAGGCAGTCCCAAACACTTTTGCACGATTATACTTTAATATCATATATACCATTACTTCCCAGTAACGCCTTTCCTACATGGTCTAATGGCTTGAAGATGCCATTTGTTCCGAGGGAAAGGAAAGCACGCAGCAATTCAGACCTCTGTGCTAACCATCACCAGCTGCTTACCAGCAACCTGGGTCTCCACATTTCTGAGACAGATAAGAACAGGACATTTTTCTCTTTGCTGATGCAGAGGGCAGCCCAAGACTGCACTGCACAGAAGCAGCTCTCAGCCGTGGAAGCAAAAGGCTCTGAGGACAGTATCCCATATATAGTTTCCTGTAAAGGCATTTCTGCACAGGACTTAACTTTGTAAAAACAAATTAAAATATTAAAATACACCAAGCGCATGCAGGGCATCACTGGCAGACCTGGGGCAAGGAGCAGACCTCCCGGTTGGCAGCCGCTCCCCCATCAATACTGCATGCCGGCAGGGAGACAAGGCTGCGGAGGCTCCTGCCAGGCCCAGCTAATGGGCGGTTTATTCATATTTGATCAGTCAAGCAAGGACCTGTAGAAGAGAAAAGGCTGCTAGAGCAGAGAGGCATTTAGAGGGAGGAGAGCTAAAGGAGCTGAGCACCCTACACCAAATGGACTCCCACTCCATGTTTTCCCTGAAAGCAGAGTTTTTCCAAGCACTGAAGGGGTGCCTTCAAAAGAACAGGTTTACTGTAAAGCAGAGGAAAAGCAGACGTGTCCAAGATTGTTAAGGGCAGTGGGGCAGGGGAAGGCTCAGTAAAATACACGGAGCATCTCTGGACTCCAAGCTGTGATCCAGGATGATGGATTAAGAGAGCACGCAATGTCCCCACCTTGATCACTGGGCATAATATCAGTCCATATCAGCCATGTAAATCAGATTTAACTTTGGATTCACAGTTTTCTGTAAAACACCAGTGCCCAACTAGGGCACAGCAGCTAACAGGCATGCAGGAGGTGGAAACATATGAATAAGCCCATGCCTTAAGGACCTGGACCACCACAGAGAGACTCAGGCATAGCTGTGACCCTGCCAGTGCCAACAGTGGCAAAGAGAAACAGAGAAATGCAGGGAGAGATGTCCCTGTCCCCAAGTCTACGTGGTCACTGCTGCCTGTGCATCCCCTCTTGGGAAGGGCAGAAACCACAGGCAGAGAGGTGCAGCAAACCAACGTGCTCAGGGTCACACAGAGAAGCCCGAGCACCACAGCTTGCAGGCTCGTGCCCTCAGGCTGCTTCAGCATGAACCCCATACGCAGCAGGTGACGAAACCCGCTTTGTGGCTCAGGCTGCAGCCCTGCACTGGCACAAGCATTACCCAGACAGATGTCACTGCAAAGACGGCTGGACCAGGGAGTAGTCAAGTAGTCTCATCTTTTTTGACAAATAGCTTTCAGATTACTCATGCCTCCACCTCAGTTTCGCTGCTGCCAGCTTATCTCCCCCTACAACCTCGCACTCCCAGCACACACAGCATCTCTCTCACTAGTAGAACCCATCTTAATGCAAGGCAGAGACGAGAGAGATCAGCCAGGTTCTCCTCACTGCAGAGCTCCTCTCCACCCGCGTCAGCACCCACACGCAAGCCAGGCTCCAGCCTTCCACTGCTTTACCTTGGAGAGAAACTGTCGAGTGAAATACAGCTCCATTGCCAATTCAGACAGACTATGGTGCTGAGCTAGATGTTGAAATAAAGTTTTGATTAAAAAAAAAAAAAAAAAAAAAGAGAGAGACCTGTTCAGCTCAAGAAGAAAGGAGGGAAAAAACCAACAGAAAGACTGACCCCTGGGATAACAAACAGACAGTATTACAATTAAATCCATGAGCTAAACACATGGTGTTTTGACCCCTGCAAGTCAGACCGAGACAAGGTGTCCGAAAGTTATCCTTTCACAGCAGTGGTTTGACATGTGCCAAATCTGAGGAGACGCAATCTTCTAAGCAGACAGAGAAATGGCACCTCCACGCTGCCGGCAGGATGAGCAGCACCTGCACATATACCTGTGCGCGTGCACCCAGGAGCACGAGTGGGAGAGACTGTGCAAGAGAGAATCGGCGTGGGGGAGAGTGGGAGGGGAGAAACACGCTTAACGCAGCCACACTTACAGCCTTTGGCTTGAAGGGAGGCTGGATCTCCTTGCGCTCCAGCTTATCCCAGTCGATGTAGCGGAAGAACGCGTGCTCCTTGATGTCCCGCTCCCCTTCTGGGCCACATCCCAGTCGCTTGGCAGGGTGCTTGGTCATCAGCTTGGGGAGAGGAAGAGAAGAAACAGTCACTCACAGAGTGGTCAACTGCTTCACAAAACATCCACTCTGAGAAGCCCCCAGGGTGCAGTGATGCCCGGCTGGGCAGCCTGCACCACGCAGCCGCTGCCCCAGGATGCCCCACATCAGTGCCCAGACCCCAAGAGGGGCTCCCATCTCCTCTCCCGGCTTTTGGCATTCGAAGCAAAGGACAGAGGGAGAAGCAGGAGCAGCTCCAGGGACAGGGAAGGTTGACAATGGCTTACGACAGCAGACTAAGCACATCACAGGTACGTGACCTGGCAGGGATGAGCACATCCCCTTCTCCTCTGGGAATGAAATTGGTTCACCAAGAAATAATGTCAGGGTGCTGGCAGACCCCCCCCACTGCTGCAGTCTCACCCGCCTGCTACAATAGGGGGAGCAGGATGTGTGCAAAGCTGCTTAGCAGTCCCTTTGCTTGGTAGCAAACTTCTCAGCATCTGCATAACTAATTTTAAAGGCCACTGCCCATTTAAGATGAACAATCTGCTCTCAGAAACTTTCATTAGCCCTAGAAGCAGAACCTCCACTTCTCTGGAGCCGCGGCAGCACAGACGAGAGGTGTATTTCTAATGAAAGAGTCAATTTGGAGGAAAAAAAGCGCAAACAGTCCATTAATGTTGTTTGTCATCTAAACTTCTCCTCTTCACTGGCTCAATAAGAAAAGTGAAATGGGCCACAGGAATTAAGGGCGGCTGTACAAACATTAATATCCTGGGGGCATTGTTTGAGCTGTGTTCAGAGATCAGATGGTGATTCCAGAGATTTGTAAGACATTGATAAGTGTGGAGAATATGAGCCGTATGCCTGCAACAAAAGGACTACTTTATTAAAAGCAGGGCAGTTAAAACTGATCCCAGAGCTGTGCAGAGGTTGCAGCAAGCCTGACTCCATCTCTCGGGGCTGTGGGTCTGCAAGAGACCCCCACTGCCCTCCCGTGGGCCCCCGGGAGGGGACAGGGCACCCGTGGCTCTGCAGGGAGGCACTAACGCTCCGAGAAACCTCCCCACCTTTCTGTTGACACTGACCCACCCTCGAAATAAAAGGTTTTTATAAGCAAGCATCTTCTGATAAAAAAAAAAAACAAACAAACCACATCAGCCCAAGCACCCGGGTGGCAGGCAGCTTGCCGTGCCATGGGAAGCTCATGACCCCCCGCCAGGTCCTGCATCCAGGCCGAGGTCCTCTGCTCCAAGGTGTAAGTGTTTTGACACAAGTCAGCCCTGCCATCCATGATTGCACAAAACAAACTTGCTCAGGGAAGCTGATCTTTAAAAGCAATGCTACAACAGGGAGCTGAAAGCAAGGAAAAGCCTGCCAAAAAAGAAAAAACCCTAAAAGAAAAAAAAAAAAACAAACCAACAAATGTGAAGTAAGAGTGGAGCCACTAACCACTCTGCTAGCAAATAGCACTACATCCATGGCCAGCCAGCTGCGAAGGCAACCTGCAGCTGAAAGACTGATGGAGCCAGGCTTCCTCGAACCAGCATCATCCCCTGGAAAGCCCATCTGCAAACAGCAAGGGCCCACCAGCCTTCGCAAGCTGGACAAGTGATTTTCCAGATGGTGAGATTTGCCTCTCCTCAGGGCAAGGATGTGACTGGCATCAGCATCAGTCTTGCAGAGCCTGTCCCTGTGCAAGGAGTCCTGCTGGAGCTGCTGCCGGTGGGCTGGAGAGGGAGGGCCATGGGGGTGCGAGGTGGCAGCAAAAACAAAAGCAAGATTTTTTTCTAACTCATGTTTTACTTTTTTTTTGTAAATAATACAGTTTCCCTCGGTATTGCAGCATGCAGCCCTTTATAAAAAAAGAAACAAACCCCAGCGTAAGAAGCCTGGCAAGGTGGAAGATGTTACGTGTCTTGGTCTCTTGAATGAGCGTGGCAGCAGCATGGACAAGCAGGTGGGGCTGGATCCAGCGCCGCTGTCCCCTGCCAGGAGCGGGGAGCGGTGCCACCAGGTGCTGCTGGCAGCGTGCGGGCAGGTGGCCCTGGCAGGCCGGCAGCCCCACCACAGGCTTATGTGCTACCAAGGCAGCACAGCGAGGTGGGCGACCCGCCAGCCCCTCGGTGCTGCTGGGCAGATTTCACATCACCCTCAGCACATGGGCAGGCGTCTGTCTACTCCGGCTGTGGTCTATCCGTCCCAGCAGCAGGCAGGGCGATGTTGCGCCCCACTGAACCTCGCCATCCCTCGGCTTTCACTATATCCACTTCAAGCTGAGTCAGGTTCAGCTAAACAAGAGGATCTTTGCATCTCCTTGGCAGGCTCTGGACAGCATCCTGACAATTCAATCAGGTCCCGCTTAGCTGTGCTAAAGCAGGAGAATAAAAAGCATCCTGTGACTCAATAAGGTTTTCCTAAAGCAAGTCCCTGACAACAATGTGAGAGCCTGAAATGTGCTAATAAACTGATTTGGTGATTTGGCTGTCGCGTCAAAGAGCTTAGTTTGCTTTCAGCAAACATGAAAAGAAATCTGTTTGTGGGTCTTTTCTGTTAAATGCTGATCCTGAACACACTGACACGCCTCTAGCTTTTACTGACAGAGATCATTTGGGGCAAGGAGGGAAAGCAGGTCTGTGTCTGCAGGATCTGTGCCTCCATCGACACTAAAGCTCACAGATGCCTGTGCATAAAATTCAGCTGTGAAAGCATCTGACGGTGTGAGCTGGACAGATGTGTGCTCGCTCATCTGCAAAGGAGGCGTTAGGAAGAGGGTAGACTGCAGCCCTGTGGAGGATTTGAAGGTCAGCAGTGCCGGTGGGCAGGCAGCTCGCTGCCCCGTCCCCATGCACCCCGGTCCGCTTCCCAGCTCCGGCTCCCTCCTGGAGGCCAGCAAAGCTGCTGAGGCTGCGCCGTGCCGGGGCTCCCCCCGAGCAGACCCTTCGCTCTGGGAGAGTCTGATTCCCCCATGTGCACCCAGTGAAAACGTCTGCAGCTCTGCTCACACCTGCTGAGCCTCAGCCACCACGCTGCCCTGCACACACCTCCTACACACACCCCACTAAATCCAGTCTACGCTTTTACTAATTAGATTTTCCAGTCAAAGCCCAGGTTCGTACCTGCTGCATTATGCTGGGAACTTTTACACACACCAGCCCCCCAAACTGAGTGTCGTAGTTAAACCCCCTGCTTCCTCAGCGGAACACAAATGCACACCAAATTCAGAGCAGCTCAACCAACTAATGAATCGTAGAAGATTTTCTACTTCATGTACCTGCCTGTAAAGCTGAACAGAGCTGTACTACAGTACAGTTATTTAGTATTTTCAATATATGCATCCAGAAATTAAACTTTCTTATTTTCCTATTGTGCTTTTATGCATGTGAGCTTGAAGGCACCATCTGTTATTGATATATAGGACCCCATAAACATACAGATTGATTCTCCTGGCTTACATAGGATAATCATTTAGCTTTGTTTGTATTAAACAGGAACAGGTTGATTTAATCCCATACTAATGCAGTGAAAACCCTTCAGGCTTCTGCAGGTAAGGAAGGATGCTTTAGACCAAATGACCTGTAATGGTCCGCCTGATGTGTGGAGCTCAGATACAGGAAAGCCCAAGTCTGGACTCAACTGCTTTGCTAAACTGCAGCTTTATTTTTTGTCTCTGGAAGGCAAGCAGGTGCTGCGCGTTCATGGACTTCATTTAACAGCAGCACGTTCTGCACCAAGAGGCAAAGCTGACCCAGATGATCTTTGTCCATGTTTGACGAGACCACAGGGCTCATGGGCAGCAGCCACCACCAGGACCTTCCCCTGAGGGCACCGGTCCCTCCGCCATCCCGGCACACAGCCTGGGCACGCTCCTGCTCAGCACAGCCGTGCCACTGTGGCAGCACATCCCAGCCCCATCCCAACGGCAGCCCGGCGTTTCAGCTGGAGTCAGAGGCAGCAAACCCCTCTGCAGCCAGCAGTGCCCGCCACGCGCTGCCCCAAAACACTCCCACCTTCCAGCCACCCTTTGCATACCCACGGCCACTGAGACATGGGCACACCCACACCTCCGAGAGGGCTGCAGCACCGCGCTAAGCAGCTATTATGTGCTTTTCCCAGGCAGTACCACCAGTGGAAATACCACTCAAAATACCTGTAAACTTTACTGCGGAAAATGTCATTTTATGCCTTTGCTAGCAGGCAGAGATTAAAGAGGGAGCTGATATTCGCAGGCAATCTGTTCACCTGGAAAGGGCTGCTTTGCTCAGGCACAGTCAAATCCCTCCATATGGGACGGAAAACAGGCAATGGTTTGTGCCAGTGCCCGTGTGCACGCATACGCACACTGCTTCATGGGTCTGAAACGGGAGCCTGGCTCCTGATAACCAAACCAGAGCTCAAGAGAGCAAAGCTAAGCTACCTGCACCACAGAAACAGCAGCTCCGACATCAGCCTTTGGAAAAAAAATCCAAGTTGACAGCAGAGGAGGGAAATGCTCCATTTGATCTGCTAATTGATGCTGACTGTCGAGTCAAGGAGCTGTGTTCTAGTTAACTCTCCATCTTGCTTCCCAGCCAACTATCTCTGATTAACACTTGTTTCTTGGCTCGGGCCGATACAAGGCTTTCAGGATCAAATGCTTTTCATCTCCGAGCTGTGCAACAGTAAGTGATGACTGGCACTGGCATGCCGGAGTGAAACCGCGTGGGAACAACAAAATTGTTTTGGAGAGAGTGGCAGTGAAATACCAAACCCTTCACGTTGAGGAGTTGAGCCTTCTCCAATTGCTTGTTCTCTGGACTGATACAAGTCTGGTTTTGCGCCCTCCTGGAAGACCTACCACTACCAACACAAACAGCACGGCTCCAATGCCCCTGTGGTTAATTGAGACATAGTTTACTGTATTCCAGGGGAAAATGTAAATACTTTGTTTCCACCTTACTGACAGTTTGTAAATACTGCACATGTTTTTAATTAAACTTTCTGGTGTAGCAGTTTGGTGGCGGCAAAGAATGTCAGGAGTTTTTGTGCACTTCCCTGAAACAACACTTGTACAAGGGGAACCACCACTTTGCTGCAAAAAAAAGACAAGAATTTATAAAGAACCAAGCTCTCCATGCGTGGCTAAATGTCCTCCCATGCAGCCTCACATTTCCAAAAGTGAGAAAAGCCATTACAGCTACACCCAGCAGACGATTCAGTCATGGTCTCTTCTCATCTATTTACAGCATTCACATTTTGACTGATGCAACAGCAAACAAAGCCGACAGCGAGATTCATCCCTGTTCCAGCCCCCGCTCCCTCGAAAGCACCATTCCCTCAGGCACCCTGGGGATAACGATGTTCAGCATCACGAAGCATCTTCCCTCCCTCCTGCCAGCCAGGGACACAGGCGACTTTCCCCTTATGTCCCAACCAACAACAGCAAGAGGAATGAGAGAGGGTGAGAAAGTTGGTGGAAACTCCCCCTTTGATCACCAGCGTGGTTTCTGAATTAAGAAATCGATTTTACTATATTCTGCTGAAGGTGAGTGCCAGATGGCCCGGACAGCATCCCCTCCCTGTGCCCCGCTGCAGGCGGGGAACACCTGCAGCAGCTTTTTCCCATGGGACAAGCGAATACTCCTCTAACACCAGCTCTGAATCCCAGCAACACTAGAAAGAGGCTTTGAAATGCCGCAGTGGGAGCGTTAAGTGCAAGATGTGTCATTTGTAGATAGAAACACTATTTTGAGATATAGAACATTCAGATATTTTAAATATTAACTATTAAAAGCAAACATATTTTAAGTTCCTACACAAACACTTATTTATAGCACTGTTTGACACTGGCTGGCTGAGACGAGGCTCAGTCCCAAGCAATAACCATATGCATAGCATCAGGACCTAGCCAGCCTTTATCCATCACTACCCAAACTAATTCAGACTGCATTTAAGTCTTGCCTAGGCCCAGTCCTTAGAGAGCTCAGGACACTGGGCAATGCAGAGCTTCACTGTAATTTAAGAGATATGATAATGAAAATACTGCTCTGACCCAACAGAGACGCACACCAGCACTGAACTTCATGTGCCCCTAAAGGGTGACTCATCACAGCTAAATGGAAACCTCTGCAGGATGAAGGCTTTGTATCTGATATCAGGAAACTATTTAGAAATCCCATTCATTTTCTCTAGGCATCATTTTTCTTTTCAGGCAGAGATGCATAAAGCTCCCCTGTTATCACCTAACAAGGAGAAGGGTCTCTGCACAGATGCCCTCAGCTCCCACATCCCATCCAACACTCCAATTTTCTTCTGACCTTCACCTGAGCAAAGACAGGCCAGCCCTCAAGTCCTACCTGTGTTTCTGCTCAGTGTAGCATAACGGCACAGAAAGGATCGAGCTGTTATTTTTAATTGTTTTTAGTACATATACACAAAGCAGCACAAGTTGTGGTTCTAGGAGCAGAGAGCAGGGGCACCAGTCAGATCCTCCTCGTGCTGGGAGCCTGCAGCCTGGACCAGGGCAAGGAGGGCAAGGAGGGCAAGGAGGGCAAGGAGGGCAAGGAGGGCAAGGAGGGCAAGGAGGGCAAGGAGGGCAAGGAGGGCAAGGAGGGCAAGGAGGGCAAGGAGAGGCTTGGGCCCCCTGCGCGCGTAGGGCTGCCAGATGTGCGCAGACAGCGCTGTGCCTACTGGCTGCCCTTCTCCCTCCTCCCAGAAATCGAAGGCCAGCCCTTACCCCTTTGCAGATTGCCACTGCCTCCTTGGACATGGACTTGGGGTAGGCTACGTTGTGCTCCATGATGGACTGGAAGAGCTCGTCTTCATCTTCTCCCTCAAAGGGAGCCTAGAGCAAAGCACACAGAGGTTCAGTGCCATTTCTTCATCTTTGAGCTTCCATTTGCTGCTGTGATCCTCAGCCATGAAATCAGCCCCGGCTGCACCACGCGGTGACTCGTGTCTCAGCCTCGCAGTCCCCGGGGCTGCATCCACGGCTTCATCTCCAGCACTGAGGAGATGGCCTCCCACCGTGTGCCAGCAACAAAGCAAATTACACGTCAGCATATGCTCACAATGGAGTTTAACACAATCCCACAGGAATCAATTAAAATTCAATTACCTGGCCAGCTAACATTTCATAGAGCAGGACTCCAAATGCCCACCAATCCACGGACTTCCCATAGGGCTGATAAGCAATTATCTGAAAACAACACAAACAGCAGGATTACACTCCCATTTTTAACCTGTTGGCACAATGCAAACTAATTTCAAGCTGTAGTCCAGGTCAAAAGGACGAGGTTATTTACTGAGACACCAGTCCCTGAATGGTGGGAAATTGCAATTATAAACAGAACACACAATAGGCAAATGGTTCAGTAACTTTAAAAAAAAATCATCAGCCTTCAAATGTGCACGAAATATTAGAAAAAAACAGAATATTCACTGTGATTTCAGACAGATTCATTCTGACTCAGATGAAGCTTTAGCATGTTTGTTGTGCTCTTGCAGATTCATCACAGCCAGGCACATTGGAGCAGGAGCTCAGCCGTTCTTGCTTACCCTTGATGCACTTTGGGATTTTTTTCCACTGACTTCAGTGCAGTTGGTTTGAAATAACAACACAGAGTTTGGTCCTCTGTGGAGGGTATGTGGCCCTTTAAAACAGACTCACAGCATATGGGTAGTCAAAACCTTCTGTGTTCCAGGCTGCCAGTTTGCTTTCTATTATTTATTGCAGAACATCCCTCACAAAATAACGTAATAACCAATGGCCCTATCCTTACCTGAGCAACGTGGTTGTTAGGATATAACTTCGGGATTTGTTTGGCTTTTTTTATACAGAAAAATATCAACATTAGTTTGGATAAGGCACCAAAAGACAAATTTTTGTATTTTTCCATGATTTACTCTGCAAAATCTGAAATACCCTAAATTTCATAATCATATGACCCTGCAGCAAAACCACCCGGCTAGCCTGCCTCTGCAGCGCTGGTGACCTCACCCGTGCGTGTCAGTGGTTTGGGGTACCTACAGCTGAGCCAGCGAGGGGGTCAGTCCCTTGCTAGCAAGACCCTACGTACAAACAAGACAAGCAGCTGGCAGAGAAACGGACCCAGCCCCGGGAGAGCCCCGTGGCACCTTCCCACAGCACCTCTGCTGCTCAGCTCTCCGTGTCCCTCGGTCAGGTGCACAGCAAGACGCCGGGTCTGCACCCTTGGCCGAGGGCTGCTGCCAGAAGCCAGCCCCCTCCTTCCTTCCCTTCAGCACGGGTGGTCCCTCCACCCTCCAGCACCCCAGGCTGCAGCAGGAGGCTGCAGCCACACCTGAAGAGAAGCAGTGACAGGTCCAATCCAGGGACTGCAGAAGAAGCCAGGCTCCCACAGGCACCTTTCTGCTTTGAAGGGTCTTTCAAGCTCTGGTTTATTTGCTGGGTTGCTGTTGCTGGGCGTCATTTCAGCGTTTGGGGTTTGACAGGCCTTGGGCTTTGCCATCTGTTACTTAATGCAAAACAATTACTCAATTTATTCATCCTAATTACAGAATTCTATTCTGCAAAGATTCCTATACTTGAGTACAAATGCAAATTGTATGCTAATCGCAGGAGAACGTACACAGCAGTCCAGCCCCAGGGGTCTGCTCCTGCCTTGCTACCCCTGTTCGGAAGAGCAAGGCTCCAGTCCCGCAGGTCTGTGGCTGCGCAATCTCAAGAGTCCTCGTGTTCAGCCACCCCGTCCTTGCAAAAGACCTCCGCAATGTCCAACGGGACCCGACCGGGAGGTATGTCAAGATGTAGATCAGTGTTCTGCCGCCCCACCTAAAAAGAGATGAGTTCCATCCTGCGAAAGCATCAGCACCGAGCCACAATTAGAGAACAAGACTGATTCCAGTCTTCTCTTCTGTCCTGGTTCTGGTCCAGCCACATGTCCAAACGCGGTGACACGACTCAGAGTGCCTTGACAGCATCCTGCGGTCAGGCCTGACCCTTCCCACTGAGACCAGACGTCGAGTTTCAGCTCTGAAATCCCTCGACCGAGTGCACTTGAAGTTCCTCCCACTTGTTCTTTAGATGAGTTATGAGTGCTCTGGGAAATATAGGTGTGAACTGTTCACACCATAAAAGGCCTTTAAAAGAAAATAGTACTTAGAAGAAATCCTTGCAGAAAAGCAGTGGCTGTAAATTGAAGCTGCCGAGTGCACGTTAGGGAAGGTCAAAACCCAACAGCTGAAGAACAAGTTTTGTTCAGAGGAGATCATACATGCGGGATCATTTGCACTCAGTGCCTGTCACCTTGGCACGCAGAGCTGTATCTTAGAACAGAAAAAGCCCTAAAAATGGGTCACGCAAATCACAGGACATTTTTACCCTGAAGACATGTTGGCTTGAGAACATTGCAGCTTCCTAACGGGAGGAAGCACAGTCCAGCAGAAGGGTCCTGGAGTGGAGCTACACGCAGGGACCCCGGCTCTGCCGCAGGCTTGGCCACCCAGCAGGAGACCACGCCAGAACTGCGTACCCCCTGTTTCTATTGACAAAGTAGGGGATGTGTATAGTCACTCTTTTGAGACTCACTGGTAGCAGGCTTTAATACCATTCTGGGGTACTGCAGTGATTTTGCACCTTAATTTCCCATCTTCTGTTTTTCTTTTGGAAAAAAAAAAACAAAGCAAGCAGAAGAAAATAAGAGTTTAAGTGATAATGCTCAGGCAAATACCAAGAGAGCGGGTCATTTGTCCTGCTTTGAAAGAGTATTAATCACACACAGCAACTGAGCTATGTACCAACAGGTACATATTAATCTTGGTAGGAAGAGGATATGTAAGACACATTTGAACAAGTAATTCTGGCTGCAGCAAAACACAATGTAGTTCAGCACAGAACTGCATCTAACTACGTCCTAGCAAAGAGAATCTCTTTCTCTAAAATATTTAAATGAATAAATATTAATCTCATCATTGAGAATTCAGCAGAGTGAGAAGATTTTAGAGGAATATTTTTATGTTAAGGGAACAGGCATTTGGGAATAATTACCTACCTGAATTTCATAAGTCTGACATTAAATTGCACCCATACAGCACTTCATGTAAGTGTCATATGTGACTTCATCACATAAGTAATAACCAAATGCAAAAACATTTTGGAGCGATCTAGAGCTGTATATAGGGAGCCTCTCCTCAACAGCCGCGCAGCCCTTTGCTGCAAGTAGCAAGCTGGAGAGATCTAAAGATTACCACTTCACATGGAAATATTATCCACTGATAATTCCAGTTTTCCCCACTGGCCACATTGTGCTGGAAGCGGCTGTCACACGCGGCAGGAGGCAAAGCCAAGCTCTTAGGCTCGTCTTTTCCAGGAGCGAGGAAGTGTGCGAGAAGCAGCTCTTGGTGAGTTTGAGCATGCCAAGGATCAGAAAGACACAGGGATGCCAGTGGCACAGACGTGGGAAAAACACCCAGAGAGGGAAAACACACTGCGGGGAGACCAGCGCAAAGGATTTTCTGTACTTTGAGGCAGAAGCAGGGCACACAGCCAAATGGAGAGGCAGATCCAGCATCGCTGCTTCCTTAAAGGCAGCTGTAGCCTTTGGGGGGATGGACAGTGCTGGGGGGATGAACTTCCCAGGCTGACGGTGAATTCATTCATGTCCCTGTTTCAATCAGAAAGCTGCCCAAAGCAAAGTCATCCCATGGAAAAGAGCTCCAGACAGGCTGCTGAAACATGTACGGAGCATCTACTGCCTTTCTCTACCTCCTACCTCAGGTGCAATGTAGTCTGGAGTGCCGCAGAAGGTCTTGGTAGTCACCCCGTCCCAGATGTTCTCCTTGCACATGCCGAAGTCTGCAATCTTTATGTGCCCCTCACTATCCAGCATCACGTTGTCCAGCTTTAGGTCTCTACAAAGAGAAAGCAAAACAATGACACAAAAGACCACACGCAAAGCCACCCAGCAAAGACACAAGTTTCCTGACTCCGGGTGCTCTCCAGCGAGTGAGCTCTGGCTTCGTCTCACACCCAGACTCTTTGTAGGATAATGTTTGGGGAAATGAGTAAAAATAAGTCAGAGATCTGTCAGGATGAAGTGTTTATTTTACTTTTAATGCACAGGAACACCATGCTGGGCAAATCACTTTTAAATGTACAATGGAAAACACTCTCACCTAGCAGGGAGACGGATTTAATAGATTTTTTTTTTTTTTTTTGCACCTATGAAAATCAAAGTGTACTTAAAGCTCACCCGCAATGAAGAAGTACCTACTCAGCAGAACTTCCTGCATCACCTATGCTATGCTCCCAAATGAAAATACAAATCAACCATGTTTCTCTCTGATCCTCGTCCACAGAATATCTGTTAGTTATATCCAACCCTGCAGGAGATTTGCTCTTTAGCACAAATTGTAGAGATAGTTTCAGCTGTAGAGGTCCCAATCCGACTCCCGGCCCTGACCGGCCCCTCCAGAGGTGGGTGCTCCAGCCTGAAGGACAGTTTTGCAGCAAACACTCAGTATTTCAGGTGCAATTACTACATTACCAGCCATGTAACTACCACACAGTTCTGTGATCTGTGCCATTCCTGGCTTATGTTCTATACAGTAAAGCATTACTCAAAGGTCTCCATTTCAATATCGGAGCATGTCTGCAAGATTTCCCTTGCCCAAAGGCGACATTAAGTGACAAGGCAGGTGACAGAGCGGCACATTGGTGCAGGCACAAGGTGTGCCCTGCCCGCCCATCGGCTCGGCCGGCCAGGTCTCTGCAGCTCTGCCCAGCCACACACCTCATCTGCAGGTGAAGAGTAAATGCACATCACACGTCCCAGAGCTGGCGTGAAGGGCACACCATGTTCGTGTGAGCCCTCCTCTTAGAGACCCCCGGCTGAAATACCCCATTGGGAACAGTCTGCTCAGCAGAGCCATGGGGCTGCACAGTGCACGAGGCTCGATTTTGTTAAGTGAGAGCCCAATAAAGGGAACAGCAAAATTTACAACTTCTTGCTAATTTTTAAGACTGTTTTTTCCAATTACTGGGTCAGTGCTCAGAACCCTGACGGGCCAAAGGCAGACGGACAGAAGTCTGGATTCGGATTCAGAGGGAGGGAGGGAGGGAGGAAGGGAGGACGGAAGGAAGGACGGACGGAAGAAGGGGCACTGGGGACCAGCAGACCTAGAATCTCTGTGCAGCAGCTGAGGGCAAAAAAACCCATCCCTCACGTCAGGTTTGCTCCACTTCTTTCATCTTCCGAACAGTCTTCAGCATCTCATAACTTCAGTTGCACAGCCAGCATTTCTTTTTGCAAAGCAGTTAATGGTATCTGACACTCATTAGGATGCTCTGCTCTACCTTGGGCTCTGGGAATACTCCCGAGCAGGGAAGAGCAGCGGTACACTAGTTTCAGTACTTAACCAGCAGCCCCAGAGCCCAGTCCGGCAGTTGGCAGTAACCTTGCTAACTCTGGATGCTATAATCATATCGTGAATGGAAAAGAACTTTTAGTGTCTGAACCAGAAGTGACAGACTTGCACTGCAGATCTCAGAATAAGCTATTCATAAGCACCTGCTCTAGTGTTAATGGTAAGAAAATAGTGCCCTGCAGCAAAATACGTGGCTCAGAACTGGTCCATCCTGCCAGTGAGCATTTGTGTCATATGGAGAGAAACACATGAAACAGAGGCAAGAGAGGAACCAAAGCTGTCTTCCTGTAAAACGGGGACAAAGACAAGAACCTTCTCAAAAACCAGTGACACTACAAGGCTCCCAGCTCCATTTCGGGTGTGCGCACCCGACAGGCAGCTGCCAGACCCCATCTGTGGCCCTGGCAGGGAGGAAAGCCCCACGGCCGGTTGCTGTACTGCAGAGGCGGCAGTGGGGCTGCAGGAGCCCTGCAGAGCATCGCGGTCATTACATCGCTCTGGCTGTGGCGGGAGTTCTCGGGGGAAGAGAGGAGGAGGAACTCGCTCACCTACCGATAAATGATGCCTTTGCTCTGCAGGAAGAAGAGGCCGATGGCTATTTCTGCTGCGTAGAATCTGAAATACAAGATTTAAAAGGAAGACCAATAATTAAAGGAGATGAATCAAAACGAAAACCTTTCAAATCCAATCACACTAAATGAAACGCATTGGGCATACATGACGAAAGGATAAAGACAGCCACAACATAAAAATACCAGACAAGTATCACAGGAGAATGACACAACCCACCCTCCACTCTTATCGGGTAGGGATGCGATCAAGTTGCTGTGGGCTAGCAGGGGGCTGTCACTTCGTGTTACACAAATTCTCATTAAGCAAGAGCTGGGATCTATGGCTGTTCGTTACTGTGTGCTGGCAATGCGGCTTGAAAAGTTATCTGTCATCTCGGGGAGGCTGAGGAGATAACATGCACTGCCATCACTTTCTTTAAAGAATATTCTGGGTCTCAAAGGACTCTGCCAGCGTGCAAAACACTGGTTCAAACCCACCTGGGCTCTACTCACTGTTTGTGTTTTTTACTTAAGCATATGAAGGCTTTCACAAGCACATTTTGCTCTGTCCGGATTACAGGGAGCAGGAGCCAAAAGCCACCAGTTAACACTCGGGTTGGCAACCCCAGTAGGAGAGCCAAAGACCCAAGTCCCTTTTATATCCTGGGGAAGGGCACAGGCAGAATAGAGGCATGCTGGCAGCACCGTGGGCTGGGAGCTCACCAGCTGCTGCCAGTGTCTCCCAGGAAACTTCCAAACCTCCCTGCCTGGTGCTTTTATGAAGGTCAATTATTTACCTATCAACAAGTGCAATGTATCCCAAAGATGAGCTGGAGGCACCAGCATCCTTAGCACCAGGCAAAGAATCATCCTGCATCTTCTGATTCCTGCTGTCCTTCCTTTCCCCTCCCTTTTTGCCCAGGACTTGCGCACAAAAGCCTGTGCCTTGGACTATATTTCCAGCTATGTGACAAAGTTACATCAAATACCTACCCTGAAGCTGCCAAACTAGGGCTATAGAACTTACACAGCATGTGGCTCTTTAAACCTCCCAACCTGCTGGATCTGGTACATTAAGTCCCCACCATTCACGTATTCCATCACAAAATACAAGCGATCCTAAAGGAAAAAAGCAAACAATTAGCAGCAGAATTATTAGAGCAGGGAATCTGCAGGGGTCAGAAGGACGGACCATGGCAACTGACAGCTCCAGTCTGTATTTTTCATGGCAATACAGTTATCACCATTGCCTTCCCCAAGGGGTGCAGATGGAGCTTGTGTTCATATGGAGCCCGTAAGACACGTGTACTAATTCCTTTCCAACGCTCTGGACTGAAGCTCTGCACCGCTGCAGATAGATCCATTGGAGAAGGCAAGTGGAGGAATTCCTGGAACAAAGGTTTTTCACTTCCCATTAATAAATTTGCTCTCATTCTTCACTGAGCCCATTTTGCAGGGTGTTTGATCAGACAGCTCCTTGCTGGTATTTCCCCAGGCACTGCACAGCTTCAATTAAGAGATGCACAAGAGACACGAGCAGTTCCTGCGCGGACCAGCCTCCGTGCGCAGGCAGTGACCAGTACGATTTGGCCAAGCAGCAGGAGGGACGTGCGACATTCCCAGCTCACCAGTCTCACCCTCTCCCTGGGAGCAGCCTGCGGCAGTGCCGGGGACACCCGTGCCTGCAGGGGACCCAGCAGCCCCCGGCCAAGCTGGGGAGGCAGGAGGAGGCTGCAGAGCCCCCCACCTCCCTGTAGCCTCAGCACACCCCTCTCCTTGCTCCTCCCAGCCTGGTCTGAGGGTGCACTTAATGTTCACACATGGTTAATTAATTAATCTTTAAGAGCAGAACAAACAGGTCAATCAGTGACTTTGAAGGAATTAAAATACTTGCTAGTTAGTAGGTGCGATCACAGCCACTAAAAGCACACATTGACTTTGCCTCTAACGTGTAATATGCACTTCGCTTTCATTAATTAAGACTCTCCAGATTAAAGCACCCCTCCTCTTCCACAGCGTGGCAACCACATAGGTGCAGACCTAAGAAATTCCCAAGTAAGCTTCTGAAGCGATGTGTACTGTCCCCAGGGAAAGCCAAGCCGTGCGCAGGGGCAGGCTTGGGCTTGCACCATGCACTACCCTGGAGCCGCAGTGACTGCAGTGAGCTGGCGAGGGTGTTGTACACACAGCACAGCTCCTGCCTTCATTGCTAGCATTAGTCCTGCTAGATGTAAGCCCAGTCCTCTAAACATTGCTAGAAATTTGAGGAAGTGTGGGCCATGATCAACCCCGAGGAGAGCTACAAGGCAAGAAACAAGACCCGAGCATTCCCACAAAGCTCAGAACTGTGGATTAATAAAACAAAAGCAGCAGGATCTTACCATGCCACATCCCGAACTGAGCTCTAGCATGAGCCCTGCAAGCCCTGGGAGACACAAGATTTGGGCAAGCGGGAGCTCCTCAACAGTGATACCTTTACCTTGGGGAATCTGTGCCCCTGAAATGCCACTTCCTTCTGATGTTTCACAGCTCTTTTCTTTAACGGGAAATAGCTGCGAAGAAAATTGCGCAATACTGCCAAAACCACCAACCTGAACCTGCCAAGAGTGCAGGACGTTTCTCAGTGAGAGAAAAGCGACGGCTCCAGACCACCGGAGCGAATGCAGGAATGGGACACAGACTGCCATCCGAGTGGATCTTCCCTGCCAGCAGGCATCTGTGCTCCAACCCGTGCACGTGTTGGTTATGAATGAGAACAGCAAAGCACTGCGTAACATCAGGCCTGAGTCATCCTTCTTACAACAAGCAACTTTCTACAGCCTTCAAAAACCCGTCGCGGGGCTTCAACGCACAGGAGCCCAAAGACACCCCCGGGCTCACCCCAGCCCCACACCACGGAAGGAAAGACGCAAAGGCTGGAGCACTGCGAGAGCTTCAGGTTGGCAATATTACATAATGATTCATAGTATTTCCTGTTCTTCATTTCCTCCTTAAATAATCCTTGCCCTGCTTTTAACACAGTAAGGACAAGGAGCCCAGAAGATATGCAAATGTGAGCATTACCATAATAAGGGCTGCCGAGTAACTCGGGTAATCAGCTCTTCCACCCCAGGTGCAGCACAGCTCGGTGATGCACAGCCCACCCTGACAGCGGGGCGGCCTCAAAGGTCATTAAATACAGTACCAAAGGGGCAATCAGGCTATGTAAAACATGTGCGCTGATGGGATAGAAAAGAGATTTTGGCTTATCAGATGACTGGGAATTTCGGCACATACCCCTCTGTAAATGACTGCCTCTGCCAAGGTGTCAATCCAGTTCAGCAGTAAGGCACTGGGCAGGCAAAGTCACCTTCAGCAGCCACTGTCACACTAGTCATCCTGTGACAGTAACTGGAAAGGAAAGCAATATTGTGCTCATTTGCAGCTGTTTCCTAAATATATCGATCAACTTCAAGAAGGAAGAATATTAAAAAGATGGTCTCTTGAAACAGCCAGCTGAGGTCTAAAAGCAGAATCTGAGCTTTTCTCGTTTGGGTGGAGAAGAGAATTCTGGTGCTTCAGAGAAAAAAATGTCATGAATAAAGCAGCCAGATGGCTGGCCAGCCTACAGGCTGGAAGAGAGGGATGGATACAGAAAGCTATCCTGGCTCTTGTCTGTGGGAGAAAAGGACGGGGTCTGTCCAAGTCTGGAGCATCCGAACTCACTAAGCAACAGCAATTTACAGATATATAAATACCCCCTGCAGAGACTTGCATGGAGCTGGTAAAACATCCACGCCTCGTTCCTTGGGCTGCCAAGGCAAAACTGCCAGGGCTCCTTCCAATGCCCTCCTCCTTCTAATTAACCACTCCTTGGTCCTCCTCCTGCCCGACTCCCCACTGTGAACAAGAGTCAGAGCCAGGACAACAGCCGAGTTCCCCATCCACCCGCTACTTATCATTTCTCAGTGTCACTGCCACTGCTGTGCCCTTCACTGCTGAGTCCCAGAGGGAAGGGAGGTCATCAGAAAAGCCATGGCTCACCCGGGGACACCTGGCTCACCCCCTGCTCCCAGGAGCCCAGGCTCAGACCCAGGACCTTTTTGGGGCAGAGCACCCCAAGATCCCTCAGTCGGAACAGCATGGGGCTTCTCTTGTCCTTCAGACCCAGGCAGGAAATCTCTCATTGCTCATCTTCACTTACTCTTTAAAACGCAGTTTTAGGGCTTTTCTCTCTCCCACCAGTCGCTGAACTAACAGCCCCAGAGGCGACGTGTGCTCTGGACTGTGCTCCCAGAAATCAAAGTGCTTTGTGCCAGCATTTGATAATACACTCTGCTATACATTTTGATTACATTACAAATACGATTACTATTAAGCTACTATAGGTCTGCCAGGAATAATCCTGCGCTGACTCACTTCAGATGCCAGAGAGATGCTGTGTGAAATAGCTTCTCCTGCCACATTTTGATTACTGTGCTGCAAAGCCGGTCCGCAAACTTTAAATACAGTGAATGTGTTTGGTAAATGAAATTTCTGGGATAATAGTAAAATGTAATCCTCCTGGATAGCATTGTCATCGTTCTAAAAGACTCTGCTGATTCCCTCCCCCTGCTCCCGCTGACACGTACCTGGACATTTTCATTCACAGGTTGCTTGACGGCTGGGCAGAGATTGCTTTAAAGGTCCCCTGTCCCCTTCCCCACTCCCCCTTCCCACTTCTGATTTGTACAAACTCCATCACATGCCCATTTCAAACTGAATTTCCTGCAGTTTGTATTAGGTTTCACTCTCTACTCCAATTTTTGATCAAAGAATGAATCCTGAGAAAAAGCGCAGCACTTTGCTGTCGAATTAAAACGGACATCACGGGCAGGGGGCCACCTGAGGGGCTGGGAAACCACATCTAACGCCATCAACAGCTCCCTGATGAAAAAATCTCAGGGGTGCAGATATTCTCCATTACAGCCTCCAGTTTAACACGCACACAATTTGTTCATGGAGGTATTTTTGCAAACACATTGGACAAATTGCAAGGTTGCCAAGGCAGAAAATACATGGCTGCTTTTGCAAGCGTAGTGACGTATCTCCAGAAAAGAAACATGAATAAAAGCAAAGGCAAGTTTTCAAGAAGCTAAAATGTGTGACCAGGGCAGAAGTCTCTACAGCTCCGTCCACACAGCTCCCGGGTGCCCTGCAGCCACCCCGAAAGGCACTGGTCCCGGATAACTGGTGACACTGGGTCTGTAGAAGAGGGTTTCTGCCCACAAACTCACCACCAAAGCCAAGTGACTAAAATCCATTTTGCAAAGTGTCGGACTCCCCCCGCTCAACGTTCAGGGTCCAGCAGGGTCCCCAGTCCACTCTGCCCTTTGCCCAGGGACAGGCTGCGGCAGGACTGGCACTTACCATCGTCTGAAAGCAGGAGTGGAGCTGGGTCAGGAATGGAGGCTTCCCGGAGAGAGCCAGGACGCGTTTTTCAACCATCGTGCACTCTACATCATCATCCTGGATAACAACATCCTTCTTCAAGATCTTAACGGCATAGAGCTCGTCGGTGCCCTTCCTCTCCGCCAGCATCACCTGCACGAGGGAGAGGACACACACAGGATAAAGGAAAACATGGATCTGCAATGCTTCTAGCTTGCCACGGCCAATAGTTAAAAATAACGGCTTGCTTATTATTCTTTGGCTCCCATTATAGTCCTGAAAAGAGATTCAGGTGCCAAATGATGCAGAAAGCTACCAGTGGTATTTCCAAAATTATTCAGGAACCCTAAGTCTAACAAGTAAGACTTCTAGTTCCTCGCCACCTAATCACCTCGAGGAGCCCAGTCCAAGGGGTTTGCTGATGTCTGAGTCACAGATCACCCTTCACCCCCTTTCACCCCCAAATCAGGGCCCAGTTCAGCACCCTCAGGGTGCAAGCAGCATCGGAGGAAGATATCAAGAGCTTGAACACAGAGTCCATCAAGTTACAAAGTAGTGAAAACTTGAAGTGAAAAAGAGTTAGTATATAGCCAATAAGTAAGAAAAAACCAGCAAGGTTTTCTCTGCCTTGCACACCCCCTCCACAATGCGCACAGTGATCAAAACTCAATTACTTGCCGGTCCATCACCCAGCCAAAGCCCCTCTCATGCAGAAGAATCCATTCAACCTCTCATTTTAAACCAGTTTCACCCATTTGCAAGTTTATTTATCACAATAAATGGGTTGCACTGCTTCTGCTGGTGCAAATTTCCCTCATTAATCACATCAGCCCCAGTGAGGATCCCCAGACCGATCCACCACGCTCCATCAGTGTAAGCTGCTTCTTGGGCTGCCAGCAAAATAAACGGACTCTGAAACGACACTTTGCTTCCCATTTTCCCTCCTCGCACTCTCTCATCACGTTAGATCCAAGCGCTCAGTGGAAATGAATTGCTTTCCGTTTGAAAGAGTCTGCAGAAATTCTCCAGTCACATCAGGAACAGGAGTTCGGATGTCTTGAAAATAAATTATGAGAAGTCAACATCAATAGAGTGGAAATGAAATGCATTTCAGACGGTAGCAGACTGGTAGAGGAAACATGAGCAGGTCTCACAGATGACTTTTGAGACACTAAGGACAGCAGAATTAACCCTCTTGTCAGCCTGAGGCAGACGACATGGGGCCAGAGCTCCGTGTTCCCACCGCAACATGCCCGGCTCCCCCGCAGAGCCCCGAGTCTCCCCAGGGAGCTGGAGCTGGGGCAGAGCAGCCCCCTTTGGGGTTTGGGGGGAAGGCAACAGTGTGCCAGCCCTGGGGCGGCAAGGCACGGGACGCAGCCCGAGGACTGGGAACAAGGCAGGGGAGACAACCTGAGGATTGGGGACAAGGCACGGGACACAGCCCGAGGACTGGGGACAAGGCAGGGGACACAACCTGAGGACTGAGGTCTTCGGCGCCCACCCACTTGTTAGAGTGAAAAATAACAGTACAACTGGGAAGAGTACTTTTTGAAAGCACGTGGCTTTGGCTCATTTCAGGTGCTTGGCTGTGGCGCTGGAGAGGCTGGCTGTCCTTGACACGCTGCTTGTCAGGCGTAGCTGGGAAAGGCATTGGGAGCTCCTCAGCGCCAAGTGCTTTGGAGAAGCCACTGACATTTACATTTTCATCAGCAGGGCCAGAATTGCAGTGACCGCATGCCGCACTCATCCGTCGGCAGCGCTAAAAAGCAGACTGACAGCATGTCAGCGACTTCAGTAACCGATTTATTTACTCGCTGATGTTTGAAGAAACTTGAGAATCCAGAGCCCGGAGCAGCTGGGTGTGCTGCTGTGAGGCAGCCCAGCAAGGCACAGGCACTGGGACCAGATTTGTGCTTCATCCTTCCCTGGTACCAGCTCCCTGAAGTGCAACAGCCCATTGCACCAAATCGAGGAGCTCTCCTTGCAGGAGTGCCCACGGGCATGGACAGACGGGTGCCCTGCCTGCAGCCGCGGGACACGGTGCCAGGGCAGCAGACACAGTGGCTTCACGTGGATTCTGCACCTCTGCCCTCCCCTGCAATTCTGCACAAACTGAACCGTTTCAGTTCATTGCCTCCATTTATCTTCACCATTTTTACACGAGTTGAGATACACAAGTCACTGTGCGCAGGTGCTAAAAAATAGGGCTGATTTTTAAGTGATAAAAGCAGATGGGCTTCAGCAGCACAAAGTTGGTGGAAAAGAGAAGCGACCGCTCCAAGAACACAGTTTGTGGAAAGATGAAGCCTGTTACCTGGGAGTAAATGCATTATATGCAATATCAATTATATGCAGATCTACTTTGCTATCCATAACACTTTCAGAGAAAAAGTAACTAAACCAGGGAACCTCTGAGCCTGGCATCTGCTGCTGCCCCAAAGGGACTGTGCCAGGGCGGGGGGTGGCAGCAGCAGCCCCCTTCAGAAACAGAGACTGCAGTGCCAGGCAGGGCTCGGAAAGCATCCTGGTGCCTCTCCAGACATTTTTCCTGGAGACTCTTGGGGAGAGCGTGGTGTTGTTGGTAATGGCACGTGTTTGGGGATAAACCCACCAGGAGACTTCCCTGGGGGTACACACAGATCAAATGTAAAGGTAAAATCAGCTGCTGGCAAACAGGGTTTGGCTGTAGTAAATAACACCGTAGGGGAGCTGAACTCTGCTGGGGTGATCGGAGCCTGTCCTGCACAGCAGAAAACCCCAGAGAGAGCAGTGGGTGACACTGAGATGTCAGTGTGCAATTCCCACCCGACTGGGGACACGGCTACTACTAGTGTGCTCGGTCTCTGCAGCACAGCGAGAGGCAGAGGTTGGCTGGTGTACCACACTAAATGCAAAAAACTGCTCCAGGGCTTATATGGACTGTAAATGTTTCATGCGGTAGCTTCCCAATGACATGGCAATCCTGAACCACAGCTGAGCCAACCAGCCCTGCTTTACTGAAACGTGAAAGGCAAAAGGACTTTACAGCTGCCTAAAAATCAGCTGCGCTACACCCACAGCGAAGAGGCCAAGTGTGAGAGCGTGTGTCTGGGTGAGTGCGGAGGGATGCTGAAAGCCCCACGTTACTATATTTCTCTCTCACATCTGGGCTGGCAGAGCGAGCAGCTCCAGAAGTGCACATTGAGACTAACACTGTTCGGGATGCTGTAATCACTGTGCATTTGCATATGCAGAAGAGACTGCAGGCTCTGGTCCACGGCCAATCGAGAAAATACCTTCTGCGCCTGAGTGACAGGCACAAAGTCTGCACAAGCATTAGCAGATTTGGCCTTGTTCTCTGAGCAGGAGACAGGGCCGCTTGCAGCCTGTGGGGCTTATGAGACCGTCTCCAACTCCGTCTCGCTCCGACCCTGCCCGTGGCAGCTCAGCAGTGCAGTGCCAGTGTGACAGCTTGCAGCATGGAGCCGCAGCCTGTCCAGCTGTGCAGAGGAGCCTGCTCCGAGCTCGGTGCTCTCGGTGTGCCAAGGGCTGTCTCAAAGCTGGCTCCAGCACGCTGGCATCGCAGTTCCTATGGTGACTGCAGCACGGGTACAGCTAAGATCTCAGGACAACAGCCACTGATGAGCGGGCTTCAGCAACAGCTGATAATGACACAGCGAGTAAAGAAAAAGATTGGGACCTATTGCACTGCAAATACAAAAAGATTCAAACAAGCAAATGCACCCAGCACAGGGGTTTGTGTTTGGTAACGCCCTGAACAGAGCCGTGCACAAGATGCACGTGGGTAAAGGAGGGAGCGTGCACCCAAACTTCACCAGGTGCCCAGGAGCCAGAGCACAACTCCGCAAGTCAGAGACCAAGTCCCTGCCTGAGTGCGCCAACTACCAGCTCTTCTGCCACATTTCATACCAAGGGAGGAGAGGAAAGCATTTTACAGCTTGAAGATTATCACAGGACATGAAAATTGTCTCTCATTGCACTCTAATCCATAACTGCAGAGGCAATAGAATCAGCCCCACTCAGAAAAACACCATAAAACCCCCAGAAAAGATTGACAGCTTGATAGCATGACAGATTGATTAGCTGCAAAAATATGAGCAAGCCACATAATTTAACTTTCCTCTATTTATATTACAGCAAAGCAAGCCCAGGGCGGGCTGTGCCAAGTGCTGCCTTCTTCAGTCAGGAACACCCCCCTTCCCCTTGCCAGCCCAGCGGGGGACTGCCACCAGTTACAGCTCCCGGGGGCTCCGACGGACCCCGCAGCCAGGGCGGGCAGCAGCGGGGCGCAGTCCAAGAAGACCCGAGACCACCAAGGAGCACCGAGGGTCACCCTGCGTCCCGGGGCTGAACACACCAAGCTGGGACCACACGCCCGAGCCCTTGTCCCTGAGCTATTTTCCAAACCAGAGCTATTTTCCATCCCCTAAACCTTGATGCCTGGCTCTGTGGGGACCTCCATCTGCCAGCTCACTCTCTGGAAAGTAGACTGCATTTTTTTTTTTTTTTTTGTGCAGAAAAAGCTGATATTTAACTTGATTTATTCTTGTAATACAGAGTATTTGTTTGGGAATGCTCCAGCATAATAACTGGAGATATTCTGATGCTGAATGTAGAGAAAGCAAGTTTATTAAACTCCACCAAGGCCAACACGTAGGTACTCCTCACCCTGGACAGCCGTAGTGGTGGAGAGAGAAAAGCACTAAGCAGTAAATCTGAGCTACTGATGCCAAAGGGTTAATAAGCTTATGCCTGAGACAAAGACTGACTAAAACAGTGTGATTATACTCAAAGAGCTCTCACAGCCTGCTCAGCAGCAGGGACTGGGAGGAGGGAGGCTGGCAGCACACAGCCAAGCACAGGAGCAGGCAGTGCCAGCCCTGGAGAAGGACACCACTGCCATGGATGTGACCAGCTGCTTGGCACACCAAGGGCACAGAACCCACTGGGAGCGGAGACCAGAGAGCTGGGCTCCTCTCCTCACCAGCTGAGCGCCGGCATGGCACAGACCTGTGCACCTCTGCCTGGCTCCTTCCAAAACATCTGCACCTCTGTATAAGTGCAAACCGAGCAGGCAGCAAAGTGTCCCCTGCAGCAAGGCCCTGCAGCTGGGCACCCTCCGCCATGCCGCCTCGGTGTCCCCATGCCGGGGGGACGGGCAGCGGGATGCCGGGGAGGCAGGAGGGGAGCCGCAGGGGAGCGCTCCCCGGCGAGGCACAGGCACACGTGAGGGTGAGGCTGCATCTAACTGTAGAAATCAACGTGCTGTTTTAATAAGCACTAATTAGCATATTTATAACATTCTGTTCCAGGGAACAGTTTCTGTCACACATTCCCTTATATAAGCCATGATGCCGACTGAAGAGTTTGCTAATGTTTCTCAAATTAAAAGAAGGAGGGGGGGGGAACACAACTACAGAGTTTCCAGATGCCAAGCATAGACTTTAAAAGGGATTAGGTGATGGGAGGGAGAGAAAAGGGGGCAAAAGCAACGCAGAAACGGGGATATGTATGCGATACTGAGTGAGAGCAGCACAAGCACAACACATGGGGCTTTCCTGCTCCTCTGCGTTGCCAACCCACAGCAAAGGTGTAAAACAGAGTAACGGCAGCCTCCTCCCCGGCGGCATCGCTGGCAGGGGAAGCGCAGGCTGATGCTCTGGATGCTGGGGACCATCAGGAACTCCCCATTCTCCTCCTGTCACAGATGTTTCAATGGATCTCTAAGCTCTCCGCCTCCAGAATGAGAACAAACACCCATCTAGAGAGGCTGGGACCTCCCAGAGCTCAAACACCAGCGGCAAAAGGCTGGGGGAGGGAACGGGTGCCAGCTGTGAAAGGTGGGTTCACCCCTTGTGCTCAGCAGGCGATGGGTGAGCATCACTCCCCTGGCATTCTCTCCTTGCCTCCGCTGCCCACCCAAGAGATGTGCCCCAAGGCAGAGCAATATTCCCTGCAATTAAGGCAATTCACTAATGGGAGCAGGATCAGGGCATCCATCACACTGGCAAACACCACACTGGTGCAGAGCAACAGCAGCCCATCTCCCTGCCCGCTCCAGGCTGCAAAGCCCGAGCAGCCACCCGAGGACCGGAATTTCTAATGGAAATCATGACAAAGTTGGCAAGACCCCAAGAAAAATCAAGTCTCCAAGTCACATAATTACTAGAAGAATGAAATTCTGTTACCAGTCATAATCGAGCTGGAAAGTTAATTAAAATGTTCATGTATATTTGTAATTATTAGAGGAAAAAAAAGGCCAAATAAAAAAGAGCTTTAAAGACACAGTACACACCCTGCTTCCCAAAAAAGTGTCTGATTTTTGTGATGAGACACCTCAGGTCTTCATCACTATAACACAGCAGTCCCACAGTCCAGATGGAAGCCGACAAACTGGGCTCCCATTACCATGACACCAGTGCTCCCAGGCAGAGCAAGGGCGGATCACACTGGAGTAGCCACACGGACACAGCTCAGAAATGCTAGAAACACGTGTGTTAAATACAGAAAGTGCAAAGGCCTATGTTGTACCACACCTTCCCAAAGCTTCCTTTTCCCAGCACCATCAGGAAATTGAAATCCGAAAGTTTCATCCGATCTCTGCTCCCGTTGTTGTCGAATTTAGAAATGGCATTTGTTGTCTTCTCATCCGTAGCCTTGGACCCTGTTCCAATCTTGGCTCTCTGCAAAGATGGAGATGGGACAGAGAGAAAAGAGAAAAAATTACTGAAAACAGTGTGGAGAAAGGTCATTACACCACCAGCCAGTGCTCCTGAAATCCCATGTTAATGAGCTCTTTCCAGGTCAAACCCTACCCTGAGCTACGGGAACCTCTTCTATAAGCATGACAGGGACAGCACCAAGAAGGGCACTGGGGAAGTTATCAGCCCCAACACATTGCACTGTTCAGCTGGTTCCCAGTTAATCTCTGCTAGAACAACTGGGAACTGCATCTGCCCATTACCCTGTTACCCCTCATCCCACAGCCAGCAGGACACAGCAGCCTGCGCACCTAGGGAGCTACCCCGTAACGTGCTGCAGGGCATCCAAAGTAGAGAACAGAGGCTTAAATAAGCTTTTTCTTCTCAAAGCTGACTTCTGTCTCTCACCTCACCAGCAAAGGACAGGTGAATATAAATACATTAAGGTAAAACACAGGACTTTTTATCCATCTCCACCTCCGTTACTATCTGATATTGAAGAGAATTGCACTCCCGTGCCAGTTCAGGCTGAACGTAGGAAGCTACAAATCCATTTTGAACAAGCCAGAATAGAAAGTACTCCTCCTGCATCCCCAAGCAATCGCGCAAGCTGCTGCAATCACAATTGCTTATTAAGAAGCCTCACAAAATCCCCACATTTTTAAACACAAAATCTCATCAGTGGCTTGGCACCTCCTCATTGGTCCAGGGGCTATCTAATTTGCTGAACCACAGTTTGTAAAAGCTATCTCACAATTTATTCGGTTTTAATTTTTAGAAATATGTGACAGTGTAAGGCTTGCACTGAGCTCAGTCTAGCATGAAATTCCATTAACCCGATTCCAGCGCTTCAATTTGGCTGCTACTCGCAGCTCCTCCAAATAGGAGCCTCACAAGTAATCTCCAAGCCTTTGCTGCTGCTGCTAATTGGTTCTTGCAAGGTTCTCCATGCTGTAAAATTCTCCATTCAAGGTCACCTGCAGCACCTACAAACATCTGAAAAACTCCTGCACTGAAAACTAAAGGAACGGTCTCCAGGATTTGCAAACATCATCATTGCTAAGGCAGCTCTGCCCCAGGGAGGAGGCTGAAATCATTCAACAGCCACCGGTACCTGCTCCTGCCGCGAGCGGAGCCGCACACACGGCACACCTGCCTTCCAGTGGGAAAAAGTGCAGACATTGAAAAGGAAATAAAGTCACCTCACCCGAAGTACAAGGGGTTTTCCTCATTGTAATCTTCAGTTTTCACAACATCCCCAAAAGAAGGGGACGCCCAGCCAGAGCATTTTACTTCAAATCAGCTCAGGTGACAAACAGCAGCTCTGGCACCGACCGAAAGCTGCTCACTGAACTTGGCCAAAGAGGGATCCAAACACGGGCAACCGAACAAGAGCAGCCCCTGTGACTCCACGAAGCCAGCCCTGTGTTGTGTAACTTTGCCTTCAGCAATCCTCACCCTATTGTATTTCAAAGCTATCTCCAAAAGAAAGGTGTACTTATCACCAGGCAAAACAGTCATATTCTGTGAAAGCTTCCTAAGTACTCTATCGCAGCTGAAAAACAATCTTGTCAGATCAGATTTGACACTAAATTAACCTCTGTGAAAACAAGCTGTAATAAAATTCAAGGGCAATATTATGTTTCCCTTAAATGACACCCAAAAGCACACCCCTGCATTTCAGAGGAGCCCATGTTCTCCCGCACCCCTGCAGCCCAGCAGCACTGGGGCTGGCCACGGGACTCAGTGAACCACTGACCGAAACAGGGGGAGGCTTTCAGCCCTGAGCAGGGCGGAAAAGAGCAACACGAAGAGGGAGGAAGGAAGAGCATTTTCATTTGCTTCATCCCAGCAAACTGGCCAGCTTCAGGCACAGCATTACCAGCAGCGCCAGCAGACACCCGGGCGAGCACCCGGCACCCAAGCGTGAGAGCAACTTCAGGTCCCTCCTGCTGCCTACAGCTGCTCCCGAGTCTGTGTCTGAAGAGGGGCTGCTTCAGTCACAGCCAGTCTTGCACTTGACCTGAATTTGCAGCATCACGGTATGTTCACAGGAGACAAGATGAGGGTATAAACACAACGCGACTTCCCTGATAAAACAGGCTCAGCGTGTAGCTTGGCCAGGAGGGGGGAAGGTCTTTCCAGAAAAGAGCCCAACATAAAGAGTCGGGAAGATGTAAAGATCGACATCCCTGAGTGAAGTGTCTTGCTTTTGCTATCGAGTGTCTCTAATGTCTATCTCTAAGTGAGTAAAAACGTCCTTTAACCTGTTTTTAATACATTCCTGATGCTCACACTATCTTGAGACCTCTTTAAGGTTTACAACTGAAGTGTGCCAAATATTGCTCACAAAATTTTTTAAAAAAAGCACTTGACCTTCGTTATCCAACTCCATTTGTCATAGTTAATTTACTACATCTGAATTTATGCAATAGCAGCTGACGTTCGCATCTATCAAGCTGTCCCAGCAAGCGGCTGATAAAGACCGAGCAGAATTGGCAGGGGATGTAGTGCGAGGCTTCACACTGTGCTTTTGTCTCAGGACGCTTTCTTGTCAAGCCCAGGACGTGCCCGCTGCAGACAGAGGGCTGCGGGAAGCGCAGCAGCAGGACCTCAGCCAAGAACGGCACCGCAGGCTGCCAGAAAGGGGCATTTTTCCAGCCGGCAGCTCTGCGAGCATCTGTGCATCTTCTGCGTCGTCCAGGCTGACACCTCAGTCCTTTCAGCTGGGTGCTTTTGCAATGTTATGTCCACTCAAAATATAAACCTGTCATACACGTCTCAACTTTGTCCTATTGATTTTTGCTGCCCAGGAATGGGCAGGATCAAGCAGCACTAATGTAGATCGATGGGAGGATTCTTTTTAGTCCTTAGCGTCTGAAATGCCGTGACAGCACCCTGGCTGCTGCATCAGACCCAGGCTCCGGTGCGCTCCTTGCCCCTCGGGACGCCAGCACAAGCTGTCGCTCAGCTGCCCAGGGATTTCTTTCCTTGTGACACTGACTTGCTCACAAAGGAGGATGCAACAGGGGAAGACACAGCCAGGTGAGAGTACAGATGCAGTCCGGCAGAGTGGAATGACACCTCTGGACAATGTATTTTCTGAACTGTAGACAACTCATAATCTGACTTCCAACATACATACCGTTTTAACACCACTGGAACATCAAGAAATGCAACAAAAGCAGGCAGTTAGTTCTTTATAGAGCTGACAACCATTGATTGTATGCCAACTGTTGTGTTAGAACTGTCTTTTTTTCTTGGATATTCAGGAAAGTTATATATAAATGAGATAAACATGAGATTAAAAAAAGAAAGGAGAAAAAGGAACGATCTCTCCAGTCCTGTGCTACAATTATGGAGTTCACGCTGACAACCATAAGGGCAACTATTTTATTTTACATATGGCTCATTTCACGTAAGTCTCCAGAGGTACCACATTCATTCTTAGAGGTCTGGGAAGACTTTAGCTATACTGAAAAATGGCAAAAACCTATTAATTCCGTAATGTCTGGATCAATCATTCAGCAAGATCTTCCATGGCTTACTGAGTAGTGAATAGACATTTCTCCTTCAAGCCTCTTTGGGGAGTTGGACCCAAGCATCACTGAAACCTTTCCGAGACTGGCACGGAAATCTCACCAGCTTCAGTCCACCTCCGTGCAGATCCTTGGTGCTGCCAGTGCAAAGCCCTGATGCTCTCTAATGCTGACAGTAGCTTAGCTGGGCCAGCTCCTTGGGGAAGCCCAGGTGTGATAAGGCTCTGCAGAGCCTTTTTGGCTCCCTGAAATCCCATATCCACATTCATTCAGAAAAGCCCATCGCTTTTATGTCCTTTGCTTTTCACAGGCACCACCAGTGCTTTCCCCAAGTGAGTATTCTGCACTTCCACCCGCAGGGGCCAGAGCCGGCAGCAACACCAAGCCCTCGCACCCCGCTGCTCCCTTTGAGCACTCCGGCTGGTGCTGCTGGCTCTCCGCTCAAAGTTACGGGCTCGCTTCAGACAAGGCGCTGTCACTCATCTGACCCTCACTGTCACTTGGCCATACCAATTAGCCCATAGTTCAATTAGCATAGACTCCACTCTTGGTTCATCAGCTTACCCCACTATCCGGGCTGAGAGAGCAGTGCTACACACCTCGGGAAGGATGGATTACTTAGGCTACTGAAAACCACATCACTGGCTCGTACGTATTCCTAGTGTTCCAGGCTTACACCTCCAGCAGCCCCAGCAGCGTTTCTGTCGGTAACACCTCAGTGCAAGGCACCATCAGGGATTGCTGACACCATGTGCCAGCTCACCCAGCCATCACCCTCTTAAAAACCCAGCCTGGTCTCAGTGCTCAAGGCAGGGTATAGAGGCTGCCACAACATTTAACAGCTAAGAAAGGGTTTCTTTCTGAGATTAGCTCCAAATCCAATTATATTAATATCTTAATTTATCTTAGTTAATTATTTTAATTCATAATCAGCAGCATGACAGAAAAAACAGACAAACAAATCCTATTATATGGCACCTCAGAACGAGGGTAGAACTGCTGTACCAACAACAGTGCACGTGCTGACATCAGGAGCACAGTTACATCAGGTCATCCTGGGACATCCAGGATCTTCGTCCCTCTTTAATTGGAATATAGTATTGGAAATACACTAAATGAAGTATCTCTTTATTTAGCTACGCTAGACTCATTTTGGCAAACACAAATTGTGAATTACGTAACCCTAACAGAAAGACAGACGTGATCTGAAACAACGCAAATGAAAGGGGGATGTTTGCAATGCTGCTTTCTTTGCAGTAAGAAGAAATAACTTCTTAAAAATGATGATATTTCAGACTCCTTCCTACCCGCAGGTAGCAGAGACACGGGATCAAGCACGCTCTTAGTGGAGCACAAAGCAACCATTACACAAAATCGTGCATGGTGCAATATTCTCTGCTGTATTTTTGACCTAAGTGCCAAAGAATCATTTTCATATCTCACATCTTCTCATCCACCAGAAATGACTGTTGCCTTTCCCAGCTAATCCACTGCCTGCTCCTATCGCACACGAAGTCAGACACACACATGTGCAGGGAGGTCACTGTATTTTTAAATTAGAAGAGAGTATTCCAGAAGGGTGAGATGGATGGCTCCCTCAGCGTGCTACAATTAAAAACCATCCTGTCAATCCTGTCAGAAAATTGCATGCGAATGAACCGCACGCTTCCAGCTCCTGGTGCATCTGAATCCTTTTGCCTTAATTTGCTCTGTTGCAAAACTCTACACAATGAGCCCCTTTGGCTCATCTGTCCCAGCTCCCCGTCATTCCTCGGACCGCCGCGCAGTTGCTCCTGGCCCCCCATGTGCCTCGTGCTGGAGGAGCCACGCAGCTGCAGCAATCCAAGGAGTGACCAGATCCCTGCTTGAAGCACTCGCGGTCTCTCCGGTCTCGCCTGCCCTGGAAGCACCAACCTGGTGTGCTGACATGACCCAGCGCTGCACCAGCGAGGCAGGAACCGCGTGCAGATGCATCACAAACTTGCCATTCCCAAATGGATCCAGCAAGGTCCTTGTTTATTATTTAACGTAGCCAAACCATTGCTGGAAAGCTTCAAGTCTTCAGAGTGACTTTTTTTTGTTAAATGTAACTGAACAACTTACCTTCAGGAAACACCATTCAAAGGTCGTGCCCCCGAGCCAGGCGTGCCATGGAGAGCCTCGGGAAGGACCGGCCAAGGGTACGGGTCCCCAGGAGTGGGTGCAAAGCAGGGAGAGGGAGGGGTGATGGGCTGTACCCTGCTCCGCACTCGCCGTGCTGCCAGGGAAAGAGCTGGCAGGGAAAGCCCCTTGCCGAGGGCATGGCAGGCAGGCAGCAAGGAAAACCCCTGAGTTCCCAAGAAAAATCAATTCACCTCAAATTTCTGCCTCAGTTCCTCGTTTCCTTCTTCTCCCTCAGGGGGCACCGGCACATTGAAATACTCCCCCTCCTCCTGGCTCAGCAGCTTAAACCTGGAGGGACACAGTGAGAATGTCAGGTCAGGATGGCAGGCAGGACCGCAGGCAGGCAGGACTGCAGGCAGGCAGGACCGCACCTCCTGCTCTGAGCACAGCTCTGCCTCCCTTGTACTGGCATCCAGGTGATCCTTCCCCAAGGTTAGAAGACCCCCTCGAACCTCACACCCCCAAACCGTCCCACTCAGCAAGCTCCCAGAAATGCCCCTGAGTGGAGGGTTGTTTCTGGGGTCCCTCGCTGTACTGGGGACCCCAGCCACCACAGCCTGGGAAGCACATCCACTACCTGCTGCGGTGGACACCACAAAGCACTGATGTCTCTTCCAAAACACAAGCCTGACCCAAAAACCCACAGACAAAGCACGTCTTTCTCATGATGGCCACGGGCACACATGTGGGCAAGCTCCTTCCCCATTAGCTGCCGAGGCAGGCCGGGCTCCATGGGGAGAGCACGCAGAGCCTGCCGGTGCCGGGCTGGCACCAACAACCCTGAGCACAAAGCCAAGACGCTCACCAAAAAAAAGGAAAAAAGTTTAAGCAGCAATTATCAGAAATCATGGAAATGTCATTCAGATCTGAGGCGTTTCACACAGCCGCAGGCAAAGCCTTGGCTCCATCGGCAAACCCCTCCCGGCAGCCGGAGGACAGTTATCAGCTGGGTGTTATCTACAGAGGCTGCACTGAACGAACAAAGTGCTATTTGCATAATATAGGGACAGACTCTTCCTTTGAGCTTGTTTTCTCCATTAACTGCAGTTGTTTAGATATGAAATATACATCAGAGCTTCTTCTAGAGTTTATTCTAGCCAAATACTGTGACAAGGAAAGTTACTTAGATCTCCACTTACATGATTTTTAAAAGGCTGAGAAAACGATCAGGCTTTGGGCCGCATCAGAAGCCAGCAGTGCACCAACCCCAGCCGACACATACGCGTCCTTACAGGCAACTGGAAATTCAGGGGGAAGTGACAGTTTTCTTTTTTTTTTTGCAGAAGAGAAAACGTGTCTCAATCGGGGTCTGGTTTGTGGCACGCGAGGCTGGCAGGCTGAGCCCTGCCGTGCGCCACCCGTGCAATAACACAGCCAGGCTCTGCCTGCAGCCCCACGACGGGTTGGTTTTCCCTGGGGTGTCGGCACACACTGCCGGCAGCGGGCACCCGCTGGGCAGGATGAGGCGAGCGGTGGCGGGGAGCACCCCCAGCTCTGCCCTGCCCAGTGGAGCAGGCACCCCAAGCCCCGGCTGGGCCAAGGGAGACCGTGGGTGCCCCGCATGGCACCAGCCCTCCAGCCCACCTCCGCGTGCAAGAGATGCACGACCCAGTGCGGGCAGGCTAGCCTGTCCGCTAATTCCTCCTCCTCTCTGCTTTAAGCGAGACACGGGCAGCTTCCATGGTGGAAAAGCCAGAGTCCGGGGTGTTTGCTCAACTCACGGAATGCAAATTAATAGCATGCAGGTTTTGGTTTCCAAAAGACATATAATATCTATTTTCAATTCTTACACTTGACATGGAAAGGTAACACAGCTCTCAGACATTAGTGGCTAGGGGAAAAAAAAAGGAAATAAAGCGGCATGAGTCCTGCTGGGGGAGATAAAATGGAAATGAAGAGCCCCATTCAGTGTGGGTGTTACAGACCCGCTGTGTTCATCTTTCGTATGGTAAGGAGCGAAGGTAATTACACACTTTGGTAGCATTCCTCCTTTTACTGAACAGTGCCTCTCAGCACCAGTTCTGCTTGTCTGCGTGCTACAAAACGGCTGCCCCTGCCACAAATCACAATTCGAAGTGTGTCCCCTCAGCCTTTCACCCGCTCACAGCCTTGCTCTCCTGCACACCTGATGAAGCCACACTGCCTCCCCAGTACAGAAACTAAGGGAATCCAACCAGAAAATGCTGGAAAATGCTTACTCAGCAAATGCTTGGCAAGTGATGCCGTCTCCTCCTGAAGCCTATGTAGCAAGAGCCCACAGGGAGCACCAGCCCTCCTGGCCACAAACACCAGGCGGAGCAGCCCCGTGTCTGTGTGTGCCCACAGGAGGCAGAAGCCCCTTGAGCTCCGAGCAACCCTGCAAGGGCAGGAGGACACAGAGGAGGTGATGTAAAGCCAGCCCACGCGGGGCACTCAGATGCTGACCTGGTGCCTCTGGCCATCCCATGGGACACCCCATGGCCCACCACAGCACCAGTGATTCTCACCAGTCTGAGAGGTGGAGCAGCACCTTACACGGGAGCCAAAACGCCTGGTGGTCCTTGAACAGAAGGATGCTGGCAGAGTACGACGGGCTGCCACATCTTCCATTGCGTACAAAAAGATCAGGACTGCTTTTTGCCCGTAGTATTTTTAAAATAATTGCAACTCTTACCATCCATCGACTCCCGACTTCTGCAGCTCAGAAATCCCGAAGGACAAGGAGCCCATGAAATCATTCCTGCTGGTCAGATCCCAGTCCCAAATCTCCACAGACAACCGCCTGTCTTTGTCCGCCTCTTTCAGTTGGCTGGAAGAGAGGAAAGAAGAAGGGATGGTTTTATTCTGGAAGCTATTGCTACACCACCATGGCCCTCCACGCTCCATAAGAACACGGATGCAAAATGAAGGGATGGTCTTCAGCTCTCTAATATTTAATTTCCCGGCCGCATCCATTTCAAACAGAGAATGCAGAGTTCCTGCCCTGAAATGCTTGGCTTTGATCAGGGGCCAGGGCAGAGGTTTGAGCGTTTCTGAGTCACACTTACAGGACTGAAAAGAATTATTTCTCAGTTGAATCAGCTTAATGTCTGAATAATTAAATCAGAGCTAATACAATCACGTTAATTCTTAGGGGTGAGAAAAATTAGTTTACAAGTTTAAACATTTTTCTTGTACTTACAATTTAAATGTCTCGTTCCACTCAGGATTCAGGGAGCACTTGATAGTTTTGGTCTTCTGTTTGCTTTCGTTTTTGGGGTCAGGGATTAGTTTAAGCTTCACGTAGGGATCTGACAAGCCATTAGGATCCATAGGAACTAGGTTTTTAGCATCTCTTACTGGGGAAGAGAAAAAGGATTAAATTCAGTATTCAAGCTATAAAAGTACCCAGTTGACAACTTCCCTGTGTGCCAAGAGTAAGTGTGAAAATAGTGATTAAAAACAGAATTAAAACTGAATACGTGCAGACACGGACATTACATGAGAAACGATATACAGTTATCGATGCAAAGCAAATACAGCTCTAATGGACAAGGGAGGCTGAAGGATCAACTCAAGAGACTGTTTTTACTTTCTGATAGGATGATTTGTTGTTTGATCTCAGTTTTAAACAGTTTACAGCTGCTTTGTTTCCTCTTGCACATTGGTAAGCAGAATTGCACTGATTTGCATCTTTCTTTTGGGAAAGGCGGAAGCATGGGGACGGTGCTTTCCATGGAGAGTGGAAATAGCAATGAAGCAGCCGTGAACAGGGGAGAGCAAGCACCAGAAAGCACCAGCACAGTGGCCGGATCCAGCACCGAGCTCTCCTTTCGGGCCCCCTTGGGATCAGCTGCTGTGGCCCCGAGGGACCAGGGGGATGCCCACAGGGAGCGGTGCGGCCGCCGGGCTCAGCAGCATCACCCCGGCTCCAGGAGCCGAAGCATCTCCTTGGGGAGCAGGAGCAGAACAAGGAGCAGAAGAGGGGACAGCAAACCTGCAGGCAACCTTGACTGCTTGTAATCGGATTGCAGCTTTGACAAATTAAATACAATCAGGCTGATCTAAGTCTCTTTCCCTAAATTAAGTCAAAAAGGGTCTGTCTTCTGGGAGAAGGGTCTTATCTTCCCTTTAGCCCAAGCCCGAGATGGAAAGTCTGATGGGATACGATGGAGCACAGCTGTAACCAGGGGGAAAGCTGCTTGCAAGAAAGTCCAGAGCAGAAACTCCCCTCCCCTGTGCCGCAGCCAATACAATCAGACACAGCTCCGCTGGGTGCTTTCACAGGCTCTCCTGCCCAGACTGCCCAGGCCTGAGCGGGCAGCACTGCCCGAGCAGCAGTGGGGGCTTCCCTCCTGCCCAAGCGTTGCGGTTACGGAGCCCCCCCGCCCCTCCTCAGCAGCCAGCACGGTGCCCGCTGGCAGCCCCTCGGCACAGCACGCCGTCACCTCCCCAGGTCCAGTGCAGCAGGGATCAGGCACGAAGGGTCATGCCGCGTCGGGAACAGGGAACTTGGCGCTACCTGAAATCCCACCAGATCACACCAGCATCTCTGCTGCGAGGTTCACTGTGGACACAGCTTCACCCCATAATCCCAAGGAGGAGAGGACTCCAGCTGTGTGTGCGGTGCTGCAGCATGTCAGAAGATGCTTTCAGAGAGTCAGCAAGAGTAAAAACAATTGCTCAGTTCCCAAATCACCAGCAAGGCATAAGGCGTCCTGATGCAAAGTTGGGAGCCAGATAGTTTTGAAAAGCAAATTAATGCTCTGAAATCTGCAATCTACTGCTGTCCTCCTGAAGCATCGCCCAATTTCCGGCTCCATAGAATAAAACTTGTAGCCAAAATTCAAATCTGCATTTATAAACTAGCTCATTTATCAAACACGATGCCCTTGACAGCAGCTCGCGAGACAGAGAGAGGCAAGCTTGCTGGGAATCGCCTGCTGCCCAATTACAGGTGCCCGGGCAGCCCTATCGATTCGGCAGCACTAGATATTCTTCAGACTCCTGAGACGAGGCAGCCACAGGAGCCAGAGCCATCTCCTGCCCCTCTGGCAGAAGGGGAAGGAATGACTTCATTACTGACGGCCCCAGAAGCAGTGACATACGGTGACCTTGCCGCAGATGCCGTCATGCCCAGGACAGGTCGGATCTCTTTGCTGTGAGGTTGAGGCCCGCCAGCGGTCGGTGAGGTCAGGGATGCAGATGCAGCAGCTGCTCAGCATCAGCATTTACAAAGAGCTTTCTCTGCTCGTGTGCAAGAAGTGTCTTTGCCGTCTGGAAGAGGGGGAGGACATGTGGCGAGGCTCTGGTCCCTGGGGCAGTCCCCTCCCAGAGGTTGTTTAGGCAGCAGCGGTCTTGCTTTCCCCGCAGGAACGAACACCAGGACCTGGGGACCCTGCGTGCCGCACCGCTCCAAAATCTGCCATCGTCCCCAGGGAGGGTGCTGAGGGGGGCTGCGGACACTGGAGCACCCTAAAAGCACTTGTGAGAAGATGCCCAAGAATGAGGATTCACCCTTCCTGTACCAGAGAGGCTCAAGGCCTGAAATTTCTTTAAACAGGCAACAGGCATCTCCGGAGGACAGTAAAATGTCAGACCCAAGCAGCTTTCAAGCTTCTCCAGTCATTGCCCATTTGTTACGTATTGCACAGGCTGCTCTCCAAGTTAGGGCCAGCTTTGCAGAAGCACTGGGCCATCCCTTCACAGACCCCATAGGGGTAGAAATCCATGGCAGTGCCAGGGCTGGTGAAACAACAGCACCTGATGTGCATTACCTGCTCTGCAAGAACCTCATCCACATAACGAACCTGCACAGCCCCACGTCTTGTGAGAGCAGCCCAACAGTCGCGCCTTCTTCCGCCTATAGCTGCTTGCCGTGACACATGCAGCATGACTTCATTTCTATAATGTCCTGACAATTATTTTCATGTGCCATTTAATAAATGAATTTTTTTTTTTTTAAAGTTTGGACAGAAATACCAGCTCTGCACTTCAGAGGATGCACAGCAGTTTATTCTGTGACTTAATTTGGACACTCGGTCAAAATCTTCTGCGGAAAGCTTTGTACCATCCAAGCAGAAAGGCTTGCAATCTGCTGTGTGAAATCTCTAAGTAATGAGTTTAATTTCCAAGGGCCCCACCAAGGCTCTGCACTGATACAGCTGAAATGCCTTCCTCTCCCTCACCCCTTATCAGAGGAGAAGAATACATATTTTCTCATCACCATTATAAGCTTTTATCTGTGCCTTTCTGATAGGAAAAAAAAGCAATCTTTATAACCACGTTCTTGAATTCTAAAACACAAAAGCGTATCAGAGAGAAGTCCCACAATAGGTCCTGCCAAGGCACTACCTGACTGGCAATGAGCCCGCAGGGGAAGCAGTCTTCATAGGCTTTGTAAACAAACAGGAGGAATTGCTTTTGCTGTTTTTGCAGACGTGGGAAGTGCCATGTACGGGGAGCCCACCACTCCTGTACTCCTGCCCCCAGCCCAGAGCCCTGCCAGACTTTCCCCCACCCCATGCCGTACGCTTTCACAGCTCCGTCCTTAACTCATCCAGTCTGACCACAGCCATCACAGCCGCAGGCAACTGCCCCGCTCCCTGCGCTTCCCGCCTTCACCCGAGCGTGGGGGACCAGGGCTCCCTGCCCACATCCCCCTGTGCTGCCATGGCACAGGGAATGATGCTCCCAAGTGCCCTGCTGAACCAGGGCCTCTTGATACCCTCCCCCTGCAACTCTGCTGAGCAGAGTTTTATTACCTTCCTGGCTTTAAAATTATTACAAAAATGTATTTTCAATGACCCTGACCATCTGCAGCACAGGAAGAGCGAGAGCCTTGAGGGGAGATCAAGCTATCATGCAGGACCACTTAAACAAGGGGTGTCACGGTTACTGGGCACCAAATGGTGCCCGTCCCAGCCCCAGCGCAGGTCCTGCACCAAGCATCTGGGGCAGGCACGGTCCATGCTGGTGACCATCGCTCTTCATGCGCCCTAGGGGTCATCTGAAATCCCTGGGGACTCCTCACCTCCCCCCAAGACAGATGGCAACAGCCACTGTGCAACCGGCAGATCTAACCCAAGAGCTGGAAGGAGCCGCTCGCTCTCAGGACTCAAACGGGATTATGTCCCCTTAGAGAGAGAGGATGCAAAATTATGTCACCCTGAATCAACGCTCTGACTTTGCTTCATGTTTCACTGTCCAAACGGCCAGTGTAACGTCCTCTGGAGACAAATGAATAAGCCTTCATCATTTATCAGGCCATTGTTCACTTCTTTAAAGAACAGGAAAAATAATTCCTGACCCTCATAGTCAATCAGTTTATGCCCTGAAGCATGAGATTTGATTACCTCATGTTATTATCTCAGCACACAGACCTAAAAATTTCATTAATGGGAATAATTTTATCTATTCATTTAAAAAAAACCAAAATGCTTCCGCTTGACCTGAAGTAACTTTTTGACTTTTCAAGCAGAAATCAACAATTAAGTGAAAGAAAAATAAAAACCTCAAGAAGTGTAGTAGCGATACCTCGTGTTGGGGGAAATGTGCTGCTCTCCAACCATTTATGGCATTTCTTTGACAGTTAAACTTGATGTAAAATAGTTTTACATGTCATATTTTGACAGTTTTGTGCATCATTAAGAAATAGTAACATCATTATTAATAGTGATGAGTAAGAATATTACAATCCCATTTAAAGCAGCCGGTCTTAAATCACTTTGGGTACCAAGCCCAGCTACAGCTCCTGGTGCCTGCTGAGGAGAAGCCGCCCTGGTTTCAGGCTACAGTCAGGAAGATGCATGGGTGAGTCCTGGACTTCACTGGCTCTGGGGGGGTCTGGGGCGAGGACAGTGCTGGCAGTGCCCACGTCCTCCTCCGCACACCACAGGTGCCTGCGCACGCTCACGCTCAGAGGGGACACGTGGGTGCGCGTGAGCAAGTGAGCGCTTGGCGCAGGCTGCGGCTCCGCTGGGAGCTTGGCAGCACCCGGCGTGCTCCTTTTCCAGCGCCCACGGCACCATGGGTGTGGGGAGTATCACCGCACCGCCAACGGCCGGGATGCTCTCACTGCTGCGCACCGGGGCTGGCCCATGCGCCCCGGACAAATAACCCTGATTTTACACCAGTTCCTTCCCCCTCTGAAGCATTTGCAGATCATGCTGCCTGTGACCCAGCACCCTGGTGAAGCCTCGGCAGACCAAGACCACCAGCCACAGCTCCGCAGTGATGGCTGCTCAGCCGAGGCTCTACAGGGGCAGTGGTGATGCTCGGGGGAGATTTCTGTGAGGAAGAGCCTCTCCCCTGCCCGGGAGGCACTGCAGGGAGGGGTGGTGCTGGCCTGGGGACACTGCTCCACTGCTATGGGAACGAGATGTCACCCGCTCTGCCTTGTAGGGCCAGGGAAGGTAGAGCTGGTTGAGCGATACTTGAATAATTTGTTCTGCAAAGTTTGCAATAGTTTCCAAATAAATTATTCAGACAACATCTTTTAATTACTCAGCCAGCTGTAACTGCAGGAACAGGCTTGGGAAGAGACACTTACTTCAGACACCCACATCTCCAATGGAAAACATGGGGAGAAATATCACTATAACGAATGCCGAAAGCAGGAAGGAATACAGCCTTTTCAGGCAGCTTGTTCTGGCCATGGAGGTCACAGCCAGAAGCTGCCAGCAGCTGTGAGAGCAGGGCAAGGCCCTTCCTCCAGCTCCACTGAGAGCTGTGCCCTGGAGAAGTGAGCCAGGCAGCTCCAGAGCGGGGATGGATGCACTGCTCAGGGGTGCATGGCATCCCCCTCCCTGCCTGACGCAGTGATGGGGAGGACTCCTGCAGGTCTCCACCAGGAAAGCCCCCCTGGAGGCCACTTCACCACCAGTCCTAGGACTGCGCGGCATGGTCCTGCAGAGCTCTGCTGCCAGCCAAAGGGGTGGCAGGCACGAGAGGATGGTTTCTGACTCTGCTCCCAGGACTGTGCTTCAGCTGGGGTAAAACCAGCCCCACATCAAGCAAAGGGTGATGGTACCCCATCAGCAGCTCCCCGGGGAAGACAGTGGCTGAGGCAGACCATAGCCCAGCTCCAGGTCTGCTCCCCACCTCCGAGGTGGTTCCAAAGGGACACTGCTCCCCTGAGCCCCAGAGCAGCCCACCCTGCCCAAACGGGCTGGGCTGGCCTCACACACGGGGGCATGGGAGATGCTGCAGAGCCCTACAGGAAAGGGCTGCAGCTGGCCCCATCACCTGCCTGGGGTCCTGTGTCTGTTCGCAGCTGGTACCCAGGTTTCCATGGGAAGGCAAGATTAATATGCTAGATAAATAAAGACCAGAAAGTTCTTTGCTAAATATGCAGTGCCATATGGGGGTTCACTTTTATGTTAAAAAAAAAAAAGCCTACAACAAAACCCACTCCTACCCCGCTCTTAAAGACAGCTTACACTGGCTGCCAAATCCTTTACCTTCATCTCTGAGTAAGCAAGGCCATTACAACATATTCAGTGCAGATAATTCTGCTCCCTGTTGCCCACCAAAGAAAAAAAACCCTTCCAAAGGTCCTGCTCATTGCAAGGAGAGGTCAGAGCTCAACCACCTCATCCCAGCCCAATCACCTCACCATGGCCTTGGCCAGCAAAATGCTGTGCCATGGCCAGTGACACCCCTTATTTCACACGCCAGTGGCACCCCCTATTTCACACCTCTTGGGCAGGATTTTGGAGAGGGGAAGGCTCTCGGGCTGACCTGCAGCACTCATCTTCCTCCCTCTAGCAGCACGCACCCAGCTGGGAGAAGCCGCATTCCAGCGAGCATCCGGTGCTTGGATTAACACCCTCGTGCATTAAAACATTTAATTAATGCTTTGCAGAAGAAATATTTGCACATGCTTATACAATAGAAAAGGCACAGGACTCATTATGGCTGCATCTTCCTGGGCCGGTGATTATTAATTAATGCACTTCCAGCTCATTTATCTAATCATGGCATAATTGGCTTCAGTTTTGGTCAATGTTTTACTTCATCAGCTCAGTAAATAGCAAGGCTCCGGTCCTGGCAGCCTCTGCCAACACTGCAGGTGCAACAGGGATATCGGCTGTAACCCCGAGCTGGCACCGCATTCCCACAGGTCCTAACGGGGGTCTCAGCTTTGCAGGAGCCACCAGGGACGCCAGCACATTGCTGGGACACTCGAGAGGGGAGGGAACCTGATATCGTCCCCACGCTCCAGCAGCCCTTGCACGAGGACAAGGCATGCTCTGCTTTCACACGCACACAGGTCAAAGTCACCTAAACATGCTGAAAGTCTCCATCTCCCATATACACCCCGGAACGTGCAGCATAAACCTATCATGTTTTTTCTGCATTTTAGTCCCTGTAGACCACCGCTTCCCTGAGATAAGTGACGAACTGCCCGACCCCCCGCTTGGCGCAGGGAGCTCCCCGACGGGACACACCGACACACGACGGGCTGCAACTCCCCCCTGAACAGAGCAGCAGGAACAGCCAGCTCTTGGCCGCAGGAGAGCAGCAATGCAGAGTCCTCCATGCAACTCACTGTCTCACCATCTCAGAGGAGCAATAGATTTAATGGCCTCCAAGCCCAGCCTTCATCATATTCTCTCACTCCTCCACTTCCAAAACTCAGATATTCACATCTCTTAATACCAGAGGCTCAGAATAATCTGCATTGGGAAGCTTTTCTATTATGGAAGCAAAAATGTGCAGCGCCTTGATGACATTTTAATTTGCTGCAATTTCCCACTTTATTCAGCAGTCTTTTCCCGCTAATAAGATACTTGATCAAAGCCCAGACCAGAACACAGACTGTGAATATATACATTTGCTCTTGTCTAACATCAGCCAAACGATGCCCTGCCACACTCCGTCACGTCTGCCTGCCATACGAGGTGGTTCAGACACGCACCCCACATCGGTCCCACTCCGCAGCATCCTGACACCACATCCTACCCAGACCTCAAGCACCAGCAGGCGCAGATGTGCCGTCCCATGTGCTGGGATTGCTGTTACACTCACAAGTCTCATTTTTCTTGTTTCCTTCAGAAGAAACCAGGTGTTACCGTTGATGCCAGGGTAAGAGAAGAGCAGCCCCATCCTCTCTGCATTGCTGCTCTTGGAGACAGCAGGACCCAGCTTGTGGACACAAACCGACTCCGGGGAATCCCCTCTTTATATTTAAGGCAAAGCCAAGAGTTGTAACAATCTTGGAGTGGGGAATACTAATGACAAGTACCTGCAGACTCACTGGGTGTACCGGACCGGATTCCCTGAGTGACTGGGGTAAAAACTGCCCAAGTCAATTAAGCATCTTTAAGTGACATCTGAAGGGAATTCACTTGCTGTGGCAATTGACACATCTCAGAGCACTGCTAAGTACCCAAATTTTGTTTACCAGGCCCAAAAGATGATTTCTCTTTTGTCAAGCAGCTCAAGCTAAATAACCCAGCCCACACTACCTACTTAGTATGACAAAGCTGCGAGCGGGAGTTTGCCATGGTTTACGCGGTGAGTGAGAGAAGCAGAGATCTCATTTCGCCACTGGAGGAGAAGCAACAGAGCAGTCCCCGGCTGGGCTGCCCTCGCTCCCCAGCCCACTGCCATGTCCAGCACTGTCCGACTCTGCAGCGGCTGCGCAGCGATGCTCAGCTCTGGTGGCCTCCAAAGCTGCTGCTGGAAAATGCCAAACAACTTGCATCCACCTCTTCCAAAAGTGAAAGAAAGTCCAAATATTGTATTATGAAAATCGTGGTGTTGATGTAAGGAAGCCAAAAAGCTGGAGAGACTTCTCCCCGAAGGGCAGAAGGAAGAGCCAGGAGGCAGAGCCCATGGCAGCTCAGGTCACTCGCTTCCAAGGACACTCATGGACCCTCTCCCGGCAGTGCTGTGCACAGCACCCATCGCTAGGATGCTTTATCGTGGTTTACAACAACACATTTAGCAAGTGAAGCTAACACAATCAGCCATTTCTAGCCAGCTGCTTGCGGTTTTCCAGCCTCATGAACTCATTCCCTGGGTCCGGGCTGTTCAGCGCTGAAGGTAAGCACTTTTAACTCCAGCCAGCCCAAACGCACAGAAATGACGGATATCCAAACGCAATCCTCCTGCTGCTCAAATCCATCTCGTCTAATTAGGCTCTGAGCCAAAGCTTGCCTCCTACCAGGAGGCGATGCAGGATGCCGAGCACAGCCAGAGCCGGTCTGTGCCAGGGACCAACAGCCAAACCAACCCCACAGAAGGAGTGTGCCTGAGCCAGGGACATCACCTGCAGCTGGTTCCCCTTCACACAAAGCAAAACCCTCAGTGTCCCGACATGGAGAGCACATCCTGGTGAGGCGAGGCAGTGTGTGGGTCAGGGCCGTCCCAGCCGGCTCCATCTCAGGGCCTCGCTCACGCCCCCGGGCTTTCGATGATCACAGAGTCCCCACACAGCTCACGTTGACACTTCAGAAGAGAAGAAACGCTTGCCAAAGGCACGTATCTAAGTGCTTTGCTGGATGAGATGCAGATTGTTTTGTGCCCTAATTAACAAGGCCCTCAGAAACCTCCTGTATTTTGGAAACTGCCTCTGGCTGGTGGAGCTGCAAGCCCCATCCCCAGCACGGAGCTGGGGGGACATGCTCCACAGCCTCACCTCACTGAGCCAAGGGCACAAAGCCACAGGCATTAGGAAGGTGCCATTTATTTGTCCAGGTGCCTATTATTAGACAAAGCCACACATTTTTAATCACTGGGAACACCAATAAATCCCGGTGCTTCAGCAACCCCCGAGCAGGAGCAGACAATGGCAATGCAGGGCTCTGATTGCAGCGTGCAAAGCTGCACTCCCGCGTGCACCCATTATACAATTACATTCAATGTATAGCATGAAAGGAGCTGTAACAGAGCCGCTCTCCAAACATAAAGGAGTGATTAACACCACAGACCCAAGAGCTGGGAAGCTAATTAGGAGGGGCAGCTCTGCAGGTTCCCACTGCTGCTGCTTTGGGCACAGCTCTGCAGACTGGCAAAGCCACGGCTGCACCGGACCCCAGCCCCAGTCTCCCCTGGTCCATCCCTGGTTGGCAGAGGGGTGGCCGCGCTCGGCCTCGCAGAGGTGCACTGGGGCTGGTCCCAGCTGCCGGCCTTCTCCCCCCTGCCCTCCGAGCAGGCATCAGCCAGGGACAACACTGCTGGCCTATTAAATCACACACAGCTGATGGAAGTCAACCTCATCAAGAGGCAGCCAGGGCTGTCCTGTGCATATTTTGTAGATTTTGAGAAATCTGGGGCTTTGGCTACTGAATTTCAATCCCCTGCTCTACAGGAGCCACTGCCTGAAGTCTCACCAACCCCCCAGGAACCGATACAAATGCTCTCACTAGCCTCCCACCCTACAGCTCTGAGGTTCATCCTGGTTCTTCAGAACTAAGAATAGGTTAAAAATATTGAAATTTGGATCTTTCTCATGTTATTATTGTAATTTTTGCAATCTTAGTATCTGGCAGACTGTGCCGTAGGCAGGCCCGTGCTGTGCCAAGTGCTGTAAAAAAGGAAAGCGCAAGCACAGCCCTTGCTGAAGGAAAGCACAGCCTATGGCCGATCCTGGGACTGCTCTGTCCCTGCACAACATCCACTGCTCCTTCCCTGCACCACGGTATGTTTTGGGGTCAAAACCACACCTCACAGCAGTGAGGTTCACAGCGAGTCTGTGTTATGTTTAAACTCATCTCCTCCTTTGTTGATCTTAATTTTGTAGCTGAAGATGGTGAGCATTCGCTGCACTGGTAGCACCAGCATCTCCTACCTGCTGCCATCACCCAGAGTGCAAGGGGGGAGAAACGCTGCTGGGGCAAGTCACAGTCATCTTCAAAAAGGGAGACGCAAAGAGATGCAATTTTTTGGGTCACTAGCCAATGAAACAAGTCATTCTAAGTCAAACAACAAACTTTGTTTAACCAAAAAGCTGTGTTTTCCATTGGGAGTAAAATGTTATCTGTACAAAGAAAAAAAAAATTAAAAAAAAAATCAGAGAAAGAGTGAGAAAAGAAAAACACACTGCCGAAAAGCATATGGCAAATTCCTGTCGAATTTGTCAAGTCGATGAAAAAAATAAAAGCATTTGGTTCATCGCCTCCATTGGCCATGCCTGTGCTGCCACCTGCAGGCACTTGTCTCTGCCCAGCCAAACGCTGCCTGCTCCTTCCAACAGCCAAGCACTTAAGGACCTTTCACGTTTTAACACTACAGTTGTGATGCTCTTTGCCATGGGAAAGCTTACTAGATTCCTCAGCAAGGGTCTCCACACCTGGTGGGATGGAAAGAAGATCTTGCTCCAACACCAGAACCTGCGTTTTACCATGCAGCTGGGAACAAAGGTGCCCAGGCACCACAAAAAGTCCCTCAAAACAGACCCCTGCCCTCCACCACCCCAAAAGCTTCGGCCCACTACAGCATCCTGCACTGCCTGCTTAAACCAGCAGAGAGGTGTATTTAGGGAAAGCAGGGATCCCAGCACCGAAATCTCATTGTCTGGCATGACTGAGCTCAGCCTGCCACAATGGGCAATGCTGCCTGTGCTTGGCTACATCACTGCCCAGAGCTGAGCCTCTGCCTGCTCCATGCTGAGGTGGGGACAGACCTGGCACAGGGAGAGCATGTGCAGTGTGTGAAAATGCTGACAAATATTTAGGATTGACCGCAGGGGTGGTGGGAACAGCGGCTCATCTGTCCCTCAGTGCAGCTGGCCGCCAAGCCATGAAACCCTGTCCACAAGCTGGACAAGGTCCATCTTAAAGTTGGTTTCTGATCCCACTGCTCAGACCTGATCTCCTTGCTTTGTAGAAACCTCTTCCTCCTCTCCTGCTAACCTCTGTGCTCATTCGTACTTTGACAATTAGTTGCCACATATCTTCTCCATCCTGAACTGCTTCCAGTCCCACAGCACCCACTGGGAGGGCAGCCAGGCGGGTGAGCAGCCGGGCTTCCACCTGCAACCCTAAACGCCCAGCCCAAGCACCCCGGCAGCGGGGCTCGCCCCCTAGCCAGCGCTCCCTCCCCTGCCAGGCTCAGGGTGCTCCGCCACCCACCCATCCATCGCCGTGCTGTCACTTCCCGTCCTTGACAGAAATCCACCCCCTGCCCACCCCAAACTGAAATTTCCACAGAAAACGCGTAAAGGGCATTTTCCACCAGAAATCTGTTCCAGCAGAAGCCTGCTGGCTAGCTCAGCCCGCTGCCTCCCCATGCCGGGCAGGGTCCCCAGGGAAGCCACTCTCTGGCTGTGCCCCTCGTGCCACCCCGGGGCACACGGGTGGCTTTTTTGGCACACAGTCAGCAGCACAGACCCCTCCAAGCAGCCCAACGCCCTGGCCACATCTGCAAGAGCAGCTGCCTCCATGCACAGCGGTCAGTCACACCATGCCACGCCGCAGCTCTTCCAGCCCAGCCAGACCCCCGTGCCTCTCTGCCGGCAAAGCCCCCAGCCGCTCAAACCCAGACCACCCCTCTGCCGTGCTTTCTGCCACCTCTGCAACAAGCCCTGGCCCCAACTCGAGGGCGAATTTTTCAGGATCTGGCCTCTCCCTGCCAAAAACCTGGCAATACAAACCCAGTCATTATTTGAGGGCTTTGCCTTGTTGAAGCATACAGTCACTAGGGGAATGGAAATGCCTGTTGACCCACTGGAGAGAAGCCAAAGCTAGCAACCACAGCACCCAGGCCTGCGGTCTGCACAGCACGCGACTCCCACATCTCCCGAGGGCTGGGTGACCACGGTTGCTTTGGGTCCGAGCAGACCTTTCCACCTCCCCTCCGAGTTCCGGAGCAAAAATCCCGAGCCCCTGACCTGCCGGAGGGGCAGGAGGGAAGGCAGGGCTCCCCACCTCGGCAGCCAGCGCACAGTCTCTCCTCTCTCAAAGTGCTCCCACTCCTTCATTAGCTATGCAGCAGAGCTGGAGAGCACAGTACGTTTCCCTGCCTTTCTGGAAAAGCCAACAGATGACATGTTTGCACCAACACCTCCATAAAGGGCTAGAAATAAAACAGTCTTTCAAACCCAGCTGAAGAAAAGAAAATCCAGCTGCACAGAAAGGGGCCGGGGGAGTTTCTCCCCTGCCTTCGGAGCTATGGGAACACGGCTCCAGTGCCAGGGAGCCCTTGGTGCCAGCGGGAGGGCGAGCTCTGTGCCCCATCGGCCTCCGCCTGGCCTCTGACAGGAGGCTGGGTACCAGTCCTGCCTCATCCTCTGGAGGGAAGGTGCCTGGGAAGCAGGACTTCTGTGAAAGAAAGTTCTGTGTTGTTCATCGAAGCTCTTCTTTATGGGCAAATAAAATTAAAAAGAAAACAGAAAAAACAAACACAACTTTTTTCAATTTTTTCATTAGTATTTTCAATAACTTGGTATTTTTCTTTAAAATATTTCTGACAGCTCTCTAGGCCAGAAGGGATCCTGGCTCTTCTCCACACTCCCGGATCACACCTGAGCATTTCCTTATGCGAGGCTGGGGTCACCCGTGCCACCTCCTGCCCACCCTCAGGCACCTCCACGAGGCGTGGGAGCTGCTGTGCCCAGCACGGACCAATGCTCCCCTCGGTCTCCCATCACCCTGGGGGGACTGGCTCGGGCCAGCTGTCTCTGTTCGGATCCGCTCTGCTGAGCCTGCCCTCCCAAGCAAGAAGGAGTCAGCCCAGAGCAGCGAGACCTCGACAGCCCCACACTCTCCCTGGGGGATAAAGCGCCTGTTAGAGCGGCAATGAGCGGAGCGGGACGCCTCAGAGCTGACTGCATCCCACTGAAGCAAACCCTGTGGATGTTGCAGCATCTCCTGCTGCCAGCCCAGCCGCCCTGCAGGATGCTGGAAACCAGACTTCTGCAGGAGGAGCCAGCCAAAGCTGGTGGGACCACAGAGAAGGATCCAGTCCTTGTTATCAGTGTCATCAGCCTGGTACCACCCGGGGCCTACTCAGAGGGGCCGCTGACCCTTGCAGTGTGGGCGGGTAGGTGGCATTTTAAATCATCCTGTGAATAACCATGAACAGCTCGGCAGCCCCCTGCAGAGACCACAACCGCCCGGAGCTCCCTTGGTTACCCAGCGTGGGCAGAAACCTCCTTCCCCAGCACAGCACTGGGCTCAGCCTTCATGAGACAAACCCCAGCTCTTCTGCAAGCTGCCTGCCTTGCCTGCAGAGAGCTCTCCCTGCCTCCTACCCCCTGCTGGCACCCGCACCACAAGTCGCCGTCACCAGCACCCAACAGAGAGCCTCACATCTTCAGTCTAATCTCTCCATGCAGGGGACAAGAGGCTTTACAAGAACATAGCTTATATTTTGTGAGATGCTTACAAGTCACGGGGGAAGAAATATCTTCTGGGAACTCAAAATCCATTAGAGACAGGATAATCCCATTTCCTGCCACAGACCGAGAATGGAGGAGTTCCAGGACAGAGGAAACCAGGATGGGGAACAAGGGGTTTCCCCGTGGGTGGCTGTCAGGTCCCTGGGACACTCAGGGCAGGGCAGGAGCCTCTGCTGAGCCTGGCACTGCCCGGCTGCCTGCAGCCTCTTCTGGCCCCGTCTCCCCCCGCCTGGTGCATCCCTGGAGGCGGACACCAAGAGATGGCACTGCCACTCTGCGCCTCCCCTGGGGATGCGCCCGCACAGGATGGCTCCTGCCCACCACCCATCGCTGGGGTGGTCGGATCCACGCAGCCCACGATCCCGCTCAGGGCACCTTGCAGAGCACTGCAGCAGCCTGCCCTGCGAGTCCTACACCATGCCACAGCTCTCCATCGGGGCTGGGAAACAGCAAGGAAATGTGAAGAATGACGGTTATCTTCACCATGGCAGTGTGGAGGGGCTGATGTCCCTCTGTGCCCCCCCCAGTGTGTAACCACACCACAGGGACAGCCTGCCCCAGCAGCCTCTGAGCACGAAGGGGAAGGCAGCACATGCCTCGGATAGAGGGGGAGGCCATGGAGTCTCCAAATTGACAGAATAAGGTTGCAAAGCTCTAGTTAAATAAAAGGGCCATCCAAGATTCCCGCCAAGATCTGTACTGGCCCGGGTACCATTAAAGGCATGGAAAGAACAGCAGGGAATGGATGTTCATCACACGGACAGCGCAATACAAACAACATACTTTTTCAAAACACAGCATAGCTAAACGGAGGAACTTTCTGCCACCCCTTCCCAGGATGCTGCGGATGCTAAGATTTTCCACGATTCAAAAAGCAGCTCGAAAAGTCTGTAACTGGAAAGCTATTTAGTACAGATAGCCCCAGTGCTTGCCAGAGGGCAGGAGTGTGCCCAGAGAAGGCTCAAAGCCTTGTCCTGCCTTGCCAGGCACCGCTCCTGACCAGCCAGACGCTGGCCGCTGCACTCCCTGGACCCGCTGTGGCCGGCATTGCTGTCGGCACAGCACACGCCAGCAGCGAGGGGCAACCGGGCAACCCCGTGCGCGGGGTTTGTACCTGGGTCGCACACCTACCTACAACAGTGAGCACATCCTTCTCGATGTCAGCCCTGATGTATATCCGTCCCCGACGCTCGGTGTGGTCCGTCCCACACAGACTGGGGACGTTCATCACGCAGCGCTTGTGCACGTTCATCATACAGGCTGTGGGGCAGAGAGAAAGAAAGGGACACTCAGCACTCCTGTCACCTCTGCCAAAGTTCACGGGGTGTTCAGAGGGGATGGGGGGGAGAAGAACTTGCCCTCCATTTAAATGGTTATGTTTGTGAGGGATTCTGGGATAAACATGCGGCAAATGGACCTTCAAATGCAGCCAGAGAGTCTGGCAGAGCCTTGCACGGACACAGGGACCCACCACCACCAGCAGTTCTGGGTCTTGACTACAGAGATTACAGGGCTTTTAGCCCTTACTCTAATTACTTGAGTTTTGCTGATTTATCAAACTTCTCTTCCATCACACCCATGGTGCAATGCTGGGTATTCAGGCAGATGCACCAGGAGCTGATAAGGGGCATTAAAAATTACTTGCGTATGTGTATACATATATACATGCATAAAAATTTATATATCTAAAATATATAAATATATATATAAAAAAAATTATATTTTAAATTCATTTCCACTCAGTAACATTTTAAAGGTGATAATGAATACACTGTTCCCACAACAGTCAGCAAGCTTCTATATTTATGAGAAAGCCAGCACATGGTGAGCAGCAGAGTATGCTGTTCCCCGCAGGCGGCGTAAGCATGTAAGCAGACGCTGTATATTCACAGTCCTTTTAAATAGGAACGTACAAGATTAACTTGGAAAATAACTGATATCTCTCTCCATCCTCTCCCTCTTCTTTCATCCCCCATTTTCTCCTCTCTGTACAATAATTCCCCAAGTACTCCTGTGCCCAAGGTCAGGCTTGCGCAGACCCAAGGGCTCTGGAGAGGCTGTGCCACCGCGGCAGGCACTGCCACGGCCACAGGGTGTCAGTCGGAGCCAGCACTGCAGAGAACCGAGAACTGGAGATGATGCTGCAGGGGGGATGCGGGTGATGCTGCAGGGGGGATGCAGGCAGGACCCCCCCCGGCCAGGTGCCTTTCCCTCCCCTCTCCCTGTAGGACTCACGGGGGCTCCCCAAAAGAGGTGAGAAGGTGCCCACTGATGCCCAGCCCCTCGGGTGCCAGCAGCGTGCCCCGCACCGGCAGCAGAGGGGACAGGCTCCTGGCTGCAGATCAGGCAGGCTGGGAGCCCCTGCCCAGGACCTCGGGGTGCCAGAGCCCCCCGCCGCTGCAACCGCAGCCACCGGTTACGTCACTTACTGTCACATTTCATCCCCTGGTGAATGAGCCCGTACAGCAATGACCCGCAGTGGTCACAGAAGGTGGGGCTGGAGTACGTGTGGATTTTAAATTTGTGTTTGCTCCGGGGATCCTAGGAGGAAAATAAAAGGTAAAGATTATAAACTTGCATCAAATATTGGCAAGGCACCACCGCTCTCCGCATTTCACATGCCAGCTGGCTTCGGAGGTGCTGTTAATGGACTTCAGTCAACTGCCACCGACTGATGTGGACCTTTTCCAAGAGACACCAAGATCCAGCTTTATTACTTTTTATATGTGTTGCCATAACAATGAAAAAGCAACGTATTGGCTAGTCTGGGGAATTATTGTTTTTAAATAACTTGGTCTTAGCAGAGAAAACACCAGGTGAAATTGGTACATAAGAACCAACATAAGGGCTGGACATACTCAACTTCCACGTCAACCCAGTGGGGTAAAGCAGAAAAAAACACCCATGATTTCCATCTATATTAAGACTACCCAGTAAACATCTTTGTGCTCTGGTGCCAACCCCTCCCCAGCACACTCCTAGCGAATCAAGCCGCTTAGGGTATACTTTAATATTTTGAGCTTTCTTAAAACCAACAGCACACTTTTCTGCAACAGCAGAGAATGCAAAACCAGGAGAGCCCAGTTTATCCCAGACACTGTTTGCAGTCTCGCACAGGCACCTTGCAAACAGGGCTCCTGGACTCCAACAAGGGCCTACAGAAGTTAAAGCCAGACAAATTCAAATGAGAAACAACTTCTCAACCACTGGAACAAATGACTGAGGCAGTCCAAGGATTTGGTATTTCTTGGTACCTTCCATGCAAGACAATACAATTCTGGAAGCCCTGATCAAACCTCAGTTATTTAGCCCAATGCAGAGCAACTTTAAGACAACACAAAGCTACGCAGGAGACAGGACTAAGCAACAGAATGTTTCCTGCTGGCCCCAAAGCAGCACAGACAGCATTGGTTTAAGTTGCTGTGGTTACTGGAGAAGCTGGGGTAGCAAATGCAGAGCCCCAGCAGCAGCCTGCTACTCACTGCCCTGCCCCGGGAGCTGCAGAGACCCCAGTGGAGGGGCAGGGACATCACCGCCAGGACCACGGCACAGCGGGGCAGAGCCAAGGCCAATGCTGGGGTGGGCAGTGTTGTTCCTGCAAGGAGAGCCCAAAGCAGCACGGCTTGGCAGAGGAGGGTGCTGGGGCGGCCTGCCTGGGCGCTCAGCACGCTCGGTAGCAGCACGCACACAGGGGGAAGACTATGGCAAGTAGCAGCTGGCTTAATTTCATCTCAGGTTAATTGTTTAAGGGTTAGGGATGAGGCATAGCTCCTGGCTCAGTCATCTGAGCTGCCTGGCTTTTTAATGGCCTGGAAGAGTGCCCGGGCATTAGGAAAGACACCTTTTCAGGGCACTGTAAGCTAAGTAAATAAATAAAGAGTAGAGTCAGAACCGAGCTATAACATAGCTGCCAATACATTACCTTCCCCCGAAATTAATTTTCTTACCACTATTGCACTGAAGCTTTCAGTTGCATTAATCACTAACATTGTGCATTATTTCACGGCATCCCAGATAACTTGAGTGATACCAGAAAGGTGGAAAAGTAATGAAGCTTTGTTTAATTCAATCTGTTACATGCAAGGGATTAGGTAAGTGCTTCAGCAAATTTGTTGTACTTGAAACCGAAAATGTCTCACATTTAACCCTAAGCAAACCACTTCCAGATACAGAGTGCAACATGCCTCTGTCTGGTAGCTCATGTGTCAGCTGTGTCACAGGAAGCCTGAGAGGACAAGGGTTCATGATTAACCTGTCTTCTGTTATGAAAAAGATAGTTCATTAAGTGACACTGTGCATTTGAAAGCCTTTTGCATTCCCCAGAGATGTGAGGGCACAGAAAACTTAAACCTGGATTTTATGCTAGAAGAGGAGGTGGGGGGGGAAATCCCCCCGTGAACGCCTCGGGCAGGGAGACCGCAGGCAGCTGCGGCTTGAGCCGGGCAGCCGATGGCAGGCACGGTGCTGCAGGCAGGGTAACACCCAGCACTGCTGCCCAAAGTGCAAATGAACACCATGATAAACATACATCTTTTAAAGAGGCTTACAGGTTTAGTCAGATCCTTGCACCAGACATGTTGTAAGCCCTTGAAAACTCACCCTGCTTGATTTTATAACCCGAGCTCCACTTGTACAGCAGCTCAGGACCATCTCCGTAAGCAGCTTTGCCTGTACAACACGGAGCTCTTTAATCGGCGTGAACCAGCTCCCTGCATCTCCCGGGGACCGGCCTTGGCAGCCGAATGCCTGCAGGGACAGGGGCAGTGCCCACAAGCCCACCAGTACATGCGCAGGAATGGCTTGGGCTACCTCCCTGGAGATGGGGCACCCAAGAAAATGAAGAGCTTTCTTTTGCCACCATCCCAGGCAAAAAGAGGTCTCTGGCCAGCCGGACACCAACCCACGCATCCTGCAGAGCCCCCCAGGCACAGCACCCACACCCCCCACCCACACCATGCGGCAGAGGAGGGCAACCCCAGGGATGCCTGGGCATCGGCCCGCCACCGCTGACCCTCCATCGGCAGCAGGACCAGGGCTGGAGGGGCAGCACGGGGACAGCTCTAGCAGAAGCCACGTGCCAGTCAAACCCCAGCGTGTGACACGGGGAGGAATCGCCCCCGAGTGCTCCAGTTTCTGTGTTCCCTTCTAGAAACAGATATTCCTGTTTAGGCAAATGAAAGCTTTAGTCATTCATAAAAAACACAAGCTTAGTGCAAAATGAGACAATTTCCACTTCATGTGAAGGATTTTAAATTCCCACTGGGAGTTCAAAAAAAGCCAGAACTAGAAACGAGCAGTGCTGCGGCAGCAAGAGCGTGCTGGCACAAGGAACGGCTGCAGGTTTCCAAACCGCTCCCTCAGCATCCCAGGCCTGCGAGCAGGGACCCTCTGCTCAGGGGGAGCCGGATCCCTCATGGGGGCATTTCAGGCTTCACCTTCTGCTCCCACGCCAAGGGGCTGTTTTGGAGAGACCCAGCACCCGGAGGGCCAGAGCCCAAAGGGTGTGAGGGTGACGGAGGCAGCCAGGCATGGGGAGGCTCAGCCGCTTCTCTGGCTGCTGGGGCGTGGGGGGCATTTCACCTTGACCAGTGCTTTAGAAGGTACCAGAAACTGGAAATTCTGGATATCGTTTTTGAACAAGGCTGAAGTCGTTCTACAAAGAGACTATTTTTGTACCACAGAGACAGGGATGACGAGATCACTGCGTATGCAGATGCTGAGAGACTTAAAACAAGAATGGTTAAAAAGAAGTTTGCCAAGAAAAGAAAAGGCGCTCCTCCTCCATCCTACCAGCACAGAGCCATCCCTGAAGAAAAGGGCAGAAAAAGCTTTCTTTGGATCAGAACTGAAAAAACGCCATTAGGAGTGTTTTACTGTACTGAGAGGCTCTGACCTTTCTAATCAGCGCAGCCGTAGATCTGTCATCCTCCGAGCAGAGGGATGTGTGTGTGTCCTGAGGATGCAAGCCCAAACGAGGGAGTCAGAACATGAGCCAGGGAAGGAGAGGAGCAGCTGTTGACTTTGAACTGGTACCCTGCAAGCACCGACCATCAGAGGCGGCCGGCTTCCACTTCTCAACTTGACGGCAGGTTTCTTGTCTGAAATGAGCCAGTGCAATATTGCATCCCTGACTTACTGCACCCCTGACTTGCAGAGCAAACCTCACAGCCCCCGGCTTCCCCCAGAACCGCACACACCTCTAGTTGCTCCTACCCAAGCTGGCCCTGGCCATCCCACCGCGGGCACAGGCGGCTGTGTGCAGCCTGTGGCTCTGCGGGCCTGGGCTGACAGCAGCCCGAGCTCTCCTGCTCTCCCAGGAACGCAAGAAATTTGATTCATAAGTGAGCAATCAACTCGTTGCCTTGAAGACACTCTGAGCACAGCCCAGCCGGACCCTTATTCAGGCTCAGCAATCACCTGTGCCTTTCTTCAGGGTCATACCCACCACCGAGCTCGCTGAATGACTGCATCGATGTAATGTATGCTTTCCCGCTGAACCCTGATGGAGATGCTGATGCAGGAGCCGCTGCTTATCAATTACGTGCAGGCAGGCAGCTGGTGGCATTGATCAGCTTGACAATTTATTCACTGCTTCTAGTAGTCAGGAATCCGTTTGCTCTTTTGCAGCAGTCTGTCAGGCTGGCACTGGGCAGAGGCTCGTCAGACAGCAGCAAGCCAAGGCATGAGAGCAGAGCAGGGCGAGCAGAGTGGCAGGGCAGCACAGCACTGACTGGCAAGCAAGGGCGTTTCACTTCAGCTATTTTTCATGCAAAGTCCAAGGGCAGCAGCCCTGTCACACCTACAGTTGCAAACGCTGAGTTGGGTGCTGTCTGGGCTTTTATTTACTTCTGCACCAAATTCAGCTTTGCCTGGCTCAGAGGGAGTGCAGGCATTGCCTCTCCCTGGGGCAGGGAGGAGGTGGGAGGCAAAGGGAGGACCAGACCCTTCCTCAGGCCCAGCAGTCTGAGTCGCAAAACATTTTTAAAACAACATGTCCAGCTCACTTGGGTTCATCTCTAAAATAAGTTGTATATGAAGGGCACTTCTGTTTCTTCTGCCGGCCCCAGCTCCCATCACTCTCCCAGAGCACCGCACCGCTTATCCTTCAGCAGAGCCCGGCCGCCCTGCTCTCCCCGGGGAAGCAGGCAGCCCAGACCTGCACCCATGGGGCTGATGCTATTTTAATCCTTTGTACTGTCAAAATTTCCTGGACTCTACAGAACAGCCACAGATGTTTGATTCAAAATTATGCACCCCTGCTTTCCCCACCTCATTGCAGAGAAAGCTTTAAATTATCTCTTCCCAAGAAGAATTAACACAGTTCCTGTGAAGAGACTATTTTAAAGTGAATTCCCTAGCAATTTAAGCAGCATGATAGAAGAGCAAATACAACACAGTGACAGCTTACTTTCTGCACCTGATGAAGTGGCAGTGGACATAAAACCAAAACCCTTGCATTTAGTTCCCACATTTCCCATGGGGAAAATCTCCCGCCCTGGTACGTAAGGAACAACTCACAGCAGAGAGCCAGAAGTGGCCTAACAGTGACTCTAAGGTGATGCCGGAGAGAAAAGCCTGCCGTTCCCTCCAGGGAAATAACGGTTTCTAAGAGACTGGGTCAGGGACCTGAATGAGACAGCTCTGGGCAGCAGCCTCTTATTGCGCAAGTTCTTCTTACTGAAGCCAGGAGGTGGCAGGGGGAGATGAAATGAAGACAAGTGCAGCCACCAGAGACAAGGACCCTCTGCTTTTGGTGAGGACAGGCTTCTGGCAGCACTCGCGTGCCCTGTCCTGTTTGGGACCTGCAGCCAGGAGCTGCTGCCCTGGGGACGCACCTCCTGCATCTTCCCACCTGCTTGCATAGGGCTGGAAAAATGTCTTTGGTGAGAAATAGCTCCAAGTCCCAGCAAAAACAAAGCAAGGAAGTTAAGAAACAAGTGAACAAGAGTGACAGGTCTTTGTTTCAATGAAAAGAGCCACGATAAACCATAGAGACTCCACTGAAAGAAGGTTACACACAAGAGGAAAACGCAGGTCCTGTTCAAGGCAAGACAGCAAAGGTTTGGGCTATCTTTTCTATCAACATCATAACTCCATGGAAGCCGGCTTCAGCATGCCACATTTTAAAGATGATTGACACTGCTGCACCAGTAAGTGATACCAAAACTATTTTTCTATCATTTACAGTATTAAAGCCACAGAAAACCTTGCACAGCGCAGGGCCTGAGGGCATGGCGGCACAGGCAGCGGGACACAGGCAGCTCCTATGCCCGGACCTTGGCTGTGGAAGGGCAAGCGGTCCCCAAGCATGGCCAGCAGCACACCAGCAGCTAACGCGTCTGTGGGCACGAGCATCGTGGCTAGGCCTGCTTCCATGTCAAACACACAGCCGCAGATAAAACCTGCCCTTGACAGCTTTCCTTGACAGCTTCCAGCAAGTTAATACATTTTTATTGACAAAAGATCTCATCTGCTAGTCAGACAACTGCGGAGCGATATGGATGACAGTTATTCTTCTCCTGCTGCTGCCAACACCGAAAAAAATACACTCTCTTACTGAGCAGAAAAAAAAAAAAAAAGCCAAACTCAGCTTTTTTCCCTGAGCAGCGTTAGCATCTCAACACCATTTAGAAATGTTTGTTATCTTTCACATGCCTTGAGAGTGATTTTATTATAGTGTAAGCCCTCCATGAGAAGGGGGCTCCCACCGCACTTTCCCTGCACCCTGCCGCCTCCGGGTTGCCTGAAACAGCACACAGAGCCCCTGAAACACCTCCTGCCTGCAGGATGCTTCGTTTCTAGCCCCCCCTCACTGGTGCCACCCGGGTGGGCGCAGGCTGCCCCAGCCACCTCATTGCCCTCCCGATAGTTACGCTCTGCACAAACCCAGCTCAGACCCAGCCACCAGGTCTCCGGAGCCACAGGCAGGGAGAGAGGCTGCAATCTTAACAGGCGTAACTAGACACACACCCCCCGAGAAAACAAGAGAAGACGTTTTCAATTACAGGGCTGAAGACATGTGCAGGCTGGCAGGAGAAAGAGTTGGGCTCCGGCGGAGCCAGGGAAGCACCAGAAGGTGCTGGGAGGGAGCAAGGCACATACATCTTCATCCCATGGGAACCGTCACCGGCTGCTGGCGCTGGCAGGAGCAGTGAGCATGTGCCCTCGCGCAAGGGGCAGATGGCATACCATGAGAGCTGGAGAAGTTAATTAGCAAGACAAAAGAAAGCAGCAAGTTGCAGCAAGGCTGTGAAGATCTGTGTATGCACCAGACCCTGGGCAGCCCAGAGGTATGTGAAAGGCGAGGAGAGATCGGGGTCCTGCTCTCTAAGGCAGGACCTGGGCAAGAGGGTGCTTGGTGCCATCAGGAAGGTCCTGGCTCAACAGGCACGTCTGGAGGAAGGGAAGGCAGCTGTGCATCCCACCTCCACCCCCCGTCAGGCAGAGCCTGCTGATAACCCCATGATGCTATCCTGTGCAGAGGGACTACCCCACAGCAGGCATCCCTTCCCACCAGAGATAATCCCAGAAAAGAGAAACTTGAAGCAGCTGCTCATTTTCAGGTAGTACAAATGACATCTCCATTAGTTCTGCTCCTGAAGTCTCATTGCTAGTTGTTGTCAGTTCACATTTGCCCAAATGCTCTAGAGAATAAACCCAACTTGGGAAAGTAGAGTGACCCTCTTTGTACTCTGCTTCAAGTGTCAGCTTGGGATCTGGTGATGCTGCGAAGACAGCTTCTGACTCTATTAACACCTGTATGGCCCACACCTTGTGAAGCTTCTCTCTTGTTCTAAAGGAGAGTGGCAGCAACACTTTCATCAGTACAAACACTCAACTCTGGGGCTTTTCGAGAAAGGAGGAGCCCAAGACAAAGATGAAATGATTCTGCCTCCAGCAAACAAAGCGTGGAAAGACCAAAGGTGCCGTGGTGATAGCATTACAGAAATCCTCTCCTAAAGCTGCAAATGGAGGAAAAATTAAATGCAAAATCAAAATGAAGCTACATTGGCCTGTTACCTTCCTAGAGCAACTCTGATATTTATTAATACATCCTGATTAGATGACCTTTAACAGGATAATGCAAAGAAGGTCATTTTAATGATTATTTTCTCTACAATTTAAATAATTATGCATTCTAATAGCTCTGACTATAATTAGGTTTGCCAACTGCATTACATTACACATGCCTGACTTCAGCTCCTGAAGACCTTGCCATATTTCAGAAAACTTCAGCTGGAACGGTCATGCCAGCTTGGCCTCCTGCGAACAGGAGAGCACAGGAGTGTCAGAGCTTGTAATGACAAATAGCAGAGTTAGAATCTAGAATCATGGGTTTGGAAAAACACTGGAATCGACGGGTTTGGGCTGGCCATCCTCTCCAGAACAGCTCACCAGTTTTGACTTCAGGGATGCAGGGGAGAGACCACAACCTGATAGCACATTAATGTGAAAGCTATGGTGAAGCTCAGACCATTTGGAGGAATGCATGCCCACACAGCCATGGGAGCCCAGCCCAGCCCAGCGGTGCAGCCCTCATCACCAGCGCTTCAAAGCTCAGCACAGCACACATTTGGACCAAGTTAGAGACATAAATAGTGAAAATGCCATTGCCTTCAGCTAGCCAGTACCGTGTAACAGCCACGCTGTCATCAGCAATGCCGCTGCCCAAAACATAGACCCACTATCACATCTTCAGCCAACAAAAAAAAAAAACCTGCCATGACTTAAGAGCAATCTAGCATGAAAGCAGCCCCGGTGTCTTCAGTACCATCATTTATAGATACAGCTTCATTTTCTATTGCAAGGAGCAATTAATTTTTTTTTTTTTTTTTACTTAGAGGTCCTATCATCGCTGAATAATTAGTCCTCCTCTCCTTAGATGGAAGATTCCTACTCGGTAGGCTTTGCAAGGTTAAACACACACACACTCGCTCTCCTCAAGGAGGTTCAAACACAACCAGATCAAACAGAAAACTGCTCCAAAAGTAGGACTAGTCAACGGTAACAGAAAGAGACTTTGACATTTCACTGCTCTCCAGTTATTTTGTTATGCCCCGAGAAGTGTAACATGTCAGCCTCCCCCAGGGTTATTCACTTGATACATGCGCAAGCCACCATCCCATAAAGCACTTAAGCACATACTTAACTTTAAACAGAAGAGTTTTATTTAAATAACTAGCACAACTCAGGTGCTTAAAATTAAGCATCCATATATACCATAAGCACTTTACAGGATGCAAAATGTTTTTCTCCTTGATTCTCAAGTACTACAAGATACAGAGATCAAGGAGCAAAGTTAGAAAAAAAAATTTTTAATATATTTTTTCCCTGGGCTCCATGACTAGCATACGAGAATAGAGCAGCTCTAGGGATGAAAATCAGCAGCCAGCTGGCATTAAAAGCTCCAGCCCAGGCTGGGATCTGGCTGGAACTGCAGCATCTCTTGTCTGCAGCCCCAGCCAGAGCAGCCTCTTCCAGCCGCTGCTCTGCACTGCCCCTGCAGATGCCGAGGACAGGGATGCCATCTCACTGAACGAGTCTCTTCCCTCTCCAGCTAAGCAAAATCACGTGGGCCACTGTAAGGACGAACACACTGTAAGGTTTAAACAAATGCAATAAAGTAAACTCATTCTTTCTGCCAGATTTCATTGGATATTAATGTCTGTGAAAGGAAAGACAGTTACCAGATTGCTGCACTGACTGAAAAAAAAGCATAGCTATAATCGTTACAACCTAAATGCTACCAGCATTTGACATAATTATGGGTCGCTCTGGATTCATGCCGTGGTTATTAGCAACAACAGCACAGAGGAAAACTTGAGCTTTGCATCAGTTCAAACTGAAGCCCCTATCCTCGGATCATTCCCGAAGCAGACAGGACATTGCTGTTTGCTGCGGTAGTTTTCCATCTCCTGATTCAAAGCTCCTTAAGGATTATATTGCTGTAAGAAGCTCGATTGCCAGTGCAGAAGGAACAAAGTTTGCCCTGCATGCACCCCAGCTGACAGTTGTGCAGGGGTACAAACCAGAGGGCCTCCCAGAGGGCTTTGCTAAATGGCAAAAAAAAACAGCTACAAAAGGGCCATTTTTGCTCCCTGCTTTAAGTCCCAAGCATCTGCATTCCTCTCTTCATTTTCAGAAATAATGTATTAAAGATTAATTAAAACCAACTGGGCAGCTTTTACCTGTCTGCTCAATGAGCCACAGAGGCAGCTCTCACCCAGCAATAATAGCAAGCAATAGCGAATTCCATCAAGGGCCTTTATGCATGCCCTGGTATCAAGTGGCTCCTCTTAAAATGTGACAACTTAGATTTAATTTAGACCTTTCCCTTCTCAGGCAGAGGCTGCCCACAGTAACCTACAGCCAGCTGGAGAGCCGCAGGGTGGGGGAGACCTGCTGGGCAGGGGCCAAGGGGCTGCGCTCAGGGAGTGGGACCAGGCTGTCCAAGGGCTCCTCACTGCTCCTTGCTTGCCCCAGCTTGGACAGGGCTGGTGGGAAGAAAAAGAAAAGCGTTGCGTCCACCTTCGGCCAAAACTCCGTGCAGAAACAGGCAAAGCATCTCCCTGGTACCTGCTGCCTTTCCTGCCTGATGCGAGCTGCTATCCAGATGATGAGCAAGGATGAGAAAGCAGCGCCTGGGCGGGCAGGCTGCCCAACGCCTGAGCAAAGCTCCGGAGGCAGCATCTGGATCACAGCCGTCCCTGCTGTCCCACTGCCAACCTCATTTTCCTTGAGCAAGGTTAAGTGGTTTCAGTGTTTCCACCTCCCTCTGCCCTGATCGCCTTCGCTAGCACCATTCTGCTGGTTTTGCACCACACCAGAGAGGGTTTCCAGCTCCGCTGCCCGAGAGGCACCCGCAGTGCCCTGGGAGCACCCATCCAGCTGCTCCCGGGGCTGCTGCAGCAGCAAGGGGCCACTCGCAGCTGCGGGGCCAGCAGCCCCCTCACCTGCTGCCATCACCCTCTCTGGGTGCCTGCAGCCACCCAGCCCCACTGGCACCCCAGCCAGGGACGGGAGCCTGGGGGTTCTGCTCAGACAGCAGCTCCTTCTCTGGTTACGTTGCACCTAAAGCAGCCTTATAAGTAAGATTTCACCTCTGCGTGCACAAATATCTAAATACATATCTAAACTTATATATTTTTGGATATATAAGTTTATATATCCAAATATATATATATATTCTTGTAGCCTGAATCAGGTCTGCAGGGTGCTAGACCTGCAAGTGGGTCTTGCTGCCATTTTCTTTACATGTTTTAGATGACAGAGAATAGAGGAGAGAAAGTGTGTGTGTCAGAGCTAAATCCGCATGGCCAGAAGGAACCTCACAGCGTGACATTACTTAGCAGCAAAGGTCATTGTAAAACCTCCAGCACCGCTGGCTGCGTGATGGAGGGAGCCCAACACACGCCTCACTGCTCAGCAAGCACAGGGCAGGCAGCACGGGTGGCAGGGGCTCTGTCACATTACCCAAACCCTGAGCATTGGCACTGTGCAGAGGGACCTGGACATGTGCATGCAAGCTTCTTAGCTTGCTTGGATGGCCAAACTCAACCCTAAGGGAAGGGCAGAAAGTAGATCACCTTCCACCACCCACCCTTACCTCATATCCCCATGCCTTCTCTAGTTCTCCTCGCCCTGTTACAGCAGGCGCCCACTGCAGAGGAGCAGCAGCAGAGGCAATGAGTGAAACTACCCAGAAAAAAACAGAGGCATGAAGGCGAGCGGTGCAAAGCCATGGCTTCCCTCTCATGCAACTCCACCCCCTTGAGTTACCCGCTCCGGACAAGCATGTTGGGACAAATGCCATGTGGGCACACCGTATGTGCACACTCACACACACTGCTCCGCAGCATGGATCCTGACTGCGCCCCTTTGGCACAGGCCCAAAGCGTCCAGAGATGGAGACAGAGGGATGCTTTTATCCCAGCCGAACCCAGTCCCAGGAGCAGAGTGATGGAGCCCTGTCCTTGACCGCCTCTGCCTTACTCCCTGTAAGCAATGCACCGAGCAGGCGGCAGCTCCTGCCCACAGCTCGCTGGAGGACCCTGCTCGCTCCAGGCACAGCAAAGACCCCGGGGCCTTGTGTCCTGCAGCCTGACACCAGTGCCACCCTGCCACCCTCCCCTCGGGTTTGCTGTACCACCAGAAAAAGGGCCATCGGTGCCACAGCTGCTCCCACGGAGGCTGTGCAGGATGGAGCTGCAAACACCCGGCTGCCACAGTTCAGGCAGAGGGTACGGCTGTCACCCGGGCCCAGGAACAAACCCTGCTGACTGCTTTGGGGTCAGGGTGTTCAGACAGGACCCCGGCAGCCTCTCCTGACCTTCAGGTTCATAAAGACGTGTTGTGGCCCAACTGTCTGCAGGACCAGAGTATTCGTGGATGCATTAGTCTCTCTCGGGTTAGCATCTCTACTGCATCGCCTTTTCCCCTCCACTAACTAATTTTTAAGGTTCAATAGCCACCAATACACCGCAATTAGCAGTAGCCCCTATAGAGAAGAAAGCCTTCAGTGAGAAAAGTGATAGTCATATGCAAAGTGCCCGGGGCAGGGGTTAAAAAAAACCCATGTAATATCTTGACTAATTGTCTGGTGGGAAGTGGAAATAAAACTGGACTTATCAAACTGTGCACAAGCTGAAGTCTGAAAGCAGCCTTTTGTGGGGCTGCTCCTGCAGCATCCCCAGCAGCCACACTGGCAGCACACGGAAGCAGGACCCAGGCTGCTGTGGCACTGACCCGGGCAAGCTGGAAGATGTGTACGAGGGCAGCTCAGCCTGTGGGAAACAGCCAAAAGGTTCATTATCAGCTCCTTACAATTAACACTCTGCCAGGCATCCTCTCTGGACATGCTGGAGGCACTACACTGTGCAGCCAAGGTTGGGGGGGCTGCAAGCGCATGTGTCCTGGGAAATCAGACATCAGGGGCTCAGGGTCAAAACAAGGTTTCGCACAGGCAGGTCCCCTGATCAGCCACAAACTGGGCATTAGGATAAAGCCACCGCTTTGCTAGAGCCAGAGCTAGAACCAGGTTCAAGGGCAGTTCTGGGGACGTGGGGGGTGTCAGGTACCATCCCACCCTGTCCCCCTGCCCGGGATCCCCGGCAGCTCTGCGGTGGAGCTGCCCAGCGGTTCTTTGGGACCAAAGCCCAGCCAGATTTCTCTGATCTGACTCAGAAATGCCCCAAACGCAGCACACACATACGGAAGGAGAAAACAGACAAAAAGGGAAGCCAGCAAGCCTGCCCCCTGGTTTGGCTGGAAAAGAAACGCAGTTTTGGTGAAGGATCCCAGACCACCGTGACCCACGCTCAGCCCTTGCCCTCCACGTCCCCCCACAGCCTCTCCTGGCAGCATCTGCCCGAGGAGCACAGGCAGCCCCTGCCCACAACTCCTTGCCCAACGCTATACCCCAAAGGGGCTGACCCCCCCAGCTCTGCCCCATTCAGAGCCATCATGGCCCTTCCCTCCAAGCCTCACCCTCGTCCCCAAAAGCTCCCATTTATCACAATCACGGCACACAGCTCCATTTCGGGCAGGGCGACTGACAACGTGTGTTTAGCCTCCACCTTCAGCTGCCTGTTACACTGCCTGCTCCCACTGGTTCTATTTTTACGGGTGAGAGTTGTGGTGCACTGTCGTTTCCCCAATTCAATCTCTTTTCTCCTAGCAGTTCCCCAAATTAGCTAGTTTCCACGGTAAAACACAAAAACTGCCAGACAGACCTGAAAGGCGCTGGCAGAACCACGCCGGGGAGCCTAAGCCAGCTCCGCTCTGCTGCTCCAGCTCTCCCACTCGCCCCTGAAAGCCTGGGGAATTCACCAGGAAATTAAGCCCTTGTGAAAATAAGGATGAGGGCTTAGTCACTGGGCATTTGGGTGGTTTTCTGGTTTTTAAAAAGACCAGAAATATTATTTTCCAAAAGTCACACCTAAACTGGTATTTCCCAGTAATTTTGTTGTCCTCGATGGTGCTGCCCGGTCAGTTCTGTGTTTTCTGAGGGAGTCAGAGAAAACGCAGCAACACTGACCATGCAAATCACAAGCAAGCATGAAATGTGCCTGTGGGTTTGGTTTTTTTTTTGCCTTGAGAAGACCAAACATATATATTGGTTTAATTAAACCTGCAAGGTGATATGAAACAGACTTGAAAAAACTGTGCCTACTTTTAGTAAGAAGCCCCCAGGGCGAGGAGCAGGGATGCTGCAGGCGAGCGGCCGAGAGCCCCGACCTCAGGTAGTGCCGAACAACCACAGGGTAACACAGGACTGACACTGAAATAACGACGCAGGGCAGTGATGCCTCAGAAAAAGTAATGAGTTGAGGAGGAACAAGGACAGGCACAGTCCCCGGGGCTGACTCTAGTCTAGCAACGCAGTGGGTTAAACGACAGCTAATTCTTTCAGGTATTTCACTTGTGACAAAAGGGATGGATCAAGACATTGAACCAAGCCCTGACAGAAGAGAGAGTCTTCTTCAGCTCAGGGCATGCTGGCCAAAGTCTTAAAGCAGCTTTTTAGCACTTAGTGCTTCATGCATGTTAATTAACCCTAAACCTAAAACCTCGGTTCAGGTGGCAGACCCTGGAAACATCGTCTTACCCATGGGGAAACTGAGGCTGCGACTCAAGGGACAGAAGGGAGACGGGGCAAGGCTGCAGGCTCAGCCCCAAGCTGAAACGTCTCTGCATTCCCATACATTCTCCCTGCTCTGCTGAGAGCAAGTTATTGGATGATTTGAAGGTGTTTTAAGTATCTCAAAAATATATGAGAGCCCACACAACTACGAATAACAATGAATTAGAGATGCCTGTGAAATAACGGCACAGAAGTGTCATCAGCCAAGAAACCTGGGGGAACATCTTCTGCAAATTGCTGTGAAACAGAGCGATCCACAAACCACTGCGCTGTGCCTTCACTCACGGCGCTGGAGCAGGTACTTACATCCGAGGCAGGGCCTTTATCAGCACCGGGGCAGGAGAAGGTAACGAATTCATGGCACCGCTTGTGCACAACGAAGCAGCAAACTGCAAAGAGAAGACAGCGACAGTGTCAGGGGTATGTTAAGGCATTTGCACCATGTGAACCCAGAGCTTAAAAAATAAAAAGCTATTATGTCTGATTTATGAGAAGAGACATCTAGGACTCTAAGCAGGTTTCTTTAAGCAAACCTGTGGCAGATTTTTAAACCTTATTGATTATCGTCAACTGGACCAGGCATTTCAGTAAAACTAAGCAGAAGCAAAATGTTGAACAAACGTCAGATGAGGGCTGGGAACCCTTATGTTCGCTTTGAGCTCATTGTCGCTCGCTGCACATGCTCTGAGGTCACCACTGTGTATAAAAAGAGGGAGAATCTGGCATTTGCGGGTATCTGAGCTGAAAAGTGCATGTGTCCAAAAATGGAAGATTGTACTGATGGGAACAGGTGGGCAATTTTCCTCCCACAGCTCTGCTTTTCTTCAGCAACTCCACAGCCTCCATTTGCCAGACCAGAAGACATGTACGTCTTCCTCTCCTCACACACGCATGTCGATGACAAAGTCACCCTTCTGGGAACAGCGCAGGAAAATTAATCCCAACATGCCATTACCCAGACTTTCAAGTATGAGTATCGAGAGCTAAATCCACGTCCCTTAAACCAGCAAACCCTTATAGCACATGCTAATCTGAAGTTGCCAGCAGTATTTTTGCAGTCTGTGCAGTCAAAGCGCTGTACTTAAAGGCTAATTTTTTCCCTAAATGCCAAATAAGCACCTTACTTTCAGTGGTAGACCTTAAAAAGGCCACTCGGCACTGTAGATAAGTTCAACTGACGGCCCAGGTCCTTCTCCGAGGGTCTCAGCCCATCTTACCCTGCAGCTGGAGGTGGCACTACTGCTTTGGGAAGCCAGGTTGCCCCAGGTCTGGGGAATGGAGGCACCACCTCGAACCCCACGTCACCTCCTCCCGGGTGCCAGCCCCCCAGGTCCAACCATGCTCTGCACCGCATCCGCACCGCACCCCATCACCGCATCCACACCGTGCCCCATCCCAAGGGATGGGACCTCAGCTCCAAGGCAACACCACGCATGAAGGGAGCCCAGGCAAGAACGGAGCAAAGGGAACAAGTGCCGATTTTGTGAACAAAGCAAAGCTGTGCAAAGGCTGCCTTTGTCTGGGGGAAACCTGGGCACCAAACTCAGCTCTGTCTCATGGGTCTCTTATTTGCCACGTCCTTTTCCCAAGAGCTGTAGTTACACTGAATGAAAGAGCAACTGCAAGATGAGATGCAGTCTACCAGGCTTCAGAGAAATTGAGCACATAAAACAAACTGAGCAGCACAAGAATGAAGCAAGTTTCAGTTGCATCGATATCAGACTTTTCCTAAGGAACAAGGAAAAGGCAAGTGACGTTTGCCATTAAACTCACAATCCCCTTACTGTGCCCTGCCACATCCAGCTTTAAACTTGTTTTCCTTTTCACATTTTTCATTACGAAAAAAACAAACCCAGAAGGTTTGAGAGGCACAACAGCTGCCAAGAACTCTCACCTTGTAGGACCTCTCACTTGCTTTTCTGAGTCTAGCAAATAAACATTTTCTTGAAAACATTATTCACCATTTCTGTCATTTGTATGCAGAGACAGAAGCATCTGGGAAGCAGGAAGGAAGAAATTAGAACTCTATTAGCAAAGATTCGTCCTGAAGTGTGTGTATAAACTCAATAAGGCTCCGCGACACTCCAGAGCACAGGCACTGTTGGGAGGTTGCACGCTGATGTCAACATCTAGGCTGCGGTGAGGGGTTCCCAGCGGAGCCAGAATAATTTCAGTTCAACAGAAGAAACAACATTGTTACTAGGCTGCACTTCCTAATGCCATTCCTCCATACCATATAAAAATGCTGTTCAATACAAACCTGACTCTGAAGAGTAGGTAAAGCAAGAAAAACAGGTCCTTTGGTGCTTCCCCAGCTCCTAAGAAGCTTTTGGACTTTGGGGACAGCAATATTTGTTCCTGCTTGGCGAAAATAACCTTCCTGCCTTTGGGGTGACAGAAGCTGGAGAAGGGAAGAAGCAGGAGTTGTCCGTTCTGGTCTTCCCACCAGTCATGGCTCACCCACAGGCGACACTCGGTCGCAGGAGGCCGCCCGGTTCTGCTTTGCATGGCGTGAACCAGGCGCTGGCAGCAGCTGCCCTCCCACCCCTCGCCTGGCACCCAGCATCCCACTGGCTCTGCCCGTGCCGCAGCCTTCCTCTGGCTGGATATGTCCAGGGAGGCCACCACACACGGGCCAGGCTCGGCTCCCCAGGGCTTCAGAGAACGAAGCCATCACCAATCTCTTCCAAAAGGCACGACAGCCGACCAACCTGCCTCTTCCACCACCACAACCTGCCTGGCATTACTACAGATTTCCTTGACACGCTCTTCCCATCTCCTAACCACTCCTTCCTTCTCCCAACAGACCCACGTAACGCGGTACGCTGTCTGCTTGCCGAGCTGACCCCCTGTCCTGGTTTCAGCTGGGATAGCGTTGATTTTTCTTCCTAGTAGCTGGTATAGTGCTGTGCTGCTGATTTAGTATGGGAATAATGTTGATAACACACTGATGTTTTAGTTGTTGCTAAGTAGTGCTTACACCAGTCAAGGACTTTTCAGCTTCCCATGCTCTGCCAGATACACAAGAAGCTGGGAGGGGGCACAGCCAGGACAGCTGACCCAGACTGGCCAAAGGGCTGTTCCATACCATATGGCGTCATGCTCAGTATATAAACTGGGAAGAGTTGGCCGGGGGGCAGCGATTGCTGCTCGGGGACGTGCTGGGCATCAGTCAGCGGGTGGTGAGCCAATTGTATAGTGTATCACTTGCTCTGTATATTATTATTGTATTATTATATTTTTATTATTACTATTACTACTATTCTATTTCATTTTACTTCAATTATTAAACTGTTCTTATCTCAACCCATGAGTTTTCTGACTGTAACCCTTCCAATTTTCTTCCCCATCCCACTGGGGTGGGGGGAGTGAGCGAGCAGCTGCATGGTGCTTAGCTGCTGGCTGGGGTTAAACCACGACAGCCCCAGGGCAGCTCCGTGGAAAGCCCTTCTGAACAAGGACAGCCCTGCCAGCACCCACACGCCGCCAGCCCTGCCAGCAGCGCTCGTCCGGCTGAGCACACCCCACCTAAGCAGTGCTGGGTGCAATGACAAATTTCCTGCAATTCAAGAGCAAGCAGAGGAAAGCAGCCTCCCCAAACACTGCTACTAGCACACGGAGCACTCGAGGTATGATGGGGATTAAAAAAGGTTTGTTTCTGTCCCTTGTAATAGCAGCTTCACCACCTTAGCTATTTCTGTATGTGCTCACTGCTTTACTTTCCGCATGCACCTCTTCTGAACAGGGCAAGGGCAGGCTGTCAGTTTGGCTTTACTTTATGTAAGGTCGGAAATCTGACCTTCCTATTCTTGCTCTCACAGAAAACCACAGTGCTTTGCTTTCAAAAGCAACACTTCTGGATGCCCTCTGCACCAAGCAGACAGGTCCAGGACCCTGCTCTTCCAGCGCATTAACAGGGATGCATCGCTCCCCAGAGTCTGCACTGCATAGCCAGGAGATGCAGCACATCAGCAGAGCCGTGGGTTTCAAATGCATTTGATTAAAAAAAAAAAAAAAATCAAAATCAAAGTCTTAAGTTCCGCTGCGCACAAGAAGAATCTGCAGTAGCTTTCTATACTCCGCTCATTACACATTTAATTTGACAGGCAGAACTTAAGTGATAAGGAGAAACAAAGAGAGAATTTGAAGAAGCAAGGGGAAGAGAGCACAGAGCCAAGCGATTGATCCTCACAGACGTGTGAGAGGAGGACTGGAGCAAGCAAAGCGCACGTGTGCACACCAACCCTGGGTGAGCTGCTCGCTCTTGCCTCTCCAAAGACACTATGAAAGCAGAACGCATTCATTTTACATTTCCACTTGCATAAGCAGAAGAGGTGAAATGCCCATTTCTAGTGGCAAGAGAGACTAGAAAGCCAATGTCTGAGAAGCTCAAAACCATCTCAGATTGTTATTGCAGCCTCTCCCCCATACTTTTTTAGGGTTTCACTGAAGAGTTTAATAATTAAAGATGGCATTAAATACATACACACAGATAACACCTCCTGCCCTTCAAGCAAGGACCTAAAGAATGCACTAGAAATGCAGTACTTTCTCTTCAATTGGCAAAATAATTGCCGTGTGATCAAAACATTCATATTACAGTTCAATTAAGCAAATGATATCCCAGTCACTGCAAGTCATCTTTGTGGCAACTGCATATTTAGCAAGAATAGCAGGTTCTCCAGCAATCAATGCTAATACAGATTGTAAGGACAATCTGTTGGAAGATGGTGAAGCATAACACTTCCCTATGCATCCAAAGCAAACAAGAGGCTCTCCGCTGACTGCAGCGGTGTGGGCTCTGCATCCAGTGCTTCTAAGGAAGCCCTGCAAGCCTTGGAAAGATCCATTCAAACATTTCATGCATGCTTAGGTGAATAGTCAATCCATGCAAAAAAAGGGCCAATAGAATTAATCGGGTATAGGAGCTTAGGCCAGTAATCCTGCCTTAACTCCTAAATGTGCATCCTACCCAACAGATGTGAGAAGATTTGATAGATCTTTCCTCCCGTGACTAATCCGGTGTGTTACTCTGGGAAGCGATTGCTCGCTTTCCACCCTGCCGAGCAGGAGCCGGGCGCTGGCTCTCCACGAGCACGGTACCAGGGCAGGCAACAAGGCAGCTACGGCAGCTCTGCTAGGACGAGCGCTGCCGTGACACTCCTGGTTTCATCACGCTTCAGCATTTTAAGCCTGTATCTTTGTCAGTTTAGAAACTCCAGTACAAGCAGCAGTTTTCCCAGGTTGCTAATTAGACAGTTAATTTGTAAATCTTATTATATGGATAATAAAGTTATCAAATCCCACTGGTGAGCTACAAACATCCCGAGTCATTTATATACAACAAAAATAAAACATTAACCTTTACCATTTGTTATTACATAATGCAAGAATGTTTACTGGCCCTAAATTCTTCTTTAGAGCTATCTCCATTTCAGGCATCTGGGAAGACATCTCTGTCTCGGGGGAAGCAAAGGATACAAAACCCAACAAAAGACAAGAGGTAGAGCCCTGGAGCTCAGTGACTCTCCACAGGCTTATGAGACTTGCTGGAACACACATTTTTAATAGCAGCCCCAGCACAGTTTCTCAGATCTGGGGAGACTTGGACCAAAGAGTCAGGGTAAGATCACGCACCTCCATTCCCTGTGATCCTGATGCAGTTTTGGGAAGAAAGGTCTCCTAGAAGGTTGTTTTTCAGAGCTAAGAAACCACAATAGCACCAGGGCAACAGGGTATTTTCAAACCCTAGGAACTAGCCTTATTTTGAAGGATGAAAAGAGATAAAATGCTGTGTTGCTTAAAAAAAAAAAAAAAAAAAAATATATATATGCATACCCCTAAAGGCTCCTTGGCCTAAACCACTGCTGAAAAATCCTCGAGAAAAAACATAAAGCCATTTCCCAAGCTGATCACAGAACCTGCCTACCAGAAAAACCTCATCAAAATGCGTTACAAGAGTATGAACACTGCAGACCACGTGTCCGGCTGCACCTCCAGCATGGGAAGGGAGCTCCTGGGGAAGCGAGGGCTGCTACCGCAGCTCAGCAGTAGGCAGAGCATCCATCAGCTCCAGGCTGCTGACAGCCAGCCAAACCAGGCTGCTGAACGCAGGGAGAGAGGCCAGCAAATTAAAGCTTTATTTAACAGCATGTGGTTGGGAGCAGTCGTACGTTTGCATGTTTTGGAACAATGCTGCAAATTATTGCAGCAGACAGAAGCCCCTGGTATGTCCTCGGCAATGGCAGGAGGGACAAATCCAGCACTTGACAGCATTGCATGGAGATATTGCTGCAAGAAGCTGGGTAGAAGTCTCCTAATTGCTGAGGACTTTTGTCATCACAGACCCACGGCTGGTGACCAAGATGAGCTGATCTTGGAGATGCCTTCCCTCCAGCACTGGCTGCCTCACGGTTGCTCTATGTGCCCCTGCTGTAGGGCAAGGTCTCGCCCCCACACCTGGACCCCAGCAGTTGGCCTATGAGTCAACAGGATAGAGCAAATAAAATCTTCAGTGAAAGTAAAAATAAGAGAGGACAGATCTCAACATTAACCAAAGTGCAATTAGAGAAGTGCAGGTGCTTCCAGCATCACGAAGCAGGTCTGGGAGCAGCCAGGCAGATTTTAAGGTACATCACCTCGACGTGTGGGAGAGCTGATGGGAACAGCCAGCTCCCAACACTGTGCTCTCAGAGAGCTGCACAGGGCTCTGGCACACCAAGTAATCAGCCAAGGACATAGGGACCCGTCACAAGCATCCGAGTTAGTAAGGCACCAGGTAGAGCCACTAATAAGGAATCTCCTTGCAGCCACCGCAGCTTGTGACTATGGTGTAGCCAGTCCTGCAGGAACGGAGAGTCCCCTTGTCCCTCTGATGCTCCCAGTGAAAGCAGTAAAAAACTGTTAGAGGGGACAGGAAGGGACATTGCAGCATGACAGGGCCAGCATTCATGCCCGTCAAGGCTTGCCAGGACAGGCTGGGCAGCTGGCAGCCCTGGGCAGGGGGATGCAGCCATCCACCCCATGCTCTTAGGGGCTGCAGAAGGAGCATGGTCCCCCCTGTTCCTGCCTACCCTGCGCAGGGAGCAGCCCCGGCCCATGATGCTGAAGCCCACCCATGCAAGGGGCTCCCAGGGCCGATAGCCCAGGGCTCTGCCCTTCTCCCATGCGGCAGCCCAGGGAGGAGCAGGAGCAGCCCTGGCCATGCTGACTTCCCCCGTTGGTGAGCAACACAGGTATCGCTGCCTTTGTCTCACCAGGTTTGTTTATCGCAAAGACAGAGCTTGTTTGCTCTGCGTTGCCTGCATGTGCACCTTCCCTCTCCTTCAGAGTATTTTCTTTTTTTCTGTTTACAAAATGTAAACAAATGCAAAAGAGTTTCCCCACCATATGCACCATAGCTCACCTCGCATGCTCCATCTCCATTCAGATGCTTTCCCAAAAGCAGACAGTTGGGCAGTTTGCCCAAAGATACAACAATGCTGAAAGATTTGCTCTTAGAATACAAAATCCTTCCCAGTTCCAGTGGTTTCTGCCCAGGAAAAGCCCTTTATCAAAGCCTTAAGCTCCTTATACTGGCATCGGGCTACCCAGGGAGCCAGGCCAATGTCAGCACAGGTATTCTGAGGAATATGAAAGCCCAGAAAAGTCTCAGGGTTAACGTTTTGTTTGCAAACTCCAAGTGTCTGAGACTGCTGAGTCCGTCCTGGACAGCAGCACAGCAGCAGCAGACCCAAGCACTGGAGCTGTGTCTCTGCCCGTGCTGTTACTGCCAGCACACACGTTTGTCCAACGCAGTGGCCAGTCCTGCTCAGGGCATTCTTTTGGGGTATTGTGGAGCCCCATTTCTCCAGCATACTTTGACCTTGCTCTGGATCAGATTTTGGGGATGCTAGAAGCACGCTCTAGAGGGAAAACTGCCTTGCCCCATACCCTGGCCACGCTGCATGAATCCACCCCGTGCAAGGAGCTGGATGACTGTGAAGGGTCACAGATGCTGGAGGGAAAGCAGTGGCATTGTGCCACCTGAAGCACATCTCCACACAGCCCAGAAAAGCCAGGAGAGCCCCAAAGCTGCCGACAAGCTGCAGCAATTCCAACACAAGCTCTTGGCCATCTGCACGGGGCCCTGGCATCAGCCCATAGCTGAGGGCTTAAAAATGCCAGGAGAGCACAAAACCTGCAACATACCTGGCAAGCAGAGCAAGGCTGGCTTGAGATGATATATCATTTCCTGACCCCTGCACGCTATGGGCTTGGAGCCTGCCACATGAGATCTGATTAGCCTCATCTCCCACATGAAACGTTGTTAGCTGGCAGGAAGGTATCCAGCCCTCTTCAAAAACCCAGACACTGTGACAAATGACTTCCTGCAGGAATGAACCCTGCCTAGCAACTCCATGCTGCATAAAGCAGTGTTGGCTTTTATTTGATCTCCATTTGTTGCTCTAATTTCGTTGCATGAACTCCTTGTCCTGATGTTCTGAAGAAGGGGCTAATCAATTTTCCCCAAGTCCTTCATGAAATGAATAATTCAGGGAAGTCACCTCTAATGCTTCCCCTCTAGTACATCTCTTCCCAGAATACACATTCCCGCTGCAGGGAAGCCCTTTGTCCACCTCCGCTGGGCAAGGGAGAGGTCTGGAGGCACCAAGAACAGTCTCAGATACGGTATGTCAAGTAAGGCAGACAGATGGAGAGTTAACGGAGCCAGAAGAAGGATCAAGCAAGATTCATCTGAAAATCAAACCCAGGGAGGAGTTAAAACCTCCCCAGAGAGCTGACGGAGCCGTGCTTCAGCAGATGGTTCTAATATCATGAAGCTCAAAGATTATTTCAAGCGTATCTCAGTGCGTAGCTACTCCCTTACAACATGTGGAAATTCTCATTTCGATAACGTTTCCACTTCCTAAATAACATCAGAGTCAGGAAACAGCTTGGAATTCGGATTATCAAAACTGGAGAAAACAAAATAAACAAAAAAAAAACCCTATTTTTTTTAAAAGAGCTTTGTGTTGATCCACCTACACTGGGCAAACCCGCGGGGTCAGATGCATTAGCCTGGCTTTGCCCTGATGATGTACTGAAATGCACCACAGCCAGCAGTTTCCCACAATTTTCCATTGCCACATTAAAAAATAAGACCTGCTACATCAAACAAAGTCAGTGAAGCATGGTAATCATAAAATAACGGGGAAGAAGGTTTCCAGGAGGGGAAGCCCTGAATTTCTGACAGCACTTTACAGCTTTTAATCACTTACAGCACATAGAGAGAAGCTGAACTAGAATTTGTGCTATTTGGATTTAATCCCCAGCTTTGGTTAAGAGCTTTCTGGAGTTCTCACAACACAACAAATATCTTCAGCTCCACATCAGACTTCAGCTGTTTTCCCGTTCTCAGCTCCAGAGAGACACAGTAAAAACAACCATGCTCTGGGATTTTGGGGCTGCAGTTCTCCTTTACAGAAACCTATCAGGAAACAGCTCCAGGGACCGGGATGACGGGGGGTTACGGTGAGTCCAGGCTGATGCACTGGTCGCGTGTGTTAGTTTGCTCGTTGGACCTAAGGATGGCCATGCCTGCCTCCACCATGGGACAGCAACCCCAAAGAACGATGAGCAACTTTTATCCCTTAGAAGCCACTGGGGTTTTGCTGATTTGCACCGTTGGGCATGCAGCCCCGGCAAGGCAACCTGCACGGCAGCATCCCGGAGCTGGGACGAGCAGAGGGGACAGGGGGCCCCGGGGAACAGGGGCGGAGGGAGAGGGGGAGATGCCGCCAATTCAAGCAAAAGATAAAGACGGGTGCAGGAGTTAAGGAATGCAAGAAGGCATTTCTATATGGTTTGGGTTTCTTACAGAAAAGGAGAGCTGTTTTTCTTAGAGGAAGATGGGGGGGGAGAAAAAGAGCGAGTGAGACAGCAGGCTTCTCTTCTGCGAGGTCTCGCCAGCCTTATTTCTCTAGAAGACTCTGATTGCCTGAACAGCTACAAAGATTTTCAATCCAAGAAAGCGATTCTTATTCAGACCAGTTAATTCTGCGCCAATGGTACAAAGAAACCTTCATTACAGATTTGAAGAGGCCCAGCCTTGCAAATTAGTGCTGAGAAAGCTGTCATTCAGTGCCAGGAAGATAAAACTGCATTTCCTGGTATTTCTGAAGTAAAAGCAGCAGGATATATTTTTTTAAAGCTATACACTCTTCCAGCCATTATAAAAACAATTGGCACTGTCCATTCTGCTCTCCAGCAGACCCCGTCAGCAGTTCCCGAAGCAGGGACCATGTCAGACCCTACACCACAGGCAGGACTTTTGCCCATCGTTAGTCATCCCAGGCTGGCTCTGGGAAGGGATGGAGCATGGACACAAACATGTGTAGGATCAGGGCCTGCCATGGGCTCCATGAGCACCCCAACCGAGCAGCCCCTTGGCCGATGCCGTTTCCCCTTTTTGCAGGGAGAGGAGGATGCTCCTGCTCCTCCCGGCCCCCCAGGGCCCTTCCCCAGCACCACGGGAAGGGCTGAGCCTTCCAGGCGAGGAGCTCAGCAACAGGGATTACATGCCTGAAGAGCAGAAATCCTCTCTTGCATGAAATCCTTGTTAGGAAAAGGGCAGACTGAAACATCCTCATTTATTTAGGCTCCTCATCTGCCCATACACCCGGTACCAGCTCCGAGCTTTTTGCTCACATCTCCCATTCACCCTATGGGGAGAGTTCCCAGTTCTCCAAGAAAACTGACCCCTCGCTCTTCTGCTTGCTTGCTGTCTGGGAGGGGAAGAGGGGCAACGTTAGCTTTCGAACAAGGCTGTGTCTGAAGAGATCCAGGATCCTGCAGGAAGAGCCTGTCTCTTGAAGCCATCTCCCAAAGCCTGCAATGCCGACCGTCCGTCAGCACCCGCTGCTCTGTGCACCCACGCCAGGGCTGGCAGCTATTTCCAGAGACACAAAGACATTAATTTTACATTAGAGAGCCTCATCCCAGCTCAGAGAAAAGCAGCTCAGACTTTAAATACTTCATCAGCGTTTCTCCGATACCAAGCTGTAACAGAGATTCACTTTCAGACTGAATAATTTAGCCCCATGCACGCTCCTGGGCGGCGCGATGCACAAGGCAGCAGCCGCGGCTCTGCCAGCTGTGCCAGCAGGAACCAGCAGTGCCAGCAGTGGTGAGCCCCGCCGAGCCCCCCCAGCCCCGACTACACAGCGAGAGCCCGAGGCAGCTCGGGGAGGAGGCACTTCTCAGCAGCAGCATCGGGCAGCAGAGCCCAGCTCACACGGGGCTCCGGCACAGGCAGCAGGACTTGCTGCAACCTCCAAAGCTGGGCAAGAGCCCAAGCTGCAATAGCCCAGCTTTATCCCATCCCTGATTTCTCCATGAATTACACGTTTGAGGAGTCCCCAGGAACATTCCTATGTTACTGATGCCCCTCAAAGGGGAGGAAAATGCATTTAGGAGCTGAGGGGTTTTTGCAGGCAGGATCTGGGCTGCTCCTCGTGCTGCCTCAGCTGGGTGTTTTGGAAGGCTCCTGCAGATGCCGTCGTCATCCTCCCCTCTCTCCTCCTGCAGTTCATGGATGACTGAGCCTTTCAGCTTGTGCTGTCTCCACGCTCTGGTGCTCATCCACATTTCCACAGCATCTCCCACCCATGGCTCAGCATGGCAGCACCTGCCTGATTTCCAAGACCAGACTGGCTCGGATGCAGCCACTGAGCCCTCCCTCACCTCCAGCAGATGAGAGGCTCTGCTGCCCGTGCCCCTCGCCACACCACCACCCACGCTGCCACAGAGACACCCCAAAGAGTTGTCGACACATCCAGGTAGCAGCGTAACTATCGCCATCCCTCCCACATACCCCGTGCTCGCTGCGTGGCTATCATTTATCTGTGCCCTTTCCTTGTAAGCCAGTTATGACTTGTCTGCTCTTTGAGCTCCTCCAGTTTCTCATGCTCAAGGGCCAGATGAACTCAGCATGTCCCAACACAAGTTTTACCCTGACCCTCAGTGGTGGCACCCACCCTCGGTCCTCGGGAGGGAGACGACATGGTGGGCAAAGTCAGAATTCAAAGCATGCTCAGCTGTCCACGGTCCCCCCCCTCCACAGCTCTGACCCCCAGCAAGGTCCCTGGATGGTCCCAGCAGCACCCATTGCTCCCCCAGGGAATTGCACGTGTGCCCCTGGAGCAGTTGACTTTTCCTCATGCTCCAGTTCCACCCCCGAAAGGCACCTGCAGTTCAGATCCCCCCAACACACACCTGTAAAGCAGAAGCCAGTTGCTTCATTCAGTGCAAGCAATGCTTCTGGGCCCTCATCTCCTCACATAATTTAGGGACTTAAGAAAATACAAAGAATACAAAAATACAAAGGAAAATACAGCCTTGCAGAACTGTAAAAGGAAGCCTTGCTGCTCCCTTTGCACCTGGAGGGCAGAGAGACCCTATAGGAGATGTAGGGTCAAACGCCTCCTCTGCTGCAGCAGAGCTGCCCCCTCCTCCCAGGGCTGCCCAGGGAGTGCAGGAGCGCATGACCCCAGCCCAGCGACTGGGGAACATCACCCTCCAACGCCGAGCCAAGCAGCAGCGTTCAGGTGCTACAGCTGGGGGGTATGACTGGCATTGTGGCTTCTTGGGGTAAGACCTTGTGAACAAAAATCAAGTGAATCCAGTGCCTGCAGAGTCCAACACGCACAAGCAGCCCACAGCAGCTGTGCTGAAGAGCAGGGGGAGGAAGGCTACTCTGCTGTTCGCTCCTAAAAGAGACATCTTCAATATTCCTTTTTTTTTTTTTAAAGGGGTTAAATATTTTGAGCCCAGCCATGCACTTTTAGAAGGATTTGAGTACATATGAACAAAACATTCAAAAAAAAGTCTGCAGCTTTTATATGAAATACCAGTAATGAATTGACAACATCCTCTGCATGACAATGAATGTGTTGAAGCCAGCCGGGATGAAGAACATCAATCATCCACGGCACTATAATAGGTGTGGGCAGGGAAGGGGATGATGACAGCATTAGAGCTCGGATCAGGGAAAGATCTTCATTTCTCCCACTGCCTGTGCCAGAGGAACACCTAAAGACACATCCAGGCTGCAAGGGACAGGGGGCTGCCCAGGCAGAGGGTGGGTTCAGGCTGCAAGGGAAGGGGGGCTGCTCAGGCAGGGGTGCTGCTCTGGGAAGCCGCACGAGTAACGCAGCTGGCCCTGCTTCTGCAGCCCTTGCTGGCACAGGGTTTGTTGGACGTGGCAGAGGGTGGGTCCCTCCACCCAGGGCACGGCAAAAGCCCAGCTCCTGGTTCCTCTCCAAATTGCTTGGGCAAAAAAGCTGCTGGGGAGCAGTGAGCAGAGCACCCCAGCAGCCTCGTTCATCCCTGGCATCCTAAAGAAACCCCGTGGGAACTGCTCCTTGCTCCCCAGGCCACGTGCCTGTCTACCGACCTTGCAGGCCGGGATGGTCGCGCAGGTACACACCGCAGTCCCACCACAAAGCACGCTATTAAGAGACCAACAAAAGCCCCTGGCAGAACAGCTTTGCCTGCAGGAACCTTTATGGAGAGGCTGTTTGCAGCGAGTGGAGCCGCACGCCCCAGCGCTTGAACGGGGGCGGCCACGCAGACCACGCAGCGTGCAGACACCATGCTGCACCGCTCGCCTGCTCTCCAAACCCAGCCACCTCCCAGGACGCGTCCGGGGCCAGCAGAGAAGTTCAAAGCAACGAGAACAAAGCCGCCAATATGTTTCCCTGCACAAAGTGCACAGGAATCGCAGACACCTTTCTTCTCTGCTCCTTTTCCCTGTGCCAGGTGCTGTGGCAGAGACCCACGCACAGAACCAGGAGGAACCGTACCAGCCATGAAACTGCCTACACACCGGCCCTGACAGATGCCCTGAATGAACGAGAGGAAAATGTGCCATTCTCTGATCTTTAATTATAGCCAGGTGACACGTTGCAGAAACACTAACAGGTAATTTTTCAAGTTGGAATTTGTTTCTTTCCATGTTAACATCCCCTCTAACCTGTTTCTTAAAAGCCCAAATTATGAGCCTCATTGATATTGCATGCAGAGAAGTTCGTCACGGCCTCAGGTGGCGAGAAGAACGGCATTGGGCTGGAGCAGGACAGCCCCAGCCTACGGACCACAGAGCCATCCTGCAACGGTCGAAGCAAGTGGGAACACTGACGTTTCAGCGGCTCCCCTGGGGATCGCAGCCATCAGAGGAAGAGCACCCAGGCGCTGGCTGAGGCTAGGCAAACGAGAGGTTTCTCGAGATGCAGGATTGATGGATAAACTCAGTTTCTACCTTAGACAAACAGGACAGGCAGCATCGAGGAAACTGCTGCAGCCCCCTCTGAGCCTGGTCTCTTTGCAAGGGGATAGAGTCTGGGTCCCCGGGGACATCCCTGGGGACACTACACTGCCTGCGGCCAGCTCCGCTCACAAACGCCCACGCAACAGCTTCAGGACCTGTCCCAGCCCCCCCCCACCAGCTTCAGCACCTCCACCAGCAAGAAATGAAAAATAAGTACTCTGTGATTAATCAAGGTCCCAAAGACCAGATTAAACAGTCTTGGCAATTAGCTCTGGATTTCTTATGAAGGCGCTGGAAGACAGTGGAAAGCTGCAGCAGTCCCGGGAGGATGAACACCAAGTCCTCTTAAAACCCTGCCTCGCCTGCACCAGTTACACAACTCACCGCTTGCTCGCTCGCTCCTCGGCCTCGCTGTTGTGATGTGTCAAATTACAGATGGTCTCAATTAAAAGTGCATAGATGGAAAGGAGGCTTGGAAAAAAAAAATTAAAAAGCCCGCACATGACAAGAAAGAGAAGATCATTAAAAACTTGGCAGCCTACTTTAACTCTGGTGACCTGGTAATTTAATATTGTAATTGGAACTCCGGGTCAGCCTCTTCAGAGGAGGCAGAAATATGGAAAGGTATCCCTGCAGGATCAGTCCTACCCAGAAAACAAGTCAAACATTAAGAGGAGGGCAGTCCCAGGTGCAGATAACCCACCATCAGCCCAATTATTATACTGGCATCTCAGAGCCCTAGAAGATGGCTGCTAGCTTGCTTTAAAGACGCATTTCTTTTTGTAACAGCATATTAATCCTATTTGAGGGAGATAAAAACCCAGTCCCCAAAGTGCTAATAACATAACCCAGTTAAAGCTGAATTTTGTCACTTATGTCCAAGACAGAGACAGGAACTTCACTCCCATTTTCTTCCTCGCATCCTCCCCCCACTTAAATTTTAATATTCTGAACATTGTTTTATTTCCAAAACCAGAGACCAAGGTAATTAGTAAGTAGCAATGCTCAGATAACACTACCTTCACCTCCAAATAAGCCAGGAGGCTTCAGGGACACCAGGCTGGTGAAGGATCTTTCAGCATTTACACAGTTGATGGTGCATGCATCATCACCTGCCGTACCACTGCCATGTGGCCACATCCCACCACCTCCCCCAGCTTGTTGCATCTTTTCCTGATTCCAGCTCTGCCTGAAGCCTGGTGCCTGCCTGGCTCTCCTGGCGCTGGTGCTGCCCAGCACAGCTGGCTGCATGGTGGGCACCAGCCCCTTGCACCGCTCCCTCTGCCCGCGGTAAGCACTGTCGAACCTTTCCAGCATCAAGTGAAAAGCCACTCCAACCTCTGTACCTGCTACTGACTGCCCTCCGTTTCCACCATTGGTCTGTCTGCCCCAGGTCAAGCGGATGGTTATTTTAAAATCCCTGCATTTGATCAAAACACTGGTTTTTGTTGCTCTGCCCCACCAGCATTTCAAGATGCTCACCCCAGCAGCAGCTTTGTCAGGCTTGTCTGACATAACCAGGGTAACCTCCAGTGATGCTTTCGCAGATGGGATTTAAAATTAATGACAGTTTCTCAAAAGATGTCTTTCAAACGCTACAGACCCAGGATTAGCCTGCTGGGAGTACCACGGTGTCAGACTGTGTGGAGAGGATCGGGAGACTCCCACAGCTCCTGGCGGGAGACGTGGGCTGGTTTCTGTAAGTTCCCTTCGTGAACCTCAGCAGGATCTGCAGGGGCAGCTACGACTCAAAGTCCCACGAAGGCAACAGGATCTGAATAGATCTCTTTCAGGAATGTTACGGTTTTATCTGCCTAAAAGAGCTGGTATCACATAAGCCTCAGTGGTGCACCAGAAGCCATGGGTGAGCAACCATACAGGTGGCCCCAGCCTGGGAACAGGGACACCTCGCTAAGGCAAGCAGATTAAGGAGCCTTATCTACAAATGGCAAGCATTGAACCAGTTTCCTGTATAAATCATGGACTTTGCACACATTCAGAGCATCTCAGGGTGATGGGATCAGGAGCCAGCCCCACGCCCATGATGGAGAAGTTTCAGTAGCTGACCCGTAACCATCCTCTGCCGATGGCGTCCCCACCACCCCAACTGCCCCAAGGCACCACGGTCTCGGGGTGCAGGTGTGCTGCAAATGGACTGGGTCTTCCTCCTGAATCTGCAGCACACTGAAACCCATAGATGGAAGTCAAAGCAGAGCGAGAACGTCACTGTGCTCACAAGCCTCTGGCCAAGAGGCTTTATAATTCTGATATCCAAATTAAGTTTTCATGGCACTGGAGATCCAGAGAGACTGAGCTCCTTTTTGTTGCTGAAGACTACAGCAAGAGGAATTTATGCTGAGCACATATTGTAAGATAACACACTCATTTCCTTTAGACAGTCTATTTAGGGTACAGAGCTAAGCCCATACACGGGTGAGAAATTTCTCAAGCACCCTTGGCCAGAAGTGTCTTTTCTTCTTTCCCAGTTACCCTCCAGGAGCACTCATGAGCACTTGTGTTACCTCCAGAAACCTGTAGTCAGGTGAGTCAAGGGCTAGAGTTCAAAACCGACCCTACAAATGCGAAGAATTTAAGATCTTCGACCAAGACAACATCAAGAGTAGACCACGAACACAGAGTTACTGCACAGCAAAGTTTGGGAGGCATTTTTATACTGCTAAAAAGACAGCATGGTCTGTAATCGTGTTCCTCTCTGTCTCCATGTATTTCTAAAAAGCAGGCTTTAAATAAATCAGACTAATCCAAATTTGGGGAGATTTGTAAAGTAAATCTATTCAGAACACTAAAAGGGTGCAGGTGTTTATTTCTCACCTCATTTAAGGAGCTAATTTTCTCGGTATTAATCACATACACCACCTAGCATCCAGATCCCACACGCTTCCATGGTTCGCAGCAGGGCTCACTCCACCAGCCAGGATCACCTCCCGTTCAGCTTGGTGCCCATCGCACCACCCAATCTGCAGCCCCAACGCCGCGTTTCAGGAGAGACTTGCACTGGGTGGGATGCGTTTTACATCTGCACAGGGCTTAACATAGCGTGGGCATAATGTACCGGTACCGCCATGCCGGCGAGCTCCCGCGCTGACTGCCTAACTCTGCAATTTTGCTAACTCTGTAGTGAGGCACCGGGTGACCCCTCCCTGTAACTCACGCCGAAGCGCCCACGTTGCTGCACGGTCCCTTTGCTTTTCAGGAAGTGCAGGGAAAAAAAATCATTAATACAACAGCAACATTTTTTTTGGCTGATATGAAGAGTAATGACTTCCCTGCTGCTGCCTCTGGCTTATTTTGAGCACGCTGCATCTTGGGAGTTTTTGTTCTCTGCATACAAAGTGATGTTTGAAGGGTTTCTTGAACACCCAGAAACGGTAACACATTAAGTACAGCTGAAAGCAGCAGTTAGCCAGGGTCCTCGTAAGGTGAAACTTCCTACATAGCATTTATTAAATGTTGCAATTGTTTCGTGTAATTGTGCCACAGTCCCGGGTTTCCTACAGCAAAACGCTCACTGTTTCTCTGCTTTGCTGCCTCACCACTAGCAAAGCATTTCCCCAAATAACCGAGTGCTTGCCAACACCAGCCCATGGCAGAGGGCAGGAACCCAAGGCACAGATTTGCCCTGACAGCACTTTAAACACAGGCACAAACAGCTCCTGACATTAACACACCTCCCATGCAACCTATCAAAGAGTGAATGGGAGGGTTCAAGACAATCGCAAGATACTTTTCAGTTTATCTCTGGCTGTTCTCTTCTGCAGACTGTTGCATGCCACGTTCTGCCCAGCTGTGCAAGCCACCAGCATGCTGCTGGACACCTGAGCCTCCAGCCCGAGGGCCAGACTGCAGCACATAGTGTCCTTCAGCACTTCCACTTCTACCTAATCAACGCACACATCTCCCCACCAACTCATCCAGACTAACATTAGCCAGCGTGTTTTGGAGCTTGCAAGCCCATGAGACAGCCACAGGACCTGTCAGATGGCAGGAGATGAAGCTCCATCCCTGCTGCTGGGTGTTGGGAAGTCCGAAAATGTTCCTGTGAGCCCAGTCTGCTCCCCCAGCGTGGCTAGCCGTGGCCAGGCAGGGTCCTGGAGCCCCTGGGGGACATGGGATTGTGCTGTTCTCCCCGACACCCCTGCCAGAGGAGAGCAGCCGACTGGACTTTATCTTGTTATTTCAACCACTTCCTCCTGCAACACGCCAGCAGAAAGCACGCTCATCTTCAACAGCTCTGAAGCAGAGTAAGGGTTTCCTTTAGTTTTTGATTCTTCCAGGCTCTCCCATAAGAGGAGCATATGCCCCAAACCTCCGCAGCTGATGGCAAAGAGGGGGTTCAGAGGATGGACCCTGGGGGGCTGAAGTCTGAGTGCGGCAGCATGTACTAACCTCCGTGCTGCCAGGCCCCCAGCAGCGTTATCAAGGCAGCAGCTCCATCTGCACGGGCGGCTGCTGACTCACACTTCCCTCACGCCCCACCCCGTCCCCCCCATGCTCTGCACCTTCCCACACCACCACCAAAGCACCAGCACCCAGCCAGGGAGGAGGATCCAAGGGGCTGAGCGGGGCTCGGCAGCCTGCAGCCGCCCTCCGTGAGCAAGACTCATCAAGAAGTCGTTCCATGTTCATTAAGTCTATTTTAAAATGGGGGGAGGGAATCAAGTGGTATTTGGTTCTCACTGTCTTTATGCTTTAAAAAGATCACTGCTACCATAGGCAGGAGCATCAAATGCCCCAGGAAGCTGCAGGCAGGGGCAGGGCATCCTGTGATAGCAGGGATGCTCTCCATCAGCAGCTCCCACTGAAGGACCTCCCCAAATGGCCACCAGCAGCTATTCTCCACCCACCACAGCATCTTCAAATGGGCAAATAAATGCCCACCATCAAGTATGGGCACCTGCAGAAGACATTTGGTCCCCAGTAAGAAAGCAGCAGCCCAGGGCTTCGCACCATGGCGAAGAGGGGAGGAACGCCGGGCGGCCCCTGGGTGCTCGCAGGCAGCTGCCCCTCTTGGGAGAGGACTCTGCATTGATGCAATGCTCGCTGCGGTGACACACGGGGGTGCCCCCACCGAGGTGTCTCTCTGCAGATGCACCAGACCGAAGCAAGGTCACAGACTGCCAACCCAAATCTGGAGGATGCGTGCCCCCGCCGTAAGTCAGCAGCCAGGTTTTCGGCTAGAAAAGGAGAAAGCATCGAAGCACTGTGCAGCAGCTGGCTGCTCCAGTTGCTGATCAATTAGCAATCACCTTATTAAGGCTAACAAGCAGGCTAGGTTGGAGCTAATCCACCTGTATCAAGCAAGCAAAAGCCACACAGTGCACAGGACACAGCAAGGAAAGAGCAAAACCCAAGCTCTGCAGCCTCATTCCACTTTAGCTTGCTGTCACAGCTTACCCGCTCGCCCCAGCGGACACTGCCAATTTGATGAGCTTAATTCTCCAAAGCCATTTTCAATCTCTCTTGTACTGCAGTGAGGGAGGCAGAGAAAGCAAACCTCCTTGCAATGAATGCTGGACAAGGTGGCGGAGCAGGGAGCCACTGCCCAGGTTCCTCCGGGTACAGCCACATCCTGCAGGTCCACACAGCATGCAGCCACTCAGGGGCTTGAGATGGGACCCAATTTCCACTCCTCTCACATCCTCCACATGGAGGGGGCTCAGATCTGCACCCCAGCCCCCCACCCACCCACCACCCTCCCTCGGGGCTGCCACTGGCCCCCTCCACAGGGCATCTCCCTATGGTGGGCAGTGAAGCCCTGGGGCCAGTCTGTGGGACAGGTTATAATTAGCAAATGCAGCAGGAGAGCCACAGCCAGGGTCTCCAGCGGCAGTTGAGGCCCCACTACACACACCAGGAGGTTGCTCGTGTTGTCAGTCTGGAGACAGGATTTGTCCTGAGCCACATGTCAAGTCTGTGGCCAAGCAACGGACGGAGCTTGGAGATCCTGGTGGTGCACCGGCCTGACCACAGACGCCCTACGAGCCTGCGGAGAGCAACGGCATGCTCGCTATCCAGAATCTGCTAGGGAATCATTCATGGGAAGCTCGTTAGGAACAAGTTGTTATTTTCCAAATCCTGTTCAAACCGATGGCTGTTATCAAACCTGCCCACCAGGTCAGCTGCAGGCTTGTCCCAGTGATGCACCAGGCAGGCTCCAACCTCTGTGCAGCATCCTCTGTGCATCAGTGGGGTCCGTGCACCCTGGGAGCCCTCTGCCAGCCCAGGCTCAGCTCCCAGCCCCATGCCACAAACATCACCCCTGTGAGTCAGGAGGGGAGAGCATGAAAAGGACGTGGCCACCAGCCAGCACCCTGGCAGACATGAAGGAGCGCTGCTGAGCTTCAGGCTCTTCTGAAGCAGCAAGCATCTCTGACTTTACATAATAGACACACAAATTAGATGTTAACAAGAAAGGACGCGCTGGGGTATGAGACACCGTGGACGAGGCTCCCATGAAACAGCTCTGCTGAAGGCTCCCGAGCCCACTGGCAGTGCCACGGTGCCTGTGCCAAACCTACTGGAGCCACAGCCGGCCAGGGGACGTGCCATGGGACAGGACAGCATCCCCGGCACAGCGAGTCACAGTCAGACCATTTGCAGGGGCAATTTGCTGTTTTGGAAACACATTGCCTGCACCAGGCACTCTTGTTAACCCTGTCACACAGGGCTGATCCTTCAGCACATGTGCTAAGCTGTCAGGGGAGAGGAGCGAGGGAAGGGATCCCCGCTATTAGCAGCCTCCTTCGAGAGCCCTTCCCAGCCACACAAGACTTCCAGTCTCCTACAGACTTCCCATCCATCAGGGGAAATCCCATCAGAACCACCATACTGGAAAACATTTCACACACTTGCCTAAACCACGTTTCCCTAATGTGCCCACAGAAATGGGAAACGAGACCATCCCAACCCCTTGCTGAAGTCGCAACCTCTCCGCACCGCTCTTCCCTCTCCCTTCTCCCCCCAGGACTTTGAGCCCCATTTCATACTGTGAAATGAAGAAACTCCCACAGGGTTTGTCCTGGGACAGCTCAATTCCTTGGAAAGCCTCAGAGCACTGTTGACATTAAACCTTTTCCTCCCACCAGGAGGCAAAAGGAAAGCTGGTGAGGAAGGCAGGCAAAAAAACCCACAAAAAAGCCCTAATAATCTGGAAAACATCCAATCAAGGAAAAAACGCCATTTACCAAATGCAAGCCTTTTCACACAAGAGCAAACAGCAGTGCTGGGGGTCAAGGGCAGCCTGGGCAGAGCCAAAGTCCAAGAGACAGACGGACACCCGCAGGGGCCCCTGTGATGGGGAGGCAGAGTTCGGTGGAGCAGGAGCAGTACCGAGCAGCCTCCCAGACAGGTCTCAGCACAAAGAACATAACGATTTGCCCAGTTCTGGCATAAATCAGGCACGGACAGAGCTGGGCACAGAGCTGCAAAACCCCAATTTTGCTCCAGCAACTACCTCACCCTCCCTGCTGTCAGACCTCTCCAAAATGCACCCCCTCTGTGGGGACCAGCACTGAGGGCTGCAGAGAACAGAGACTGAGTGATGGAGCACCCCAGTAGTAGCATCCGTAACCTGCTCTCCACTTTATTAGAAGCCTGCTCAGTCCCAAACTCCACGGGGGAATTTTGGGAGGTCTTGCAGGCTTCCTGCTCCGTGTGCTGCCAATGGGGACGTGCTGATAAGAAATCCAGCCACTTCCTCTGCAGAAAAAAACAGCTTTCGTGAACGGAGGGCGAGAGCACAGCAGCTCCAGCAGCACACAGTGCTGGGGGCAGAAAATCTTTCACCACCCAGGAAGATGCTCAGCCCTGACTCCTACCTAGGCTTTGGTTCTCCTTGGTACCACTCGTGCTCGTCCTGCCAGCGAGGCAGATTCTGTCTGAGCTGGGGCAGCAGGGCCTGACACAGCAGCACAGGGTTAACACTGATTGTGGGTCCAGCCAGGGCACGAGGGTTTGCCCACAGCAAGTCGCCCAGCACTGGACCCCGCAGGGCTTCGGGACCACCTGGCACCTTGCTAACGCAGAACAGCACGTGGGGCATGGAGCCGAGTCTCACCCAAGGGAGGATGCTCGCCATGGTTTCGAGTGCTTTCCTAGGCTTCCCTTGGCTGCAGCCAGGAGATGAATGTTCACTTCTCCGGAGAGGCTTGCCAGCAGCACTGCAAACAGCAAAACCTCTCAGCGCTGACCCTCGCAAGACAAGCGCTACCACACTCCAGCCCCCACATGCCACAGCTACACTGCTGCAGGAAAGGATGTAGATTACACCATTTTTTGTTGTTTTTCTTCCCTTGAAAACAGGCCATTATCTCATGACAGTTTGGAGCACTATATGTTATTATACAGCAACATTACTGCCTTTAAGACATTCAAAGGGCTGCAGCTGGCAAGATCTCTAGTGTATTTGGCACTCCTTTTGATGCTATACGGATAAGATATTAAAATAACATTTCCAACATGTAGATTTACTGTGTCTGCTCGCTCCTCTCTCTCCAGCCAAAGCTGTTTAGAACAAGATTTTTATTGATGCTGCAAGGCAGGCGGTGCACAGTGCAGCACGGGCTGGAAGAGTCACCTTGCTACGGGAGGGAGCGGGGCAGCTCTGTCCCAGGGATCCGTCTGTCCCTGCCCCAGGTTTCCTGAGGGAAGGTCCAGGATTCAGCACCGGGTAGGATGCACTGAAACTTGTTAGACATGATGGCTGGGGAGAGCTGACAGCACAGAGGTGTACCAACGCTTGACCAAGAGAAAGTGTGATTCAGACACTACCTGCAGTATCACTTTTAAAAAAAAAAAAAGCCATTACTGTTTAGGTGAATTTTGCTTTAGCTGTAAGTGGCCGGTATGCTTGGCTTCTGCTTCACTAAAAAAAAACTTCATCAAGCCATGAATTAAATTTGCTGTCCTTGGGCAAGGGTGCTGTACAATTACATGCCACTGTGCTCAATTAAAACATTATCTAGGCAACCAGCTTCCAGAGGAGAAGAGAAAAACAGAAGAATCGTTTTATTTACAAGGAGCTCTTCAAAGAGCTTTTTTGGCTCACTTTCCACATCCATGTCCCTGCTGGCAAATATGACTTTATTAATGTTAACGATATGGCCTATTTTTTAATGCAACTCTGTCCCAGTGAAAGAATCCATTTGCATTTTTAATGAAATTTGGATAAGCAATTTAGCCTATCCCCCAGCACACTGGCCTCCATAATCCTCGTACAAAGCCTGTGTACTGTCCGCCCCTCTAAGCAGACTGCTCTGGCTTGTTTTCTGGAAGTCCAGGTGTTCTACAGAGCCACCTCTTCGCTGAGGGGTGTCATTTTATACAGAGTTTGTGCTGCTGCAGCTCGCACAGCATCCACACCATCCTCAGCACAATAAATGCAGGCCATCACCGGCTAGCCCAAAGGCAGCTTTACATTCAGTTTATTTCAATAAAGCAAAGAAGGGAAAAAAAGCCATAAGATTTACTAAATGGAACAATAAAAATCTTTAAGCTTGCCTGAAATTTCTCCTAACTGTTATGTAGTACTTCATAGAAATGAAATAGGAAAAATTTCAGAAATACTGGGCTGAGTTTTGCTTGTGTATCCCCAGCAAGTCTGTCCAGTTCACACTGGCCTCTTCTCCCGTTTTCCCTTTGCTATGCAGGATAAAAAGGGAGAAACCTCTCTGCTGAGCCGTAAGAAGTTGTCTGCAGAGCTGGGGGGGAGAATGAACAGAAGATTCTAGTAACTCATTGGAAGTTGAGTACCAGCTCATACAGCAAGCAGCAGCCCCCAGCCTGACAGACGCACACCGGCTCCGACACGCTGGCTCCTCCACTGCACTCAGCTGGCATTTCCACGGCTGCACGCTGCGATCTGCCGTGCCGTCCTTTGGTTTGATTTTTGGAATAAAAACCCAATCTTCAGCAGAAGAGATGCTTATGTGCTACAGGGCTAGGCCATCTCACCAGGGCAGAAAAATGAGTTGCAGTAGCTGGATCAAAAATTCCACTGCACTTCCAATCTTCCCTTGAGTCATCCGAAGTTCCCCCTGCTCCATGCAGGAGAGTACAGTGCAGCATCACTGCAGCATCACCCCACCAAACCATTTCAGACATCCTGAAACACCTCCCAGCACCTGCAGAGCCCAGGAAAAGTCACAGAAATGTCCCCAAAAACTGCTTTGTACAGCAGCCTCTTGCATACCCCTGCAGGAAGAATAACGTTCCTGTGAGCTTAAAGGTTACCCAGAATTGTTGGTGCCGAACGAGGAGGCAGATACACAATGCCCGGTCACTGGTCAGGCTGGGAGCTGGTGGGCAGAGACCCACCTCGGGGTGGTTAAGCAGAGGGAGCTGCTGCACAGGGCCCCCCAGCAAGGAATGCTCCCTGCAGCCAAGGGGTGCTCTCCCACCATGCTGCCTTTGAAGCTCCCCACAAAGCCACCCAAATGCCCTTGCAAACACAAACTTGTGTCTGTTTGAAGAAGTCTGGGGTGAGAAAACCTCTAAAATAGTGCCTTTCCAACCAGATCTCATTTTAAAACCCGCCCTTCAATGCTGCCTTCCAGTCTCTCCCTCACACCTGCACCACACTGCCATGCTCAACTGTCCCCAGGGTCCTCACCAGCCCACCCTGCTCCCTAGCACCCTGCGGGACCAGGCTGGAGGAGCACCAACAGCCCCAGTGGGACCAGGCTCACCACCAGCTGCTCCCAGGGCAGCGCTGCTCCTGGCCCCCCACCGCTGCCTCCTGTCCTGCCATGTCAACTGCATCTCAGATTCAGCCTCATTTGAGATTGGCAGCTGCTTGGGGGGCGGCTTTCCATTTCTGAATGCACAGCACCCGCTCCTCAGCACATGATTAGTAATAAATATTTGGAAAGGTTTGTTATTTTTATATAAACACTAACAACATATTGCAGAGGCTTGGTTAAAGAGCTTGCTCCTTACTGCAAAGCTCTCCGGGAGTTTGCAGTGCTGCTCCGACCCCCACCAGCCCCAGGCCACCTTCATGCATGTGCCTCAGCACCCGGAGAGGGAGTGGCAAGGGATGCCAAACACAGGACTCGCTCATCCCAAGCTGCAGAGGCTCCTGGTTCTTCACTCCAGATCTCCCAGCTGTAAACAGCCTCTCTGAACCCCCCCCAAAGTTTTGCCAGAGCACAGCATGCCAGCACACCTCCCATCACCTCTCCCAGCCCTTCCCCATCACAGCAGCCCTGTAACGTGGGAGACCTCAAGCTCATCTCACCTTCTTCCTACATCTCCTGGCTGCTCCCATCTCCAACTGGGCAACCTGTCAAATTTGTAAAAGACCCCAGAGACCCCTGCACGAAGCCCCTTCAAGCCAGAATAAATAGGGTCCCTCCATAAAATGCTGCATACCAAGCAGGCTATTTATCTTGGGATTTATGGAGACTGGAGCTACAGAAGAGGAAGCAGGTTCAGCCTAGGACAGCAAACTCATTTGCCAGCCGCCCCCAGGGAAGCACTTCTCTGCCCTTCAGACTCCAGGAACATCAAACGCACACCCACAAAAAGGTGTTTCCCAAAAAAAATTCATCCGTTTTACACCCCGCCTGGATTCTAATTCACTGCAAATGTGGTTCTCAGAGCATATTTAGACAGTTGAATCCCCTTCTTTATTGCATGTTTTTCTGCATTACATCATCCTTCCTCCTTTAGCAGCTCTGGGATCTTCCTGCCCTTCCACCATCACTGGGGCACTGCTGCTCGGCCATGGCCCAACATGACACTTGCCTGTCTGTGTCAGCCCTAGTCCAACTTCGGTGCCATTAATAATAATTACATTATAATTCTATTTCATTATAATATTATTTTGGATGGCAAAGGCTGAACCCAGCATATTCCTATTGCTAATGGAATTCTCTCTCCTTCTGCAGCCCTGAGCGCCCGGGGAGCGGGCAGACAGGCGAGAGGGAGCTACGTGCTCCTCTCATGCAAGAGAGGCCCCGACTGCTCAACCTGCTGCACCTCCACCTTCGTGAGCCGGAGGGGGATGAGAGACAGCAGGCTCCAGAGGCTTTGTCTTTGCTGAGCAAGCAGCTATTCCCACCCGCATCAGCTCGCTCCAGGCTCCTAACCACAACCTGCAGATGGGCGCTCTCCTGCCATGCTCCCCTCGTTCGAGTGTCCCTCTGCACCAGCGCAGTCCCTATGGTTGCGTTGCACGAGCACCGGCAAGCTCACAGCCACGTACCTGTAGCTACCTAGCACATATTTAACCACCCACCGGTCCCCCAGTAGACAGGCTACAGCTTTAGGGAGCTACAAAGCTTACATGACCACCCAGTAGTACCCAAAAGTAAAAAGAAGGTGACTAAAACAAGGCTTCGATGGTACCTGAGCCTTTTCTCCTCCAAGGTCGATGTTCATGGGCCCATAGCCCCTGTTCCCTGCCAGACCCCCGGCTGCTACAGCCCCACGCTGCTCTTATTGCTGTCCCAGTTCACAACCTGGGATGTACCGCAAGGAAAACATCAACATGCAGGGACTGTCATTTCAGAGAAGCTCTTTGCTATAAAGTTGTACCTCAACAAAAATGCTTTTTGCTGCTTCTCTTTTCAGTGCTGCAAGTTCCCAAACCAGTCAGAGCAAGCAGCTAAGCCCTGTCAAGCGCAGCAGGACTCGGGGCAGCGCTCTGGAGCTGTGCTCCCAACACACACGCGTGGTTTCATCACCACCTAAATGAGCCACTACCACTAACGGGGGTTTAGAAAGCAAGGGAGGGTAAGCAAGCTCCCAGGAGCAGAACAAAACAACTTAACCTGAACTGAAGGTTAATTCCCCTTACAGCATTGTTCTTCTAAAGTTGAAGAGGCCAGATTATTTTCAGGTGGGCTGATGTAACTGAGGAACAATTCCTCTGAAGTTGCTTGCTCCATTATAAGACAAGGATTTGGCCTACATAAATCCCGTTACTCCTCAAGCAGGCTGCTGAAGTCCCTCTAGCGAGAAAGGAACATTCTGGACAATTTTTGTTAAAAACCCCAAAGGTAAAGGAATAGCTAGAGTTTTGATCATCGCCTCCATCCTGCAAATTACAGGGCTTGCTAAAGCCCTCCCCTTCTGTACCTGCCACCAGCGCACCTTACAAAGACAGCATTCCCAGCTCTTGCAGTTTTAAAGAAAAATATCCCAAATATCAATTGATGCAATATTGGAAGCCAAGCTACTCTCTATGGCAACCTGAAAGGTCTTAATTATCCATGCAGGTGGCCTAGCAAGCAGCCCCGAGGCACACGGAGCTTGTAAACTTTGCTTTTGATAGTAGGTATTGAGGAAAAAAAAAAATCTCATTCAATCCCTTGAGAGTTCAGGCAGCTCTTTCATTAGCAAAAGATATTCTTGAACTCCCTATACAACCTGAAAAACTATTGTATTCACAACTTAAAATCCATCTAAGTGTCTTAACTAGCAGGGAGCGGGGAGGAGAATGAATTAAATCAGGTTTCTAACCCAAGAACGCCCGTTCCCGTAGCAACGGCAGCATTTGCGATGGCTCTGGTGGAGCACGGGCGGATGGGTATGCCGCATGCAGATTTTTGCTAATAACCCATCACCCAGAGGACCCCAGAAGCCACCCTGATGGGGAGGCTGCGTCCGGCAGCGGTGGCGTGCACCGCGCAGCCCCGGCACAGCCGATGCCGCACCCCGGGGCTTGAGGGGGAGGCCGGGTGTTAGCAGAAGTCTCCAAGAAAAAGCACAGCCTGGTCTTGCAGGAATTTCAGTGTACAAACAAGCTAGTTTTTAAAGATGTACTCTGATAGCTCAGAATAAACAGAGGGGCTGGTGGCACATCCAAAGAGGAGAAAGTGTTTAACCACCGCTGAACCAGTAATTTTCTCCAGGGGAAAAAGCACCCAGGTGGGCATACAAGAAGCAAGAGTTACCAGCGTATGAACATTTCCTTTGGGGAATTATCAACTCTCCAGTGAATTCCTGACCAGCCAGTAAGATGGTGCTTAGGCATCATTATTTCTACAGATACAAAGACCAGAAAAAAAAAAAAAAACACAAAAACAATCTTCATCTTCATCAGAATCAGCCTGAAGTCAACTTTCAGGTGAAATCTGATGGGTGACTCTGGAGCAGAAAAAGCTCCTTTGTAATCTAAAAGTAATCCTGAGAACGAAACACAACTCTCCAGTCTCACCACTCCTCTAAGATTGAGGTATTCTTTTTTTCAACCAGCTCAATACTGAGAGTAACCCAACATCATCACACAGCAACACTGAGAAAAACAACAAATATGCTCCCACCACACTCACGCTTTCAAAGCCTGACACACAAATATGCAATTCTGGCTAATTTCTCTCTCAGTCATATGGAGCAGATCTGGTAAAACCACCAAAAAGCTTCTAACAGAGTTAAGAATGATGAGCTCAGTTGTCCCCATATAAGAGCTGAGTGCTATAAGGGTTTACAGCAGCATCCATATGGCACAGGGGGGTTACGTGCATCAGAAGACAGGCTGCCATAGGTGCAATGAGGGCAAGAGCTTGCCCTAATTTTAGCATGCACTTCTCACACGCAATCACGGGAGTTTCACCTCTGCACAGCTGCAGAGCAAGAACTGCACCAGTGACCAGAGACACCAAAGCGGTGGTGGTACCAGCGCCACGTTGGGCCTTGGCCACACCAAACTGATGTGCCAACGTCCCGCTGGAGTTGCCCGCATAGGAAGCGCCAAGTGTCACGAGCAATCTGATGTCTAAAGACTCAGTAGCTTTCCTTCCTGCAGCACCCCTGTTCCTTGCAAATGCTTTCCATGCAAGCGTGGACAGAGCTCGTTGAAAAAGATTCAAAAGGTTGTACCATAAAGGTTTGGGTGCGCTGATTGCAGAGACAGGAGCACAGTTCTGCTGTGCTACTGCAGCTCTGCGAAGACAAGACACCTCGGGAAGCAACACCTCACCATCCACCTTCAGCTACCAAAGAGGCCACTGAAACCTTGCTTTGAGGATCAGCTTTAGCAGATTCAGGACTCCAGATCTGTACAAAAGCAAGCAAGCACCAATCAGCCCAGTGTACTGGACAGGAAAGATGCAGCAGATTTTAAGAGCTACAGGCAGGTAGGACAATGCTGTTTTTGAAAGGACTGACCTGGCTCCTGCATGCAATGGCATCCCATTAATATTGGCACAACCTTCAGCTCCCTCGATAGAAGTACTCCTTCTGCAGGAGTGCTGGTGCACGGTGAAGAGATGTGCCCATGGAAAGCCCTCGCTCCATCATACCCATCTCTGGGACCTGACAAGCCTCAGCACTAGCAGAGTCCACATGGGTTTGCATGTTGCCACGCAGCTTCATTACAGAGCGGCCCCGAACTATTGCCTCAGTGAAATCCAGGTTTCCACCTCAAAGGCCAGCCTCAGGATTGCAGCGCAAGAGGCTTTATGCAACCCCAGACCACATACAGCCACCCACGCAGATCAAGGGAGCTCTTCCTGCACACCCCCACACCTTCTACCAGACAAGCCTCCTGCAAATTTTATTACCAGTTTCTAGTAGCAAGTCTGGAGCAAGAATTTCTTTAAGAAAAGAAAAAAAATACTCAAAAGAGCAAGCAGTAGTCAAAGCTGCCATCTTCATGGGGGCTGCAGCAGAAAATTCCCCTCAAGGGCAGCATTTTGACCTTCCTTGCCTACAAAGGGCTCACCACAAACTAGTGCTGTTCAGCTGACGTGCAGAAGCTCTAGAAAACAAACTTCTCTCGCTGAGCACGGACAGTTATCTCATCCTCAACACTTGAAACTTCAGCTGCTACATCAGATTTTCATTTGAAAAGTGCAGTCTCGTGGGAGCAGAGACAGACACAGCAGCCGGTGCTCCCACCCCAGCCCATGCGCAGCCCCGCGGCTGCAGGGGAGAGGCCGGGGTGGGCAGCCCAGCCTCCCGCACAGGCGGGCAGAGGGACCCGACGCCTGGGGACCAAGTCCTGCTCCTACGCCATCCCGCTTCTCATCAGCACCAATGGGAACAGTCCCAAGCGCTTCTCGCCCCCGCTCAGGAGGTTTTGCTACAGCCCTTGCATCCTCCACCACATCAAAAGGCAGATGGATCGTTCTCACATCAAAGGGAAGATGGACCGAGTCAAAACAGAGAAGGATGCCTTTTAAATTGACCGATTGCGGGGAGGGTCCCGGTGCAGCTGCCGGGGATGACAGAACCAGGCAGCGTCCCCAGGGACGCAGCTCAAGACAGCTCTTCGCTCGCTTGAGTACAAAAGTGGGAGAGCAATTAGGAGGAACAGCAACGAGCTTCTCCCCCTTTCAGCCTTCCCACTCGCGAACATCCTCCATCATGCCGCAGTGCCGGAGAACGGCTCCCCGCTGCAGCGGGGCCCCCCACGCCTCCCAGCAGCGCAGCCCCAACCCTCCACACCAACGCCAGCTGGGGGGACTTGCTCCTTTGAGCATCGCAAGAGAGATGACAGTCAAAGACTTCATGAGGGTGCAGAAGGGCTGGGGATGGAGCTGCTGCCTGGTCTCGCCGGTCACCAGATGGGCTACTGGAAAGCCATTGTTGCCAACAGAAAAGCGGCACAGCAACACCAGCAAAGCAGCTCTCCAGCCCTAGCTACAAGCTGGGGGTCAGCACTGCAATCAGCATCTTGTTTTCAAACTGAGCAACTGTAGAGTAAAGAAGAAAGGCTGTACAGCAGAAGAGCACAGGACAGGGAAGGTGTGGAGCTCCTGCAGGCTGCTCCCAGGGTACGAGCTGTCACTCGGCCCTCACAGAAATGTACAGTCTTGGCTTACAAATCCTGAACCACTCTCTCACAGGAAGCTTTTTCATAACAGGGTAAGTCTAATTTGGCCCCAATGCCCCAGTTCAGAAAGCAAAGGTGGAGAATCATGGTACCAACGAGGAGGATGCAGGAGAATGGTGCTCCAGCACAGAAGGAAGAGGATAGACAACTCAGAGCCAGAAACTGCACGTGGCAGCAAGGAGATGCTGAGCACAGCACAGAGGTCCTCTGCAAAGGGAAGGATCCTGACTGCTTGCTGGGGAAATAACTAGGGGCTTCAAACCTCAGTCAGTCACCAAAGAACGAGTATATGCCAGCCACTTCCCTTTTACTGCAGGATTTCCAGAAGCAAGACCAGAGAGCAGCTGGGCGCAGGGTGTCCAGGCTTCACCGTGCTCGCCGACTGCAGCCATTTGACACCTTGCCTGCGACCGCCAGCACAGCCACTACTCCTGCCCCCAAAAACTCCTCCTCGGAGCAAGGATGAGCAGGACCCTGTGAAGGATGCACTGTCACACCACGGCATTAGTGCTCGAGCTCTGCCAGACGCAAAGCAAGACAAGTTCAAGCTGGTTAGTGAGAACCTCCAGGCTTCAGAAATAGCTTTGGGGAAGCGATACTACAGATGATGCTTCAGGGCACACACGGGGACTTCTCGGGGCACGGCGCCTGGCACTGCTCTGCTGCGGCAGCTTCCTGCTCTCCCACGGGTGCCAGCAGGCTCCCGAAGCCCTCGCCAAGCCTCAGCGCTGCATTTGCCCAGGTGACCGGGGAAAACCAAGAGCAAGCTGAACACCACACTTCTGGACTGGATGGAGACTGGAGGCCTTTTCTCCACCGCTCTGCAAGTCTGGGGAGCAGGCGTCTGCTGTCGCTGGATCTCCTTCACCTCCAGCCCGGTCCCGCTTGCCCTCTTCCCCAAGTGCAGCCTGACCTCGGCTTCCCCAAAACAAAGCCCACAGGAACAGCCTGCCCCAAGCCTGTGCACTGCCATCTTCCCTTGTTTTAATTTCTGCTCTTCTGCCTTGATATGAAGTCATGTGTTGAAGTTATCAAAGAGCTGGAAGTGAGTCAGCACAGTAAACCACAGCCTAAGAATGTAACTAATTAAAACTATTCACTCAAGCCAGCATGTTCCAACATACTCAAGACCCTAAACAAAGCCAATTGCATCAGTGGGACGCAGCACACAACCCCAGTACATTGGCTCCCGTTTTCTGCAGCAGATTGTAATAAGAACGAGTCATATACCAACGCAAAAGTCAGAGCTTCGCTACCTAGGGACTGCATTCCTCAGAGATCAGCAGATGAATTTTTGAGCTTTACTTCAGCCTCAGACTGCAGAAGTCATGCTTCAGTTGAGGGAACACCTGAAGCCATTACCAACCCACAAAGGGGTGGAGGGCAAAGAGCAGTGTTTGTACAAGAGCAAACAAACAGTGACTTGGACACAGCAAGTCAAACTACCAACAGAAATCAAGTGTAACCCATCCCCAGTCCATGCAGGATGAGCAAGGAGGAGTAGGTCAGCCAAATACCTTACTACCTTTAATATATTTATCCTCCCACTCTCTTTCGTAGAGGTAGGACTGTTAATTTGCTCACCAAGACTAAGAGACACAGCAGTCACACAGGCAGATTATGGCAGAACAGGGATCTGACCCCACAGTGTTTCCTAGGTCCAGAAGCAATGCCTTATCCAGGTCTGCTGCAACTCCCAGCAACCGGGGAGGACCTGAACACTTCACTGTCACTGAACGGCGCTGTTGGTGTTATGCAAATAAATGCTGAGAGATCCATTTGTAGAGTGATACCCACAGGGACAGGTCTCAAAGGCTAGGAAGAGTGCGTTGTAAGTGTACATGGGCATCCCATGTGTACAGCAGCTGGCAGGGACATGGCTGCCTCGGTCCTCCCCCCGTGGACACATAACCCAGGGAGACCCCCCCACTGTGAACATTGCCAGATAAGTGGGGAAGGCACCTTCTGTACACCCACTGACATCCACGCAGGCTGCCAGGCCAGTCTAGTGGCTCCTTATACACCAAAAACACCTGTTATGGAGCATGGGAGCAAGGCAGAGTGAAAGCCTTTTAATCACTAGCTTACATGAATAAAAAGCATTTAGTTAAGGACCTCTCTGCTGCAGAGAATGTTTCCTTTATGCAATTGAGATGGAGTACGAGAGCATGAAACCAAATCCAGTAAGTGCAATGGAGATGCAGCAGGGGAGGAGGGCAGCAGAGCCTGGCAGCAGGCATCAGCTGCACCAGATCCTCAGCGCAGCCTCCCCAGGACAGAGAGGCCATCTGAACCCATCACTGCACAGACATTAGTGGGGGAGAAGCACAGAAGAGTGATTTACAAGAACTCTAGCATTTCTTTGGCATTATAATACAGAGACACTGAGCGTGTTCTCACACCACTTGTCTCCCTCCCAACCAAGTAAGGTAAACCAAAGATCCAAGACCCTATAATGGATCTATTATTTAATAAATACAAGTATGCAATAAGACCTGGCTTATGCTAACAAACTTTGACACAAGATAACTAACCATCCAGCTATGAGTGCTGCAAAAATAACATCAGACAACTAAATGGCATTTCTAGAAATAGACTACCTGACCTGCTACCACTTCTGACTATCAATCCAGCTTTCTCTGCAGAGAAGCTGCTAAAGTTGAGTCAAACCTCAAAATACTACCTCAAAATAGTTGCTCTCACATCTGAAACGGTGCTGTGCCTGTAAGCGATCCACCCCTTCCTCAATATAGATTGCTCAGAAACCTTCACAGAAAGAAAAATCACTACGTGTCAAGGCAGCAGCAGAGAGAGACAGATATTGATGGCAGTAACAACAAAAGCTGTAGGAAAGGTTGCAAAAAAAGGGGCTGCAGCCAGCTGGGGCTTCACAGCGAGAGGCACTCGCATCGTGAGAAGCTGGCGATGGGGAAGGAGCAGGCAGCGCTCGGACATCAACACACGGTTGCTGGCGAGCTCAAGCCGCCCTTCAGGAGGTTTGTTAAGGCACAAGGAGTTCGAAGCCTTCGAAGTTCATCTGTTGCACTTTCCATTACCATTTATCAGCCCACCAACACCAATGTACGCAAACCCCGTGCAGTGCAGCACGGACTTGCTGCCTGCACAGGCAAGAGGGGCTTTGCCTGCACACTGCAGCTGCCAGCGCCTGCCCCACAGCCTCCCTGCCTTGGCTTTGCCGATTTCGAGCTGGTTTACAGGAGCACTGTGTTTCACACTGACGAGTTGCATCGCTCTTGCTCTGCAGGCTGTTGAGGAGCGAGGTTGGCTCTGTACCACCACACGACGGGCGCTCTCATCTCAGGTTTTGTAACTTCTGTGCCATGTTGCTTCAGCCAGAAAACGGTATACAACTTTTCCTGTCTTCTAGCTTTTCTGGAAATGGAGGTGAAGACTGAGTCTGAAGAAGCACATGTGCTCCTGGTTTCAGAAGGACTGACAGCAGCACCACGTGAAGGCAGGCAGCACAAGCACGCTGGGCTAGCACAGCCTGCCATGAAGGGCATTCCTGCAGGAAGGCAAGGCAGTCCATGGAAGCGAGCTATGCTATGCAGGAAAAGTTTTTATCTGGGTATGATGACACCAAACAGTCGGGATGTCACCTCCCCAGACACACAGATGAGTTACCCCATGCCCCAACTGGCCACCCAACAGAGCAGGCTCCTGAATCAGCCACATACATGCAAATAAACGTCCAAAAAGTGACCATTTTACACACCTAACATACAAACACCTGAAACATGCGGTTTGATTCTTCATTTAAGTCTTTAGCTTTTTTTTCAAAGACTGCTCTAAAACCTGAAGGGTGAAGAATGAAAGTGAAAACTCAGGTTCTTGATCTGATTCTGAGCATAACATCGCAGGGAGCAGGGGCTGCACGGCAAAGCCTCCAGCCACCGCAGCCCAGGGACAAGGTTCGAGAGCCCCCAGGCCACCCGCTGCATGAGAACATGCTGTGCATCAGAGGATGCTCCGGAGCACCCGGCCATGGTCCAGCCGCCATGGCACAGGGCTCTGCTCAGTCTCCCAGCCCACTGGTATCACCAGGGCAGAGAGAACACAGTCCCCCATCACACCCAAGGGTGGAGAGTGCTGGTGACAAGCGAACATTTTGCTGGTGTATCCTGTGGTCAAAGCACTCACGCCACCCTCCTGCCAGCACCCCGAGTGCCACGCACAGCAGTGCCGCTTCTCCTGGTGTTGGCAGCTCCAGGGACGAATCCGAAGCACACAACGCTGCTCACGGGGGGCCAGGGGTGACCCCATGTCCCGACAAACTAGACCAGGAATGACCCAGTTCTTCAGAGACTTTTAAGCAGCTCTTCCAAGGCTACTCCAGCACTCCCAAACCCAAAAGCTCTCCCAGATCCTGTTCTTTAACCTTTCTGCTAATAATTTTCATTCCTCTGCCAGTGAGAGAAAGCAATTTACAGGAAATTACTCTATGGTTTCCGTGTTACTTCAGCATAGCCCTACTTATGAAACCTCTGCCTGGGCCAGGGAACTCTAAGATGCACCCAAGGAAGGGACCAATGCCAATAAAATTGTCCTGCCAGGTTCTGCCATCTCCTGTCCAGTTCACCAGTGTCCCCAAAAGCCCTGTACTCCAGCTCCCAGTCCTGCTCTCAGTTGTGGCTGTACAGAGGAGCCCCCGGACTGATGCTCTCACCACTGTCAGTGGGCTGCCCTACAGACAGACCTGCTAGTGGTAATAGCATGGACCAGAAAAATAAAGAGAAATGGGGATCATTTCCCTCGCAGGGAGGTTGTGCTTCCCTGCCATAGCCCCGCTTACAAAGTGTTATCAAACTTTGAGGAGAGGGTGCGAGCACCCCATGGCCGGGGGGACCAGGGCTGGTAGTTTTGAGAGGACAGGCAGTGTTACGGCAGCACGGGAGCCAGAGGCTTCATAGGAGACAAGCAGCATCCTGAACTGCTCCCCCAGCTCTTCCACATGAAACAGGGTAATTATCATGTCCTTCCTTCCCCCTCTGAAAACAGCTATAAGGCAGTGGTGGGATGTTATTTGACAGCACAGCTGAGCTCTGCTCCTCGGAAGGGGAGACATCATGGGAACAGCATCACGGTGCGCAGCACCCAGCATCAGCCAAGGAGCCCCAGTTCTGCCATGCAGAGGCCAGAGGTCCCAGCCAAGCTTCACTATCACTGAATACAAAGCAAACGCGTGGATTTTAGTGGTCTGCCTCTGCTGTCTAAGGGGACTCTGCCATCAGATCCAACCATCCTTACAGAGCATCAGCCCCGCCGCAGGCTGCTCCGCTCACTCCCACCCAGAGCTCATCCTCTCCAGCATCTGCTTCTCTCTGCTGCTGCAGAGGGAGGGTTGCCAGCTGCATGCCCCAAACATTAACAGCTTCAATAACAAAGGAAAAGTATTTTTTTCAGGACATCACAAACTGCCACTTTCCTCAGCTATTTTGGCACAGGTTTGCTACAGTCTCCTTGGGCGCAAGCACTGCTCCCTGGTTCAGCAGCAACGCCGATGCTCCCAGCCGGCTCTGCTGGAGGACACACACAGCTCCCGCTCCCACCGACGCAATCAGTGATGCCGAGCCACAAGCCTTTGCAATTAAGCTGCTCATTTCAGTGCAATGGCTTGGCAGTTCACATACAGCAGGGCCTGGACAGCACATAAAACTTCAACAGGACAAGACCTGAATGTGCAATAACCTGATCAAAGGGGAACAGCTGCCCTGACAGGCAGCCACCTCCAGAAGGCCACTGCAGAGCAGTTAGGATTCCAATGGTCTCCGCAGCGGTGGAAAGATGAGATATGAGTTCTTTATTAGACATCCATCGGCCCTTACTCATTAGAGAAAAGCACATCAATGCCAATAAACACAAATTTAAATGCAAGCAGCAGGGATTCATTTACAGACACCTCCATTACTAAAAAACCAAGCAATTATGCAGCCACTGCCCCAGCGTTTCCAGCACAGAGGCACACACTCGTGAGCTCTTCCACATTTCAGGGTCATGTACCTGCCCCAGAAATTTTATGAATAAACGTGTTAAAAGAAACTGTTTGATCCTAGCTCTCCTGAAAGTTCAGTTTTGGCCTTGTAATAAATGGATGAGTAATAACAACTCCTCAAAAATCACAGGATATTCTAACAGCTGGGAGATCATGGTCCTGAGAGCGACCGTCTCAAAGCACACGCCCTCTGGGGCCAAGACGCACACACCTCCAGTCTGGCTGGCTAGAGCCCACCAGCATTTTCAGTTGCTGTCATTCCTAAAGCCAAAAGCTTTAGCACCCCATACAAGTCAGCAGTGAGCTGACAGCTATTATTTTAAGAGTCTCCATATGGACCCATTGCAGCATCTTGCAGCTCTAATTTAGGGCACAGACTGACTTGGAGTGGATGGTTGTTTCCACCCCCCAGGTCTGTTGAACAATGGAGCATTTCCCAGCCAGCTCCAGCAGCGTGGTGCTGCCACAGCTCCGGGCCCTGCTTGCCCCGTTTGTTAAATGCAAGCGGCTGCAGAAAGAAAAGATGAAAAGAAAAACACTGGCCAAGAACGTACATCCCAAAAATATATTCAAGGAATGAGTTTCTTTAGAGAGGGGGGAAATACACTTCTTGTGTTGCCGAGGAGGGCTGAGGGGACCGTCCTGCTGTGCCTGCCTTCATCACCCACACAGGACTGTGGTGCCCTTTCAAAGGTACAAGGTGCTTCTTGCTCCTACCTGTAATGCAGTTTTGCAGAGTCACACACATCACCAGTCCCGAAGGCAAGAAGGGCAAGAGAAAGGGCACTGGCACGGCACAAGTGCTTGCTGTACAGTGGGAGCGTCCCCCCTCTGCAGCCATGCACGTGCAGAGCACCATGAGCAGACTGAGAGCTTTGAGCCCATTCTGTCCCCAGAGCGGCTTTGCCACCTGTGCATGCCCATGCAGTGCAGAGATACTGCGTGTGGGTACAGCTGCAGCAGCTGAGACCTCGGCTGGAGTCCCCCTGTACAGGTTCACGTCAGCCATCCTACACCGAGGACATTGGCCAGCAAGGGACAAGCATCTCTCACCACTTGATGTTGAGAAGGGATCCTGCTCCAAAGAGAGCAACAGCCACCCAGGCAGCCAAACACCCCTGAGGAGCTCTTGTCGGCAGCACTGTCAAACCCAGAAGACATCTGACAGCACCGCCTTGCCCTGCTTCAGCAGCGCTGAGCAGCGAGCGATGCAAACTGGTCCCATTGCAATGCCATGGGGACTGGGTTCTGCTCCTGCTGTCACCCACACCAGTCAGCGTGTCTGTGGGCTCTGCAGGCACACCAGCCTCCATCCTCTTGCCGCAGCCCTGCTTTTTCCCCAAGCATCCCAGTGCAGGGGCGAGGACAGCAGCACAGCCTGACACGAGGCAGCCCTTTGCTTCCCCCCTCGGAAGCGACCAGATCAGCCACATTATTTTGAACCCTCTCTAAATGCTGACATACCACTGCTTACTCACATGATTTTCCTCTTGCTTTTTAAAGAAGTATTCTGTTTCACTCTGACATGGTGGAAGAAAAATTACAGCTAAGCAGGCAGCGATAAGGGAGGAACTTGCAGCAGAACTGCAGAGTCTGAAGCACCCAGCCGCTGAGACACCCGATTCAGGAATAAGATAAGTCACTGTGCCCCACAGCTAGGAAGGGGCCCCCACTGCCACCAGACAGCCCGGTCCTGGGGCTGCACCGGGACCAGGGGGCACGCAGGGCAGCCTCTCACTCGCATCAGAAAAAGGCTTGCTGCCTTCAAATCCCCATGGACCAGGAAAAGGTCTAGAAAAGGGCAAGATGATCAAAACTATGAAGTTGCTTGCATATGGGGAATGATGGAGTGGGCTGCAACCCCACAACCTGGAGGGGGAACAGATGATGGAGGACACCGTAAAGCCTACAAAATCCTAGCTAGCATTGCAGGGGTGAGGACTGGCTGCTCTGCTTCTTCCAGGGCAAGAGCTAGAGACTGCCCAACGAAGCCAGCAACAGCAAGCGCAAAAGCAAACAAGAGAGGATGGTTGTTCAGGCTGTAGGAGAGTCGAGAGCGTCTTGCTTGGGCAGGTTACCTCTGCAGCCCTCGGGTCAGGTAACCAGCAGAGTCATGGCACGAGCAGCACCAAGCCACCAAAGCACAAGCTACATGGTGTAAAGTTCATTTTGGTGGCTCTGAAGTGGAGCATCTGAACAGCAATTCGCAGGTAACCACTGGATTTGGTGTTCCTTTACAAGAATCAAAGCCTTATAATTTCTGCAATTAGAAAGGGAGTTCTTCTACCGTGATCTAAAATAGAAGTTTTTGTCACAAATTACTAGCTTTCACTCCCCTCAAACCTGAGCTTAAACCGAAACTTAAATGGAAATTTACAGGAGAATGAGAAAGTGAGTCAGTCTGCCCTTCCCAACAGTCATTTATTTTCATCCTCTTGGACTCAGTTAATAGTAACACCAGAGAAATTAAGTTTCTTCCAAATTTACAAAACCCAGAACGGGGGAGGCAGTTTTGGAAGGGAACTCCGCTGTGCCGCGGGCCGTCGGCAGCACTGAGATTTGCCGCCAGCCAGGGATGCCGTGCCTTGGTTTCTGTCCCTGTCCAGGCAGGTGCCCCGGGAGGCAAGGGGGGCTTCCCGCTCCATCCCACCTCCTGCAAGACCTGCCCCCCACCCAGCAGCACGGAGGTACAGGCAGCGCGTTGTGTCACAGCACTATTATCCCGTTTTTCCTACCCACACGAGTGAGTGACTCCCATACCAGCTTGGAGAAAGGGCTAAAACCGATCTAAAAGATAAGCCTCTTGCCTAGTAATTTGCTATTTGGGCCATACTGTAGCCAGAAGGGATTTTGTCTTCTGAAGTGTGGCACACTGAAGCCAAAACAGCTGGAGATCTCCAACTTGCATTTGGGAAAGGAAGGGCAACCACTTGCAGCGAAGCCTTAGCAGATCAAAGAAAAACAATCCTTCAGTGATGCAGACCAGAAAGATCCATATAGAGAGCCTCCCCAGCAAGCTGAGCAGCTGCTCACGAGGAAAACCAGCCCCAGGTTCTCCGTAGCCCAGCTGAGCAGGGCGTCCCAGGGACAGCCTGCAAGCCCCCCGCCCGCTTCTGCTCCTCTCCCAAGAGGGAGCAACACATCACTGGAGAGATGGGCACTTCTGCCCTGTGTAAACCCCTGGTGACAGAGCCATTGCCTTCAAACACCCAACCTGTGAAAGTCAGCCACTGTCCTCATCTGTTGGGTAATACAGATGCAGAGACTCTGGAGCAACAACCAGTCCATGGTTACGGAGGGTTGTTCTCTTTTTGCATTGGCAATGCTTAGCCTTCATCTTGTGCAAGCCGACAACACGGGCAGAAGCAAAAGTTTCCAGAATGTATTTCAAAGCGCCTTATTTTCAGCTAGCAGCAGAGCCGAGATTCAGAAAACATGCTGCAAAGCTTCCTGCCCCAGTACATGTCTCCTGAGTATTCAGGTCAATAGAAGTACTGCTGTTAGAGAGAAAAAAATCCTTTTAGGTATATAATAAGGGAGAATTTAATTCTGCTCCAAGGTTGAGAGAAGCAAGCCATTTGTCATGCAGTATTTGATGACAGTACTTGTCCACAGCCCAGACAAGCATTCGCTTCCCTTACAGCAGAGCGAGAGCAGCAAACAAAGGAATTCAAACTGTTCAGCACCAAGACAGATACTCATACAGTTTCAGAGAAGGAAGAAATTTGAACTATAGTTTGAAGTTATTTTAGAAAAATTCTCTACAAGGGTTTAGTACTCAACCAAAATGCAAATCACCATCATGGTTTCCTAAGCAAATGAGTTATTGTTACATTTTTTCCAGTCCAGCAGCATCTTGCTCTGAAGATCTAATAGCAGCCCTACTGAGCGGCAGCTAATTAAAGCCTTTCCTCCTGCCAAAACCCCAGATTCAGAGTCTCTAAATGACCCAGTAAGTGAGACTTTTTCCACCTCAGGAGCCCTAGGAGACTCTAGGTCAGAAGCTATGCTCTTGCCACCGCTGCGGCTGTACATCTGCCATGCCCTACCCACCGATGGTGTCTAGGACAGAGGTAACACGGACTGATACCCAGCTCCTCTCCCTGCTGCTCCTAGCCATGTGGTGCAAGAGCACAGGTCCAAAGACATCTCTTCAACCAGCATCCTGCCTTCCTACAAGCCCGGTAAAGGCTGCGGACAGATCGGACACCTCTCCCCAGTGCAGACCTCGCTGCCGGCACAGCTCGCTCCACTGCATACAGACCTCACCATAGGTCCAAGAGGCAGGTCTGAAGGTGGCCAGTCCCCCACCCTCCCACTTTGCCTGCAGGCCACCACTGCCTGTACCCCAGAGCCAGCTCTCTGTCCCCAGCCATCCTTACAGTCACAAGCCCCTGCACCAGCCCTCCAGACACACTCCCCAGGCTGACGTGCATCCTTCAGCCCACCCAACGCATGGTGGCATGGAGCGGCTCCAGGCACCTGGAGAGACCTGAAGGACAAGGGGCAGCCCCAGGAAACCTGACAGCAAAGCAAGAGCTTCACTGTTTCAGGACAGGTTCTCTTCCACCAGCCAGCTCCTCCAACTGGGAGGAGATGGCGTCAAGATGGTGACATGATGGTAGAAGGCTTCTGGGACAGAGACGTGCCAGCCTCTGAAGAGGACAGCTCACAGGACCAGCTGCCAGGCCACAAGTGTGTAGATACAGATGTCCAGGGCAGGGAAAACCCCCAGAAGCAAACTCTGAAATCTGCTTCTCAGCTGCCACGAAGGTCACTTTGGTTTACCCAGGAGAATAACTCGCTGCTGTTACAGACCTACAAGCCTCATTTCCAGAAGAGCCTGGCCCTGAGGCACCTCTCCATCAAAGACAAATGAATAAGACAAATTTGGAAGTTAATGGACTGAGCTATTGGAGGCAGTCCTTAGACGCATGACCACGCAAATGTGAATTACTTCAGTTTTACAGCCATTCCTGGGGCAGCAAGCTGAAAGCAGCAGAATCTCCTGTGGCAGGCTGCAGGGGAGGGGGGGAGGCAGGCAGCAGAGGTGTCCTGCTCAGCCCTTCTCTCCCCTCACATGCAGGAACATCCCCTCTTGGCAGCTCTACCATCCTCAGAAACTCTCTCCACTGGCAATTACAGCTGTTGCACGAGAGAGCACTTTGCTCTGATCAGTCCCCCCAGAAAGTGAGTTATTTCATCAAACTCTTCAGAAACCAAGCAAACGTGGAGAATTTTAGTCTCTCCCTTAAAGGCTGTTTTCCCAAAGCAGCCCATAAGGCAACAAAAAACAAAGCCTGTACAACGTTCATCTCCATCATGACGACATGGCAAAGGTCGCTCCACAGCAAAGACTGTGTCAAGCTCTGAAGAGTCTATAAATAACCATTTGGGGGATTATTTCAAGCTGTGCATAAATCTTCCATCAGTACGGGAAAGGTGACAATGCATTGACTTACCCTGAGCAATAGTGACTGCTGGGGACAGAGGGGCTCCAGCACCGTGACCGAGGCTGAAAGCAGCAAGCACCGCAGAGACCACGCTGCCGCTCCCGCACGCTCGCCGGCACGACTCAGCTATACCTTCTGCTGCTCAGTGCGGAAGATGCATCAGTCTCAGAGACCAGGGACACAGGTCGCACTGTTTTTAGTCACTTAGGCAATCTTTCTCCTCTTGGGTACTCTAGGTTAATGGCAAGCTATGGAGCACTTCCAAATATTTTTCCTAAACCAAGCTAAAGCAGAAGTATTTAGTGTAATGAATGCAAAGAAAGAAAAAAAACTAAAAACAAATTACTCAGCCTCTTGGGGTAGGCACAATATTAACAATCTTGACAAGCACCATCATTTTGCTTACAAGGCAAGTGTTAACTGTCCCCGCCAAGTAAAACACCAAGATGTAATGATCTCTGAATCAGCCTCTCTCCAAACCATTGCACTGATAAAGGCAACAGATCTGGAGACATGGTAAATAATGACTTTGCACTGCGTCAGGAGCTAATCCACTCAGTGATGCAAATTAAATTCGTGGGCCACTTCCCCCTCACTCCAGCTTCTTATGATATTATAAAACAATCTTCGTACTGACTCCTGACTTCATAGCTCTGTCACCGAGCAAAGTTGCGTTAAGCCATTCAGGAGAGCCAAGACGACTTTCACTCCTCTTCACAACCTCACTTTCTCATTCTTCTGCTATAATTGGAAATCATGAAAATGCATTTGTTCATGTGCTAAGAGTGTCAACTATTAAATGTGCTTGCTGTTCAGACCATCAGAATAAAGGTATTTAGCTGTTCTCTCCAAAGGTGAAGCTATTACTGTTGGATCATTTCACATGGCAACAGAAGACGGGGGAGGAATCTACCGGCATGATCAGCTAAAACACACCAGCATCACAGCGTGAGGAAGAAGAGGAGCGGCTGAAGGCTGAGATTTAGGCATCAGAATCTTTTTTAGCTTCTCTGCCGCTGACTCAATACCGACTGTAGGAAGACCAGATCAGAACTACAGAAGACTGAAGTTTTTAAACATGACCCCCAACCGGCAGCAGAAGCAGAGCCACCCCAAGCAGCTAGCTATTGCCACTGCCCTCGAGAGCACGTGTACTCGCCCAACTCACCCTGCCCTCCATGCACGTCCCCACTGAATCTGCCTGCACCAGCAAGTGCATGCCCTGCTCAAGCCCGGCTGCTCCCAAGACCTCCCTGCAGAACCACTAATTATCCTCCCATTTCCCCAACCACCCCAAAAAACATTCACCTGGTTTTTCTCCCACTTGGAGCTAGAATGATTTTCTTGCTCAGAAGATTGCTCTCAGGAGCAAGCACTCCCACCCAAAGAGGAAAGCTCACAGTAGACTGACCCTCTGGAAAAACACAGATTTCACTGGATGCAAAAGAGCCAATTTAAGGGGAGTTGTACTGTAACGAGTCTCAGGTTAGCAAGTCCAGTAACTTGCATGTACTGGAGCCTATTAATATTGGGTCTTTTGGCAGGCATTGCCTGTCCAGCTAGGATTAACAGTGAGTATATTCTGCTTGTCATATTTAAACAAGATGTATAAGTCTGGCACAAAGGCAAGACCAAATATGGAAACAAATTATTTAAACCGACAAGATGTAACTCAAACACATTATATATTCAACAATCAATGCACAGCAGCTGGGGCGGGAAGATTTGTGCTCCTGTGCTACAGAAGTTAAATTCTGAAAGCAAGAGACCAATGAGGTTACAGGTACTCACCCCAAACACTTGCTGATTCAAGTATCATGCTAGAACCATTTTTTTTCTCCACATGATGGGAAGAGCAGGACAGCTATAAACAGCTGAGGAAGTCAGCCCAAATCCCTCAAAAGCAAACAGCTTGAGCAGAGCCACAATTATGCCTCAGGTCAGCTATGAGCCACAAAGAGTTGGCCAGCCAACACGCCTGGTTCCTGCCTGCACACACCATCCCCATCAGCCTGCGAGCATCCCCCTCTCAGCTGACACACGCCAGCAGATACACTGTGCAGGCAACTCAGGCATGCTGGAGAAACAAGGGAAAGAATCATGTCATCTAAACAGCATTTATCAGCACCTAACAGCAAAGCAACGATTGCCACAGCCCAGGTCTGCCCAGCCTTGGACAGCTTCCAGAAAGACAGGCACTTTGTAAACAAGAAGAGAAAGTAACTGGCTTCCAGTAACCTCTTCACAGGAAGATGACGACAAGTCCTATTCCAGTCTGCAACGAGCGTTCAAGTGCAAGGGAACCATCCTGAAGCAATTTACACGCTGCAGACCAGCATGAGGCCAGCAGAAAATGCCCATCGCTGCCAGCAGATGCTGAGCTGAACAGCAGTGGCAGCATGCAGCTTCGTCTGCACAGTGATGCTGCAGGAGCAGAGCTGTCACGTTTCATGAAATGCATTTCCTTTTACAGGGAGCCAGGATCAGCTGTTTGGAAGCGATGGTGAGGGCTGACTTACTGTATAAAGCGGGACCCTGTAAGGACTCGTCTTGCTTCCTCCCATATCAATGAACAGTTAAATAATCCTGAAAAGGAAAAAAAAAGGACTGCTGCTGGCAAGTTATTGTTTTAATTATACAGAATTCAGGTGGCCTACTCACAAGAAGAACATTTTAATTTATTTTATTTTTCCAATGGAGGCTGGTCTAAGAACAGGACAGATCAATCACGTGCAGCCTATATTAAGGTAATCAGAACAGAGAGCACAGCACTGCTAACACAAAACAGCCATGAACCGCAGAGATCCCCCTCTCCTCGGGGCACAGCCCGCATCAGCCCCTGCAGCTGCAGCACACCAGGGCCGTGCTCCCACCCCAGCACTGCACCGTGCCAGGCATCCCCAATTCCTGCTGCTCCCTGAGGAAGGGAAGGTTTTCACTCGTCTGCCTTCTCCTCACCAGCAGAAAAACCTGGAGAAGTATTTCTTACAGGGCAGCAGCTGTTTTAGGAGGCAATGGCTTCCAACCATCTCTGTGCGCAGCACTGGGGCTGACCAGGACTGACACAGAAAATCCAAAGAAGCTGCTTGGCCGGAGCCATCCCTTGGCTGTTTCTGTCGAGCCTTGGCCATGTGCAGCAGGAGGACGCGCAGGGGAGCGAGCACTCAGGGTCCGCAGCACAGGCAGCTCCCCCGGCTCAGCTCCGTTTAGCTCAACAGCCACCCCTGGAAGCTGCAGCAGTAGCTCACTGCTACCGAAGCCGTTTGCTGCCCCGCAGCCCTCAGCTCCTTGGGATGAGACACACCGAGAGGGCAGAGCGATCCCCTGGGAGAGACCCCATGGCTACTGCTCTGCATGGTGCCCACAAGAGTCCTTATCATCCTGGTAAAGCGAGCCAAGTGCTCAGCTGCTTCTGCCCCTGCACAGCGTCGGGTGCAACTCTCACAAGGAGCTGGCTGGGTACGCTGCCTTCCCAGGAAGAGTTACAGTCAGCACAGCTACTTCTGGGAATTGCTTCTGCTTAATATGAAGCATTTGGCTGCTACCAAGCACCACACAACTGGAGCCTTCTTCTCATCTCCCCCACCCCTCCTGTGGCTTTTATGGAAAAACTGACTTCTCGGTGATGGCTGCTCCAGGCTGGCAGGACAGGGCCAGCCAGGGTCAAATCTCTCCCAGTGAGAGCCCCTTCTCTGCTTGGGCAATAGCCCCTGTGCTTGGGAAGCACCCCCTGACGCTCACCCTGATGGGCTGAAAAGCTCTGGAGAGATTTTTACCTTCATCCATTAGGTCACTGTCTGGAAGACTACAGCATTTACTGCATCCATTTTACATCTCTGCCGGTGCTATCACCCCTCTGCCTCAAGGGACTCCTGGCCCAGGCACAGTGGTCACCAACACCAACCCAGCCCTGGCTGGCTGGGTCATGGGATGGGGAAAGCAGCCTCGAGCTGACACACCTGCCTCCAGAGGAGACAAACCCTCCATGGCTCAGAGCAAGGGAAGCAGCAGCCCACAGCTGTCCTTTCCCCAGGGAACATGAAACCCAAGGGATAGCCCTCATTTCTAGACACCCTAGCCCGTGTCCCAGTTCAGGTACAAGATTTCAGTGCAATGCCTCACTCTAAGGAGTCTTTACAGAGGTCCCACTCTGAGGAGCGCAGTGGTTCTGGTAAAGTAAGAGTTTCTGCTAAAACTTGAAGTACAGGGCAATGCCAGCCTGCAGGATGAACAAGTCCTCTGCTACGCTTTGTTTTCTACAGCATCATTTAAAAAACCTGGAGGGTCTGTGGAGCACTTGGCACTCTCTACTCTCTCCTCCCTCTTCCCCTTGCCCAGCTATCAGGGACAGCGTGCACATCGGTCATCAGCAGAGTGGAGGGTATTTGTGCCAGGAACGCACAAGGTAACATAAGAACACAGCAACGGAAACCCCAAGGCTGCATCCAGGATCACTGCACAAGGACTCCTGCTTTTCTGGTTTTGCTTCTATTGCCTTTTTCACAGGGCTTGTTCTCTGCAATCTGTCTTGGGTTGCAGCCCTTGAAGAACGTGAGGAACATGCTGCCCAGAAGACCTACAGTTACTCCTCTCCTACAGGGAGCTTGTTACTCACCTTTTCTAAATGGCTCTAATTTACGGACTTTCAGAATAATGATTCATGAAGCCACACTAGAGGAATTAATCGCACAGCACTGCAAACGCCCTCCACCGCTGCTCCATGCTGTCCTTCATGCTGGAGCCCTACCACATGCATCAAAAGGCAACCAGCCCACGGTCAGACTCTGGCAGGTCCACAGCTCTGTTTGTGTTAATGTACAGCACTAATCCTCTGCACAGCTGGCTTCTGCAGGAAAAATCCACCCAAACACTTCTCTTGGGCAAAATCCCATCCCACCCACCATCATAAGCACCCCTTCTCATTACCACACACATTCGATTCAGACCAGGGGATGACACTTTAACATTCCCCTTCTGATTGTACACATTACAATGACATGTTCCAAGAAGTTCTGCCCTGAACTAAATTATACACACAGCTAGAAGTTAATTTCTTAGTCACTGTGATCATGCGACTTATTTACTGATAAATCCAAAGGGGGACTGGATGGCATTAACAAGCATCTCAAACATTTTTAGATTTTTGCCTTTTCAAATGCAGTCAGAAGAACGAGGAGCCGTGCTTGCTGGTTGGGAGGGCAGCAGCCCACCAGAAGGGCTGGTGCAACTCCTCTAGCTTCAGTTTCTAGATAAACCCCTGTCAGTTAACAGAATTCACACCAAGTTTTGAGAGAAGATTCAATCCCACCTCCTGTTTTACACCAGATATCAAACCCTCAAGGTCTTGCTCTGTTTTGCAGCCCCAGCATCTTCTGCTGGCGCTGAGACAGGTGAGCGTTCGCCCACAACTTACTGCTAGCGCAAGGATGCTCTACACACCCTTCCAGGAGCCTGCGTGCTGTAGGAATTTGTAGAATTGCATGTGAGTGAGCTAGCAGACATATAGAAATGCTTGTACTGTTTGCTGAGAAGTCTCCTTAGAGACAGCCCAGGCATTAAATTCCCCTGGAAGACTCAATACCCAGAGAATAATCATGGCAGAGGCTCGTATACCGAGGTGGTTTAAACTCTGCGGTGGAGTCGCAGCTGACAGACACCAGCTAGACACGATGCAAACCCTCCTGCCGCCCCCAAGGCATCCGAATCCCCCTCCAGGGCCAGCTCAGAGGCCCTCCGCCCAGCTTTCTACTGCTGGCACTGGTCAGGGACAGATACCCCGGGAAGGAAACAGACCACTTCACTATCAAAGTCTAAGATCATTTTAGGATGACAGCTATCTCGGGAGATAAGAAAGAAAAATCTACCATGCTAACTGCAAAGGGGGAGGGAAAAGAGAAACCACTTCCACTGAGAAACTCAAATGAACGCTTCTGTGCTGTAAGGAGACACTAACTGGGCTTAACATATCAAGTGATGCCTGCCGAACCCGACAGCCGCAGACCCTGTGCTGCAAGAGCCTTCTGCAGGTCCAGATTTCCTTCCAAAACAGATCTCCTTGCCCAGCTGCTCTGCTGAGCTGCAGGTATTAGCACAGGACAGGGCAGGATTAGGGAAACCAGCTCAGGCTATAAGCTTTAAAACTAGTCTTTGAAGGAGATTTGATCCTTCGACCAAAACATGAAGGGGCACATCTTCCCATTTTCCCTGTCAACTCTGTTTTTATTCACAGTTCCACAGAACCACAGACCATCTGGTGCAGCGCAGGGGACCAGACCAACTTCCCCTTTCTATTTCTACCTGCTCCAAGGCGCTGCCCCAGCGGCCGGAGAACCGGGCTCCCGCTGCCCGAGGCTCCACGGCTACAGTATCAAGAATTGTATTACTGCTGCAAGGCGCACAAAAATCCTCCAAAATTATGTTTCCAATTTCTGCAGCATTATATAATTAGCATCGTTTGTGTTGCAAAAGTAATTGCAGTAACATTTTTAATTAGTCTATTTGAACACTAACATTTCTCCAGTGTGCATAATATGTTGACACGAAATTACGGGGTTTGAGGCAACTCTGAATGATTGGAGTTTGTTTTGCTTTTGTTTCTCCCTTGCTTAATACAGTCAATAAAAGCGCGCACTGAACGCCTGCACGAAGTTAATGGCGACAAACCAAAACCTGTAGCAGCAGCACGAGCTGCAGTTAAGACCAGAGCTGTTATGGGTTTCACTTCCGTCTGGAGGGCAGCGAAGAGGTGGGGGAAGGAAGGGTGGGTTTTGAAGGCAGATAGCAAGAGAGAAATACTTGCTTGAAAGGTAAGGCCCATCTGACATTTTCCAGCTGCTTAGTTTTGGTATCAAACGTTGAATTGTGAAAAGACAAAAGAAACGAGATTTGGAGGATGGGGAGAAGAAAACCTGGAAGAAGGAATTATATTTGGTATGAAGTTGGAAAAGATTAAATCTGAAGAGTATCTTTGCTTACTGATTCATAACCAGGGATAAGAAGCAAACATTTTCCCCAGAAAAGGTACTGCATGAGTTCTAAGCATCCATTACTAAATTATGCTTTTTTTTTTTCCCCCCTTCTCCTCTTAAGGAATCAAGATTCTTCTTTCCAAGATCTTTTCTACTTACTCTGTACACGTGAAAGCAGTAACAGATGCAGGTTATTTTTTGCTCCTAAGCGAGAATCACGTTACATGGCTCTTCACCTCTACGTGAGCACCTCTTCCCCAGTTCCCACGGTGAAAGCCCAGCCCAGCCGCCACGATGGCGACTCCAGGTTAAACAAACCTGTCTCTTAGTGAGGTGCCCCCCTCACAAAACCTCCACCCCAACCAGTGCCCTGATCTGCAGAGGGACTGAGAGCTGCTTGGACAACAGGAGAAAGATACCCCAAGGACGGCAAGGAGGGAACACAAGCAAAGACAAAGAGAAAGCTGCCAGTTTCCAGAAGCAGCACATTCTGAGAACGAGACCAAGAATTTCCCTCTCAGGGCTTTCAGACCAGTTCCCTTTCCTTTACCATCCCCAAAGCACTTTGTAAGTTAGGAGAACTGAGACAGCAAAGCCATCGGCTCTAACTTAGCCCCACGTCGTTCCTTCACCAAGACAGCCTGCAGATAACGAGATGCTGCTCTCTCCCTCCTCATGTATTCCCTGGTAATGGTATCGGACAGATGGATCTCGAAACCCGGGAGAACATGTACACCCCTCTCTCTTTGTTATTTATGAGTTCACATGAGAGCTCGCATACCTTCCAGCTACAGCAGATCGCTATAACAGAGTCAGAAAGCCCCCTCTGTACCGTGAGCTGACATGCAGCCAGTGCACATTGAGCTTCCCCCAAGAAGAGTCTGTCTTTCTGGCAGCTCCAGGCACATCCACAGCACTTCAGTCTTCCAACACCCACAATATATTGATATTTTTTGTTAACCTGCAGGAACCAGCCCTGCTCCTCGGGGCCGTCTGCGCACAGACCTCCTGCTGCCCAGCACAGAAATGCTTTCTGGCTCTGAAGAAAAACGTTAGCCCAGGAAGTCTTAAGATGCATACAAGGATAAGAAGGAGATTGTATACAAGGATAAGAAGCAGATTAGCAAGCAATTAAGTGGCATTTGTGGTATCCATTAGTATTTCAAGCTACAAAGAGTCAGTTTCTGCTAACTTCCTGCCAAAAGTCACAAGTAATGAGCTAATTAACAATCTAATTATTGCAAATGCCCTAGAAAGAAATCAGGGCACAGGTGAAAACCTACTTAAAGCAAGCATGGCCATAGGAAACAGCTGAGAACCAGGTACATGCCTTAGCTACATTTCCAGCCATCCCCACTGAACAACAGGATAAAATAGTTGGGGAAGTTGTTAACGTTGAATTAAAGCTGCATTCAATAAAGGGAGAGCTAAACACTACAATCAAAGCTTACTGAAGAAAAAGAACTCCTAAACAAAAGCTAGCCCTGAGGTTTTTTCCTTCCATGGTAAATAAGTCATATTTACCAAGTTCAACAGCAGCCGCAGCACAACCTGTGGGGCACAAACCCACAGCCTAGCGCTTCTCGCCAACAGGAGCAGTGCCCAGCACGACCCGGCACTACAACGGCTCCGGCGCAATAGCTTGACCCCCACTGGGGACAGGAGCAGCACGCGGAGCCAGCCCTGGCACCCCGAGTTCTTCCTCCTGCTGCAGAAGGACCGCTCTCCCTCCCGGAGCCTCCCGGCATAGCTGTGATTTCAAAGCAGATGGCAGGCGGTAGCGACTTCTAGCTCGTGCTTGACTTTCCAACCTGGAAGCGTTCTGCACGGAGACACAGCGTGCCTTCCATCGTGGGGCACCAACTGCACGGTGCTTGTGCTGTAATGAGGATCACGCCCACGGTCTGAGTTGCAGCTACCTCACTAACAGGAGCGCTTTCACCCGGGGACCTCGGAACCTCGCAGAAGGGGACGTATGCGAAAATCCACATAAGATAATGGATTTTGGGAAGGTATTCGGGGTAAAGAGTGGTCTGTTCTACATATAGCAGTCTGCAAAATTTCCTATTGCAATACAGTAATGCGGTTTTCACGTCTGTAATACCAGAATTATGTGGAAAGTGGTTTCTTAAGGCAGAAAGGCATGTTATAGACGAGTTGCACACCTTTGGAGACATCATTGAGCACAGCGTGCTACTGGGAATCCTACTGGTGTTACTGCGGCCTCATAAGGGCTCCTGCTCCAAGAACCACAGGACAGGATTGTGCTGTTTGACATCTACTAGCTGGCGGAGGGTCCCTCCATTTGGGGGCCAATTGCTGTGCATTAGCAAGTCTGAGACCACATTCACGGGTCCCTTTTACAGACCTCTCACTGAAGAGTGATTTAATACTGGTTCAAAACATTAAAGGATAAAGCTTGAAGCAAGTGCGCAATTACAGGTTTGGACAATAGTTCCTAACGGCTGGAAGAGAGACTTGAAAAGGCTCAAATTATCTGATACTGAATGCTATAGGTAGAACTGAGCAAAGGACTAGAAATGATACAGGAAGAAAGAAAAACCCTGCCCTGCCAGCAGATGATCCCCACTAGCTTTTCCAGCACACTTCAAATTTCAGGGGCGTTGTGTTTGCACAAACAGGCCTGGCGTGACGCTGCCTGCACCATAAGGAAAGTCAGAGAATTAACAGCTGCGTAAACCTGGGAAGACCCACAATAAGACATATAAGCTGCACAAAACTCCTCGGAGTAACGTGACTTAACTGCCCATGTATGAAACCTCAGGTACCAGGGGAAGCCGTGACCTTGAGTAACACCCCTAGGACATGTTTTAGTCTCCACATCTGCTTTCCTCTGCTTGCCAACACCAGCCCAGGCCTTCAGGTGGGGGTTTGGAAGGCAGCAGGGAGATGCTTTTGGTATTTTAAGGTTATATTCTAAGGCAAGCGATGAGTAGCAGCACCATTCAGATAGGCTAGACTTACACTGCTTGTACAAGCGTCTGCAGAGATGCTCCTGAGAGCACCCACGACAGAGCCCTCCTGCCTGCAGCCGCCCCAGCCGGCAGGCACAGCGCAGGCAGAGCGGCCGTCCCAGACTTGGACCCACCACGGCACCTCGAGTTTTGATTCTGTGCCACACCGTAACCCGGGGGGGGTCCTCTTTTCTGCTTCAGATACAAACGAAGGCTGCCAAGACGAGCTGTTCAGAGCTACACAGCAGTTTTATTCTCATGCTAAATACCTCAGCTGGGGATTCAGCCACCCGCCAAAATAAAACTCTGCCCCAAATATTCATAAGAGCAAAATTTCACTGCCAGCAACTGCAAGCACCAGCCGGGTTTGAATCCCAAGCCCAGACTTTAACCTCACGCAGGTGTGACCCACACCATCGCTGCCAGGATTAGCTAGGCTATCTGCAGGCATGTGCAAGCTGCAGTTAGGCTAGCTAAAAGAGCACCAAGCAACCAGATAAAGCCCAGTGAATTCATCCTGATTTCCTGAGAGGACATCATAAATCCCTGAAGAGCCCCTCCAGAATCCCAGCATTATCAGAACAAAGAATTCCAGTTGTAGTAACGCAGAAGCTATTGTAACGTATTTTGTTATAAAGCCTCATTTTTCCCCAGCAACACAACTAAGCCATTCAAGTTCTTCCAGACTGCATAGTTACAGCATCGGACTGCCACCCAGCCAGCGCGCAGCCTGTTTGCCATTAAAACACGTTTTCACGTTAAGTACATTAAAAACAATAAACTTCCCTCTGCCTTTTTCGGGGGGATTTATCTGAAGTCTTGGGCGCTTATCTCTGGTAACAAAACCCGACCGGCTTAAAAGCACCGACCAGTTGCTCGGTTGATTAAAAAAAATGACTAAGCTGCTTCCCCGGCCTGGGCACGGCGGTGCCCGCGGGGATGCTGCCCGCCAGCCCCGGCACCGATGATCCGCCGGCGGCCCCGCGGCCGGGGCCGGTCCGGGGAGCGAGGGACGGTGCCGGCCCCCCCCCCCCCACCCCAAGCCCCCCCGGTTCGCCCGGCAGCGCGGCACTCACCTTGACACTGGAAGCCCTGCTTGCCGAAGCCCCTGCGGAGAGAGAGGCGGCGTGAGGCACCGGCACCGCAGCGCAACGACCCTGCCCGGCGCCGCCGGCGGGAAGGGACGGGGGCCCGGGGCCGGCGGGCACCGGCGGGGCTGAGGGGAGCCGGGCCGGGATGGGGTGCCCGGGGGGGGGGAGAGTCCCGGCGGGCTGGGTGCCGCGGGGCCGGCGGAGGGGGGGGTCCCGGGGCGGGTGAGGGGGGGACCCGCCGGGCCAGGCGGGGGGGAGACGGGCGTCCCGGCGGTGCCGGTGCGGTCCGGCGGGGCCCGGGGGGCTCACCAGATGAAGTCGGTGCAGTGGCTGCAGAAGGTGGGCTGCTTGAAGAACCGCGCCGTGAACTTGTGGTTCTTCACCTCGTGCACGTTCTTCTGCCGCAGGGCGCCCTTGCGGGCGAAGCGCACCGGGCCCTCCTCGCCCTCGGGGCCCGGCGCCGCCGGCGGCTCGGCCATGCTCCGGGCGGGCTGCCGGCCGCCGGCTCCGTCCGGTCTGGCTGGGCCGGGCTCGGCCCGGTGCGGCGCGGTCCGTCGGCGGCAGCGGGGCTGGGGCCGGGCTGCGCTCGTCACCTCTGGGTGCAGCTGGCGGGAGGCTCCGACACACACCCGCGCCGCCCCGCCCCCTCATCTGCATACCGCTTCCGCCCCGCCCCTCATCTGCATAGAGAGCCCCGCCCCACCGCTCGCGCCGCTTGGCCGTAGCCCCGCCCCCCTGCTTTGCATGCTGATTTGCATAGCGCCGCGCGGTGGGGGCGGGGGCGCCCCCCTCGCCCCGCCGGGCCGTCGTGGGGCGCAGTGGGCGGTGCCGGGGAGGCTCCGCCCACCCGTCTCATTTGCATACAGCACCTGCATCCCTGGGCCGATGCTGCCCCGGCCCCGGCCCCGCGGGGCGACCGGCAGCGGGGCGGGCGGCGGCCCCCGTGCCAGCCCCGCCGGGAGCCCTGTGCGCCCCAAGTCGGCACCACGGCAGCGACATCGTCCTCTCCCGTTGCCACTGCTGCCCAAGCGGGCAGGGCAGGAGGACGAGCAGCAGTCGGGGGGTGAATAAGTAATACTAATGGTGATAATAGTGATGGTAATAACAACAGTAAAAAAACACCAGGGAAATCCTGTCTTCAGGTCAGTCGCAGGGAGCATCTGTGCTGAAGGGAAAATGCCCACTGCAGGACTGGCAGTGAGAATGACGGTTTTTCCCAAACTCCCCCAGGAGTCCAAGGCTTTCCAGTGGCAAGGCCAGAATTATTTTGCCCCACCCTGATTTTCTGTGCAACACAAGTCAGCAGCAGGAGCCATGAGTTTAGAGGAGATCCAGGCTGCAGCTCCGGCAGACGCAGAGGGTGCACGGCCCTGTGCCTGGCCGGGCACAGGGGTGACTGCAGCTCGGGGGAGCCAGAGTGCGGCCACGAGCAGCCCAGACAGGGCCACCCTCCCGGAGGCAGGACAGGGCTCACACGCAGGCACAAGGGATGCAAAGCCGACCAGCTCAGAGGTCCTCTCAGAATGTTTTTCTAAACTTACAGTTCAAATAATGACCTTCTTTTACCCAACTCACTGAAAATACCTCAGCTGACTAGCCTGGAGGAGTTTTCAAACCACATTTGCCATTCATCTTTCTTGCTACCTGCCGGCATTCACGGACACTGAAAATCAGACCTGTCAGCCTCCTCTTCCGCGTCCCTCTCCAACATCCAGGTCTCCCTGGGCCAGCCCGGTGCTGCATCATGCCTGGTCTGGGAGCTGAGGCAATGAAAATTCAAATCAAAACAGGAGACAACTTTGATTGAAACATAATCATGAAAATATTTCTGTGAACAGCAAGTCTTTCTAAATTCTCATTTGTGGGATTTAATTCTGGCTCTGCAGCCATGTGATCATTTTCCCTCTGTGGCCCAAGACCGTCCCTGCTCCGCTCCAATCCAGCCCTCCATCCTACAAGCTCTTTCTCTGAAGGATGCCCGTCGAGCTCTATGGAATTAAATGCCCAGGAGGCTTACCAGAAATAGGCCCAGAGCTGTTATTATGCAGCTGCTTTAAAACGTTCATTACAATAATAAAACATAGCTGACCTGTCCTGCTGATGTCGTCTTTCCATAAACAGACAGGCTTGTTACTAACACCCAGCATCATGTGATTTTAATGCTAAGGAGGAGAAATAAATTGCAGGCATCCCTCCTTGTGCTGCGCTTGTGTCATGAGGAAATGAAGGGGAACCTTCCCGCGGCCTCCCGCGGCTTGCCAGAGAAAGGGGGGCCGAAGGTGGTGCTTTTTCTCCCCGTCATCATGCCAGCCTGTGCTGCAGGGTGTCTTCTGCCTTGGGTGTGAGGCCCTATTCACCGCTGGTTTGCACATAGAAATCTTCGCAACAGAAATAACTCCTCCTGCATGCAAAGGAATGAGAGTAATAATGAAAATAATAACAGGTCATTTTGATTCCTTTCCTGTGTACTTTCGTGAAGGAAAGTGGTATATTACCCTAAGTGCGTGCTGCACTTAACATGTAGCTGTGCTAGGCTGAATTCTTCTCATTTTAATTGTAAACTCCGGGCTTTGCCTGTTTCTTCTTTGTTGTTCTTTTACTGTATGTACCCATTTTCCAAACGCAGCCCGCATAGCTGCTGCATATGAAACCCAGTGGCAGCAGAAACCACTGAGAGTATGTCTTTAATTTCCCCCCATAAGTATTGATAATCATGTCAGTATTCATGCACAAGCTTTTTTCACTCTGATGGGGCAAGAACTACAAAAGCCAGGTACAGTTCCTGCTCTCGGGGGGGTTCTTTTCTTTTTTCCTTATTTCCCCATTTTCTTTATTTAGCACACTCAAACTCATATCATATTAAAGGCAGGATTTTCAAGACCATGCTAATTTTCATGGGAGCTGGGTATCCAGATCCCCTCAGCACTTTGAAATGTCAGGCTGAACATCCCAGCAGCTCCTTCCTCTAAGGAAATTGTCATATTTATTAATGCAAGTAAAGTCCCCACAGGTGCGATGAGAGGACTAACACACAAACAACTCTGAACCGGCACTCTCAGGGGAGCACAGTGCATGGAGCAGAGGGGAAATCAGCCCAATTCATTCCTGTTTCCGTAAAAGTGCAGGTTCCGTGTCACATTTTCCCCTCCATCGGCTCCTGCCATCAGACAGAGCAGAGCACCGATACCCAGCTGGTGATAAGGACAAATGGGGTCTCCTTTCCCTGCCTGCAGCTGCAGAGCACCTCTGTGGAGCACAGCACTGAAGAATCCAGGCTCACCTTTACCCACGGGCTCTGCGGCCTCCCTCCGCTGCCGAAGGGTGGGAGAGCAGCCCCGCAGCCACAGGAGACACGGAGGCAGTGGGTGCAGGAGCAGGCTCCCATAGAGACATGATTCACATCCTGAGGAAGGGACCTCATCCTCCTGCCAGGCAACCGAGGAGCTGCTTTGTGGAAGCGAAGGCGCCGAGCACACCGCAGTGCTGTCTCTTGTGCTGGGAAATGGATGAGCAGAAAAGCCTGGCGGGAGGCTGCGGGGTCGGGGTTGCAGGAGGCAAGTAACATAAGCCCTTTCCAACAAAAAGCCAGAACCACAACTAACAAATTGCAGGGATTCAGGTCAGAAACTCACTGCAATCGCACAACCTGGTGTGTTGCATCAAGGCACACTGCAACGGGGCTGCGGTGCCGGCCGGCTCCAGCCCTGCAGCCCCGCGGGGGCTCGCTCTGCACCAGGGTGGAGAGAGTCAGCCCCAAAGTCCAGCAAAGAGGCAGCATCCCAAAAGACAAGGTAAATTCTCTCCGTTTCCGCAGCAAGCTCTGCGTCCACACGTGCAGGAGCCCCTCACGCTGCTGGCATGGCCGGGACGTGTGCAGGAGCTGCCGTCCTGGAGCAGCGGCTCGCGTGGGAGCGCAGGCGAGCTCCTGGCAAGCATGCTGCAGCCTCCAGCCTTGCATTGATGTAGGGATGCTGCTCCCTTGGTGCCCACATTGGCTTTCTCTAAAGAACTCAAGGAAGCTGGAGAACAGATTTTCTTTTTTTTCAGCATTTGTTTCTTAGGGACCTAAATCCGCCACAGGAAACAGGTGGAGGAAGAGTCAAACTCTAATTAAATATAAAGGTGTTTCAGCAGCGCTCAGCGGCCTCCGCCTCCGTTTGCGGATGCTGTCTCACCCCCCCCAGCATGCTGGGAGGGCCGAGACAGGGACAGGGGACCCTAGAGCAGGGATGGGGGACCCTGCAGCAGGGACCTCCTGCACCCTCCCTGTGGGTGCAGCCAAGTGGCAATCGCCCTGCGAGCAACAAGTCTTAGCTCTGGCTCTTACACCACGCATCTCCCTGTGCCTCCTTGCAGCTCTGCAGATCTCGCGTGAAGCTTCCTGAGGACACGTCTGAGCGCACTTAAAGCTCACAGGAGCAGCAGGCTGGATGCAGGCTGGCGGGGGCCTGGGAGGGGTCTCCCAGTGCTTGGGGGTGCATGCTGAGGCAGCAGCACTGCTCCTTTGGGTCCAGGAGATATACGTAAAGTTCTCAAAGCTTTCACCCAAAATGTTCTTGCCAAGAAAGGGCAGATCCCTCTCACACACACACACATTTTCTTCTTTCTTTGGAGGAAAGCCCTGGTCCCACCAAACTTTGGAAAAGCTTCTTGCTGCTCACAGCAGTTGATGCTTCAGGTCCCGCAGCAGAGGCTGCCTGGGTGGTACCCAGAGGGAGCGCGGCCGCAGTAACACTGCACGGGGCAAAGGGCTTGTGGGGCAGAGCTGCAGCTGGGGCCGCAGGCTGGGGCATCCCCGGCCGTGCTGCCGCTCTGGGCAGTGCTGTCCCCACCAGTCACCCGGGCCCCACGGGGACACTGGAGACGGAGAGGGCAAGGGACAGCTCCCCCCCCCCCCCCCAGCGGGGTAACGTCAGCTGCCCTGGTTTTTCCCTTTCTGCTTTCACAGTTTTTGCATGTTTCACGTCCTCCGTGCAGAGAGGACGGAGCGAGGAAGAGAGAAGCTGCGTTCATGTGAGGAGAGACCTAGTTACACACCCACCGGAGGCAAGAGCATCCTTCGCAGCCAGCCGCTGTGTGAAAACAAAGCAGCCCAAACGTTAGTGCCTGAGCATTACATAAACCCTCACGAGTGGCCGGCGGCGGGGAGAGCAACGGGGAGAGCCGCAGAGGCACAGGCGGGCAGCGATGCTCGGCTGGAACAGCCGCTGCTCCAATCTCCAATGTGAGAAGCAATCATTTTCATTTACTTCCACCCGACTTTTTTAGCAGCCTTGTTTTGATCCAGCAGTGCAGATGCTGAATGGCTGTCTGCTCTGGGTCCGCATGGATGTGCTGGAGAGGAATCAAACAGGGCTGTCGCTGAGGGCGTCGGGACCACTGCTCGTGGTGGCGGGGCTGCCGGGGGACACTGTGGGCTCCAGCCGGCTGCGGCCCCGCAGAGCACCTCTGCTCACCCAGGGGAGGTTTTGAACACAGGGAGCAGAGACACCCAGGTGGGTTGGGCAGAGAGGAGGAAACCTGGGCAAAGAAAGCAAAGAAATGTTATCCCTAACGGTCCCCAGAGTGCAGGTTATTCAGCTGGCAGAGAGCTGGCACGTGCTGACCCTCCACCCAGCCATCCTGGGGCAGAAGGGCATGAGCAAGTGAAGGGACTGCAGTAAAAAATGTTTGATAAACAGGGCTCCAGCCACCCCGAGTCCATCTGCCCAGGGCAGAGCAGGCAGGACAGCATCTCCCCATCACTGCAGAGAACACAATTTCCTGCAGAAGCAGAGCTCATGCCCTGTTTGCAGGCTCCCAGCCGGTCTGTGCTCCTTTGCCTGGGACTCATGGGCACCCAAGAGCAAGATGGGGTGCAAGGATAGCCCAGGGGTGCAGTTCCCAGTGGGGAGCTGCCAGGCTGTGAGGGGCAGCGGGGCAGAGCCAGAGAAGCAAGCCAGTTCCTGGCTCAGCGTGCAGACTTGCAGTGCCTGGTGTTCGGGGCTTGTGTAAATGCATTGCTATTTTTCAGGCCCACCAACGTTTCTTCCATCCCTCCTCAAGGCAAAGCACGCTGCAGATGAATAAATGAGCCTGTGTCTTTCACTGCCCCGCAGCAATGCACCCTCCACCCGCTCCGGCAAGGGGCACAGGCACCAAACCTGCCAAAAAGCTGCAGGAACAGAGTGCTCCAAACCTGCACGCATGGAAAGCGCAGTCACACGTCGGGCACTTGCGTGGTTCGGCACATCACAAACATGGTTAGGCTATTTAAATATTTCATATTCCTGTCTGCTGGCTTTCAGGGAGAACAAATTAATTCTGTTTCATGTACCCAGAAATGGCCCACATCAAACCGCCTTCCTGCACAGTTGGTTAAACAAAGTTAGTGGTAAAATCCTTGGGGTTTTGCTGCTTGTTTCCAAAACCATTTGATCGATAAGTGGCTTTCATGTCCTGTGACTGTAAGATAGGAAATGGTCATTACTTCTTGCTATTGATCCAAACCAGTATGGATTTCCCTCTGCCTTCTGAGCTGGGTTAGCACACAGGTGAATTCAATGTGGTGGCAGGAGCCAGAGCAGCACTGCCACTGGTCTCACCTGTGTGCAAAGGGGAGCTCTGGGCTCAGGATGGCAAGGCAGCAACATGCAGAGTTAAGGACAGCTCTTAAATTTTCTGCTGGATTATAAAAGCAGGACCCAAACTGAACAGCAAGACCAAGCTGTAAGGGATGGGCTCAAGCTGATGCATGGCCGCTTTCCCATCCAGCTGCACAAATGCAGTCCCTGCACCCGCGCAGGCACCCCGGAGTGCCTGGCACACTCCTGGCCAGGCAGCTGTTCACCCCTCTCCCTTTCTTAGGATCAGTCTTCTCTGGGGACTAAGCCCAGCTCTGGAGGCAGAGCAGAGGGGGAGCAGGAGTGCCGCACACCCACCAGCGTCCTGGTGCCACGAGGCCCCTGCAATCCTCTCCCATCTCTTGGGACGGGGCTGCAGCACCTGCCTCCTCTGGCATGCAAAATAATCCCGCTTGTGCCGTAGCAAACTCCAGCTGCCATCCCCCAGGAACCGGATTTCTCTGCAGCACTCCTCCTCATAAGGGATGGCTGGTTTTATGTACATGGTTCATCACATTGCTCAGAAAAATCATCTGATCACGAAGTTATTCACCCAGCCCTGCAAGGAGCTCCATTTAAATAACAATGAGGCTCAGTTACAGGCGGCAGGGCTGATCCCGGTGCACAATGACTTCTTCATTAAGCTTTGCCTTGGAGGGCTTTCCTCACAGCTGAGCCATTAACCTCTTCCCTTACAGCCACCGTCTCTGAGCCAGCAAACCCTCAGCCCACAGAGCCCAAATGGGCCCTGCTGCCAGTCAGGGCTGCACCAGGGGATGCTCCAGAGCCTGTTTCTTCAAGAATGTTGTCTCCTGGGTGCCTTAAATCCTGGGAGATGGAAATCCTCAGATAGATGTTCCTATGATGGCTTTGGCCTTTGTCCACCCCCGGCTTATCCTGGCATTGCTGCTGGCACGCCCTGAGCACGTAAATCCCTTCACACAGATGCTTCACAGAAAATCAGGCAGCTCTGCCCTGCTTGTTCACTCCAAGTGAGCATGGGTCTTATTTGACTTATACAGCTGAAGCATCGTGCTCATACTCTGCTCCCTTTCCCCCAGCAGCTCTGCTCCTGGGCCGCTGTCTCTCCAGCTGGTCCGGTCATTTCCCAGCAAAAACAAGCCCGGGATAAAGCACAGATCTCTCATTAGCACAGGGCGGGGTTTGCCTTTTCTCACTGCTTTTATCTCATGTTATTTTCCACTGGAGATTATTCCAGCTTGAAGGCGAGCGTGCGGGCGAGAGCTGCGGGCCAGGCATGCCGGGGTCCTGCCTCGCTGTCCCCCGACGTCCCACTGGCCACCCTGGCGGGAGCGTGGCCAGGCGCTGCAGCAGAGCTGGTGGAGGAGAGGTGCAGGGAAGGCTTGTGGAGGATTTGCAGCTGGAGATGTGGGTTTCCCTCCTTGTTCCCCCGTCCGTGGCACTCTCCTGTCTGGTGTTTCTGCCTTCTCGGTGGCCTCACCCTCGACAGCCCGTGCACACACATGCACACCCTCCTTCACTCAGTGCTGCTCCCAGCAAAGGCTGTGGATGCCACCGCTCGGATGCCACCAAGCCCTTCCCTGGGCGCTGCGCCTGCCGGGGTGGAGGAGCCTGGCCGAGCCCACCCCAGGTGGCATGTCCCCCCACTGCTGGCGGCTGCCAGGCTCTGTATCCTTACGTGCAGGTTTCTGTTACCGGAGCATCGCTGATGGGCTGCAATAGTCATGGCCCAGGCATCTCGCCTTCCCTCCGAGGAGTGGTGACCCCAGGAGCCTGTCCACAGCTTTACCACCGACATTGCTGCCATCTTCAGCCATGGCATTGCGTCTCTGCAGTTCAGTTACTCCTCTCCAGCCAGGTTCCCTCCAGCAGCACCATTGCAGGCGAGCGAGCTCCTGTTTGTGATGGCTTCGGGACTCCAGCACCAGAGCTGGAGGCAAGCTGCTCTGCTCTGCACAGTGAGGAGCATCGTGGGACCTCACGGTACCACTCAGACCACAAATGTTTAAAGTCAGACAAAGCTGGGGAGGAAAAGTAATGAAAAAAAAATTTGAAAACAGAGAACAACCTACCTGTTGATGAATTTCCAGAAATATTTGAAAATGTTTTATCAAAAAAACCTGAAAAAAAAATCCCCCAGAAAGACTTGCTGCTTTACTAATTTAGAAATCAAAAGAATTTTTGAATCGAAAACATTTGCATGAGGTTTTCACTCCTCTCTAACTAAATGACTCGTTCTTGGTTTTGGACAGCAGTGCTGCTGTTGGGTTTCATTTACCCCAAGGGCATCCCCCCAGGGCAGCAGGTTGGAGGGATGAAGGTGCCAGGGTGCCCTGGAGTGTCCCCGGAGTCCCAGATCCTGTCCCACACCACCGGCCCAGCACAGGGAAGGGGAGGGGACTCCGCACTGGCCGAGTGGGATTTTTCTGCTGTAAATCACAGCAGGTTGTTTTACTCCATGAGCTGCAAGGTTTATTTATCCCTCCCTTACACTTGCTCATCTGTGTTTGTTAGCCGGATCGTACCGGTTGCCATCTGGAGGAAGCTGTGAATGGTTTTCTGGCTTTTCCCTATGGACCACAGCTCCTCCGGCTCCTTCCTGCCCCTCTCAGAGCCGGGAGCTCCACAGCACCCTGGAGCAGTGGACATCAGCTCCCCAGTGCATGACCCAGCCCCTGCCTGCGGGCAGCTGGAAGGGCCACGGAGACCTGGGAGCAACAGGTCCAGGGGGCACAAAGTACCAGGAAACTCCTGTCTTCGGGAGGATTTTTACTCGTTTCCATGGGGAGGATGTCAGGCCATGGCCAGTCCACTCACTGCACCCAGCTCGGGAGCTGCTGTAGTGTGCTCAGGTGGAAATAATCCTCATCACTTGCGGTGGTCACATTTGCAGTGACACGGGAGGAAGGTCTGTGCTCCGCCAGCAGCCCCTGAGCCAGCTGCTTTCTCCTTCTCTTCCTCTATATTCCTCTTTCCAACCTTTCCGTGAAATCCAGGTGCTTCTGCAGCCCCCCAGGGCAGCGCTGGAGCCTGAGGACAACCCGCAAGATGTCACCTGGGCTTTCCCAGGCATCCTCCCTGCTCCGGGGCTGCCCACGCCTGGAACAAGTGGAAGGTGAAATCCTCAGCCCTCCCAGCTCAGTCTGGACCACATCCTTCGGGGTCCTGTGCGCTCCTCTATAAACGAACATTTGGCTTATTAAGGGCCTCCTGTCATTTCCCCCCGCCCCAATTAATTCGAGGAGGAATCTCCTCCCCTGAAACGACCTGCTGGACTGTCAGCAGGTATCTGAATATAATTAAATCCTGCTGCTTTTTCGGATGTCCTTGGAAGCTTTCTGCCTGACCCATTTCTGATGCATCCCAGCAACAACAGTGCCGGCGGGGTGCCCTGCCCACTCTCCAAACCCCACTGCCTGCGCAGGCAGCCTGTCTTGCCTTCGCCTGGGCGGCATGGCTGTTCTCGGGTTTAATGATCAAACGGTGAAAGCTGCTGACACGGGCTGTAATTAGGGCTGTAATTAGTGCGGGAAAGGAGAAGCGCAGCGCTGGGCGGCCGGGGGAGCCCCGCTGACCGCGGCCCCGCCGCCGCTTGCGGAGGGAGCGCTGCCGGGGGAGCCCCCACCCGGGGGAACCCCCACCCGTGGGAGCCCCCACCCGTGTCCGGGGCGCCCCGGGCAGCCGCGGGCTCTCTCCGCACCGCCCGGCAGCTCCGCCCGACTCGGGATGTCACCGTTCCCATGGCAACGGGAGCGCTGCAAAAAAAAAAAAAAAAAAGGAAGAAAAGGGGAAAAGAGCTGAGGAAAGCGCGGGGTGGGGGGAGGGGAAAGGGTGGCCCGGGTGGGGGTGGGGGCTGCGGTGCCCAGAGGCCACCCTCGTCCCGCAGGGACAGTCCCCGCCGGGCCGGGCCGGGGGATGCTCGCCGGCGGGCGGACGGCGGCGGGGGGACACCCGGCCCGGCCCCTGCGCCCAGCCGGGCCCCGGCCCAGGCGTGGGGGGCTCTGCAGGCTGGCCCCGCCACGGAGAGCGGCTCCCGGGCTGGGGCTGGGGACAGCCACCTTCCCTGGTGCCAACACAGAGTGAGCCACGTCAAACACTCGGGAACCAAAAGCCGTGGGTCAGTCCACTCTGCCCCGTGCTCCCCTGTGACTACAGTTTTTCTCCATGTCTCCATTTTTTTCTTAAATCAAGGCTGAGAGTCCCAAATCACCATGTGATCCCAGGACCTGCTTGGGAAATAACATCAGGGGATGGGAAGCCAGGACAGACAGACACAGTCAGGAGAAACCCATGTATGTGAAAGGCATTTTGCAGCTCAGCATCCTCTGCCCAACCATCATGTGTCCTCTTTTTGCAGGGTCCAAGCTGCCGAAGCCCCTTGGTCCTGCCCCCTCCCACCGCCAGCCTGGGCAGTTTGGCTGGGGACCCTGGTGCAGGGACCGCTGCCCCACCTCGCCCGGGCGCTGTGGAGGTTGGGGATGCCCTTTGCCATCATCTTCACCATGGCTGCAAAGAAAAGGAGGAAGCCCCACCAGCACCAAGGTACCAATTACTCTTTCATTAGCAGCCAGTGTATTTCTTTATCAGCCCTGTGCTTCTCTGCACAATGTTGATCATTTTGATGGAGCATTTGTTTTAATTTCCCAAATGAGGAAGCAATCTTGTAAATATTGTGCAGTAATTAAAATGGCTATTTATTGTGCAGCATTCTGGCTGCTGCCACCACAGAACCTGATTAGCATTCCCCTTCCGCCGAGCCTTTGCTTCAGCCCTTCCTGCTGCTCCGGCGAGGTCCTTTGGCCTCGCACCTCTCGCTCCGACATCAGTGAGGCCAGCAGCCAAAGCACCTCCACGCCTGCAAATCCCGCTGCTCTGATTCCTCGCTGCTAAAAAACAAACGGAGGTTTGATATTCTCCAAAAGCTGAGAAACCCAGCAAAGAGCGACAGAAACTCTTGTTTCTGAAGCAAAACCTGCTCCTTGGGGCCTCGTCAGCAGCATCAGGATCGGCCACTGCGGGCCTATCTCCATGTTGGGGACAATGGAATAACACGGGGGCTGGAGGAGAGGGGCCGTGCCCTGGGGCAGTGATCCCATTGCCAGCTTTGACCTCAGGTTAGGGGGTTCCTGCCTGCTCTCTGCTTGGCCCTTGGCGCCTGCCCAGAGGCTCACGGCGGTCCTGCAGTGCTGGGACAGCCGGTGCCCTCCCGATCCACCCCATCTACCCGCAAGGTAGAAGGGTGCGCATCCAGACAGAAGGCCCGGAAAAGGACCGAAGCATCCCGCGGAAGGTGTGACAGGCCCTTTGGGAGCTGCCCTTCTGCTTGGGCTCACAGCCCTGCCATGGGAGGTGGCTTTAGCCCATTTCAAGACATGCCTGTGTCTCAGTGGGGGGACACCGTCACAAGGCTGGCACATGGCAGCGGTGGGCTCCCTGCTGCCCGGTCCCAGCAGAGCCCATGGGTCAGCACCAGCGACCTCCATTGTGGCTGACCTTGGTGGAGGATGGGGACGGGGACGGGGATGGGGCACACCGTCACGTGTGGGGTCATGCAGTCTGCTCTGCAGCCCCTGCATGGAGCTGGGCAGCACGAAGCTGCAGCCGGGAGAGAGAACAGGCTGTGCATGGCTGGGGGTGTCAGAAATTTCTCTAAGATGGTTCAAAATCCTCCTCCCGGGTCTCCATGGTGACCAGGAGCCTGTGCCGGCTCTGGCGCTGGGTGCAGGGGTGGAGGGCAGGCGGTGGACATGCTGCCGGGGAGTGGAGCGGCTCTCCCACCGGAGACTGCAGGGTGCTGGGGATATGCCGTGGGGTGGAGAGGGGCCCCGTGGCCTGGGGAGCAGGATTGCAGGCTGCCCACACACCTCCACCCCATCAGTACTCACACCAAGCCTGACAGCGAGGGTCAGGAGTTACGTGTCTGAACCTGGACTTCCACTCTCATCACATTTGCATGAGCACAAATTAGTTATCTGAGGCTTTGCCTTGTGTGGTTTCTGCTTATTATTTCCTCTCCACAAACATTGAAACTGGCAAAAGCTGAAAAAAAAAACCCTTGGAAATAAACATCTATCCAAATCCATTTTAAAAATCCTTTAAAATGTAAATCCTTCAAGCTTGAGTGATGCCAGGTAAAGAAACACTGTGGTGCTGGGGGAAGCGAGGCTGAATGTCACCGGGTGTGCAGAGAGGAGGTGCAGCCCCTGCTGCCATGAGCGGCTCAGCTCCCTTGACAGCCGGGGGGAAGCGGGACTCTGGGGGTCCTGGGCCCCTGCGCCACACGTCCCCTGGGCTCCCTCCCAGGAGGCACATTTCTGCGCTGGCTCCTCTCTAGGGAGCCTGAGTGGGCTGCTAATGACAGTGAAAAGAAATTAAAGATCAATAAAATGAGGAACAGAAGCAGAAGCAGGGGGTGGGAAGCAGGGGGATAAGCCCCTCTCCCCTCCATTTCCCTTCCACCAGCCTTGCTCTGGGGCCTGTCCTGCTCTGCCGCAGGGGTCAGGTCTGGGACCACTTGGTTGGGCCCCCAAACTCGAGCTGGGGACGTCCCTGCCTGCCCCCTGTGAAACACCCCCAGCTCTCCGGCTGCCGTTGTTCACAGAAGCCCCCGGAGCTTTGCGTGTGGTGGTGATGCTTGTTAGTACCCTTTGCATATATGCTAATTGGCAGGGAGGCTGCTCTGGCATTTGTGCCTTGTTCTCGGGCTGCAGAGTAAATATAGCAGTGGAGGCTGGCACAGCACTCCGGGGAGGCATGGCAGCAAGGGATGCTGCCCAGCCTCGGGGCACGTCCCCGACCCCACGGGCACCATCCAAGCACAGGAGGGCACGAGCCTGTCCCTGTGCCTGCACCACCTGGACCTCACTAATGGCACGGCTTTAAAAGCTTCCCCAGAATACATTTAGACTCCCACTCCCTTTACCATCGCCTTGGTCCCCGTCTCCTACATACAGATGCCAGCTCACGCGCGGTACCAGCTCTGCACGTCATCGCCCACCTCCGCTGTCCCTCGCACCCCCGTGCTGGCACCCACACAGCCACCGCCACACTCACCCTCGGGACGCCCCGACCCAGCAGTGAGCACCCATGGGAGCTCCCCATGGCACCAGCACCCCGGGTGGCAAGCAGGGTGCTCTGAGGGCTCGCACAGAGACCCGGGAGATGAGTACAGGGTAGGCTGGTAGAGACGTGCCAGCCAAATTATGAGCTGCTTTGGAAGCTCCCTCAGGGCTGCCGGCGGTGTGAGGGCTGCAGGAGCTGCGCTGCTCCCTGCTCCCACGCAGCCCCTCATGCGGGGCCGTTGCTGCAGGTGCCCCCCGGGTGCACCCTCCATTGCAAGGCTCGTGTAACACCCATGAGCACCGGAGGAGTCCAAGGGCTGCACATCCCTTGGTTTTTCCATGAAAGGTTTGCAACCCCCCCGGCCCTGTGCTGGTGCCACCGCTGCCCTGCCTGCATCCGGATTTCAGTGCAATTCATGTTTTTTGAAGTTTTTCTTCACATGGGCTGGGGCCAGAGTCCCCCAGTTTGCTCCCGCAGGCAGGAGGGAGTGGGGAGGTGCCGGGGGGTGCCGGGGAGCCGAGGAGCCAGATGGTGCAGTGGGAACAGGTCCATCCCGCTGCCCCCAGCCGTCCCTGCTCGCTGCTGCCTGCGTCCGCCCTCTGCAGCCACTGCGGTTCCACCTGATGGACAAAATGAGCTAAAAGAATTAAATCACCTTTTATTTTTAAGGCTGTGATTTTTTCCAGCTGTAGACTGGCAAAGAAAACCTTTACAGCAGAGCAAAGTGAGAATTCCCAGATGCTCTCATGGGGCATGTTCCAAAAAGCATTCATCCATCATACTTCGCCGCAGCCACACTCTTGGCCTCTGCTCAGGGATGCTGCTATTTTAAGAGGAGGCTTTGGGGGAGCACACTGCCAGACACCCCTAGTCCTTCTGAGGGGAGAATTTGGAAGGAAAAAATCTGGGGGCTCCTTCTTCCCTGGACCGCTGGGTCAGGAGTGGCAGGCGAGCGGGCGGAGGGGAACAGGGAGGTGGTGTTCTGCCCACGGATGAAAAGCCTTTTGTGAGCCTGGTGCGGCGGCGCGGGCGGGGAAATATCACCCGGTGAGGCTCCACTGCCGAGCAAATAACCACTGTGGGGCCAGCACCGCTCGGTGCCTTGCTGAGCTCACAGCCCTGCTGATTTCTTGTTACAAGTGCTGTTTCTGATTATTGCTAACAGGCAGAGTTACTGCTTCTTCAGCCCGTTTTTCCCTACCATCTGGACTGTCCCTCTCCTGCAGGCGAGCTCGGGGGTGCTCGGGCATCAGCGCAGCAATGGAGCCAGGTCTGCAATAAGGGACTCAGTCCTGCAGCGTCGGTGTTTGGGATCCCAGAGAGCGGCCGGGGAGAGCAGAGCTCCCTCCCGGCTGGTTCATCCCTTGCCTGGCCAGGGGGTGCCAGCCCCTCGCATGCAGCAGAAAGGAGAGGTCAGCCCCGCTGCCGCAGACAGCAGGGATGAGCTGCCGCCCCCCAGCAGGGACCAGACTGCTGAGGCAGGGCTGCACGTGTGGCTATGGCCACGCACAAGCATGGCCATGGGGCATTCCCAGGAGGGGTACAGGGCTGCATCCCACCCAGGCTCTGCATAACAGCACGGGGGCAGGGAACCCCCCCCAGACTGGCCGCGGCCCCGTGTCACTGAGCTCAGGGCTGAGCTGCGCTGCCTTGTGCATGGAAACTGCATGGGTGAAGTCTGTTGAGCACCGTGCTGAAGCCGGGGGCATCCTGGGCTGCACCTCGCTGCCAGCCCAGCTCCCCATCATGGCACGGTGTGCTGCCTGACCGGCTGTGAATTCCCTGTTCCCGGAGGGGCTGCAGCGCAGTGGAGCTGGGCAGGTCTGCGAGCCAGGGAGAGAGACTCAGCCGAATCAACCAACTTGTTAATTTGCACATTTGCACGCTGGATATCAGCTATTTCCAGTGTGATGCTGCTGCCAGCAGCTGCGTCCCATGCAGCCACCAGGCAGGGTGGGCAGAGCCACCCCCGACGGGGACCGGGAAGATCAGCCATGGGTCAGGGCACAGGGCAAGGCATGAAACACAACGCGAGCTCCTGCGTGGCTGGGGGGATCGTGCAGGCTGGGTGGCGGCCCAGCTCGAATCGGGGTCACAAGCCGAGGTCTGGGCTTCTCCCCTGCTGGGTGTGGGCCACAAGCGAGCAGCCCAGCTCGGTGTCCATCCCTCGGCACTCGGGGCTTCAGCGGGAGCCTCCCATCTTGGACAAACACATGGCTGTTCCCCGCGGGTCGGCTGGCACCAGGGAGCCCCACCACACGCAGCAGCGCGGCTTTCTTCCCCCGGTCAATGTTTAACCAGGGTGTTTATCCAGACTGAAAGAGCTGCAGTGTGAGGGCAGGAGGGGCTCAGGCAGACACAGGGACAGACAAACATCCTTCTGATGCTGTTCCCAGAGCACACCCTGATTTTTTTCCCTGTGTCCCCAAAGTGCTGGCGCCAGCCACAGCTGATAGCGGCCGGGCGAGCACGTGCACGACGTCTGCAGAGCCTTTGGCGGCTCTTGTGGACCAGGAGGTGCCCTGGGCTCCCCCCAGGCTTTTCATCACGCAGGGGTGCGAGCATCTGTGTCCTCGCCAGCTCCAAACCATGGCAATTACCACCCCATTAGGTACAGGCGCCCACAGCATTGGTGCCCCATGCCTGCCCTGCTCCTGAGTGACATCTCCATCCCAATGGGTATGAAGAACCTGGAAAACACGAGGCGGTGTCCTGGCTCTGCGGCAGATCCATGTGCCGGTAAAAACATGGTGCAGACCCATGGCCAGGCCTGATGTAAATTTAATTGAATGGGAATGAGATGTATTTTATGTCCTTAAAGCACATTAAGTGCTTGGAAGTTAATTGGTATTTAATTAGCATAAATTAAGCTCTTTAATAATACTCAGGGAAAAACAACGCAGTATTACAGATGCTTTATTAAAAGTCACCCTGACAAATTAAAAATGAATGTGCTGAACACATCAACAGCAAAACAGGGAAGCACATGCGGCCGCGCATGGGCCATCCCTCACCTCCTGCCCCCCTTGCCTGTGCCCAGGGACCGCGAGCAGCGTCACCGCCCCAGTGGGACTGTGGCCCTTCACCCTCACCCGCTGGGCCCTGGAGCTGGGGTGCAGGAGGAAGCCGGGGCGCAGAAGGGAGCCAGGGTGCAGGAGGGAGCTGGCCCCATGCAGAGGCAGCTGCAGCCAGAAGCGTGTTTCCTGCGGCGCCGCAGGGCCGTGCTTCCTCTCGAAAGGGGAAGGTGGGCGCCCATCATGCTGGAGTGCGGCAGCTGCCTGCAGCCCCGTTCCCACAGAGGTCTGTGCCCCGAGCAGGGGCCGGGGCAGGTTGGGGCCCCCACGGTGGCTCCCCACAGCCCCCAGCTCCCACCAGCACCCACTCCCACGCCCCCCAGGGTCCCTCTGGGGAGGAAGCAGACACTTTGCTCCTTGTTTGGTTTGGCATTTTTTGTGGCGTTGCCATGACAACCGTCCTAGTGACATCTTCATGCTATTTGTCTCCTGTTGGTTGCATCATTTTCCTTCCTGAATGAGCAGCTGCCTGTGCCCCGGCTCACCTGGGGCCCATGCTGCCCACCGCAGGGTACCGCGTCCTCCTGCCTGGCCCCGGGAGAGCAGCGGGCAGAAGGGATGCAGGCAAACACACACACCCCGAGTCAGGGATGCTTTAATTCTGGCATTTCCTCACTTCAGCATCTCTACAGCCTTGTCCTTTTCGAAAAAAGATATATCTTTGTGCGTGTGTGCGTGCATGTGTGGGTCACCTCCCAGGCTGGGAAAAAAAGAAAGCCAGCTGAGAATAGGGAGGTGACATTATGCAGGACTCTGCCAGCCCCACAGGGACATCAGAAAGCCGGGAACATCCTCCCTGCCACAGCAACAGCTTTTCTGCCTCTGCGTGGAGCAGCCCAGGAGGAGGGGTAGGAAGCATTTGCTTTGCCCAGGGGTTTCCTCCGGACCCACTGGCAGCCAGAGCCCTGCACACCGGTCCTGGCCCTGGGAGGGTGCTACTGCTCCTACTTACAGCATCCCGGCCCTTTCCCACTCCTGTCTGCCTCTGCTCTCCAGCCCTTTTTCCAGACTGGTGCCCCAGTGCTGGGCTGGGCAGGGTGGGCAGCCCTGTGCAGGGGCACAGCTCTCCCAGCACAGCCCCTTCCCCAGGGCCAGCCCAGGGGCACCTCAGAGCCACACGTGTAGGGGCTAGGAAAGCAACAGACATTTCCCAAGTTAAAAGTCTGCAAAATTAGGAGTGACTCAACCCAGGTAACTTGAGGGGTTCCCTGCTGGGGCTTGGAGATCTCGCAGTGATACTTGTGTGCCATTTTACTACCCAACAAGCCCTCCAAGCAGTGGGGACAGGGTCCCTATGAATCCTCCCCCCAAGGGAGGCTGGGGAGTCCACACAATGAGTCAGGGCAGAGCTGCCATAGGGGACGGCTACCCGACTGACGTAAAGCTGCTGCGCTGGCTCCTCTCCCCGTGCCCACACAGCTCCATCACTCTCCTTCTGCCAACTCCTCCTGCTTACGGCAGCAGCTCCCTCTGCCAAGGCAGCCCCCTCCCCTCACCCCCCAGCACTCGTCCTCTGGCAGGGGAGGGACAGACCCACCCCGAGCTCTCAGCTGGTGCTTCACCCCGTGGCCCCCTGACACTGAGCGGGGCCAGAAATCAGACTGCCACCAAAGCTCCCTGCTCCCGTCACCCTCCTACGTGGCAGCCTCTGTGGGGCAGGCCACAGGCAAGAGCCTCTTGGCATCGCCCTGGATCTGCACGAGGGACAGGAGCCGACCCACGGCACAAGCTGAGGAACGGGCTGCCATGGAGGAGCACCCTGCCATGCTGGAGCATGGGCTCCCCGCAGGCTGGATGCTGAGGATGGAGCTGGTGGAGAGAGAGCGGAGATGCTCGAATGGGAGAAAAATGCAGGAGCCGGTGTAGGGCAGGGCACAGAGCCTCGCAGGGCCCACCACTGCATTCAGGGCTGGGGAGCTCCTGCAGGTGTGTGCCAGGGCAGAGGGAGCTAGCTGCATCGGGCCTTGGGATTAATACTGTCATGAGGAAGTTAGAAAGCGATTAGTGTCAGCACTGGTGAGCGATGCCATGCGGTCCCCAGGCACAGCTGCTTGACTCAGCTTCTTGCCACCTTAGCAAGATTACAGCAGGCTCCTTACAGGGCATTTGGGAACCGGCAGCTCTCACCACCTGCCCTGGGGAGCTGGAGAGGCTCCTGGAGAGCAGCCCAGCACTGGGCTGCTGAGCATGGGGCAGTGGTACCCACCCCGGAGGGCACAGGGCTCCCTGGCACTGCAGACACCCAGGCACAGCCCTGGTGGGGCGGATGCCATGCATGGCTGATGCCGGGGGAGGCTGGGACCTCAGGGGCACTGGTGTGGGTCAGAGGATGCTCCTGGCAAGCTGGTCCTGCAGCTGTGGCAGGGGCTGGCAGAGCCCTGAGGACCAGGGTGGGAGTGGTGTTGCCCGGCCCTGCAGCCAGCACAGGGCTGCCTGGTTCAGCTGGGCTGCTTTCCATCTTCCCTGCAGCATCAAGTGAACCATCTCCCAAACACAGGCTGCCTGGGAGTCGCAGAGGGGAGGTGGGATGGTGAGGAACAGGGGCAGGGGGCTTCACGCCAGCTGTGCTGAGCCGCACCGGCTGCCCGCGGCAGGTCAGCCACAATGGCACACACGCGGCCCTGCGCCTGGCATCACTTCAGGAGCAGGCGGATGGTCCGGTCGCCAATCAGGAGCCTTTGGGGAGGTAAAAGAGAGAGAAACTCGGGGTTAGTGTTTTTGCCGTTGCAAGCGTGCAACAGAAACCCAGCAACAGCCCAGTGCCAGCCCAAGCCTGGATTCACCCCGCAAGAAGACACAGATGGAGAAAACACGTGGATCTGGAGACAAGTTGGATCTTTGCTGTCGCCCTGTCCTCATCGGAAAGAGAAGGGAAAGGAGTCTCCAACCCTTGGGCATCTCTCTGGAAAAGCAGCTGCTTGCAGCCTTGACCCAGGGAGCAGGGAAGCAGCTGGGCAGCGCGCAGGGCAGAGCCCCCGGGGAGGCGGCAGGGTAGGAAAGGTGGGGGTCAGCCTGCACGGCTCCGCTCTCCTTACCGCTGCGGGTATCACATACCTCACCAGCACGCCGACAAGGAGGGCAGCGACCATGGGCCCTACCCAGTAAACCCAGTGATAGTCCCAGTAGTTTGCTACCACAGCTGGCCCAAAGGCTCTGGCAGGATTCATGCAGGCTCCGGACACGCCACCTCTGAAAGAGGAACAAACCAGCTGCGTCAGCCCTGCGGGACACTAGGCTGGCACTTGTCTTCCTTGCTGCTGGGACAGGGGGATGCATGGGGTGGAGAGGGGGTGCTGGGTGATGGGCAGCAGCGTACCCCTCCTGGGGCTCCTTGCTGGGCGTCTGGCCCTGCTCTGGGTGGGCGGCAGGCTTGGACCACCGCGGCCCCCATCCAGGCACGGCTGCTCGGTGCCCGAGGACAGTTTGCCCTGGCAGCGTAAGGAAGCCCAGACCCGAGCAGCTGCTCTGCTGCAGCACCGGGACGAGCTTGGCCCTGGCAGCCCTGTGGCGGCTGCTCGCCGGCAGGCACCTGCCTCTACTCACGAGTGTTTGCAAGCTATCGGGGAAAACCTGGTGCGGGGTGGAAGCATGAGTGCCGAGTCTATTTTGGGGCTTACCGGGAGCTGGGCTTTTAAACAGGGAAAGCTCCGCACCACGCGTAGGTAGCGGAGCGGGGCAGGAGAGACAATAGCATTTACAGATTAAAGAAAACTGCAACAGATAAATATTTGCACACGAGGTTTATGCAGTGTTTAAATAAGAGCTCTGAATCCCGCTAGAGGGGGCACTGCCTTAACTAAACAACCCATTAACATTCATAATTGCGTGCACTTGTTATCTGCTTGCAGTGGCACAAGACCCAGGCTGCTCGCCCGGAACGCCTGCCTGCGCCGAGGCTGAGCTTGGCAGCATTTCCAGCAGCCGTGAGGATACACGGCGAGGAACGGCTGCAGATAAACCTTCTCCTGTTTGCTCAGGGCTTCCTACAACAAACACCACCCGTGCAGCCTTTCGGTTTTATCAGCCCATAAGGTACTTGTAAAAGCTGCTCCGGCTGAGGTGCCACGCGCTGGGCTCGAGCCGCCAGCCTCTCCTGCACCCGGCCGGGCTGTGCCCAGCAGCTCTCCCCAAAAACATCAGGGGGCCAGGGGGCTCCTTCACTGGCCTCTGCAGCGGGCTCAGCTCTCCTCAATTGCCCTGGCCAGCAAGTCCTGTGCTGTGCTGCGCTGCGAGGGGGCACATCCCACCCCATCCCATCCCACCCCATCCCAGGCATGGGGACTCTCCCCGCCCTGGTGCAGGATGCAGCGGCCACAGCGCTGGCCAGGGAGGGAGCAGGGGAGCCCTGATGCGGGGAGCCAGTGCTTAGAGCTGCCCCCCGGTCTCTGCTCAGCCAGCACCGCAGGGAGCTCTGAGCACCAGCTCCATGCCCGCAGCCTCTGGTCCCATCCTGACCCCCTGCTCGAGGCACCCTGCCCGGTGACAGCGGCTGCTGGGGCGGATGGCGCTGGCTGGCTGGTGGGAACATGCACTGGGAGAGGACTCGCAAGCTCACCCTGCCAAGATGTCAACCGTGACTGTGAGGCCGATGCAGAAAGGCGCCAGCGGGGTCTTGGTCTTCCCATTGATGGCACCCATGCAGACTGCGAGGACCAGGAAGGTGGTCATGACGATCTCGCCCACCAGGACGGAGGGGATCTGCTCGTCGGCCACGATGCTGCTGAAGGATCCTCCGCTGGCATTCACGTACCGCTCGCTCGCTGCCACGGCCTGTGCGGGGGGAGCCCTGTTTTAGCCATCCACGCTCCATATTGTGGGCTTTAACAGGCATATGTGCTCACTGTCAGGACAGCGTGGGCGGGCGTAGTATCAGGTTAAAGAGGAGCTAATCTCATCACTTTCCTCCTGAAAGCCAGCCCTAAGCCCTGGCAAACATAAACTCATTAGTGAAGGCTCTTAGCGTCTCCCAAGATAATGAGCCAGCCACTGCTCTCCCGGCGGGATGAGCCTCACCCGGCGGCCCCGGGGTTTGCAGCAGCCACATAGCACGGTGCTGCTGGGTGCAGGCTGCCTGGACACTGGGAACATAAATTAACCTTACAGCACAGTGCCATAAGTAGAACCGCAGGCAAACACCATGCGTGACAATGGCTGGAGCTGCAGAGGTACCGTGCATCATTCTGTGCCTGATTAGCACACCATAGCAAGCCTCTGGAGAACAGCTGCCATCGAGAATTAATTAGCCAGGCCCCAGAGCAGCGTGCAGAGGCGGCACCCCCACATCTGCGCGGCACTGCCACCCCCGAGCCTGCAGCGGGGGCGAGTTGTCCAAGTCCTGCAGTCAGACTGTGAAAGACCTGGGAGGAGGAACCAGGCACCCTGGCCTTGAGCGCCAGACAAGCCCCACACCCATGCAGCAAACCTCTGAGCTGTATCACCTTGTGAGAAATCGGCACTCTTAATTACATGCAGAACCGAGGCACCCAGTCCCCCTCGCCCTCCCCATCATGCACGCTGCTGCTGGAGCCTCCGGGGCTGGGCAGCAGGTTGGGGCCGGCCAGGCCAGCTCTGGCAGAGCAGGGGGAATCCCTGCACCCCAGCGTTAGCCCTGGTTAAAGAGACTCCCTGGGTGTCTGTACCTTTGCCAGGCCAGCTCCTATCATCCCTCCGCAGAGCTGGGAGACCCAGTAAGGAATGAGCATCGTGATGTTCAGCCCGCCGATCAACCACACGCCCAAGGACACGGCGGGGTTGAAGTGGCCTCCGCTGCAAAGGAGAGAGGAGCATCAGTGAGGGGTTCATCCCCAGGGTGGGGTTCACCCCCAGCACAGGGTTGCCTCCTGGGGCTCGAGTGCTGCGCTTGCCATGGGCTGGAGCCACAAATGCTTTTTCAGTCGTTCCCGTGAGAAGGTGCTATGCACTGCAGAAGAGCAGAATCCAGCCATTTCCTTTCTCTGCAGTTACTGCTTCAAAGCTGCAGCATCTTCATGCTGGATACCCAACCCCTCCTACGGTGCTGGCAGGGGCAGGAGCTGTCGTGGTGCAGTCTGAGGGACAGGGTTTGCGGCTGGGTCTCTGGAGACCCCCAGGTGCTTCCAGGAGCTGCCACAGCACTGCCAGGGGAGGTGCGGGGAGAAGGGGTCTCTCCCGGTGCTGCAGGGTGCTGCAGGCTGTGGAGTGCACTGCAGCCCTGCCCAAGGCCCTGGTACAGGGGGGGTTACACCGCTGTCCCCCCCCACAAGAGCTTTGCCTGTGGCAGCAGCACAGCCCGGCCACCAGCGCTCTCTGGAGCAGCTACTCTGGGGGCAAAGACTCAGGGTAGAAAGTCATTCCCCTTTATGTACTGATGGCAGCCATCCCTGCTGCTCGGGGGGGTAGGAGACACACAGACAGAGCTGGTACCCAGCCGGGCAGGACACACGTCCCCCAGGGAGGCAGGGAACGGGACAAGCGCTGTCGGGCAGGGCTGAGGCCACCTCCCGGCCACACCAGCACTGCCGGACTCTGCTGGGATTTTCAGGGTTTATCTCCCTCTGCTTGATGCAAATGCAAAGGCACACATGTCTCCCCGCATCTCTGCGCGCGGCCCACCATGGCCCCGGGAAGGGCTGGCAGCAGCCAGTGCTCACCTCGTTACAGGACCTAAATCATTCATCTTGAAGACCACACACAAGACTACGCAAACTCAGATACCTTCTAATTAAAACAGATTACCACGGGACACGCGTTAATGAACAAGTTTCATAACCAATCAGCGCTAATAATAATTGCTAGCGAAGGCGATGAGTCAGAGTGTCTAGGAACTATAACTACATCTTATTCTTCAGCTGTAATTAAAGACCTATCATATGAGAGCAAGAAGTTGTGGTGTTTAGGCTAGCAAACATGTTGGCTGGACGGAGCTCTGGCTGTAAATGCCCCTGAGAAGGGTGGGAGCCTGGGAGTTAAAGGAGGACCTGTCTGCAAATAAATCCCGGCTGGAGCACCCACCTGCCCGCAGCATGGACCGCAGCCCAGCCAGTGAGCACTCATCCCGAGTCAGGCTCCTCTCCAGCCTCCCTGGACACAAATCTCTAAAACCTGACTTTAGGCTAAAACATCTCCCTGCACAGGACCCTGAGCTGGCTCCTCCTGGCTTCAGAGCTAACAGGGGACTCCTGGGAAGCCTCTGCAGCCCCTCATCACAAAGCCCCCCCCGTGCTGCTCCCCTGGCCTGTGCCTTCACTGTGCCAAGGGTTTGGGGTGCAGCGGGCATCCAGCTCAGCTCTGCTGGCACATGCACCCCAGGTCACCGAGTCCCAATTGCACAAGCCTCACCCTGCGGCATTATCCCTCCTAATCAGGTGCTGATAAATTATCAGTTCATTTGCTCTGGACTCCAGGGCTCACACGCGAGCCTGGCCAAGGCACCCTCCCTGGGGGAGGTCTGTGTCCCAGCCCGGCGTGCCGGGGAGGGGGGACAGCCCGGAGCCACCCCGTCCCTGGGCTGCGCAGAGTCGATCAGAGAGGAGGGAATGAAACTCCACAGGGACTGTTTCAGCTTCTGCCATCAGGATAAATCTATATCTTAGCGTCAGACAACACCATTTTCAACAAGCAGGTTTGTCTAAATGTTGCTTTTGAGGAATTGAAACCATTTGTAAATGGAATCCAGATTTTTCACCTGAAAATACACAGGGGAGTAGCATACTCAGGTCAAAATGTTTCATTCTGACATCCTTTTAAAAGGAAACATCTCAGCTTTCCAAAGGAATGCTTTGGTTTCAGCTTTGACCATTTTTATTAAAAGGGGCTAAAAATAAAGTGTTGCAATCAAAAGCCAAGTGAACTCCCCCAAACCCAAGGCGTTATGGATGACCAGCACCTGAGCAGCCATGCCATTAACCGAGAAGCTTGATGGCAATGCAGCGTTGCTGTGGTCACCAATATTTGGGCAGGAAAGATCCTAAAGGCAGCGTGTGGGGAAACATGAACATCTCCTCCTGTCCACGCGCGGAAGCCATGCAGGTGCTGCAGCAGGGACCGTGCTGCCCCAGTGGGGGGTTGCAGAGGAGGTGGGGGGGAGCACGCGCAGCCCCGGGTGCTGGCCCCCCCTTACCTGATGTCTCCCAGGATGGCGATGGTGAGCCCCAGGGCCAGCCCGTGTGCCAGGGCAGGCTGCAGCCTCCCCGTGCCCTCCGCATCCTCGACCACGGAGAGGCAGCCGATGAAGATGAAGAGCGTGCTGCCCAGCAGTTCGGCCACGCAGGGCTGGACGTAGCGCTCGTACCAGTGAGGCTGTGAGGACCTGGACTTCATGTCGATGTCCACCATCGCTTCCTTCGCTGAGGGGTGACCACACTTGTCAGTGGCCATGAGCAGGGCTGGAACAAAGCAGGCAGAGCCCTGGTGGCAGCCAGTCCCGTGGGCACGACCAAGGAGATGCTGTGGACCAGAGGGCTAAGGAAAGTGGAAACACAGGCTGCCCGCTCAGGTCTCTGAGGGGTCCTGGTGCAGGGACGAGGACCCTGGAGGAGCACCTTGCTTGTCCCACTGAATGGCTGGCAGGCTCCCCTTGACCTGTATGAAGAGGTAGTAGATGGGAGGCTCTAAAAATGCATTGGATTTGCATTGCTAAAAAAAAAAAAAAAGGGCAATAAAAGCTGATAGGCCAGCCCCCAGGAATATAAAAGCTCTTTATCACTGCCATACCTTGGTTCAAGGCTTTCGGTTTTTTTCCCGTGTTTTTTTTGTTGTTGTTGTTATTGTTGTTTTAGGGTTTTCTGCCAAGACTCAGGATATGATTCCTTTCATGTAGATACCCGGAGTGCCAGCACCTGCACGAAGCCCAGCTGGCCTGCTTCACTGGGTGGCTTTTACCTGCTTGTGCTGCCAAGAGGTAGCACGTGCCAGAAGGACCACAACATGGGGTGCGTGAGGGCATGCACGGATCCAGCAGCACCCTGGGAAATGGCTTACATAGCTCTGGGGAGGGAAAAACCACTCCTTGTGAAAAATCAATCCTGGCCAAGGCTTAGCTCTCTGTAACTAAGTCTAAGCCCAGGTGTAACACAAGAGACCAGAGCCCTTCCTGGCACAGTGTAATCAAGAGCTCCGAAACATGTGTGGAAGGGGATTCACGAGGAGCAAGGAGGAAGGCTGCACCTTGGGAAAGGGCATTGAGTCACCACTCTGACTTGCAGAGAGGCAAACTGAAGCCCCTTGGAGCAAGCCCAGGACTCAGAGCGGTGTCTGGGGTTAGGTGTGGAGGGCAGATGCCTCCTTCAAAAACTGCCAGACATTGGTACCTTTATACATAGCAAACATGGGATTTACTTTGTGTTACTACAGTAACACTTAAGGGGTTTTAAATCCTTAAAGACAGCATCAGCACAGAGAGACTTATCACTGAACCTCTTCCTACAGACCCCAGAGAGCAGGTAAAGTGACCAATTTGCTTCGAGTTACCAAAGGAGCCTGCCTGAACCACATTCAAAGCCAATTCCTCTAAACCTCAGCCCACGTCCTGCCCAGAGCTCCTAAAGCAAGATCAGCCGGCTCTGATGGTCTGCATCCCCCTTGCACTGCTCTCAAATAAAAGATTGCTGGCGAGGGTGCCTACAGATCCACCAGCAGCTTTGAAAGCTGATGTTGATCCAATACTTAAACAAAACCTCCCCAAACCCCTGCTGCACCCCGTAAGGGATCACCGCCTGGAAAGCCACATTCAAGCCACAGCTGAGGCTGTGGAGCTGCAGCCGGCAGGCGAGAGGGGACAGCCAGGAGGCTGCAGCCTGGCAGGGGACACTGGCACCACCACACCGTCCATGCAGTGATGGGCACAGCAGAAATTGCCCTGGCAATGTAAGCACATGGGTCTCTGCAGCGCAGCTTGCACCAAGCAGCAGGAGCGCGCCTGCCGTCTGAGCGGGGATGCAACCCACCCGCTGCGGCATTGCACCTCCTTGAGCAATCGCCTGCAGCATTGCATGTTTGTGGTGGGTAATTAAGGATTGGGGTTTATAGATATTTTTTTCCCTCTCGTAAGCAAGGGTAAAGAACGCCACAGATGTTTTATGATGTTTTCACAAGACACTGGGGATGGGAAGGAAATTTCCACTTGCCTGTCCCAGGGAGGGCTGTTGCTGGCCACACGCCAGACAAGGGTCAGGCCAGAGCTACAAAGGAATCCCAGTTCAGGCACCTCTAAATGAGCCTCTGTCAACTCGTTTCCCCTCGCAAGAGCTTGTTTTCTACAGACAAAAGGTCTTGGCAGCAGGTTATAGAAATCACTGGCACATGGAGAGCGAGTGGTGGGGTTGGCTGGTCTTTGGGGCTCCTTTTTGAACCCCCTGCATGGACCTGTGGAACAGGAAAATCCTTGACTCGATCTCATCAGCTCACAGAGCACGGTGACCTCAAGCAGGTTTCCAACAGGTACCTCGAATCCATCTGCCACCACGCCTCCCAGCGCAACCAGACAAGGGTTTCATTGGGAAGGATTTTAACTTGGGCAAAAGGAATCCATATTTCATTTATTTTTCGGGGTGTTTATTATGAGAGATAAATGTAACACATATCCAGATTTCATCTGGTGCTTCTTACCAGCAGCTCTCAAAGTGCTGTACAAATGATGCTGGCATCGCATCGGTGCACCAGGAGGCAGCTGAGCTGCCCCAGGTGGCCGGCAGCGCCGGGCAGTGTGGGCAAGCCCTGGGAGCCAGGCCCTGGCTCTGCCGCTCCTGGGCCAGGGCAGAGGCAGCAGAATGACCGCTTCCAGACACTGCTGCTGCATACACATGGTGCAGGAACGCTGCCGATGGCGATGCCATCACGCTTGGACCGCGGCCATACAGGCTGCCGCAGATGTCTCCCAGCGGAGCGATGGCTTCAGAGCACTGGAAGGTCACAGCCCAAAAGTGAAGATTAACTCTGCGTCCTTGGCTTTTAAACATTTACCATTATTGTTTGGGGAGCAGGGATGTTTGCCTGAGCCTTCTAGAGGAAATGCTCCATGTTCAGGCAACAAAGGCATTAATTATTACTAAGCACAGGACTGAAACAACAAAACAGAAGTGTGATCTTGAGGGAACTTGTTTCCCCCATTGGTAGGAGCTCCAGCCAAGCGGCTCCGCACCAAGTGCCAGCCAGCACTGCCTGGGCATCCCATGTCTGCCACACGGGACTGACGGAAAAATCACTGGAGGAAATGGGCTTGGGAAATTTCAGCACTGTGCAAAACCCTGACTGATTTGTTTTGGAAGACTGGGGAAAAGGAAAGGTTTTTTGCAGGGCCACGGCTGATGTGCCACTGGCAGAACAGGTCGGTTGGCAGTTTCTTGCCTTTCTTCCTGGGGTCCAGGGAATGCTGCTGTTCTCTAACCACTGCCTCGGTGTAAGGATGGCTACAAGGGAAAATAATGCTCCCCACGTGTAATTCAAGTTAACGTTAAAAACAGGAACAGAACCCAAACAATAAAATAACGATGATTTTTTCAGCACCTGTCAGCTGTGGCTTCTAAAGCGCTCTCAAGTGCATAAATCCTACCTAAACCTCCTGACGGACAAATGAGGCCAAGCGATCACTTGGCTCATCCCCAAATCATCTCTGGCTCCATGTAACAGCATGCAGCAAAGAGGCAGAACCGGACCTGGCAGTGTGGGAGGGCAGGCGGGCAAAATACAAACTAGCCACGTAGGAATTATCTGAAGTTTTCAGCTGCACTACACTGAGAATTGCCAGAAGAGTGTACAAGAGAAAGGGACGCAGCATTGTTCAGCGTGGTCAGAAAGTCACACCACTGGCAAGATGACCATGGGCAAAGCAAGGAACTCTGGACTGAGGGGTCCACCGAGGCTCGAAGGGAACAGCATCATCTCAGCGCGCTTGGGGCTGCCTGGACTCTCCCATGCAGTCAAAGGTTTACAGCAGCAATACACGTGATCTATATTTATCATCCTGAATTTGCAGAGGTGGTGATGGATTTCTCTTATGTTTACCCTGAACTGTGACTTTCCTGCACTTACAACTCTTGAGCGTAATACATTTTCCATAACACATAATAAGTGATTGCTACAGACCCAATTTAAGCTACATCTCAATCCAAGATTCCTCCTATGTCATTCTGAGAAGAGGCTGCTCCAGCACCTGTTTTTTGTTTAGAGATGCCACTAACGTGCAAAGAAAAGCACCCTGCTCTTAGCACCCTTTGCCCCTCACAGATAAGATTAAATACTTGGCACTAAGATTTGCTCAGTAAGCTTCATAGAAACTATGCTTGTGGGAAAAGGCGTGGGGATGAGAACAGATAAATCTGTTCATATTAGCAGACGCTTATTTTTGTCCTTGTTTGTGCTTGCACCAATTTGCTAAATAAGTGACAACAGCAACTGTGTCAATTAGCAGAGGAAATGGTGGTACAAAACAAGCAACAGCTTCAAAAGATTCTTTTTAGGAACCACAGAGAACATTTCCCATGTCCATCTACCTGGATAGAAAAATCAGAACACCTCTACTTTATCCAGCCCCCGGCAATGTTTCATTCTGTTTCTCCCTGCTTCATCATGCAGACCTGCAACCTTTCGTTTGCTTTTCTATAGGAAGCACAGCACCCAAACTCAGCCACCCAAACTCAACAAAGCACTTAAGCAAGCACTTCAGGACATGCTCAAGTGCCATTAACATTTAACAATGCTTAAGTGCAGGACCTGAGCATATGTGGAGTCTCTGTTGAATCAGTGCAGCTACATTTTATAGGACAGACTTCTGACTGGATGTCTATAAAAAAGTTACAACAAATATTTCAGTGCTGCACAATGGTGTTGCTGCAAGGAAAGACCCCAGCATAGCCAGCATCCGTGGTCAGCTCTTTTAAAAACCAATAAAGAAGGCAAAGGCAACTCATTTGACACTGCCTTATCTTTACAGTATTTATCTTGGAGACTGATAGTCTTAATGATTACACAACTGTTACTGAATGAGAGCTTGCAGAATTATTTGCAGCTCGTAGCAGTAACACAGGTTAGCTGACCTCTGCCCATCTATAGATCCTATCTTGCATAATAGTTTTACTTCAAATGGCTACCGTAATGCTCGAGTGCAGATGGAATTTTCCAAGGGTTATTAATACAGACTTACCGTTGTCTGTTGGAAAACAGGGACAGATTTGGGTCAGTTCTGCACACACAGAGTAGACTGGTTTTTGAGAAGGGAAAATAACCAGTAGGATGAAGCCACACTTAGACCTTAATTCTGGTATTTAACATTAAAATCCACCAAGCTCTCAAAGAAGGGATGGATGCTCCTAGTCCCATGCAGCACACACATGTGCACATCTTCCCTGCAATTACCTAACACTTGGCTCCCCACAAATATCCTGTAAGGCCGACTACAACGGAGCGTTTCCGTCCTCAATAACCGCGTTTCCCTGTACGCCAGCAGCACAGAGACCTGAAAAATCCTGTAAGCACAAAATGAGGAACTGGTAACTCTTCAGAGAAGCTTGAAACACTATGTGCTAAGCTAACAACTGCTTTTCATTCGGTTCCTAGAGCTGGATAATCCCTATAAGGAACTAAATAATTTCATTTTCTAGAAAGGGACTTCTTTTATCCATCTTTTAAGAGTGCATAGGCAATGCTCAGGCATGGGTCACTTGGCTGGAAGACAGGCACAGCAAAGTGTAATCGCCTAAACCGTGGTTGAAGCTTGGACAGAGTGACGATCAACATCCAAGACTCAGCATGGAGCAGATACGAGGATTTTCTTGTACCTGTCAGGAACAATTTGTGACAGGCATCTCAAAGGCAGGCAAGGACCACGTGCTCCGACTCCCTCGGTTTGCCATGGCAACTGGACTCAGCATCCTCATTGTGCAAATGCTTCACAACCACAGACACAGGGAGAAGCAAAGAGGATTAACAGCATCTTGCTTCAAGAATGGCAAGCATGACCAGACACAATTCCTCTGGCTGCCCCTTCCTGCTACCCACATTCCCTGGTAGAGCTCCTTCAGCAGGACCTTCATCCCCCTCCACACACCCCGCAGCCCAGACGCCGGGGCTGCCAGGTCAGTCTCCTTTCAAAGCCCCATGTAGGGCCGCAGCCAGCCTGGTTCTCGTCCTCACTGGAGGTCCCATGTCACCTCCCCTCTCTGAATACATGGCACACGGGAGGGACAGCCTGACTACCCAGCCTGCAGTTGAAACAGAGAGGGAGGACAGGGGGCAGATGCAACTTTTCAGGTGCTCCACAACCCATTAGCAACAGAGTGAGGAACAACATCACAGGCTCCTCGCCATAGGAGACTTGCAGAACTTTTCCTATTGATGACATCAAATCTCCTGCTGTTACTAGATTTACAGACATCGAAACTATATTCAGTAGGAAAGAGGAAACTATTTCAAGTACTTTTAAGTGATCTTCAACAAAACGACACAGGTGTGGCTATGACATGGAGATCAGAGCTAAATTCAGGGCTGATACGAGATATCCCAGTGGCAAAGATGACAGTGAAGTGCCCTTATCTAGAGGCGGGTACCAGCCAGGTCTGGCTCTCAGCCTCTTCAGCCAGCACCAAGAGTCGCAGGCAGTGACTCCGCCGCAGACACCGGCCAGCGAGCTCCTGCAGGCAGGGCCAGGCAAAACCCTTCAAGCATCAGGGGAAGCTGCCAGCAGGGCAGGAGGTTGCAAAGGGAACGACTGAGCTCCTGCACTGTAGTTGGCTTGCTAGGGCAATGCAGCCGATTCTTACCTTGCAGCTCGCTCAAGCTTAAATGATTTTTTTTTTTCCTCCTTTAAACAAACCATTTGCAGGGATGAATATTGTTGTACTGTCAGTACCAATAACCCGGGCAAAAGGCTGGGCTGGGAGCAGAAGACAGAGAGGCAGAGATTCACCGTGCAGCTCAAGGGAGCCACTGCTGACAAGCAGAGTCACACAAACCACAGCAAGCAGCTGCAGAAGGCAAAGGCCCTCTCTCCTGGCTAGAAAGCGTTTCTCAGCCCTTTTCAGCTAGTGGCTTTCCAGCAAAGTAGCATTGTTTCAGCAGCACTAGGTACTCTCCAAACCCAAATATTCCCTGAAGAGAGGTGAAAGATTTATTTATTTTAGTTAGCGTAATCATGAGAGCTAGACTGCCCACACCCATCCTCCCTCCACAAGCTCCCAAGGTATCACAAATTCCTTTGATCCTCTTGTAACCCTGCAGCACAAGGTAACCTACTTTCTTCACCACTGCTGGCAACTGAGCTAGAAGAGACTCTTGAAGAGCTCTTGCAGGAATGATGTCCCTTCTCCTAGCTGGATGCTGGACCACTTAGCTGAACCACTGCAAGATGGGAAGTCAGACTCATCTAGACAAAGATCGAACAGGGCACCATCATGCCTTTCATCCCACGGCACCAGCTCTATCCCTATGCTGCATTCTTCAGTGCTTCCCTCAGATGAACAAATTACACAGGGACCTAAAATAGAAATTGATGAGCAGAAATTCCACCAACATCTGCCTCATGCTAGCAGAGACATCATTTCCAAACAGAGAGAGGATTAAACTATGAGAAATAAGATGACAAAAAAAGACTAACTGATAGAGAACAGGACCTTCTTCTGTAGTGAGCTGCATTCAAAGCCCGTTTATATGAAAAATGCAACAGCTCGGTGGTTGCACCTTAGATGTCGACCATTTCAACGGGAGCACATTTGTTTGTTCCAGAGGAGGCAACACTTCAGCTTGGCTCTCACTCATAAAGATATGTTACAAGTGGCTCAAGGAATATGCTCTCAAAGGGGGTCTTGCCAAAATTAAATTGATAGTAGAGACGCGGCTTTTATGCTACTATGCATTTGTTCATTTTATTCAAAAGAAATCAGCAGGATAGTCTTGTTGCCACAGAGCGAGCATTAGTCACTGCACAAGAAGATTCCTGCAGTGCAGACGGTGTTATAGGGCTTTTGGTTTGTTGGTGTTTTGGGTTTTTTTAATCCCTGATTCTTACTAACAGAGAGATTAACTGTCAGGTAACCTGTCAAACTTAGCTATGAGCAGATTTGTGACACTACACATTGTCTTGTTTCCCCCATCTTCGTATTTAAGCTCCTTTGACTCAGCTGTTTCAGATACTTTTTGCATGTTAATTCAAATCAAGAGGTTTTTCAGGATAGACACCATCTCTCACTGGGTGCTTGTGCAGCACCCAGCACAGGTAATACTAATGCCAGCAAGTCAGATCAGATCCATTTGTGGATGGAGATCAAGGAGCAGAACATCAAAGGGTACTGCAGGCAGAATCAGATACCTTGTCAAAGCCGTACCGAGGACTCCCCAATACTGAGAAGTTAGTCATCCATTAATAAGTTCTTACTCCATAAACCACAAGGACAAAAATTGCATCTATATGAATACAAAAGCTAGTAGGAACTAGCTTTTATATACACTAGAATGAGAATTTTGAGAGATCATCAGAGAGATTCAAGGACAGTTAGGTATGCGACGTGGCTGGAAGGGAGGCGAGATCTGACGCGGGGTGGCTGGAGAGCAACGGCACGGCAGTCACCACCATGCTTTGTTCCAACGGGATCCCCTGCCAGCCATCCGCAGGGATGCAGATTCAACGCAGCTCATTTCCAAATGACAGAAACGCCTCTACAATAGGCTTAACACACAGTGAGGACAGAGCAGGTATAAGCCTGCTCCCAAATGACACCGATTCTGCTGATTAAATGAAAGCATCAAACTCCATTATCTCAGTTCACCCGAAGCAAAAGGAATCTCAAATACAGCACCAGCTGGTGGGACAACAGGTCCCAGCTCAACCACATTCCCCAAGTGCCACAGTTCACTCTAAAGGAGGAAGAAGTCAAACATTTACTGTTGTCCATCTCAGGAGCACCTTACTGTTTCTTAAAAACGGAAACAAACCAATCAAGTACCCAACCTCTAGTCACACTTTCATAACATCTCTTCTTTGATCTAGCAACCGAGTTTGCAAGACAGCACACACACCCCACAGGAGCAAAGCTCTCATGTGAGTCAGAGCATCTGTAGGTGGGAGGCCCTCGTACGCTATAAGCTCATTAAAAGCAAGAAAAGCAACTTAATGGTTCACAGCATGATCCAAGATACAGTACTGATGAAGTCCAAAACAGTTTGAAGATGGCAGCATCCAAATAAAAGACTTACCAGGATTTAGACTTGGGAAATAGGCTTTGGGTAAAGGCAAAGGGCTGGGTGGGGGCAAAGGGACATGAAGACAAGACAAGCACCTCAGAATCCCAGCCTAAATATGCAGCTGTAATATAGCAGTTCTTTTAGAAAGTGATTTAATTTCTCCTCAAATGTAGAACAACAACAACAACAAAACCAAACAAACAAACCAAAACCCAACAACAACCCAGTCCAGACCAACTGTCAGTTAAGAGATCATGTGTTATAAAGCCATCACAATTTAGGATGGCTCAAGGCCTGGATTAGCAAAGAAGTTAAAAAGATCACAACTAAGTAGATTTTCAGAGTAACCATGCTTTAGATATCAATAACCAAGCTTCTGGGCAGCATGAAACCATGTTAGCAGAATTGAGAAGTAAACTTTTACTAGCCTGTGGCTCAGTCAGTAGAATCAGACCCATCTTTCCATCAAAACTTAGGCTGGTTTCATGGACAGCACATCCATAATAAAAACCTTCTGTTCCAACTGATAGTGACTAACAGCAAAAGAGGAGAAAAAAATGTTGCAAATAGAGCAGAGCTGACTGAGATTCTTGAGTTGGTTTACCTTTTCTCAAGCCCCTGTCTCAGCCTAGGAAGAGACTGTTGCCATTTTTGCAGTGTCACATTAAAGTTCACAAGCCCTTTCAGTTGTCAAGCTCTGCCTCCTAAACAAAACCAGGATGGTACAGAGGGAGGACAAACGTATGTTTCTGTAAGGAACCTTTTCAGTTTTTATGCTCTGAATAGGGACTGCAGATACAAATCTGCACTCGCAGTGTTTCAAATGAAGTTTTACCCATTTAATTTTGCCCTTGTGACCCTGATACTCCTGTCCTCCAGCGGTTATCAGAGTTGTCTTTGCTCAAACCTAAGGTTCCAGATCTTTAGAGGTGTTTCTTGCACTGACCTTCTGAAGGGGCAGACACCAAGAAAGTAGTTGCATACTGGTATTCTTCTTTATGCCAGCTGAATATCTACTCTTTACACAGCTACATAGGTTAACTCAGGAGAAACTGTACACTGAAGATGGGCAAGGAGGCATGATGCTTTTTTCTTCTTCCAGGTCTCTTGCATAAATGTTATGTTTAGCTAGGCAGTAAGTTTGGAGGACTCAGAGGTCTAATTAAGACAGATTCATAGATCCTTGTTGAATTTAGCTCCTTGGGTTCATGTTAGGGTAAGACACAGCAATTGCACAGTGGGTATGAAAAAAATACTCAAAAACTCTAAGTAACAACAGCGTGAAATCAGAAGGCAAAACCCAGGAGCTGCAGGCCATTAAATGCAGCAGGCTAACTGCCCCTCCTTCCCAAGAAGCAGAAAGGCTCACCTGCAAGTCTACTTCCCCATCTAGACAGTAGGCAACTGCCGTGGGAAACCACCCAGTAGCAAACCCTACAGCCCCTGGTTACAGCTGCTGCGCTCAAGAAGGAACTTTGATGGTAAGGTGAAAAAATGGGACATGCCCTTCTGGTCTCCTGCATCTGCAGAGAGAAAGGGTCAACACTAATGCAGGCACAGCTTGCACATGCTTCTTAATAGAAGAGGGGTACAGATAAGCCCAAACATCTAAAACGTGCAGGTGTAAGCATACCATTGATATTGTTATCTAGGAAGCAAAGGTTATAAGCTCCTTTCATAATTGCACAAAGAGTCCATCCCTTCCCTTTGGGGGCAGAGCTATGTGAACACCTTGCAAAGACTGAGCAGAGCATTAACGAAATATTGTATTTCTGTGCCTCGTCATTTAAGAAATCAGCTTGACACAAACATAACAGGAGGTGGCCTGTAGCTACCAGTGACTAAAATCGGTGACTGAGAGAGAAGAGGGTAGTGAAGGGAAGGCCATTTCTTTTTACTACTTCTGTTCCTCTGAAATTATGACTGTCACTTCTAAGAACCATTTACTTTTTCTGGTATCTCAGTAACCTCCTTCCCTACATCTCCAGTCCAAGCCCATGTCAACTATTTCCAAAGCCAGGTATTCTTACAGTACAGAAAGTCACATACAGTATGAAAATGGTTGCTTATGCTTGCAACTGCTTTAAAAAAATACTCTTGGTGAGGCATTTGGTGAGAGAGGAAAAATGTAGTCACTAAATCCACTATAAATAGGTAATTTCTAATGAGTAAGACACTAGTCAAATTATAAATACTAAACATTTATTATTTTTCTCATAGGAAGGTTGCAAGATTCCATTTCAAACAACAGGGCAAGGTCTTTTGTTGCTGTTGGGATTTTGTTTGTTTCTTTTAAGGGGAAAGAAAGAAGAATGAGAAACTGGTGTAAAGACACTACCAGAAGCAGTGCAAATTTAGATTAATTTCTTTCTTACCTTTACCATCCCAGTGCTGAACTGCCAAGCTAAGCACTTCCCAGTTAAATAAAGTCTACTTTAACATCATCCAGTTTCTTGTACCTCACCAAACAAGAATCACGGCCCCCCCTTCTTCTTTCACCTTTCCCCTACAAGAACATACCCAGTATAGTGACAGCCTTGTATCGACAGTAAAGCCTGGAGAAAGCTAACATGGTGATGCTTCATAAAAACTAAACCTGAACAGAATGAAAATTAACAAAATGTAACCTTCATGATCAGCCGTGCACAGTGCAGAGATATCCAATAATGCAGCTCACCAGCATTAATTTTCCAGCTTCCTGTCACAAATACATTTTACACGTCCACAAAAAGACAAGAGGAAAATCGTACAATCTGAGAACACTTTACTTTCAGTTTTAAACTAAGGAAGGCAAGCTTTTAAACAGGAATTACTGACATCTTATGGAAGTCCGTCATTATATATCTGGAAATAGGAGGCAAGTCTTGCCTCATTACAATCGCTCACAATGGGCAAAAAAGATTCCTTAGAACTACCAAAAGCCAACAGGACAGTCGACATCAGCAGCGCTCGGTGCCTTCTGTACTGGCGCCACGTACACAGATGCGCAGACTGAAGTTGGCACATGCAAAGTCCCATCATTGCTGTGATCTCGTCTCAAGTAGAAGGCAGTCGCTGTGGCTTCTGGGCCCGCAGCTTCCCTTGAGCAAATACATTAGAATGTGATGTTTGCAAGACCTATTTGAAAAGAAAGGAGGGGGGGGGGAGAAACAAGTGTTTATTCTTATACTACCTGTACTTCACTACTATTAGGACAGTCAGACAGAGGAAGAAGGATGCTTTGAGAATTTTTTTTTTTTTTTTTAAACTTAAACGTAAAGGATTTAGTGGCAGGAAAGGAAATAAGGAAATGTGTTGATCTGTACTTTTTTAACCCTTTTTTGATTGTGACACAGCGGTTAATTTGAATAAGCCAATCTGAAGGAGTACTGAAGTTATTCATGGCAGAAGGAACAACACAGAGGCTGCTGATGAACTAAGGGTCTGCCCATGAAATTAAAAAGAGAAAGCTAGGGAAAGTACCATTAATGAGGGCAGTAAATTCACAGTGGATCAAGAAAAACTGCTTTAGATTAAGGTATATCCATGCATTAGACACTTGATTATCTCCTCTGAGATTCATCTTCTTTGACTTTTAAGATATGCTGCATCATTTAACATCAGTACCCAAAAATTGTTCTAAGTACTTCACTAACCACAGCAAAGAATAATGCCAGAGATCCCAGGAATATCGGCTACTATGAATAGCTGAACTTTTTGGCCTTAGCTCCTCTAGAAATAAGTTCTGTATTACAGTCATCACTTTTAGCCATAAGAAATCAAACGGAAAATCTGCATTTCTGCAGCTCAAAACTGTTGAAGTTGTAGGATTCAGGTCAGCAGACACCACAAGCTAGCATCTCTGTTACAGCAGCAGCAGCAACAGGGAATTGAAGATCTAGTTTTACCAGCTGTATCAGATGCTTTGCTACTCAGTCTGGCTGCACAACTTCAGTAGAGGTTACATCTATTCACATTTGCTAAGGAACGGCAAATAAAATTTGTTCTTGAATACTGCTTTGTCAGGAGCAAGGGAAGGGCAGAGAAGGGGAGGAAAAAGATATAAACTGGCAGGCAGAGGAGTTTTCTGGAACGACTAAAGTCCCTGAAATTGCAGACAGAAGTAGAGATAAACTGTGTCTGCAACAGAGTTGTCTTTCTAATTTGGACAAATAATGGCTGTAGACATCCATCCTTCACCCAAACAATAATTCTTATGATTTTATTATTTCTTAAGTAGTAGCAACATACATAATGCTACCTAAAACATAAATCAAATCTCTCTGTTTCAAAGAAATTCCCATCTACAAAAGACAGAATTTTAAGAACAAAAGGAACATTTAAAAGAATTAACTTCAGAGGGAATTTTTTTCCCCCAGGAGAAAGTAGCATGGAAAACTTAAGTCTCAGATGGATGTAAATGGAAGCACTGCAGAAGACTGGGCTAAGTAATACAAATTTATTTTTATGTTGTCAGGACACTGTGATTTCATATACCGTGTGCCCATATGGCACTTTACATGCATAGGATTTGTAAACCTTTCAATTAGCACTGATAGTATAAAGCAAGCAGTTATTTAAAGTAACCCATACGGCATCTTTCTGTGTAAAAATTCTAACTCCCCTGTACTGGACAGGCTTCCTGTTGGGCAATTCAGATGCCAACACAAACCCTCAAAAGGCTGTGGAGAAAGTCACGAGACACCACCTGGGAGGTGTTCACAGCCCCAGCAATGACAGAGAAGCAGACCCCGTTCCTGCTACAGGATACTACTATCATACATCTGGAGTATATAGTCCCAGTCTTTCCACATAAGATTTCAATGTGAAGGGTCACCTCCTAGATGTTGGAGAACATTACCCAGATTGCTGCTGTCCTTTGAAGCCCAGCAGATGCAGTAGTGCTGCATTAGTTGTTCAAACAGTTCCTTTTCATCTAGGAATTCAAGTCCTTCTATTCTGTAGGAAAAAAAAGAAAAATTGTGATTCAAGCTGGAATCTCAGTACAGTTTTTAATGTGCTCCTCCTCACTCCATAGGAGTGAAAACTATGGCCAATAAGGCAGTTACTGTTCTAGTAAATTAATACAGGTATTTGTCCATAATGAAGATACCACCACTACTCCTAGCCTTTGTTGTCAATGTATGAAACAAGTGACCCACAAGATGTTTTCAACTTCTCATCCCTGGAATTTCATGTTCCAGGACTAATCTGTGTAACTTCTCACAAATACCAGTATTTCTCTTCTTACCCCTTTTACTGCATGTATCTGGTCTTGTTGGATTTAAGTAAACACAATAGTACAGCCCAATGGAAGGAGATTTATCTTTACCAAAGGATTACAGTGAACAGTTGAAGACAGTATTTTCTCCAGACAATCACAACAAGTCCATATTATGTCTTAGAAGAGTGATGGGTACACCAGTGCAGCTTCTAACAACTCTCCCACATGAGCTCATGATGAAGCACAAACCAAATGGTACATATAAGATCTGAGAATTCTTTTTTCCTAAAATGGTTCCTACCTAGGATTCTTAAAGTAAGATCTTTGAATGTCTTCCACCAAACAAATGGGAGAACTTCTGCCCCCAAGCTGTGCCTGCTTTAAAAAGTTTAACCTGGCACATTCCTCTCTCACTCTAGATTACTTGAATATCAGAGTGTTTATTTTCCATGCTAAATATTTGGAAGGGCTGCTACTGAGGATCAAGAGAGGCTGAGGGGCAAAAGTTCCTAAATACACTCACAGATGTGCAAGTGCTGCACAAGCACACTTTTGTAAAGATTGTTATAAATAGAAAGCATTATTTGCCTCATTAATACTGAAGGACAGAGTTTACGTAACCTATTTCTTGGCATTTGGAACAAGTGGAAGAAGCTGAACAGATCTAAGGTAGTAAAAAACGCTGCAAAAAAAGTACAAGCTATGTCTCTCCACAAGTGCCATATGGTACAATCACAGAGTCATCGTTCCTATTTAAACAACCTATGATTTTCAATCTCACCTGTTCAGTTCCATGGTTTGAGAAATCCCCATATGTGAATACTTATTTGGACCAAGGTAACTTGTTCGGCTAATTCAAACTATAGTTAATGAATGACTCATAGCAATTCACACTTCATATCATATACCTAAGAAGTTACTCATTAAAACCAGTTTCCCCCTTTTTAGCTTTTCTTTAATAAAAAAATTTAACAAAATCCATGCAGATTACTGACTGTCGTAACAGCCTTTAGTTATACCCTCTATGTACTAAGCTCTATCTACAGGCCCAGCAGTCTAGCTCATGAACATGATGTGAATGGAAGGTGCATCAATCTGTTGAGAGATAGTCAGACCGCGCTGTTGGGGACACCTCTCCTCTCTCTCCCTCTTTGCTTGCATAGTAATATAGGTCACAGCACTAAATTACTGCCCTGCCTTGGCTCATTACCTAAATATGCTGCCAAGGAAGAAGGGAGGGAAGAACAGGACCGGCCATTTTCCACCCACTTGTAGTAAAAAAGCAAATGGATAAGTAATCTTACCTAGGCCTACAAGACTGGAGCAAACACCTGGATTTCATCTCCCTTGGGGACATGAAAAGCGGCTGCCTATTCTGAGTGTATTTTAGGACTCCGTTCCACCCATCTAATATTGTGGAGGCTGGATGTTCACAAGAAACATCTTAGGTACTGTAAAAACTCAATACGGCATTTCTGTAGCATCTTTTGTCTGCAAATTTCTGTCATGAGATGCTTTATATTGCACCCAAACAAATCATCACCACTGCCAGTCTACTTCTGGCAGCAATAACCCTCCAGATCATTAATGTTGCTCCAGGCATTATCCTTAAGGCTCTGCAGAGCTTCAGACTCAGACACATTCTGTCTACCTAGCTAGCATCTGCACACAGCCTCCTCTCTGTTATACTAGGGGATCCATGCTACATATTGACGTGAACTACCTTGGAAATGGCATCTGAAGATGACTTTTGGCCGCAAGCAAGCTATCAGTAATACCTTTTGACATCAGCCTGTGGCAAAAAGCTGTACACTTTCATCATATCAATGGCACGTGCAGTTTCCCAGCCATTTAACAGCAATCGTTCCCTCTGTAAAATAAACAAGCAGTTTTCAGAGGACTCGAGGAAAAATACCGGAGAGCAGTTCTTCCCCCCCTAAGGATTTTGTAGGTCATCTGCTTGACCTGTTCTTATACTCTTTTCTAAGCACCTGCTGCTAACCTCTGCACAGAGAGGACAGTGGGACAGATGGAGCTGTGCTCTGATCTACTGCAGTTTTTGTACAACTACTAAGTGATATCAAACAACCATGGCATTGAAACAGGGAATCACTGTAACATGGATAGGAAAAGGTTTCAGTAGGCAGCAGCTGCCCACCCCAAACCTGCTTTGGTCACTGCTCTGAGCCTTACAGCACACACACAGAGGCAGAACTTGCAGACAGATTAATTAAGTTTAATAACAGAGCTCTGCGCTGCTTTACCTGAGATTCCAAGGATCTGCAAACTTCCACTCCAGCCAGGTTACACTGTCGTCTCTGCAAGTTCTCAATCATGATCTGTCCAAACCGGTCCATCATATTCACCTCAGGTAGAGAATGAGACAAAAGTGTTCCCCCTTCCGAAAAGAATGTAATCGCAGTGAAAAGCAGTAACTTGGTTAAACTCTCGAATTGTCTACGTCATAAAACGTACAGGATAACATTAAAGCAAGTTTCACATGTTCTTCCACCAGGTCTCATTTCCCACTGCCACCACCTCCTCAGCTACCTCATGTTTACAAGTTGAGTGCCAGTTTAATGGTAACAACGCTATTGCCTTTGCAGACACAGGGACTCTGCGCCGGGCACTGAAAACTGACTCTGCTTTAAGTTGTCAGCAACTTGGTTCAGCTCTCTAGCAGTGATTTACAGCTTGGCAGATCCTGTTACTAATTCCTGGAGCCACCTAGTTCCCCCGAGGCAGCATTTTACCTCCATAGAGAGAAGCCAAGTTCATCCTGATGTGATTTTTGTTCCACTTTGTCAAAGAACACAGAGAGGTAATTATGTAACGTTATACACATATCCAACATTCAGCATCATTTCTTTTTCCTCTGCCTTATCTAAATCAATATTCTATGGTTTTCTCCACACATGGATTAAGCCTCAGTTCTTTTGGTTCAATATAGTCCAGCAATTCCCTTTCCAAATAGTTATATATTCTTTACAATGAGCTAACAGATCTACAAAATAAAACACATTACTAAAGAAATTCAGCAGAAACTGCTGTCTATACATAAGGATATGACCCACTCTTATTTTACAAGCAGAACTCCCACTTTTGAGAGCAATTTTTATGACAATAATGCAGGTCTAAAAATGCCATTTTTGTTTTACCTGCTCATAATTTATAAACATCGCCACTGGAAAAGTGCTTGCTGCCCACTTTAGAAGATTTGCAGATTGCTGCGGTGTCATGTAAACCAGTACGCACTCCGCTACCAGAAGCGTTGGCAAACTTTAAAACAAAAAACCAAGAGAACTATTTCTAGCAAAAGCACAAGAAAAATCTATAAAGAATTATTAGCAAGCAAGTAATTTCATGTCCCCAAAAACTCTTAAAAGAGCTACCCTTTTTATGACCTAGACATTTAAGACTGAATGAAATCGCTTCATCAAGTTGACTAGAACTGGGTTTTCTGGCAGTCAACAGGGGACTCCCATGGTTACAAAACAGCGATATTAGGAAACAATCTCCCCTAAGTCAGCCATATTATGAACAGAGAAGAATGTGTATTCCATAAGTCTTCTCTGAACTGTGATAACATGAACTGAAATGCATACTAAGACTCATATTGCAGAAGAATTGTACCCTATATATGCAATCCACACTCTTTTAGAGATCAGTAAAATTAGGAATAAAATATGGATTGAAAAAAAAGTTCTCTTTAAAAAAAGTTCTAAGAAGAATTTTAATTAGACAAATTTGTTCAGTATCTGTAAAACAAGCTTCACATATTATTATCTAACAAAATGCAATCTATAGTTTGCAAGTTGTCTCTTCCCCCTCCATCCACAAAAACACAAAAATAGACATCTACACAAGTAATTTTCCTTAGAATTATGGAGTTTTCTTTTAATTGCTAGAATGAACAGGAAAAAGAAAAGTCACTAGAAGCAGGAGAAATTCCACAAGGAGCAGCAACGTAGGCAAGCAAAGCAAGACTTCAGAAGATGGAAGTGTAAAGATTTAAATGGCAATTTGATGCATTCTGCTTACCCATATGCTCTCTCCCACCCAGCCAGATAGCCGCTATTTATATATCTTATATTTGAAAGGTATGTCCATCATCCACTCTAAAAACTTAAACCCTGCCCCCTCCAGAAGCCTAACGCTTAAACAATAAAATCCCCGATATTAGCTTCCAGAGTTAAGTTCTCAAAGGACTCCATGGCAATCACTTTACCAAAAGGTCTAGGGAACAATAGGGGTTTTAAGGGGAGGCAATAGAAAGTAATAACAAAGATAAAACTTCTGAAATAATTTAACATTGACAGAATTATTCTTCATTTTACCAGCTAAGCTCTCAGAAATCTTGACTCATACAGCCCTTACAATAGGGGTGGAAGATGTTCACTGATCTAGATACTGCCCATCAGTCAGCATTAAAACTAAATGCAACTGAACCAACCCATAAACAAAGCAATTTATGACATTTTGATACATCTCTAGTTTACAGATTCCCCTTGAATAATTTAGGATTCTATTAACTAAATTTGAACCAAATTCAAGCAAGGGGTAACTCTTTTAGAAATCTCCAAGAGTTAAACTCATGAAGTAGAGAAAGAAAACTCGTATGAGTTCTGAGGCGGAAAATGGCTGCTGCAGGAACTCATCCCACCCAGGGCAAGGGACAGGGGGGAAAGCGAGATGGAATTACAGCTGCCTGCCCTGCAACAAGAGCTTTAACTTGTGTGAAAGGATCATAGACCCCAAAGAGAACCAACCACCAGAAACGCATTCACAGAAAGCCAGCCTTCATTCCCCTCAGCATTTTAAGAACAAAAATCAAAGAGTTCTGTAATGTTTGATCTTCTCAGGAAGGACAAAAACGCAGTTTGCAGAATAGACTATGCAAGGAACAACCTTGCTTCAGACTTGGAACTACCGAGCAGTCACGGCAATGCCAGCCTGCTCGGCTCAGTGAGGCTGCATGAGGTGTCTGAACAATTCCTTCTGCTCAAAGGGCTCAGGAGAAGGTAACCATGGAAATAGCATAATGAGCACTGGATGCAGATGCTGTATGCCCAAGCCCGACTTTACTCCCACCAGTACGATTCCACAAGCCCTCATCAAAAAAATAATTTAAAAAAAAAAAAAAATCTTACTGTATATCCAGGTTATGTTTCTTTAGCTTTTCCTCCAGATCTGATGAGAAACGGAGATCTGCTCCTACTATGGAATATCGACTGGAGTCTAGGCTGTGAGAATCTGCAAGTTTAAAATTTTGAGAGACTAACGGTTACAAATAAGAGGGATGCTGAAATTATAAATTAAAAAAAATACACAGGAACATATGAATTTGAAGTCGAAGTTTGACCTGTTATACCTAACAGTTAACAGCAAACTCTTCTTTTAAAACATTAATTTCCCTTATACCTGATTGTTGTGGTTTACAGATGGTGATACATTAGCATCAGACTCGGCAACAAGCCTACTCTTTCACTCCACAGCCACTGTAATGCAGATAGGTTATCCCATCCGTTACCATGGTTTCAAGGAATGCAGAGAGAACAAAAATGTGAAGATTAAAGGCAGGGTTTTTTGTTTTGTTTGTAAAGTCTTTTTAGATGACCCAACGTATGTACATAAGGAACTAGATTAAAAAAATGTACATCAATTTCTGAAAAACTAAGTTAAGAGTAACAATGTTCCAAATATTAACAATAGATATAGCCATATAAATTAACAACACATATATATGGGTACCAGACACAGATTTGAGGGCCAAAACCCGTTATCATTTAGCCTTTTCGTATGATCTAGCGATGGTATTTAAGTGTAGAGTCAAATTAGAAAAGGTATTCTGAGAAACAAATATTCACCCTCGCATACAACAGGCAGCAAGCTCCTGTAAATGCTCTCCAACATGAAGGAGGAACTAATATGTCAAAAGACACTTTGCCATACTAGCAAAACTGTAAGGAAGCCAGCAGCAACATGAGCATCTTGCTATGAATAATTCTGATGACCAGTTGCAATCAATTCAACTAGATGAGCCCAGTCCCCATAGAAAGCATTTTACAGGTACAGTATCAAACCCACTTAAAGACGTAAAGTTTTGTGGGAATATATCAGATCGTTCTTTCACACTTTAGCTTTACTAGAGTGAAGTCATGAGGACAGAATAGCACATAATTTTCCCCTCTTGCCATATGAGTGCGACAGAGCAAGAAGCAAAATAAGTTAAACAGTGGAAAAAACCCAGAGTGAGAGTTTAAAGTGGTCTTGTAATGGCCAGTCAATATCCACCTGCAGTAGCAAGCTCTGGCACAGTTCCATTTGGGATCCTGCTGCAGACAGACACAGCTCCTGAATGGTAATATGGGAGCAGATGTCAAGAGCTAGGTGAAGAGAGAAAGAGAAGCCAAGTGGCTGAAGAGACAAGATGAAAGGGTTTTTCCATTTCAGGAGAGGAAAAAAAATAAAGGCCATTTATTAAATTAAGCAGTACTTCAAACATTATGGAAGATGTACCTCCGTTTAGTTTTCAAGTGATCAACTGTTTGAAAATGGCACTAGAAAGTGACAATTGCTGTCTTTCCAGCAACATTTCTGAACAGATACAGAAATCAGAACAGTTCATGCAGAGAGTTACAGGGAAAAAAAGAAAAGAGAAAAAAAAAATTGTGTGGCAAATGATTCAACATTTTGAGTGAATGCTTTTTTCCATGTGCATGTTCTGTAATAGCTTTACTACTTCCCACACCCTTCTATTTAAGTTATTATATCAAGGCCATGATAATGGCATCAAAAAAAGCCACGCAAAAAAACCCCACCACACACAGGAAAGTAGTTATATAGTGATTGGTTTGGTGTCCAGAGATAGAGCACAATAAGCGTCAGTCACCACAATTAGTATGAAATTAATGCAATCTTCTTGTCCGGCTTCATTGACTTGGACATACTGGTATGTTAATTATAACCAGAAATAAACTACAAAAAATTTTAAGTGATCCGGTATTGGAAGTAGTACAAACACTTCACCAGAGGTGAGAATAAATGCTCACACCATGCTGATTCAAGCATTTCTATCACTGAAGAGCAGGAAAGAGCAAAACATCTCAAACCTTATGTTAGAAAACTGTCCTTCACAACGGTTCAAATTTCAGCAATCCAAATTACTAACGCTGTTTTTAATAAGCTTGTATACACATGAACAAACCCCACAATTTCTGTTATGCCTTGATGTAGTGGGAGAGGGGATGGCTAACAGAAGCAACCTGGGCAATCCTCAGTGCAGCCCAGCATGGATGTTTTTGGAGATGTGGGTTGTGGACAAGTGAAAATAAACAGCCAAATAGCCATAGCCCCGTTATTCCAAGTTGCCTACTGGGAAAAAAACCAAACAAACACCAAACTAGAACAGGTTCCTTTAAGGGTGATTTGGCTCGGTGGAAATATTCTTTAAACCTTAAAGCCAAGTATACTTAATGCCTTAATACAGGACTCCTTGCAGCAGAAACTTTTAAAAGGCCAAGAAAGCTGATGAGGAATGGATTGTCTTCCTCTCTTCAAAAGGCTTTTACTCCAAATGCCATCACTTTACTCTCATTTCCAGTATCCGGGCTGCCTGGTTCTCCTTCTTTGGTCCATTCAAACAGAATGTACTTGTTCCTCCACACATTTTCCTGCCAACTTCCCTCGACTCTCCATTGATGGTTGTTGGCAAACACAACCACAGATAGTACCGAGGCAGAGAAGCACGCACGTTATACACAAGCTGATACAATTGCTAAAAATTGTACATTTTAAACATAACTGAAAGCACCTCATTAAATATCTCCATAATTCACATATTTCAACATTTATGATCAATAATTCTATCCTGAAGGAAGTCTTAGGGAAAAATATGAAATTTACGCTAGTCAATTTTAAAATGCAAAAAGAGAGGCAAAAGGAAAAAAAAGCAAGGGGGAAGAGTTTAAGCTAAGCCTCTTCCAAACTTCCTTGTAAGATTTTCTGCTAGCTTCCACCTTTGGCCTATACATGGCAATAAAAAAATCCTTATATATAGAAAGTCAAAGGGATGAACAGATCATACTTAACTAGGCAAACAACTTCAAAATTTTGAAATCAGACTGACAACTGCCCCATCACCTCACACTTCGATAGCAGACACTCACTTACTGCAAGGCAATGGCAGCTGATGATAGCTGAAATTGCCATTATTCCCAGCCTGGAGGCTAAAAGTCGAAGTACAGCCATAAACACCATGCTGAATGTATGTAAAATAACATATAAAAAAAAATAATGTGCTGCTTTTTCATGGTTTGGCACCATTTTCTACTTTATTGCCGTTTGATGCTCTAAGTATGGAAATTTGCAGATATGCTGCCACCCTGACTGAGCAGCATTGGTGCAAATGTATTTTACAATACCTGCCTATCTACGGAGTAGCTGAAAAAGAAAAAGAAAGTTTCAGCTTGGTAGCACAGTCACATGGTCTCCATTGATTTCTTCTTATGAACAAGAAGTTTCTCTTAACTGAACCGATTTTTTTCGTGTTAAAAACCCTACTTTTTTTTCCTACTGTAATCTCACTCTTCTGAAGGTGTCTGCCACAGTGACCTCCCACAGACAAGCGCCCTGCACACTCCATCAGATCTCTGCTGCTGCCAGGAGCACTGCTGCCTTCCCTCCTGGCCAGGACAGAGAACACCACCCACGCTGCATTAACACACAAGTCAGTGGCAGTTTTCAAATAAATAGGGCCACCTTGTGACTCAGGCCGGCTGTCCTAATGCTGGCATAGCCAGCAACATTTGGTGGCTTAATCTGTTGAAAATCCCATATTTCAAGCATTAATTCCCATCCAGAGGCCAGTATTTCATGTTGGTTTTTAGCGAAGTTGTTTGGTCATGATGTTCTTTTCTAGAGCATGGAGCTACCTTACGGTTTTCTTTGTGATGCTCACACTCAGCATATTCAGCTATGTACAAAGTTTCTCTCTTGTACTTGTGTGAAATGAAGGTTTGAGAAACACCAGATTCAGATTGCATTTGAGAAATACAAGGGAGGGGAGAGGGAAGGAGAGAAAGAAAATGACCGCCATCACTCCAGCCCACCCCATCTATCCAACACAGACTCTCTCAGCCTAGATGCACGCTTCTGTTAGCCATGCATAATGCAACAGAGAACGTTTTGCTCTGATCATACCACTTGTATGTATATTTTCCGTGACTTTTGGCACAGAAGTAACAATATAAGTGTTCGAATTTAGACATCATTACAGTAACTGAATGGTAGCAGGAGTTGCTTATAGTTGCCTTTTGACCTCACCGCAATAAATTTTTTCTTCACAGAAACATGCTACCAGCAAGTAAATGCTCTGTTTTATGGTGGCCCCCAGGCACTCACCCCCTACCTTAATCCACCTGCTGAAGCAGCATTACAGAATCATAGGAGCATGAAGCACAGCGTTTCCTCTGCTGCAAGAATTCAGAGTTTTCTTTTCTTACTCTCTTCTCAGATTAGTGAAACAATTTCCTGGAGGTTTTCCAAGAGACAGCATGCAGGATACTATTGACTCAAACTGATTTCATTACGATTTTCATCCTAAGGTATCTTTGGCAGCTTTACAAACAACAAGCCCATACAACCTATTCTGCGGACTCACAGGCATGACACAGTATTGGTTTCACTCAGGTTGTTTATACCTACAACATCAGGACAGGGTACACATCAAAACACAAAGAAACTTAGTTTGTCTTGCAAGCGTAGGATCCTCCCCAACGCAAGGCATGCAAGTCACCAAGACAGCAACAACCCTGACATCTGTGTTGGGTCATAAGCAAGTTTGGAAATGTAGGGAAAAGGAAGTTAAAACAACCAACTCCCAAAGCTGGACTAGACAGTGCTAGAAAGTGTATGAGTGGCACTGAAAGGTAATAGTTCACTGAAGTGTAATTTGCACTTGCAAGGTAGCAAAGGTGGAGTACAAACTTCCCAACACTAGCAACATCATCATAAACCAGATAGCACCACTGAACTTTGAAAACAATTTAACCTGATATTGCCACAGCAATGTCAAATTACTGCAGAAATTTACCACTTTCCCCTGGAGATCTAACATTGCCTATGAAATAGCAAAGCTGTTCAATGACAAGTGTCATCTTGCTGCATTCAAGGGCAGGGCCCACAAATATCTATACTTGAACTGCAAGCCATGCTGTCATTGCTTTGTCTAAAGGGCAAGGAAAAAGCAGATGTTGCCCTGAAGCCTATTAGCACTAGCTTCATGAAATGAAAACATTTAGTGTGAGAAGAAAAGCAGTAAGAGAGAAAGAGTCACGTCAATCGATATTACAACAACTCAAAAGTCAAATTCCAAAGCGTCTAAACCAATTATTCCTGGTATACATGAAACAGCAGTGTGGAACTGATTGGGGGGGTGGAGGGGGGCGGGGAGGAACGACAACAGGATGGGACAGCCTCCCTCCCCAAGATTCTAAAATCCTGGCCCATATCCCCACCCCAAAAAACACAAAAATGAGTAACATTTCCCTACCTGGAAATGCTGCTTCATGATGCCCCACTACAATCCCTATGACAGCTGGTATTCCCAAAATATTGCATTAGTCTAACAGCTGCATCAGGTCAGACCAAAGGTGCCCCTAGTATGGTATTCTCCCTCTCATAGATGCCAACAGCAGCTACCTAGGTAAAAGACAAAGAGAGGGCAAATACGTACTACTAATACTGGCATCTATGTTGTCTTCTATCTTTTTTCTCAGAATTCTTAAACTTGATTTGGATTTCTGGACCATTACTGAGCCGATGTTGTCATATATCTATTTATTATAATACCCAAATCTTTAATGCAGGCAGCGCTAATCAACCAGCAGCCTATCATTTACATGTGAGGCACAAACTACTTCTTCCACCCATGTGCATCACTTTATATTAATCCACATTGAATTTATCACCAACTCAATAATTTCACAAGATTCTTCTACAGTTCTTTACCACTCTGCAGAGTTTGGACTTGCCAACAAGCTGCCACTTACTAGTCACTCTATTTTCCCAATCATTTCTTAGTGTTAAACAACAACATATCCCCGAGTACAGCTCTCCATCTCCCTCCATAATGAAAATTAACAACATATGCCTACTCTCCATCCCCAGCTCTTTATCCATATGAAAACCATTCCTTCCCCCAACAACAACCATGCAATTTATTTCGCAAACTTTGGTAAGGGACACTGTCAAAACATATTTTTTGAATTCAAGCACTGTATTAATTGGATGTCCTTTTCCAATATATCTGTTGGGTCCTAGAGAACTCCAATAGGTTTGTGAGGCATAACTTACCTTTACAAAAGCCATGCTGACTCTTTCTCAACACATTATATTATTCCTGTGTTCCACTAAGTCTGTCTGTTAGAGTTTCTACTAATTTGTCCAGTAGAGACATCAGTCCTACTGGCTTGTAGTTCCCTGGATCTCTCCTGGAGCCCATTTGAGTCACAGCCGCCACCTTCCAGTTCTCAGGTACTAAGACAGTTTTAAAATGAGAGGGTATACACCAGTTAGTAGCTGAGCGAATTCATTGTCAAGTTCCTTTAGATCTGTAAGAAATCTCTATTCATCTCCCTGTTTGATTTGTCTGCTTAGTCCACAGCCTCTTCTGATGGCACTCCCACATGAAGCAGTGCCATTAATTTGTCCTTAAATGAGAGTCCCCACATGGATTTTGCTCAAACTGACCTGTGGTTATTGAGTGCCAGTTCAAACTAGGATTCCACAACAGACTTCCACCATCTCCAAATACCTGGACATTATGCTACATCCCAAAGATCTCAGCGTAGTAGAGCCTACATCAGCTGGGTTACAGTAAAATGGCTACTCTGAAGTATTTAAAACCCAGTACTGAGAAAGAACAAGAGAAACTGCTTTAGAGAAATAAGCCACTCCAATGCATTCAAAGAGTGATACATTAATTGCTGTTGACTGCTGTGACTTGCTAATTAGTAGCTTTTGATCACAGTACACTGCTGCAACTTGGTTTGCTGTACTAGATGTATCTACAGCTGTTCAGTAACACAAATACTATCAAACCCTTCTGATGGACTTTGTGTTAATGCCTTTTCAACAGTGCTTATGCAGCATTATCTCACTGTATACAAGAGATACGTTATAAGAAGGTCTCCTAGCTGAAACACAGTGGTACTTAAGAGCCTTTTTTTCTGAGATGAGGCACTGGGCTTCCATCTTTTGACACCTGGATGTACAATGAAGAATTCTGCCATTCAAATGACATCTAAAAGGTTGGTAAGACCCTCTAATATCCAGCAATAAAAGGTGCATAATATGCATAAATATGCACAGTCAAGTCAGCGTGTGGCAGTACTCTGATCCAAGTTAAAGCACTAGAAGAGCCTTAGGGTGAAGTACCTACACCTTGCCACTGGCAGCATGAGCACAACTCCTCGCCCTTTGTACTCTTCCTCACTCTTTGGAGGGCCCTTTCAAGCCCTCCAGATCCTCAGCTAAAACTGTGCTTATTAAAAGCACCTATAGATGTAATCACATCAGGGAACACAAAACACTGCCAACTCTGTTTTAGGGTCACATCTGCTAACACAAATTAGTTGGTATCATAGATGCAGATAATTATTGTTCCTCCTAAAGAGTCCAAAGCAGCTACTATAGTGCAGTATCTGCTATTCAGGCACTGAAAACATTACTCAACGGAACCCAGGGTTTTTTTCCACAAGTACAGAGGTTTTTGAATTACAATCCTGACACAACATAATGAGGCTATAAGCCAAGAGAGCACAACCACATGACACCACCTGAATTTAATATCCTCTTAATACTAAAATGTAACAAATAGCACTGGCTCCTGAGAATGGACTTTGCACGCTACATTTCTTCTGTGCAGACTTTGCTAAATGTAAAGACTTGTGCTCTTAATGAGACAGAAAGAAGATGGAGGAAAACACTCAATAGATATTTTAATCCAGTATACATAACTATCAGTAGCATTTTTCCTTTTCTGTGACAGAAAACATAACTTAAGCTACATATGAGAGAAAAAGAAAGAAACTCAAAAACTTTCTGGCAGAATAAAACCACTTCAAGAGAAGACGTTTCTAACATGACACAGAACAAATGGGCAGGAGTCTGTAAGAGAAGAAAAAAGCCTTTTTTCCCTCCCAATTCTCTGTCCAAACAGTGTTTCAAACATTAAAAGCCTGCCCACATAGCAGAACAAAATGATCAGAAAAGTTTTAAAAGTGCTGCAGTACATTGCTGACTGATTTTTAAGATGACTCACCTATTAGAAGAGAGTCCCCTGAATGGGATTCCATAATTGGTTTTGACAGGGGAGGTTTTGATCTGGGGGAAGAAGGAAGAAGCATCTCTGAGCAGTTAAGCTTGTTTAACAGTGAGCTTACAATTTTTTTTAACATATATATATGTCTCTGTGTGTGTGAGCATGTGAAAAACAGACAAGAGAATACCTCTGCCCTCTACTGGAAATAAAGACGTTTGCAAGTTAGACTAAGTTTTAGTTGAGTTTTATACCAAATGACACTTCAGTTTTGAGGTAATCTTTCAAGAGAAATCCAGACTTCAAGTATCCTCCGTAAGCCTTAATGTATTCATTCAAACAGAACATTCACGTATAGTACCAGCTATCCTACCTCTCTAACTGAACACGCAAGTCTGGGAATTTACTACTGTCTTCAACAGTAAGAGAAGACTTAATTGCCTCTAATCATCGTGAGGCTTCCCCTGCCCATTATATTTTACATAATTAAGAATAAGGTCTGCTTGCCTCCCTAAAGCTTCCACATATCAACTTCTCCAATTTGGAATTAGTGGCTGCACAGTCACATGTATGACTTGCCTGCATAATGAACCTTCATTCTAAATCCTAGAGCATGAAGAGTTTCTCAGAAGAGAGATGAAATAATTGTAGCTTGCAGTTCATGACATTTTGCTGAATTACATTCAGTTTCACATAGCTAAACCTAAGTGTTATACTTACTTGATATTATGTATTTTTCTTGCAACTATCATTGGAAAATCCACTTCAAAATATTTTCTAGGGAGAAGATTTTCATCCTGAGAATTGGAGTAAGACTCTAGAATTAGGGACATTCAAATTTCACATGCACATGATAAGAAGATATAGCCCTAAGTCCTAAACAGTTTTTTTTAGTTTACACTGGCATTTGTAATAGTAGCATAACTTAATGTCTCACAGTTAAAAAAAAAAACAAACAAACCCAAAACAACAAAAACAGTTGAGAGACATTAGAATGTCCTCAAAGCATTAAGGAAATTATTTAACATTTTATGTAATGCAGCAATCCTAGACACTAGATCACTGAAACATATATTCCAACAATATATTATCAGAATCTAGAAGAGAACAGCAACAGAAAACTATTACAACATTTACCATGCATCTTCAGTATATTCTTCTAAGAAAGGAATCATGAACATTTTGCACAGGTTTACACAGAAAGTGACCACATTCCACAATTTGTCCTCAAACTGACAGCCAGATTACAAGCACATCACTATTCCTCTACTACAAAAAAGGGGAAAACCTCTTCACTTCATTTGACATCAACAGATAAGCTGTACCAAGTTTCGCCCTATGCAGCAATCCTTTTGTGATGGATATGTACTGCTAGTTCTAGCTTGTCAACCTCATGAATTTCTGAACAGTAGATGAAATCAGTAGTCGGAACATTGAAGCGCACAGTTAACTGGGTCCAGTCTTCTGTACGTTAATTGTACCACACCTGCTCTTTACAAGGAGAAAGAATTGGAATTACACGCCCCACTTTAGCTTTTAGAATCACTGTTACAGGAAAGCTCATAAAAATGTGTATTGACATAGTTTTCATAGGAATGCAGGTAAGAAAAAAGCTTCACATCTCAGAAAAAATTCATTATTTTAGTGGTGGACTTGGCAGTGCTAGGTTAATGGTTGGACTCTATGATCTTAAAGGTCTTATCCAACCTAAACAACTGTATGACTCTATGAATTGTGACCAAGCAAAACGCGACTGGCCTCCTTGGGCTTTCTTCCAAAAACCAAATTTACAAATGTAAATGTTAATGAGAAGACAAGATGACTTAGAGGTGTGTTCACTCAGAATGATACTATCATGTAATATCTGAATAATCTGAATTTTTGTGAATGACACACATACATACAGATATACATATTTACATATATAAACTCACATTTATATAAATAATTCAGAAACACGTAAATAGAGCCTGTACAATCCTGTACTTTGGTACCTGATTCCTGTTTTAATGTAGGATAAAAAAAGTGGAATCTTAAGGCTTAAACAGTCTGGAGTTCAAGCTCTGTTCCTGAAAGTCCACTAGAGGTCAGACTCGGTCACACACTTTTTGGTAAAAGCCATTGAAAACCGCAGCCCCTCCTGTGCACTGAGGTTTAAAGATACCTAAACTAATTGTAAGCAAGCTGAGAACTGAGGCAAACCAGCCAGGGCAGTCAGCCTCGCTGCACACCTCCACGTTGTACTACAGACTGCAGCACCGATAAGCCTTCACAGAGGAGTGCTTCAAATGTCCACACAAATCTTTGTCTTCAGCCAAGTTCATTACTCTCAGCTATCGTTACCTTCAATCTCCAGAACAGGGTATCCATGCCAGCACCAAGATTAACAATTTGACAGTTGCATTCTGTCTTCTTTAGAAAAGCTTTAATCAGATAACTGACTCCGTGAACACGAGCATAATAGCCTGTTACCAAAAAAAAAAAAAGTTTAATTATTATTTTCATATAAACTTGATGTTTAACACTCATTAAGATTTTTAGGTAGTCTATTTTAAAAATGGTGTTTCTTAGGAAGAATAATGCACTCTTTTTGAGATACCTAAGGGTTTTGGGGTTTATTTTTATTACTAACAAAATTTGATGCACTGATAAAACAGGATTCCTTGGATAAATAAAAGTTTTAGTCAAGTTTCACCTCAAACTGAGCAGAATAACTCCACCTGGCATGCATACTTTTGCAGAGACCAGAGCTGACATACCCTGGGTCAAATCAACATTTTTGACTGCTTTGTAGAGATTACCGCACGCTAAGACACACAGAGACATTCCATTCAGAATACAGAAAGCAAAGGATAACAGTTTTGATTTAAAGAATAGTATTTAAAAGATCAGATACCGTATGGAATTATTACTGTGACGAAAACTTGTCTCATTCTTTACATATTTCCTACACTCCATAATAGTGAGTATATGGAGGTTTTGTCAGGTGCTCTTCAAGACCAGTTAAGAACACGTTTGCACTGTCTTCATTCAAGTTCACATGCCAACTTGCCTCTATTGATTTCAGGTGCTTTTCTCTCTTTGGCTTGTCTCACAAAATATTGGATGTAAGGGTCCTTCCAGTAGCCAACACTTACAGCAAACCTGTCCAGTGGAGGGGGGGGGGGGGGGGGGGGGAAAAAGAGAGAATTATGAAATAAGGCCACCAAGATTTACTCTATAAGATACACAGGCTGAAAAGGTCACTCTCTGACCTGAGTGTGTCCATGCAGATAAAGTTTAAAAACCCTGTTGAATGTGTGGAACTATTTCAATTAAGAAGTTATAGAAAGTCTAGTAAAAAATGTTGGCTCTTGCCATATTAAACAAGCATCTTTTTAATAGCCTCTGCACTATTAGATGAACTTCTGCAAACGAAGACTCTTATCTCAAATGTTTCCTCCTTGAGGACCCAGCAAACAGAGGAATTGTCTGTGTAAAGTTCCTCAGGCTGCACACAAAGCATGCCTTACTTCTATACATCATTATGCTATGAGCTGTTTGCACTTATTCCAGAGCTTCTACGTATCACTTTAGCACAGAGAACAGTGCTATTCTGTTCTAATAGAACTTACTAGTTTTACAACTGATTTGAAAAGGTAAACTCTCAAAAACAAACTCAACCACCCAACAATTTGCTGCTACACCAATAACAAAAGATAGAACAAAAAGCCAGCAATAACAGAAGTTAAATTCACGCCCATGCGCAACAGGGCAACAAAACTCATCACCCTCCCAGCACCCACCCTCCAGAGGTGACATAAAGAATTCTGAAAAATAGCAAGATGTTTTTTCCTGAGATATCATCATCACTGAAATTGCTGACCCCCACTATTAGACAGTGTAATTCTAGCTATCACTGTATGCTCTTTTATAATCAAACTCTATTGGGCAGGCGTTTAATAACAGGACCGGGAAAGTTTATGGCAAAGCTGAGGACTGGTCCAAGTGAAAAGCACCTTCGGAGCAAACGCCCACCCTTCCGAAGGGGCACTCTGACCGTGCTCTGGAGTTTGGTCTCCCACACACAGCTCAGCTTACAGCTATACAGCTCTGCCTGCGCCTCCCCGGCCAGCCGGCCCGTGCAGCCACTCGGGCCCGGGGTTCCGCTCTCGGCCTCGGTGCAGACAAAGGCCACCGGTACCACCGGGCGCGGCGGCACCCTTCGAGGGGCGGCACCCGGCAAAAGAAGGGGCTCGTTCTCCTCTCCTCCAGCCCAGCTTCCTGGGGGCCGGACCGTGCTTCACCGCCTCCCCGCCCGCTCTGCCTGCCCTTGCCCCCGCCAGCAGCGCCCGCGGGCCGCGGCCCGCTGCGGAGGGACGCCGGAGGGGCCCAGCCCAGCCCACCCCGCCCCGCCCCGCCGCTCCCCCTCCGGGCCCCACTACCGTTTGCAGACAGACGCGTCCTCGCAGGTGCCCCGGACCGCCTCGTCCGCCTCGTCAAGGCCAGCGGCGGAGAGGGGGTCGCGGGCAGCGGCCGCCATGGAGGGCGCGAGGGCTGGGCCCGGGGAGCGCGCGAGGCTCGGCCGCCCGCCGCTGCCGCCACCGCCCCTGCGGCCCGCCCCCGCCACCCCTCATTGGGCGGCCTCCGCAGGGCGGCCTGCCGGAGCTCAGCAGCGATTGGCCCATGGTCTCGTCCATTCCCATAGCGACCAATGAGAGCGCGCGGGCTGCACGGCTCTGCCCAGGAAACGGCGGCGGTACCGCAAGGGAAGCCGGGAGCAGTAGTCTTGGGGGACGCTCGGCGATAACGCCGCAGGGGGTGCGGGGCGGGGGCGGGGCTGTCCGCTCTGGGAGGGGCGGCCCCCGCGCACCGAGCCCGGCCCATCTGCCACTCCTGAAGCGGCAGCGCCCCTCGCTCCTGAGAGAGCGACGGGCGGAGCAGCCTCCCTGGCGCTGCGGAGCGCCGACATCCGGGCCCCGGGCGGAACATCCGGGTTTCCAGCCGCCCCACCCCTCCCGGGGACCCAGCCGTTCCCCCGCGGGCACGTGACGGCGTGGGCGGGGCCGGAAGCGGCGGTGGGTTCCGGTGTGGGCGGGGCCGGTGGCGCCGCCGTGAGCAGGGCGAAGGAGGAGGAGGCGGCGGGAGGCCGGGCCGGGGTGGTGGCGGCGGCGGTAGCAGCGGAGCAGTGGGTGCCCGGCGGGAGGCCGGGGGGACGGCCGCCGCCATGAAGAAGCAGTTCAACCGGATGAAGCAGCTGGCCAACCAGACTGTCGGCAGGTGGGCGCTCGGCGGCGGGGCGGTGGGCGGCCTCGCCGGGCTGGGCTGGGGCGCCGACGGGGCTCGGGCGGCGGCTCCGCTCCGATTTTCCGTGCGGGGCCGCCGCGCTGAGGCGGTGCTGCTGGCGGGGACCGGGCGGAGGCCATCCGCAATCTCGGCCGCGCGCCGGGGCGGGGGGGGAGCGGGCGCGGCGGGGTCTCCCCCCACCCCCCGAGCGGGGCCTTTTGGGGAAGAAAAACTTGTGTCAGCTCAGGGAGAAGCTGGCGGGACGGGGAGGGGAGGGGCGGGCGCCCTTCACTGCTCGAAAATTAAAGTAGCGAGAAGGTTCTGGTCGTCGCTTTTCGAGCCGGGAGCGGGGCCTGGGCGGCCGGGCGGGTGCGAAACGCGGTGTCAGTCTGTCGGTGTCTGCCGGCAGCGGGGCCTCCGTCTTACCTGTCTGTACGCGCTGTCAGCGCCAGGGTTTGCTCGGGCAGCGGATTAGAGCAGAGCCGGCCCGGGGGGCTGCGGGCCCGGGGGGCTGCGGGCCCGGGGCTGACCCGAACCGCTCCTTCCCGCGCAGCGCCGGTTTGTGCAGTTCGCGTCTAAGGTTTGCGTCGTGTTTAAGGCTGTGAGGGCAGAAAGCAAAGATCCCCTTGGGGCTGGGGGAATGCCTGTGTTGGGGGTCGGGGGGGTCCGGGGGGCTTCCTCGGGGGGTGGCCGTGGCTCCCGAGCCCCCGCAGAGCTGTTTGCATTGCGGGCTTCCTTCTGTGACTTTCGTTTCCTTTGTCACTGCTTAATATTGAGTTACTTGATCTGTTTCTCACTCTTCTTCGCATTTAAGAAGACTTAATAGAGTGCGTTCTCTGTGGCTTAATTTTAACAAAAATAACAGAAGTCTTGTAGGTATGACTGCCATCGGTTTCCAGACGTCAGGCTCTTGGAAAGTCTTTAGCCTGATTCTGTGGAAACAAATCTGTGCACAGGCACCGGAGTGTCCGCCCGCAGCTCTTCTGTGTGCTAAAAATGCAAATGTAACTTTACTGCGTTTCTGGTAGAGTTCTGTATTTTCCCCCAGAAACTGCTGTCTGCTTTAAGTGAAAACTTAATCTGAAAGTATGTACTTGTACTGAAAGTATAAACTTTCATATTACCTGAGTTTACACTTTCATGGCCTTCACTCCAATAATTCATTTAATACAATGTTTATTTTCTTTGGGGCCTACATACATATAAAACAGGTCAAGCATGTCAGCTAATAATGGCTAAGTAGTAGATTTTTAATAGGGCGTCCGTTTTGCTATAAAAGAGAGCATGACTTCCAAACCAATCTTGTGTCCTTTCATTCTCATTTCATATGAATTAATGGATTTTTTTTTTATATTGTCAGAGTGATTATTGGCATTCCTTTTTTGCATGTGTTGGGCCCACAGCTGCAAATCCCAAGTGGAATTTCAAGTAATCTGCATTGTACTGGGGAGGATAAACATCTCGGGCTGCTTTCTACTTCAAGGAAAATCAGAATTAAATCTGGAGAACTGTTTATAGTTGTGTATGGGTTGGAAGGTTTGTAATGACCTTTGACTAAATGCAGCTGAAGCCCGGTGGAAGCTGTGGCTATCGGTTGTTTCACCATGGAGGTTCTCAGGGTGTGGTTGTCTGTGTGCACGATTATTGCTCATACTTCTTTGCCAGGTAGTCTGCTGGTGCCTTAGCAGCCTGGGTCTGGAATAGTGACGTTTTCTAGTTTCATTAAAATACAAGTACCTGGAATTGTTTTTCATTAAAAACTATTTAAAATGACACCGACTCATTTGTTTTTATAAGCTTAATATTAATAGTCAGTTTAAATTAAACTTAAACTTTGTTTCTCTCTTTCCTGTTTTAGTTGGCAGTAAATACAAGCATGTCCTTATTGGTTCTGTCTTTGCTTATAGTGTTTCTTAATAATACAGTATCTTAAGTTAATTGTATGGATTCTTTGCCCAAGAATATGCAAACATTTCTTTTAATTGAATAGAGGTGAGAAGACTCTGAAGGTGAGGGTAATCATAAAGTTTTGACCAGTGCTTGTTGCCTTTTTCATGTATAAATTATATCCTTGTGTTTGTAAGTGCTTTGAATGAACCAAATTGACCCTTCTAGGGGTTTGTTTGTGTAGTCTTGTTAGCACAAGGTGGTACTTATGCTCTTTTGTTGCTGACCTTAATATTTGTGTCTTTCCAAGAAAGAAGATCTTCAAAGAAAAATGCTTATGTAATTGAAATCATTTTCGTCACTGTAAGTCTGCATTAATTTGAATGAAACTCAGGAAACGTAGTTTATGGACGCGATTTGGGGATGGGAGGGAAAGAAGCAAAACTCAGGAGGTTTGTGTTGGCTTTTGCAATGTATGATCACCTGTATGTTTAGGAGCTGTAACAGTGGAAACTCAGTGAAGATATTTTTATGTTTCCCAGAGTGCAGTGTATTCTTGTGCACAGCCGAGCACTGTTTTTCCCTAAACCTGTTTTTCTTTAGTTTTTTTGGTTCATCGTCGCAGTGCCTTTATCTGACTTTCAAGATATCCTGTTGCCTGTAAAGAGGTTGAAATCAATCATTTGTTAGATGTTCACTTAGATACAAACAGCATTTTAAATAGTAACTGCTTTCGAGGCCTGTCAAAGCCCACAGTCTAGTGAAGACTTTGATTTGATAGTCAGAGATAATTTCTGGAAATGCTGCTGCGTATGTCCTCCTCCAGTTGAGGAGGCGAGAGGGATGTCTCAGTCCTGCAACACTGAGTCAAGAAATCAAGCATGATCAGACCAATCGGTGTACAAAGCAGAAGAAATCGTTCACTTTACAGTTTTAATAATAGTTAACTTGAAAAACACTTTGTTTCAAGACTTGTCAAATGTGCTATTAAAATTAATTGGTGAATATTTAATGTTACTAGCCTCCTTACATTTCATGTACCAGCCAAGCATTCAGATGGTCACCAGGGTCTTATTTCATTTCCCAAAGTAAAATCACTTAGCAGTGAAAGATTTGTGATTGGTTTCACTTGCAAATATCAGGGCTGAGGTTTTCAAACTTTGGGCAGTGCTGCATTCTGTGGTTTTAATAAGCACTGTGGAACTCATGGAAGACGTGGGAGATGTGACAGTCATCATTCAGTAGGATCTTGCAGGCAATATTAGCAGAGGCAAGTGTTTCTGGCACTGGGTACCAGAACCAGGAGTGAAAAATTTCAATTTCATAACATTGAAGAAAATAGGAGAGAAAAACAAAAAGAAAAAAAAAATATTGCAGTGTGCTTATCTGTCAGTACTGTTGCAACTTGCTGCTTTCTGAGATGGGTTTATATTGAATTCATGTGACTCATTTATTAGCCTTTTATACTTGGACAGAATGAGGAGACAAATCCTATGTCAAAAGGACTCTTCTGGTGCTGTAAATGTCTTGAAGAGGTGCACTGTTCAGTATTTCAAGACCCCGTACGCTGTTGGCAGATCTAGCTGGTGGATAAGCCGCCCCACAAGAGAAGCAGCATTTGGAGGAGCAGTTTGGGCATCTGTGCTGAGAGGTCACAGCCCCCATCTCTGCTGGCTCACCTGGGGTGCTTGGGACGTCGCGTGGACTGCCTGCTCCCATTTACCTTTGGGACATCTGCCCTTCTATGTAATCTACTGCTCCGTAGGGCAATCTTTAACTGGCTGTTGCTTTTCCTGGTGTTGTATTAGGAAGGTGTATTTTCTACTGCTTTTCTTTTCACTCATTCAGAGCTTTTTTCACCATAATTGAGGGGTGGGGAGAACAGGCATGTTACCATGAGGTCAGCAAACCTTGGCTGTGCGTCAGTGATGTGTCTTTACCATGGTTTTGTTCTCTTTAACGAAGGGGTGTTTAACTCTAAAATGGTTCAGGATTTATCCTGTTCAGCTTGCCATAGGTATGAATGATACTGCCTTTCTTACAGCCAGCTTCTGAAGGTTGGCATCCTTGGCCTTGTGCCACAAATACGTGACTTAGGACCAGAGAAGTAACTCCTTAGCATGAAAAATAAGAAAAGATGGGCAAGAGCTTTGTTAAAGCAGAGGAATGGCATTTATGGGAAGCCTATGAGTCTGCATGGATAGTATTATATAGAATTATGAAATATATGTAGGAAACTAATTAACTAAGAGGGCATTAGCTGAGTGGAACAGGATTCCACAATAATTAACAGATGTGTTAAATATTTTGCAGCAATTATCTTGTGGATGTTGTTGGATGCCTTAAGACAAGTATTCAAACTGCCACTGGCTACTTTATGTATTGGACATATCTGTTGTAAGTGCTGCAGGTGTGCAAGCAAGCATTTCTACTGAGGGGAACAACTCGAGGTCTGGTTAACCCATAAAGTAAAATATCAATTACTTGTCTGTATAAACCTGGAGGAAAGGGGAAATGAAACAACATACTTTGCCTTTCATTGAAAACTGGCAGTTCAAGCATTAGTCCCTCTAGTTTTGTTGGCTGGTGTCACCTAGCGTTGGCTGCTTCAGAGAGACTGTCCAAGTCTGGGCGACTGAGACAACCTCTCGCTGGGAGGTGGCATCAGACCTTTTCAGGGCAGTCTTAGCTAGAGTAACGAACTGTGAATCTAAGTGTGTGTTGGTTCTCATATCAGCGTGAGGGATCTCACATTTACTCAAGGATAATTCGCAAGAAGCAGGGCTGGGGGCGTGCAGGGGAGTGGAGGCACGGCTTACCAGGAAATCATTAGTTCCACATGAGCTGAATTAACGCATCAGAATAAACTGGCGTCTTGACCATGACAGATAACACAGCTAATCATGCAAAATAAGTGGCTCAAATCTGACTTTATTTTGAGCTACATCCAGACTCCAGCATAAACAATGGGAAACAGCTTGAAACTTTTAGTTAGGCTTGAAAAATTAAGGGAGGGAGTGGAGAAGAAACAAGTAACCTTCATGCTGAACTTCATGACTTTCAGGTGGCCTGTGATTCCTTAGAGATTATGTGCTGAGATTGCTTTTAATGGAATTTAAGTACTAATTCCTCTAAACCTTCATCTGTTTTGAGGGCCAAGGTTCATGCCCACAGTTCTGTTCTACACACACATTTCATGTGTGCTTTGTCTGGGTAGAATACCTTATGAAATGAAAGTCATGGAATAGGCTTTAGTACGTGCTGTCTCACAAATCTGAAGAGGTGAGGTACTACCTTCCTGGTGTGTTTGTACCTTTCCTTGGGATGCTTCATAAGCAGATCGTCATTCTAGCAGACCAGCTGTGTGTTAGGTTCAGAAATGAAAAGGATTATATTGTGTATGACATCAACAAGGTAATTCTTCAGATATCTACGCGTGCTTGTCTTACAGTTTTTATACCCTTTTATAAATTACAAAGGGAGACAGGTTTTGATTACAAGCTTGGGAAGTACTATACTTTATAGTTGCAGTCATCTCTAACGAAAATAAACGTTCAGAGGTAATGTCATAAAGGCTTTCAAATGATACACTAATAAGCATTTGAACTACATAGCTAAGTAATTCATATGAGGAATGAGTCCACACAGGTGTTTGTATTGTGCTGTTTACTTACAGAAAAACAGGTTGGTAATTAATGACACTTGTTAGACTTCTAACAATTTTATGCGAGTTAGTCTTTCCTGCCTCTGGGGACACAACTATTAATGTTGTTCCCATCAATTTCTTTTTTCATTTTTTAGGTGCAATCAACAGAGTACCACGCAGATTAAAAATTATTCTAGCCAAGTGGTCTGGAAAGTTTAGATCTGGTGAAGTCATCTAAGATCAAGACTGATAGATAGGTGGATATACTTACTAGGAGAGATACTCTATCTGCCCTTAGGCTATTACAGTAATGTAAACCAGGGATGAGCAGATCTGACTAATTAGAAATCTGGAAGAGACCACGAACCACCTTAGAAAGATCTTTTTTTTTTATGTAAGAAGCTAACTTCCTATAGCTTATTTTCTAGTTTTCCACTGTTTAAATACAACTTCTTGTATACAAATAGGTTTTTCCAGGCCCTGTACACATGACATTACTGTGACTCAACAAGAGTATTTGAATGCATCTTTTAATAGCTCATGCCCTGCATAAAAGTTACTATGCTAAACTATATTTAGTGTTTCTTCAAGCCACTTGGCAGTCTATGTCGTAAGTTGGAATTGGTATTATTGTAACACAATTATTACATTAAAACAATTATGTTAAAATGACTATTATTGAATGATTGTGTACAGTAAGGAGCTACCTACATTCAGTCAATATAACATTAACCCTACAATGCCATTTAATGTCAAAGAAATACTTTAAGTTTTTTTCTAGTTCTTGTGGGGGGGGGAAAATTGAGTATGACCCCCGTATTTGAAAATTTCTGGCTCATCCAAACATTCTTTTAAAAAAGTAAATATGATAAGCCTTGTTCACTTTATTATTGTCATTGGCAAAGATATTTGAAAAAGTGGTAAACAACATTGAAATATGTTCATATTTATGGGCAGAATCTGCTTTGTGCTTGGTCTTCTAGGTTGCCATTTGTCTACATCTGAGTACTCCAGAAAAGAAAAATCTCATTTCAGTGTTTATAATAGTTATCTTAAACATTTCCTGTTTATCTCCCAATGAAGTTCAAGGTCTCTTTAATTAGAAAATTGACTTAGATCTTTCTGGATGGAAGATTAACTCAATGACAGGTTTAAAGAGTCCGAGTAGATTGAATTAGGGAAGATCCGTTTCCCTGAACATGTGGAGACCTTTGGACTTCATGTAACTAACTGTCGAGGACTGATTGGAATAAAAAGCGTGTGAATGCTAAAGCACTCGTATACTAATAGTGAAGGGAATGTGTTATCTAAACATCTGCATGTTAGTAGTTTGGCTGTTGAACAGGCAGAGCAAGGAGGCAGTAAGCTTTATACTGACTGAAACACTGGAGTTGGTATATGCAGCTGCATAAGCTGTTCATTACCTCTTAGCCACTTCTTGGCTACTGAATGGGCTGTGCAGAAGTGCAGAACTTTGCAAAATGGTGTTTCCATCTGAGATGTAAGCAAGAAAAGAACTAAGTTACCCCTTTAACACTGCCTCTCAGCCTCAGCAGTATCAACAAAGTTTCTTGATATCTGCATATTTATCTATTTCCTGCACCCTTTGGGGAAAACTGACACAATGTAATGCGTTGTGCAGCTCAGGAATCTGATTTTTCCAACAGCACAAACTTCCAATTATAGAAAAACATGCAGCTATTATGTTTTCAGTTTGGGGCTGCTTCTTGTGGTAAGACTTGGCACTCGTCAGTATATTTGCGACTGCCATTAACGCAGCAATAAATGGAATAGCTTGTGGATATAAATTGTCCAGGCTGTGGTCTAGATTCGATTTTGTAAGCATGTCCATTAATCGCATTGATCCATGTACTATTCAAAGTGGATTGCTAAAGCTAAAGGAAAAATTACCTGAATTTACTTAAGTTGTAGTGACTTAGTAGTTTGTAGTGACTTTCTTCAATTGTTCTGTCTCAGTGGACAACCTGTGAGCTGTTAAGGTCTGTAAGGCCAACTGCCTGTTGCTGCCAGGGAGAAGGGGCATTGCCGTATGGAACCTCTGGTGAGAAGAGAGGTTTTGTCTGTGAACAGATGGTCAGAAAACAAAGGAGTGTCTTCCGGCCTGCTTTTAGGTGTTCCCTCAAAGTTTTGTAAAGGCAGTTAGTTTATCAGTATCTGTTAATTCCTCAGGGACCAAGATGATCTCATGTTGGTTTAAAGTTTAGGTCGTTAAGAATTCTTAAGATAGAAACTGTTAAGAAATTAAGTTGTGTTTTTAAGAAACGTGTTTCTCTGCAGAAGTTGTTCACTGTGTGTAATGCTGTGCTCTTATGGCATTGCAGTGTGGTGTTTTCCAGAAAACCACCGTATTAAACTTTCTAGATGCAAGTGCAACATCAAGTAGTGCTCTTTTAAGGGCAGCAACAGAATTTAAATCAATGAGTAAGTATTTGCTCAGCCCACAGTTTAAAAAGCCTCATCACTTGTGATCCGATTCCAGACCACATGAAAACCCAGGAATGCCTAGACTGGGCTGCGTCTGCCTTGCCCAATGTCCAGCGGCCAGAAGCCGATGACGCGGGAAGGGTGGGAGGCTCAGCTATCCCGCGGCATTTCCCACGCGTGTTCTCACGGCTGCCAGCTGTGTCTGTCTCAGGAGCTTCCTGAGCCAGAGGTGACTTCTGCGTGGCTGATGTCTGATAGCACCAGGCTTGTGGTGGTCCATGCGTTGACTGCACCGTCATTGCTAGCAGAGAGCTCCACCTTACCAAACAGCTGAAGAATGTAGTCTGCTCCCCTGCTTCTCTGAAAGTCCAAATTTTGATAGTTTCATCTATTTGTTTTCACAAGTGAAATCGTGTAGGAGAGAAACATGTTTCTCTGTGCCTGCAGCGTGTAAGAATGAGCTCCTGGGGGTGTTGCCTTATTTTCCTGACCAGTGGGTGCTTCCAGGGCAAGTGAAGCTTCAGTTATTTTGCTTCCCCTTAATAGATGCAGAAAATGCCTTTCAAACGTATACAAAAATTTCTGGTATTCGGTGGTGAAGAATGACTTGATTTAGTTGTGCTAAATTTTGTTGACTTGAAGATACCTTAATAAAATGTTGTGCTTTCTAGCAGAGAACTAGCTAAAGCCTGTTGGTTAGAAGAAAAAAAGGTAGTATATAACTTTGTGGCAGACTTGTGTGTCAACTGCTGAGTGGGCAGTGTGTAAAATACTTGAGATTTTTGTTGCAGAAAAAAGAAATTAAAAGACTCCAAACTCGGGGATTTGGGAAATATCAATTGCCCTCTTGCATGCATGTCCTCATCTCCTTTGGCTCTGTTCATCATGCTGCTGCTTGATGAAACAGATGAGAGGACTGATAAAATATTCACAATAGACAGACAGACACTGTAGGATCTGTTGTAGCTGGATCATCTTGGGCTTCCTGTTTTGCTGGCAGGTCAGGACTGCACGCAAGGGTGAAGGGAGCATCTGCCTCAGGAAAGCACAGTCTTATGTTGCCTTAAAATGATGAACAAAATGTCGTTTTTCTGTGCAGAGATTTCTTGGGTGGTTTCACAGTTTTGAAGGGTCTAGGGCAGCAATAATGATTGTGCCAAACCTGATGTGCTGTGCTTGTGTCCCAGCCCATAACTGGAGTCTGAGTCACCATCCCCGGCCGGGCCTGTGCGGCTGCCTGGGTTGAAGCACCACAGGGAAGCAGAGGAGGAGAAGGAAAGGATATATTGTCCAGGGGTGTTAGGTGCATCTCAGGTGGAAGTTTTGGTATCTGACATAACAGCCGAGTGGTGAAGGTAAAAATATACTTGAATCTGCTATAGTGGCAGCTATTCAGCTAAACTGTTGACTGTACACCTGTGCACTGGAGGTGGAGTCCAACCCTTCTGATATTTATTCATGTAAACAAAATCATCTTGGTATTACCCTCTTTGTAGATGAAGCTGTGATCTCTTTATTCTAGCTTGATCTGATGGTGGTTCTTTAGAGCAAATAATTTTAATATCAGGTTATGCCCAGAGTCAAAATCCTAAAATAGTAATGATTTAATCTGCTAAAATAGCTAGAAGTGATCTAACAAGCTGTTTCAACCTGATGCTGTAATATGATACACTTGGGATTTAGGAAAGCAAATGTATTTCTTAGGTACTTGCATGGTATTTTTAGGTTCATTAATGATAATGGATCAGATATTGTGATAATGTGACCAGAACTGCTCTTTAGAGGTCATTGTATTAGCAAATGATAAAATGGAAAATACATGAAATCTTTTTAGGATGTGGTTAAATGAAGAGTGTCTTAGTGTATTAGAAATGTTTTCTAATATTATGCACGGTTTCCAGAAAGAAAGGTTTCATAACTTGTTAAATGAAGTAGCTCCATTTTTTTGGTGCTTGAGGAGAACCTCCAGCCCACTGTGTTCGGTTGTACATAAGGCAGCAATTAGCTGTCCCCCGTTTGCTATGGCACAGCTCTGGTCTGAAACCTGTGGGAGTTTAATAATGCAAATTAAACTGGGGATGGTATGGCTGATCTCTGGTAATTCAGAACCAAGTAGCTTCACAGTAGTTGGTGGTGACATATCGAGTGATGTTAACAGATTATTGTGCTTGATTACCTTATTTTTTTCAGGGCTGCTTGACTGTTCTAGGTACCAGTCTTGAAAGCAAGGCTAAATTTGATCCTCACGGACATTGTTGTGCTTAAAGCAGCACTTGGTGTCTAGACAAGAAAAAAATGGGGAACTTCTGAGTATCCTTTTTATTTGCAACATTTCTTTGTTGACTGAGTTGGAACATTTTGGTTAAAATTTATTCCTTAGGAACCAAACAGCCTTAAAGGCTTTGAGTCTGTAATCACTATTCCGTTGCTGATAAAAGCATGTCAGAATAGTCATGCATCTTATGCTTGGACAATCCTGCTGTCTCAACAGGAAACCAGCTCTCATAAATACACGCCAGCTGGGTGAGGTCACAAGTTCTTCTCCTAAGTGAGGTGGAGCCTTTTTTTTTTTCCTTTGACACAGGTTGTCGTCTTGTCAAGTTAATTGCATTGTAAAATGACAGGAACATCCTGGAGTGACTGCAGCAGAATGAATCAAAGAGCCAGGGGATCTGCAAAAAATGAGTATGCAAAATATCCAAATCAGTTTTAGGTGAGAAGGATCAATAAAGGAGGAGTGTTTTCTTTCTGTCTTAAAAGTTGTCCTGTGCCAGAAATTGTTGGACTGAGATTTTTGTATAAATATATTTGTTGGCTATATTGCATCTTTCTCAAGATCCCAATGACACTTCCAGAGTGAAAAATAATAAAAGAAAAACTGTTAACTTGTGCAGCTGAGCGTTGCACAGAAAAGGTAGGTCATTGCTGAGAGCTGTTGATGCTTTTGGAGCATGCCACTTCTGGCATGCACATGCACACGTGTCCTTGGTGACAGAGGTAAGGCTACGAAAAACTACTTTAGCCAGTGACAAGAAAATTAAGTGATAAGGTTGGCCCTTTTTTAGGAGATAAATTGCCTTGCATGCAGGTTGGAGGGTTATGGCTGTGATACGGCTCTGAAAAGTACAGCAGTTTATTCAAATGCCAACTTTTTTTTGGCATCTATGAACTAATTATCAAGCATTCGATAGGAAATGTTAATCCACCTTAAAAGTTCTGTTTTCTATAGAAAATGAAGGGAAGATAGAAAGCTAACATTTTCATACAGAAAAATAAATGTGAGCTAAACTGTTGCAGCTTCTATTTCAGTCGAACATTTAACTGGTTTGTCTTGCTGTAAGCCGATTTAATACGCAGATTAAGTGTTCTGATCTGATTTTTTTTTTTTGGTAGGAATGGAACAGTAGGATAAAGTAATCCTGGTTTTGTAACAGCAGGTCCAAGTGTGTGTTGAAGTGCAGTAGAGGTTAATAAACCTTGATTAGACTATTCGTCTGAGGCTCATATTTCTTTCTCAGAAATCTAGTGATAGAGTTAACTTTCGGTTTCATGCTAGAACAGCAAAAAGCATCATGTGCAACACATGGCAGGACAGTAATGGCGTAGTTCTGCATGTTATACACATTAATATGGTCTTGTATACACTGTATCTAAGCAACATAAAAACAGAGGTCTATATCCAGTGCTGTAAAACCCAGTAATGGGATGAGTTGTCTCAATTGCAGGCTAATGATCAGACTCAGCTCAGAAACTTGCTTTCCTGTTGGTGAAACATAATAAAGGGTTCAGCCATTAATTGTTAATCATGGCCACTGATCAGAAAATCAGTGCAAAGGCTTCATTGTGAAATAGTAGGCATAAAGAATAATCCCTGTTGTGTCACTAGCCTATTAGTCAATTTTATATAACTGCAGGTCCCTGAATTCCCTTATACTTTTTTTACTGTTACTTCAAGCTTCCAACTCCTTTTTGCTTTCTTAGTTTCTATTCCTACTTCATTGTTCTGCCTTTTCTGTTTCCTTGTTTTGCTTTTTGTGTTGATTCAGTTTGGTTCCTTTTCAAAGGCTTTCTCTTGCCAATTTTGTGAATCCCCGAACTTAAAATAGACCTGTCTGGACAGTATATTAAATTAAGAACAGCGTTACCTTTGGGGAAATGCTCATTTTTGGATTGGAGTTTTTTGACACTTATGCAAGGTAATACGTAGCTGAAATGTCCTGCCAAAGTGCAAAAAAGCAAACAAATATGCAAAAAACACCCATGATTTTTTAGCAGTTCAGTGTATTTCGCTCATTCCTGTACTGCATATTTTTCCTATTCAAACATGTCTGCACTGTGAAAGGTTTGCCTTTGCAAAAGGTAGTACTGCTTCTAAGAGCCTTTTCCAGTGATTGACAATGCAAATGATAAAAGAAATCATAACATTTAAAAATGTCTTGAGTTAGTGGGCAGTCGACCTGTTTTGTGGCTAGAATGGAAAGTAGTGTCTTGTTTGAAAGTTCAGGATATGTTTGAGGTTTTTTAGTGGGTTTTGTTTTTTTTTTTCCCCCTTCTTTCCTTAAATGTGAAGGAGTTCTCATGTCAGCAGGTGGTTTGGCAAGGGGACTGGTCCTTGCCTAAAACTAAAAGCTGCCAAACCCACGTGTAGGAAATTCATGAGGCATTCCCTTATCCAGAAACATCAGCTGCTGCCTTAACTCTCTGGTCAAGAGGTACAACTGCATCATGCTTCACAGCAGTGCCCTTTCTGCCAAGCACTGATTCCCTAGCTGCCCTTCTGCTTATTCCCACCCCTTCTTTGCGCTTGCACACGTGATCTTGGCGGTGAAGTTAATCTGACTGAAAAATGGGTTTTCTTCCAACCACGTTAGTTTTCAGCCAGGTCAGTCCTTTGAGCTGTTGACTAGTGGTCATGCTTGTGCTGGGCAAAGGGAGATGCGAGCAGCCGAGAATGGTAGGAGGGAGGACGCAACAACTTTCTTCAGCAGCTCTGCCAGCTGATGTCACCTCAGTGTTAATGAAATGTTGGCCCCAGGGTGCAGTTTCATGATCAGCTTAAGCTGATATTAAGTAGCTGCTATTGCTAAAAGGGACAGATTTCCCCTCTCCCTGCCCAGCCTGCACTGGTGCCAGCTCCCCTGCTTGGGGACAGGCAGTGGTGCAGCCATGGGGTGGCCCGGGGAGGGGGCCGAGACTACTGGAAACCAGTAATTTCTTTTATTGGATGTAATTCCAGCTGCCTGTTACTGCTACTGATGCTAGGGAGGGATGCAAGGACCGAGGATCTGTGACTGAAGTTCAGGGAAGGGGGACTGCTTCAGACAGGACTCTGGAAAGGAGAAAGGTTGTAGGGAAGTGCCTGAGGGAGGAATCCAATGTTTGCTCCTTGCTGTGGGTTTGATTTGATGGTGACTCCAGGCGGCACAAATTCAGGCTGCTATGAAGGGACAAGGTGAGCAGCTCTGGAGAGCTGGCCTGGGGAAGGGAGGTGGCTGCAGGCTAATTTATTGCTATGGTTTGTTGGTTAGTTTTTAACTAGACCTAGTTCTCCGGTGTGACTCTGGTTGCAAGTGCTGCTAGAGCACAAAGGTGGCATGAGGACTTCCCATTTGGGCAGCAGCAACGTTTATGTTGGCATACGGGGATTGTAAAATTGTACCTTAGATTAAGGAATAGCAAGTTCAATAATTATTTAGGTTGCTTTCTGCTCTACTGTCTCTTATATCAAAATTGTACCCAGCTAATTGTAGTTAAAATTCTTCTATATGAGTAGAAGAAAAGGTTGTTGCTGGCTTGGAGGAGGGAAGGGCCTTGTGTGAAATAAACTTTTTAATGTAAATAAATACTGGGCAGTTAAGTATTAAAAATAGTTCTTTACTAAGATATTGTGTAAGACTGTATACATTTTTTAATAAATTATATTAACTGATATGTTTGGAAAGTTCAAGTTCTATAGCAATGTTAAGTAGTGTGCACTTAGCATGAGAAATGTATATTGTAATATTTAAAGGGGAAAAAGCAAGGCATAGAAAATACATTATGATTTGATAAGTTTAGAAAGTTTCTTGTGTAGCTTAGCTTTGTCTCAGAATCCTTGGGTTTTTTTAATCACTAATTTGTGACAGGTTGACATAGGAGTTCTTTCTTACTTTGGAAAAAAATGTATGACCACTGCTAGATTTTATGCTGACTGGATTTAAGCATTTAGAATTTTAATCCCTTACAGCAGCACTTTGCATTTCCTTCTGAAGGTATTAATACTTTCACAAATCTAATGCACTTTTTAAAAAGAAACAACATTTTTTTATATTGGCCTAACATACTCTGTGAGTGGAGGCTTGGTTTTTTTGAAAGTCAAAAAGAATACAGGGAGAACTTTACTAGCTAAAACTTTGTTCATGGTATGAAATAGTAGGTTAGCAATAAGTATTTGATTTGCTGGCACAGTAGTCAACTGGAAGCACTTAATTGTAAATTTTTGTTTATATCCAGAAGTTTAAAAGCTATCAGACTCATCAAAGACTGCTCACTGAAACGTTGCACCTCCATCAAACAAAATTGCTTTGGTTCTGGTTCTGCATTTAAACCACAATTGTATTTTTGCCATCTAGAAAGTTCAGCTTACATTCATCTCTAATTTGTAGTGCATGTGGTTCAAAATTATCTACCTGGATTTGTTACATAGACTTAACAGTATTTTTTTCTCAAACTGCACCATATTTGGTTTAATTCTTAATATCTAATATTAAAAACATGTATGTTTCAGAAGGAGGGGGTTGGAGTTCTGAAGGGCAGCACAGGGCCTTGCTGCAGTGACAGTACCTCTGAGAGCGGCCCTAAAATAGGATTTGGCTTGAGCCGCGGTTGTTCTAAATAGCTAAATTCACTGCCTCGCTTGGGAGAGGAGCCTTGGATCCATTTCACTTACGAAGGAATTTCAGATCCCCTAATGCGAACAGTCTGTCATGGGTTTCCCTGCAACTGCAAAGGAACAGTCTGCTTTCTTTCCAAGATGATTATCTTTCTAAAGTCTGGTCTGCCTTTAATTAGAGCAGGCAGGCTTCATTCTTCAACATTGGGTGGCTGAGATTACAGAAGAGATCAAAGTTGCAGCTTTTGGATTGAGTGACCAAGCAAAGTTTGATGGAGGAACTTAGTGGAGAAAGGAAGACAAAGGAGCAGAAATTTTCATCTGTTTCTTGAGGCCTGAATTGTAGTTTTGCAGCTTCCAGGGTTCTAAAGATAAAGATCTCGATTAATGAAATATTTTGGTGCCTTGGAGGTGATGCATCATTTTTTAAAGCACTTCCTGCAAGGGTTAAAATTGGTGACCTGAGCATCACTTCAGTTTGAAAACTGGTTCTGCACCGAGGACCTTCCATAAGAAGTGAGCTGGGGGTTATCTCCTCCGAAACAGCAGCCTTTGGTGTGATTGCTGCTGCTCCCACTAAAGTATCAGTGGTCACCAGATTTACGATGAAAGCCCTTTCAATACTTGTGCAGAAGTTTATATTGTTAATTTGGGTGAAAAAACAGGGACAGTAGGCAAGCTCGAAGTCTAACTCGTGACTGATTGCGAGTAGTGTTCACTAAATACTAAGTAAATACTGAAAATGGCGACTATCATCTGACAGTCATTCTGAAATGATTTTAAAATGTTTAAAAATAACTCACAGAATATTGATACTTACCTTGGGTCATGCTAGTTTCTTTTGAAAAAATTCAACTACACTGAGGATCCCAATTCGTCACCTTACTTTCAGTATGAGTGCTGTTTCTTTTTATGGTGCGGAGTCAAAACGGGATTAATTTGGGGCTTGTGTGACATAAGGAACTTGGTTTCTGTGGTGAGAAGTGTACTTGGCCAAACATGTTTCTGCTCCAGCTTGTCTTCAAAATGCTGTGCAGGTGAAACTGAACTGCTACGGTATATCCACAAAGCTGAGTATTGCCACAGGCTGCCAAAGGAAGCAAAATAAATCTTTCGTAATAAAGTGGGTTTGAAAAGTAACCTTTAACATATGCGTTTATGAAGGCCACAATTGTAGGATTCCCTGCATCACCTTGATTTCTTGAAGTAAAAACCAAGTAAACATTAAGGGAGATACTGCCATAAACAATGATTTACTTCACATTTGGATACTGACTGCAGCAATTGCTTTCAGTGTACAGTAAATGGCCCTCAGGAGTCACTTCTCCTGTGTGTTGGTGGTGCTTTGCATCCTTATTGAAAAGGCGTCATTGAGTTTGTCTCTGGTCTTGTACAGCTGTTTCAGCTCTTTCCCCTGATTTGAAATTTTCATTTAGTTTTAAAATGATTTGTTGTGTTTAATAATTAGGTTCCATAAACTTAAATTATAAAATACAGGCTTTACCCAGCACAATGTTGAATGGGTTAAAGTCAGCTGGTGTAATCCTTTTAAGTTATGTTTTCTATGAAGTCTGTCTTAGTGAATGTTAAAAAAGCAAACCTTTTAGAAGGGAAATTGTCCTCTAATTCTGGATTCCTTGTTTTGGAACAGAGCTGCTGATTCTTTCATTTTTCCTGGCAGCAAACCCTGCCTATTGTATGTGGAAAGCAGGCAGGATGTGCTGCCAGCCCGGCAAAGGTGCTCTGAAGTGTTAACTCGCCAGCAAAGCTAATCTGGTTACTCTTGGTAACAAACAAATGCTTAGGAAAATCAAACAGCAGGGAGGGCTAGCTTTAATTTTGTCTCGTGTTTTGGGTGGATGTCTCCTCGCTTCTGCTGAAATCTTTCCAGAGTTCAGGAACGCGCACTTGTCATTTCGTCATGAAGCGAACTGCCCTCCTGTGGCATCACCTACCGCCAGCTCCACCTCCCATCCACAGTGCGTGAGTCAAGGTTTCTGTTTCCACTTTGACATTTGAACTGAGTCACTTGTTCTGTTGTGAATGTCCAAGTTTTTACGGCTCTTCATGTCAGGTTTGCTCTTGTTCCTTCCTTGTTACCCTTTCAGGAGTGTAAATTTCCACTGGTTATGTAGCTTTGACCTGCTCTGGAGATCAGCCCCAGGGTCAGGACTGATGCCCTGGTGGTGGACAGGACCCTGCTGGGAAGCCAATGAGATCTCAAATATTGTTTAGATGAAGCTTTATTTTTTTTAACTCTCCAGTGCTGGTTTAATAGAGCCTCTTCATTTTATACAGGGAAATGTAAATTCTTTCCCTGTGGAAGATAAACACTTATCTCAGGAATTCTCATCTGCTCTTTCCAGATGTAGAAGACTTCTGGCCTGGATGTGTGAAGGAGCTGTAGAATGAAAAAGTGAGGGCACCAGTTTTAAACCTGTGGGGTGAGAACTGTTCTGCCCACCCTGCTCACGGCTGAGCCAGGCAGTAAGCTGCAGCAGAGCCCTGTGCGCCCAGCTGTGTTTCAGGCTGGGCGGTGCTGAAGGGCCTTTCCGGAAAGAAATAAAATGAATGATACTATAAAACACTTAGAGAGGAGGCCAATTGGGGGCACATGCAATAAATTTTTAAAATGTCATAGCAAGCTAAGGTATTGTAATTAACGTGTCTAGAATAAAAAATACAGTCTTTCCACTCTCAAACCTCTTGGTTTTTTGCTTGGAGTGAGTTAAGGCAATTACTTCTGGCCGTGCCATCCCCAAATAGAAAATGGCACCAGCATTTATGTGGCATGACATATTTCATGTTAAGTACACTATTTGCTGTCTTGAAAAGAAAAATTCTTTGAAGAATCAATTTGGCAACAAATTTTCTTGAAAATTACAGTTTCTCAGTGTTATGGTATCGGAATGTGAAAAGCTAGCTCTGCTCAGGTTTTTTGGCTGTCTTTGAAGAATCTGACATTCACCAACTGAACTGTACTCAGAGCCTAACTTGTTCTTTACTACCTGTTCCAACCCCAGAGCTGTGTCAGCAAGGTTAGTTGTCTGAAGGGTGAATCTGGGGAGCCAATTTGGCTGAAAAGCGACTATTTCTGTCAGGTTATTTTCAGTCAGCTTGGCTGTCAAAGCTGGCTTACACCCCGGCTGAACCATTTGTTGTATCAGTGCAGGAGAGGGCCAGTGGAGAGGTGAAGAGCTGCTTTTGCGGCTGCCGCTACAGACAGCAGCTCGCGGAGCTCTGCACGGTGCGCAGGATGTTGCGCTAGCTCGGTGTGAAAAGCAGTTTGAAAGTACTGTTTTTACTGAATTCAGTAGTTTTATCCTCTTTATTTGTTAAGGAGTGATTATAGCTGTAACAAATGATTGTTCACTTTTGTTTTTAAAATCAGTCTTTTAAAATGCACTTCTGAATGTTAATTGAAAAACTTTGTACCAATTGATTCATGTAAAGGTTCTGGCGTAACAGGTCTCCTGCCTGGTGTTGTGGCAGAGAAACTGCACCTTCAGTTCTCAGAAACCTTCCTCTCCCCGGGGGACCAGCTCCGTTCCTGCTCCCAGTGGACCACTGCCAGTCTAGCAGCTATCTTATATTTAGGCAGCTGAACAGCCTGTGCGCTGCCGCTGTGGCAGGCTGCGATGCCAAGCCCTGTGTGCAGAGTCCAGCGTCCCCCAGGCTGCTGCTCGTGCTGTGCTCTTTCCCGTCTCACGCGAACGCCACCTCTGTCACCAGAGGTGTCGGAAGGCTCTGGGCTGGGCAGGCCCCCGTTTCCCTGCCGCGTGCCAGCGGATCCTGCCGTCAGGAAGCACGGGGACGGCTCCTGCACAAACAGCTCGGTCACAAACCCGCGTGTTTGGGGCCTCCCAGCGCGCGGGAGGGGCTGGACGGCAGGGCGTGCTTTCCCCATGAGTAATGGCTTGGAGGGACCTCGTTTTGCAACTGAGAATTAACTGTTTGGACTGTATGGAGTTTAGCTGCTGGGAATGTAAACAGCCATTGCTGCTGTAGTCTGGGCTTCATAATCTTAGTTTGGGATGGGCTGTGTTCATGATATCTCATGGGGCAAGCTTACAGCGGAGGGTCTCCAGGCTGGAGGCCAGCAGTGCTGGGCTTGATAAAACCCTTGGGAACACTCTCTCTGCAACTAAATCTTCCAATTCTTAATCGGTTCCTGATTCCAGAAGGATTTCTTCATCGCTTCGTGCTACTGACTAGATAAGATACAAATAAGACCTAACAAGGGATAAGGACAGAACTTCAAGTAGCAGTGAAAAAGTAATTCTGTTATTTTCTATAAGTTTGCTAATTGTCTAATTAGTCAGCAGAAGGAATTAGCGTCCCATGAAGCTGCAGTTAGATGTAAACTTTAAACTAGTAGTACCTGTTATTCAGAGAGAGACAGAGGTACCTTCGGTTTTTTGCTCTTTCCCTGCTCAGTAAAGAGATAGGCTGTGCTGCTATCACAAGGTTGCATTTTCTGTTTCATGGTTGTGGTCACTGAAAAACAATATTATTTAGTGGCTCTTTCTTGGCTTCCTTATTAAAGGTGGAATGTGGGCCTGCAGGAAGGGTGAGGTCTTTCCTCTTGCGTTTCCGAACCTGACATCATCATCAGTGGCTTTTCTAAATCAGTGCTGACCTGGGGACGCTGTCCTGCTGCCACCGATGACTGGGTAAAACATCCCTGACTTCACAGGAGGAGGTCTGGATTTTCAAGTTGTCACTTCAAATCCTTGATAAACCAGTTAGGTGTACAAAGAGTGTTTAAGATAAATATATGAAAATTGTTTTGCACTTCATATAATGATACATAGTCTGTGGGTAACTGTATTTTAAATGGGAGCAAACTTCTGCTAGGACATTACTGAACTATCTTTGCTTTTCACTCGAATATAATTTCCTAGGAAGGGAAGGAGAAAATCAAACTTTTGATAAATCTGAAGTTGTATGGAAGTTCTATACTGCTTGATGGTTTTAAATTAATGTTGTGGCTAAAGCCATTCAAAAGCATCCAGTAACTTTATAGTAGTATAATGAAAGGTTGTTGAACACAAATATGAAATAATATTAGAAGGAACATTGTTGCCTGTAAAAATAATTTCTATAAAATGCATTTTGTGATTCCCAATAGCTAGAAGTGAATTTACAAAATCTTATAGTAATAGTAATTTGATTATTTCTGCATGGGTGGGAAAAATTCTGTGAACTCTCAGTCAATCACTATTCTTGTGATTATCAGCAGTTCAGTGGTTTTAATGATGTGTACATATCCAGTTATAAGTACTCTAAATGTTCTTAGAAGTTGTTTTGAATTACGCCACCTGAGGTGGCTGTTTTATTTCCTAAAACTGTCGGCTAGGTTAAGGTTGTGTGTTCTCTCCTGGTATGTCAGATCTCCGCTTCTGTGGTGTCTGCTTCATATCACATCGATATGTAAGTGTGTCAGCATCCAGGGTGAATGAACTGCTGAAACGCCTTTCTCTAATCTAACTTTCTCTTACACTGAGCCAGATTAAGCACTAGAGGGATATACAAGGGAGTCAGTGCAAGCTTCAGTTGCATAATGTAGATACCAGTTGCATTTTTTTCTTAAACAGATTTCTAGGCAAAAGAAGGAAACTGAGACCCGGATATATGTGAAGATGGAGAAGGCAGCTGCTCTCCCATTACTTTTGCCATAGTCTGTTATACATAGTTAATCCCCAGATGCCATGTATGTGGCACTGCTGCTGTCTTGCTGCCTTTCCAAGTTGCCCTGGAAAGACTGAGTCCACTAGCAGGCCGGCTGCTGGAGTGCTAGTAAACTGCCATGCTACTCTTGGTTGCTTTAACTAGAAAATCTTAATATGGTTGGAACTGCAAGTAGTTATTCTTAAATATCAAAATTAAGTCATTTCCAGTAGACAGTTTTATTTATAAATGACTGCATCTGTTGTTGAAAGAAGTCTGCGTTTTTGCAGCAGACACCTTGAGCTGTATTGTTTGGTGACCTTATGTCAGGTAAATGCAGCCTGCTCAGCCTGCTTCCTTCTCAGGGCTGCACTCCGTCTTCAGTCTGTCGATCCTGGCGTACAGTGTGCCGCCTCAATCAGGACAGGATTTTACCCGACAGGTATTTGAATTGGTGCCTTTTTATATGCATTGCTTAGCCTGACTTGGTATTTAAGATGAGCCGTTTGCTAAGGTGTGTCTAGGTGAGGTACAAAGCTAAAGCGATATGCCATTTGGTAGCATGGTATACACTCTGTGCCATACACTCTTTCTTAAAGGTGGGTAAAATTTAACTTCATGAAAGCTGTTAGTGAAAAGCATCCATTCAGCTGTGGAAAACAGGACTGAGAAGAAATGGTGTCTGAAACCGAAAGCCGTGTTAGCCATGGTAAATACAGCTCCTTCTTCATGAAAGGCATGTACACTATCAAATTCAGTTTTAGAAACAGAGGTGGCTCATCTCTTATGCAGTCTGTTGAAGGACAGAAAACTCTGGCTGCTCAAGAATTTTGTGTAAAACCATTATGCACAGCACTATGTTCCTACAGAAATATTTAGTAGCTCTGTATTCTATCAAATCAGTTAGCTGATGTGTGTAGTAGTTGCCACTTAAGATTAGATTAAAATCTGTTTAACAATGTGCTGCTACAACTGGAGCATTCTTACACTGTAGTTCTTCCATGTAATTTCGGGGGGGATTTTGCAACAATGGGGAAAAAAAAAAATCAAATAATTGCTCTCTAACAGGATATAATTTTGATCAGACACAGTATTTTTATTTGTGTGGAAGAAAAGTTTGTCTTGTATGCGTTTTCTTGAATAAATATTACAGTGCTTGCAGTTTATGTTGCTATCAAAGTGTTTAAGTGGCTTTTGTCTTAGTCTTGTTGAGGTTTTGAGCATTACTGTATTCTGGTATTTAATTATTAAGCACCTTATGGTTCATGAATAGTTCAAGCAGATAATGTGCCATGAAATTGAAGTCAAATGCCTGAAAACAAACAAACAAAAACCCCAAACTTAAAGTGAATGAATATTGTCTTTGGAGGCATTTCACATTTTCAGCTGATGAAGCCTGATAAAGAAAATGAACTTTCTGTGCATGACCAGTCTTGCAGTAGGTTATTAAACAGATTGCAGGATCAGAAGGAAGTCAGTGTAGTAGATGAGGAACTCTGACAGCAGCGGGGGAAACTCTTTGAACAGGAAAATAGAATACTGGAGTACCTCCAAGTCCTCTATAGCAGTAGACATGGAGTAATGGTGAACAGCCAAGTAGAAGAGATCATGGGTGAACTAAATTTATCTCTCTATTTTATAGATCTAGTAAAGGTAGGATAAAACACTGTTATAGCAAATGAGTCAACACCAAACAAATCTGTGTCAACATTAAACAATTCAAAGTTTATATATAAACTGGGATTGGAAAAAGGTGTGGAATTGTATGTGTAAAGATTTGAATATGTTTCTAACAACTGTTAATATTTTGTCTGGAAGTATGTGTAAGTATTCAGATATTTTTCTCTTGAGGGTAGACCTTTACTGGGAATACTATTAATTTCTGATGATCTTTTTAAGTAATAAATCCTTTCTGTTCTTTTAGTATTATGGAAGTCGTCAACATGAGGTAATGGGAGATTTCTGATGAAGGTCGTGGGCATGTAAGGTTAAGGGAAGGCGTGGAGGCTACGGTTTCCACTGATTGCTGATTAATAAAGCTCTGCAGTGGTAAAATATAAAAAGATGAAGTTGGCTGTCCTGCTTTTCTTGTGTCATTGTATTCCTTTACATCAGGTGCATTGATAACATTACCTGATGAACAACATGGAGTGAAATTCAAGTTGCTTCAATACATCTTTGCATTCAAGTGAAGTTACTCAGGATGCCAGTTTGCTTTGTGTTAAACCATGCGCAGTCTGAAATCTCGTTAGAACTTGGTGCAGTGGATTCATGCTGTGGGCTGGGGATTCCAGGAATGTCAGGCTTTCCCAAGCACCCTATGCTGGGCAAGCCATCCGTGCTCACTGTGCCGGGGCCAGGAGTCAGTGCTACCTACGACATGAACATGGTGGTGTTTGCAGCAATGGTCCTAATGGGATTATAACTTGAAATGGAATGGGCTTTATTGAAAGCATTGTAGCAATCTTTGATCCTGAACATGCTAATTAGTCTGACAATGGTCTTTTTTCCTCCCTTAGGGCTGAGAAAACAGAGGTACTCAGTGAAGACCTGTTGCAGGTATTGTAACACAGTGAATATGTTTTGTTTTGTTGTTTTTTTAAATGCTCTTTGTGAAGTTTGAGCCTTCTGAGTTTTGTGGACTACCTAATGTGGGGAAAAAAAATACTGCATATGACAGGAATGAAAACAAGGATGTCTTTGGCTGACTTCTCAGCATGTGAAAAAACTATGATACAGTTTGAGTGGAAAAACTCAGGTGCTTCTGTTTCTGAATCTGATTGTATGGCTTGATAAAGTGAAGGAGGAAGCATTTTTGCTTTTAATTAGATGAACTAGCTTGTTAAGCTTATGAACCATTAGTGCTAATGACTTGCCAGTCTGTCTAGTAGAGAACGATGAGCTGGGAAGAAGCTATGATTAGGCACAGCTGGTTTCTGTCTTCATTTCTGATTTTCTTGAAGAGGTCAACTTGAGCCTTAAGAGAAGTGGCAAAAAACATGCCAACTGCTTGCTAATAGGTAATGTCAATTTTTTCTGAAAGTCTGGAATTGCTCTAAATAAATGTACAAATGCTTCTGGTTTAGCTTGTGATATTTGTGCTCAAATTTATCACACTGACATTTGATTTGTTTGCAGACTTGTCATCTTTTTGAAAGTATGACATCTAATCAAACATCACTTTCATGGTGGAATTTTAGTTGCAACTGCTAGATTAACGAGGTTGATTACATGGAACACATTTGGTTCCAGATTTGTTCTACATAGTTTTCTTCCTCTGGTTACTTTGTGAAAGACAAAAAAAAAAGGGGGGGGGTGGTGGGATGCAGAAGATAAATTGGCAAGGGAAGTCAGGCTAGCTGTTCCACGTGACCTGGAGCGTAATGGTTATTTCAGATTGATTGCAAAGCATGCTTAAGTTCAGGACCTGTATATGAAACATGGAGGCCAAACAAATGATGCAAGTACTTTTATTTCAAATCACTCCAGCTGTTCAGATTAAAGTAGACGAGAGAACGTATCAGCTTTAAAACTTGAATTCAAGACAAATACATGAAATCATCTTGAGTAATGGTGAAATGAGTTGACCTGAAACATTTTACCCTGCTTTTCAGGGGACTGCTTTATTTGAACCATAAATATCTTAACAGTTTAACAATATTATTTTTAATTTCTAAAGAGATGTGTTCAGTTAAATGGCATAAAGGATGTTAAAACACCTTGATAGCCTTCAAGGGCCCATATGTTTTCTTGGTTAGCTGCAGAATAGTAACAAGAAGTGAAAGCCAAAAGGATTGCTGCTTGTTGCCAAAAAAATTTTGCAAGCAAGGCTTTCCCAGGCACAGAGCAGGCTGGCTACACCCAAGTGGAAGAATTTACTCACTTGTTTGTTTGCTCTTGGGGGCTTGGGGGGGGGGGAGGGAGGCTCTTATCTAACTAAAGAGCTTAAAAGCGTGGTACTGTTCACTTTATAAACATGTTTCACAGTGTTCTTTTTTATATTTAGCTCAAGCTTTGACATAGGATTGCCATAGCTTTTTTTCTGTTTTCTCAAGTGTAATACTCCATTTCAAGTATCTCTGTTAAATGTGTTCCTGTCTGAAGACAAGGAATATATTTCAGTACTGGAAAGGCTTCTACAATAGATGCACTTTCTGGCATGCCCTTGAAGTGTATAATAAAGCAATTGTGTGATGTTTTGTACACTGAAGATGCCCTGTGGGTACAGACAGCATGGCCTGTAGGTCACATTTTCAGTTCAAAGGTAGCTTAATGGAGATTAATGTCCTTCATGGTTTTCCTGACATCTTTGAACTAAAAAGCAGATCAGAGAGGAGAGTATATTATCATGAAGTTTTGGGGTCATGTTCCTCCTATCAGTCTTCTGCCCTTTGAGTTTGGCATTCAGACTGCCTGGAAAGAGGCTGTTGGGAATGTATGTGCTCCAGAGTCTTTCTAAGGAGTATAAGCCACCATGCCTGGCTGACAAGGGCTGTGTTAGTCTGCTGGGATCTGTAAGGTGGTTCAGTTACAGGATGTCACCATGTTTCAGGTCACTGTGCTCAGTATTTTAAGACGTCTTAACTACATGACCTTGCAAAAATAAATGCTTTCACAGAACCTGTGCTCAATATTTTAAGAAGTCTTAACTATGTGACCAAGCAAAAATAAATGCTTTCACAAATAGTGAATGGTTTATAATGTGTTGGTGGTATTTAATTTTGAAGATAACACAACAGAATGAATCGTCTTAGCTGCAACAGTAGACGACAAAGAGTACCTTCTTGTTCATGTATCTTCATATGGACCTTTTTGAAGTGGACTTAATTTTGAGTTTGTTGATATATACTCTGTAAATAAAAGGCAATACCTTGTGCCTTCAGAGCAGTCCTTCTTGGGCAGTTTCTCTGCACCTTGCTCTACTGTAATAGATTTTTACTAAGCTTTTTGAGCACCTCAACTTGGATTCATCTTGTGGCTGTCAAGAGCTTTTAGTCCCTTTAGTGCCTCATGTAGCCAGTGAAACTTTGGTCTTCCCACATTGGTCCTTCAACTCACCAGCCCTCCTATACAGGTTCTTTTTCACCTTCCCTTTGGGCTTGCAAAGGCTGCTGATGTGCGGTACAGCCCCAGGGCCCAGCTTTGGGTGCTCCTCCAGGCTATGGAGAGCCCAGTCCTGCACTTGCTTGTGCGTTCAGGACAGGGCTCCCCCATCCAACAGCAGTGATTCTGTGCTCACCAAGTCCCTGTTGGTCTGTGCCTCCCTCTACTGCCATCTTCTTTCTCGCATCTTCTCCCAATCCACACTCCTGAAGGCTCCTCTTCTGCTGGATCTGCTGTCCTTTTTAGTAGCTGTAGTTTTTACTAGCTGCTTTTGTTGGGACCTAATTACATCCTTCCAGTTGTAACCACTTTAGGGATATGCACATCCCATCGTAGCAGTGCCAAATAACATCGTAGTAGTGCCAAATACACCTGTTGGGAGGAAAAAACATGTCATTCTTACCTGGATGTATAACATTCTAAATGAGAATTTATAGCATTTTGTGTTCGTTAGAACATAGCAGTCTGCCTTCTCTGGAAAAATGAACAGTATATCTCCTGCTTTAAATCCAGGTACGGTGCCCCTAACAGGCGCTAACGTGGGGCATAATAACTTAGCACTAAAATTACTCTGTCAGCTAATCTGTATTTATGATTGATGGGAAAGCTGGGGAGAATTATTGCCCTCCTGAAAATGTAATAGGAGTGATTTTAGAGCTGTATCAAAAACTGGAGTCTGTTCAGATTATTTCTACAGATGAAATCTACTTTTTTTTTCCTTGCTTTTTAAATAGAAGCCATTCCAAAGGGCCTCATTTTATTCTTGGTGAGTCATCAAAATGCAGATAAACTGCATTCTTTTGGTGCTGTGCATAGAGAGCTTGGTGCCACAAGCAGTTCTGTCCCAGTGCTCATCACTTCGCTTTTGGTGTTCTTTGAAATAAAATAGTCCAAATTCCTTACTTAAAATCCCTTAAAAGAACAGTTTTAGTGTCTATCTTTGTCATATTCACGGTCTATGTATTAAGCCATGTTTCAAATATACTATGACAAATGGAGCTCTTGTTTGTGCATTTACGCTTATTTTTTTCTTTCCGCATCCCTTTTGAATCCCATTCATTTCTCCCTGAAAATATTATTTTGCTTAGCATATAGGAAATTTGTCCTTGTATTTAACAGCCAGAGAAGGAAATGCTATAGAAAGCTTGTAGTACATAGGTTTGGCCCAGTGTAAAGGAGTGGTCAGATATGTCTTTAGCCTTCTACTTTACAAGGTCACAATGAAAAAAATATGAAAGTTTTCCCACAGTTTTCTCCCTAAATTAGTGTCTTGGATAGCTGCATGTGCCATTCATCTCGGATGGCAAGTATCAACCTGATTCTCTTTTGCTGAGACGACAAGTGGGGGCAACGTTTTTCTTCCCCTTCCACTCTCCGGTCTTGTGAGCATTGCGAGCTCCAACTGAATTGCCGTGCCACTGAGGAGGAAAAGCAATTCAAATGTCTTTCCAAGCATTTTTGCTGTCAGGCACTTCTGCTAAGCATCTGAACTTTGTGTAAGCTGTAGAACTTGAGAAATACACAACCCAGAACTAAGTGTGGTACAGGAGGAAGACTTTCTGCTGAGGCCAGGGAAATAACTTCTGGTTTTTGTTTTGTGTTCTCTTCCTCCTCTCTCCCCCTCCTGCCGACTAGATCGAGAGACGTCTTGACACTGTGAGATCCGTATGCCACATTGCACAGAAACGATTAATTGCATGTTTTCAGGGCCAGCATGGTACAGATCCTGATAAGAGACATGTAAGTACAATTGCCCTTTGGCTTGTCTTCTGAGGCTAGTCTGAATACGGTCTGGCCTTCTAAATACTGATCAGCTGCTATGCCTCAAATTATCCAAGAGAAGAACAACTCTGTAAAATCATCTCACATGTTGGCATTATTTGGTAAAATGCTGGCTGTAATTCCCCATCCGGATATAGTAACATGACCCTCGAGTACCTTAGTTGTGTCAGGACACTCACTTGTTTCTGCAGTGCGCTGAGTACTTACAGCTTCCATAAGACCTGATTAAGAAGATACTTTGCAACTCTGATCAAGCTCCTCATATTCAGAATTACCTTTGTGCACCGACATCTCCAATTAACTGTAAATGTTTTTCTGTACACGTTTGATTTCTGCCCCTCTTAAGCAAAGCTGTACGTAGGTTTTCTTAAAGTGTTAGAGCCAGAATAATTAACATTCACGTTTTCTCCTTTTATTGAATAAAAGAGGCCTCCTGAAAACAGGGGCGCACAGAACGAACCTCGGCAGAGAGATAGACGACAAGCTAGTTGCTTAGATTTCAAGTTAAAACTGTTTACTTGTCTCTGACAGTAGTTGAGATACATTTGGGGCCAGTCATTCCAACTAGACTGAAAAGAAAGTGCTTTTCAAAGTATCTGAGAACAGGAGTCTTGAGGCGTGAAACTTTTTGTGACTTGGTGTTTTCTTAAAGTCAAAGAATGAGCTGCATATGTGTGTAATAGAAACCATATGGAAGAAGAGAAAAATCTTAGAGGGGATGTACTGGGAAAGCTGGAAAGGGTGGATAGCGCTAAGCTAAGCACTGTTCCTTCTGTTCCATAGAAAAAACTTCCTCTAACAGCTCTTGCTCAAAATATGCAAGAAGGATCTGTCCAGCTAAGTGATGAAACTCTGTTGGGGTAAGTATTTGGCTTTATAAGTTGCAGTCTGTCATTTTACTGCCTGCAGGGCTCTAATTAGAGACTCTGGGAACATAAAGGCTGTTTTCAATCTAATGAAACTGATATTTCTAGATTCTTTCTCTAATCCAAAGGGAGAAAAAGTGAGCAAGCATTTCTTCTGGAATGATTCTGGGGGCAAGTTTTGGGTTTGCTGTGAATTGCATTCCAGAGGATTCTGATTCTCTGCTATCTTAAAAGCTTTTGAAAACGGCTTTTCTCCTTGTGGATTAGTAAAATGATTATCTTCATTTAAAGTTTAAAATTTAGTGTAAATACTGCATTCTGCAGTTTTGTGTTAATGATTTAAAATAAAATAATGCCAATTTGCATTATTGGCTTCTAGTTTAAAATAATGCCAGTTTCCTTATCCTGGCAAAGTGCATATTTGCAACTTACAGGGAAGTGGCTGAAACAAATGAATGTCAATATGCTGAATTCCTAGAGCAAATGTGTTTCCTCATTGCTGATGGGAATTCTGATGAAGACAGTATAGAATGACCTTAAAAACCTTTACGTGCATTTTTGTGAGCTGTTGCAGGAGATTTAAATGTGGGTAAAAATCTTAGAGAATAGGAAAAAAAATCTTAGAGAATCTGTTTCCCTAGAACAAGCTTAAAACAAAGGTCAAATTATGGTTTTGGAACCTGAGACTGCTGCATATGTGATTGCTTAGCTTATGGTGTTAAGATTTTTTTCATGTTAAAGGGGCTTAGGAGAAAATTAAATACTGTGTTGAGCAATTTTCCTGCATCTGGTGAGATGGAAGGATGGGCTTTGAAATAAATACTAACTTCTCTGCCCTTAGGGCCAGTATAATCACCTAGATGACTTGAAGCCTCCAAAAATGTTGTAATGTCTAAGGAATTTTAGAAGACAAAGGTTTAATAACACTGCTTGCCGATCCCAAATTTGCCCATGACAGCATAGAGCATCTTGGGTTTATGCCATTAAGTCATGCCTTGCTTTATACAACACAAAGCTTTCCAAAAGGGTAGCAGATGACAAAGGGCCACTACTGTTTTCTTTTGAATCTTTCTTCTTTAGTCAGTAGTAATTCACATGACAACTTCCCATAATTCTTAAAGGAAACTTCTAGATACATGTGGTGATGCAGAAAATAAACTGGCAATGGAGCTCTCTCAGCATGAAGTACAGATCGAAAGAGAAGTTTTAGATCCACTGTGTCTACTAACAGAGGTAAGTCACTTCAGCCTGACTGAAGAAATAAATCTGAATTTATGTATTAACTGAGCAAAAAGGGTTTATCTCATTGCTAATAATAAAGCTGTTTTAAGGGGTCATACCTTAGTGGTGGAAAGTGAATATGAAATCTACGAAATGTAGTTTATTACAATACACAATTTAAAAATAAATATAAGCCTTGAATTCTCCTTTTAGACTGAGATCCCGAACATTCAGAAGCAGAGGAAACAGCTTGCAAAGCTGGTGTTGGACTGGGATTCGGCAAGAGGAAGGTAACAAATAATTTTAATTACTAGGTCCTTTGCTATTCACATTAACTTCTTGTTGGCATCTCATGGCATCTGATCTGATGCTGGTACTTGCTTCTGAAATGCTACTGTATGCATGTTAATACTTTGCCAAAAAAAGGCAAACTTACATTTAAGTTATTCAAAAAAGGACTCATGACTAGTAGATCCAAACAGAATCAAGATTTTGGAGCTCTGACATGCCTATATATAATTGGAAAAATGCTGAAAACTTATCTTCTTTCCAGTTCACTTAAGTTGCCAACTTAAATAAAGAATGGGAGTCTAATTTTGTAACCATGCCAAGTGCTTTCACAGTTTTATATTGAGCTATCTCATTGGTAGGGTCCTAAGTTGTTCAACTTACCCATAAGTCCCTTTAAACGGTCTTAAACTGTGGTGATAATTTATGTAGCATTTTCTGGGATTGGTAGTTCTAACATATTATACACCCATGTTAGAGGTTGTAGAAAATGAAGGATTTCTTGTGGATTTTTATAGCTGTTTAGCTGTTTGTGAATTATGCCAGCATGTCATAAATGGTGTATTTTGAGCACCTTCCTTAATTCTGTTGGAAAATGTCTGAAACTATGGGGTTTGTTTTCTGTCAAAAGAAAGCAATTTCAAAGGAGCCATAAATGCAGATTCTTGTTTAATATTAGTTGTCACCAAATGACTGAAGCCTTTCTTCCACAGGTATAATCAAGCCCACAAGACTTCAGGAACAAATTTTCAAGTGCATCCTTCAAAAATAGAATCTCTTAAGGAAGAGATGGATGAAGCTGGAAATAAAGTAGAACAATGCAAGGTATGACAAGATAAGTCTTTATCCTTTATGTACCTCTCATTAGCAGCAATAGCAATCAGAATATGGCTGCTTCTGTAAGCCTTGCATGTGGAACTGGCTGGCTGATTACTGCAGTCACAAATTATGTGGCTGTTAATAAACTGTATGTCTTAAAGGTATATTAATGCTAGCTGATCTCTGTCTGAATTGCTTGAATGTAACGAAGAACTTCTTTGGGGTTTTTGGTGGGGTTTTTTGTTGTTGTGGTTTGTGTTTTTTTTTTTTTAAGATGGGTATTTTACATTATTTTCTGTTTTGGTCTGAGATAGGTATGAGATGGAATTGTGTCTTAGCCTTGACTGAAATGTTCAAGGCTTCCGTGTGCTTCAAGCCACTGAGTAGCCATGCAGTGTGAGCTACCTGGCTGAAATTCAGGCTGCTGACATGAAAGGAACATTCTGACTATTACAGCTCTGAGCAGTTCACATTCAGTTTCACTTCTCAATTGTCAAATACTACATTATGCTGCAGTTGAGCTGAGCACTAAAAACCTGTCAGTATTACTTGCCTTTGTGTGCAGGGACTGGCTGTAAATAACATATTGCCATTCAATCCAATCATTGACTTAAGCGGGCAACTGCTTTGCTATATAAAACAAAGTTAGGGATTTTAAATGAATTTTGCTTGGAAGAATACGTGTAGTAGAGTAGGTGGATTACTGGATTCCTGTACTGCCTGAATCGATAGTTCAAACTTACTGCAGGCAAAATAAACATACGTACTTCTGTCTTTCTGTATAAGTTGAAATGCCCCTGTAAATTTGATGCACTGTTTTGCCGCCTTTTCTTTTTTGAAGGATCAGCTGGCAGCAGACATGTATAACTTCGTGTCCAAAGAAGGGGAATATGCTAGATGTTTTGTTATGGTGAGTGTTTTTTCAGTATGACTTTGCAGCACATATGTGCATAGACACTCAATTCTCAAAGATTACATTTTGTGTGCTAAACCTTCTAGTCTTGTATTATGTGCTCATCAGAAGCTAATGCTCTTTTTGTTTTTAAAATGTGGCTTCTGTTCTCAGTTATTAGAAGCACAAGCAGATTACCATAGAAAAGCATTAGCAGTCATAGAAAAGGTCCTACCCGAAATTCAAGTCCATCAAGGTAAAGTAACCTGTGCTCTGGCTGATGCTTCTCCTTGCCTGTGCCACCTATGCACAATATTCTCCTCCTTTATCTTGATTCTCTTGCATGCAGACTTATTTAATAAGGCCATTTTGATCTACTTAACAATTTTACATTCCCAAGCATAATTCCATCTTTGTGTTCTCTGGAGTTCTCCAGCCATATTTTAACACACTAATAAAATATTAAGGATCTGGCTGATACCCAAGAGGGTAAAGGAAGGATTTTTCTATTTGCTTGCACTTCTTCCTTGATATCATGTGACCTTTCGCTAATTCATACCTGGCTTTTTAGGCCAATGACAGTTTTGTTGTGATTTAGGAACTTTTTAGGGTCCTTGCTTCTTGAATTATTACTAGGTGATTATCAGAAAAACTCCCCTTATTCTAAGGAGTTTGACTTTTTTTCCCTCTTTTATGCAATCCTTTTTCCCAGTGTGCACAGTGCACTACAGCTGGCTAATGGAGTGTTCACATTATTGTGTTGAATATCAGCAGTTAAGAAAAGCAAGTAATACAGCTTCATTTCTTCCCCATGCTACTAAGCTTTCCATTGTCAGTGGGAATTAAGGTGTATCGTTAATGGTTTGGTATGAAGATGCACTATGTTGTTGAAATTGCTGTCCTTAATACTGGCTATACTGTCTCTTAATCTGCTAATTGCTTTGAACAAGAAGTAGGCTGAACAAAGTCAGAAAAAAATCTGAGCTGAGCAAGACTCAAGTATCTTCAGTTGTGGACCACAATCAAGTTGTAAAAGATGAACCATTAAACTAAATATATCAAGAAATATGAGCATCTTGCTGAAAGATGATATAAATATCTGTAGTCTGTAGATTTGATGGGAGGTGAGGTAATACCAATGATGCTTACACAGAATCAGGGCTGCATTATGGCTGTATGGAAGGCTCTCTGTTTACGAATGACTGCTTTAAATTTTTCGTTGTTGTTGCTTAGCTGCTTTGTAGAAACTTTTCATGACAAATGCTTCAGAACATATTAGCCATCCTAGAAGGTGGGCTAGGAGGCATGTTGTCTATGTGGTCCAGTATCTAAGCGTAGGGCATGACTTCAGTTGTGTTTCTAGCTGTTGTGTATATTATTGTGACTTTGAACAATTGCTAAGATTTCTGTTCCTAATGTTTGCTGTAACTTGCAAAACTGGGGAAAATGACATGTGCCTCTCATGGTGTGTTAATGCATGAAAGGAACTAAAGCCTTATGAGGGATGTAGTTAATGTGGTTTCATAAACAAAAAGGGTAAATTAAGTCCTTTGCAGAAGCACATTGAAGAGGACTCTTTCAAAGTCTTCATCTTTCTTGACCTTTTTTCCACATAAAAGAAATAATGCATCTGTACTAACAATAACCTTACGTCTGCATTTTTTCAATTAAGACAGCAGAAATGGGTGAAAAAATAAATTGTAGGAAATAAGAAATTCACATTCAATTTGGAGAAGCTTGTTCCAATTTTGACTTTCAGAGTTAAGCAACAATCAAGAAATTGAATTGAAAATTTGTGCAAGCGTTAGTGATGGGCTGTTAATGTGGTAATTCTAATGTAAGACATTGGGGCTGTTTAACATCTGTTTTAAGTTGCAGATTCCTTAAATCAGCAATAAACTTCATGTTAACAGCTCAGTTTTTATCCACCTTAAATACAGTTAAAACTAAGATCAGCCCAGGTCATGCAATTTGGACAAAATTTTCCTCAAAGATTCTTGCAAACCTAAGCCTTTTGGTGTCTTGGCAAATCAGAATTAATGTAACTTACAGCCATGTGGTGGCACTTGTGTAGAGCCCTAGTGGGACGTGCACTTCCAATTGTATGTGTGCGATATTCCATCCAGAAAGATGCAGAAGTATTTTTTTTTTCTTGAATACCAGCAGGCTCATTTTCTCTTTACTCATGATATAAGGGACTTTACCAATCAAGGGCTGTAAAACTCCTACTGTGTTCTGAAAATTTCTTTGCTGTACTGGAGGCTTTCTTCTTTTCTTGTCTGGGACATAATTCAGGTGTTTGTTAGATATTTTGCTCAGTGTTTTGATACTCTCCAACTAGACAAATGGACTGAAAAACCAGCTTTTGGAACTCCATTAGAAGAGCATCTCAAGCGCAGTGGTCGTGAAATTGCAGTCCCTATTGAAGCCTGTGTAATGATGCTTTTGGAAACGGGAATGAGAGAGGAGGTAGGTAATACCATATTGCATGCTATGAAGGACAGGAAAAAAGAGCTCAGTCAAACTCAGACTGGTGTCTGTACTTTTTAACGAGTTGCTTAATTTTGTTCATTAGTGTAGATGATAAATCTTTTGCAACAGAATAACGTTCAGCACTATTTGAACTATCTTTTGAGATGAATGCACCTAGAATGAAAAATTAGGAATGGGCCAAAGGTGAGAGGGAACTAAAATATTGTCAGATGGCAGTGACACATTAGGAGCCAGCTAGGTCGTAACAGTGTAAGGTGAAGATGCCAAACTTGAAACTGTTTTGAAAGAGACTGTCATAAAACTTCTACTGTTTCATGCTTGTATTAACATGTTGTTACCAGTCAAATACGTTTTATTTTTATTATGCAGGGCTTATTCAGAATTGCTGCTGGAGCCTCCAAGTTAAAAAAGTTGAAAGCTGCCTTGGACTGTTCCACTTCCCAGCTTGATGAATTTTATTCTGATCCCCATGCTGTTGCAGGTATTGTGAATGTCCTGAATCAAAACCAGGTGTAAATTGATACAAGGCAAGTTTATGCTGCTCATTTAACTGTTGACTTGCTGCAGTGTAAGGTGTTGATCTCTGCAGATAAACTATGAATGAAAATAAATAAATAAATAGGGTGCGCATGTTCATCACACTTAATGTATTCATGTCTGAATGACAGAGCGGTGTTTAAAATTCAGGTGATGGTAGTACTCCAAATACTGTATTTCCTCTCATGACAAGACTGTTAACATGATCAAGGGAGATTAGAGCCATATGTAGACCTTTAATAAGGTCTTTGTTCTGAAGAGATGATTCATGGTTTTATAGAACGTGTTTCTGTCAAATTACAGTAATTACTGGAAGACCTTTTGTGTTAAGTGTTGAGCAGATATGCTGTGGAAGTGTCAGGTCTTCCCACTGTTTCAGTGGAACTTGGGTCCTATTGCATAGATAAAATTGCAAATCTGAGGACAGAATTTTAAATGAAGACTGAAAGTATTGGCTAAGAAGCTAGCCTGTTTCTCGTCTGCATTGCAGGTGCCTTGAAATCCTATTTGCGAGAGTTGCCAGAACCTTTAATGACCTACGGTCTATACGAAGAATGGACACAAGCTGCAAAGTAAGCATACTAAAAATAGTTATATAGGAAAACACTCAAATTTGGTCCTTCATATATGAATTCAAAAGAAAAGACCAAGCTCACGCAGTTTACTTTCTCATTTCTGCTCTAGCAGATAAATATATTGTGTAAGAAATTATTTTAAATTTTGTGATTTAGCTTAATACTAATTGCACAAAAATGTGGTGAAATATCTATTTTATGTTTAAACATAAGGGCTGCTTCAGACTGTTGGCTGCATAGTATTGATGCTTAAGCAATTTTCTTTCGTTGCAGGTAGAGATAATTCAGGGATTTGACTAGCAGCTTACTGAATTACTGCATACAAAACAGTGCATTTATTTGGCGTAAATGGAAGGTTATACAGTTATCACTGCAGAAATAACAATTTTTTGACCTGAATGTAATATGTAACGGAATTTTTTTTTTCCTTTCAGTATTCAGGACCAGGATAAGAAGCTACAAGAGCTGTGGAGAATTTGTAACAGATTACCTAAGCATTATCATGCTAATTTCAGGTATGTATGAACATCTGTTGACTTGCAGCACAGCTGCTTTGATACTAGAGTACTACATTTCAAAGCTCATTAACCAAAACCCTAATCCAGGGTATTTTTTCTTGGCCAAATTCAGTTAGGTTTATAAAAGACCATCCTGTTGTTTTATCAAGTGGTTGGTGTGCATTGGTGGTGGTAGACTTTTTCAGTCAAGTTAATTCACTATTGACTGTAATGAAGTAGTGATGCATAGAACCCTTCTACTTAAGGGTCATACTGTTGGCAGTAGTACCTGACTTTTCACCAGCTGTGCTCTTCGTTGTATTTTCCAGCCTTAGAAATCAACTGGATATATCTTACACATGTTATTTTTCCTTTTGGTTTTGCCTTTTGGGAATAAATCAGAACAAAACCAACTCTGGTGACTCCTAGAGTTGTGGAAAATAGCTGTTGAGTAGGCGTTCTCAATCTAAACATTTTTTCTGAAAATATAATAGTTCTGTAGTTTCCATTTTGCTAAGTTGGGAGATGCTTTCTTTTCTACCCAGTTCAACTTTTATCATTCATGAGTAGAGACTTAGTAGCCAGCTACCAAGCAAGAAGGCTGTTCGTCTTATTTCTGTTTTGTCAGGAGCTGTCTTTACGAGTTCCTGAATTTTTACTTAGTTGCTTTCAGCAAGAAATGCTCTTAGTTCCTGCTGTTTAATTATTTCTTTCCTTTTTGTAGGTATTTAATCAAATTTTTAGCAAAGCTTGCACAGAACAGCGATGTGAACAAAATGACACCCAGCAATGTCGCAATAGTCTTGGGCCCCAACTTGTTATGGGCAAAGAATGAAGGGTAAGTTGTTTTAGGAAAGCTACAAAATAGAACTTCCATGAAGCTGTAGAATTTCTTGTCAGATTGTTTTAAATCATGTGGACTACTCACAGCAACAGACTATTTGCCTAAAAAATATTTCAAATGTTCTTTCAACCTGTGCCTCCAGATCCTTTTAGTCATGCATCTTTTTAGGAATGTTTTCAAATGCTATGAACGTTACTGAATAGTCTAGATTTCATCGAAGCGTGAAGTTGCTCTTTATGTGGTACTCAGGAGTCTTGATACATCATGCTTAGCATAATTTCTCATTTAGGTAATATGTTTTTTTCTTACTTTGATAGAATTCTGTATAAAGTGTTCTACAAATTTCTTCTGCAGATCCCTTGCTGAAATGGCAGCAGCGACTTCAGTCCATGTGGTAGCAGTTATTGAGCCAATTATTCAGCATGCAGACTGGTTCTTCCCTGGAGGTAAATTCTTGCCATAGTTAACAGAATTTTCTATTTGTGATAACCCTACACAGGGAAACCTCCAAATAGCTATTTGCAGTGAGGCACCATTTTGTATATGTATGTCTTAAGATGCATTCTGTCTGTCTCTCTTTCAGATCAAGATTTCAATGTGTCTGGGGCATTTGTTGCAATTCCTGCTGTTAATTCAAATCACTTGTCACACACTGGGAATGAATATGAATCTGGGACACTGGAACGGAAGAGGCCTGTTAGTATGACTGTAATGGAAGGGGATTTATTGAAGAAGGAAAGGTATGTTTCATTCTCGGGTTAGGTTTCAATTATTAGCCCACTCCTGAGAACTGGACTACTGAGGAGGCTGTAATTGGACACGTTTTATTGGTCTCAGGAGCAGAATTTCATGGAAATACTATAGGTAACAATAGTGATTTATTTCCCCCCCATGTTGTTGCAGCCTGAGGAAGGTTCAAAGGTAATGTACTGGTATTTGCTTTCGGTTATACTCTATGCATGATAAAAAACAAGCAGATAATTACTACTTCCAAGTACCATTTTCCTATTACAGATTTGGGGGGTCTAAAATCCACTGAAACAGAAGCGTATATAGTAGCATCTATCAGTATCTAACTTCTGATATTCCATGGCTTCTTTTTCAAAGCCCATAAGCTGAGGTGGTGTTACCTGGTGCCTTCATGATAAGACTTCTGAGTTGATGATGGTACAGTATACCACAGCAAACAGTAGAGCGCTAAAAAATAAAAATAAAACGTGCTGTTTTCCCATATAACATGTAGTGTAACGTTCATTTATTATCACTCATATCATGAATATTCAAGTGATGTGCTGTTTTGTTTTTAGCTGTTTATGCAAATGTTAAATTGTTACCTGAATGTTAACTATGGCTAGCCACATGCAAATTTATCAGCACTGACAGAGGAAGAAAATCAGTTCAAGATTTGCTGTCTTTAGCACAACAAAATAAAACTAAATCATAGAATGAATGTGCTGTATGCATTCTAAAATCTGTTAGAATTTTAGTCCATTTATCCGTAGTTCTCCTTTAAACACAAATCATAGCGTATATCCAGTAGCTTTTTTTTTGTCTGTCCTGAAATCTATACTGCAACTTAGTGTGTAATAGAAACAAAATTCATGTGGCAAAATATATTCAGTGAGGAGATACTCTGGTATGTAAGGAAATTTATGTATTTACATGTAAAATTACTGAGTGGTTTGACCTCATTGTCATCAATGTCTGTCTTCAAATGTAATTGAGTAGTTTGTTCCACTTATGTTTAGCTTACCCCTCTGTGTGGATAAGCCAAATAGTGTTGCATGTCTTAACATTAATGGTGTTATATGCAGAAAGTTGAAGCTTTCCTTGTTGCTGCTTTGCATGCTAAGCAACAGGGGTTGCATTTGTCTTTGTGGGTTATAACATCCAGTTGTCCTGTTGCTTTAGTTACCTGGTGTTGGCTGGCGTGGTGTGTTTACTCTCTCTTCTTTCTGTAGCTTTGGTGTCAAGGTTATGGACTTCCAAGCGAATCCTCGGAGATGTGGCACTATAAATAGAAAGCACACATCCCCAGCTTTCCAGCCACCACTTCCACCCACGGAGGCTGGCGTGCTAGCTCAGTCTGGAGCGGAGCAGCACTCACAAGCTTCTGTGGCTGAAACAAGCCCAGTGGGTGCTGGTTTTGCTCTCTCTGCTGGCACAGCAGAACAGTTACAAAGTCAAGGAAATGAGGATGTCAGGTAAGAGGCATGGCTTCTGCTGGCAGTGGCTTAGCAGGCTGCTTCAGCAGCAAACTGATGGGTCAACTGTATCTGCTTCACAAGGCACCTCTTCTAACTGGAATGCGTGTTGTCATGTGTGAAGCCTTTTCAGACGTGGGCAGAAGCATTATGCAAGAGGTCTCTTGCCATGCATATTGTTCCAGAATCGATGTTCTAAAATAACATACATTGTTCTGTATGTTCCAGAATTGACCTTCTAAAATAAGAGAATTCTTGGGGAAAAAATGATGATGAAAAATACTAAGACTGTACTTGTACCCATGTTGACCTTTCCAAGTTATACCCTAGAGGTGTCCACACAGTATGACTATCAGTTTGCTGTTTTTTGTTCTTTACAAAACCTACCAGTGGCAATACTAGAAACCTGTTGGTCTTGTTTGTTGTTACTTGTACATGTTATCTGGATTTGTCTTTCTTTTTTCGTCTGTAGCGATGACCAGACTTGCTTGCTAGAAAACCAGAAGTCGATTTATCATATTTCAATATTAGTTTCTTTAGGACAAGCATATATGCAGGCTTTTCTGCTGCTTAATTAATGTTGAAACTCTGCAATCATGTCCCCAGTATTAGTATACATGGACTCCAAAAGTAATTGCAGTAGGCTTGACTCTTCCTTTCATGTATGGTGAAAGCAGCATTTTGCTTTCAATATTTCTGTGGTCTGAGAGATATAACAAACCACATGTAAAGAGGCCTGTAGTGCTCTCCAGACATCAACCTCTTGCACCACATCTTACAGTAAAGCACCACCATGGAGTTCAATGCAGCACTGACTCCTTTGCATATAGCTTTTGTTCTCAGGTGACATTTTTACAAAAACAACTTCTCATTCGGAAATCCCCCGCAGACTAATATTTCCTCCACAGATGTCTTTTGTGGCATAGGCAGCTAAAACAAAACCTTGAGAATAGTATCTAAAAGCTGCATTTAAAATCTGCACAAACTCTGCATTCAAGTACTTGAAATTTATTGACAATATCTGGAGAAATTAGGGTTGTAATTTGCCAATAAGTGACTGAAAGGCATTAGTTCTTTTGAGATGACTAAGATGCTGCAAGAGACTATAGAGAAGTGAGTGAAGACTGCAAGTGCATAGCAAGAGGAGGAGGTACTGCCCAGTACCACCTCGATTGATTCACACTCCAGTGCTGTGTTTCCCCCCCCAGTTCTATTGTCTTCCTATCCAAAGGTCAGGAAGAGCTGAGTTGTCCTGATCTCAATCTCAAAGATTTTACAGGGGTTGCTCCCTCGAAACAAGTTCTGGTCTCCCAGCAAGGTAAAAGCTTATTTCCAGGTAGGGTGGAGAGAAGACTTCAGCCAGTCAATAAAGGGAAAAGAGCCTCTGCTCTCTCCATATCTGGCTCTTACAGTCCCTGGGCGCTCCCTAGGGCTTCCGAAGGCTCCAGGGGCTTCAGCGGTGAGGACTACATCTGCCTCACCCATATACTATGTGTGGCAAGTTGGTTCATGTCCTTTGTTTTTTTTTTTTTTTTCTGGCAGAGCTTCACAGATTGCCATCACTTGGTCCTTAGTAGCTAGGTCTACCAGATAACTGCCAGCAAATTGGATGTGACGCTGTGACAGAATATTTTGAAAAGGCCAACAGTTGTAGGGGTAATAGGTATATTTGAATGAGGAAATTGGAGAAGTAATTTTGTATGAACTTTCACGTTGGGAGTCTGTTTTAGAGGATCTGCAAATGCACTGAGGGTGCATTAGCATGGAGTCTGTGCTCCTAGGTATCAGTACTGCATTCAAACAGGTACTGTGACACTGCAGAACTACTTGGATTCCTGATGCAATTTTGGTAATTAATCTTTCATACAGGCTTGCCTAAAGCCTACTTGCCACTTTTTTGAAGAGTTGTAGCACTGTTCGGTCTGCCAGTAAATACCAGCCAGTGCAGGAGTTTTTTTGAAGCGTTTGAGGGTCAGAACTATAGCACAGTTTGTAATGTAAACCTGAGCGGGTGCAGCTGATCTGGGCAAGGCGTTTTACAATCCTTTTCTAATTTAGGATTTTTAATTTTCAGTACCTCAAAATCTAAGGACAACACGTCTTCGGCTACTCCTCCACCCGTGAGAAATGGTGGGCATGCGGGCACTGTCCAGAACCAGTCAACAAGCAGCACTAATCAGCTTTCTGTTAATCAGCCACAGAATGCAGCAGGTCCTAGTCCCCATTCAATAAGGAGAGGTGTGTTTTTCATTTGATTTTCAAGCCACTAAGTTCTAACTCTTTATGTACTGCAAAAAAAATGCTTACTAAAATAACTTTGTCAGTATCTCTTCCTTTATTGCAGACAACAGCTGAATTCACTTGCATTTCACTAAGGCCTAGCTAAATGCATCTTTGACTTTTGGACTCTTTCATGAATGCTGGTAGTAATGCTACCAATGCTGTTTAACAAAATCACTCAAAGGTTATTGATTAGTAAACCTGTGACACATTTCTATAGCTTCCTATTGATATTGCTTTTATTTGATAATTTACCATTTTATTTTGACAATGTACTTGAGTATTCTTTTGTGCTACTAATTTCTTTCTTTCAGGAGTTCAGTTTCACAATACACAACCATGAAATCTCACCTCTTCTCTTAACAGCTGTTAAAAAGCCTGCACCAGCCCCTCCCAAGCCAGCCAACCCACCGCCAGGGCAGCCAGGAAGCCAAAGTTCTGCCCCAGCTGCTCAGCCACCTTCTGTCTCTCCAAAACCACCTGCTAGAAGTTCTTCTCCTCCTGCTCAACATGCAAACCAAGGAGCAGCCCAGACCTCCACTTCCCAGGTTTCTGCACCTCGGAGATATTCCAGCAGCCTTTCCCCAATACAAGCTCCCAGCCATCCACCACCACAGCCCCCAACACAGGCTACTCCTCCACTGCAGCCTAAATCAAACAGTCAAGCATCTCCTCCTGCTGCACCCAGCAGTGAGCATGGACCAGAGCAGCCCTGTTACACTCCTCCGCAGACTCCAACACCACCCGATACACCCCCTCTAGGAAAACATAATGCTAGTTCCCCATCGTCACAGCCATCTCCTCAAGAAACCTCCCAGTCTCACTCTCCACCTCAGAGTGGTACACTGCCAAGGCCACGGCCGGTACCAAAACCCAGAAATAGACCTAGTGTTCCCCCTCCGCCTCATCCTCCTTCTCAGCTGGCTGGAGATGGTATTATTGCAAATCCCACGCAAACAGCTTCCAAAATAGTAACTGGTGAGTGGATTCTTTCATATTCGGTGTCTCCTCAGGGAGTGGAAATGAAGAAAATAATGTCTGTAGCTGTAAATGAATTTGTGGGGGAGGGACTGATAACAAATAACAGTTAAAATACTTAATTGCTTGTTTCCAGTTAAAATGCCCACCCACCTGTTCTGTGCACGAGGATTTGGGGCACTTCCATAGTGAAGGTTGTCCTTCCTGAGGCAGAGGGGTTTGGTGGGAAGCGTAGATTAGCTTACTTTTTTTTTCCTGCTTTGGAAGCAAAACACTATTATAGCAACAGACTCCCTAGGGCTTTCTCCAGGCTCAACATCATGGCAGTTTCAATTATGCTTATACATCTGTTGCCAAAAGCCCAAATATTTGGAGGAGGGAGAAGGCGTAGCCAAGGATAGTATATTTCAGTACATACAGAAGATAATAAAGTGCCAAAAGTGTTCTTTATAGGCAAGATACTAACACAGTGAATGTTTCACCTTATGAGAATGACATCTTCTGATGTGCTTTTAAGTTGGACATCCTGAAGCTGAAGAATCACATACACTTACCTGTATATCTTAGGTCAATTTCTGGATAGATCTTCATATTTTAAATGCAGACTTCTTTTTCTGTTTTGAGACATTTGTGAAGTAAAGAGAAACTTTCTGTCTTCTCACAGGAACTTTGTGAAGCTTGTAGTTACTAGTTTGGTAGGGATAATGTTAAGTCTTGCAGGGGGGGGAAAGGTAACTGCTGAGGACAGTCAAAACTAGCAGATCCTGAAATGTTCTCCTGCTGAGTCTCTGCTTATTTTAGGAAACTCTGAAGGAAGAGATAATGAATGTAGGAGACTAATGCTTTTAAATCTACTTATATTTAATGATGGTTAAAACTTTCCAATGACACTGCAGCTTCTCTAGAATAAGACTAATGTATTGGAATGCAAATTATAAATTCTGTTGCCTAACAGCTTTACCCCATGATGCCTTCACAGGTGGGGATGGTTACTGCGAATAAGGTTTGTACTTACCAGAAACATGCAATATAAGCTAAAATGCTCCTGCACAGCAATATTTTTTGTAGCTTTATTTTGTATATGTGCTTTGGAATATGTGCTCTCTGTGTTATCTCATTACTACATATCATTCTGTTTGTAAGATATTTTAAGACCTGTGCTGCTTAATTTTAATAGTCCTGTGAACGTTAAGTTACACCTTAAAACAAATTGAAAAATAACTATAATGAAGTGAATAACACTTCACACAAAGTCACCAGAACTAGTAGTCCACAAGTCAAGTGTGAAGTAGTGACCCATTTAAAACAGGTTTGTTCTTATCAGTGCAGGCAAATATTGAAGCTCATGTTTTTTCCTACAATTCAGTGGTTTATGGTTGCGTTGTGATGTAGCTTTCACTTTAGGTCTTCAGTTATTTTTAACTACTTGGAATTTATTTGGCAAAATACATGTTCATGTGACTAAAACCCTTTGCAGAAAAGCACCCAGCAGCATCTGCATCCTGGCATATTTGCATTTGCATTCTGTCAGCTCCAGCCTCACTAATAGTACTAGTCTGTTCAATCGCAGCTCCAGCCTCACTAATAGTACTAGTCTGTTCAATCGCAGCTGCCAAACAACACATTAATAATCTTACTATTTATATGTAATGGGTTAGAGATGCTACCTTTTTAAGGTAACAACTGCATGACAGGCTGAAAAAGTTGAGGCTGCATTCCCGAATTATATCAAGATTTGGCTGCTTACAGGAAAGACCGAAATTAGTATTGGATTGAGAAGTCAAGTTGGAAGTACAGTTTTCTTAAATTTGAGAAACTAGCAGTAAATGAGCTGCTTAAGCAACTAAAAAGTAGCTTTGCTTTTTAAAATAACAGACTTTTCCTTATTGTACTTCTGTTCTTTTTGCCAGTATCTTTAAAATACAAGAGCAATTTACTTAAAAACTGAATTCAGAAATAAGGCTGGGGTCTGGATCTTTACAGCACTTAAATAAGTTAAGAATGGGAACAGTGCTGATGAATCAAACTTAAAAGAAAGACTTTCTAAGTCATGTTTCATAGGTTGACCATGTTTGTTTTCATTTGGGAATTTTTCTGGTTCTGAGGAAATTGCTTTAATGATAGCAGACAAACAGGATTTGTTTTTCCCCAAAGTAACTGAACAAATACTTGCCTTCTAAATAATATCTAGCTGGTATGCAGGGGGCTGCTTTGTTAGTGGGGGAGTTTAAGTTACACAAGGCAAGCATCTGCCGTAGGGGAGCGATTGGCACAACCAAGGTTATGTATGGACTGTGAATCACAATGTAGTGCTGACTCCTTTTCAGCTAAGTTACAGGCATAACAGGTACACAACTGTCCTGAAGTCTGGGTAAATATAAAAAAAAATTGAAATCAACAGTGTTAAAATGAAACAGTGTTAAAACCAGAGAGACTTAATATTCCTTTCAAGTGCAAACCGTAGCAAATTGGCCGTGTAAGTTGTGTACAGTAAACAATGGTATGAAAGCTGCCACCCAGGAAAGCCAATAAAAGAAAGCTGATGATGAAGGATTCTCTAGCAAAACTGATAACCTAGAAAATCTAGTATGTTTTGCAAAAAAAACGCCTGGGGAACAGCAGAAGTGATACTCGGGCTTACCTACAGCAGTACACTCATAAAGGATTATCTACCTTTTCCAGATCAATCTTTTTTTAAAGGATTAATATTTGTTCTGAATTAACACCACTGCATATTACATAAGAGTATCTGCTCTAACACTTACATGTGCACATATAAGCACTTATTATAGACTGACTTACCTAATTCACAATGTGAAACAGCTGTTTTTAATTTCAACTTTAAGTAGTGGAGCAAGGGAAGACAGATGGGAATAATGGAAGCCAAAATTAAGTTGCCAGCATACTTCATAATATCAGAACAGGAATTCTGAATTGTTTTCAGGATACTGTTGAACTCCTTTGTCCATGTACTGGACTTTAGTAATGCCTCAGATTCTATTTATGGTGTGAAAGTAATAAGCCCTAGAAAAGAATATTCTAATCAAAAATTTTATTAAATAATCTAGATGTTTGACCTGCATTCAGTAGGAACTGTATTGGAAAGTTCAATGGTAAGGAAAAGGCATATGATTGGCCAAAAATGTTGCTAATTCATAATCATGTGTGTGCTAATGCCCACTACTAACCTGTCACAAATAACACTGCTTGCTTGCATTACCATTAGCGTGGCATGCAAAAAGAATGGCTGTTTGATGCTCGCTCTTACATTAACGTACTAAAAGTATTGGAGACTAGAATGTGTAAAGTCGTTCATGTTTTGACTGGCCAGTTTCACGTTGTACTTTTTCCACGTACAGAAAATCCTGTCTAGAAATCCATGTGTTTTATACAGAATTTCATTTTGTATTTGAAGTAGCTGTACCATTGTTCATCACAAATACTCCTTTCTTGTGTCACCTCACACTTTCAGTTACCTCCTTTTCCGATTCATCCTTCAACATGCACTCGTGGTACAGAGAATTTCTGTGCTTGCATCTAAAGTTGAAGTACACCTTTTTGAACCATACTTTAAATGAAAGTTCAAAGGTAACAGTAGGTACAGTTAGATATTAGGGAGAGTGCAGTGCCTCTGCTACTTGGTTCCTTGCTCATCTCTTCTGTGATCAAGCTCAGCGTGGAACATTTTGAGTAAGGGGAAAAACGCAAGAAGAATTTGGGAACTCACATGATTGCAGTTTATTCTTCTATGTAATGTTGCTTCTGTTAGCAACAGTAAAAATGACTACGAAAATCTAAAGTCTAAATCAACTGACTTTAAAAGTACTTAAATTTTCATCTGTTGTAGAAACAACAGTTATACAGCAGGGATAAAGGAGACCTGCTGATGTTATGAAACTTGGTTTCATGGACCAGGGACTTAGTTTAAACACATGAATATGGGGCTAAGTGAAAAGGTTTGGTTTGAAAGTAGCCCCACTAATTATTTCTTCGTTGCTATCAAAGGTCTGTTGAACAGTGACCGTCTTGTAGGTGCCACAAGGCACTGTTCACTGGATATAGCCCACTAACCCAGATGCTGATTTTCAAAATGAGAATGAGGGCTGGGGAGGGAAATCTATTTAAAAGATTCCCCCAAGATGATGGTGTTTAACAAGTCATAACAGTACTGATGGTTTGTTCTGTGCCTTCTGAATGATTTCATTTACCACTGAAACGCTACCTTAGCAGAATATGCTATTCCCCAAGACTGTGATACAAGACTTGGGAGAAAATTTATAGTTCGCACCTCACAAGAAAACATAAATCCTGGAATCATGTTTTTGGGAAAGTTGCAGTAGTAGGGATGAGAACATTTAACTGCCCTGCACAAGACAAGCCATTTGGTGTCAGGCCACCAGGTGATGGAGTTCCAGCTACTACATTAACAGCATCACTGAGTGCAGAGTTAGTGCGCATTGCGTGAGGCTGGCTGGCACTCTAGTAGTGGGCTGAGAGAGAAGCAGAGGAGGCTGCACTCGGACTTCAGTTCTGTGTCTGCTTTCGCCTCTTCCATGTCATTTAGCTCAGAAGCTTTCAACTTGAACATTTATAAAGTAGCTTCTGGGCTAAATTTAAGACTAAATGCTTGAGATATGAGTCAAAGTCTTTATAGGATGCCTGTCTATGCCACCTATGTTTAAAAGAAAGGTATTTATTTGGATTCTTAATTTATTCAAGTGACCTAAATAAGTTTCTATTTGGATCGGCTGCTGTGTTGCAGTAAGCGATGTTGCGGCACATTATAAATCAGCTTTCCAAAATACTGACAATATTTTCAGTTATGTTTTTTGAACTGTTATGGATTTTTCTGGTCTTCTAACTACCAGTACAGTCAGTCACCAAAAATGCAACATTTAGAGGTCCTTCTTGGACACCTTGGCTTGAATAAAATTCTCCGCCCCTCAGAAGAGGCAAAGAACATGATGTTCCCTTTTATACACAGTAAAGGGGTTTAATCTGCATTTGGTTTAAATAATTTCTTCCTCTTCTTGTGACAGTGCCTCCTTTTGATACCATACATGTTCCTATGCCTTCTGAAAGTCCTAGGTGGTGGTTACCTGGCTGATGATTTAGGTGCCAAATTTTTTTGCTGAGTGACCATCATGTTTTGATGTGAAAGTCTGGAGTAACGTATCACTCTTAAGGGGCATTAAGGAATCTGATACTAAATTGTACTTGCTGTCTTCCATTCTTCAGAAAGAAATGTTTTTCTTTTATTATGTACAAGACTAAAAAAAGGTATGTAGGAGAAACAACTCAGATGTAAGCTTTTTAGTTTGGCTTAGCCTTTTTGTGTCCATGTGTGCATGTGCACATATGTGCCAGCCCTCTGTTTGAAAAGCCTTCGTTGATCTTTCCTTTCCCTTTCCTTTCTAAGGAAATGCACCAGAAATACACTAGTGAATGAGATGTCACTGTCTAGGCTGCTAAACTTGCTATTCCATTTCTTTTGTGCAGACTCTAATTCCAGTATTCAAGAACCACTTCAAAATCCTTCTTCAGAGCTTCTTACAGAGACAGCAAGCAAAGAACTGCACAACCATCTCATGCTCGATATTGACAATGATACGGAAAGCACTGCTCTGTAATGGAAACTCTCAAACTTTTTAAAGGTTCCTCTCCTGGTGGGAAAACTAACAGACCTAACAGTGAAAAGCTTCTTTTGACGATATGGCAAAACTGTGTAGAGTTTGACTTGTGCATCACAGAGAAAGTGATTTAGCCGTTCAGAAGAAGTTTAATGATCTGTGTCTCAACAATGGTTTTCAAAATCTTGGATGGAAGGAATTAATTACTGCAAAAACTTGCATAGGAAGCATAATTGCTGCTAATACAGATGGTATTAGCAGAAATTCCAAAAGAGTAAGAAGCAGAACATTAGTTATTTAAAGTGCATGTATTATGGAAATAATCTTTTTAATGTCACGGTTAGACTTTTATTTCTAGTTCTTAGACATCACAAGGAGATGCCTTGCAAGAGACATTCCCTCACTGATTTGCTGCAGATTCTTTTTAAAACCCGAACCAAAAAATGCCAGAGTGCTGGTGGTGACTGCTGGTTATCAGTCACCTTGTCAAAAACTGTGGATGTATTCTAGTGCCTTGAAGGACTGTCATACTGTAGAAGGAAACTTACTGTATCTTTAATCATTTCATTGCTACTTAATGATCAGTACTTAATACTTATTTCATAGTTATTTGTATTAACCAAGCCTGCTTTTGTTTATGTGAAACTTGCAACTGTTTCAAGATGAAACTGTGGAAGTGTTTTGTGCTTTCATTGAAAATGGTTGAATTTTGAAAGAACTTTGAAACAGATGTTTGGCTTTGTCAGTTGGGTGAACATTTATAAAATTAAAGATTGTCTTTTGTCAACTTAAGGCATCTTTATTCAAGTTTGTGAGTAACGTTGCTTCCAGTGGACATTGAAGGTTACACAATCATTCCCTGGGCTTTTGTAGCTCATGAGTCTCTGGCTGCTCAGTCTGTTCTTCTTCTAAGGACTGTAGCGGAAGCATACTGGGAATTAATATGTATCTATTCTTTAATGTGTAGATTCATGTTAAACACAAATGAGTCCAGCTGCCCAGAGAAACACTGGATACAGCCTGTATCACGGAGAGAGATGAGATGGAACAGGCCATACAGTTTCTGCGAATGAGAGGGAGGGAGGGAGAGGAAACTAGTCAATTGAGGTAACATTCATATAACTAGTTAAATTAATTTACTTAAACTATAAATTCCTTAATACTCCATAAAACATTTTATTGAAGTTATTAAACTAGACATCAGGCTTAACTAAAAAATAAAGCTGCATTTCATAAAGGTCTTGACAAGACACACTGCACTTGGTGACATGATAAATGTATTTTAGTTGCCATCTCGCTGATGCCCCAGTTTGAAAGCCCGGTGGCTGCACAGTTGTTTCCTGTTCAGATGTCTCTTAACAGGGGAGATGACCCCTGTTAGGGGGTGTAGACCTGCTTTCCTCTGTCACTACACTAGCACTGTAACAAACTCTTGTAACTCAAAATTCAGTGTTATGAGCCACAAATTCTAGTTCTGTTACTAAATTTGATATTTAGCTCTCAAACTGTATGCAGTGTACCTGAATCCAGGGCAGGCTGTGAAGGACTTAAATAAATTCTCAGAAAATCTTCTGGACTTGCACATTCTTCAGCATTATACAAATAGTTAATTGTCTCTGCTGGGATTAGCAGCTCGGGTGCAAGAGTGTGTATGCTCTCATTTGTATCCTCACTGTCATCCTTGATAATAAATGACATATTTCGATGCAGTTACAATAAGTGCACAGGGATATGACACAGTTAAAGTTGAGGAAATTTGCCCTTCTCTGCCAAACACAACTGTATTCTGTGTTCCCAAGGGTGCACAGCAATGGGCAGGGGTAGGAGGCAATGTAAGCTATCAGCTTCATGAGTGACTCTCACCTGGCTTTAAGCTTAGTTCAATCAAATGGCTGCACAAAATAACCCTACAGAGGTCTAGAAAGAAACTTGGAGTAAAATAATGAGGTTTTGTAATGCTTTAACACTGCTTCTAGAGTCCTCTCGGGTGTATATGCTTGTAAACTCTGCTTGAAAGACAAGTGCGGCTGCTTGCTGGTGTGGTTTGGGGGGATTTATGGGGGTAAGCTAGGTAAATTTCTTACAGCCCAGTTATTTGAAGTTTACCTCAGAACTCTGAATATGGGCTGCCAGTTTGAGTAGGAGGGTAAGGCACTCTGCAACCACCTCTGCTGTAGACTGTAATTGCGTGGAGCCTTGTGGACACGTCATGGGAGATGTTGCTGTTGCCACGTACCAGTCTGGGAACAGTCTGGTGGGGATGTTATGTGCCACCACTAAAACTTTAATTTCCTGGAGTAAAGCACTGAGTAGAGAGAGAGTGAATTCCATCCTCAAGTACAGCAAGGAGTTTTTATCAGATGGTCAAGTTTCATAAACTATGCCGTGAGTAGTTGTTTGCATTCCTAGAGCTATGCTAGAGCATTGCATGCATACAGCACGGTGCACCCCTCCCACCCCAGCCAGCGGAAACCTTTTCTAATTGTACTCTGACGTACTGTGCGAGGGTCTTGAGCGGACTGGTCAGGTGCGAGGGTAAGAAACGAGCAAAAGAGCAGTAGGGATTTAATAAGCAAATGCAGGAGTGTGATGGTAGCTTGCTTTGATAGGAATTCCATTCACAGCAAAGAAAATGATGCAGCTTTCATGAACCTGGATTTCAGTGAGTTAATACGGGGCCCTAGAGAAACACCCAGGTTAAGCTAAAGACAGTAATTGGCCGAACGCTGTGGGACTGGTTGGGTAGTGTTGAAAGGACAAATGGCAGGCTGGAAGGCAGTGACTAGTACTCTAAAGATAATTTTTGGAATTCCAGTATGTGCATCTACAAATGTTTACGAAGCAGTGTACAGAAATAATAACAGCCGATTCCTAAGGAAGGAATTTTCCTACTTTCTGAAACCTATGAAGGCTGTTGGCAGTTGAAGTCTTGGTGTTTGGAAGATGGACTCCAATGCAGAGGGCTGGGCAAGAGAAGAGCCTGCCATCAGCTGGTCAGCTGCTGACTGCATCCAGAAAAGATGTGTCGTGTTAGCTGGAAAATGTCAGCTCCTCTGTGATCAACGGGTATTCAATGGGAGAATAAAAGCTTGATATAATCTTAGCTAATGTTCAGTTTAACCTTAAGCGTTCTACCACTTTCGCTAAAATTTTGTTTCATCTAAGTGATATGAAACACTTACCCGTGACCTTGATTTTGGAGAGAAGCTAAATCTTGGATGATGAGATGGATTGTGCTACTGCAAGACTGCAGAGGAAAGGGTAGAGTTTTTAACAGAATTGCGTTTTACAAACTAATTTGTGAATATAAAAATAATTCATCAGCTGCCCTACATGGACTTTCCTTTTGAGTCACAGGTGCTGAGGACAACACATGTTGTTCCTATTACGTCTGACAGAACTTGTCATCTAATTCTGTCAGAGTAATGTTGTGGGGCAGTTATCTGAAGCACTGGGTGGAGGAAATCCCAGAGGTAAGCTACTGAACCCACCACTGCATTATTCAGGTCTTTAAGCCTATGTATGGAGTAAGAGATGGTTACACAGTTGTAGTTAGCTGGATCTTAGAAGCCAAATTTGTACAACGATGAATCAAGGTTACTTGATCCCACTAGGAATTTATGTAACTTACCTCTACTACATGAAAAATACAGCTGGAATAGAGAAGTAGCAGACCTGAGACCTGTTCTCTTGAGTGGTCTTCTAATGCATTTTCAAACAGTCCTCTGTGATAACCTTGTTTCAAAAGAAAAACTGGCAGTTTGTCAAATGGTTTATAGCGATAGTTGCAGCAAGTTAGTGTTGTGTGGTCTGGTCTGTGTTCCCTCTGCTGCCACTGACAACAGATTCACAGATTATGCTTTTATTATTCAGAAGAAACAGGAAAGCATTGCTACCATGGGAATCTCTTTTTGACATATGCACCAATGCAATTCACGTTAGCACCTACAACTGCACCAAACCCTGCAATATTTCAGTAGCTGACATCTAAAATTCCTATTAGCGTTTGTTTACCCTGTATTTATGTTTTGTAGATACAAATGTAGAGCACTTCAGAAGTCTTGTGTGTGCAGTTGAACCCTTGCCTCTGCTGGACATTGGCATTAGCTGATACAGGTGTTTAAAAAACCCAATTGTCTTAATGTATCTCACTCATCAGACAAAACATTTGCTACGCCTTAGTGGGCTGAGAAAGCCATACTTGAAGTTGGTTGCAAAAACGATATCGGACTTTGAAAATAAAGTCTCTTTCTCCCTCAGGGTTTCTAATGGTTGTGTTTTATTTGCTTAGGAAGGATTCCCAAGTGACAAAACTCTTCGTATGGTTTGACGAAATAGTATTTTCTTATTTCATGGGCTACTACGGGGCTTTTATGTATACCTGCTCCATACTGCCCGTTATGTTGCTCCGTGCACGTGTGGTGCCGTAAGCTTTAGTAGGGGGTATTTGCTACAACCACGTAGTATTTCATGTATTCTAAGAAACTGCGTGACAGATGAGCATGAAATGCCAGCAGAGGAGGCGGGACTCCCCGAGCCCCAGGGCCCAGCAGGTCCCGGCCACGGCGGGGGGATTCGCGGGGGGGCTGCGTGTCCCCTCCCGGCCCGGGCACCCACCTGCCACCGCCGCCGCCGCCGCCCCCTCGCCCAGGCGGGCCACCACCATGAGCCTGTGGAGCGGGAACCGGCACTGCGGGGAGGAGCGGAGGGGAGCGGAGGGGAGAGGCCCGCTCGCACCGCCCGGCCCTGGGCGGGGAGCCCCGGCCCCGCCGCCGCCTCCGCCGCCGCCCCACCTGCGCGGCGCGGTCCAGCCGCTCCCGCCGCACGGCCAGCAGGCTCTGCCGCTCCGGCGCCGGCGGCGCCGGCGAGTCCGCCCGCCCCAGCGCCGGGGGCCGCCTCCGACATGGCCGCGGGGCCTGGAGCCCGCCGGGGGCCGGTGGAGCCCGCGAGCGGCCGCGCTGGGCCCGAGGCCGGGGGCAGACAGGCAGGCAGGCAGCAGCTCTCGCTCTTTAATAAGTTTATCTGCAGGTACACAAAGCCCCGGAGGGCAGGGACAGGCTGAATCTCACGGCCAGCACAGCGCGGCCGGGGGAGGGACGTTAGGCGAAAGGTGGTCGATGGTCCCGGCCGAGGGTTTTCACGGCGTGGCAGCGCTGGCAGGATGGCTGCGGGGTGCCCGGCCCTCCCCGGGAGGCGAGGGGCTGCCGCTGCCCTCGTCCCTGGCAGCACCCACTGGGTTTGGGCTGGTTTAGTTCCTTCAGGCGTCCCTGATGCCATTTTTGGAGCAGTTTCCACGCTGGGTGCTGGCGTTGGCCGGCGTGGGCTCGCTGGCCAGTCCCGCCGTCGCAGCGCTGGTGCTGCGCGGGGAGGCTTCTAACGCGGGCAGGCCCTGCGGCCGGCAGGCCGTGAGAGCGCCGTTCACTCAGCACAAACCCACAGAAACGTCAGTGGGCCCGCGAGCGCTAACGGCACGCGCGCTTCTGCCCGCCGTGCTGACGGAGGAAGCTAAACCGGCTGAGGCACGGCTCACTGCTCCACAGGCCACAGACAGCCGGCGTTGGCCCTCCTCCGGGCGCTCGGCCCTCCAGGGCAGAGGAGCTGAACCACAGGGGAAACAAGTGCTTGTAGCTGGTTATAGAGGCATAAATAGGAAGGGAATCCAGACTTCCTGAATTCCAGGCAGTGCTCTAACCCCAAAGAGCATAATTAAATATTTAAAATAACCAAACAAACCTCTTCTGCCTAGCTGCCTTCCTTAGCTCTTTACACTCATCGTGTTGTTGCCAGTTCAGGTCCAACAGTGACGGTGCCAAGCGCTCAGCACCTTTCACAGCCAGGCCCCCATTACAAATAAGGAAAGGATTAGGGAGGAGGGTCTTCTTAAATAAAGAAATAAATTTTAGAAAGCATTAAGAATTACATTAACCCTCTGCTAATTATTATTATTTACACCAATTAAAATTAGTTGATGTCATCTGGAGTGGAATAGCCAACTGCTATGCGAAGTAGGCCCAGAGAAAGACCCCAGCACATACACATAATAGCAGGTTGATGTTCAGGATGTGTTTCACCAGCGGTTTCTCCTCCAGGGAAGCCACGGGAAGCGGCTCGGGTTTAGTCGGTGCCGCGTTCTCGGTGTTTTCCTGTTTGCGCTCCATCCCGCAGAGCCACAGAAAGGCGGTCATCAGCTTCGAGCTCCCTTTGGTGTTAGTTGTACCTAAAAAGACAGTCAATAGTGAGGTATAAATCTCACCAACAAAACACATCCCAGGAATGTATCAGTGTGGTCCTGTACAAAGGGTCTTGATGCAAAAACGCACCAGCGTTCTTTAAATGAATACACTAGCTATGCTGAGGTGTAGGAAGCCCTTCAATTAGCATCTTTTGGGGCTGTAGTACCAATTTTATTCTTCCCTGGAGCTCTGAGCTCAAGTTCTGCTGTTCCCAACATTTAATAAACAGTAACAGTAGACCAAACCTAAAAGCTCAGCTGTAGCTGCTTGGTGCCCATCAGCTTCCTCTCACAAGTGCATGCTCTAGTCCATTTAGGGTTACTCCACGCCACACACGTGTAAATTGAATTCTCCCAGCTCTGGTGTGGGTTAGGGCATACACGACTAAATGCTGGGAAGACAGCGCTCATGCACAACAAATGTGAGGCTTCCCAGCAGTTGGGAGAGCTGCACAGCAATTCATTAACTTACTGATCCTTTCAACAGCTTTTTATAGATCAAAGGAATACACAGCAAAAGCTGCAAAGTTACATAAACAGTGTCCCAAGCCTGGCAAAAACAAGTGATGATAATCATCGCTGGAAAATGCAGAGTGAGTTGCTATGCATGTTTGTACCTAATACCGACAAGTACAAGTTTTAAAAAATGTAAATCCTCCTTCACTGATCTGTCAAGAACTCCGCCCAGGGCTCTGGGTTCTCCCTGCTGCTAGAGTCGATCAGAAAACATCACTGAAAAACAGAAATGGAATTTCATGAAAATAATTGTGTTTTTCCTCCACCCTCCCCTTTTTCAACCAGTTCTCCTTGCAGCAGGTGCAAGCAGCACCAGTCTCTAGTGCAGGGTAAGGGGCATGGCTTTCTGTATCCCATCCAGCTCCTTCTTGATTTCAAGCATATCTAATGCCATCAAGAGATGGAAAAGAAACTAAACTTCTGCTTAGGTAACACTGTCAGGTAAAAACCTTTTAGCATGCCCTGAAGTTACAGAAATCCAGAGGAAGTAGTTTTAATGTTTCTTGTCTTCAAAGCCTTTACATAATGCCTAGGGTTAAGTGTAGGTATTACTGAATACGACGTCGGAGCACTTACATTTATTATCATTTGAACTATTTTCAGAAGCAATGCTTATATCAATCTGGAGAGCGGGACGCTCAGCTTCACACACTCCTTTTGCAGCATCAGGGGAAGGGCTGACTGCTAGGTCTTTCTTGACTGGTAGATCCCCACGTGTGAACCAGGTAAGCCGACTTATCTGATGGCATGAAGAGTGGTGTTAAAGACAACTGCTTTCATGGTTGTTTAAAGGACTACCTGAGCAGTAGAGCAGCCTGCAGAGAGAATACTTAGAGGGGCTGAAATCTGTTCTCCCACTCTGTTGGAGCAGGTGAACAGCAAAGTGCTCAGCTGGTAACTACAGAAGCGACGGCTACCACCGACATGTTGGGTTTAGTTCTGTCTGGAACATGATAGCTGTTTGTACAGCTACACTCTCTGAAGGATGGCATTCTTCACTCTCTGTTACTGAGGAGGAGACATTTCTGCACAGGACCATCACTGGATGCAGACTGAGAGCGGGTCAGTGAAGGGAGCAAAAGAATGGAAATAGTGGCCAGGGAGGAATGATTCAAAGAACTGGGGTTGTTGAGAGAAGAGAAGACAGGTGGGAGATATGATAATTTTCTTCAAATATGTGAAAGACTCATTAAAGAGGAATGTTCTCAATATCAACGATAGGGCGGACAGGAAGGGATGAGCACAACATGAAGCTGGAAAGATTCAGGTTGGAGATGAGGAAAAACTGCTACTGGAGGGGCAGGCAAGGTCTCGATTTGATCACACACCTCCCTGGGCATTCCCCCTCTCTGGGGACTTCTAAGAATAAGTTCACCAGGTCTTTCAGAAATGTGTCGGGTTAGTCCTGTCTTGAAGCAAGAGGATGCGTTGGCTGTATGGTTTCTGAAGGTCCCTCTGGCTCTCCTTTCTGCTATTAATGTTTTTCTGCAGCCTCAGTGTATCTATTGAAAATAGTCAAACTGGCACAAACCTGTTCCAGAGGAAGTGTGCTCTCTGCCCTTGATTTCTTTTTTCTGCGAGTAAAAATGGTTCCTCACTAAATTAGTAAGAGAGTTGATAAAGATGACCCAGAAGCTGGAATTTCTTGGAAAATAGAGGGAAAAAGCTAATATGTCATGGAATAAACACACATGTTTGAAACTTAAGAACAGCTCTTTGTAGCATCTACTGTTGACCAATTTCCAGGGTGGGACTCTGGATTTATGGGACCAAAATCTTAAATGGCAGCAGGGTGCTGGAGCAGAGGAGGGATTGCTGTTACAGGTTATTGCAAGTGTGATCATAAATAAAGAATGAATGGAAACTTCCATTTCCAGATTATTTATCCCCACGTTATTCCCATGGATGTAACGTGGGGCATCCTGGAAACCATTTACAAATAACGAAAGAAATCTGAAGGGGTGACGCACCATTTCTTCCGAGGGGGGTTCTGTGAGCATGCTCACGACCAGCACAGTGAGCGTGGAGATTGCGGCCAGGACCATGGAGAAGTAGAGATAGTGCATGTACTTCACCACGCCTGGTCGGAGGTCGATCTCGCCGCACTGGGGCTCTGGGTAGATGAAGTCCAGCACCAGCCGAATGACGCCCAGCAGCAGCCCAATCACCAGGCCCCAGAACGCGCCCTAGGAAAGGAAGGGTATTCTTCATTGGAGCAAGCAGCATGCATCCACCCAGGATCCAGGGCTGTACCCACATTCTCAGGCTACAAGCTGGCCAGGCTTTCTCCTTGCTGGTTTTTTTGGCAGGCTTCCCTCTCCTCCCTTTTCTCCTCTTACTATCTAGGTCTGCCAGTGCTGTAACAGCAGCCTGGTACCTCTCCTCCGTAGGGTCAAGTGGGTCATTAATTTTGATATGGAGGGGAAGGATAACATCTTATGCCAGAATATTTTGACGAGTGCTATCTGTATCCTAATGGTTGTCTTAACCCTGGGGGGCTGACAACTACTCTCCGCCTAACCAAAGCCTGATTTGGGAAGATTTTACACTTTACCCAGCAACAGTCTTTGTGGAGAAACTGGAGGTTTAGGACTCCTGATGCCAGTTGGTCTGGTTCCTTCACTCTCTGGGCTCACTGTGCCTTCTGTAGCCCCCCAATGCAGATAATACAAGTCCATATAATAAACAAGCTGATGGCTAATAAGCCCCTAGCAGGCTTCAAGATTTCTGATGGACAGCCTGCAACGGAGCAATGCAATCAGGAATTGCTCCCTCCTGTATTGGTGATGGTTGCTTGGGTTGTGCAGAGGTCTGGGTGCATTTGTTCTCCCAAACACTACAAGAGGCAGCAGAACCGCAGCCTGGGGTGGTGGTTGGAACAGCAGGGCTCTCGTGAGGACAACGAGGCCACAGAGGTGACTGTGCTGAGCACAGCGGAGCCATTACCTTTTCATTCGCTCTTTTCCAGAAGCAACCCAGTATAAACACCATTGCCACGGGGGGCTGCAGGTAGGAGCTGATCGACTGGATGTAAATAAAGAGCTGCCCTCCCTGGCCAGCCTGTACCAGTGGGATCCACAGGATGGAGACCACAGTGAGCAGCAGCACAAAGACCCTGTGCAAGAAAAAGATGCCATTACTGTTAGTTCAGACCGTTCTTTTCCATTTGTTCAGCTAGCAAGACTCCAACTGAGATCTCTCGTAACTGTAAGGCCTCCACTTAGTCCTCCACCAAACCTGTGCAATATGACGGTACTACATCTGTACAGGGGCAGCAGGCTGCAAGATGTGTTGAGATGTGCCTCTAATGCTCAGGCTCTGTTATAATATGCATGTCCTAGTTCTTCCTACCTGCCAACAATCATGAGTTCCCACTCGGAGCAACGAGGACGGAAGTGTTTCCAGAGGTCCATGGTGAAAATGGTGCTGGCACTATTAAAGATGGAAGTCAGGGAGGACATGAGAGCTGCTATCATCACTGACATCATCAGGCCCCTGAGTCCTGGAAACAGAAGAAGTACAGCCGCCCTGAGGAATCCCCAATAACCCCACTGTAGGATGTCCTCGAATTCTTCTTTGAACTAGAACAGACTTTTAAAAATGTTTTTAGCCCCAATTTTAAAATGGCAGTGTTAGGGAGGTGTTAACAGTTGATTCCCATTGTTAAACATCTGCATTTTATCTCTTATCCAAATTTGACTGAATTAGACCTCTTGATACTTGATCATCGCCCATCTCTCCTGTTGCATGCTGTCCCTTGCCAGTGTCTCACCAAGCCCAACATAAACCCCACTGAAATTATAGTTGCAGGGTATTTTCCTCTCTGAACTTCTCTCACAGATGCCTTTTGGCTGGTGCGTACCCATCAGTGCCAGCACCATTACCAAGCTCCTTACCTACAGGCAGAAGTTCTATGACCAGCTTAGGATAAGCAATATCGGAACAGCCAGACGGGTTGCCACAGATTTTTCGGCAAATTTCCGCATCTGCACAAGCCACCAGATCTAAAATAAGGAAGGGGGAGCGAGAGCCAGTATTCCGTAGCCACAATAAACCAATGTGTCTAAACAAGTTAGTCTACTGAATGTTTTAAACTGCTTTCTAAGTGAAATACTGGATGTTGGAAAGCTTGGAAAGCTTCCAGCAAGTAATGCAGGACCATCCCAACGCAGTGAGGTAAGAGCAGCACTGGGCTTTCCTGTTTTCCCTTTTCTCCCTTCCACGCGAAAGCTACTACCCGCATAGGTAGCTGACCTGCTTTGAATGTCTAATTCTTCTCTAGGAATGTTGCTCCCATGAGGACTAAGGCTAGCCACCCACCTCTGGCACACCCCCTCACGGACAGGCACATCCACACGTTCCCACCCGGTAAGCAGTTTACAACATTCAAGGTGGTATCTTAGGATTTCTCCGAGTGCCTCAAACTTAAATTGCAAGAGGGGTAACATGTTGGGTGCAGGAGGGACCTAAGTGCATGATCAAAATGCAGAGCAGCTGCAGGTAGCAAGCTCAGAATAGATCAGCACAAGTGTTGTGAGGACAGATGACAGCCAACTGCTCTAGCACACGGAGCAGCGCATTGTGCAATATGTGTCTGGGGTCTGCTGTAGGAGGGTGTGCATTCTCCAGCTTATAACTGGAAGAAAATGTCTTCATACTTCAGGCATTTGATGCATTGCAACCTTTTAAATTATTCAGTAAAGGCTGTTCCAGCTCCACAGAGTAAGCACAACCAGTAGTGATAAATAGAGGGAACAGATCTCTCCTTCAGCACTTACCTGGGAAGAGAATCCGGCTGATCATGCCTGGCATTACCATCATAAAGAGGGGCAAAATTTTCAAGTAGGAGGTCATCAAGGAGCCTCCTTTGGCGTGAGAGAGGTTTTTAGCAGCAAGGGACCTCTGAACGATGACCTAGAAATTAAGAAACGTGTTTGGTCTGCTGTCAGCAGAGAGGAGCTAGCCATAGATGATGGGATACTGATTGCATTCATGTTTATACTTCGTCCTCCTCTAAACTACTGAAATCTTAGAAGGGTGAACACAGAGCTTGGCTGTAGCTTTATAATTCTTGCTTCAGATCCTGAGTACCTTACAGAAACGTAGACCTGAAAGGCACTGCTTGTGTCATCAAATCTGAGCCTTGCTTCTGCAGTATACTGTGTTGCATAATCTGTTCCTTAAACTAATCATACTCAGGCTTAGAATTTTATTTTCTTCTTCTTTTGTTGGGGACTTCCCTGACCCAATGGCTAAATCTGGCCAGTTCAGCAGCCCTCCTGCCAAAGCAGGACAGAGTCTGAAACAAGCAAAATGAGTTAAATAGAAGAGTACTACAGGAGGTTGCTTAGGGCTTCAGTTTTGCTGCCCCTGATGTTGTCACTAGGAGGGATGGTAATCAAAGCCCTGGAAAGTTGAAGGCATGAGTTCACAGGTGGTTCACAAGAAGTGAAAGGCTTAAGTCAGAAAAAAAATCATCTTTGTAGACTGGGATTAACTCATATGTACATTCTCACCCCTTTTTATGTTGAAATTATTCCCAAAACTTAGTTGTGCATATCAAGTTTTGCAGCTTTACTATTGAAAGCGTCAGATTTTACTGAATTCCCATCAGAAATAGTAAACCAGTCCAGGCTACATTGCAAACCTCAGGTTTGTAATCAGATTCATGCAACCAATAACATGTTTTTGAAACCCAACAAAGAAAAAAGCAGTAACCCACCTGATCTGTACACCAGTACCACAGGGACGGGATGGTCATTCCCACCAAAACTCCCGGCCAGGGAAGGTCAGAGTTAACAGGGTCTCGGAAAATGTGAAAAGCATCTTCTCTTGGCAAGCCACAGCTACTGTTTTCCTTGCGGGTGCTGGGAATGGCGTCAAAGTATTTTGTCTGCAAACCTTCAAGACCGCCAACTTCAACAAAGCCTAAAATAGGTCATGAGAAGCAGTTATCACATCTCCCGGGTCGGTACTCTGATTTTCAGTCTCTGTAGTTTGCTATGGGTGATCCTCCACAAGTATTCTTTCATATCGGAAGCTATTGCCTCTAACATTGGGCTGGGGGATAGCATAATGCTAGAACTGCTGGCTAGAGCAGGTGCTTGTTCATCTGTGGTATTGCTTCAGAAAGTATTTCTTTAGAGATTTTTCAGGGAGTACTCATGCATTTTTACCATGTAAAGAACTACTATAAGATTATTTGTATAAGCATATATTCCAACAGGAAAATACATAGAAAGCAGTTCCCAGAATGTCAGCTGAGTAATCAGTTGTAATGATCCAGCTTGTCTGTAGTACTTGGTAAAGCATCTATCATAGTTTTAGTACTAAAATCCCAAGGAAACACTCACTGAAGACCATGAGAGTCACAGCCCCGATCAGCATGATGAAAGTTTGCAGAGCGTCTGTGTATATCACAGCTGCCAGGCCACCTAAGAGAGCAGAGAAGCAGCAAATGGTGGGAAACTGGGTTTGTTCTGTCATAGCATCTCCTGCTTTGCAAAAGTTTTTGACAAGCAGCATAAGCCAAGCCCCATGCCTGGCAGGCTGGCGTGTTCTGACCATGTTGGGGGGCAGCTCCACCAATTCCTGTGCATGATACTTTGGCTGAAATTTCTCATGTTTTGAATCATAATGAGTCACCATTTTGTCACTAAAAAGCCAAAGTCCAGTATAAGTACTTCTACGGGAAATACATGGAAAAGCTCCAAAACAAGGCCTCAGCTGAATAAGGAAGAGAAGAAAAAAAGGGGGGGGGATCTTTATGAGCAACATCACTAGGGGTGAGCACTGGGAAAGGAGCAACCTTTATTTATTTGGGATTTGGTGCTTACTCCGTGCATGGCTTTTTTCCATTTGGCCACTCATAAGCCCTGAAAGGGCACCCAAGATTGACAATGCTTTCCGCATTACACGGCTCATTGTTATGTAAATCCCTCATACCTCCAAATGCCCGGAGGAAAAATGTATTGTGCAAATGCCTCCAGCAAAGCTTCTCCTTAAAGCAGAACTGACATGCATCCACGCCTGGTATGGCCTTATAAGGGGTATTCATTTAATCTTACCTGGTAATTTTTTTATTAATAGGCAAGTTATCAATTGCTTTTTTCCCCCCCATTATCCATACTCATGGCAAAACCTGATGGTATGGGAAATGCAGGACTCCTATCACAAGCACGAGGATGCACGGTGCCTTGCGTGAACACACTCAGCTCACTAAGCAGGATCTGTGGTATGATCTGAAACTCGGCCATGTACCCGCAACGGTGTAAACGGCTGTGATTGCCAGCAAGCCTGCCACAGCGATATAGAGGTCCCAGTGTAAGGCCTGCTGAATGAAGAGGGCCCCGGCATACATATCGACCTAGAGAAAAAGATAGTTATCACAGTTGCAATGATATTACCAAGCCCCTCAAAGCTAGTAGTACCAGGGAGCATGAACGTTTAGCTGACCAAACCGTCTCCCTTAGTGGGAGCAGTCTGGTTTGTAACTGTTCATGATTCCCTGGCTCCCTGCAGCACCTTCGCCATGTGGCACATCCCTCTGCAGCCCCAGCTCCCATCTCCTGTGCATTAGGAGCAGGCTCGGTCAGTGTTTAGACATTTTATTATTACTGGTCATGGGGGCACAGGGAAGGCAATGATGGAGCTGTCCCGAGAGACGGGGAGCATGCACAGCACTCTGTGAAAAAGGCATTTGAGTGGGATGAGCTTATCTCTTCCCCAGAGCACCAGCGAGCTGGGTGGGAGAGCTGTGCTGGGGGGGGAACCAGAGCACCTGCGGGGCAAACCCCCTGGGTGCCTCAGCCTGCCGCCAGCCCCAGCACCGGTTTGCCATAATGCAAATTCCTCCCTGCTGACATGGTGACGGCGAGATAATAAGGAAGAGTGTCCTCGGGGCTAGGACCCAGCCCTGACCGACTAGCTGTGCAGCTACGTGAAAATGCTGCATTTTAGGAGAGATTTAGGATAGGGAAACTGTAGACCACAGAATGACAGACAGATACAAAAGCATCCTGAATACAGGAATCGTATTATCAGAGATTTCCATCAAATGGTTATTTTTTTCTAGAGTAGAACCTGACCCTAGCTCCTCGGTGCCACCTGAACCCCATGACTAGCATCCATTTCAGGGGGGACACAGGCAGGCGTGTGTCAGACAGCGCGTCCCACTTTGGCCCCATACGTACAGGAAAAACACCAGCAGGGACTTGTCTGATTTCACAGATTCATGCACTGCTGCATGGTTAATAAACAGCTAGTGAGGTGTTGCGCAAGGGTTGATTCAGTTATTTATTCAAGGCACTACATCAAACAGGTGCAATAAATCACTAAACTCTTTTCACCTAAACACACATCAACTCCTACGTTCTTATTCGTCCTGCACATAACAGTGTTTGGTGTCTGCACAGGCAATAAATATGCAAAGGGATGAAACTGGGTAAGCTGCCAGACATACATCTAACAACAGATGCTTCCACGCTCACAACTCAACTTCTCAGTGAACTATTGCTCAGGACATTGACACCTAGCTTTCCCTCCTACTGTAGCAAGCATTCAGATCCTTAATGGAAAAAAAAAGAAGTTATTCTTTTTGTGTAGTTTCTCAAAACAACTATAGTCTAGCTTCCTCAGGTATTTTGATAATACGCCCTTTTCTGCTAACGTAGAGAAGGGCCGGTAGTTGCATTTCTCAGCCTCGCTGATCAGCACATGTTTCCAAAGTGAATTTAATTCAGTCTGTTTCCATGGCTTTTTATACTTACTGATATTTTGGTGAAGATATAGATGAACAAGTAGAGAATCGCCAGGAACATCTGAATTCTTTTGCCTCCAAAACGTTTCCGCAAGTACTCAGGCATGGTAGTGACCTACAGGAGATACATGCCGTCAGAGAAGGTGGTACACAGTCGCTCCTGCAAATTGGAAAGGGCTCACCCACGGAGCCGGCGTGGGCGGTTTGCACTGGTAGAAGACCAGCGTGGCCCTGCCAGTTGCACTGTGCTGGTATTTGGTTCTCAGCTGCCTACTTAGGCCAGCACAACAGCTTAGCAAGCACTGTCTTTGCTATAACGTCTGACATAAGGCTCACTATAAACTGTGATATGAGAGCCTCCGTCCATCTCCTCAGGAGATGGAGCAACTCTACTCCATTGCCAGTGGAGCAGTCTGACCCCCACACCCGAACCCACAGTGCTGTTCCCAGGCAGCAGCTCTCATCCCCTTTAGCCCAGGCCACCGGAGCAGCCAGGTGCACCATGGCTCACACCCTGCCTTCCAGAAGAAGCACACGTACAGCAGGAGATGGTTAAGCCCATGAGCCAAACAGATGGTTTAAATACCAGCAAATCATTGATGGCCACAACATCCCATCTACTTACTCCTGCTGCTATGTAAATTGGAAGGAATAGCCAGGCCAGCACCAAAACACAAAACATCCCCTGCAAAGCAAATGGAAAGGAAGGTCAGCGGTGCTGGTCAAGGCTGTGATCGGGTGGATCAATGGGGATACAGGGACTGGGTTATCCCTCAGAGGCCTCAAACCCCCAGCAGCTGGTGGTGACTTCTTGCTCATGCAGCAGGAGTCTGAGGCTTTTGAGCTGCCAGACCTATACCCTTGTGTGGCAACTCGTTGGTGTTGGAGTTGCCCTGTACAGGACAAGAGAGACAGCTACAGAGCCGCCGTGCCACACTCACGTTCCACTCGTAGGCTGTTGCGGCAATTCCCGAGGCGGCTCCTGACCCAGCCAGGCCGATGAAGTGGCCACTTCCAACATTGCTGGCAAACAGGGATGCGCCCACCTGGAGAAAGACAGGAAATCGGATCTGGCCTTGGCACAAGGCGTTGTTCTCAGCCTGGTGATGGACGAAGGGGTAACCAGAGTAGTTCGGTGTTCCCGTGCACCCACACACCCAGTGGATTCCCACCGTGGAGGTTACACAGTGATGCTGTTCCCCCACTCATGACTATGGGGGACATGAAATCCTTGTCATCCCCTGCCACCTTCTTCTTTTGCCTACATGTTCAGTGGCTCTGGCACCTCTCTCCAGCTTCTTTCATCATTCACTGCCTATTGCTGATTTGTGGGCATGTCTATGACCATCCTGCTTCCAAAACAGTGTCTAGTCTTTCGCGGAGAAGCAGGGCAGAAGGTGGAGGTAACAAGCAGAAATTTCAGGTCATCAGGTTCTTATATTAGTACAAACTGACTCACCAGACCAGCCCAAATGAAATACCCCACCTAGCAGACTGGCCCAACATAAAGCTGTGTCTGCCATGGGGACCACCCAGTTAATTCTGGAAATCTCCAGGTCAAAGCATGCAGAACCAGACAGGCTTTGCAAGCCAGCAGGCTGGCTGTCACAGGGGCGCAGGGCTGTGGCAAGGGCCCTGCAGCAGCTCCACTTCCCCAGTCTCGAATACGGGAAAAAAATGTCAGTATTGTAACTGGGTCTTTGCAAAACATGGAAGGCTTTTTTTTTTTTTTTTTCTGTTTGGAGAAAGAAGTTCTTCTTGGACAAAAGTGCTTTTCAGTCTTGCTGTAGCTTAAGGGCACAAGCAGTGTAACGATAAAGATACTTACAGGCCACCAAACCATCTGTCCTCCAGCTAGAAAGTAGCCTTTTACAGTGCTGCGCTGCGTCTTCCACATGGACTGGGAAAGCAGAAAAGCAGAACACAGGTTTCAGCAATCATTTCAGTTGCTGCTCAGAGCATCACCAAGCCATTTCCCCAGCAGGAAACTCTGTACTGTCATCAGATGAAAGCGAAGGGTTTCTTGAAGGACCTGCAGTTGCTGCTGGGAAATCCTGGGGGACGAAAGAGCAGCAGACGAGGGAGGGGACTGGCCAATTCTGTAAGCCATGTGCAAAGTTTTCTATCATCTCAGCATCCTGATTAAATGTTTTCTGTGATAAGCAAACTAAATCACTCCAGATCCGCAAGGAAGACAAGCAATTTTGGACAAGAACTGCAGACGTCCCTAGTTATTAGGCACAGCCAGGAAAAATGCCCAGCATTGCACATATTACTCATTGACTCCTGTTCTTCAGAGATTTCAGGCAGTTTCATGTAACACATGAGAGTTATGCACCACATTTGAAGGGAGCAACTATTCATCTCTGCCTCATGACAGCCAAGTTGTACTTTTGCTGTTACAAAAGCCATGCCAAAAGGACATCCTCTGCCTTAATTATATATGAACAGTATTTTCAATTTACGGAATCTGCTGTCGAGACCACTGTGGACAAGCACAGGTGATTTATAGGACAGCAATTCCTTCCTGGATGAACAAAACATCATTAGCAATACTTTGTACTTAGACGACCTCTTCCTTACAAGCGTTCTCAAAACCTTGGCAAACACTAGAGCTGAACAGCTCTCCTCTGGAGCAGTGAGGACACTTCCCCAGGCTGAAGTGAGGAAAAGGACCTGTAAACTCTATCTTTCCACTTGTTCAGTTGAATCCAGTGAAGTCCAGCCTGATTCAAGACAAAGTAAAATAATTTGAGGCCCAAACAGCCATATTTTTCAGTATAACAGAGCACATACGAAAGTTTTTAATGGTATCTGCTTACCCATAGCCCAACCGCGAGGACAAATAGGAAGTACAGCACAAGAACAGCAATGTCTATGGAGTCCAGCGTCTTCTGGGGAAACACATCCCACGGGGGGGTCACAGAGGATGGAGTGCTGCTGGTGGTCTCCATGGTTTCTTATGCAGGCTGAGGGCTTCTTTGTCTTGATGCATATATCTGTTAAAAAATGGGTTACACGGTTAGGAGAGGATGTGGCAGCACCGTGAAGGTGTTGACTGTTTCTTAAATAATTCAGGGGTTATCAGCTCTGTGGCTCTGGCTGTGGTGCTGCTCATGCCAGAGCTGTGGCGAGGGCTCTTGTCTCTGGCATTTGCCTTCATTCATGACCCCCTTTCTGTGATGTGAAGATGCTGCCAGCAGGCAGACCAGCTGTGGGTTGGTCAGATTTCCTTTGCAGTGGATAATTGTCTAACAGGTGGAGAAGTGGGCGCATTAAGTGTAAATAGAGGAGGTGTAAATAGCTGAAATAGCTGGAGGAAAGGACCGGGATGTGGCACAGCTGGTGATGACAGCTCGCAGGTCCCAGTGCTGCCATGAGACTGGCCTTGGTGAGAAGCTGCTGCCAGAAATGTGTCCATGACAAGCCACCGGGATGTGAAGACACATGAACTGCTTCAGCGGCGGTGGCATTTTCCTCCTTGGCCACAGCTTGAGCCCAGGTGCAGAGTGCTTGGGTCTCCTCCTGAGTACTTCCCTCATCAGGAATGGAGGCTGGCAGTGTGTCACTGAGCAGAGGGATGGACATATCCTCTGCCACACCGCAGCAGGCTGGGGCAGCAGGGATGAGCAGCAAGTACCACTGGTAGACGGTGCAGTGGTGTGGGACCGGCACCAAGCGGTGGAAGAGCCAGTGCCGGAGCTGGGGCTCCCTCCTGCACACCAGCCCACAGAGCCATTTCCTGTGGGTGAGATGAACTCATGTGCTTCCCACAGGAATAAAAACTCGTTTTCTTGTCTAGAAATGCCTGATGAGGAGACGTGGCACCACTGAGGGACCCCCGCAAGGGCTCTCTGGAGCCCTCCGGAGTGCCCCGTGGTGCCAGGCTGCTGCCCTTTGGCAGAAGGGACAGGATAAAGTCCACGCAAGGAGGTTGGTCGTGTATTTGAATTAATGCAGTTCCTCCTCGTTTCCTCCTCCTCCCCTCACCCAGGCTTGGCCCCGCTTTGAAAGCAAGACAGGAGGCGAGTGGCAGCCCTGATGCGGCCACGGCAGGGGCAAGGCCCACCTCGGAGAGCCCCTGGCTCGGCGGTGGCCGTTATCGGTCACCAGGGATCCCTGGGCCCAGCACCTCACTGCCGCACTCCCGCCACGGAGCAGGTTCGGGATTATTTCTCTCACCCCGCTGAGCCGAGGAGACGGTTCCTCCGAAGAGGGGCAGAGCCAGCACTCCCCGGCCTTGGCGTGGCCTCGCAGCCGGCTCAGCTCTGGGTCCAGCCCCGGCGTCACCAGGATGGCTGGGCTGGGTGTCTGCTGGTCCTCGTCCTCCTCCTGCCTACGCAGCTGGCCAAGTCCTTTGGCCTCTCTTGCACTTGTAAGGTGACACTTTTAAGCTCCCCCCTGCCAAAAAGCTGAAGAAGGTGGGGCGAAGGGTGGCCTGCACCAGCCCGGGGCTCCTGGCATGGACGGTCGGACAACAAGTGGTCGAACGAGTTCTTCCTCTGAACGCCCGGCATGCAGCAAAGCACAGACCGAAACAGCCGCTCTGTCCCTCGGTCGCGTCTTTCGCAACCCCCGCCAGCTTCACCCCTTTGTCAATGTGTTGAACTGTGGCTGGAACCTTCCCTTAACTCACTTGTGGCCTGAAGACTTGCCTGAAGTGCAACTGGCTGCTCTCCTGCACCGGTGGCACCGCCGGGCACCTGATGCCCAGGTGTGTGAAAGAGCAGAGAGGGAATGGAGTCACAAGTGCCGTGATGACGGAGATGCAGCGATTTCTCCTGCTGGGCAGCATTCAGGAGGACAATCCCTGCCCTGTGTCCCCGCTGCACCCAGTCCTGCAGCACGGGCTCTGCCTGGAGCAGGGCTGCTGGGCTCATGCATTTACAAAAAGGTCGGGCAATAAATAAGGAGTTTTCTGGTGGCAGATACCATCCCATCACCCGCTTTCCACAGCTGGGGAGTTGTATCCTGAGACATCAGCAGCCTCCAGCACAAGAGCCAAAGATGGGACAGAGCCATGTTCTGGTTGAGTGGCAGTGGTGGCAGTGCTGGACTTGCAGCACCTTGACAAAGCCTTTTCTGTGCCTTACAAAGCCCCTGGATCCCACTGAATTCCTTGGGAGCTTCTGCCTTGCAAGGATGCAGGGCACTGATGATCAGAAGATCAGTGGTATCTTACCTCTTTAAGAGGCAATGTGTCTTGGCTCTTGCCGAGTTTTTACTGGCATGCTTAACCTCTAACTAGGAAAAGAAAAATCAGGTTTGGTATGCCAGCCTTCAGAAGTTGCTAACCCTGCTCTAACACCTCCTACTTTCTCTTTCGCAGCTCTGATATTGCTGTTTCTTTTCATCCCGAGACAGTTCCCGTATCAGGACCCACAGGCAGGTGGTTAGCACCGGCAGCACAGCCAGCACTATAAGCTACCTACGCTCAGTCTCACACGGGATTCAGCCACACATGCAGGAGAGTGTTGTGTCTTTCCCTCTGAAATGCATGCGGATCCGGGGCAGAGCTCTGCAGGCATTTGTTGTGCCCGTCAGTAAAGAAAGGAATCGCGGGATACACTCCAGGGGAAATTCCCGGAGCTGAATGCAGGTTCTGGGTTAAAGCTCCTCTTGCGGCTCCCCAAGCCGGCAGGGAGGCTGGGCATTAGGAAAAATGCAGTAGACTCAGTTGCTCTGATTTCAGATCCTAACTCTGCCATGGCCCAGTGGAAATTTTGCCCGTTTTGTAAATTCAGCTCACAGCTCAGTCTCCCTCGGTTCCTGGCACAGGCGGCAGCACTTTCCTCGCCAGAGATTGTGAGGAAGGAACATCCATGGCATTGAAATGAAGCCGCTGAAGCCAGCTCTTTATCAATGGTCCCGGGAGAGACGCAGCCCACGTGGGTCTCGAGTAACCCATGGGGACTGTATCGCTCTAAATGCCTCCTCAAAAGGATTTTTTAAAGCATTCCCAGGTCCATCCACCTTCTAAAGACACCACCGCTTGCCGGGGCTGGAACACAGCCCAGCGGCAGCCCCGAACCCACGCATCAACCAGAGCTCCCCGACTCGAGGTAGAAGCTGAAAGGGAACTTACTGCGCTCAGCTGGGTCTCATTCTGTTCCCTGCGCCGGGCACCACCAAGCCTCTGCCAACTGACAGGCAGCTTAAATATTGCCAGAGAATCGGGATTTGCCAGCGGAGCTGTTAACGGTGTCACAAGGAATGAGAAGGAATATTTATAGTCAAAGTTAAACTAATTGTCCGAAGTTACTCTTTCGGTCTCCCGTGGCTCTGGTGAGAAGTGTATTATTTTCACTATCAGGGCTCATGGGTCAAACTCCAGAGAGTGCCATTCTCTTAACCAATCTGCGCAGCTAGAGAAGGGACAAGTAACAATAAAAAAAGTCTGTGCTGATGTCCTCTCAAGCTGACAGCCCGCGACACAGGGGGGGAGCTGACAGCTAGTCCTGTCTATAAGTTTATGCCTAAGCCTTACAAACAGCAGAGTTCGTCCATGGGGTGGGGTTCATAACTCATTTCTGAGTCTGTAGGTTAATCCCAGAATCGGGTCCCCTTCTTGGACCAGCCTGGAGGTTTTGGCTTCAGCGTCATCTGTCTGAAAAACCTGATAAACACTCACGGCCAAATAACACGCAGAGAATGATGCTGAAGAGGGACCTCCCAGCACAGCGAGAGACTGTGGCAGGAGGCAGCTCATACATCTCTGAAATCGGGGTGCACAGAGCCCCAGAGCAGCACTACCGAGAAGCCCCGTGTCTCAGCGCTGGGCAGGTAACCCACTAGCCGGGAGGGCAGATCAAACATGGGCACTGTCCTTACACAAGCCTAATCCATGTCCTGACAGTGGAGTTATCAACATGAATTTTACTGTGTGTAATCCCCTAAGGGCATGTTTTACTGGCGAGTCCTCAGCTCTTCTGCGACGCCTGGGTGAAAGTCTCAGCCAAAGCAGGGCAGCCCCCGGGGAACGCCGGTCCCGCGTCGCTGGCCGGCTGTGAGCAGCATCTCTTAGCGCAGGTGCTGCTTTTGTCTCTCTCCCTCACTAGTCATTTAATGTTGCAACTGACTGCACTGCTTTTACCAAAGGTTTTGTGAAACTTACCCCTTCTCTGACAATCTCAGCTGCTAGAATCAGAAATTCAGCTCTCACCTTTGCTTTTGAGTTTTCTAGATTGACAATGGAGGCAAGTTAAAGAAAAGAAGGCATCCCAAAGTCTAAGAAACCAGAAAGCAAAGTAGGAAAAAACTAATATCTGTATTTTATCTCATTGTTTCACACTCAGCACACAATTCTTATAGGCATAACTAAATATCTTTGAATCTTGCGATTGAAGATGCTTTAATTTGGTCTGATAGAATTTGGAAAACCCAGATTTCCCTAAATTGTGTTAGAACAATGCAGATCCTTGAGGGCTTCAAATTCAACATGCAGGTGTCTTGTGGTACCTCCCAGTCTGCAGGTAAGACTTCTGTTTGTCTCTTCAGCATCTTTCATGGCACCTGGAAAATAATTACGGATTGTGGCCCTTCAAACCATTATCAAGTTACTTAGAGGGAGGGTTCATATGTGGTTCCAGTTTGGCTTGGAGATGCCAACCTGGTACTATTTTAGCTCAGCCAGTCCACCAACGGGAGCTGTGATCTTGTCCTCACCATGACTTTACTAAAGCTACTGATTTTCTTTTTGATTTTTTTTTTGCCCCCATTTTTTGCAGGAAAGAGCAAAAATCCTTAAATAATCCAAAGTTTGGAATGTAACCTGGGATTTTCATGGTCACAGTTTCCCTGTCTCTGTCGGAGGATGGAAGTGGCACCCCATGGAGCAGGAGCCACGCCATGGCTGCATTCCCCGCACTGACCCTGGGCTGCTGCCTGAGTTATTGTTTCCTTTCAAAGGACAGGCTTTCCTGTGAAGATGATCCCATGATCGAGGCTGACGCAGGCATTCTGTTAAGGCTGGGCTGTACAAGGCTAAAAGGAGAGCGCCCAGCCAGTGCGCTGATTCTGGGGAAAAATTACCTAATGTTTGCAGTTATCAAGCAAAACAAGTGTGTGTGGTGAATGATGCCGACTGTCATATGTACCCTGCTGCAAAGGAGGCTGCGGGACATCATTTCTGTGGCGGTTTGTGGACTGCAGCCCAGGCTGCGCTGGACCGTGCAGTGGGAGGTCTGACAGCTGCGCTGGGCAACTCGAGATCCCCGGGGCTGCAGCGGAGCCAGGCTTGATCGGCCAGGAGGGCTGAAGAAACATCGGGAGGGGTTCGAGCACCTTAAATACATGTGCCCAGCAAGAGACTTCTACCCATAACATTTTTATTAACTCTGTTCAGAGCCGTTTTACAGTTGCCGGTGCCGTGGCCTCCAGGGAGGACCCAGTAATTGAGCAGGCTGCTGTAAACAAGCTAAACTACAACCAGGAAATCTGATACGAAACCAGTCCCTATCTATCTGCTGTTAGTGTAAAGGGAGATAAATTGCTCCGGGGACATAAACTCAATCTCAGCCAAGAATTCCTTTTCAGAGGGAAACAATTCACTGGCTCATACGCTCACTAAATGTTTTCTTCTGAAGGCTGCAGAAAAAATCCATGCTATTTTAAGAATTTGTTGCTCATATTCATCACACTGTCCTGAATGCTGGCATGCAAGCAGCTCTCTTCACAAGTATGCAGTTATTTTCCCCATACCAGCCCAAATCCAGCAAGATCGGGTCCTGCATCTCTCTCCTGTAGGTGTAAGGGGCCAATATTAAGACATGCAGTCACAGAAGTGCCAGATGCAGAATTCCTCACACCTTCACCTGCGGCTGTCATACAAAGCAATTTTTGACAGAACACAGAGGTACATGCAGTCAGGAGGCAGAAGGCAGTAGCTTTATTTTAGGAATAGCACATAGGCATTGGGTAGAGACTGAATTGTGAATATACATAGTCCCATTATCAAATAATATAACCATATGTCAGAAGTTCTGGTTCTTTGAAAATATTCACATAAAAATACCAAAGGGATTGGAGTTCTAACTATTTTGGAAAGTTACAACATGTAGCAAAATCTATGTACAGCATTTTCACATTTGTAATGACAGTTTCAAAAGAACCTCCAGTGGTTTAAATATTGAATATGTTTTTAGGAAAAAAAATAATCAACTGAATGTAGCGTGCAACATCCAAAACGGAAAGAGGAGCTGAGTGAGCCTTGCCCTGTCACCGCTGTCGGGGCAGAGGAGAGGCAGAGACAGACGGGGCTGGACCTCTGGGAACACAATACTGGAAACTACCTGGCACTTAAAGCTGTATAAACTGAGAACACTTGTGAAAATATACTTCACTTTCTACAGCAGGGTTTAAAAAAATACTGAAAACCAAAGATTTGATGGTGATAAGGTCTCCCATAAATAATGCACCAGTTGGTGATTCTGTACTTGAGCAGAGGCTGCAGTAAGAGCTCTTGCTCTGGCAACAGACGGGAGGAAGGTTACCTACGCTACAGCTTGCTGGAGCGCTTCCACGGGCAGGATGTTGGAGCGTGTCGGGTTTGAAAGGCAACGGATGCATTTTGCACAGAGTAATGCCTCACAATATTAACGCACTGTAGGTTTGCTGCTGTAAAGCTCTCCAGGCACTGTGTCACCCAGAGGCGCATGCACTGACCAGGGGATGCTGCTAGCCCTTTCCTCCCAGGGACGTCTCAGAGGGAATTAAGTCATCTAAATAACAATCAGCCGTTGTTGAAAGATGGACCTGCATGCTTCTAGAGTTCCCTGGGTATATTCAGCAGGAACCACTGGTCATACAGTAAAGGACTCTCAGGACTCCAGCCCTCAGGAGTGAATAAAGGAGGGTAGGGGATGTATTTCTTACTGGTCTCTGCCCTGCCTCGGCAGCGGTACCTGGGGCTACAGAGGACTCCCTCTCATTTTTAGACTACCAAGGGTTCTGTACTTTCCAAGGAGGCACCAAAATGCTCAGGGATTTATATCTCCTGGCAAGTTCAAATAAGTCTGCTGCTGATGATGTTAAACTCTTGGAAAGATTTCAAGACCTGCCAGTCTCTGCCACACCTTTTAAGCAAAGCTGACGGCCAGGAAGGACTCTGGGCTTTCCTTCTTCTCTAGCGCAGCTGGGTAGAATCAGACTGGATCTGTTTTTGGGACCACACGGATGTGCCAGAGGGGTTCTGCAAGGTCATAGTGCTTTCCATTGCCACTGGCCAGCAATGGGAGGGGATTGAAGCCTCTGGGCCACCTCCAGCGGTCTCCACTCTGCTGTGCAGCTCAAGCGCAGAAGGGCTTGGAGAGGGATTTGAGAGGAGCTCAGCAGCATTGCTCCTCAGGGCCCTGACAGAGCAGGCGCTGGTGGCAGCCCTCATCCCTCCTGTGCTCCCTTCCTCGCCTGACCTGCTCTGGCTCCCCAGGGAGTCTGTGGCTGGGCTCTAACCCCAGCCCCGAGGCTGGCGGGGGCAAGTGGTGCCTGCATGGGGAAAGCTGTATCCTGCGAGGCATGACTCCTTGCACAGCCATGCTCAGGCAGTGGCCGTGAGATGTGGGGAAGGTCTCCAGCAACTGCTGGTGCCAGTTATGCGTGTTCTGGAAACACGGGAGAGTTGAGTTTTACCCAGATGTGTGTGAAATACTTGATTCAGTAATGCGGTGGAAATGGAGCGTGCTAAGAAAGCTGTTGTCAAGACCAGCATGGTGTTTACCTTCTTGTCCCTGTGCCTCACCCTCACATCCATCCACTGTCACCTATGGTGGCTTTTCAGTGTTCAGATTGCCCTGGCCCCTCGGTCCCTGGTTCTGCTCGGTGGTAGCAGGTGACAGCAGCGTATTTACAACCAAACTCAATGGGAGCAAATTGCACTTTGTTGGCAATAAATTGTTGCACCTCACATTGTTGCAGGCCCATCACCAGGCAAGGGGGGAGGTCATCCTGGGGCTGCGCTGGCTCTCGCCAACATGCACATCGCTGAGTGCTCGCTGCAGGGAGAGAGCAAAGAGCAGGAGCTGAGGATCAGGCAAGGGCAGCTGGTGTGGACAGGGAGGATGTTTCAATGGTACTGGCCACTACAGACTTAATTCTCCCCCGGCTTCCCGCTGGACAAGCCCTGACAGTCAGTGCATCTGCTTTGTGGTGCTCCAACCCAGCCTTCGTTAACCAAGAACGTCAGACCATGACAACATCTGCTTTACTCTCCATGGGGCCGGTGCTTGGACCATCAGCCCTCACCTCATCCTCCTGCACCAGTCAGCCATTTGTATGTTAGAAAAATTGCACTTCACAGACACTCACATACACGTGCTCACAAAAAGCTCATCTCGTTCCCACAGCTCACATGTGAGTAAAATGCTTCACTGACATTTAACATGAAACCCCTTGGTGGCAGGCTTTGAAAAGTGTAACTCACCTCAAACTTGCTCATGAATTCTGCAAAAATGCCAAAGAAAGCTTCAGAAGTTGTCATTTTTGAGTCTTCCCCAAAGAAGGACAACACCTTGCTGAATTCTTCCATGGCCTTGTGCTGCAGGTCGTCCAGGGATCGCATGGCAGGCTGGGCACTCTCCAGGAAGGACTGAGAGAAATGGCTTAAGGAAAAACAGCCGCACTGTGGGTCTGGTACGGATCAGAATCACTTCTGCTTATCAAATGGCTGGGTTTCATCTCAGGCTGGGTTTCATCTCAGGTCTAAGAAAGGACCTGCTGCAAATGCAGGCTGTGGCCACATGCGAAGGGAGCCCGCTGGCATGCTCAGCTGTCCCTAACAGTACTTCTCTGGAAGGAAGGATGACTCGGCAAGCTTTCTGGCCTTGTGACACTGGGATTCTGCCACACAGAGGCATGTGAACTGGTGGTCACCACAAAAGCTCTTTCCCATGCTGGCTAAGAGTGAGTGGAAGGTGGAGATTTCCACCATGCTCTCACCAAGTGCTGAGATGGTCCTTTCTTACCAGCCGGACACAGCCCTGCTGCTTACCAAGGAGGCATAAAGACAACTGAATGGTTTTACTTGAGGGCAGTAAGTCACATCAGTGTTTTGCCCCTGTTACAGAAGGATACAGTCATCACAATCGCAAATCTGTCCTCTGCGGTAGCTGGCATGTTGTGACACGCCATCTGTATGTCACTGACAGTGGTGTGCAGGTCCTTTAGGTCAGCCGTTAGTGTTCTCTGATTCACTACATGAGAAGAGAGGAGTCAACAGTGTTAGGAGACTTAGGTCTGGCTTGCTTCCTGCAGCAAAGCGAGGGCAACAAGCACGGGCCATCAGTCAGGGTGGTTCAGGCTGTCTGTCTACACGGCTTTGCACAACCTGTCTGCATTGTCCAGGGTGCGGTGGACGACCAGACCTTCCTGCTGGCCTCCAGCAGGTAGCCAGCAGCTGCTGTTGGGCGCTTGGGCCAAGAGATGCCAAGAACCTCAACAGGAGCTTGGAACATGCCAAGTGCAAGGAGCATGCAGGAGTCAGCAGCACAAGGGCAGTGATGGTTACGCAGGTACTTGACTTGGGAGGGGGACAGAGGGAGTGTACAGGATGGTAGGACAAGGGGCAATATCCAGGCTGCCCTCCGTGGCATCTCATCATAGCACCAGAATTCAGGAGAGTGATGAGCAGTTCAGACTCGTTGCTGTCTTGGGTGGCCAAGCCTTAGCTTTTCTACAGGCAAGGGAGAAGGTGAACTGCAGCATGTCAGGAGGGTTTGGGTTATGTGCTGCAGCTGTGTCACTCTGTGGCCTGTATGAGAGCGAAGCTGGGAAGTCCTGGATGGCACATGGTCTGAAATTGGGAATAAAGCGGCAGGAGTTCGGGCAGCAGGTTCAGTGACAGAGGTGTTATTTAACAGTTAGGCCAGATACAAAATCCAGATAGGAAAGCTACAGGCACAGACCTTCATCAAGTGGAATTTTACATCTCCAGGCCTGAATTTTCTCCTTTCTTCATCCACTGTAGCATTAATTCCCAAGGGAATTACTCACAAACAACAGGGGATGATGTGCAGCCCATGCTTTGCATGCAGCCAGCCTGTTGTGACACCACCAACACAAGTGGACGGATGATAACCCCAGCATCTATGTGACTTTTTTTTATTGCAACCATACGATCCTCAGTCAGCATGACATACCTGCGACTGGACTGTGAACTCATAACATGAGGGGTGCTGTACACTCTGTACGACACGCAATTGCAAGCAGTAATAATGCTGGCACCCACTCCAGGAAGGCTGCACACCAGGGATGGAAGGAGGCAGAGGCTGGGTGGAGCAGACTGGCTCCTGGCACTTCCCTCTTCTGTTTCTCATTTGCACTTACAAGATACCTCTGAACCTGGGAACCACTTTTTGAAGTGAGAAGGAAGGTTCAGGTCAGGGACAGAGCCTTGTCTAGACACTCCCATGTGTAGCAGCGTGGGATGGACGAGACCTCCCCTGTCACTAAGCTTGTCCCTTCCTAGCCCCATCCTCTCACTCAGGACCATTCCTCACTTGTTTGGGCCACCATCCTGCTCGTGTCAATGCCGTGCAGCTCATGACCAATTCTAGATCCATACAAAACCAAGAGACAGTGCAAGGAGACAAGGAGCTTGCAGATGCTTTTGTTCATTTACCTTTGGCAGCAAGCGGCACTGTGGGAAGATCCTTGGCAAAGCCCAGGAGCTCTGGGAAATGTTGGCTAAGTGATTTGGCAAGAATGTGCAGGAAGGTGGATTTCCCATCAACAGTCTTGGTTGTGTTCAGCTACGGCAAAGCAAAACAAGTAAGGAGATTCCTATGCAGAGGAGAGCGGGTTTTGCCAAGCACTCAAATACACAGGGGCTCTTCTGTTCTGCTCAGCTCACCCTGCATTCACATGCGTGGCAATTTCCAGCCATGCTATGTGGATTAATGTTTAAATAGGACATTTAATGTTTACACAGCATGTTACACCCAGATTAGTAGCGTTGAGATGCTAAGCAATGCCTCCCTCCCACAGGCCAGGGCTCTCACCCCGTCCCCCACCCCTCAGGAGTCCCACAGCAACCCACGTGGGATAAAAGACCTTCATTTTCTCCTACCCCACAGCCAGAAGGCCTGGGTCTCAGGTCCCAGCACACTGAAGCACCAGACTACCGTTAGGGCCTCTCTGAAGTCAACCCTGCGCATCGATCCCAGCTTTCCCACCGGTCCCACCTCTGGGAGCCGCTGCACCCAGGAGCCTTGTACAAGGACAGGCACGATAAATTGGCACTTGGAGCTCCCAATATTAGTGCCTCCTGCACGGGAACAAGCATGCTTCGTCTTACCTCGGTGAGAAAGTTGATTTTAAAGCCTGTTGTTTTGCTGGTCTTGGGCTGCCCATTGTTCAGATAGTTTCCCATTGCCAGGACAAACTGCAAAGAGATACCTCAGTGAATCACTGGCCAGTGACCTCCAGCACTTACATCATCCCATCTCCCATCTCCTTTTGTACCCACTTTTGGGTTACAGAGACCTACCAACAATGTGGTAGGAGCAGAGGTAAAAAGCCTCCCTCTGTCTACAGGACAGTGGGAAAATACCCTTTTTTGTGCCAGGTCACTTCTGCTAAGGGCCCCTGTATGTGTGCTCATAGAGCATCGTTAATAAAACCTTGTCAGTTCATTCAGTGGGTTAGATTAGGTGGATGAATGCATGTTAAAGGCAGACTTTCCGCTGTTTCTGTACACACTGTTCATCCTATCACCCATACAGCATGCTGGGAGAAGGAGGGCTGCTAATGCGCCCATTGGCATGGCAGCCCCAAGGGACAGGGCCACGGGTCCGGAGGCACAGGCTGTTCTCTTCTCCATGCTGCTCCCGTATGAAGCCTGCACTGAACCCTCAACAGCAAAGCCCACGCTTCAGCTACAAGAACTGGTCCTCATCTACCACTTCTGTGTCTTCAGTGGGAGCTAGAAAACACACCCCATTTGTCATCTGCAGACCCAAACTTCCAAAGCCCTTATAAGAGAACTCATTTGATGCTTCCCCATGTGGTTTACATGGACGCTGCCCAGGAGTCCCCTCCCTTCTCCTGCAGCCGTCCAGAAGGCCTGTGCTGCCAGAGAGCTGCAGGGAGCCCATGGCACCACTAACACCAGATTGGCTCCTTTGCCACTTCCAAACTGACAATGCAGGTGCCCAAGCTTTGTTAATGTTTAAGGGGGGATTTTGTCTTGTGTTATAGCCTCAGGCTTTGGGTGTGCACAATTTGGTTTTGCCTTTTCATTTCTCAGTTGTTTTTTCCTTGCAGGACCAGGGCTAAGTCTGGAGGCCCACTCTGAGATCTCCTGCCTGCAGGACAAGGACTCTCCTGCTGCCTGGCAAGTACCTAAGCTCTCCTCTTCCCAAAGCCTTTTGCAGCTGTTATCTGCAGATCTTTAAGAGGATATTTTAAAGGGAAAGTAGTGATCCAGCAGAGCAGGCTTTCCCCTCCAGAATGCTCCAATTCCTTCTGCTGTGGCTTTGCAGCCTTGCAGGCACAGCAGGAACCCAGACTGGGCTCACTTGAGTCCTGATGTCCCTCCTGGGGCCTGCCAAGGAGCGGGGACCTCAGGACTGCCTGGATTTCAGCCTGGGACTCTCTGAATTTCTGTTCAGCACCCGTTAATGTGCAACGAGCCATGGACCCCCAAGGACTTAACAAAGTGTTGGGGGGTTACTGGCCAGGAGCCACTAAGGAGGTTCATCTCTCATCTGGAAATGCCTTTTGTCACATCGTGTTCTCATTTATCCCACCTGCTTTACTTAAAAGCAAACATGAATGAATTAACATTAATTTGGGGCAGCTCATCTCAGTAGGGTCAAAGAGCAGCTGCAGCAGGATTTGTTCTCTCCTGCGAGTGTAGTGCCCCTCTGCCAGGTACAGCCCATCCCCGGGACCCTGAAGGCACCTCCTCAGAGGGACGAGCAGCGTGCGGGACCCCTGCCTGCACCGCAGCAGGGCTGGCACAAGCCCACGGCTGTGCACAGGGACCAGCCTGCAGTGCTACCTGCATGTGAACATGCACGCAGCGACTGCTCGCCAAACCCCGTATCCTCCATCCCCATCGCGGCCAAAGGGCAACCTCGGTGGGCTCTGCTGTGTTACTGCTGGGTTTCTGGCTCCTGCAGCCCTGCTGCGTGCTGCGGATGGGTGCGTGGCTGCCTGCAGTCTGCCCTCCCGCATCCTCCCGGGGCCAGGGTCCCCACAAGCCAATGCCAGCGGGAGCTGCCAGGGGATGGAGCCTGGCCAAGCCGGACCCGAAGGTGCCCAGGGCACAGCCGTGGGGCTGGAGCTGCGCTCCGGCTGCCTGCGAGCTGCCCGCGAGCTGCCTGGCTGCCTGCGGGTGCTCCCGTGGACGCTGGGGACCCCCGGTGGCTGTTACCAGAAGGAAGGACTATTCTGACCTCCAAGATCTTGGCCAGCTTCTTGCTGCTTTTCAGCTCTAGAGAGGCCTTGCAGATGCACTCGTAGCTAGCTTTGATCTCCTCTGTCTTCTCCTGCAGAGTGGTCTTAAAATGTAGGCTGCGCAGACGGATCTTATATTCTGGTACTGACAACATCTGAGAGCAAAAGAAGGAGAAAATTACTACTATCACCATTAGCCATAATCCCTCCTATATGGTGTTTTTCCTGACATTATTTCCCTGTACTTGAAAGCAGTATGCACTTGCTTAGTGCAGGCAACACTGCAGAGCAGCTGGGATGGCTGCTGTAGCTCGCAGAGCACAGCCACTTTGCTACCGCAGGACAGGGAGGTTTCATGCCAATATCCACAAGTGACTTTGTCACCAGAAAGTAAGTCAGAGTTGGGCAAAGTCACTCTTACCATGGAGTAAACATCATGGTATGCTTTGGCTGTAAAACAGCCGCCGTGGGAGCTGCCAGATACCTCAGGCATCAGCCTGAGCATCGCTCGCTGGCGGTCCCTGTGCCCACTGCCACCAGCTCTTCCCATCCCAGAGCATGCATGGGCAGACCAGCGTCCCACTGACTGCTTCCTCTCTGCCGTGTGTTTTCCTCCCCTCCAGCTCGCAGCGGAACATCCTGGGGACACTGCACATGCAGACCTCCTCACTCCCGGAGCACGTCCCTGCCTGCAGGTACCTGCAGCACAAACTGGTCAGGCTCGCTCAGCTTGCCGGGATTCTCCTTGTAGCTCTGGAAACGCTGGACTTCCTCCCCGTCCGGGGCGTACAGCAAGAGCTGCTTGATGTGGGAAGGCTCCAGGCGGTCCGTCTCCATCGTCATGAGGATCTGGCGTAGCTCGATGTGCGAGAGCTTGAGGTGGGCTATCAGGATGGCTGGGGGGAAGGGAGGTCCGTCACTTGGGAGAGGAGGAGGACCGGACCCTGGGGGCTGGCTGCGCTGGGACAGGGGTCTGGCAGGATGGGGCCAGGAGGGGAAGCTCAATCTTTCCACAGTGTGAGAGTGGTATGGACTTCTCCACGTGCCCGTGCTGGCACAGGGTCAGCCCTGGGGAGAGGAAGGGCTTTCTGCTCCCCGAGGCCCTGCAGAGGCTGCGCAGGGGCCCCGAGGAGCCACTCTGGTCCTGCAGACCCCCCAGGATATCGCATCATCGTGTGTGTAAATCACCACACATCAGGCTGGGCTGCACTGGAAACCACCCCCATCGCATCCTCCTCTCCCACGTCCCCCACAGCCAGGAGACCAGGGGCTCGCAGGGTCCCACCAAGCCCTCCCACCCTCCTTCTGCCAGAAGCACGTCCTGGAGAAGGGGCACTGACCCTTCCTATGCGGGTGGCAGGGCGGCCTTGCACACCCTCGCTGCCCCACGGGCCATGCAAGCTCTTCCCCTCTCCCTCCCCAGGCCAATGAGTCACATCCCATCTCTGTCCTTTCTTGTAAAGCCTTCTTTTTCCCCCTGCCCAGTGCTGAGCCTGGCCCAGAGCGGGTCTGGGCTGCAGGAACAGTCTGGACCAGCAGAGCTGTGCTGGGATTGCCCTCATGGGATTGTGCTCATGAAGCCTCCCTCCTTTTACCTTTCCAGTTCTCTACATCCCCAGTCCCATCTCTGGGCCTGTTTTGGGGGGTACGTTCACCGTGATGTTTACTTACATGTGTTGTAGGCCTTTTTGTGGGACAAAATTTCAACCACATCTTTCTTTTTAAAGTTTTCAGGCATGAGAGTTGGCTCTGGAAGAGAAACTGAAAGATTTAATCATGGGTAAGGACAGGCTCAGCTGGCTCCAGCAGGAAGAAAATTGTCCTGAAAACAGTGAAACCATGAATGAAAGAGAGGAGAACTGATGCTTTGCACACAGCAATGGCTCCGGGAATCCTTGAATTCTGCGATTCAAAGATCTCCTCAATGGAGGACTCAGTTGGAGCTGAAAAAGGTAAAACAAGAGGTGAAACACACAGAAAATCCCAGACTGCCCAGAAACATCCCAAAAAAGATACCCCTTGAGAAGAATCCTATTTCATCTCACTTCCACTGCCAGTCGCATCTGTATCTGCCCACTCTAGCTTAGCTCTGCCCACACTGCTGTCGTGCATCATGTCCCTTGCAGGAGAGCTCAGACATCCCACTGGCATTTTACTTTTCCCAGTGTAAATGAGGCAACTGCGCTGCCCCACGCCTCCCTTCGGGCAGGCTGCGGGGGGGCAGGAGCACACCGCTGTCACCCCACGCCCCGAATGCCTCCCACTGCGCAGGGCAGCCACCCTGGCCACCGCCACTTGGCACACCTAGCCTGGACCTGCTCTCTGGGTTTGCAGCATCCAGAAACCCCAGTGGGTGGGAGATCCCAGTCGGTGGGTCTGCAGGAGACCCCAGTTCAAGAGCAATGGGAAGGCTGCACTGGCAGGTAGCTACGGACCTCACACGTAGGTTTTGGGGGGAATTAACTTATTATACATGTAGAAAGAGAAGTGTTGCTTGTAGTGCTCTCTATGGACAGAGAAATGTTTTCACCGCTTTTTCAGGGCTGAGTTCTCAAAGCAATAGAGCTGCAGTTCTAATTTGCAGCCATTAGTGCTACTGCAGCACAACTCGGTGTCCGTGCGTGCCGACGGCCCAGCTGACTGGCCATACTGCACAGACCGTAACAAGCAGAGGCCGTGCACAAATCGTTATAATATGTGGTGCAGGTTTGAGCTTCTGCTGTGTTGCAAACCAGGCCCCTTGTGGCACTGGATAGCGGTGCTGGCACACCGGCATTCCCCACGGTATGGGGATGGCCGGGCAGGTGCTGTGAGAGCTGGGAAGCAGCACTGAGCGCAACAGGGAGCAAAACCCTCCAGCTGAGTTTCACTGCCCCAATCGACTGAAATGCAGAGGGAAAACAGATAATGGCAGCAAAGAAAATTAAGGGAGATATAGTGAAACAATCTCCACCTTAATGATCTGCTGTGCCACCAGCATCCTGAATATGAACAAATTCTGTGCCATGGGTGATGCTAGGACCAGGCATTGCCTTGCTGCCCACCGAGCCCCAGTTCCTCCCAGCGCCCCCGTCTCTGGCTGGTACCAGGACCTATTCTGGGGCTCAGGTACTTACTTGTAGGCTTCTGCGTCCCAAAGTGCAGCTCCAGGTCGAGGTATTTGACCATATCACTCAGCTTGTCGTAATCTGAGTCTTCCCCAAGCTGCAGGATGAGGAAGAGTCGGGAGCTGTGCTGGCGCAGGGGACAGCCCAACACTGCCCGCCTGCTCTGGGCCACCTTCCCTCCACCCCACGCTAAGCTCTGAATCCCTAGAAGAAACCAGGACAGGTTGATGGCACTGTCCTGTAACTGGAGACTCAGCCATCATAAACCCTGCACAGAAACCAGAGCCTGTGAACCATTCACCTCTGTGGAGGCAGTTCCTACACAAGTTGCTAAGCCTATCTGGTAGGACCCATTCTCATTTCAGAAGAAAGGAAGAAACCCAGAGATTCACCCCATCAGCATTTCCTCACACCCCACAGCTTGCGGCACTGCCCTGCAGATTCATTTAGCTTCTGACACAGCTGGAATCCTACAGAGCACTACTGCTCTTCACTTGCTACTTGGGCACGTTGCTTTACTGAAGGACAAAGTGGGAATTCCAGAAACTTTGGGAATTTTTTGCATACTAAAAAATCACTGGGAAGAAGCATCTTGTTCTCTGGAGTGCCAGGGAGAGGGACCTGCAGGATTTCAAGTGCTTGCTACGAGGTGGGTGCCTGTGGGACTGGAAGATGATCCCACAGCTCCCCTCTAGATGCTCAGGGCATGAAGAATATGGCACATCTGAACCCATTCATCACCATTCATCATTCCACAGATGCTGGAAGTTAAACTCCAGGGAGGCCAGCTTCTCCCTACAGGGACTCGAATCCACCTCCAGAGTTCTGCATCACTTCAAGTCCGTGATGCCAAAGATTATCACATCTAGTCCCACTCTTCACCTCTGCTTTCCCCCTCTGGTGTCCTCCCCTGCCTCGGTGCTCTCCCCATCACTGCTTTCAACCATCCTCATGGTTTCCCACTGATAAAATCTCCTACAGCTGCAAAATATGGCTGAAGGCAGCTCCTGCCTATGTCAACCCACAGAGAGCAGGAAGGCAAGCGCTCCCCAGGACGCTGCAGTCAAAACCAGAATTTCAGATGCTTTCCAGAGCCTCTTCTTAACCTGGCAACTTTGGTCCAAACAATTAGAAGGATGAAAAGAAATATGAGACTTTCTGTAACATGGCATCTTCAGAGTTCATTCCCTTGGCTAAGGTATTGAATGTGTGGCCCAACAAGAGGTTAGGATGCGATGCTCCTGGGAGGGGACAGCCTCCCCAGCGCTCTGGGCAGGGAGGAGAGCAGTGCCCGTGGATGCTCCCACCGACCTGCACAGCCTTGGCACAGGCAACCACTCCCCAGAACGCCGTTTGGACCCTCGCCCCCTGCCCCGCTCCCTGCTCCCCACTCCCTGCTCCCTGTGCCCAGGCCATACCTGCCCCCAGATGGTCCCTTCCGAGTTCTCCACCTGCTCCCACCGCAGCCTCTTGACGCTCATGTGGTTGGACTCGCTCCTGCGGTGCAGCAGTCCCCGGTGCAGGGGGGGCGCACAGGGCACTGGGGGTGGCGGCGGCGGGGGTGGCGGGGGCGGGATGGGGTGCAAGTGGCTGACGAGGGATTTGGGGGCAGGCGACGTGCTGGCCTTTGTGGCCTCTGCCTTGGTGGGGATGGTCTGGGGGTCGTGGAACTGCAGGGGGGGCGGTGGTGGGGGGGGGGCTGAGCGGTGGAGGGGGGATGTGGTCCGAGAGCGTGGAGTAGGTCAGGGAGCTGCCCTCATCGCTGCTGCTGATGTACTCGCTGCTGCTGGCATCATTGGTGACGTAGCTGCCCTGGTCATCATGGAAACTCATCTGGGTGAGAGGAGAGGCTGAAGGTGGCACCTCATCCTCCACCTACCCAGCCCTCGGGGGTGTCCTGCCCCCCAGCCGTGCAGCCCTTGCCCCCCTCCACCACCCACAGAGCCCCAGGATGTGTCCCTAGAGGCTCTGCACCCATCCCGGTGCAGTGCAGGCTGCACGATGGATGCTCCACGAGCAGGACAGACAAAGACAGTGCACCAAGCCACCTCTGCGCCAGACTCACCTCCTCATAGTCATTCTCAGGGGTGAGGAAATCATCTACGATGGTGACCCGGTGTCCCAGCTGCTCACTGAGGGCATCCAGGAATCGATCAGTGTCGCGGCTGCGTAGGGGCCTGGAGAAGGTGAAGAGCTTCTTCCGTCGCGACAGAGGGCTGAGCGAGTAGTGCCGGTGCTTGGGGGATGAGGCTGGGCTGCTGTCGAGGCTGACGTAGGGGTTGGACTCGGTGCTTGTCGGGGAAGCCACACTGCTGTGCAGGCGGTAGTAACACTGCTGGGAGGCCAGAGGGTCGCTCGGCCATGAGATCGCCATCCCCGGCTTGCGAGCACCTGCAGGACAGAGCGCTGCTGAGGAGGGCTCTGCAGCGGGCGCTCCCCAGACCCCCCCACCCACGGGCTGTGGCGAGCCCCAGCACCGCGCTGAATGTGACCCAAGATAATGGTGCAGCCTGCAGGAAGGAGAGATCCCCCGGGGCCATGCCATCCCATGTACTCCATTGCCCTCCTGCAGATGCAGCTTTGCAGAAGCCATTGCTGGGCTCACATGTGGCACTGTCACTGCTTTGTTATAAAATGGCACCAAGAAAAAGATATCTTCTCCTCCACCTGCCTGGCCACCACCATCCACCATTGCCTGAGACCCCCCCAAAACTGCCTCTCTCACACCGTGGGAAGCTGGACGCTACCTGCAGCGTGTGCCAGCTCTGGGGCAGGAGGCGATGCTCTGTGCCGGACAGCACTGCCCATCTTGCCAGCAAAGCTGCCGATCAGGCGGTTTTCTAATTCTGCATAGACAGCCGACATCTGAAAAAAAGGGCAAAGAGCTGCTGTCAATGCCTGAATTGAGATGGGGCTTGTGGAGCCCTCAGAGACCTGTGATGTCCTGGGGACAGGACAGCCACTGCTGACCTGCCTCTCCCCAGTCTCTTACTCTTTAAAGGAGTGCTTCACCCCAACCCAAGGCTACTCTGCCTTTTCTGAAGCCCCCCAAGACCCTCTCACTCACACGGCTGCAGGAAGATGCCGACAGACACCAGCCTTATTAAAGCTGAGTAATTGCCCAGGGAAGTGATCTCTGAGGCAGGGATGTTGTCAGCCACCAGCAGGTATTTACATGCAGACACATCCTTCCCCCGTTCCCTTTTTTCTGCTTTCCTGCGTTAACATGAAAGGAGTCAAACTATCAACCCTCCCTGTGAACGCAACAGTCCCACACATGTTGGCAAAGCACTTCCCAGAGGCGTCCCCCCCAGCCCCACGAGGTCACACCATTTTGGGGTTGGGTGTCTCCGGGAGGGATGTGCCGTCGCCAGCCTGTCTCTCTCCAGGGATCAGGCGAACCGGGACCTCCACAGTGTCACTCTGGCCTGTCGGGGAAGGAGACAAACCAGTCAGGAGCCGCTCCTTCTGCCTCTGCCCCCCGGGGCTCCTGATGGTCCTGACCCATCAAGGTCCCCCCCATCTCCCGCTGGGACCCGGAGCCATCCTCCGTGCCCAGGCGTGCAGCGAAGCACTGGGAGCTCCCGGGGCTGGGGGTCCCAAGGGACCCATGCCGGGCAGCCGGCAGCCCCATGCGTGGGCTGCCTGTGAAACAGGGAACGTCTTACTGCGGGCTTTCCCGGACGGCAGCAGAAGTCACCCAGCAGTGAAGCATGATGTGTGCTAGAAAACAAGCACAGCTGAGACAAAATCCTCCTGCGCCTTGCCCTTTACCTCTCCATTTTCAGTTTCTTTCTCTATAAAATGAGGATATTATTTATCTCTCAGTCTACCCAGCTGGTAGGTTTGGAAGCCGAGCAGTGCTGCGGCTGCAGCGTGGTTAGTGCATTCCTCACTAGTGCTGCACACAGCGGGACAGTGCCGAGTGGGGGGTTTCCATCACAGCATTTCAGGGGAAGAGACATTATCCAGGGCACATGAGGGATTTTTCACTACATCCAGAACTCTCCAGGTATCAAGATGCTGCAGTGCCATGGGTGTTTCTTTTTTCTTGATTTCTTTCCCTTCAGCCTCCCCCAGGACAGTCAGGGTCACCACACATGGCAGTCGAGGTCGCAGTTTCCAAAATCTAATCCTTTCGATTGCAGATGCCTGGGCAGTGCCGGCCGCCCCAGCAGTGTCCCCTGAGACGGGGCTCTGCAGGGGACATGAGGAGGGAGGGAGAGAGGGAGGTCTGGACCTCCGTGAAGGCACAAGGGAGCTCACTTGGAGTGACGTTGATTTGACCAGCTCCAAATGAAACTCCGTTTTTCCAGTCACATCCATGGAGAGCTTCTGTCCAGAGGTTGATGGCTGCAGCAGTATAAGCTCTCAGAGGCGTGTCCAGACCCCCGATTTATCTCCAAGGCTGTGTGAAGGGCTGCCGGGAGGAAGCAGGCTGCAGTCCCTGCCTTCCCCGAGCTGCTGGAGGGTAGGTCGAATGGGTTCACGTTCCCTTCAGCCACAATATTTCCATCCAGCAGTCAGGGCCAAGTTCAGTACTGGCACAGGCAGGCAGAGCTTGGGAGAGCCCAGCGGAGCAGCTCTGCTCACACCAGCACCAAACTGGACCCGTGGGCTCAGAGCCCAGCGTTTAATGGCAACAAAGAAAGCAGAGCCCAGGACGGACATAGCTGACTGTAATGAGAAAGGGCTCTGGAGTGGGGCTTTCATCAGGAACAGGAGGTGCAGCCCCCCCCGCGGCATCACCTCCCTCTCCAGGACTGAGGAAGAGTGTCTGCTTTTTATAAATAAAAGGTTTATGCAGGGAGGTGAGCTAGGAGCACCCGGGGCGGGATGCACCCCAGAGCCTGCTCAGGCTTGGGTAAGGTGAGTGCGACAGGTCACAGGCTGCTCTGCTCTTTCCGCAGGGCAGCTGAGGACAAGGCTGCTCTCCCGCAGCTGGCGAGCATCTGCCGACTGAGCAGCTTCCCTCCAGCATCTGCAGCTGTCGGCCACTTTCCGTGCTGTAATCACAACCAGAAATGCTCCTCGGAGGCAGGTTAGAGGATCTTCCTTGGGGAAATGTGTCGGAGTTGACTGCTCCGGCAGCAGCCCTCCCCAACAGCTGAGGAGCACCATGCTCCTGGTGAGGGGTGCCGGGAGGAAGGCGTGCAGCCCAAGTGCCGGCAGAGCACGGCTGGTTGCAGTGGGGAGGTTGTGGTCAGAAGCCATAAGCACAGCTCAAGTGCCCTTCGCAATCAGCTAAGGGTGATGGAGGAATAGGCAGGATGCCTTGTCCTGCCATCTGGGAGAGGAGGGCAAAAACCCAAAGGACTGAAAACACAACGAGCAACCTGTGGTGCATCTGGGGGAGAGGGTTAGAGATCTGGGGGATGTGGAAGGCCCTGCAGCAATACCAGGAGGATGGGATTTTCAGAGGAATGGGGAGATAGGGGGCTTCTCTCTGAAAAGAGGGAGGGTTTGTGCCATGAGTGTAGTTCATCAGGAGTCTCAAAGAGGCACTGAACCATGATCTTCTTCCTCACGTGGATTCCACAACTGCTGTTCTCCCTGTGAATTTGATCATGTCCAAGAAAGTTCACAGGAAAGCTAGAAACTGTGCACCCCAGAACAGAGGGCTTAGACCAGCAGCATCAGTTCACATCTGAGCAATGGAAGGGATTGGAAACAATGCTCAGCCTCAGCCCAAGTGGCCTCTTACTGGAATTGCTTATTTGAACTGTTTCTGAAAATATGGATTTCCAGTCAAAGCCTCTGTGCTGGCTCTATGCTGATCTCCATCTTTTCCCACTGTTCATGCTCAGGCACAGCCACCGGCACCCAGGTTCCTCCTCCCTACAGAGGGAACCCCTGCACAGCCCCCAGTCACTCACCTGCTGCCCCCGCTTCCTCGGGGCGGGGGTTTCGGAGGCTTCCCCGGCACAAGGAGGCCCCTCGAACAGAGCTGTGGTAGCGATCCTCTGCTTCTGGCTCAGCTGCAGCAGAAAACATCCTTCGTAAGGCATGGCTGGTGCATGCCAGACCCCGCAGCTCCCCCATTCCTCCTCGCCATGACATGGGGCTCCCCCAAGCCCATTGAACTCACAGGTTCTCTCTGAGCCCTGCACTTGACCATGACCCCATGCAGAGCCTTGCTGGCACTGCAGCTGTGCGTCCCCCAGGTAGCCACTCACCCCATCCTCACAGTGGCCCTGGGGAGCGGAACGGGTTACAAACACTCCTGCCAGCACAGGGCAGGGGGGTGGATGCCCAAAGATGGGACATGCAATTGCTTTTTCCGGCAGGATTGGCATCCACCAGCTTATGGTGCACATGAAACTCCAGCCTTGAGCTAGGCTGGTCCAGAGGGACCTGGCTAACTCCTTCCTGCCCTCGAGGGACAAGATGGGAGTGGGGGCCAGCACTGAAATGCTGCCTGGAAGAACCACATTGTCTAATGGATCAGTTCGTGTGCAGTCCAGTGCAACAGCTCAGAGAGGCTCAGACTTACAGCAGGATGAAGATACCAGAGCGTCGATCCCCATGGTATCTGACAGACCAATGCTCAGACAGCCCGATACACACAAACATCAGAGATCACCACCGAGTTTGGAAGAAGCCCAGATGAAGGACTAACCCAAATTCAGAGATCTCTGGCCATCGTGCTTCCACGCATGGACACACATGTAATGCATGAGAACAACCAGAACTTGACATGGTCAGAGATCGCCCCTTTCACTGAAGCTGAAAGGAGCCAGGCACCAGCCTGCAAACTGGGGACAACAGTCTGAAACAGCCTGGTCCTGGGAGATTTACTCCCGTGCTTTCCTCCTCTGCCAGTAGCTGGGGATACCTGCTTTGTATTCCTGAAATATAGCTGCAAACTGCAAATATATTGGCTTCCCCTTGACATCTTCTAAAGTTCTTCGGAATATACAACACTTTAGGTAGGTTGGGCCATGATTCTGCACACACAAAAGCAGTGGTAATTGAGAGTACAAATTAGGTGAGCAAATACCCAACAGGTTTCCATGCACAGCAGGGAATATTTGCACCAGGACTTCGAGCTGTTTCTCCCTGCAGGGGGGAAAGGCTGTGCTAAAATAACTGTGTTCTTCCAAAAGTCTCTCTTCAAGCAACACCTCTTTTTACCTACATTGAGTCTAAAATAAACACATCAACACAATGTAAATAGCTTAGAATAGAAGAATTTGAAAGCAATTAAGAAGTCCAAATCCAAAGATTAAAACATTTCACTCCAAATTTGCCCTTACTTTTCTGCTGTCTGACTGCAAAGCCCATAATCCTCAGCAAACCACAGCTGGTTTTTGTGTTGCCACAGCCCCAGGTGATGGCAAGGGGAGAGGGGGACTGGGGAGGAGGAGAGTCGCCGACTGCCTTCCAAGTCTCTTTGGAGAGCTGCGCTCCTGGGCAGGCACGGCACTGCCGGGGGAGCCATGCTCCCCTCCTCCTCTAACCACGGATACCTGTGTACATTAGACTGCTGGAGACATCCCGAGGGACACCACCGTCATCGCTTATTTTGCCTCTCTGATCTGAACACTGCCCCTAAACCAGCTATTTCCTTTCGGACTTCCTAACCTCTAAGGACCTGAGCAGCTTCCAAAAGCCTTTGCTCCCAGAGACAACCTCTCAGGTGCCATCTCTCCTCTCAGTGCAGAATTTCCTTCCAAAACTACACAGCTCCATGGTGCAGAAAAGGTAACCTCCTGCCTGACATTTTCAGATCAGCCTCATCCGTAACAGGAGCCGGAGACTCCTCTGCACTGCTCTACATCCCGTGCAGCCGCTGCTTCTGTGCAGGCAGGTGTGGGCAGGAGCCAGGCAGGGCAGAGCCGCAGCCGCCACCCCTGGGGAGAGCTGGCTGCTCCCTCATCGCCCCAGCGTGCTCCCAGCACAACAGACCGAGGTCCCCAGGGACCCGGTGGGACATGGCGTGTCTGTGCCGGAGCGCAGGGGCTTTCCTCTCACCTGCCAAGGACTTGTAACCAAGAAACCTGGCAATCTTTTGCTGGCAGTGCTCCTGCTCTTCATACGTCAGCAGCTGGTAGATAAACTGCCAAATGACTTGCTTGGCCGGTGTGTCCAGCACTGGGTACACATCCACAATGAGAGTGTCAATATTCCTGCAAAATCGGAAAGAGAGGGCTGGGCAGTGAGCGCATCCCTACGGCACAGCCCCACCATGCCGCTTCCCTGGGCTCCAGCGCTTCCCAGCCTGCCTCCACCTGGGTCTCAGCTGCCACGCTTGCCTCTGAGTCTTTGGCACAAACAGATTATTTCAAAGCTGAGGTGCCAGGCTGCAAGCAAGGGACCAAGCCCTTTGGGAAGTAGAGTTGTGCAGCTGGTGCTAATGGGGAAAGCAAACTCCCAGGGACCAGCAGCACCTGACAGCCAGGTATAAAACCTGGATTGTGAGTCAGCTAGGGTGTCTGGGGTGGAGGAGCATCAGAAAGCAGAGAGATACCATGGAAAGACCCGAATTTTGGCCAGCAGCAGGTAAGCAGGCTTAGGTAGAGATGCACTGGAGGGGGCAGCTGGGCTGGCAGCCTTGCTGGGCTGAAGGCTTGGTCTCAGGTTGGTTCTGTGGTGTGTAGAGATGGTGAAAGGGCTGTTGAGAATAGCAGGGCTGAGCACCTGATTCAGTGAGGAGGCTAAAGCAGCCTGGGGGAGGAGGGCTGTCCTGGGTCAGAGAGCTAAAGTCAGGCTACTTTTCTATTGAGAAATCAAGGCAGAGATGATGGGTTAAAGCTCATTGCACAACTATTGCATCCTTAATGTAGAAGTAATAGTAAGAACCTCTCATAAAGAGCTGGAAGGAGACTGCATATGTAGTCTTGATGGTAATTGAATGGACTATCACTGCCTTCCAAGGGGTAGGGACCCGGCACACAGGGGAGAACCAAAGGGTGAAGAGGCTCAGGTACTGCAAGGACTTCATAAATGAAGTGTATTGGGGGTCCTCAGAGGCCAGCAGGCATGAGAAGCAGTGGGAGCCATCTAGAGCCTGCCAGAAGTCACTTGCTAAGTTTCTCCCTAGTTTTGGGTTAACTTGCCTTTTCTGTGGAGCTGGACACAACTCTTGGCTGTCAGAAGCCTATTTCCCATTCAGAAAAGTTAAAGTATTGTGGAGGAGCTGCAGAGGCAGGTGGCTGCTCTGCCCTGCTCCTCCCAGCTGGTGGCCAGGGCCAGCTGGCTTGTCATGTGCAAACTGGCTGGGGGACCAAAGCCCAGAAGAGGCGTGTCCTGACTCATCTTCTGCGTTTGCTGCTGGGAAATGGTAGTATCTGCATGCTGTGGTAGCGAGCAACATAAACTTAATGTTTGGGGATTTCCCTCCTTGTTGGGGCAGTTAGAGGTCACAGCTGGCTTGTCTGGGACAGGCACGCAATTAGGTCATGATGAATTATTGTTAAATGGAGCAGTGGCCTCTGCATCGAGCCATCCAGGGCAGCTACAGGCAAAATGAGATGCCTGGAGGAGAGGATGGGCGTGCTGGTGCCCCCGCTGAGCCTTGCTCCCCGCAGTGGGCAGCAGCGACAGCCCCCAGTAAAACACTGCTGGAATACCAAGCAATGTGGGCAGCCCTGCACAGGGAGGGGAACCTGGGGACTTGATTCATCGTACTTGGGTTCTCACCCATGTGCCACTGAGCAAGAGCAGGTATCCCCCTAGGATCAGGTCTGTGTTTCCCAATTGCAGACCCTGAGGACTGGATCTGCTCCCACAGCTGCTGCTCCTCAGGCTGAAATACCCAACTGGGGAATCCCGTAGAAGCAGTGCAGTCTCAGGAGAGCACAAAACAATGATTTCTGCTTTCCCAGGGCAGTGTTAGTGATCACAGCGCCTCAAGAAAGTTCACTCAGCTGGTGCTGGTGAGGTTTATGCAGCTGTGCCTCCCCCAGCACCTGCAGATACAGAGGCAGCCCAGCCTCCCTGCAGGCAGGGGGATGCTGCGGGGTGGTGCAGCCCTCAGCCTGAGCTGTGGTGCACAGGGGCAGTGCCATGGCATTGCACTTGCTAGTTTCTATTCTCTCTTACCATCAGTAACCCAAATACTGAGGGCTTTACTGCATTTCCTTGTCAAACTGAGGATTCCAATCCTCTGATCCTTTGATCTTTACACCAGCCAATTACTGCACTGTGGCAGCGGGAGCCTGCCTGGCCCTGGCCAGTGCATCTGCAGCCTGTGTGGGACCTGGGCTCCCGAGGAGCAGTTGGGCAGCCTGCCTCAGTTGGCTCAGCAGCTGCAGGAAGAGGCAGCAAGCATCTCCCAGCACCCAGAGGGATGCCTTATTCACCATGGTGCGGAAAGGTTAAAGATCAAGGGCATAAAATGAGGTTGCCACTGAAAGCCTCGAGTCTGCCAGGGGATTGGTTTTGACCCTTGCAGCAGGGCAGGGAGGATGTGCTCCACTGCAGGAGGAGGGCTCTGCCAGCCACAGCTGTTCCTGCGCTGCCACCAATGGAGTACCGCAGCCAAGATGCTGAGAAGAGTGAGAAGGATGAAACAGCGAGATTTACTGAAAGAGGTGAAACAGGATCTGTGGCCGTTGGGGATGGCCAGACAGCAAGAGGGACTGAGGTCATTTTATGAGGGATTAAGGGATGACCGAGTTAACCTCAAAAGCTAATGGGTCTGTCCTGTCCTCAGGCAGGACACCTGGTGAGAGATGGGCTTGTGCCCTGTGGACACCTACAGGGAAATGCACAGCTGGGGAAACCAGAGAACATGATCACAGCAGAGCTCAGTGCTGACAGCCTTGCAGCCGAGGTCTGCCTTCTGCTTGGAGACCAACTCTGGCATGGGCATTGTTACCAGGCCAGGTACCAGCATTAGAGGAATGGAACTGCTAACAAGTTACCGATGTTGGAAGAAGCCTTCCAGCGCTTTGCAGATGGTATAGCGCTCAGGTGGAGTCAGCAGGTGCTCCAGCTGCTGGTTGAAGGTCCTTCCTTGAATCTTGATGCTAGAGGGGAGTATCTCTGCAACCCACTGCAGGGAGGTGAGGGTGGAGGAGGTGCTCGGGGAGTCAGCAGAGTCAGAGTCTGCAAGGTGCAGGTAGAAAGAAAAAAGAAAATTCAACAGACAAAGGGTCTTAACCGTGGGTTAAAAGGCTTGTCCTGAAACCAGGTGTCAATCCTGGGGACAGCTAGGGCAGCTGCACCCACGTATAATGCGTGCTCCACAGAAATACAAATCCTGATGTGCTGATACAGGTATTATTACTGCAGTAAAAACAGATTTCAGTCACTGGAAGGCAGCATGGTGACAAGGTGAAATGGCTCATCTTGGATCTGTCTCTTCAACCACGCTGCTTCCATGCTTCCTGTAAATGCATGCAGATGATATTCCTTCTCTGGCTCTCTAAAGTCTCTGCTCAAGTTTCAGAACACTTTATGATAATCATTGGCTTCAAAAGAAGCATGAGTCAAGGGTTACCTGTGAGTGAACTGAGGCATGGAAGGTCATTTGCTTTGCCACACTCATCTGCACTGGTCCCTGTGCCACAGTCTGGCTGCCTCTGCAGTGAGTGCAGGGCAGTAAGCATGGCTGGGAGAGGGAGCTGACCACATCTGTGGGATGCACTTATCCATGTAAGAATATGGCCAAGGCAGTGGGAGCAAAAAATTCCATCTCTTTTTGGTTTCTTTTGGGGGGCAGTGAAGGAGCTTGAGTGCTACTGACTCTGTATTATGAAGTAGCGAGGTGCTCAGTTTTGTTTCTAGGGCACGTGCAAACAGGTTGGTAACACCAGGCTCCTAATGTGAAGCTCAGGAGAGTCCACTGCTACTCTGGAGGGAAGAGCCGGTCCCTAATTCCTGGGTCTATGCATTGCAGAGCAGCACCCCAATAACGCACCGACCCTCCTGCCTTAGCACAGCTTCGGAAATGCAGCAGCAATTGTGCTCTGCCCTGGGCTGCAGTCCTGCCCCTCCACTGAAATCATGCTGACAACCACCCGCATTGCCCCAGATACCCTCATCTCCTGCTGACTTTCTCACCAGTAGCAAGCTAAATTATTCATAACAGCAGCAGTTATTCTGAACAGCGCAGTCCATACACAACTGTGGGATTTGCACAGAGACCATGGATGCACAGGGTTGGATTACTTCAGTCAAGTACACAGCACAGACTGCATGTAAAGGACATCGGCAAGGGCTGTCAAGGACGATCATACAGTAGGATGAACCCTTCTGGAGAGCAGCCAAGCCTGAGATCAAGCCTGATCGCAGAAAGTGGGCAGCCACGTGCCCCAGCGAGAGGAGCAGCCCTCCGGGCAGCACGTTAAACCTGCTGAGCCTACAGGAGGTATTAGGCAATTCCCTCCCACGCAGGGAATTCGGGAGCTGGCATGGGGCTTCTGCTGCTCTGGGCCCTCTCCTCCCCGCACTCTTACCGTTGGAGAAGTTGACGATCCCCTCTTCCACCACCAAGGTGGGCATCGCCCCGCTGCCCTGCAGCATCGACACCACCTTGTCATGGGAGCAGTTCCTGCGGGGCACAGGAGAGCCCGGGTCAGAGCTGCCAGGCTGCCCGCACAGGCAGCACCGAGGGCAGCAGCTCGTGGGAGAGCAGCGGTGAAATGGAGTTTGCAGCTGGCTTTGTTTATCTTGCAAAAAGCCTCATCTTGCTGCTCAGAGCCAGGCAGTGGCTGAGCCCTGCTGCAATTCCCCTGGACTCTTGATCTGTGCTTGGCTTTATCTGTGCTGCTCAGAAAAGAGCCTCCCCAAGCGAAGCGTGATCGCCCCCTGTGACCAGGCCCTCTGCTGTACCTGCAGCATGGAATAACCTCAGGGCATGCCTGCGAGCACCCTGCGGAGCTATTGTGGCAAATGAAGCCAGCGTTACTTTAAGCTACACTCAGACTCAGAAGATGAACTTTCCATTTAAATGATACAGTGCTGTGGGTCTCTCCTTGCCTGTCCTAATTCTGCATGAAAAGAAAATGCAAGGTGGATGAAAAGTGTATTTTTGTAGGCAAAAAAAAATCTTGGAACGCCCTTCAAGAAGGGTACGGGCCGACCTGGGACAATGCCTGTCAAAATGCGGGCTCAGGACAATCTCCAACTCTGTCTCCTCTATTTTCTGGCAATGCCGCATCAGCCAACAGTTTGCCGGATCAGCTGAAACGTGAGCACCTGAGCACTGACAGGAGCAGCATCAGATGTTTAATCTTTAAATATTCATCACTTTCTCTTATCGTGTAGCCTCTTCTAACCCTTTGCTCTTGCTTTTTATGCAGAAAGACCAACCCAAGGAAACACGGGCTGCTGCCACTGTGCCGGCAAGGTGCACACTCAGCTCTGGTTAGATTGCTTTTGTTGTGCACAAATAATATATAGAAGAACTAGCTTCTGGGTGCAAAAGCAATTGCCCATGTGGTTTTAAACTTATCATCCCATTCTGGGAGTGATTTGTGGGCTGACTGGTGCTCTGCTCCTTTCAAAAGCAGAACCCCAGGTGTTTAACTCGTACAACTTAACTCACAGTGGCTTGAATCAGGGTCTGCCAGTGGGTTGCAGTCAGGACACCAATTATATATAGCGTCATGCATTATACATGGTTATTTGCACAGAGGAGTCAAAGGAGGAGCTGGGATGGAGACCAAATAATACTCTTAGAGCCAGTTTTTGTAAAAGAATAGTAAAGGAGATGCCCGTATGGGGCAAAACCCCTCATGCACCTCTGTAGACAGCTCTCAAGCATGACCAGCTCTTGTTTCTTTTGCGCAAGAAGGAACAAGTGAACAAGCATGTGCTTGGCTACCTACCACCCACCGGGACCCCCTGGCACAGGTCTTCTCAAGAGCCTCTTACCTCATGTCCAGACCATTGAGGAACAGGATCCGGTCTCCAGCTTTGAGAGCAGCCTTCTCAGCCGGGCTCCCTAAATACACAGGGAACGAGAGGGGCTTTAGCTGGTGGACCCCTGCTTACAGGGATGGGGTCCCAGCTCTCTGGCTGCTCTGTGCCCAGGGACATCCCCCAGGGCAGGGCATCCACTGCAGCTGGCTTATCTGGGTGGGCTGGGGCTGTTCACTGGGCACAGTGATGCCAGTGCCCAGCTTGTACTGAAAACACAGGTGTGATTTTTGGGCTATTCACCAAACACAGACATTTTCCACCTTGCAAAAGAGGGAGTGCATAAAGCCAAACTAAATTGTACCAAAGACACTAATTATTCGACTCGGGAGACTCCACCACTGAGCCTTGTAAAAGTCCCTTTTGCTATTTTCTAGCAAACAGCAGGCACTTAAAATTTCGACTTCAGATCAGAGATAAATATCTTTGAACCTTGTGGCTAGACGTTTTCTTACCTGGCAGAACGGACTCGATCCACACTGGGGCATGGCCGCGTAGTGTGAAGCCAAAGCTTCTGTTGCCTTTATAAACTCGCACAGTTCTGCAGGTGAAAAAAACAAATGTGAAATCAGAGCCCAACAAATATTTGGTTCTTGTTTCCTTTCCCAGCCCCACCAAAGCCCCATTAGCCTAGGTATCCCTTGAGTGCCCAAGCCCTCAATGCTCGCTATGTCCCCTCAAGGTCCACTTTGATACCGAAGTGTCTTTCAAATGGGACCCTCCTGGACATGCCCTGTCCATAGGGAGAGGGGAAAGTGTGTGCAGGTTTGGTGGCCCTGGATGGCCACAGTGCAGCTGCCTGTACTGCCAGCTTCTCCTGCCTGCAGCCTGCCTGTGCTGGGGAGCAGAGGCAATGAGTCAGCTGAGGGTGGTGGGGTGGGGAGTGATCCGGGGGGTGCTACAAATGGCCCAGACAAAACCTCAGGGAGGGCTGGGGGGATCCAGATGCTGTGGAGGCAGGCACAGATGCCACTGTTTTAGGGGCAGAGCCCCTGAGCTTGGCCTCTTTCTCTGCATTAACTACCAAATTCATAGAAGCACTGTCCGGTCCTTCAAATCCAATGTGTTTTTAAAGTGGAACGTGGGATATGGCTTATATATTACATAGAATAAGAGAGACAACGTGTTTTAGGGGACAAAGGCTGATGAGAGAGAAATTAAATTCAGCTAGGAAATTTTGGAAGGAGCATTAGGAAATCTCTCTGCTGGGAGGCTGATTAGAGCTGGGAGTTGTTCCCTGCGGGGAGCTGGGGGAAGGCAACATCACCGAGATCATTTACAACCAGAAAGCCTGTTGTAGGGACCGATCCTACGCTGGCAGGGAGGGAGACTGTGATGGAACTGGATTTTGGATAAGTCACACCAAAAATTATCCTGGCAGGAAGGTGTGCTGCAGCCAAACACCCTGGAGATAGCAGCTGGTGGCAGGGGAATAGCTTGGGATGTGCCTGTGGCAGCGCAGCCCCTCCCGGGAGGATTCCCCAGCCATGCTGGCAGACCAAATCCTGCTCTCCTGTTCATGGGACGGGGCTGGGAATGGAGCAGGAGCCACCACCAGCATGGCAGGGCTCCTCAGCCTTCCAGGGCTGCTGAGGTCTGGCCATATGGGCAGCGAGAAATGGGTTAATCCCCTGTGCACCAGGGATTGTCCTTCTTGCCTCCCGCGGCTGAGGCCTCGCACCCAAACACCCACTGGGGCAGGGCAGGACGATACAGCCTGCTCTGCGCCTGAGTGCCCTGCATCCCACCGGCACAGCTGGGTACCCTCCATCCCACTGGCACAGCCAGGTGCTCGGCATCCCACCAGCACAGCCAGGTACCCTGCATCCTGCTGGCACGGCCAGGCACCCTGCAGCCCACCCAGCACAGGAGCCGCCATCCCCTCGCAGCCTGCAAGTGCCATCTCAGCTCCTCATGTGGCTCGTCCCAGCCAGCCCTGCAAGAGCAAGGGGGCAGAAAGGGTGGCCCGGAGCTGGGACAAGGGGTGCAAACATGCCTAGCCTTCAAGAGGGAGAGGTCTTTGCTCATCCTTGTCCCAGGATAATTTCTCTGCACACCAAAGATGTCTCCTTTCCTAGTGCCTTCCCCCCCTTTCCCTGGCATCCCTCCCCATGCTGCCATCCACGCCAAATCAAACACTGCCACCGTGAAGTCCAGGGCATCCAGGAGAGGTGTTACCTGCGGGCAGCTCCCGAGGCCACATTGCTGGTGAGGAGCGAAGTGGTTTTCCGTAGGCTTTTGGTAGCCTCCTCGTGGCTGCAGGGCACAGAGCTGGCACGGGTGGAGACGAGGAGCCGCTCCTGGTGGTCCTCGCTCCGGCTGCGCCGCAGCCGATTGCTGTGCTGCTCGCTCTTGGAGCGGCAGAGCTTGCTGATCAGGCTCTGCGACACCACCTCGTCAAACCGCTGCCGGTGCTTCTTGGGGATGAAAATCCTAGAAAAACGAGACAAGGGAGGGGAGTGAGGAGAGGGGCTGGAGTGGCCATAGCCCAGGGCTCTGGATCCAGCCATACCTGGGAAAGGAATGGTCAGAGCAGCCCCAGCCCCTCGCGTGCTCTTGGCGTCAGTCCCCCCCAGAGTTGCAAATGCCAGGTCCAGGGATGCTGGGGATGCCAGGGACACTGGCTGCATCCCCTGCCCTGTCCTGTGCATGGCTCCATCGGGGCGAGGAGGTCAGGCCCCTCCACAGTGCAGTGCTTGCAGCGACTGATTCAAACAGCTCAGTTCCTCCTCACACATCCCATCCCGGACCCCTTCAGCTGCCGGTCCTGGTACGCCGATGACAAGGTTCAGCTCAAGTCCCAGATTAATTGCTTCCCCCCCATGCCAACAGCCAGGGAGCCAGACGGGCAGGGGAGGATCCTTGTCCCCACAGTGCCCGTCCTCTTGCGACCCTGCTCCTTGCTCTGTGGTACCCATGGCCAGGGGTCCCAATGTGCAAGTGCCCCCCATGTTGCCCATGCCAAACTGCCTCCTCCAGACCCGCTTCTTCCCTAGCACATTCTGGGACCCCCAAAATATTGCTCCCCATCTCCTGCCCCAGCTCCTCTGCTGGGAGCCCTGGACTCCACTCCCCTGGGCTCCAGCCTTGGCTTCTGCCACCCCCAGCTCCCACCACAGCTAGGTAGGAGCTTTGCATCCCTTGGGAGATGCTGGTGCTGCGGGGATGAGGACGGGCACTGTGATGCTGGAGGCAAGGGGACACCACTGGGAACTTGCTCCATTTCAGGTCACCTCCCCTCTGCCTGGTAGGAGCTGCTCTGCCAGCAGCCAAGTGGCCTTTGTGCCCCCCACAAGGACCCCCCGGGACCCTCGGGGGATGCATAGCGAGCACAAAGTGGGATCCCAGGAGGGAGAAGGGAGGGTGCCTCTGCACCGCTCCCACACCAGCCGGGGCTTCATCCCTGTAACACGGGGAAATGCTTTTTCTTTTCCTTTTCCTTTTCCTTCTGCCATTGCAACAGTGAGATGCTGACACCCCACTCACCTACTCCTGCCCTCCCATTTGCACATTTGGGGGCTTCTGGAGGAGCCGTTATCTCTGTGTGTTTCTATAGCAACTCTTCCCTGGACCTGTGCGGGGCTGCCTGTCGCAGCTGCATTTGCTCGTTAGACAATACCATCTTGTGAGGTTCATTAGTGCTCTTCACCTTGTGGCAGATGAGAACGCACTCCCTACATTAACACAAACTCCAACACTTGCAGCGGAGGAGGGATGTGAGCATCACTTCCAAGCCACCCAGGGAGAACATCTCCCGGGGGGGCACTAACTGGGCCAAACTCGCAGCTGGCATCAGAGGATCCAGAGAAACTTGTTCCAGGGGGCTGCACCTTCCTGCCGCCAGCACGACATGGCTGTGGTGATGGCCAGCTGCTAACAAAGCGCGGCTGGAAAGGCTGGGGCTGGCAGGGGGGCTCCTGCGGGTCTCCCCTGTCCCTCAGGCAACTTTGCCAAAGGAACCCGAAAGCCTGGGTGAAGCCAGAGGAGAAGGAGGGAGAGGCTTCAAATCCCAAATCTACCGGGACAAGGACATCTCTATTTCCCCCCAACAAAAGGCAGAACTCAAAACAAGATCTGATGCTCACGCTGAGTAGGAGCAGGCAGATCGCAAGCCATCCTGAGGCTGACATATGCTCACACAAAGCATTTGGTGATAATTTAAAATAAGTAACACATTGGTACAATTCACAGTCAATTTGTGATTAAGCAGCAACTAGAAAAGAGTGAAATCCTGCTAATAAATAGTTCACCCAGCCGTAAGCAGGCTCCTGTGGGAATGCAGGCTGCCGCAGCCCCATGGCAGGGGAGGACACGGCACGACGGCAGCAAGTCCCAGCAGGACCCCATGCTTCTGCCCTGGGAAAAGTCCGGGTTCCTTGCAGGCAAAACGAGCACGCTCCCATTTAAGTTGGCGAAAATAAATTGGCCCTGTTCATTCCAGCATGGCTGTCCCACTTTGCAGTGCTGCTACTTTGCCTGCGGGCTGACAAACATCAGGGTTGAGGAGCAAAGTACGGCTAGTTCAATAAGCAGGCACAAGGACATGCTTTAAGGGTTTCACCATGAATTGACTCAGTCCTAGAAGTAAAACGGTGTCTCAGCAAGGCGACAAGCTAAGTGACTGGTAAAAATAATCCTATTAAAGCATGCAAAATAGTTTCCTTCTGCAAAACCCTTTGAGAGAATTTGCAGTGTGGCCTTGGGGAGCCCGGGATGGCCCTGTGCTGCTGGGGGCTGGATCCCCTGAGCTCCCCGACGCCCTGCGGTTCAGCGGCTGCTGGCCTCCAAACTGTGTGTGCTCAGGTCTGGTCCTTAACGAGGGACCCACCAAAGGCAGCACTTGGGGTATCATTAGACAGCGTTGATGCCTCAGCCTGTCCTCTGCTCCGGTGCAGTGCTGCCCGTGCAGCACGCGCCAGCACTGGCACCGGCACCAGCACAGGGCGGATGGTGCCCAGTGCTTAGCGGGAAACCACGGCTATTTCTGCAGCGCCCTGCCATCCCGTGGGACAAGCCTGGCTTTGCCTGTTGGCGGGGAACACAATGTGCCCACCCTGTTTGCAGAGGTCAGCCTGGGACCAGGGGCAGACCCCCTGTCCCAGCAGCCCCACAGGCTGCACATGCCTGTGGGAGGGCTTGGGAGCCATGCAGTGCTCGGCTGCCTTCAGACCTCATGCCTTCAGCTTCCTCTTCCTCCTCTTTGCATGCTCCAGGTCAGCCCTGGCTCTGTTCCCTGTTGGAGAGGGGATGGGAAAGGTGTTCCCAGACCTGGGCACTGCGGCCCTGTGCCCGCTCCCTGGCCCCAATGCAGTAACCCTCCTCTGCAGCGGTGTCAGCACATGCTCTTCAGGAGGATTCAGTCTGCTCTAACACACAAATGCTAATTCAGGGCATTTTCCAGGCCGGGAGAGGCCCCAGAGGCTGCAAGCTGCTTTGCCTTCACTCCCTCTCCGAAGCAGCCCAGCCTGGAGTCGCTGCTCTGGGGCTCACTTCAGCAGAGGCTGTTGAGCACATCTCGGTCTTTCTCACACTCACTGTTTTAACTCCCAGGCTGGTCACTTGCAGCTCACCTCTGAGTGGACAGTCCCATTCCTGCAGCCTGCGCCCACTGAGAGCTGCCTCCCCCACCAGCCCAGCACCATGGAGAACCACCTTTCACAAGGATGCATGTCCTGCGATGGGTGCTGAGCTCTCCCAAACGGTTCCACCCTGTGCTGGGTGCTGAGACTCGCCAGTGCAGAATGCCTCCCCTCGAGTGGGGCAGAAGCAGTGGCTCCAGCCCTGGCGGGAGCAGGTGAAAGCAGCCCCAAGTTTGCTCAGAGCTTGAGCTCAGCCGGGGCCAGGAGTGAGGGGTCCCTGGCCCTTGCTCCATCACAGCCCCTGCACCATGCAGCACCCCCAAGCCCCCGTCCTCACTGCCCATCCCTTTGGTGGACTATAGTCATGGAGACAAAGCAGACCCAGATGTGCTCTTCCCACCTCTCCCCAGCCCCCCACCTCCAATTTTTCATCTGAGCTTTGCTCAGCTCCCCCCAGCCCTTGTGCCACTGCTACGGTGGGCACAGGTTGGCAGCAGGGCCACACCGGCACCGGGAGGCAGGGTCCCCGCAGCTCAGAGAGGCAGGAGAGACGTCGCGGGGACGTCTGCCAGGGCGTGAGGCATTCCCAGCCCAACCAACGCCATGCATGCCGCGCGGAGGAGCGGAGCAGAGAGACGTACCGAAAATGCCGAGAGAAACTCCGGTCCTTTCCCATTTGTCAGGATGCGGTGGGAACAAAAGGGAGACGCTTCAGATCCTCATGCAGCTGAGTCTCAGCCTCGGCTCACGCCCACGACGCGGCCGGATCCAACAACCAAACCGTGCGCCAGCCGGTGCCCCCCTGCCACTTGGCACCCCCGCGGTGAGCAGGGACCGTGGCCAGATGGGCCGGCTCGCCGGCAAACTTTACCTGGGCTGAGTCCCTGCCTCCCTTCGCCCTCGCCTCCCCACCACACTCTGAGTCCTGGGCGGAGGTTTACCATCTACCGAGTGCCTCCTTTTTTTATCAATTTGGCTTTAGCGCCTGCTCTGCCCTCCCCGCTCCGGCTCTGCCCCGGCTCGCAGCGACGAAGCCTCTCGCTTTCCCTAAAAACTGCAGTTGCTGTAATTTCCAGCTGGAACGATCTCGTAACAGAAAGGAGGGCACGGCTTCGCGCCGAACTCCGGGGGGATGCCTCCCTGGTGCTAATTAGTTGACTTCTAAAGTGCTTCTGTTTAAATTACATGCCGCTGTAATGGGTGAGAAACCTTAAAGGCAAACAGCATCGGCGGCGGGTGCATGGCTGCTGGGCGCACAGGTGGAGCTGCCCAGGCTGGACCAGAACCAGGACCAGGACCAGGACCACAGTCATGGGCCCAAACCTCTCCCCAAGCCACAGAGCATCATTTACCCCCAGGGTAACACAGCAGTGCTTTGCATTAGGGCTAGAAGATTAAAAAAAAAATCTTTCATTTAAATAACGCCATCTTTGAACATAGCACTTGTGTTTGATGAAGAGGATGTGAAGCCTTGCAGAGCTGCCAACATCAGGTACAATCTCCAGGTAGTTAAGGAAGGAAAAATGAAAAATTTATAGTTTAGCTCCAAAACAACGAGCAAAGACCTGACCTTGAGTCTGTTGGTTGTGCAGAAGAACACATCCCAGGGTGGATTAAAATACTGAGCTACACTTGGATTATGTCTGAACTGTGCTGTGCAAACAGCTACCAGTCTGGAAAAGCACTTCTGCCCCAACAGCGAGCTGCAATGCTAAAATTCACATGCTTTTGGGAGAGAAAACTCATGTACTGCTTTACCCACATAACAGGACTTCTGCTTATGAACCTGCACAGGTTTTCTCAAACCTAATCTCCCTGTTACCCTGGCGTGCATGGGTAGGGGTGCCGGCAGCCCTGCACTGGCCTCCAGCCCCAGCAGCACCAACAGCCACGGGTGGATGCGGCGTCTCCAAACCCTTGTGCACAAGCGGGACTCGCTCCAGCCCGGCAGCGAGTGCAGACCTGCGATTTTCACAGGGGCTGTTGTCCCGTTATCAGTGGTAATGGGAGGCTCAGTAATCACTCATCAGGCTGCAGATGTTTTGCAGATGTGACCATTGTTATCATTAAATAGGAATGAAGGTACTTTTCCACCCAGGAGCGCAGATGCGGTGGGATGCAATGGCCGTGCGCTGGGGCCGGGAGCCCCTCGCAGCCCTTCCCCGGCCACCCCACTTGTTCCTGTGGACAGCCCAAAACCCCCAGCCCCACAGGGCAGCTTTTGGGGAGGGCAACCCTCTCATGACACATCCCTGCACCAGCTCCAGTAACGACTGATGCATTATCTGCTGATAAGAGCCTTCCCCGGAGCAGCGTCGCAGCCTGTGCCCAGCTGGGGGTCGCCTTCCCCATCAGCAGCTGAGCGCCGGGGCCCTGGGGTGCTCTCGCCTCTCCCCGAAACCAGTGTCAGCTTCTGGGGACACAGAGACCTTCAAAGAAACCCCCAGAAAGGCTTTCTCTGCAGCTTCCATCCTGCCCAGCATCGCCCAGCAGGTATCAGGGATAGTGGCCAGGTCGGTGGGTGCAAACGGCTGCTCGATGCAGCCCTGGCCTCACGGGACCCTGCTAGCCACTGCACCGGGGAGACGCAGGGCCACCAGCAGCTCCCACACACCCTGTGCCCCATGCTAGCACCCCACGCTGCCCTGCGGCACAGGGAGTTTTGTCACCCCCCGGCTTTTTGGAGCCACAGAGAGCAGTGACCTCAGCCAAGGTGCTGCTCACAACCTGCTTTTTGCTGTGAACACCAGGGCAAATGCAGCTTTCCTTGTTTTCTTTAAGATACTGAAAAACACTTGGACCAAGTAACCACTTCCCAAAACAAAAGTTACAAATCGGTGGTAGTGTGCAAGCGGGCTAGGCTAATATAATCTGCATTACAGCCGTAGTTCGATTTGTCAAAAGAAATTAATCTCCTAACAGGAGATTTTACACTGAGGCATTTTGGTCATGACCTATTTGAACTCAGCAGGTAGAAAAGGAACTCCGCTCCCAATTGTTTTCACCACTGGCACATTTTTTCCTGCTGCCCTAATTCCCATTCCTGGGCAGTTGACCATATGTCTGGCTATCAGATTAGGGATTTTTTAAAATGGAAGCAAACAAGAGCTGCTTTTCCTCCATTATCATCCTGCCATCCTTGCGGTTTCACAGCGGGTCTGCCTGGACCGCGGGCAGGAGGACAGTGTCCTCTTGCAGCTTGAAGTGCTGCATCAGGCAGCAGCCAGAGCGACGCAGGTTCAGGGGGGTGACCCGGGCTGCAAGCCGCATCAGCACCCAAGAGAACCAGAAAGCTCCCCCCAGCCTTGGAGGAGCGGGTACGTGGAGGGGGGGGACAAGCGAGGAAGCAGCACAATCCATAATATTATAAATCCTGATGGCTAAAATGAAATTTCTTATCCAGAGACAGTCACAGATGGCTGGAGTATTTTAATACGGGAACATGCCAAGTGATTTTATTGCCATGAAAAACAAGCTGAGACAAATAGATTGTGTTTGGAGCATTATTAAAATGAACTCAGTAGAATTCCTCCCATAATAAGGGAACCCCCGATGGGCAGCAATTTTATCTTTGTCAGAGATCAAAAGTGACTGCAATCAAAGTGGCACTCGCCTCAGCCCAACCACTGCGGGCCAGCAGCTTCGGCTGCACGCCTTGGTTTTCCCCCAGGAGCAGAGGCTGGTTGGGAAGCAAGCGGACTGTAACCAAAGAGGTGAAGTAACAAACTACCCCTAACTATTCTCCCTGCAGCAAAGTGAAGCACAACATGACTTAAAGGGGATCCATGACAACATATAGCAGCCTGAACAGCCTGAGAGTTATCATCTAATGAATTAATATGGCTGGATGTGCTCCGGAGCACACACGCATCCTGGTATTTAAATCCAGGTTAATGGGACGATGTCCGTGTAAGCATCAATGCCAGTGTTTTATGCACCAGCTTTTGTAACACCACAGGTCAGTGGGGAGGAGAGGATCTGCGTTTCCATCGCTCCCCAATTCTACTGCAAACAGATGTTTCAAAGCTAAACGCCACTGCCGGGAGCTGGTGCAATGCTGGCACGGGCACCACCAGTGCTGCCGCCAGCACAGGGGAAACGCACGGTGCAAAGGGAGATGGCAACCGGTCGTGGTGGCGTGCAAATGCTAAACCCCTGTGCAACGCAGGTGAGGATCCCACCTGTACAGCTCGGCTCAGAGGGTGACTTTGGCCCCCAGAGTCCGGGGAAAAGCCAACGGCCGCTGCGACGGCACTGCAGAGCACTTGGGCGCAGAGCCGGTGCCGTTCCTCTGCTGGAATTGCAGCTCTGCCCTGGTTTGAAAACAGCTCAGAAATAAGAGCGGTGCCAAGAGGCGCACGCCCCTGGGACCCCGACCTGCCCAAAATAACCCGCTCCCCTCCCCACGCCGGTGCGAGATGCACACAGCCCCTGCACACACACTTGGCACAGCCATGGGGAGCAGAGGAGATAAGCCCTGAGGCTCCCCTAGGACTAGATACAGGCTTTGGCATTTGCAGGTGATGGAATAACACAAAATAAGAGATTTCCCTCTCCTCCAGCAGAGCTGCGATGCCCGTGGAGTCCCTGACGAGAGCAGCTCTGATGCAATACAGATGCTAAGAGTTAATTAACTTTTAGCACATCTCATTTTTGCTGTGCCAGGGGTTGCTAGATTCGAGAATTAAGCTGCTTTAAACCCATTCCCCTCCCAGCCCCCTCGGCTCCCAGGAAAGGTCCGTTCTTACTCACCCGAGACAGCTCATCTTTGCCCCTCGCTGCTGTATTTCATCATTCTTGAGCAGAACTACAATTGTGCACTTTACTACACACCAGCCATATGGGCAGGGGATGGGAGCAGGGAGGAACCAGCGCAGCACGTGCGTTATCCCTGCTATCCACAACCAAACGGATGAAGAAAATGTCAGCAAATTAAAATCTGCAGGAGCTTAATTCTGGGCAAATGGGATGAAATCCGTTTGAGCTAAAAAGAAAAAAAAAAGCACCAACACTGGAAAAAGCCCAGCCCAAGGACAGATGGGAGGAGGAGAGGTGTCTGCAGCCCCGGGTCGATCTGTGTGCTGAGTCGGGGGATCTTGGGTTACGCTGCACCGCAGCACCTTGCAGGGAGCACGTTAAACCCTGGGGGGAGCCTGGGGAGGGAACAGGCAGGGGAGGGAGGACAGCTGGCAGCAGCAATGCCCGAAAATAAATACAGCTGGTGCAGAGAGAAGATCCAATCAGGCCAGCACCAGGGTCAGTGGCAGACGGGGACATACTGGCCGCCTGGCTCTGCATGGCGGGGGCCACGTGGTCACCCATGGTGGGCCACTGCCACACACTCCGCGGCAGGGCTCGGCCAGCCCGCTGGGGCCTGGGGCTACCAGTGAGGCAAGTGTTGGGGACCTTTGCTGGCATCATGTCCAGCATTGTACCCAGCATCCCTCCCCAGTCCCTGGCCCATGGGCACCACCATCACCAGAGGGAAGGAGCTCGTCCCAGCCCCTCCAAGGGCTCCTCTCGGCAAGCTTTGCAGGGCAGGAGGCACGGGTGAGCTCGTGGTGTGCGGGTGTGCAGGACTGTGCCCCGCATCTCGGGTGGAAGCAGCCCCTGAGGACAGGGGAGCCAGGCACAGCCTCGCAGGGATGCCTGGGCTGGCTGATGGGTACCCGTGTGTCCCGAGCCTGTCCCCGCACAGCTCCACATGCCCACAGGGTGGTCCCGCAGGACGAGCCCCAGGATGCTCACTGTGTCAGCTCAGATGGGCTCTGCTTGCCCGAATTGCGCCAACACACACCACTGCCTAGGGCTGGCTGCCCTGCACCCCAAGGCCGGTGAGACAGACACACCAGCACCCCACCCCTGGAGCCAGCGCCGGAGCCGGGACCCCCTCCTTGCACAAATCCCCTGCACAGCTCTTCCCCAGTCCCAGGGTGCCAGTGGGGGCACAGACCCCAGACCCCTCCTCAGCCAGCAACGGACCAAACCAGCTTGAGCCGTGCAGAAATCAGCCACGTGAACTCACAACAATCCCTAAATCCAGAGCACCTGGGAGCTGCTCACCACCTTTCAGTGAGTTATTAAAAGCATTAAAAGCTCTCGCTCGGCAGCAAACCCATCGGATGGGAGACCCCGGGATAAGTAGCTTGTATCATGCACGGCAGCGCACACAGAGCTGCCCCCACCTCTCCACCACCCCTGCAGCTGGGAAACCTGGTCTCCAAAGCACCTTTTTTTTATTTTCTTGACTTAATTTCATTAAGATTAGACAGTAAATCTTTTCCCTAAGCTAAATATTTCATTTCCATTGAACCAAGATTAGCTGCCTGATTTACGGCGCCTCTTGCCCCGGTGTTAACCTTTCGCATGGGGGCACGGGACGACCGTGGGTTTGATGGCATTACTGCGGGGCTGTAACGCAGCGCTGCCCCACGGCATCGCAGGGCTGGGCATGGGGCGAGTTCTGCACCATGCGGTGGGGACAGCGGCACCAGGTCCGGCCACGCTGTCCTCCGCTGGGATGGGGACACCCTGAGGAGAACCTGCTGTGCCCCCCGCAGAGGGGCTTGGGTCCAGAGGAAAATTTAGACACTTATTCAAATACTCTCTGTAGGGAAAAAAAAATCTCGTCTAATTCCCCAGGGATGAAGACAAAAGGGCTCACTGAGGTGTTCAAGGCATTTCCATGGATCTTTTGGGAGAAAAGATTTTTTTCTGAATTGTGGGTGGTGGGGGTTTTTTGATTGGGACTAGTTTGGGGTGACGACTCAGGCAGGGCTCAGTGCCATCCGTCCCTGCCCCCAGCCCCAGCCGTTTGCAGGCCGGGTCCCCCCAGGATGTTCCGGGGGAACAGGACAGCCTGGGCATGGGCACCTGGACAAGGCATCTGCCAGGGAGGTGATGGCCCCCTCTGCACCCCAGCTCTGCAGGGGTCTATGTCTGTCCCCGCTCAGGTGGGGGTCCGGAGGAGCCCCAGGTGGCCCACACACAGCCAGGGCAGAGCAGGGGGATGCTGCCTGGCAAGGGCCACTGACCTGCTCTCCCCATCCTCCTCACTGCCGGATCGCAGCAGGCACAGTGGAGACCCCGGCATGGGGATGTTGTTATGGTAACTGTAATATCTTGCAATTCCACTGATTAAAGCAGAAATTGAAAAGCTGGGCCCGGAGCGGGGCCAGATGGAGACCTGATTCCCTAATGGCCATCGTCTCAGCTTGGCCATAATCCCCACCACGTGTCCATGCACTGGCACCGGCACCATCCCACAGTGCCGGCCCATGCTGCAAGAACAGCAGACCCACAGCATGGCCACTCTGCTGGGGGCTCAAGAGGTGCCGGGGACCCTGAGCCCAGAGGAGCATTGCCAGAGCATCCTGGGATGAGTGACCGCAGCCCCAGCCACCCCAGGGTACTGTGGGCAGTGCTGGCCTGGAGGCAGCCCATGGCCCCAACAGAGACCCCCCCAGGACACCACTGCTGCCGGAGCTGCTGGCAGCGCTGGCTGACCCCTGACCTGCCACCAGCTCTTGCCTTACTGAGCTTGGTTTATTTTCTGGCCAGGTTCTTGGAGAATCACCAGCCGGTCTGCAGCTAATCCCATCTCCCTTCAAAGCAATGGCCAGAAACAGGAGCCATGTCCCACGCTGCAGGCGGAGGCAGTGGCTCCGTGGGGCTGGTGACCACTGCTGCTTGCAGGGACAGGAATGGCCAGCAGTTGGTGCGGTGGTGGCCAGTGGGCAGGTGCCCCTGTGCCACCCTGGGCAGGACAGCCACGCAGGCTGGCAGGCACAGGGGTGCCGGGCTGAGAACCCACCAAGCTCAGCTCAGCTGCCCCTTGGAAAGGGGTTGGCATCTTCCCTGCAGGCATCTCCTGACCTGTGCCTGCACCGCTCAGCCCTGCACGCTCGTCACCGACAGGCAGATGGATGCCCGTGGTTTAATGACCAGCATGGCAGCATGGAGGTTGCTGGCACTCTGTACCTGATGTTGTCAATCAGATGCTGGTGAGACTCCTGGGTGAGAACCATGCAGAGGGCGTAGGCCAAGTACTCCACCTTCCGCTCTGTGGCATACTGCTTCAGGACGGTGAACACCTTCTCCTTGACCTCTGGCTGGTCACCAAGGATGTCATCCACCTGCAGCACGGGCACCAGGAAAGAAGAGGGAAGGGGCATTCAGCAGCAGAGCAGTTAACCGTGTGTACGGAGGCGCTGACGGTGCAGAAAACATGTCCGTCTAGTTGCAGCATCTGGTCAGCCAACAAGGAGGGAACCCATGTGGGGAGGAAAGAGAAACTTCAGATGTCAGCCCATCACACAGCACCCCGGGGCCTTGCACACTTCCCTGGTATCGCTGGTCTGCATGTTACAAACATTGCACTGGAACAGCAGCATGACCCCAAACCCCAAAACTCTGCTTGGGCTCAACCCGGCAGATCAGTCTGGAGGCTACCTGGCAGAGGACACCACAATGGGCTTTTGGAGGTATTTAAGCCTCTAATCACACCCTGATCCTGCCAGGCGGCACTGTCCTGCCATTAATTCCAGGAGGCTGCAGGGAACTGGGGACAAGGAGCGTGACCGTGAGCACCAGCCCTGGAAACGGCATCAGCAGCTCCCAGCCACTGTCCTGTCCTCTCCACCTGTGACAGCCATGACAGGCAGAGTAATTAGCTAATTACCATCCAGCCAATTACCCTTCATGAGATCCTCCTTATTAGCCTCTTCCCAGGCCAGGGGGCTGTCCCTTCCCCTGGGGCTGTGCTGGGCAGTGGGTGCTGCTGCCTTGCCTGCAGCCTGGCTGGGTGCAGCAAATATGTGCAGGATGCAGAAGGCTCCTTGTGACCACCCTGCGGTCCCTCCATGCATTGGGTTTTCCTGTGAGGTGATGGTTTTGTGCTGACAGCTGGTTTAACTGCTTTCCTTCAGCTCTGCAAGTGCAGGGGGAAGCAGCAGCAGTGAGGAGAGGGGAACCCCTTGCCCTTCCCCAGTACCTGTGTGTGCACCCCTGCGGCAGCCCTGTGAGGGAGCTGGCAGGCGTTGCTCTGCAAAGCTGGCTGGGAGAGGCCCTTGCCCAGGGAAGGGGCAGAGCCGTTTCCTCCAGGCGCTGGTCCCACTTGGCAGCTCCCTGGGGAGGGCCATCGCAGGTGCTGCAACCCCCAGCACAACCCTCCAGGTGCTGCTGGGTTTGCGCAGCTGCTACACGAGCGCTGTGGGGGCTCCTGGCAGCAGCAGCACTTCAAGGTTACCGAATCTGGGGCAGCCAAGGCAGCTGCATCCCCTGGGCAGGCTTGCATGCTTTTCAGTCCCAAGGTCCAGCACAGAAATGACAAAGACCGTGGTGTTCCTGGTGGGCTGAATCCCAGGGCGCTGCTATTAAATTTTTGCCTGGGCTGAGACTGAAGGGCTTGGTGAGTGGGAACGGGGAGGGTGCTGCCACCCCTCATGGCGGTGCAGTCCCCAGTGTATCCCCAAGTGTGCAGGGGACAAGAGATGTCGACCTGGAACGGAGACCGTGAGCACCTCCAGTGCTTTCTGGTGATGCCCCCAGGCTGCTGGGACGCTCGGCTCGCACAGCCCGGCTCCAGCCCTGGCCCCGCTGCCACTAATGCTGCCACCGGTCTGTCTGCCAGGCGAGCGCAATTCAAACAGGGGCTCTGCCAAACGAATGAGGGTGGGAAAAGCCTCCATACCTCAGGCTTGCGAGTGACCTGTGGGCAGTGCAGGCACGAAATGCAAGCCACCGGCACCCTCTGACCTTCCAGCCCTGTGGCGGGTGGGCAGGAGTACCCAAGTGCTCACAGCACCAGCAACACCTACCAGAGCCGAGCTCCCAGGTAACCGAGGGGGTAAAGCACCCCACTGGGTTTTATTATTTTCTGTATCATGTTAAAAAATGAAGCCACTTAAAACATCTGCGCCGTTAACTCCCTCTAGAGAGGCGTTTGCCAGCTGAGCTGTGCTCCAGCACCCAGAAGCCAGCGACACACATGCTCTGCAAACCTGCTTCTGCCCAGGCTGGCTGGGGCCGTCATGGGTGGCTTCGCTGGGCAGGTAAGGGTGGTGGCAGAGGTGCTGCTGTGGGCGCTTGTGGCATTGCGACCAGCTTGCTCACTTCAAAAGTGCTCTCCTGTGATCATCCAAGAAACATTTACGTGGTTTAATGGAGGCAACGTGGAACAACCTCTCATCCTCTTGTTAATCTCCTGTAATCAGCAGGTATCTGTTTCACATGCAATGCTCTACCTTATGAATCCAAACCTCAGTGCATATTTGTGAATCTTTAATGTAAAAGCTGACTGAGGGGATTCGGCTGATACCCACGAATCTCTTTATGAATGTCTTGTTCCTTTATTAGCTCGGGATCAAAAAAATACAAGCCTGGTTATTTTCATAACAGTATTTTAAAAGGTTACTTTGAAATGGAAATTAGAAAGATTAAAAAAACAACCATGATCAAATTTATAATTAGCACAAGGCGATGTGTTTGGTATACTACTCACTAGGCAGCCTTCAGGAACACAATGAAGATGTAATCACATCGATATTTTCCCTTTGCAGCGAAATAGGAGGTAAAATGTCTGCGGAATGACATGCTCAAACTTTGAAGGGACGTCCAGACACCCAGGAGGGAGGGATCTGCCTCCATGCGTTTCCACACACTCTTCTAGTGCAAAGGAATGTAAGTAGTTGGGGTCATCCCCCAGAGGATCTCCAAGCTCTTTGCAGCATGCATCTATTCTCCCAGTGATTATCAGATCCTTTTCTTGGGCACCGAAGCCCCCAGTCTGCACCCCAGCTCGGTGACCAAACCAGAAGCATCTCCCCTTCCGAGAGCGCTGCAAAGGCTGAATGCAGGAGTCTCCAAACCGCTCAGTGCAGGGGGTGCCCAGAGCCCCAGACGCTTGCCCCATGCCCTGGCCTTACCTTTCTGCTGAATTCCTGTGCTTTCTGCTTCCTCTCTTGGTGCACGGCATCAGCGCTGGGGACGGGGTCCCGTGTGCCAGCCCCACGCTGCGGCCGTAGCAGCCCCAGGCGCAGGGACCGCCCGTGGCAGGACCCCACCAGGGCGGCCGCCGCCTCCTGCAGCATCACTGGCATCCCGTTGACTTCCAGCACGTAATCGCCTGGCTTGATCCCACAGGCAGCAGCGGGCGAATCTGGGCTGATGCTGGCCACTTGCGGGGGGCTGCTGCTCGCCAGCTCAAAGCCAAAGCATCCCTGGGGACCAGGGAGAATATCGACGTGCTGCAGGCGGGAGACCACCCCAATGCTGGGGGGCACATTGCTGCAGTGCCTGGCCAGTCCAAGCAGCGCCTCACAGCCCAGGGAGGAGACAGGCTGCCCCTCGATCTCCAGCACCTCATCACCCGGCCGCAGCCCTGCTGCCGCCGCACTGCTGCCCTCCTGCACCCAGAGGATGTAGCACGGACCAGTTCCGCTTATCTTGAATCCGAAGGCCTCAGGCCAGCCCTGGTTGGTTGCTGGCATGGCTGCAACTGGAAAAGAAGGAGGGAAAAAAAGGAGTTGTGGTGCGTTTTCCATCCTTAATGTTAGCTCCTGTTGATGCCACGTGGATCCCATCAAGTGTGGGGGCTCTAATCTGTGCTGTGCCCCCCCGCTGTGGGGAAGAAATGCCCCAAGAGGGACAGTTTTCCTCTATATATTCCCTAAAAATGGCTTTTATTCTTCTGTTGTCAGTGCCACTGCCATCAGCAGCGAGGAAGCTGAGTTGGCTGGAAACGTCAGGGCTACAGCTTGCACTCAGACCGTGGCCTCACACAGCCCTTGTCTTGCCCATCGGTGGCACCTACCTAACCTCCCTCTCCCAGGGAAGTGTGTTTAGGCACCTGCTGGTATTTATTTGTCTAGCAAAATGATTATTTCATTTCCCTGGCATGTCTTGTTAATGAACAGATCATCCAATGACTTAAGACAGCCTTATTTTAACTAACTCTTTTCAATACTCAATATTTTAGCAGTTTGCAACTGCAATATTACTGCAAATTCATTAGAATTTGCCAGATCCTCTCAGCTCTCCTGGGAGTATTTCTTTGTGCCCTCCATGTCCCATGTATAGCATTAACTTGATCGCAGCATCTTGAAATACAAAGATGAGGATTTTCAAAAGGACTTGTTTGTGGTTCATTTGAAGGGTTAGGACCGGCTCCACAGATGCTCAAGGAGAAATCGGGCACATCAGCCCTAAACATCTGCAGAAGTCGTCTTTGCCCAAGGTAAATCAGACCAGCTGATCTAGGCGGCTCACTTGGATGCCCTTTCGACACCGCTGATGTGTACGTGCCTGCATTGTCCACTGACACTTGCTAAAATAATTCGCATGTAGATTTTCTCTTTGTTTGATCTTAGCTGTCTAAGATGCTTTTTACTCCCATGTTTATTCCAGCTGTGCTACTTAACACACATTAAGCATTTACAAAAATGAACCACAGACTATTTTACCTGGGCGAATTATCTTACAGAGACTACAAGGACTCAGAATCGCTCAAGAAAACATCCTCACAAACGCACCTTGAGTTTTGTGCTCTTCAGATCAAAAAGTCTCAAACACAGGCACAGAGGCACCAAGCCCAGCAGCAGCCTAAAGCCGGCTCTTGGTGTGTCCCCCGAGCGGGTGCTCCCCTCCCTGCCTGCGCAGCCCAGAGGGTCCCAGTTCGCTCTGGTCTGTGCTCCTGCCAGCATGGCAAAGGCATCCCTTCATGCCTCCACCTCAGCGCTTTCAGGGCAGCTTGGCTCTGATCTGAATGATCGAAAGACATTTCTTCTCCTTCGAGACCTGGGAAATCTTGGTCAAAATTCAGTAGCACTGAAAACATTGTTTAATACCCTATTATAGGCCAGGGAGATGAAAGGAGCTCTTCTCATGTCTGTTTTCAGCACAGATAATATGGACCAGCTTGCTCTGAGAGCAGGATCGTGGGGATGGGCAGGGAAAACAGCATTACCGCAGAAATCTGTATTAATAACCTGAGCCTGCTCTGCTGTTGCAAACAGCTACTCAAGGCTGTATTACAGAGGGCACTAGCAGTGCTGCCTTCATAAGGAAATATTAAAAAAGACCAAGCAATATGCTCACTGACATTATAAGTGTAATAATCTTGTCCTTCTTTGTACAGCAGTGCTGATTAAAATACTACATAACAATCAGGGATTATCATTATTGTTGTTTTTTTAAAGAGGAAACAAAGCTGTTGCCCATGTTAACAGGTACAGACGCCAAGGACCAGAGGGACAGTGTTGAGGGTGAAGCATGAGGCAAGTCTGGCAACAGCGGGATGAAATCCATCAGCAAGCAAACGCCAGGGCACCCCTGGGGCTGCGGAGCACAAGCTTTGAAGGCTCCAGCAAGAGCACTGGGACGGCCCCAGCACTGCCACTGTGGGCTGAGCTCCGTGGCAAAGCCCGGCAGAGCAGCGGCCATCACCTTGCTGCGGGGAGCTGCGTCACCCCCTTCCACCTCTACACCCTACGGCTCGAGCACTTACAGAAGTCTGCAGCCATCCAAGCGAGCCTGGCGGGCTCTCACCAGCGGCAGGTTTGTCCCACTATGGGGTCAAAGCTTTCTCGGTTCTCCTCCATCGCCCCTGGAAGTGCATCCCACCTAACTGCCAGCCTCCTGGGGGCATCTCCCTTGTTCCTGTGTCCTCGCTGCAGCCCCCGGGGTGCTGGGGGCACAGCCCTCGCGTGTAATGCCGGTCCAGGGGTGGGCAAAACAGCCGCTGTACCGTGGTGCTGGGGCAGAGCTGTGGCAGCCCCTCGGGCAGAGGGTGGCTGCTCCTCCCTGGGCTTCTTAGTCGAGCCCTGCGCCCTTCCAGCCGCTCTGAGTCAGTGCCAAGCACACAGAAAGGTCTTTCTTGCCTTTTCCTTTCCTAATTAACTTTATTTCCATCGCAAAGAAAAGCACAGACAGACTAATTGCTCTGCTGGTCCTGGCTGAGTCTGGTGCTGACCTGAGCCCACAGATCTGGGGGGAATTAGGAGTTGGAAGGAGGTAAAACAGCTTAGTGCCTGTGGAGGGAAATCCCTTACCCAGGGGGCAAATCCAAAGTGACAGCGCTTTGCAAAGCAGCAGAGACACAGCAGGCCGTCGCCGCTCCCAAACAGCAGCTGGGCACGCTGAGACCTCACTGGCCCCGCTGCCGGCAATTTGGGTGGGAAATGAGAGATTTTGAGAGCATGTCTGCCAAATGATGCGCTGTTTGCTGCAGGGATTTGGGGGCCTGAACTGACTTCTGCGGGGCTTGCCAGGAGAGCTCTCCCCAGCCAGGCTGCTCTGCGCAGGGGAGCAGGGGTCCTCACAGCGGGGAGCGGCTGAGAGTGGCAGCAGAGACCCCAGCGCTGGCACCCCCTCCCCGTTAAGCTGCTATTTCTGATTTTCTCCTCTGCTTCCTCAGCACTTAGGAATCCCAGGGCTTAGTACACTAAGAGGTTTTAGGGTATTACACGTCCTGCTGTGGCACCAGCGGGAGGGGCCGTCTGCATCCCACCACAGACCACACAGCAATCCCATCTTCCCTTGGCACCGGCGCGGGCTGAGCTGTCGGCAGCGTTGAGCTGGGTGGGAAACAACCTCCCCAGGAAAACTGGGAGACTTGACATGGGATCAGGTAAAGCCTTATGAAGGAGAGCTGCAGGGACCTGCTCTGCCCGAGCTGAAGGTGAGCACGATGCGGTGGAGGGTCTTCCTCTCGCTCGTGCCCTTCAAGTTCATACATGTCACTGCTGCAAGGGACTTGGAGACCCCCTCCTCTTCCTGTCCTCTCCAGCTCTGGTGTCAGTGATGCTCTGCTAGAGACGGGACGTGGCTCCTTTCTCGCAGGTTCTGCACAAACACAAATCTCCTCCTCAGCAGCTGAGATCCACGGGCATGCGTTGGGGGGGAGCGTGCACTGCCCTCCCGTGTTGACACAGAAATGCACACACCTTCCTACAGAACGTCAGGGCATCTTCACTATTCACTGCCCAAACAGGCAGACAAAAAAACTGCAGTGGATATTCTTTTTTTTTTTTTTTCCAGCAAGTGAATTAATTCCTTCTTTTCCCACCATTTTTAAGTGACTTGAGTACTTTAAAACACTGACAGTGAATTTTAATCCCTGCAAGAAATAAGTTACAGGATTCCACGCTAATGAAAATATTGTTTCCTTGAAGACCTTCTGCTAGACTTTGATCAGACAAGACTTTTCACTCATTTTCACAGCATCAGGTTGAATCAGCTTCATTTCTCTCAGACTCAACCTGCTATTAAAGTATCTGCTGGCTGTTTTGTCCTTGAGCACAGCCTACAAGGCCACCAAGAGTGGATGGAGCTCCTCGGCAGTGCCAGTGCCCTGCTCGGCGGCACTTGCTGCAGCTCCTGCCGGTAGTGCAGGCAGCTCCGCGCCGTGCACAGGGACCACGACACACAAACCCTGCCATAAATAAACCATCTTGAGCCCTGCCAGCCCCCCATCCCAGGTCCCCTTCCATGATGCCAGACCGGCCAGGTTACATCCAATGTCCCAAACAAACCTATAGCTATACCTGGAGCAGTACAGAAATTTTGCTGTATCAGTAGGACGGGAAAAAATGGCTTTTTCACAACATCCTCTGTCAGGAGCAAAGTGCCTCAGGCTGCACTCTAGGATAGCTGCGCCCTGGCAATATTTTGGCTGCATTTCTCTCTCTTGGGTTCTGGTTTGGTGTGTTGAGGGCCAAGAACTTACCAGGGAAAACAAGATCCCCTTCCTGAAACCCAACCTCGTCTCCTGCCACCGCGTCTCGACCAAGCCAATTAATTTCCTCTTGGTGCCAAAGCAGCCCAAGCACCCCTCGGAGGGCTTACCTGCTGTGCCCAAGACCCAGCCAGCGGCAGAGCTGGCAAAACCATCGCAGCAGCTTCGAAGCTTTTGGATCAGTTACCCAGCAGCAGCAACCGTCTGAGTTTCTATGGCAAACTCTACCCAGGCACCGTAACCCAATCGGCCGCTCATTAGCGGCGCTCCAGAGAGCAGGGACCACGCTGGCCGCGGGGACGGTTTCAGTTGACAGCCAGTGCGTAAGGAACCGGCACAGGACTTTTATCTCCTGCAGCTTTAGTCCGCCTCAGCTCGGTTCTAGACGAGATCCTGCTGGTACTCGAGCAAACTCACCCTTGCCTCTAAAGGCACCTGGGATGCGATGGTGGGAGAGGAGGCTCCCTATTAAAAGGGAAGATAATGCTCAGAGCTCCTGTAGAAGACAAAATGGTTTTGCTTCAGAGGAGGTTTCACCAAAGGCAACAAATCTGAAGACATTTTTGCAGGTTTTAAGAGATGACGCAAGGTGCGCCAGGCCAGTTGGCAGTGTTGCACGGACCCTCCGCCAACAGCTGAAACCAGCGCACCAGCCGCACTCAGCTGGTACGGTAACGACCTGCCTGGGACCGTAAGAACTCCACACACAACGCTGGGATTTATAAAAATTATTTCACTTTTATTTCTACTGCTTTAATCTTCATTTTCTGCCGCGGAGGAAGGAAGAAGGCCGGAACGAGCGGCTCTCCCCAACAGCTTCGGCGCCTTCAGGAGGCGAGGGCTGCTTTCTCGCTCGGTTCGGGGACGCTTCCCGGGGTGCGGCCCCGGGTCACCGCCACCCGGCTCCTCTCAGCCTGGGGAAGGGCCCGGTCCCCGGAGCCGCTCGGGCCGGGGGGGTACTGGCCGCCGGCTGGAGAGCCGCCGTCCTTGGAAACGGCCCTTCTGAAGGGCCTGGGCAGAGCGGGCCGGCCGGTCCCCTCTCCCGGTGCCGGGGGGCCGCCGGCCCTGCGGTTCTGCCGGGCGAGGGGCAGCTCCCGCCGCCGCGCCGGCTTCCGGGTGCGACAGGCCCTGCCGCCGCCGCGGATCCCCGAGCGGCCGGAGCGGGGGGGCGGTCCTCGGCGATCGATTAGCCGGCCTCGGGCGGGGCGGCGGTGAGCGCGCCCCCTGCCGCGGGGAGGGGGGGCCGCCGGTGCCGGCTGAGGGGAGCGGCCCGACCCCGGCGCCAGCGCCCGCCCGGCGTCCCCCGGGGCTGGGGACCGTCGTCCTCGACGCCCCGCAGTCCCCGACTGTGTCCCCAGGGCGCCCTCGGGCTCCTGCTGCCCGGAGGCCGCGGGCCCTTGGCCCCGGCGCCGTCAGCGGCCTCCCCGGGCCGGCCCTGGTGCCGCCGTCGGTGCCCGGCGTCGGGCAGGGCATCGGGTCTCGGGTGTCCCCGCTGCAGCGCAGGCCGCGGGCAGCGCGCGGGCAGCCCCCAGGCCTAGCGAGGGCCTGGCTGCTCCGTCCCCTGTCACAAGTTGCCCCGTCGGTGGGCCCCGGCTGTGCAGAAATACGTAACGCGTTGCAGTAAAGGCTGGGCTGTGGCGGAGGGGTTGGGGTGCGCTGCTGGGCCCCCAGCAGCTTCGTTCCTGTGTTGCAGGGGTGCACGAGAGGGCGCGAAGCATGGCTAGGCCAAGGGGCGCTCATCACCTGCTTCTGTTGCATTGCAGGGCTCAGGATGGACTTTCTGACGCTCTTCTTGATTTACTTGTGTTTTGTTTTCGCTACTGTTGCTCTACTCTGCATCTGCTCGGGAAGGAAGGAGAGTTTCCTCACAAGAAGTGTCAATGGTGCAAGCCAGGTAAAGAACTGGGCATTCAGAGCGATGACCAGCTCCCATTCTGGTGGTCTGCCCTAGTTCATTGTGCTAAAATTAGTGCAACTGCTGTATTTCTCCTCCATAAAAAATGCCAGTATATGTGGTTAGAGTGATGATACGGTATATTTCATACTTCATCCTGTTTTGACAACTTCTCTCGGGTAAGTGCTAATTGGGATTGGAAATAGAAATGTGTTTCCTTTTGGCTGATGAGATCCTGCCCAAGCAGGGAGCGAAAAACCATTTGTGTCTTACAGCTCCTGTTCCTGCCTGTGTCAGTCTGGCCACCTGCAGTCACCGCAGGGTAGTAGTAAGGATAGAACGTCTCGCGATGCTAAAAGTACATTGTTCAGTGACACCGTAACATGTCAGCTTTGAGAAATTAAATAATAATGAGGCCCCAACTGTTTGCAATTTTATGGTATTTGCTGCTGTCATTAAGAGGAATAAGATGGAGGGAGGTTTGAGAATTAAAATAGGGAGAGAATTATAACTGGTAGCAGATATTTTAAGGAAGGCTTTTTAATGTGAGTCTGTAATAATGCTGCAGGCTGTTATTTCCTAAGAAAGAAGGAGGAACGAAGAGCTTTAAAAGAGGATTAAGAATTGGCATTTTATTGTAAAAACAGGGAATGAATTGAAAAGGCACTAGCTTATTTTTCTGTCTATTGGGCTGTGTCTGAATGAAGAAAGAAAAAAACCTGTCACGTACTTGGAAGGGAAGGGATAAGGGAATCATCATTTAAGTTGTAAATAATATTTAATGCTGTTTACACGAGTCTAAACAGACTTTGATTTTTGCTACTAGTGTTATACTTTCTTTTAATTTTGCTTTATCGACACACAGATCATTGTGCAGAGTAATTTATTATTTTCCCACATTTCTTAATAGCTGCTTCTATGAAATGTGTGTAACGATCAGCAATTAAAATACTGCTGTGATGTAAAGTCACTGGAGAAATGTAATCGATACTTGTACGCATGAAATAAGTATAGGTAATCTAAATAGTTTCTCTAAACACTGTATGTTAAATTCATTTCTGACTGTAATTAATGAAGTGTATAAGCCTGGATATTTGTTGAAATTTTTTGACCGCACTCCTGTAAGATCCTTTAAAGTATTCATTGTGAGCAATATGGAATAATTAACTTGCACACAGCACAGCTGTTTCTAGCCCTGTGACAAGTGAGATTCCACCCCCCAGCCTGTTTTCCTTGCTGCCAGCAGTTCAGTTGTGCGAGATGGGTATATGCATTGTACAGGTCGTCTCCTACTTTCGTCATCACTGCAAGCACAAATTGTATTTGTAAGAGCTTTTTGCTCTGGTGTAGGGAATGGCTGAAATACAGGGGATCGCTGTACTGTATGTGGGGGAATAATGGATATTGAATGTAATGTTAGACTGTACTAACACACATACAGTTAATTTAAATTTGAATTTTGCAATTGCATGCAGGCTGCTTTTCTGTCTAGTTGTGTGTTTCCTATTGCAGTACACAGCCTCTTTTTTAAAAGACTTGTCACTTGAACTGCTGATATGAGGCATACCAGTTAAAAGAAAAATATTTAACATCTTCTCAACTCTACATATGCTTTTTGCCTTCTGGTCTTTCACATCTGAGACAAGAAGCTCCCGCTGCATGTTTTCTTTCCATGTCAGCTAGAAATAGGCTCAGCTGCTCTAATTCCTCCACCGCTGATGGAGAAGCATGTTGCTATAGAGATCTGTCATCTTCTGAACAGCAGAGTCAAACAATTCCGCAGTTGTAGACTATTGCTGAGGACTTTGCTGAATGAAGACAGGAAGTTTTCTTCTTCATTGTGTCTAGCTGTTTTTGAAATGGCAATTAGATAGACATGGAGTTAATCAGACTGGATCATAGCTGTAGTTGAAGAAACTGTGGATTTTTTTGTTTTGGTGGGGTTTGTTTGGTTTTGTTTGGGTTTTGGTTGTGATTTTTTTTTCCTTTTTCTGGAGGATAGCAGGCTTTATCCCTTTGCTTATCTCCGCTTGCATCTGTCAGATGTCCTGATGAAGCACATTGTAGTTCAGAAATTGCTCAGTTCTATCCCCTGCCTAGCCAGTTACCCAGTCTATAACCTGATATAAGCTCCTTATAACTTTCACACATTAACCCAGATAGATACATTTGTTTGTGCCTTCTGGGCTTCCAAGAATATGGAACCTCATTCCCATTTTGAAAACCCCAGCAACGTGCCTGCCTATATTCTTAGGAGCTCGGATGCTCCTGAAAAGGAGCTTCTTCCCCGGTGATATGGCTACAGTGATATATAACTGAGGGATTAGGTGACATGGTTTTGTTTGAACGTTCCACAAGGCAGAAGTGATGTGCAATTCAGATAACACAGTGTTTTCATTTGCTTCAGGTATTGTCATTTGTAATCCCCACACAGCTCCAGAGTGTGACACAGAGGGTGCTTCACAGGCTCTTCCACACAAGGTATTACTTTTTTTTTTTTTTTTAATGCTTTGACCTTATTTTATACTAGTATTTCCGGTCACTATAGGTTACGTCCTCCCACCACCAGAGCTTTCAGGAGTATCTTTAGATATTCTGTCTTCATTAGGGGTGCTTGTCGGGGATTACAGGTTCCCTTTAAGGTTTGCCACACTGTTGTCTTTCTGTCCCTTGCTTATTGTTGGGAAGATGGTACCCCGAAATATTTGAACATATTGGCAAATAAAGATAATGTGGCTCAGTAGCTTCCAGTGTAACAGGTGTTGGTCACACTGGTGGGAGACTGCATCCACAAGAAAATTACAGCAGACTCTCTGGCAGCTGCAGAATGAGTTTAGACAGAGCTAGCAATCCCCATCCTCTCCCTCAAATCCCATTAGTCTTAGTCCAGCAGCTTGGATGTCCAGGTGGCTCAAGGGGAAGCTGCACAGCTGCCAATGTGCAGCCTGCTGTATTAAGGTGAATTCTGTAGCGTTCTGTAAACTTTGGTGCTTCAGGATCTGCTTCAGGAACAATTTAAATACCTTTCCTCTGGGGGCAGCAACTCCAGTATGACAGACACTTCAGGGGCATAACATCTACAGCTGCTGAGTGCGTGCTGCAGTTGTTTGGTTGCCTGCTGTGCAGATTCTCTGCTGTTAACACAGCCCAAGAGAGAGTGGTTACACTGTCAAATGTGCAGTCAGCAGCAGAGCAATTCTCTGATGAGCCTGGTGTAGTTGTCATTGCTAGATTGTGCTGTGCGCTGGAGGCCCTTTGATCCTCCACGCACACCCTTCAACTACATCACCTCATTCAAGTGAGAGATTTTCCAGTTCATGCAGAAGTCCAGTGAGGTGCAGCGCTTGAGGGTGTCTTCTTGTAGCCCTGCAGTTGAGAGGAGACTCTGCAGGATCCTGCTGGATTGCACACAGAAATGGTGTAGGAGAGAGCAGTAGAGGAGAGCTTGTCTGCAATGGGCTTCCCGCTGTAGTAAAATACACATCACTAGTTATTTAAAACTTGTAAAAAAAAGTCCATCAAACTGATGTATAATGCAGAGAACTGTAGTAACTGAACAATCCTCTCCTAATGTGTGGCTTATCTGAGCATCTCTTTGCCAGACAGCTGAAAGTTGTTGCTCAGTATGATGCATCCCAAACAAACCTGCATGCCAAACAGTTGTGCAGCTTGCCTTACAGAAGCTGTTGTCTGCTGACAGGTTGGAACTAGTGTTCACCATTGCTTACCTCCTGCCACGCTTATTTTGTAACAACCTTTTATATTACTACAGTTTTTTTAAGATTACCTTTTACTCGGGTTTTCTTTGCTTTCAGAGCAGCACGCAGTGAACGTCTTCTGGCAGAACGTTTTGTGGCCTATTGCTGTGGCATATTTTGTAAGCACCAAGGGTGCTTTGTATTTGACTCTGCTGTTGGAAAAAAAATCCAAGGGGCATGACAATAATGGAAGTGAATTTAGCTGGCATATTTAAAGGAGTGTATGTGGGAAGAAGAAAAGAAGCCATTGGATGGAGAAAACACTATTAATATACAATCCATGCTGGCCTGAAAACCTAAAAGAGGTGTCTGCTTGCATTTGGAAAGTCTTTGCTGGTCACCTCTGAGTGTACTTGACCTGTTAATCAGGATGCTGAGTATTAAATAGACTGTCCCCTTTCTGTTACAGAAGCTGTTTGTTTGTTGTCCTGCACATAGCCGTGCAAGCTGCAGTGTATGGGGAATACACATGGGAAGTGTTTGTTTACTGCTGGGAGCTGCAGTTCCACCTCCTCCTCCTCCTGCTGCCCTACCTGCTGCTGGCTGGGAACATGGGCTGCTTCATTCTCTGCTCCCGGGCCAATCCTGGTAAGCTCATGCTGATTGTGAGCTGGAGCTGTTTGGAAATGGAACCTAAGAAATGTTACAAACACCATTACTTTTACTACCTTTCTTGTTTCTTTCGCAGGTATAATAACAAAATCAAATCACGCATCATTGGTTAAGATTTATGCATATGATGGTGTATTATTTCAGAAAGGCATCGTGTGTCCTACGTGCAATATGGAGAAGCCAGCGAGATCAAAACACTGCAGTAAGAATCTTAACTTCCTTGATAAGCATAACAGTAATAGTTTCTCAAATTAATTCCCCATCAATAATTGCAGTTCACACTACATCTGTTCTGTTATCCAGCTCGATGCACACAGGATTGTGTTCGTTTTACTGGGGTCTCAGATCACAGCTGCCCTTTGCCCATCCATAGATCTGTTTTGCTGGTATTTCTTCTCACAGAAATTACCAGTGGCAAGGGTATCATTTTGGGTCAGGAGTAGGCAAGCTTTTGAGGATCTAGAAGTTAAATGAAAAATGATCACCTGTCAAGACCTGAGTTCAGGACTTTTTGTTTCTCTTGCAGAATCTGCTGTTATCATCTAAAATAAAGCTGGGAGCTACAATCTCTACCTTTCATATGCTTTGCTAGGCAGTACTGTCAGAGAAACCAAAGTCTTTGAGTCTTGATGAATGAAAGAGGAAATGAGATACAGGTCTTTGTTTTTAGTATTGGGGTTTTTTATGAAATGAATGTATTTTTTTAAAAAGCGATCGGCTAAATCATGACCATAATTCTCAGATTTTTTCAGATGAAAAACTATCCTAAACTGTGTAAAAATCAAATTGATTACTTAAAAAACAAATAACTGAACTGTCTTGTCACTGACTCCTTATCAGGTTTCTGCAGCACGTGTGTACATCGTTTCGATCACCACTGCGTGTGGGTCAACAATTGCATCGGTGCCTTCAATGCAAAGTATTTCTTCCTTTACCTCTTCACACTGACTGCCATGGCTGCAACCATTGCAATCATCACAGCAGCATTTCTCATCCAAGTGGTGCTGCTGTCAAATATGATGCATGGGAGTTACATTGATGACCAAGGACAAGAGCATGCTGTTGAGATTCTCTTCCTCATTCAGGTGAGTTTATGTGGTCTGGGTTATTAGCTTATAAAAAGGTTTATCTCAGTCAGAAAACTGCCATTGCAAAATACTTCAAAAATACGGGATTTTTCTCCCAGTGCTTCATTCCGCTCTCCCATTCTTCGGATTTCTGTCTCCAGGCTGCTTTCACTCAGCAGATGTGGTTCATAAAGAATGACTTTACATTCCAGCAACCATCTACTGTAGTAACGTTTAGGAAACAGTTGACAATCCTTGAGGCACCTTCATGGAGGTGTTAAAGCAGGACCCTACTACCCTGGAATTTAGATACTTGAATATTTTCTCTGTCAGACAAGCGAGGGGTGACTTTGAGTCTCTCTAGCACTTGAGTCATTCACATTTCAATCCCCTCATCCCTTTCTGTAGTATGGCAGGGAGGTGATAAGTAGCAAATACTTTATCTTCTCCTCATCCTAGACAACAGATGTTTCAGCCTTATACTCTTACAAAGGGGTCTTGGTCAGGAATGTGTGCTCGTGTTTGAGCAGTACCATTACCACTCCCCAGTATTGGAATTTAACTCAGAAAAGAGCTGCTTAAACTGTATCATGTCAGCAAAACCTGAAGTTACACCAGATCGTAGCCTCTTCATTTGGCAGTTTGTTTTCAGATGATCTGCATTAATAATTTTTTTTAATTTAAAAAAAAAAACCACAAAAAAACCAACCAAGCAAAATTCCAATATGAAATACAAACATTCAGAGATAGATGAGCGTAGAAAATACTCCCGCATATTAGCAAGGCTTGCGAGGAAATACATTTCTGGAAATCTTTGTGTTTTACTCAAAGATTCGGTCAGGATCGAACCATCACCGAGCTGGATGGGGGACAGGGCTGTGACCTTGTTTCTGGGGCTGCACAGTTACGTGTGCATATGGATGTGCATTTCAGCTGGCGTGTTGCGGTGGTCACGTGCCTCTGTGTGATTTAATGCTCCAGCTTCTTAACTAAGTTATTATTTTCTTCCTTTGCAGCACCTTTTCTTGACTTTTCCTAGGATTGTCTTCATGCTTGGTTTTGTTATTCTTCTCACACTCGTACTGGGTGCATACTGCTGCTTCAATCTATACTTGGCCTTAACCAACCAAACTTCCAATGAATGGTGTAAATCCAGAAGATATGGGTGTTCCCACCATCTAACATTGCAGCCTCATGACAGACGAGTTGTCTACAAAAACATTTATTCCAAAGGAGTCTGGATGAATTTAAAGGAAATCTTTAAGCCTCCTACAGTGTTGGAAAGAAAGAAGAAAACATGAAGATATTATTCTTTATATGTGCTTTTTTTTAACTTTTTGTAAAAATTCATTTCAGCAATGTGCTTTGATGCCCCAAACAACTTTTGTAAAAAGATTACTGTACTTCAATTAAATAATTGGAAACTATGTTTTCATAAAGCCAACCAGTCTTCAAAAAAACTAGAGTTCTTCCGAGTTTATCTGTACCACTACTCGTACCAGTTGTGACAGCAGCCTGGTAGTCTTTTCGGACACGATCGCAGTATTGAAGCAAGCTGTACTAGAGAGAGGTTCAGCTAAGGCACGCATACACAAGGAACCTTTTTTTTTTTTTTTTTCCTTATGATTACTGTTTGTATGCTGCATTATACCACTGTATAATAGGCAAACTGAGTTCCTGAGTTACTTTGGTACATCTTAAGTAGGTCTTCCTGCAGGAGACTTTAGAGGAATGTAGCGATGTCACACATGTGGAAGTGGTAAACATCTGAACACACCTATTTGTCAACTATTCATATTTTTTTTCCTCCACAGGAAAATAGTAACTCCCAGCTGACTGTGTTCAGCTGGGAGTTGCTATTTTCAGCAGTATTCTGATTAACAATGCCTCAGCAGAGCACTATTTAAGAAGCTTTGCTTGGTGAGATCTCTGAGGTTAAGCTTAGTCCTCTTGTTTCCTTGTTAGAGGGACCAATAGTGAATTTGCTGGTATGGAGAGGCAAGTTTGGTCCATCCTAACTGAAGTGAATCTTGGTCTGTGTGTGCACTTGCAAGGGAAGAGCTAACAAAGAGCTGCTGTGAACTTGGAGGAAGCTTCATCTTTTTTGTAAGTACCTTTGGCAAACGATTAACCCATTACTGTTAACAATATGTAGAACAGGTTGTGTGTATTTAGCTGGAAAAAAGCATGATTACTGGCAGAATCTGTGTTCTACTGCAATTTGTACTAGTATGGAGGACCTTAATTTCAGAAAGGAAACTACCACAAGCGCTACTTCTCCTTACCTGCTAAGTCTCTTTCTTGATGCCTATTTTCAGCTCATTCAAAGTAAGAAAGATGCCATTTCAGCCTTAGAGTCATGAAAATGGTGGCCTTCTGGACAAAATTTCAGCATCCTGAAAAGAGTATCAGAAATCTGATATTGAGCTCTGGACATACAAACTTAACCCTTCTGGCATTTCTCATCTTTATTGCATTGTTTGATATACCTGTTCACAGCAAGAGGCTCAACCACATCTTAGGCATTTCTTTATATTTTGGGCATTTTGCAGCCGGGGCAGTTACAGCTGCTGAGGCTGTTTCTAGGGCTGCCCACCTGCAGTCACTGAACAGGCCACTTCAGAAGCACAGCAGTGATGTCATCTTCCACTTCTGTAGAGGGATTCTCTAGGTGAACGCTGAAGGGCATTTCATCAGTGTCCCTCAAGAAAACCCTCTGCCTTAACAGTCAAAGACAAAAATGAACTTGCAGCTATGCAGGTGACCTTCTGAAATCCCTTTAACCAGGGATCACTTGAAAGATCTCCAAAGCATAGATGTGCTGGCTGCTTTTAGAGGCTTGTGTTTGTTTTGGGAAAAACAGCGTGTTTGACTCGCCCAATGATGAAGGTTTCTTAAGCACAACATTAAGTGGCCCTTTCCTCCTTCCAGAAATTCTTCTGTTTGCATGATAATAGAGCAGAAATCGGAAAAATATAGTAAGAACTTTAAATAACTTTATTTTTAAAAATGTATTTATTTACATGCCCAATCTGTACAATATGCAATTAAAAATCCGTATATGGTTTTAAAAAAAAAAAAAAAATCATATACAATATGGCTTTACGCACCAACAGACTAGCTCTCAGAGTAGCCTGTCTGGCATTGCAAGGGTACAATGATGCATTCTTTCATAGACCAGTACATAAGGCTACTTGTCCAGGATATAAAATAAAATACTGCAGTACCATGCCTTAGGAGGACTAAAGTAGTGAGGTTAAAGGCATGAAAGTGTTTGAGTGGTGGTGAATGCACACCAGAACTCCTTAGGTTTGGTTTTCTTGGTTGGTTTTAAATGCATATGATTAAGTAGTCTCTTATGAGACCGTACATACTTGCTTCACTTTCTGAATCCTTTTAAATCTAAACACCAGAACACTACTGTCCTGTGGTCAGAGGTAAATGCTTCGCAAAGGATCTTCCTTTATTTGAGGCAGCTGTACAAAATACGGAGACTGTCAAATACGGCATATCGGTCACTTCCACAGTATAACCATGCAGAGGCTTTTAACTACTGTTATTTCCATTTCAAACGGAAAACATCTCTACCATCCTGTTAAGCCACTTACCTATAGAAGCGTTCTCTCCCTTGCTCTCTGAACAATTACAATGGCAAACTGATCAAATTCCCCAAAATGGAGAAAAAAGAGTAAGTTTTACATTAACACGTCTCACTAGCTGCATGCTGTTCATTACACAATCACAGTCTGGACTTCCACCTCCCCCTCCTGGGAGGCGATCACAAACTCTCCTGCATGTTCCATTATTTCAATGTCCTCGGATGCCACCATCGTCACCGTTGCTTCTTCCGTCTCGATGCTACCCTCCGTAGTCAGCACTGCTCCCTCTCCGATGGCGGAAGCCAGCGTCATAGCCACCTGCTCCGTGAGGCTTTCGGGGGTCGCGATGGTGATGGTGTCCGCAGCATCCGTGGTTACTTCAGAGTTTTCTGCCACGGTGACGTTCTGTACAATGATCTGGTGACCGGAGTTTGCTTGATTTACTATTTGTTGCACAACCTTCATAATGTGGCTGTCAACCTACATGAAGAGAAAAGAGGCCACGTTATTTCTCAGTGTATTGTACTCTGTTAGAAGGCAATTATCATCACCATAAACAGTGCTTGATGACCAGCAGGGCAGTACAACAAGCAGCACTTAATTCCAATTTCCTCCAGCTGTTCACCGAAGTTCTCATCACCCCGAGAACAGCAGACTCCTAGAACGTGTCACACCTCATGTCGCTGAAGATGTTTTGCCAGCAGGGTACTTCTCACAGAACATCAAACTACTGTTCATAGAAAAATCTTAACAATGCGTGCCCAGACATTGACACTGGCTGCAAGTCAAGAGCCCAGCCAGCCTCCGACTTTGCAGCAACCATTATTTCTAGCATTCAGGAATGCCTTAAGAGGATCATTTCCCCAAGGCTGAAGTGTTACCGTACAATTCGACTTAGCCAGCAGCTGCGCTCTTGTGTGTGAAGCCATGCAAGTCACTAGCCACCACCACCACTGAGAGGATCTGGGCTTAACAGAGCTCAGTCAATCCAGCGTGACCAGTATTATGTTTTTATACAGACAGGTCTGCAAAACTACGGAGGTAGGTAAATTAATTATTTGAAGTTGGGTTTATTTAGCATGACTTTTAGACGCTAAAAATGATTCATTTAATCTACAGCAAGTCCCCAAAATAAGAGTTTATGTGGCTGCTTTACCTCATGTCTTGTTCCCTCTATTATTTCAGTAGCTTCGCTGGTCTCCATATCTTCAGTAGCAGTCTTGAAAGACAAAATATGATGATTCTCTTTTTAGATTATTATTAAAAAATCTTTTATTACCAAGATATAAGACACTAAGATCTTTTACAAAAGTCTTTCTGTTCCCCCCATGATGCAATAGCTACTCTAAAGACAACTCCTCCTTGAAGTTCCCTCCAAATGCCATTATTGAGAGCTACTTAGAAGTAATGTAGAGCGCTCACAAATAACTGAGAGAGAACATCCTCTCTCAGCAGGACGTGGCCAACTGGCAGATTTTTCTCCTATTGGAGAAAAACTGTAGCAGCACTAAAGGGGCTCAATAAATGAACTGTGTTATTCTGCACAGATGAGTACTGGCTCTTTGTCACGAAGGGGGAGAAAGCAAAATGTGTAATTCATTGCTTTTGGCAGGTGCAGCCAGTTAAAAACAACAGAGATTATTTCAGACAAAATAAGCTAAATAGAAATGGGAGAAAAGAGTAGGTAAAAGTTGAGGGAAAGCTGAGGCAAGTTTGTGAGGACATAAAATCTGGTATGGTCAGAAGTTCTCAGTCTCAGCCTTCTGATGAACTACTGTCAGTCTTCCCTGCGTTCTCATTTTCCTGCCTACGTTACATGCAGGACTTCAGAAGGGTGGTGAAGTAGGCTCCCAGTGCTCTCCTTCTGAACAAGATTAATCCTACTTATTCCTAGGGTCATGCAGGCAGGGGTAGCACCGGATGGATCCTATTTTACCTTCTCCCAAAAGCCTAGATGAGGAACACGCACAACTGCAGTTTTTACCGACAAAATACCCTGCTAAGTTCAGAATGAGAAGGCTGTTTGCCCCACTTCTTACCTCAATGATGTACTCCTGAGTGTCCGCCACCACTGAAGAAAACTCTACCAAAACAGTGTGAGGATCTTCAGAAATGACTGTTGCAGCTAAGTTGTCAGCTGACTGACTTTCCTCAGACACCATCACTTCTTCCACCTCTTTCAAAGCAAGGAGGCAGCCACCTGAATGGTATTCCAAAAATGCCAGAAAACCATTATTTTTCATAACCATCTCAAATAGAGGAGTACCTGGAAAATACTACACAGCACAAATGAGACCCCTTTAACAGGATGCCGCTGACAAGGGACCAGCAGTCAGACAGGCTCTCACCCCACCAAGACAGGCCAAATAATGGCCTAGAAGAGGCCTACATGACACCAGACAACTGAACTGAGCCTCGAGCAGAGCAACTGTCCAGTGTAATTTCAAAAAATGCACAACTAAGTTCAGATGCGTAAAACCACATAGGATTTCCAAAGCCATATCCAAAGAACATACAGTAAGACTTCTGGTATATTTTAAGTCGTATATCTTTTCTGCTTTTACATTACATTTCAGTATCTACCTAGGAAACTCTTTTTTTTTTTTTTTCCCCCCTCCAGTAAACTTGTACTGTCCTTTACAATCTCAGTACATCATCATCGCTACCTGAAGAAGTTTGAAAATCCGTGCTTAGGAGCTAAAGGAGCAGCAGGTCCACTGCAGCTAATCTGATCAAACAAGATTATCTGTGAGAACTTAACTCTACTTAAGACATTTTCCTCACAGAACATCCATGCTTTGTGTTTTTACAGGATTTCATAAACCCCCAAAATTAATACAAACTTAATGCCAAAAAAAAAACAATTGGCAAGTTTAACCATACCGATGTGTGCCACATCGTAAGTTTTACAGTCCTCTCACCTCTTCCCCAACACAGAAATCAAGCGCTCTCTGGCATTACTTTACAAAAATGTTATTTTTCTCCCTCTTTGCATATACCCTTGGAACAGAACCACTTCACAGTTCAGGGCAGACTCTTGTATTGTATAGGGTCTGTCTTCCCCACTTAGGACAGTGGCAACACCGCAGAGACCACTTAAGCCAGAGTTTGGAGCAGAGAGCCCATAGTACCCCTGTAGTTAGATTCTTAATGCAAATTCTGTTTCGGTTATTCTCTTTAGATGATCTAGATTTTATATTAGAACTGCTTTATAGCTGTTTGTTCAGCATCATTTTTGGTCAGAAAGATCACAATAGAAATATTCATTAACGTAGATGAAAAAAAAATAACGCATCTCCTGATGCAACTGTGATGCAGATAAACAAGTGGCCTTGGACAAAGGCCGTTAGATCCACTCTGAAAAGTCATTACCATTCCGCCAAAAAGCAGCTTGTCCAAACCCAATCCCAGAACAACACACACACCCCCACACCCCGCAGACAAGCTTTGCCATCTCACCTTTGGTTTTTAAGTGCCTGTTGAGAGTGCCGTGCTCTGCAAACCCTCGCCCACACTTGTAACACTTAAAAGGCTTTTCCCCCGTGTGATGGCGGATGTGGCGGACCAGCGAGCCCTTTTCCCGAAAGCCCCGACTGCAGTACTGACAGACGTAAGGCTTATCCTCTAAATGCGTACGGAAATGAACTTGCTGGGCATTCTGTACAAAGAGAGAAGCAAGAGAAGGGCAGCTAAAGGGAAGGACAAACTCAAGCAAGCAGTATTTTAGCTTCCAGGGTAAAAGTCAACATTTTTGAGGACTACTTCTCACGGAAGACACGATAAATACTTGGTTTTATCATTATTACGTACTTTTTTTTACGCACGAAAAAACAGTTTCTTCACAAACGTGAAGGTTTTACTAAGACTGTCCCTCTTTTCCCCACTAAAAAGCTCCCTCTGGAGCTTCTGATCTTACAAGAGGCAGGTGAGCTGGCGTCTATTCTTTCAGGAGCAAAGCCTCCAAACTTCCCCCAAACCCTGGCTCTGGAAAGGAAAATCTGAAGGCCAGCTTGTTGTGAGGGAGGCACACCTTTGTCTTGTACCGCTTGCCACACTTCGGACAGGAATACGGCCGCTCATCAGAATGCACTCTTCGATGCCCCTTCACGTGTGCAATTGTCTTGTAGAGCTTGCCACACTCTCCACAGCGGAAACGCCGTTCGTTCACGTGCACTTCTTGATGCTTTTTTAGCAGATAGCCCTTCGTGAACTCTTTGCCACACTCCTCACACTTAAAAGGCTTGTAATCTAGAGAGAGAGAGAACACATGGTTGGTACAGGACAACCAGCAGTAGCAAGTACCTAGTACATGCTGTAACAAAATTCTTAGAAAAAAATTAACCCAGAGAAGGAGGGAAATTTTATGTTCAACTGCATTTATGGGCTTTGTCTCATTCATAAGTGAATTCTGCTCAAATGTTGCTCTTAATGGCCTTGGTGCCTTTCAGGCAGCAGTTCCAGCCTATCAACCTGTTCTGCCTCGCTAACCTTTTTATTGGCCTTGTCACAAAATTCTGCTTTCAAGGATGCAGTGCAGGCCCTGAAACATGGAAACTTCTACCCTCCATTCTAGAGCTCAACCAAAGTCAACCTTTTCGTATTTGTGTGTTAAGCAATTGATTTTGCATGGCTAACAACCATGTAAAGGCAAGGAATTTGAAACAAAGAAAGCTGTACTATGCTTAAGATCATAGTAAGACACAGTGCATTTTAGACAGCAACATAAACAGGAGAACTTTACCTAAATGACCTTTGATGTGTGTTTCGAGGGAAGTAGCTTCACTGAAGGCTTCATTACAGTGAGGGCAAACGTAACTTTTGTACCCATTTGTTCTTTCTGCATCTGTCTATTGGAAAGAAAATGGTACAACATAAATATTTTTGTACTAGTGTGTACAGTAAGTGTTGCTAACCAAATTCCCAAATAAATACTCCAGCTTTGCCAAGAAAGATATCTATATTGTTAAACGGAGAAAGAGAGTGTGCATGTGTACTAACACTACACTTAAAGCATAGGTGAAAAACATAACTAAAAAAACTGACACAAAGATCCAGGCACAGGGAGAGATGCGGTGAGGCTAACATGCGGGGCGGTGAGGCTAACAGTGCTGTCCACAACCAAGTGCAGGCAAGGAAGATTAAAAAATTAATCTATTTATGGAATACAAACATACAGACTCCGCTTGTTCTACTTCAACGCGCTGTTCCCCACATGGCTCCTCTTCCGCTTCCACCACTTCATTTTCTAGTTCTTCTGTAGCAGCTACAGCAGGCTCATCTGGCTTTTGCATCTCCTCCATAGCGACTCTCTCTATCACAATACCCGAATTCCTCATGGCCTGCCTCAGCAGGTTCTCGCTGTTCGCTTCCCCCTCACATGGCAGCTCCTCAGGATGTGACTGCTGAAGGAATAAACAGTCCAGTAACTGGTACAGCAAATACACAGCTAGCCCTTTTTTACAGCAACACTGCTACGACAGTCCTTCTTTCTAGGGTGTCTAATGCTGTGATACAGGGTTGAAAGATCAACACGGGAATGATCTTGGACTGGGGAGGAAGGTGAGGTGAATCTGTACTCTGAAAAGACATAGTCCAAGGGATGATAAGCCTTTGCTCCTACCAGAGTCTCGTAGCAGGAAATGGTCAACAAAAACATCCTCTCACCTTCTGTATCGTCCAGTACGTGGTGGTGAACCCTACACATCCCCCTGTATGCTATACATGTGCTGCTAAGCTCAGCAGCAGCAGATGGCCAGACAAGGTCAGAGCAGAGTGCCTTCTATGTTCTCAGATGAAAAAGAAGCTAATTAACCATTTACTTCCACCACACAGATTTATTCTCAGCACCTAAGAAAATTTTTTTCATGAGGTGCAATGCTTCAAAATACTACTTTGCATAAAACACATGAAGGGTATGTAAGAGAAATGACACTCACATCTTGGTCCAGGGATTTCGCATCGACAACAGGAAGTTCCTGCATTTGGACGTGGACTTCATGAAGAACGTTGCCTTTTGCATCTGTCACGAGATGAATCACGGGTGAGGTCTCGATGGATTCACTCGCTATTGATGAAACGGTGTCTGCGTTTGAACTACAGGATCCTTCAAGAAAAGCGGCACAATGAATCACTTGGTGTACTGCCACCCCCATCCATCAATTTGCTGTGCCCTACACAAAATGTGTCTTAGAATATGAGGTGCCTGTTAAAGCCAGCTTTGTACCAGATTCTCAAACATTCTTCACAGTCAGTGCCTGGCCACATGCACTTCAGGTTAATAGTTTAGCTCTATAAATTGTTTTTTCCTGTATAAAAGACACAAACCGAATACCGCAGCGATATTTTTTTCATAAATGAGAAAGAATTTGTAGTTCAAGTGCTGGGAGCATGCTCGGTTTTATCAGACGCAGGGCAGCTATTGGCAGCATCACTGACCTGTTGGCAAGTCATCTTTATTGACCACTATTTCTTTGTTCATATTGAAGCGAATTTTTTCAGTGCAAGGTGTCAGAGATTTCAGGTGCCGAGTCAAAGCTCCTGATTCCCGGAAGCTTTTCCCACATTTCTTGCATTTGTAAGGTCTTTCATCTGGAAATGACGAGAATCAGAACAACAGTATTAAACTGACCACGGCCAGCATTGGCTCTATGTGACAGACTGCTAGAAGAACACTTTCAGCTCCCTACAGCAAGCAGACCGTGCTTATCCCAGAACCTCGCGTTGCCTCCCAGCACCCCAAACATCAGGGAGCTCCACAGTCTCAGCGCAGCAGAAGATGTAAAGCAGCAATAAATCCCACTGGAAGGTAAGCTGGATAACCCCACACAGCACACTCCAGCAACGAGGAACTCTTATTTTGGAGAACTGTCTTACCAGTGTGACGCCGATGGTGTCGAATCAGAGACCCTTTTGTCCTAAAGGAAGTTCCACAGAGTTTACATTCATAGTCCTTTCTGCTGCTGTGAGTGATCATGTGAGCTTTGAGGATGCTGGCCTACAGAAAGAATTTAATTTTAAAAGATGTTCCAAATGGTTAAGGATTTTACATTTGTCCTGGTTTCAGCTGGGATAGCGTTGATTTTTCTTCCTAGTAGCTGGTATAGTGCTGTGTTTTGGATTTAGTATGGGAATAATGTTGATAACACACTGATGTTTTAGTTGTTGCTAAGTAGTGCTTACACCAGTCAAGGACTTTTCAGCTTCCCATGCTCTGCCAGGTGCACAAGAAGCTGGGAGGGGGCACAGCCAGGACAGCTGACCCAGACCGGCCAAAGGGCTGTTCCATACCATATGGCGTCATGCTCAGTATATAAACTGGGGAGAGTTGGCTGGGGGGCAGCGATCGCTGCTCGGGGACTGGCTGGGCATCGGTCGGTGGGTGGTGAGCAATTGTATAGTGTATCGCTTGCTTTGTATATTATTATTGTATTATTATTATTATTATTATTACTATTACTATTACTACTATTCTATTTCATTTTACTTCAATTATTAAACTGCTCTTATCTCAACCCATGAGTTTTCTGACTGTAACCCTTCCAATTTTCTTCCCCATCCCACTGGGGTGGGGGGAGTGAGCGAGCGGCTGCGTGGTGCTTAGCTGCTGGCTGGGGTTAAACCACGACACATTTCAACTGTAAAGAACAACAATGCTCCTTCTGAAAGCAGAACTTTGCTTTTGAAAGCGTAGCATGCAGTAGAGAAGCACATTGTTGTTGAGTCTTCAGATGTCTTAGTTAACAGCCAGCCTAAATAACTCGCTGACCCGAACACAGTAGGAGTGATACTTACTGTTTTAAATGTCTTCTGGCATAATTCACATACGTATCGCCCTTCTTTGTTAACCAGGAGCTTAACCTTTATCAGCTCTGTGGAAATATCCTGCTCCTGATCATCAGGGTTGCCTTGCTCTTCAGTGACTTCCCCATCAACATCACCATTTGGGTTTTCAAAAATGTGGTCTCCTGCAACAATGACTTCTTTGATGTGCCCACTACCTGGGAAAAGGACAGGAAGACAGTTATGTTCTTGACAAAAGAGAGCTTTACACGACTAGAGCAATGTTTCAGCATTTCATGCCGTAAGCAGGGGAAACAGGTGCTTTAAACCTGGAACACGGGTCTTTGCAAAGTTCTCATTATCACAGCATAAATAATGGACATTTCTGGAATGGAGTTTTAAATGTAACTTGTATTAATAGGGAGAGAATTGCAAAGCTGGCCTAGGGATGCCTCTCTCACAGCTCTGAGGTAATGCTCCGTCCCAAGTCCCCGTGCTCAGTCGCACAGAGGTGTCACGTACCCAGCTACAACACAAATCAAACAGAAGAGGACACTGGGCGAGTAAACTCTTCCTAACCCAGCAGGGGTATAAAGGCAAGCGTCTGGAAGCTCACCTACTACAGCTGATGCGTTGCTGATTTCCTCTGCTATTGAAGATGCTTCAACAACTATATGAGCAACAGTTATCGACTCCTCGACAGAAGGAACGACCTGCTGCAACAGACAACATTTTAGCAGAAAGGTTTTATTACCTTTAAAAACACTGTATTCTGTTCTTTCCCCTCCAACCCAACAGACCGTTGCATCCTAATTATTTTCAGCCACGGCTTGGGGAGAAGCCTGCTGTCACCTTTTGTACTTCTTGGTTGAGGAGCCCTGCTGACGCAGCAGCAAGAGCTTCTGGAGCTCGCTGGCAGACCTTTTGTAATTTGTGTTGCACGAATTCTTCCAAGGAGGTGAACTCCGAGTGGCAGCGCCCACACTTATGCACGTCATCTTCATCTACGATTTAAAATTCGGTCATCGGTTTAGGAAAATACGGCACCTATTAACGAGCAGCGTTTACACCGAAAACTTGTGTTCGGCTTGTCCCGGTGAGCTCCCCCGCCAGGAGAGAAGGGAGCCGGGGGGCATGCGCTGCCGGAGGGTATTTTGGCTCCTGCGATGAGGCGATTTCTGGAGCGGAGCGGGGCAGAGCGGGGCGATCCCCCCGGCCGAGCTCCGGGATCCGCTCCCGCGGCCCGGGTAGGAACGGGGCGCAGAGGTGCACGGAGACCCCGGCCCCAGCCGCCTCCCCGACCCCCGCTGAGAGACCCGGCGCCGCCGGGACCCCCCCTCACCCCGCGCCGAGCGCCGCAGGGGCCGGTTCCGCCGGGCCCCCTCAGGGGCCTCCCCGGGCCCCGCCGCCGCCCCTCGGCCCCCGCTTTCCCCTCGGCTCCGGCCGGGGCCCTGTCGCGGCGGCACCGCCCGCCCCGCGCCTGGTACCTTCCTCACTGAAGGGCGCCGGGAGGCTGAGGAAGCCGGCGGGGCCGGCGGGCGGCGCGGCGGGGCCAGAGCCCGCGGCCGCCGCCCCCTCCCGCTCCTCGGCCGCGGCTGCCGTAAGCCCCGCCGGCCCCGCGCTCGTTGCCATCGTGGCCTCCATGTCGCAACGAGCCGCACCGCCAAGATGGCGGCTTTACGGCCGTGTCGTCATAACAACGGGCCGCGTGCCGGGGGACGGGCCGCGGCGGGGGCTCGGCGGGGAACGCGGTCGCCGCGCGGGGGTTCCGGGGCCGCGCGCGGCTCGGACGCCGTTGGGCGGTGTTGGCGGCCGGCCCCCGCGCCCCCCGGTGACCTCTGACCCCCGTGCCCAGGCGGACTGGAGCCTAACAAGTTACCTAACGAGCCCCCGGGGCGGCCGGGTGGCCCAATGGGCCGCGGAGCGCCTGGGGTGACCGCGCGCTGCCGGCCAATGGCAGCGCGCGGGGGGCGGGCCGGCGAGGCGGCCGACCAATGAGAGCGGAGCGGGCCGGCGGCCGTCAGCGGCGCCGTGCGGAAGGGCGGGAGAGGGCGCCGGGCGCCGGCTCCCGGCGCCGGCTCCCGGCGGGGTGGGCGGGGCCGCCACCGCCCAATGGGGGCGCGGGCCGGGCGCGGTGCGGCCAACGGCGGCGGCCGGGGGGCGGGCGCCCGGCTGAGGCGCGGCGATGGCGGCCATGGCGGGCGGCGGGCCGCGGCGGTGCCGGCGGCTGGAGGCCGAGGCAGCTCGCGCCGTGCTGGGCGCCGCCGACACGCTGCTCTTCGACTGCGACGGTGTGCTGTGGCGCGGCGAGGCGGCGGTGGGCGGCGCGGCGGCGGCGCTGGGCCGGCTGGCGGCGGCGGGCAAGCGCCTCTGCTACGTGACCAACAACAGCAGCCGGACGCGCGCGGCCTACACCGAGAAGCTGCGGCGGCTGGGCTTCCCGCCCGCCGAGCCCCGCCACGTCTTCGGCTCGGCCTACTGCGCCGCCCGCTACCTCCGCCAGGCCCTGCCGCCCGGCGCCGCCGCCTACGTGCTGGGCAGCCCCGCGCTCGCCGCCGAGCTGGAGGCCGTCGGCGTCCCGCACCTGGGGCCCGGCCCCGCCGCCCTGCCCGGCCCCGCGCCCGCCGACTGGGCCCAGGCGCCACTCGACCCCGCCGTGCGCGCCGTCCTCGTCGGTTTCGACGAGCATTTCAGCTACGCCAAGCTGTGCCAGGCCCTGCGCTACCTCCTGCGCGGCGGCCCCGACTGCCTCCTCGTCGGCACCAACCGCGACCACCGCCTCCCGCTCGAGGGCGGCACCGCCATCCCCGGTGCGCGGGGCCGGGGGGACTGGGGGGCGGCCAGGCGCCTCACCTGCCGCCTGGGGGGTGCGAGGGGACGGCCCTGGCCTGGTCAGAGCTGCCCGAGGAGAGTCCCCGGGCTCCAGAGGCTCCCCGGGTTCGGCCCTGCGTCTCAGGACAAGGGCAGTGTCAGGCTGGTACCTCGGCGTGACAACCTGGGCGTCCCGGAGCCTGGGCTTCCCCTCCTCCTCCTCACTGCACCCCCTAAAAGAGGGAAAATCTTTGTTGATCCTTTACTTGGGGAATAGCGGTTCTTTTTGATCTGGATGTGGGACGGGATTCCAGCCTTCTGGCAGAATATGCACCACCTCTCTCAGGACTAACCTGTTCCTCTGCTGTCCTACTGTGAGGCTGAGGTGTTGCGTTTCCAAAGCAACGCGCGGTTTTGTACCAGCTCGTGTGGATGCCGAGAGTCTCCTGCAACCTCTAATCAATGTTTTCTGTTCTCTCCCTAGGGACCGGCTGCCTGGTAAAAGCAGTGGAGACGGCAGCCCAGCGCGAGGCGTTCATCGTCGGAAAGCCCAACCGGTACATGTTCGATTGTGTGGTGAGCGAGTTTGACATCGATCCTGCTCGTACCATCATGGTGGGAGATCGGCTGGACACAGACATCCTCATGGGCAACAGCTGCGGCCTCACCACACTGCTGACGCTGACCGGGGTCACCACGCTGGACGAAGTAAAGAGCCACCAGGAGAGCGACTGTCCTGCCAGGCAGAGCCTGGTTCCCGATTACTATGTTGACAGCATAGCCGACCTTCTCCCAGCACTGGGGGATTAATATAGCAAAATGCTTGCAGCCTCTGCAGCGGTACCCCGAGGGGAGCCCCTGTTAATCACCTTGTGACAGTAACGTACTCACTAGGATACCACCCGGAGTTAGCAACCCTTAGCTTTTTAACCTTTGTGTCCTCTCAATATGATGTTATTTACATCTCAGTTTTTAAATGCACTTTGAAACAAAGAGGGCATTACGGTGTCACCCATGTCCTGTGGGCTTGGGGCTTTTTTTTAAATTATAAGCAACACATCTCTTCAAATGTTTGTGATACTCGATGTCACGTTGTCCTCTAGACTGAGTTGAGTAAAGTAGAGCTGGTTGATCTGAGGAAAAGAACCCAACAACTTGCAGCGTGTCCTCGCCTGGACAGGCCATGGCTCAGTCTGGTTTATTCAGGGAAATGACTCTTGGAGCATGTAGTAACTTAGCCGCTGTGTTTGGAAACGCTTGCAGTGGCTGGCAGAATTAGTGTTTGGCCTTAGATTGATTTTTTTTTTTTTTTTTTTTCCCGGACGGGGTCCTGTTTAGCGGTACAGCCCGCTGCAAGCACAACGTCGGGTCACAGAAATGGAAATCCGTCTCCTTTATTTGATTGTTGCAAATTGCACTTGTGATGCAGATGAGGATGATTCCACTTGCAGAACACAAACAGTGTCTTCTGTGTTTGTCCAAGTGTTGGATGTATGTGTAAAGTACATGTACACACAAGAACTACCCTGATCCTATATATATAGCAGAATATATTTAAAATATAAATTTAAGTATAGTATATGATAATATATCTTGTTTCCCAGAAGGGAGGATGAGAGGAATGTACTTCACTGATCACAGTAGGTTTAGTTCTCCTTTTGCATTTGGTAATGCAGAAAGTCTGTAACCACGCAGGACTGTCCTTCACTACTGCTGCTTCCCGGAAATAACTGGATTAGTACTGAGGTAGTTCTTATACTTCCCTCAGCATTAAAATAGCCGCTTGCCTTGGCTTTAGCTGGAGAATCCAAATTAACGCTCAGTCCGCAGGGGATGGATGTCGTACATGGTACAGCTTTCCACTGAAATAAGCCTGTAAGTGTACTGGCTGTGTGTGACGATGGCACGTGCTTCCTTTAAATACCTGAGGTTAATATCTTCCGCGTGTGTCTGGCGTGGGGGCCCGGCACCAGTTGCTTGCCTGAAGAGGGGTGCTTGCTTGCTCAGGTGATGATTTCATTTTGATCTTTAGGTGGGTTTGGGTGATGCACGGCTCAGGCCACAGGGTAGAGTTTTATGCTGGCTGAATTGAAGGCCACAGTTGAAAGCTTTTGCATTACAGAATTAAATGAAAAATTATATATGCAAATAACGTGCTTTTATTCCATAGATTCCACTATCAGCAGTTAAATTGAAACACTAGCCTTCCTTCATCTCCCACTGTGCAGCTGAATAGCTCTAGCAGTGTGTTGATGCCATTTCCTTCCGCTCGGACACTCGGAACGAGTAGGCCTGCCACCTCGTTTGTACAGCAATAGCCGTGCAGTTCGTATTGTCTTTCAGTGTTACCAGAATATTAGCTGGATCTTGTAAAAGGGTGTTCGTTTGTAACTCGGAGTTGCGTAAGGAAGGATGGATAATCTCTCCCCTGTTCCTGTCTCCAGCTAGAAGGCTGTGACCGGATAAAGTCACAGAGCAATACTTACAGATAGAACTTTCACTTTGAGTAACGTGGAGATGGACATTATGGGTTTGCTGCAGGTAGGGTCTGACTTAACGATTGTTCTTTGATTCCGTTCCTGTATCTGGTGCTTTTAATTTCAGAATATGTCAAGTAAAGTAGTAAATGCTGGGAGATGCGTTCAGCCTCATTCAAGCAGCGCACTGTCCCTGCCGAGTACTGTTCGCTGTACAAGGGAACCATTACCTCGATTCACGTATGCTGAAATGTACTGGTGAAGGTGTCAATCATGCTTCAAAACTCTGTATCAACTTCCAAGCGGTTTTTAAGCCTCTACTTGAATTCACATTAAACTTACAAACCTGCTTTCCCCTGGCATTGTCTTATTTTGTAGTCTCTTCTCTGTGAGCTTTGGTGCAGCTGTACTGGGTGGAAATTCTGGGAGTTAGGGATGCAGTTTGTGTTTATCATCTTTACTCCTTACATGCAGTATCAGGGAAAGAAACCCCAGCCCTGGAGTATATTTCTTCGGTTCAGACACCCGGAGCTGTGCAGGGCTCTTAGCGTGGGCTGGGATTTGCTTCTTTGAATAAGAGTACAGCACAGAGCAGAATGCAATAATCCTTTCACAAGCAATGTTTCACAGAGGGTTTTGCTTTGTTCCTGTGCCTTGGATCAGGCAAGGCATAAATTTCTTAAAGTAGCGAAGTGTCTGCTGTGTGGCTGTTAAAACCTCTACAGGGAGAACACCCTGTCTGCGTGTTGCAGCTTGTTTTTCAAATTGCAGCAGAAGCCAGCTAGCAGGCTGGGCGGCGGGGAGCGCTGCCTGAGCTCTGCCACGCCCGGGTTGGCAGAAGCAGAACTGGTGGTTTGACCGTGCCAACGCCGTTCCTGTTGTCATCAGAGCCGCAGCACGGGATTTTGCTGTCAGTTTTGCTGTCTTAAAGGAGTGACCATGATGGCTGGTTGACTCTCCCTGGCCAGAGTGTTCAGGTGTGTGAGTTCACGTCCCACAGAAGTGGCGTGCTGGAATGAGGTGGTGATCTTCTACTGAAATCGCTCATTTTTGACTTACAGAAGGAAAGAGGCTGAGCAGGGAGGGGGGTTGCTAGTGCTCTGATGACAAGAAACTCCAGGATGAGCTACCCTCTTGGCTGAGTTTGATCAGTCCTGGGCTGTGCTTGCTAGGAAAATGTCTAAAAGCTGTATTTTCCCTTGATAGATACCACGTGAAGGAATTCTGTTGAGCTTTTCCTCGCCTCCATTCAGTTGGTTACGTCTGGCTGGCAGGTCTCAAAACCACAAAGCCCTCACGGGGGACTCCTGGACTGCTCAGGAAAACCACGCTCTGGCGACCTGGGAACGCTGTTCCCCGCGGGGTGTTTCTCGTTGCAGGGCACGGGTGTTAGCATGAGTGCAGCTCGGGTTGTGGCGGTGGCTTTGTAGCCAAGATAGATCCTTTTCCCCGGGGTCTGAACGAGGCGAGGTCCGTAGGTGGAACACAAGCGCATCTGTGCAGCCAAGGCTTGCAGGGCAGCAGTCTGCAGGATAAACAGTTGGCTTCAGCCCGCGGAGCTCCGGCAGCACAAAGTTCATGTTGAAATGTAGAAATAACTGATGACAAGGGCAGGCTGCCACTTTTCTCTATTCATTGTACCTCTTAATGAGACTTACCCAGTCCCGCTATTAGGGCCTGCCAGCAGGGAGGGCCGACACAAAGCCCCCGATTGTCGTCCGCCTGCCCCCCTCCCGCCGGCCCGCAAGGTGAGCAGGAAGAGCGGTTTTATGCACTGACAGCATCGCTCGGCAGCCCTGGGTTTTACCCACCCCTTCCCTTCTCCTCTCCCCAGGTGGCAGCTCTAAGGTTTCACCCTCCTCGTAGGTCTGAGTTGAGGAGCTCCTGGCTGGGAAGCCCTTTGGCCACAAGGGACACGTATTTATGTTTCGTGGGTGCACGCTTAGGTTTCCCGGGCGCACCTGGAGTTGGGGATCATGCACAGTCTGCGTGCTGGCAGGAGGCAGAGCTGCAGGAGCGAGGTCCTTGTCTGAAGTGGAGGATGGAGGGCAGGAACGGCACCGGCAGTGCTGTCTCTGCAGTGAGTATCCCTGGTCCCCCAGCTATCGCAGAGTCCCCGCTCTGTGTTTGCTTGATGCCTCTTTTGAAGGGGCTGAGCTCCTGCCGTTCCCGTGGATCCTGGTAAGATTTTGTTCATCCCCAACCTCAGCACCCCACAGTTCAGCTCCTTGTAAGGCAGCTGACTATCAGCTGGATTTTTTCCTAAGTCCCCGGCATAAACCAATGGTATAACAAGGCAGGGCAGGGCAGTCACGTTAGAGATGCCAAAGCACCCCGGCTTGCACCCTGCAGAGCCACTTGGGATGCGTGAGCACGTGTGAACTGCAGCCTCCCGAGGGATGAGAGTCGCTGGATTTCTTTATTTGCACCTTTCCCACCTGAGGGAATTTCGTTAGCTAGTGAAAACCTGCCCGTTACGGTAGGGCTTGGGCTCTGTTGCGTTTGAATTGTGGAGCTTTCAGCTCTGCACAGTTTTAACTTTGTTAAGACTCGCTGCTTTTCTAGTGGAATATACCTGGAAGTTACATATTACTGAAAAAGATCAGTAACTGACCCAGAGGCGTGAAGAGCCAGTTCCTCGTGCGGCTGTAGCAAATCCAACCATGGGCATTTATTGAATTTCTCTATGTGCTTCAGAAGATTGAGAACGAGATCATTTTTTTAAGTGTCGTTGAAACTATTATTGAAAGCACATTCTTTCTGCTTTGTAAAAATTATTTTATGTGCTATTAAGTTAAATTTAATTGTTTCAATATAAGAATCAAAGTGAATTTTAATCGAGCCGCTAGAAATGCCACATGACTGCCAAGCTCTTTTGCTTCAAGTAACAGCTTGGTCTGCGCGAAGAGCAACTTATCAAGAAAATAAAATAGAACCAAATATACAGAGGGGGGTGGAAGCAGGATCACTCCACACAGGGCCTGTTTCAAATGCTGAAGGTTCTCCTGGGGATTTCTGCTATAAACCAAAATAATTTCATTTGCTGCTAAAGTGCAGCAGCAGCCCCTGTTTGTGGAAAGCTTCCTGCTCCAGCCCTTCCTCGGCGGGTTTGCAGCGTTTGCGTGCTTCCCTGGCCACAGGAGGAAAGTGCTCGGCTGTGGGAGTGCTGGTTACTGGGATGTCAGATCTGAAACTCCATCGCTGGGGGATAAAAGTGACACTGTTCTGGGGCTGCTGTGATGTTCTGGCAGTTCTGCATTCAAATCCCAGCAGTTTGCACAGTGATTTGTGTCGTGAGCGGGAAGTGCGTTTTATGGTGAAGAATAACCAGCAGAAGGGTTAACTTTTAACTCTTGCTCTTTCCTTCTTTCGCCTTGGCTCCCAGGACAGGAGGGCTGCAGCATACTTCACAGCTCCATCCAGGACGTGCTGGATCATCTTGTCTGTTGCCTTGTTTTTTGCAGTTGTTGGCATCAGCGTCGTGGGGGTTCTCAGCTTCTCCCCCAGCTCTGCCCCGGTAAGGGATCCCGATCCAGGCAGAAAACCTCCTCCTGCCTGCAGTCCTGATTTGTGTCAGAAGCACTTGCCAGGAGGGAGGAATGGGCTGAGATCAGGGCTGGGCTTGGCCGGTTACCCCATCGCAGGCAGCCTGCAGGCAGAAGGGCAGGAAGGCACTGGCAGCGCTGCAGGCAGCAAGCTGAGCAGCCGCTCTCGCACCCCTGCAACGCGCCTGCCAGAAACCGTTGCTTAAATTAGAGGAACTTCAGTGCATCGTTTGTAATTATAGCTGCAAGCTGGTATTTTGCTAAGCAGGCACGTTCCAACGCATGGCTGTGGCCGCTGAGGCGCGGGGGGAGCGTATCTGCTGCCAGTGAGCTGCGCTGGCTGGGGATGCAGATCCCAGCCTCCCCCCGTGCGCGGCTGTGGCAGAGGCTGGCGAGTCCCCGGCCCTTTCCTCCGGCACCCCGCTGCCTGGCAGGGTGGGTGCCTTCGGCATGAGGGGCACCGGCACCTCTCCCCCAGCCCTGCGTGTCGCAGAGCGGTCTGCTTCACAGATCTGCTCCCCTCCCTTGGGTCAGAGCTTGCTGCTGTGGCTAAATAATTCAGCTAAGCAACAGGGACCAACGAGGGGGGATGTCAGCGGGGAGACGCTGTGCACAGACACTGAACGGCTGATGGTTGGTGCTGCCCTCCCTCTCTTTGTGCCCAGGCTGGCTCTCAGCTCATCCGGCTAACGCTCCAGGGCCAGCAAGACCCACTGAGGAACCAGACAGCCTTGGTGGACGAGTCCAGGAGCACCGTGACCTACTACATAACCTCGCAGAGTAACCACACTGCCGTGGTGCTGTATGACAGCAGGAACGTAAGTGTGTTGGGATAATTACCTGCCTCGCTAGCCTGGAAGCGAGCAGAGGAGCTCAGGCTGCTGAGAGAAGAGCTGCTGGGGTGGGAGCAGGAGGTGTAGACCAGGAGAAACATCAACCAGCTACTGTTTGGTGCCTTTCTCTGCACCTTTAGTTAGGAAAGATAAGGCAGGACAAAAGAAGGAATGTCCATTTTTTTGGGCTCTTAAGACAGCTGCAGGTGCGCGCCGCTGCCTGCTCTCACAGGGCAACAATCTGTCTCGCAGGGCTATGTGTGCTACAAGCCCATGGAGCAGCGTGCGTGCTACCTGAAGAGGATGGACACCTGGGACTTCCAGACCCTACAGACATCTCTCAACACGTCTGAGCAGAGAGTGAGCAGCTACTGTGGCCGTTCCCTGGGGCGGCTAAACGGACGGGGGTGATGAATTAGGCTTTGCGTGGAGTCCTGGCTCGCTGAAGGCCCTTTCCTGCATGGATTTGAGTTTGCAGTGGTGACTCTTTAACACCAGCATCCCAAGCGTGGCTAAATGAGGGCACAGGCTCTCCCAGCCAGGGGTAGCAGCGGCAGCCCCCTGTTCTGTGCAATCCACTGCTCGGGGCAGGCTGGGTTGGTATCTTGCATAGGAGGAGAGCTCTGCCTTGCAGCGCTGGGCTCAGCGTGCGAGCTCGGAGCGATGACTCCCAGTTTTATCGATATCCTATCTTCTGTGAGAAACAGCAGAGTTGCAGGTCGGGGAAGGGGGATATGTCCCACAGAGGTGAATAGCAGGGCTCTCGCAGGACCCGCTCCCACTGGATTCTGTTACCTGCTCGAAAATCTGGTGAACAAAAAACAAAAGGGAGTTTGATAGCAATTCACAGGGAAGAAAGTTGGAGTAAATCATGTATATGGACGCTCTGAACAAAATGTTAATGGATGCATGGGCAGGGGGCAGATTCTGTTTCAAGAAGACAGAAGGCCCCACGTCTTTGTGCTCCTGCCATCTGCTCTCCATTTCCTCGGGGGCTCCTTGGGGGGGCTCCTTGTCCCTTGCCTGTTGCTGCCCCCCAGCCAGGAAGCATTTAACCCAGAGGAGTGTAGGAACACAGCACCCGTGAGAGCAGGCTACCAAAGGGGATGCAAGGAGAAGAAAGCATCTGCCAGGCTCTGAGGTTCCTTAATGGAAGTAAAAGAGTTGGTGGTGCTGGGGCTGCCAGCAGCCCATGCGGCCATCGAACAGGAACCAGCACTGAGGAGCCTCAGCTCAGCCTTGTCTGGTCCCAGCCACCACGGGGCTGAAGGACGCTGATTTGTGTCACACCCGGTGCGAGGGCTCCACCACTGTGCGTGGTGAGGGGACACAGCTGCCGTGGGTCACCACGGCTATGATGCGGCCGAACCCCAGGGTGGAGGTGGTGCTGGGCAGGCAGGCACAGCTCAGACCGATGCTCCTCTGCCAGCGGGCTGTGGTGGTTGTGACACCTGGCACAACAGGGTGTTTTAGCTCCAGGCCTGGGGACAAAGCAGCCCAGCAAGGGGCCCAGGAAGAACTGTCCCCCCTGGTTCCCAAGCTGCAGGGCTAGCGAAGGACTGTGGGCTGTCCCCGCTCCAGCCTCGCCCTGGCAGCCAGGCTTCTTCTCCTGGGAGGCTGCTCCAGCCAGCGCAGGCATCCCAGCAGCCTGGTGGGATGGGGCAGCTGGTGGGAGAAACCTGCCCTTATGCTGGGGTAGAGAGTGCTCTTTGGGTGCCTTGAAAGCGAGAGCAGGTCTATGGGGCTGGAGGGCAGTGCTGGGAGGAGCAAAGTGCCTTGGCAGAAATTAACAGGGACATTTCTTTCAGGCTGGTCAGATGCTACGTCAGAATAACCAGACCAAGTACTACCGGGAGTTCCTGGGTATTCTGGTGGGGGAACAAGTGGACCCCAAGAGCCTGGGGGAGGCTGTCCAGACCCTGTGTGAGCAGACATCCATCTTCTGGGTCAGGAGAGTAGAGGGTAAGTTGTATGTGTCCCTTTGCAGAAGAGGGAAGCATGATTGTTTCTAGTACATCTCAGAGGAGCAGGCTCTGCTGCGCAGAAGCTGATGCACATCCCAGGATGGGCTGCCAAGGCCCGGGACAGGCGACCTCTAGTTCAAAATCAAGCCATTGTTCAGCAATCACCGGGCGCTGGCTTGGACCCACAACCTGCAGTGAACCGCGGTGCTGGCTGGGAAAGGCTCTGAGCCCCCTTCCCTGGGCAGCACAGCCTGCTTGCACGGCATGACTGCAACACAGAGCAGTTCCCTGCGATGCTGTTGGCTTAATACTTGTCCCCTTAATCTTAACCAAAAGCAGCCTGCCGAGCCCTCATTCTGTTCTGTCTTACTTCAGCTTTAATGAGAAAGGTCGTTCCCTGAGGCTTTCCATTTGTTTGGCTCCCCAGGGACCCCTATCCACAGGACTGCAAAAGCATTCCTCTCACCCTGCTTCTGTCCTTGCTCATTTGGCAGGTCCGGGGAAGCAGCGGCTGATCTACCTTTGCATTGACATCTGTTTTCCAAGCAACATTTGTGTGTCTATCTGCTTCTATTACCTCCCTGAGTAAGTTCTGCAGCCGAGGATGCCCTCTCGCTGCTCTACATACTTGAACTGGATTCCTGAAAAGCCTCTGATTTCAACAAGGAAGGTAACATCTACAATATTCCCCAAAAGCTTCCTGCTGATTTCATGCTGCAGTTCAGGAGAGTTTAGAAAAATACCAGGACTCTGTTCAGCCCTGTCAGTACAGACACTTTATTTGCAGCTGTGCTCCAGGGCTGCATCTTGTACGTAGGTAGTAGGAGATCCAGGCCTAGAGGAATCACGTGGAGTAGCTAGTGTTTTATGGCTGCATGCCCTGTTCAACACAAGGTTATTAAATTTGTCGGGGGTGGTTGGCTTTATAAGAGTGCAGCTCTCCAAGTAAGTCTATGAAGTACACTTCGAATAAAGGGATTGCAAACCAAGAAAACAGCTGCCTTTCCTCTCTTTGCTCACCCTATTCCATCATTTAGAAAAGCTGATTTTTTTTTTCCCACTTTGGGGTACAAGAACATCACAAAGCTGTCAGCAGCTGATGCCACAGGGATTCCTCCAGCTGAACCGTACCCAGCTCCCCTCGGTGGGATCGTGCCTCCCTCTCCCATTCCCTTTTGTCCAAGCGGCCTCCCTTAGAGGCCACACACGTTTCGGTAATGATCTGCTCAGAGCTGAAGCCTGGTCTCACTCCAGGCAAATGCAGCTGCTTCTGCCAGAGACCGAGCCCTCTCCATCAGTGCAGGGGATGGTTACAAGTGCATGTCTCGGGCTCCAGAGAGGGCGCTTGCCACTGTACAACAAGGGAAAACTAGCAGAGGTCCTTTCCTTCCCACACGTGACCGTTATCCCAACACGCTGTCGTTGAAAGCAAGGCAGACGACTGCTTTCTGGTGACCGCTGTATTCCCTCTTGATCTCTCCTGTCTCCACACACCAAAGTCTGGCCAGGTTATCAGAGGAGGCTGGAACAGAAAGTGAAAAGAGGAGTGGGATATACTGCATTACCCTTTAAAGTTCTTTTTTTATAAGAAAATTCTTTCCTCTTGCTTCATTCAACACCTTTATTAGGGCTGCTGATGACAGGTAAGGGAGCCATGCAGAGCAAGAAGCTCAGTGCATTTCTGTATTACATGAGGTTTTAATTATTTCAGAGAGAAGTTATGTGGAAATTACAACATGTATGTTTTGAAGGGACTATCATGCTGCGTACTGCAAGCAGCATTGCTACTACGTGAAATAAACTGCACACGTGAAGATCATCTCTCCAGTTTAAACAGATGCCCTATTGCAGCACAGGCAAAATGCTTAAAGGAATTAGTAGACTGTGCTGCAGGCGCAAGGCTGGGTGCTCTCTCCTCACATACTGGTGCACGAGGGTTTGGCAACGTCCCAGTTAGAGAAACTTCTAAGTCCTGTGCTAGTGCAGGGCCCTGCTGCTGGGGGCCTGGCATAGCCCAAATCGAGCAGTGAGCCAAGGGCAGGAGTGCAGCAGTGCCTCACCTGTGACGATGTACTGGGAGTCCCCGGAGAATGCGCAGTCCCACATCCAACCCCGAGACGTTTCCCCTGGGTTATTGCTCTTAATGCTCAGTTCTGTCATCAAAGAGAAGTTTGAAGTCCTCCAGATCTTACACGTCTGATCTGCAGAACATGTGGCCAAGAGCCTGCAAGGAAGAGACAGGCGAGGGTAACCTTATTAGTCACACTATACACCTTAAGGCCTCTTGTTAATGTTGGCCTGGAACAGTAATGAACTGGAAACCTGCGTTCATTGTAATCAGATTTCTTTACACCTATATCATCTGCCTTCTGAGATTCAAGCCGAACAGACTCGGTGAAGGAGTACACCAAGTTTGCCACTTTGCTCCCAGAGATGAGCAATTCAATCCCAGCCGTAAGAACAGCTCGTGGCTGCAAAGCTTGCCGAGATCAGAGGGCATGAGGCTGGGATGCCACTGACAGCAACCCAGACCCAGTGTGTCCCGTGCCTCCTGTCCCACTCCTTCCTGGGGGACCTGCAGGGCAATGTGGAGCCAGCATCAGCCAACAGCTGGAGGCACAGCTGGTCTCTGCCTGCCCGGAAAGGACCATCCATTCCCATCGCAGGTAGGTGAGAGGCTGGCACGCACTCACGTGGAGTCGGGGCTGAACTTGCACTGAAGGGCGTAGCGGTTGTGCGCTGGGATCTTGGTCTTGGGGATCAGCTGGGTCACCTCCTCTCCGATGCCACCCGTCAGGTTCCACACGTAGCAATTTCCCTGTGGCGAGACAGGGGGATCTGTGGCCTGGCTGGTGGTCACCCACCCAAGAGCAGTCCAGACTTTCCCCACCCCACCACAGCACAGCAAAGTCGCAGGCAAAGCCGGTACGTGCAGACCTGCTGCCTCTGCCCACAGGAGGCACAGCCCATCCCACATTTGAGGCCGTCAGAGCTCACCGAACTGTTGACAGCCGCCATGTAACTAGCATCAGGGTCAATGTGAACCGAATTCACGGAAACTTCGGGCTCCGGAATCAGCTGCTCGTTGTGGTCTGTCTTCAGGTCCCAGATGTGAATGGCACCACTCTGATCACCCACAATTAGCTCTGCCTGCAAGAAAACAGCAGCCTCGTCTCTCTGAAGAGAACCCCACAGGCAGCAGCCCCAAGCCAATGCCCAGATCATGCCCGTGCAGCACCACGTGGAGCCTTGCTCCAGTTTCAAGCGTCAGGGTCCTGTTCTGCCTAATTATTCCCCAGCACAGGGCTGCTTCAGAGCTCCAGCAGCCTGCTGACCGCCCCCATGCACTGAGAGCAAGCAGAGTGCCAATCTCATCTTACACTCTGCAAAAAGGCTGTTTACCTTTGCAGAAGTGTTTACTAATTTTATAAACCCCAGAGCAGACAGAGGCTGCCTGATTTCCAGAAGTGTTGCACAGCTACAGCTCCAAACAATATCCACAGAAGCCAAATGATTTTCAGCACGTCTGAGAAGAGGGCATTAAGATGCAAGTTGGCCAGTGAACAACTGAAGCACTCAAGAGTGTACGGAGACCTGAAAAACACAAGCCTAAATGGGTTTTTCTCTCTCTCCCCTCCTCAGGGGAAGGACAAGAGCCAGCTGAAGGGCAGGAGTTCTGGCTCTGATCCCGTGCTCAGACCAGAAGACAATGCTGGCGGCTCTCCACTAAACCCAGGGCTTTTATCGACAGTCTTGCGCTGCCCATAATTTTAGCAGAATCCCTAGAGGAGATCAGGTCATCGGGCACAGCTAATCCTGTACCTGTGAGCAACGGCTTGTTTCTGAGGGAGACAATCATCGCTTGATATATTTAGCTGACTGCACAGTGCAGAAGCATCTTCTGGATGCCTCAATCCTTAGCCCCCTCTTAGTAGGTGTAAGTGCAATTGCTAAAGCCGTCGTGGCTTTACACAGGCCATGAGGAATCACTCTCGGATAACTGGATCAGCATCACTGCAGCAGGGAATTGCAGAGCAATGAAGCTATCTGAATAAATACTACCACCTTTGGACTAATTAACTGCGTTCTGCTCACAAACCAACGCTTCTCCAACTCAGCAGCACCTTCGTTAGTGATTATTTCACATGTAAGATGTATGTACAACAATAATTGTTTTAACATAATACATTCTCACAGCACCGGCACTATAGGAGCATTGGCAGCATTTGGGTAAAGTCTGGTCCAAACAATTGATCTCAAATCTGGTCCAAAATTCAGGACTCACAAAATTAAACCTTCAAAAAATCAAATGCAAAGAAACATTTCTATTACTCAGCTTTTTAAAAAGATTTGCACCGACACGTCTACAAAAAAACCCTGCAGCACTGTGAATACGAAATGGACCAGATGGGTTATTAACACTGCAATGATATGTATTGATTGTCACCGCTGTCCCTGCTAATGCACCGCCCTCCCTTTTAGCCTCGTTTCCCGAGCCCCAGCCATTCCTCTGTTTATCAACAGCTTCTGCGTGGACTGGTGAATCTTGAGCAAATCTGAGTGAAGTCTCGAAAGTAATTGGGGCCATGGGCCCTGAGATGCTTTTTCTTGGCAGCGGTGCCACCCTCAGGCTTCCCAGCCCACCCCGCACCACCAGTTCACTCGCATCACATCCCCTTGGTTATGTTCTTGGGACAGAGATGGCCCCAAAGGAGTGTCCCCTCCTACGGGACAAGAGGCTCAGCGCAGCCGTTACGCTGTCTCTTTGCAACAGCCAGCAGGTAATTAGAACAAATGCGCCAGCTGGCAAACGAGCTCAGCAGACAAAGCCCCCAGGCTGCGGCACAGACACCCGCTGCAGGCACGTGAGCCTGTGGTACCTGCTCGCTCCCAGCGCCACTGCTCAGGGAGGTTTGCTCCACCGCACAAAGCAGCATTGGCTTTCCTAGGGCAGATAGAGGGACTGCGCATCCGTCGTGCTGGCTCCCGTGCCACGTGGCCTATGCTCCTACACCGACCCAAAGCTCCCGGCAGCAGCAGCTCGATGAGGGAGCAGGCGGACGGGCGGCCTGGGTGCAGGACACTTGTCCAGCGATGCCACCGAGAGCTCACGGGTCTGTGCCACCAGGAAGGCCACCCTCCCCAGCCAGCCCCTGGATCTTTTGCTGCATCTGCCAATATATAACCCCGCAGCCCCTCAGGTTTACCCAGAGGAGCCACAGCAAAGCACGAGCTGGGAAATCGCAGGGGAGTCGGTGCTCACCTGGTTGGGGTGCAGGCAGACACAGTTAATAGGCGCATTCACTTGGAAAATCCTCTGACACTGCAGGTTACGAGACCTGCAACAAAACGGCGAGGAAGGAGCATGTTTAAGAGCTTTCAATCAGCTCCACCGCCTCCGGGGTGCTGTCGGAGGGGGGGACACCGTCATCTCTGCCCACCTCAGGTCCCAGATCCTGGCCATGCAGTCCTCCCCGCCCGTGTACATCCACCGCCCGTCCTCGTGGAAGCCCACGGAGGTGATGTTCTTGCTCACGCCGTCGTAGTTAATGACGGGGTTGGGGTTGTTGGAGTTGAGGTCATACATGCGGATGTGCTGGTAGCCTGCAGCAACGACCGGGCAGGGGGTGACCAAGGTCCCCCCACCCGTGCCCGGTGCTGCCCGTGCCCGGGGCAGCAGGGAGGCTCACCTGCGGCAGCGATCATGCTGCGGTCCGGCGTGATCTCCAGGGCGTTCACCTGCTGCAGGCGCCTGTTAAGGTCGGTAAGAAGAAGCAGCAGCCGGGACCCGGCTGGTGAGACCGGGCGCTGCCAAACATGGGGTGTGACACCGAGCTAACGGTGTCCGTGGGGCGCCGGGGGCGGCTCCCCAGGTCCCCCCGGCCCCGCCAGGCCCCGGCCCGGGGCGGCGGCGAAGGATACGGAGTCCTGGTGCTGGACGGTGCGGGTGCAGATGCCGCTGTGCGCCTGCCAGAACCGCACCGTGTGGTCGTAGCCGGCCGTGGCCAGGATAACGGGGTCGCTGCCCACCGTGCCCTGCGCGGCGTTCATGGTCCCGCCGCCGCCGGGGCCCGCTCAGGCCCCGCCGCGACCCGGCCCCGGCCCCGGCTCGCGCTCGGCCCCGCTCTCACGCGTGGGCCCACGCCTGCGCCCCCGTGCCCGCCCCGTGCGCTCGTGCCGCGGCGCGGGGGAGCCCGGAGCCCGCCCCCCCCCGCTGTGCCCCGGTACCGGCAGCCGCCGCCGGCGCAGGGGGCACGGCGCGCTCTGCGCATGCACCAGGGCGCGGCGCCGCTCACTGCGCATGCACCCGGCGCCCCGCCTCAACGCGCAGCCGCACGGAGGGCGCCGTCCCTCGGAGGGCGCATGCGCAAGAGCGCGGCGGCGGGCGATACTACGTGCAGGGCGCGGGGGGGGGGGAGTGAGGCGAGACCACGGGGCACGTGGGGGGGCGCGGAGACCGTTCCCAGCAGCGCCGCCAGGGGGCGCAGCGCGGAGGGCGGCTGTGCAGCGCCGAGCACCGCGGGGAGGGCACCGGCGGGCACCGGGCACACACCGGGCACACGGGGCACCGCGGAGCCGTCCCGGGGCCACCCTTTGGGCCGGTGTCGCCCCGGGGCAGGGCGGACGGCGGTCCCGCGCTGTGACGGTGTCCTCTGCTGTCGGGGTGTCGCACCGGGGCGCGGGGCACGGTTCCCGCCCTGCCGGTGCCGCCCCGCTGTGCACGGCGGGTGGCGGGAGCCAGAGCATCCCTCCTCGCTCGGCCCCGGCCCCGCACCGCCCCGCGCCGCCGCAGCGCCCGCGGCACCGGCGCCGCCCGGGCCCTTTAAGAGCGGCGGCGGCGACGGCGGCGGCTGCGGTCCGTGCTCGCGCTCGCGCTCGCTCCCGGCGGTGCCCGCGGCGGCCCCGCACCTGCCGGTAAGGGCCGGGGGAGCCGGGGATGCTCGGGGCCGCAGGGGGGGGGATGCAGGGATGGCATGCAGGGATGGCCGGGAGGACCGGTACCGCAGGGATGCCCGGGGGGATGCAGGGATGCCCGGTGCCGCAGGGATGCCCAGTGCCGCAGCGGGGACCGGGGCCGCAGGGATGCCCAGCGGAGCCTGGAGGGTGCCGTGGGATGCGGGGATGCCCGAGGGGTACCTGCGGGCGTAGGGGGACGTGGGGTGCCCCAGGCTTGCGGGGTGCGGGTGCTGCCCCGGCAGCGCCGTGGGCTGGGCAGGGGCGGCCCCGTGTGCGCCCCGGGGTCCCGGGCGGGACAGGGGCCGCCTCTGCCGGGGAACCGCCCCCTCTTGCTGCCACGGGGGCCGTAGCCCCGCGGGGGGGTTTCTGCAGCCTCCCCACGCGGGAGCCGGCGGCCGTGGGGCTGCAGCACCGTGGCCCCTGGCAAGGGGCAGCTCACCCCGTGGGGGAGACCCAGGCTGGGGACGGGGACGGCCTCAGCTGGACTGACCGAGGAAGGCTCTGGAAGCGTATGATCGTGCGCACGTGCGTGTGAGCGTGCACATGAGTGTGCACAGTGCAGCGTCACTCTTCCCACGGCCGTGCCGTCGTCGTGGGCACCGACGGGAGCAAGGGTTTGGCATGGCAACGGCTGCGGGAACGCCAGAGTGGGGCGGTGGGCAGCCGGCCAGCATCCAAACCCTGCGGCAGCACCCAAAACCCTCGCTGCCGGCCCGTGGGCTGCGGTGGGCACCCGCCACCCCGGGGGCAGCCAGGGGCACTTGGCTCTGTCTTCCCCATGGCCCCGCTCTCTCCAGTCTCAGTTTTGGGTTTGCTTCCGTTCTCTCCTCTAGGCTCAGGAAGGTAAGCGGGGAGCTGGGCTGGTTTCGGGGAGCTTGGAGCAAAACCCACGTGGGCTGTGTGGAGGCAGGGGAGTGGGGCGAGGGCCTGGCCCTCTCCTCGCACGGCAGCTGCTGAGAGCGTTGAGCCAGGCTGGCTTGCGAGGAGCTGCAGGCTCTTCCCAGCCTCCCGGGGACCATGCCAGCGCCATCCCCAAAGGCTGGCAGAGAAAGATGTCATGTTAATAAATATAGTGGGTGCTAGCGGCGAGATGCCGGGTTAGAGCAGCAGCATCAATCAGCTGAGCCCTCACTGCGAAGGCATCTCCTGCTGGCACAGGGGTGCAGAGCTGCAGCTGCCCCCGGTCACCCCTTGTGCTGCACCCCACTGCCGGCGTGTGCCCATCCCACCTGCCCTCGCCTGGGAGGCCAGGGAGGCTCAAATCCCGGAAACCTGTTCTCTATTTAAAGAAGATAACATATATTAAAAATGCCGAATCTTGGCGAGCTGACAGCGTCTGTCTAAATATTTATCCCTGTTCCGATCAGGAGCTGTGTTCCCATGACAGCGCGATTAGCACTTTGCATATTTATGGCCTTCCTGGGTGCTGGGCTCCCCGTGCCCGCCTGCCCTGTGCCCAGGGGCCACTGAGCCCCCCTGCACCTTCCTGTGCATCCCGGTGGAGGTGAGCCCTGGGCTGGCAGCCGTCCCTGCCAGGCTGTGCTGGCTCTGCCAGGAGCATCCAGGACCAGGCAGGATGGAAACGCAGCAGGGACAGGCAGGGCAGGGAGTGGGTGCTGTGTTTGTCCCTTGCAGCACAGGAGGTGCAGCGCCGAGCACGAGGCATGTTTTTCATGCAGGGACATGAGCGCAGAGGACAGCGTGGGCATGACCTGCCCCAAAAACAGGATCATGCCCTGCCTCCTGTGCGTGAGCACTGGGGGACCAGGTACCCACAGGTACTGGGTGATGGGGATGGAGCAGGGATGCTGCAGCTCCCTCCCGCATAGTGCTGCCCTGCCCCATGCCATGGCCTTGCCGGGGCCTCGAGCTCTGCAGACAGCACGTCCTGCACTGGCTCTGCAGGATGTGCCAGGGGTCCCGGCCGCTGCGCCCGCCCTGTGCCCGTGGCAGGGTGCAGGAGGAGCACGTCGGGAGGGATTAGGGCTGTGTCTGGAAAAAGGGCTAATTCAGAGCCAGAGGCACGGGGCGGCTCAGCGCAGCTCTCCTCCGGTGCCACTGCTCTGGCAACGCAAACAAAACCCTCGCGATCAGCTGAGCCGCTTGTGCGCCGGCCCCAGCCAAAATCTGCTTTTCAGTTCCCAAATCTGGCAACGCTGAATTTAACCCTAAACTTCAGCATGTTTGGGTGGCAACTCACGGAACGGGCTGGTGGCAGCTGCCTGGGCGCTCACAGTGGCTGCTGGGCTGGGGAGCCAGGGGTGCTGATGCGCTGCCCCATGCCTGCCCCACTGCACATGCCAGAGTTGGCAAAAAAGGAGAGAAAAAAGGTTAGAAATTATGCTAGTGCTTCTTGTGTGCAGCTTCCAGGAGAATTCATGCTGCCTCCTGCCTGTTTGCCGTGGGGAACACATGGGTGCCTCTGGGCTCCTGGGGGGGAGCAGGCAGGTCCCTTGTCACCTGGGAGCAGTGTTGCAGGCAAGGAGGAGCCCTGAGGGGGCTGCAGGATTGGGGTGCACTTGGTGTTCCCCTTGCAGCGCTTTCCTGGGGAGGCACGCTGGGGCTGCAGAGGTCGGTGGCTCCCTGGGGCTTGCGGGAGCAGTGCCCCTGGTTGTGGCAGTGCCCCCAGTCGCGGCAGTGCCCCCGGTGCTGTGCTCGCTGGGGTCTGGCCTGGCTGAGCATCTCCCGCTGCAGCCGCGGTGCCAGCTGCATGGGACACTGCTGTGGGTCTTGATGTTGGGGCTGGTCACGTGCCAGCAGGTACAAATCTCTGCACAATCCCTTGAGCTGTGACTCGGGGGGGGCTGGGGAAAGGACACCTGCTGCCTCCTGCCCTGTGGAGACTGCCTTTGGTTTGGGCTCGCTTTCATCTCAATTGGTAGATCCCCATCTCAGGAGTTCTCAAAATTGGTTTAGGGAAAAAAAGACTTCAAATGAATTTTATTAATCTTAATGGTGACAACTCTTTGACACAAGCTCGTCCCTGCACCCTGCGTGGCTTGTCCTACATGTCCCGCGAGGGATCAAACACCTGTTTAACCAGACCAGCCTCCCCCTGCACAGCACGGTGCAGCGTCTTGCAGCCCCTGGCAGCAGCAGCAGCACAGGCCATCCCACCCTCGTCCCTATCCCGCTCCATGGGGGAAGCAGCAGCTCCTCTCACCAGGCTCAGATCCCCGGTGGCCGGACCCCGCCGGGCTCCTGCCCTGCTCCAGTGTTGTTTTCCGGCAGGTGAAGCAGCTCGTGCCCCTTCCCCTCCGTGGTGCTGGATGGGACTCGCCTCCCTGGGCAGATGCTGCAGGCTGCATGTGGCGGGCGCGTGCCCGTCCCTGCGGGTGCCAGTGGGGTCCAGGCTGCCACCTTTGCTCCGGTGGTGCCTGTGGCTGTGCCGATGCCCATCCCCAGAGCAGCCCAGTGCCAGCATGTGCCCAGGCAGTCCCCAATCGCCTCTCTTCCGTCCACAGGGGCGTTGCCTCCTGTGCCTGGCCAGCCCCGGCTGCACCATACCTGCCGCATGATGCCACCCCACCCAGCCACCCTGTGATACAGCCCTCATCTCAGAGGTGACATGGCGGCTTGAGGCTCGAGCGGATCCCCCGGCGAAGACCTGCCCTGCAGCCATTGCCTTGTTTGCTCCTGCGCTGCCAGAGCCCAAGGAGGCTGTGCCCTTGCAGGCAGAGGCAAAGGCAGGTCTGGCCACCAGCCCCGGTGCTGGGGCACATGAGGTAGGAGGGACACAGGGTACCTCTGTGCATGTCCCCTCCTGGGACCAGGGTGGAGGGAGGGGTATCCCCCATGTCCCCTTTCTCTGGGTCTTGTGCTGCCCTGGTCAAGGGAGTAGGGCACGGTTTGTGGGGCTGCGTGGGGTCACCTGTGGTTGGGGTCCCTTGGGGTGCTGCCTCATGGCCGGACCCCCGTGTGTGCCCTGCAGAGATGGCCTTCCAGCGGAGCCACAGGCTGAACCTGCTGCGCCTCGTTGTGCTGCTCCTCGTGGCCTTGGCTGGCATCAAGTTCCTCTTCCGCGACAGGTGAGGTGACAGCAGGACCCCAGGCGTGGGTGGGGGCCCCAGTGGGGTCGGGGTCTGTGGGGAGCCCCTGGGTTGTGCCCGTGCAGCAGGCTGTTGCTGGGGGGCAGCTGGTGCCCCCGTGCCCTGCAGCACCCCCAGCCCTGCTCTGCTCCCTGCAGCTTCACCTTGGAGCTGCACAAGCACGTCAGCAAGGACAGCAGGTTCTGGGGGGACACGGGTAACACTGCCCAGGACGTTGGCCCCCAGAGCCAGGCTCTCGAGCTCCCCGTAGCAAAGATAACAGCCCCGAGGCAAGAACCTGGGCAGCAGGTCCCCAGGGACGTCAGCGCCACTGAGATGAGGCTGGTCCACCTGGACCTCAAGGGAGCTGCTCCCAGGGTCTCCTACCTGGAGCAGGTGAGGATGCCCGGGGACCGGCAGGAGGTGCCGGGGAGGGATGCGCTGAGGGGGCAGAGGCAGAGCAAGGCTCGACCTGCCGGCTGTCCTGCCCTGCCTGCCCCACAGGTGTTCCCCCTCCTGTCCCAGCTGGGAGCCAATGGCATCCTCATCGAGTACGAGGACATGTTCCCCTTCAAGGGGGAGCTGGAAATCCTCAAGTCCCCGTATGCTTACAGGTGAGCCGGGGCTGTGTGCTGAGCTGGCCGGGGGGCTGCTGGCTCAGTGTGGCCCTGGCAGGTGCCGGTGTGCCGGGGGTTGGGTGTGACCTGCCTGGACCCGTGCCTGCAATAACTGTGGCCGGAGTGCTGGGCTGTGCCGCCGGCAGACCAGCTTCCTGCCCCGCCGGGTCAATATTTGTGTCCCCGTAGTAAAGTCCACACAGGTGTGGGGAGGCCAGGGCTACACGGCCAGGGTGCCGGAGGAGGAGGAGAAGGGAGTGCCTTCATGCTCTGCCCCCTGCCCTGGCATCCCCTGGTGAGCCTGTCCCTGCCCTCTCAGCGAGGAGGACATCGAGCAGATCCAGCAGCTGGCAGAGCTCCACAAGCTGGAGGTGGTTCCCCTGGTGCAGACTTTTGGGCACGTGGAGGTAGGAGGTCCCAGTCCCACTCCTCATCCCGCATCCCTTTGGCCTGTGGCCTGGAAAAACCCCCCGACGGCTCCTCCCGCGCAGTTCATCCTCAAGCACGAGAAGTACCAGCACCTGCGGGAGGTCGAGCGCTTCCCCAACAGCTTCAACCCCCACATCCCTGATACCCTGGCTCTGCTCAAGAGCATCTTGTCGCAGGTGATTGAGAAGCACAGGCGCTCCACCTGGATCCACATTGGCGCAGATGAGGTGGGAAATGGGCCATGGACTCCAGCCCTCACCTCGGGCGCCAGGCATGCTCCCAGGGGTGCTGAGCATCCCCCTTCCCTGCTCAAATCCAGGTCTTCCATCTTGGGGAGGGGATGGACTCCAAGAACTGGATGAGCCGCAACAAGGGTGACACAGGGACCATGTACCTGAAGCACATCAAGGAGGTTCTGGGCTTCATCACCACGCAGTACTGGGGGCTGCGGGCACTCATGTGGGATGACATGCTGAGGAAGATCAGTGTGGGAGCCCTGCGAGGTAAGAGGATGGGGACAGCAGCAGTGGCACCTGAGCTGGGGGTCTTGGCAGCACCCATGCCTGTGGCCACCCTGGCAGGCATCGTGCCCAGTGCCAGGCAGGAGCCCGTGCCTGGCCCTGTGGGGACATGGATCTCGGGGGAGCATGAGGAGCCCCAGGCATCCTCCCGCTGCTGGCACCAGTGCCCACGTCCCCATCCCTGCTCCCCCTACAGAGTCTGGAATAGCAAAGCACGTCTCGCCCGTGGTGTGGTTCTACGCACCTGACTTCGAGGCTGAGCAGATTGGTAAGGCGGCGTGCCAGGCTCCTGGGGCTGGCGGAGGGGACACCCTACACTGAGCCCCCCCAACCCCCGGGGACAGTGGCACTGGTGGCTCGTGCCTGTCCCACTGCAGCGCCGTTCCTCGACAAGTATGTGGAGAGCGGCTTCGAGGCAGTGTGGTTCGCCAGCGCCTTCAAGGGCACCACAGGACCAGCGCAGACCTGGCCCCCCCTGAGCTACCACCTGAAAAACCACCTGAGCTGGCTGAAGGTGATGCAGGCCCTGCCGCGGTTGGCCCCGCTGCGCTTCCAGGGCATCGTCCTCACCGGCTGGCAGAGGTAAGGGGCAGCGGGACCCCCAGCACCCGTGCAGCCCTGCCAGTGGTGGCGCAGGAGGTGATGGCGTGGCTGGCCCCGCTCCACAGGTATGATCACTACTCAGTGCTCTGCGAGCTGCTGCCCGTCGGCATCCCCTCCCTGGCCATCTGCCTGCAGACCCTGGTGAACGGTGAGCCACCCCCCTGCTGCTGGCACTGGACCAGCCGTTGCAGACGGCCTCGTCCCTCGTCTCCCCATCCTGCAGGCAGCCACTGCCTGCGAGACCCTGTCCTGCAGGCAGGGAAGGATACCGGGAGTGGGGTGGGAGGCAGGGGAAGGAGAGCTTCAGCTCCCCCGGTTTCGGGGGTGCAGTGAAGCCAGGGGTGAGTGCCTGACAGCGGGGTGGCCCAGGCCCCTCTGCCCCTCTCCTCACCCTCCCCAGGGGGCTTCACGGAGGAGACAAAGAGGAAGGTCCTGGACACGCTGGGCTTCCAGAGCATGCAGCTGGAGCAGAGCACATGGTACGTGGCACAGCCCAGCCATGGCAGGGGGTGGCCGTGGCACTGCCATCATGGTAGTGTCAGAAGGGGTGTGCTGGAGGGTAGCGGGGGGCTGGTTATTCAAATGCCCCAGTCCCAGACCCGCCTGGGGTGAGGGCAGGTGCCCTCCACCTGCACAGGGTGCTGGGGTTCACGCAGCCCGGAGCCTCAGTGTGGCCGGTGCACCCCATGTGTTGGGCTCTCACCTCCTCCTCCCTTTCCCCAGCGAGGGCAGGGGAACGTTCCCTGGCGCGGAGATCTACCACATGGTCGAGCAGGTTAATGGCCACCTGAAGGAGAGCATCCTTAAAGCCCTGGAGGAGGAGAGGTAACGGGTGGCGGGAGACAGTGAGGTCGGCTGGCTCTCGCCATGGGGCTGGAGCACAAGAGATTTTGCAGGGGAGGGGACCTGCTTGGCGTGCAGCCCCCACATTCCCCACTCCCCTCCTGCCTCCCCAGCGCCATCAAGGGCTGGTTCAGCCCCTATCACCGTAAGCATCAGTTTGGCAACCCCCGCAACATGGAGACCTTCGGCAGCAAGGTGCTGAAGTACGTGGTGCTGGGGGCCGGGAGCCCCCTGGTACCTTCATGGGGCTGGGAGAGGTCCCGGGCTTGGCTCTGGGGTCCTTCGCAGGAGGGAACTGGACCCTCTGCTCTTCCCCTGCCAGGCTCCACGAGGACTGGGAGAGCTTCATCCGTGACCTGCATGCCCGCCTGGAGAGGGTCTACTTCCCCGACACGGTGGAGGAGTGGATGGAGGAGAATGTCAACCCCTACCTGGACCAGCTGCGGGACCTGGTGCGGGACTACCGGGCCATCACCCGCCTCAATGCCAGGCCCAAGGCGACATAGGGGCTGCAGACCCCCTGGCTCCCGCTGCCTTGCTACCATAGGCTTTGGGTGCCGCCGTCACGTGTCTGTGTGCTGGTGACTGCATTGCTGCTGTTGGTTTGTACTGTACAGAAAGCTCCCGTGCATCCCACTTCCGCAATAAAGTATTTTTGTAGATGCTGCTGGGTGATGGAGGGGGCCATAGCTTTGCCCCCCTGTGCAGGTGAGGGGGAGGTCGGGCTGGCACGGAGGGCCAGGGTCTGTCCTGCAGATGGCTCCTGGGCCCATTGCTCCCGCTCTGCTGGAGCTGGAGGGTTTGGCAGCCATGGGACAGAGTCGTGACGGAGGGCAGGGAGAGGGCAGCCCATGCCCCGCGGTGCTGCCAGGCCCACGGGGATGCCCGTGTGCCTCGTGCTGGCCTCGAGGGCGGCTGTGCCCTCCCTGCAGGACGGGATCCAGCCTGGCACGGGTGCTGGGTGCTGCAGGCCACTGGATGAGGGCTGGCACCCAGGATGGGGCAGTGCCCGAGGGGGCTGTGTGGGGGCCCTGCCAGGCTCCCACCAGCACCCTTCCCCAACCCCGTGGCCGCTTTCAGCAGTAGCCGCTGCCACGAGCCCCTGATTGCTGGGAGGGGGGCGAGCGCGGTGCACGCTTCCTGCGCCAAGCCGAGCCGAGCCATCCTCCAAAGGCTGCTTTCATCTCTTCCTTCCTCTCCTTTAATCCAGCGCCTGGGGCCCCGCGCGCTCCCAGGCCCGTCCTGCCTCCTGTGCCTGGGCAGGGGCCTCCGCCGCGCTCCTCGCCTGCGGCTGTCAGAAAGGCAGCCGTGGTGGGGGGATGCGGGGGGACCCCTGTGCAGGGCGAGCCCTCCCACTGCCAGTGGTGCCTCCAGCTCCTGCAAGCGGGAGTTTCCACGTGCCTCCTCCTCCACGGTGCCCATCCCTGCAGCGGGGGGAGGCAAAGCCAGCCCCCGCCCCGTGCCCACAGCTCTCCCCATTCAGGGTGCCAGTTTTGGCTCGGCGTGCACAGGGCAGCGACACGGACATTTCACTGCACATTCTTCTGCTCTGCAAAGACCAACCCGACTTGGCAAGAGCCCGGAGGGAGCCACAGAAATGCGAGGCGGTCTGGAGCTCCTTCTGCAACAGCCGGGCTCAGCCAGGGGAGGAGGGATGGCAGCTGTGCACCTCGCTCAGCCCCACGCCACCCTGCTGCGCTATGTCCTGGCTCGGTCACAAAGGTCCCAGTGCCCGGCAAGGCCATCGGGGCAGGGGCTCCCCCATCCCATGTCTGTGCTGGATCCCTGGGTGCTGGCGCTGGGTGCGGGAGCCCAGCAGGAGAGAGTTGTGGGGCACAAAGGGACCTTTGTTGAGGAGCTTCGTTTGTTATCCAGTGATGGCAGATGCGAGGGAAGCCCCCAGACCTGCCTGGCCCCCCCAAGCGTGTGCAGAGCCCCAGCCCCCAGCCCAGGGAGCCCCGCAGCAGCTCAGGCCCCCCATGCAGCCGCGCACGGCCAGGCTGTGGGATTAGAGGGCAGATTAGACAGTGTTTTGCTCTGGCAACCCAAATATCCTGGATTGGAAAGTGGGGGTGGGGAGCAGAGACGGACCCCGCTGTCCCTGAGGGGGGGTCAGCCTGGAGCTGGGGGCTGTGGAGGGAATCGGGGGCTGCAAAGGGCGTCCTTGGGCTCCAGCTCAGGGGGCATGGGCCAGCACAGGGTGGGCAGGGGGCATCAGGGAGGAGGTTGGTTCATGTTTGTCTAGAGTTTGCTTGGTTCCCTCCATCTTTCCCTCTGCCACAGGCACTCACCCGGGTCTGCGGCCGCCTGTCCCTGTGCACTGCACTCACTGGTGCACTGTGGCCACCTGTCCCTGTGCAGCTGCCTGCCTTGCTGCCCCGCAGTGACCAGCACCGTAGGGGCCAGCTGGGTACCAGCCTTTCGGACCAACAAGCCCCAGTATTATTTTGCTGGAGCCAGGACCTCCGCAAAGCTTTCAGGCAGTAACTCGTCTGGGAGAGCAGAAATTTGGGCGTGATTTTGTGCAGGTGATGGCCGTGTTCTGCACTGACTGGGCACCATGAGCACATTAACGCCTTGTCCATCGTTGGCCCCATTTCCCATCTGGTTCGTCAGCACCCTCAGCCCTCAGCACTGCCTGGCACCCTCCACACCTTTAATGTCTCAGTCATTTAAGCCATAAAAAGGTGGAAGGGGATGAATGTCACTGGCCATTGCATCTACAAAGGTGGAAAATTAGGCAGTAATAGGGGCTTTATTTAAAGACATTGAAAAGCTGCTCCAGCCTGGTTCCCATTATCAGCCACCACAGGCTGACGGTCGGTGACTGCAACGGCCAGGCAGCGCGGCGGGCCGGGGTCCGGTGAAGGGCACCCCGGAGCGGGGCCGGGGAGCACGGGGTGCCCTGGGGGGGTCTGTTTGGCCTCGCCAGCCCCCGGCTGCGGCCCCCAGCCAGTCCCCAGCCCCGGCTCCTCTCGACCGGGGGGGCACCGCTGCCCCCGGGGTCCACCCCGAGGAAGGCAAGGCCCCGGGTAGCCTTGCTCCCCGCTCTCCCCTCCGGCGGCCGGGGCCGCTGAGACGCGCCAAGCTCGTTACACGCCAGGGCTGCGCGGCAGCGGCGGCTCCCGCCGGGGCGTCCCCCGGGCCCCGGCACCTTCCCCCGCGCCGGGGAGGGGGATTCCCGTGCCCCGCCCGCAGGCACCGGGGCGGCCCCGTCCCCTCCTCCGTCTCCGTCTCCTCCTCCCCCCGCGCTGCCGGTGCGCCCCCTCCTCCCGGAACTCCCCCCCCCCTGCTGCCCCCCGCGCTCCCGGTGCGGCCCCCCCGCCCCGCTGAGCCCCGCCCCGCCCCGGGCGCCCCGCCGCCGCCGCCGTCGCCCCCGCCTCCGGAGCGGGCTGGGCGGGGGGGCCCGCGCCGAGCCGTGCCGCCCGCCCGCCCCTCGCCGCGCCGCGGAGGATGCTCGGGCCGTGAGCCCGCAGCCGGCAGCCCCGGCGCCGCGGAGCCATGGGCAAGGACCAGGAGCTGGTGCAGGCGGTGAAGGCGGAGGACGTCGCGGCCGTGCAGAAGCTGCTGCAGAGGCCCAAGCCCGGCAAAGCCAGTGAGTGCCGCGGCGGCGGGGCCGGGCCGGGCCGGGGGCGCCGCGGCGGGGAGGGGAGCGGGGGGGGGACCGGCATCGCAGCAGCGGGCGCGGCGGCTCGGGGCCCGCATCCCGGGCGCGGCGGCTCGGGGCCCGCATCCCGCCCGCTGCTCCCGGGGCCCGGCCGGGATGCCGCCCTGCCCGGCCCCGGAGCATCCCCGGCCCTTCCCCGGTGCGGCGCGGCGCGGGCGGGGGCCGTGGACGTGCCGGGGACCCCCGGCGGCGCCCCGGGGCGGGGGGGCAGCCCGGCGGGGAGGCCGACGGCGGCGGAGCATCCCCGGGCGCTGCGCGCGTGCTCGGCGCTGCACAGGGTCGCCCCGCCGGTCCCGGTGCAACCCCCGGCACGGCCGGGCACCGGCCGGGCTGCCCTTGCCCTGCGCCCGGGAGCAGCTCCCGAGCCCCCGGGGAGCCGGGCCGGTGCACCGGGGGGGCTTGGCCCGGGCATGGGCAGGGGATTGCGGCCGGGCAGGCAGGGCAGAGCTGGGGGCATCTGCGTGGGCGTGGAGCGTGTGTGGACCGACCCTGCGTGTGTGCACCGGAGCTACCGGTGCCTGCACGCAGTTGCATGTGTCTGCGCGTGTGTACGTGCGTGCTGGGTGTGCATGTGTGCCTGTGTTTGGGTGCGTGTCTGTGTTTGTGTATCGGTGTGTACCCTGGCATATGTGTGTTTGGATGTGGCTGTGTTGGTGTTTCTCCGTGTGGGGGTGTTTGGATGTAGCTCCATGGGTATCTCCCTGTGTGCATCTCTGTGGCTGGCTTTGCACATCTCCGGGTTTGCACCCGAGTGTGTCCAGGCGTGAGGCTGCGGGGGTGTACGTGTGTCTGTACGTGTGCATCTGCGTGTGCACGTATGTGTAGCTCCATGAGTATCTGCTCTCTGTACGATGTAACTGCTCTGTTGAGGCGTTCCACCCGGGACTGAATTATTCATGGTGCTGATGCAGCCGCAGGTTTCAGGCCTGGCACACGGGGCCGACCCAGGGGGGCCGGGGACTGTCCCTGGGCACTGGCAGGGACTATGGGGAGCACTCGTGTGGCATGGGGTCACTGGGCACACTGGCCCTTCACCACGGCACCCTGCGTCCCTCCCTCCTGGGGCCCAGCGCTCCCCAAATGTGGGCATCCCCATCTCCCTGGAGCTGTGCAGGGCCGGTGCGGTGTCCCCCATCCTTGGTTGTGCAGGGGTGTTCCTGGCTGGGCAGCGCCAGCATGGTGTCCCCCGTGTCCTGGTGCCAAGCAGAGCTGGCGTGGCATCCCCCATGTCCCCACGATAGTGCAGGGCTGGCATGGTGTCCACCATGTCCCTGGTGCCGTGCAGGGCCGGCATGTGGTCCCTTGTGCCATGCAGGACCGGTGTGGTGTCCCCCATGTCCCCATGCCATCATTGCTGTCACTGCTGAGGGCCAGCGCAGGGAGAGAAGAGGCTCCAGCTCAGAGCCCCCTTCATATCCCAACCTGCTCCAGGTGCTGCCACTTCCGTGGCCTCTCAGAGCGGCGTGCGAGGACCAGGATGACACCGGGCCTGTGCCCAGCGTTGTCCCCCCGCACACCCCTCTCCAATCCCTGCTGGCCCGGGCGCACAGCTGGCGTTGCTGTAGCAACGGCCAGCGGTGCCGGAGTGCCACCACCTCCTCCTGCATCCCTCTCCTTCCCAGCCCTGCTCTGCTGCATCTCCCGCTCCGGCCGCTCTCCTGCTGCAGAGCCCTCCGGCTGCTGGGCACTGCCGGGTGGGATGGCCGCGGGGGCTGGCGGTGCTCCCCGTGCCGGGCTCGCGGGCAAGGGACAAGAAGGGACACCCAGCAAGGCTGAGCCCGGCCAGCCTGGCGTTGGGGAGATTCCCGCTGTGGGCCTGGATGCTTGCCCCATACCCCAACTGGGCTGCATGACTCCAGCTCTGCCAGACCCCCTGGTGCCAGTGCCAGGCTGCTCTTGTGCAGTTTCCCCATGGGACCTGACTCTCCTGCCCGGCAGCAGGGCTGTGTGCGTGGCAGCTGGTGCCATGCTCCCGGCCTGGGGTGCACAAGCACCTCTGGCTGCAGCAGCGGGGCTGGGGGAGCAGTGCGTGGCATGGGGTGGGAGAGCATCGAGCAGGGACTGTCCCCGTGCCGCGGAATCCCCATGTCCCCCATCCCCTCCCTCTGCCGGTCCCACGCGTGCCTCTGGCGCTCCCCGCACTGCACAGCACCAGGAAGATTTGTAACTTAGCTCTGTTATCTGGATAATATCCTATTCATGTGGGGTTTAATAAATGAGATTTTAAAAATCCCTGCGTGAATTAACACGGGTTGCCATGGTGACGTGGGGCCCGATTTAGTGTGTGGAGTACGAGTTTGTGGGGCCTGGGCCGGCCGCAGCGCGCACCGCGCTCGCTTCCCGGGCATCCATAATTGATGAGGTTGTCTGAAAGTTACGCAAATCAGATGCAGGGATTTGGCAGCAAACTGTTTCCCTCCCTGTCCCCTCCTCCCTGGTGCTACCTCGAAGAATTGTAGTGACTTGGCGTTTTCCCCTCGGCTCCCCGGCTCCAGCGCTGTGGGATGGGACGGGGCCCTGGGGTGTCCCCAGCAGTGTCCACGCCTGCCACACCATCCCCATCCAGGCCACCTGGGGCTTCGGGCAGCGGGAGACGGGGCTGTGCTGTGCCACACAGGGGAACCGCGGTTCCTCAGCCGTGGTGTGTTGGAACGAGCAGGCTCCTTCCCTCTGAGGCCAGTGCTGCCGGCGGCTTGTCCGCTTTGGAAACGGCTTCCGCGTGGCACCCGCCAGTGCCACGGGAGGGACCTCGAGCTGAGGGCTGGGCCCTTCTGCCCCGGCTTCTCCTCCTGCTGGGCTGGGGGGCTTTGCAAAGCACGTCCACGCACAGCGGCTTCGTGCGGCAAAGGAGATGTTGTGGCATGTGGCCCCATGGTGCCGGGTGAGCACCCAGTGTGGCCGGGGCCAGCTGCAGCCCAGCTGTGCGGGTGGGAGCCGGGGCTGTGCCCCTTGGGGCTGCACTGCCCACCCCATACCTGGTCCCCCAGGCTGCTGTCGGGGCTCGCATCCTCGTGCGCCGCTGAAGCTCTGGATACCTCACTCCGGGATGCCTGGGGCTGGATGAGCCACACTGCCTGGCTGGGCTCAGGAGCTGGGCACGGGGCCCCGCACCCCCTGCACCCTGCTATGCCGGGGTAACCCAGCCCCTCCTGGCACCACTGCCCGGGGGTGTGGGTGCCCAGGTGTGGGCAGCTCTCGGCGTGCCCCTGTCCTGGGTGGGAGACCCCCACTCCCATGTTGCTGCCTGCACAGGGGTCTGTGTCCTGCCCTGCCTGTCGCTGGCAGCAGCCCTGGGGTCCTGCCCTGCCCAGGGAGCGACCCCAGCCCCATTGGCACCACTGGTGCTGCGCTGGCCCCATGGCTGCCTCCAGCATGCTGCTCCCAGCTCCCGGCCATGCGGGGCAGGCAGAGCCCGCTACGGGTGAAAAAACTGGGACAGGAGCCAGGCAGCTCCTTGGAGGGGCATGCATGGTGCAGGCAGCAGGGGAGGGACCCCAAAGCTCAGCGAGCACCTCCAGGCTTGTCACCCTCCGGGGTGCTGCCATTCCATGGGGACCCATCCCAGGATGCGAGTGAAGCTGCGGCAGCCAGGCAGGATTGCTGCTTTGCCGGTGCTCCGGGATGTGGGGGCAGCGGGAGGCAGGAGCCAGACCCCTGAGGACATGGGCTCCCCGGGCAGGGCCTTGCTGGCTGCCTCCTGCCCTCCAGCGCGTCCTCCTGTGCAGCGGCCAGTTAATTCTGTTTTCTTTTTCCTTGCATTTGATTGCATTAATAATCTCCTCTGATAACAGTATTTAATAAAACCAGGCTAATATGGCGCAGTTAGGAAATGTCTTTGACATTTTACAATTCAATTTCCATGCAGTAAAAGGCAGGGCAGCTGCAAATCCAATTGTGGTGCAGTGCCCAGGGTGCGTGTGGCCGGCAGCCGTTGGAGCTGCCTGGTTCCCCCTGGCCCTCCGGTAACGCAGGAAACTTCCCAGGGCAGCAGCGGTCCCTAATGGCTCCCGCTGCTGCTCCCGGGCCACAGGCGCTGGGGCAGCCCCCTCCTCACTGCGGGGGAAGCCTGGGCTGGGGGGAGCAGACGGTGCTTGCTGGGACGCCGGAGCCCCCCGGGTGCTACTGGCCTCTGGAGCCATTGGTACTGGGCAGGACATCTGGAGCAGGAGGAAGGGGTTGTGGGGCTGGATCCTGTGGCAGCTTGGCCAAGCTGGGGAGGCTGCAAAGGGGTGCTGGGGCCCCGTGCATCCCCCCTCCCATGGCTGGGTGCTGCTCCCACGGGCCCCCGATCCCCTCGGCATGGAATAAGGGGTAAAATGCCAAGGGGGTGGGCTGGGGCGCACAGGGCAATGCTGGCACGGGGTGATGTTGGTGCATCCCAGCCATGTTCCAGGCACAGGGCCTGAGGACTATCTGGGATGGTGGTTGGGGCTGAGCAGCTCCTGCCGCTGCCATGCTTAACGGTGTGTCAGCGGGTCCCTTATAAGCTGCTTCTTGGGGTTTCTAGCCTGTGTGTGAAACCTCACTCCCAGCAGGGCTTGGCAGGCGGGCACAGGCTGGCATGTGCCAAGTTTCCTTCCAGAGGGGGATTATTACTCAGCCCGGGGAGACATCTAGTTATTTTACATTTTCTTGCCTCTCTCTCTGGCTGGGCCGGAGTTGTGGGTATGCACCCTCCTCTGCCACCCTGCTACCCCAGCACAGCTCTCGCGCTGGGGCCAGCCACGGGGTCCCTGTCCGCTGCGGGATGCTGCAGAGGATCCGGGGCTGTTGGCCACCAACACCCCTGCCGGCCATGGGCTGGCAGCTCCACTCCCAGCTCGAGGCTCCCTCGCTGGCCTGGATTTTCTCACAACAGTCCCAAATTCACCTGGCTTGACATCAATTAGCCCTTTGCCAGTGGCAGGTGGCCCCTCGTGCCCAGGGCTCTCCTAGGGCTGCTGGCTCCAGCTGTTTCCCTCACAAGGACCTTGCTGCTGGGTGCTGTGGTGCTCGTCGCTGCCCATGCACTGTGGTGGGATGATGCTCCCAGGGAGCAGCCAGAGGACATGGCAGGGCCAGGCTGCACCCAAGGGTGATGGTGCTGCAGATGCTTGGGGTGCCAGTGGTGCAGCAGGGCTGGGTGCTGTGGGCACCCCAAGCCCTCCCTCTACAACCACCCCCTTGCCTGCCAGCCCAGCTCCATTTCCAGTAGCCAGGCTGGTGTCTGGCTACTCTCCCCTGCTCCGCTTCACTCCCTTTAATCCTTCCCTCCCCTTCCCAGCCGCAGCCCAACCACCGGCTAAGGCTGCGATCGTCTCCCTCCCTGGCTTGGCGTGCCTGGGTGCCCGCGGTCCCTTCCTGCTTCCCCTGTGCCCGCAGGGCCACACTGGCAGCTGCGTGGGCCGTGGCATGCTCAGCCCCGCAGTGGCAATGCCTGTGGATGGCGGCTGCACAACATTGTGCCAGGGCCCGGGCAGGTGCCGAAGCGGTGGTGGGTCCTTGGTGCATGTTGACCCCGGGCACATGGTGGGTGGGAGCTGCGGTGTTGCTGGTGGGGCGAGCGGTGGAGGGGACTGCCTGGCACTGGGGCGATGCTCAGGGCTGTGCTTGCACGTGTTTGCCACGGCACTCTCCTTCCTGGTGCTGATGCAGGAGTGGTGTGTGCCGCTGCACCAGGACTGGACATTGCTGGGGCTGGGCACTGCCGGCTGCCTTGAAGAGCTGGGGCTGGTGAGCCTCTGGCTGAATGCCGGCCATGAACTCGCTGCATGCTGCCCTCGCCAGCCAGCGCTAAAGGTGCCTTTCGCAAGTGTTCAGACACTGTCAGGAGAGCATTGGAGAACTAATTTGCTGGTATTTAATGGCTGATGCTGTTACTGCCGGGCCAGGCTCCCGTGGGTGAGGGAAAGGTGTTGGGAAGCAAAACCCGCTCAGGAGCACCCAGGCTTGTGCTGGCCTGCACAGATGCTCCTGCTCCATCAGCGCTTTGTCCCCAGCTGTGGCTGAGCGTGCCGTGAGCATGGGCTGTGCCGGCCTGGTTGCCGAGCCGGTGTGTAGCGCTGATGTCCACCTTTACCACATGTTTCTGTCCCGTTCTGCAGCTGGGGCACATGGGACTCACCCTCCCAGTCCCCTCTTCCCAGAGGGATGGGGGCCAATGCAGCCCGACCGGCGCAGGAGCGATCCCGCCGGTGGGATGGCTCTTCGTGCCAGGCTGAGCGGGATCTTTAAGCCGTAATGAAATGTTAATAGTATTTTCCAACTCAATACGGGAGTAGAAAATGAGGTGTTTAACACTGGGCTCCGCAGCGACAGGAGCAATCAGCCTGAGAAATGGGAAGTCAGGGACGCAGTGCCAGCCTCGGCATGGCCTGACAGCCCCGTGCTGCTGGGCCTGCTCCGGTGATGGATGGGTGCCGGTGCCTGGCACGAGCCATCCAGCCAGAGAAGCACGGTGCTGGGATGGTGTGGGAGAGTGGCTGGTGGGGTAATGCTGAATCTGCCTGGGTCTCCTTGGGTCTTGCCGGCAAGGTCACTGCTGGCCTCCTGGTGAGAGCCAAGCAGATTGAGGTGGTTGTGGGGCTGGGGTGCCCTGGGGTGCAGCAGGCCGATGGGACCCCGGCTCTGTGCCCCGCCATGGCCCGTATCAGCTGGAGATGGAGTAGGTTGGAGCTGCTGTCCAAGTAGCTGCCACAGGCACAGCCCGGGCACTGCTTTGCCGAGCACCATGCCTGCCGGTGGCTGGCTGCTCTGCACCAGCACTGCTCTGCCAGTGTGCATCATTGTGCACCTGTGTGCATCTGTGTGCACATGTGTGCCTGTGTGCATGCATGCATCTGTGTGCACGCATCTGCCCCTGTGCACCCACGTGCATGCGTGTGCCTGTATGCATCTGCCCCTGTGCATCTGTGTGCGTTATGTGCCCCTGTGCATCCATGTGCATGCACGTGCCCGTGTGCATCTGCCCTGTGCATCCGTGTGCCGGGGGCCCTCTCCACTGGCTGCTTCGGCAGTGCCTCCTCCCTGGCCTGGCGTGGGGCTCGGTGCTGGGGACGGCTCTCAGCAGCAGCGGTGGCAGCCGCCGGCTGATCCCTTCCAGATGTGGCTGCTGGGAGCCCAGCTCCGCACCGCCTCCTCGCCGAGGCCCCCGTAGGTTTTTGGTCCGTGGCTGCTGGAGCCGTTGGAGCAGACAAAGCAGCCGCCTGCCCGGCTCCTGCATTGCAGCTGGGCTGTTTACGGCGCGCTCCTCGCGGCTGTGCAGCTCCGCAGCAGCTATTCTCCAGGCTGTCTCCACTCTGGCGTGCGCGGATCCTAGGGCTGTCTCTGACTAAGCCCCGGCTCCCAGCAGGGATGGGGCAGGTGGTTCTGCACTGCCCCTGCCAGCCCCCACCCAGTGCCCACTGTGCTGGGGACACTGGGATGGGTCCTGTGAGCCCTGCCCTTCCCCTGCAGCGCTACCAGGCCCAGGGTGACACCTCCGGCCGAGCTCCTGGTGCTCAGGGCAGTTGCATGGCATCGCCTGGCTGCACATCCACATGCTGCCCATCTGCCCCGGCAGTGACTGCGGCATCACTGAGCTGCCAGCCCATGCGCCCACAGAGCTGCCCATCACCATGCCCATCCTGCCCACAGGCACCACCAGGAAAGTCCAGCACTGCAGCATTACTCATTGCCCTCTTATTTATCTGGGCTGCCCACATGTACACACATGCACACATGTGCACATGAGCACGCGCTCTGTGTACATCGGGGAGCTCCCCACCACTTCCCAGCAATGTCTGAGCTGTGGCTGGGTTCGTGGGAGTCCAGGTGATAGTGACTGTCTGTTAGTTAATGATGCTTTAAGATACACAAAGCTACTGGTCCCTCCCTGAAGGGCAGCGTGGCTGGGGTCAGTCCTCCCAGGGCTCCCTGGTCCCATGGAGGAGATGGGGAGGATGGAGACAGGGCCGGGTAGGATCGTCTCTGCCCCAGGGTGGAGGTGAGTGGTGCCAGCATCTGCCCCTCTCTGCTTGGGCACCGAGGATGCCCGGTGCTGGCCATGCTGGGATGCAGACGCATGGACCTATAGGCAGATGCAGGCTGGCAGTGGCCTGGAGCAGCCCTGTCCTGTCCCCCACCATGGCAGCCTCTCCGTGCTGGCGGTGACTCCTTCCAGCCAGGGTGATTACTGAAAATTACCTGTTTGTCACCACCCCGGTGCGGGGAGGACAGGCTGTCAATTAAGGCTCCATGGAAGCAGCACCAACACGTATTTCTGCAGAGACGAGGGTGGGCGTACGGCTGGCACTGGGCTGGCGGCAACGGGCACAACAGGGCTGCTGTGATGCTTGGTGCTGGTCCCATGGGGCCGAGCACGGCACCCTGTGTCCCACCTGCGGGGCCAGAGCCAATGCATCACTGCTGCCTGCACCCCTGCCCATCCCTGCTGCCGGCTTTCCTGCATCCCCAGTTGCACGGGGCCGAGTCACCGGCAGCCTCTGCATGGCACAGCGGTGCAGCCCTGTGTGTTATTCAGGGGTCAGTGGGTTTGCAGGCAGCCTGGAGTGGGCAGGAGGCTGCTGAGACTTCACAGGCAGCAACCCTGCACTGGGAGGGAGAGTCTGCAGAGCCGGGGGGGCTGCACGGCTGAGCCCTGAGCTGGGGGCTGCACGGCTGAGCCCCAAACCGGTGCTGGGGGCTGGGGCTGCCCCGGGGGAATCCGGCTGATGCAGCGCCAGTGGGGAACAGCTCGGCCAGGCTCCACGGCACCACACGGCAAAGGTCAGGTGAGGATACAGCTTGGCGATGCAGGGAGAGCGGGGATGCTCACGGTAGCTGCTGGTGAGCATGGCTGCCCTGGCACAGTGCTGGCAGGCACCGGCAGGTGCTGGGTCCCCTGGCCGGCTCCAGCTCCGTATTCTCAGTGGGTCGTCTCTACCGTGGGTACACCCGCATCCCCCATCCCCACCTGCCCTGGCAGCCTGCAGGGTCAGCCCCTCGTCCTCCCTTGGGATCGAAGTTTCCTTTTTTTTTAAAAAAAAAATCACAGAGGAGTCTCCACTGCCTCTTGAAAGCTGCATTTAAGTTGCTTCATCCTGGCCCCAGGGGACGGCCCTGCGCTGCTGCAGCACCGTGACTCAGGCTGCCACGGCCTATTGATTTTGAAGTGCAGATTTCTCCGCTCCCTGGGGAAGGCTCCATGCGAGGGCTGGCCGGCCGGAGCACCAGCAGGTGTGCTGGGCACAGGGCCAGCATCCCCCAAAAGTGTCTTGGGATTTGGGAATGGCTTGTGATGGGCACTGGGGCACCCAGCTGTGGGCATCCAGCTGTGATGGGGTGTCCAGCTGTGATGGGAATGGGTATGCAGCTGTGGCGGCAGTCGTTATCCAGCTGTGATGGGCACTGGGGTGTCCAGCTGTGATGGGCAGTGGCTATCCAGCTGTGACAGACACTTGGAGTATCCAGCTGTGGTGGGCAGCGGGTGTCCAGCTAGTGGGTGTCCAGCTGTGGTGGGCAGTGGATATCCAGCTGTGACGGACACTGGACTATCCAGCTGTCGTGGGCAGTGTGTGTCTAGCTGTGATGGGCAGTTGTTTTCCAGCCGTGATGGTCACTGGGTGTCCAGCTGGTGGGTGTCCAGCTGTGATGAGCACTGGGGTGTCCAGCTGTGGTGGGCAGTAGTTATCCAGTTGTGCTGGGCACTGGGCTGCAATGGGTCCATCCCATCCCTGCCACCTCTTTGCCCCAGGCAATCCCTTCCCATGCAGCCAGCAGGCCACAAGCTTCCCGGTGCATTATTTATGCAGTCAAAATCGATCAGAAGATGATAACGGCTTCATTAGCATCTGAACATCAAGTCGGCCTCGGTGCTTGACACGACCTTGGCTGCAGGAGCACAAGCCTTTCACTGTCTGACAGTGGCGAAGACTGGCTCCCCGGTGTCCCCATCGTCACCAGACCCAGCCGGGGCTGCTCTGGCCACCTCCATGGGGTCCCCATGGGGGCACGCTCTCTGCCCACACACATGCCCCTGTGGGGACCCCACAGCGTGGACCCCATCCCTGCTGCAAGGAATAAGACCACTCATGCCAGGGCTCCTCGTGCAGCGAGTGCTTGCAGCGCCCGTTGTTTGCGTGGCACTCGTCAGCAAGGATATAATTAAGAGCAGCTATTTTGGATGCTTCCTTTATCCGGCAGCTCATGGTGATGCCGCTGCAGGGTCCTCCCTTCCTCCTCCGAAATAGGCACTTGGCTTTACCACGAATGTCTTCCCCGTGGGTACTTGGTGTCATCCTGCTTGTGGGGTCCTGGGGATCCCTGTTGGGCAGGTTGAGGGGGGACATGCAGAGGTCCTGCTGCAGAGCGGGGTGAAGCGGCAGGGATGGTGGGACTGGAGGGGAGAGGGACCACTGCAGTGGGGTGATGGAAGGGATGGGGAGGAGAATTTGGGGGGTTGCCCCGGCTCATTCACTGCTGCCGCCAAGCTGGGGGGGAGCAGCAATGGCTTTCCCCTCATTAAGTAGATGTTGATTTAGCGGAGGCTAGAGCCATCTGCTTGGAGCAGCAGCCAGCTCCCTGCGAGCTGGCGCGGCGCTGCCAGGGGGAGCTGGGTGAGGATGTGCTTCGTCAGCGGGGGCTTGGCCAGGAGCCCCCACACCCCAGCCGGGCATTGATTGCTGCTGGCACTGCACTGGCTGCAGATGCAGGGGGCTGGCGCACGAGCACGCTAACAGGTGCTGCGTGGCCCCACTGCTGGGAAGGGAGGGGAGCCCCCGGCCAGGGGCCACGGAGCCACTGAGGAGTCCCACCACGTGGGGCTGTGGCCTCGGACATGGGCACAGGGGAAGGGCTGGAGCAGCCAGGCATGGGGGTCTCCTCATGGTGTGCACCAGGATGCCCGGAGCAGTGGTTGGACACAGGGGTCTCCCCACAGCGTGGGCTGGGGTGCCCAGAGCTGTGGCTGGGCATGGGAGTCTCCCCACGGTGTGCACCAGGATGCCCGGAGCAGTGGTTGGACACAGGGGTCTCCCCGCAGTGTGGGCTGGGGTGCCCAGAGCTGTGGTTGGGCATGGGGGTCCTGGGGATCCCACCCCATGGCGTGCACCAGGGTGCCTGGAGCAGCAGCCAGGCACGGTGCAGGGGGTCAGGGTGACACACAGCTGAACCCTGGGGACGGGCAGATCGGCTCCCCTGTGCACGCCTGGGCCTGCACATGCAGCTGGCTTGTGCATCGCCTGCCTTTGTGGTGCCCACCCGGGGCCATCACTGATGCGGGGTGGCCAGCACAGGCCAGCGCGCAGCAGGGGAGGACGGGGCCAGCGAGGAGCTCACCGCCCCCGCTGCACGCAGAGCGCTGGGCTGAATTCAAGCGTGCATTTAGCTACTGTGATCCTTGTGTTTAAGTAAAGGCATTTCTGGGAGTAGTGGTTGGACTGAGCTCCCTGCGGCGGTGTTTACTCGTGGCAGACGCTGTTTATAGTCGGTGTCTATGGCAGACGGCTGCGGCTCCTGGTGCGTGCAGGAGTTGCGGGCTGGAGCCGGACTCGGCGGTGCCAGGGCTCGCTGGATCCGGCAGGGCTGGCGATGTGGTCCTGCCTGACCCTGCTCAGTACCGTCAGGCCCCTCAGGATGCTTGCAGGGTGCAAGCTGCTCTGAGAGCCATGGGGGGGGCCGTGCCATGGGGCTGGGGTGCAAGGGGAGCCCTGTGCTCCCACATGGCATGACCATCACCTGAGCAGCCCATGGGGAGCAAAGAGGGGACTTTGGCTTTGGGGTGTCCCAAGGACAGTGGTGGGGCTCAGGCAGTCTGAGCAAGGGCCCCAGCGCTGGGGGTGCCACTGTCCCTCTGTGCTGCAACGTCTGCCCGATGGCCCCGGCATCTGCCTCTGTGTGGACAGGGCAGGATGGTGCTTGTGGGTGCTTGCAGGTGCTCGGTGCTGTCCATCACCCCCCCCGGTGATCCTGGGAGGGAGGACAGCCAGGGACACCCTTGGTGCCTGCTGACAGCGTGGCGGTGCAGGAGCCCTGCTCTTCTCCTCGCTGTGCCTTTCTCTTTTTGTGGCCGGTATTTTTAATTGGCAGCACTCTCAGCTCCCTTCCCTCTCCCTTGTTAGTGCAGGAGTTTTCCTTGTGTTTCCCAGCCATTAACGAGCTCTCCTGTGTCTCGCTGCCCCCAGACAGGCTGCAAATCCCACATGGCGGCAGTGGGGCTGAGCTGCGGATCTGGCGACGCGTTGGGGCGCCTGTCCTGCTCCCCCTGCCCCAGGAACCGCGAGCACCCAGCAGCAGTGGGGCTGCGCCGAGGGCCTAGTTGGGCTCCAGGCTCTGGCTGCGATGCTGCGCTCTCGGCATGGCTTCATCATGCCCCATGCTAGGCTGCCAATGCTGTGCCAGGCAAGCATGCCGCTTCGTTACAGGAGGGGCTCAATTGCTGGGCTGTGGGACCACAGCATGAAGGTTTTGCTCACAGCCCCTCAGGAGATTTGGTGGTGCCGGCTGGCATGGCGGCCGCTGCCTTCCCTGCCCTGCCCGCTGCCGGTGCAAAGCCGCTGTCCCTCAAGGGCCCCGGTGCTGGTGCAGACATGGGGTTGATTCTCTGCCAGTACCATGCTGGCTCCCACCATCTGGGGCCTTGGCCTGGCCCCGTGGGGCTACCAGCCACCACGCCGCCATCCATGCTACCATCCACACCTTGCCACGCTGCTGGGCAGCCAGCGGCACCCTGAGGTTCTGCACCCCAGGAGGACGTGGGACCACCCAGCTACTCCCCAGTGCACCTCATCAGCCTGATGCCGCACCTAAAGACCTTTTCCCGGTAGCACTTGAAGCCATGCTGGGGCCTGAGCTCGCCGCAGCCCGGCACGGGCACCGGCAGGCTCGCGGCTGCTGCCAGAGCTTTAACGAAAGTCAAACCGCTGCGCGGCTGGAAGTCACTGACTAAGCACTTGGCACAGGCGTTGATGGAAGTGCTAAACAGATTTTGGCAGCCGCAGCCTCTCCTGCAGGTGCAGGGAGGAAAGATTTGCCGCTACGGTGTGTTCGGCTGATGCTAGTTTGGCCAGTGTTGGGGGCTGCCGGCATGCACCTGGGGATTTGCGTCGTGGGGTGCAGCGGTGACACTGTTGGCGTCACTGCTGCACCCCGCGACGCCAATCCCTGGGCATTGCCCCATCCCAGCCCCTCACTGGGAGCAACCCGTGGGAAAGGCCAGGCACCGCAGACCTGCTGACATCCATCCGTCCGTCTGCGAGGACTGGTTAGCCGGAGCGGGGCCCGTCTCGGGGCCGGAGATCGGAGCCAGTGCTGCTGGGCATGGTGCCGCTCCTGCGCCCGCCGGCTCCTTTTGTCCACCGGCCATTTGCATCCCTGGGGGGCAGCTTGGCCCCCTTCTCCTGGGAGCTGCTTCTTGGCGCGGGGCAGCAGCGGAAGCGGCCCTGGGCTCCTCTCCACCGGCACTGAATGGCACCTTTGTTGGGGAGCCTGGCGGCAGCTCGGGGCTGGCGAGGACCCGCTCGGCCCCGTCCACTGTGGTCGGTCCCAGTGCTGGGGGGCTCTGCCCGCCAGCAATGTCCAGTCCTTCCCAGGGGAGCATGGGGATGCTGCAGCGGGGATGGGATGTGGGGGCTGTTCCCCAGGTCTGGCCACCCCAATGGGGATTTGTTGCTGGGGTGGTTTGTTAATGTGTTAAATGAACAGCACAGGCTGCCAGGGCAAGGGAGCTCGGGCTGGTGGCGTTTTGTTTGCTGGAAGGAGGGCAAGTGGGGCTGGTTGCGGGGACCCTGCGGTGCCCCATCCCTCCACGTGCCCTGGGGACCCCGCAGTGCCCCTTCTCATGCCACTGCTGTTCAGAAGCCATCCTCCACAGCTCTCGCCCATCAGCACTGGGCTGTGTCATTGTTAGCAAATGTCCTGCAGCTTGGACTGTCAGGTGGCCAACAGAGCGCGGAAGGGAGCCAGCACTGGGTGCCAGAGCCCGGGAGCCTCCACGTGGGCAGGGAGAAACCTCTGTCACTGCCCTGGCTGCTCCTGGGACCGTCCACTATGCATGGCCCAGGCAGGAGTGGCTCAGCCTGGCACTGCTCACCAGGCTTGTGGGTCAGGGCCGGGCACAGCCGCCCTTCCCGCCACTGGTGCCCCTGCGCCCCATTTGCTGACACAGCTCTTTGTGCCGAATAATTGAATATCGCACTGGGATGCTGACAAGGAGACGCAGTACAGGGGGAGTGAGCAAGGCCATGGCTGTGGTGTGCGGGGAGCATCCCTCTGGCCCTGCATCTCTCTTCCCTGCCTGATAGTTGCCCCTTCCAGCCGGCTTCTCCCAGTGAGCACTTATCCCTGGTATGCTTGTCCCCAGCATGCTTCCTGCCAAGCTGCCTGGGTGAGGATGGCTGCCCCTTCTCCCTGCCGGGCCGTGCAGCCTTTGAGTTATTGCCCATAGGCTCGGGGCTGTGCCGGTGCTGGTTTGCTGTGGTGGGCACAGGGGCTGCTGCATGGGTCCCCAGCCTGGGGCTCTGCCATGCTGCAGCCACCCTCCTCTTCCTCCTGCTCCAGCTCCCACTGGGTGCTGTGAGGAAGAGCAGGCTCACTGGAAAGCCTGAGTGGCATTTTTCTGTTAAATCTTATGTAAATCTGGCTACATCCTTCCTCGTGGTGCTAATTGGATTGCCCCAAGGTGGTTTATTTTCCCACACCGGCAGGCATGGAGTGCGAGTGGGGCAGTGCCAGGTGGGGGGGGCTGCAGGGGCAGGGGACATGCTGGGGCATGGGGCAGCGTGCCGAGCTCCCTGCTCTGCCAAAGCAGCCTGGCCCGGCAGCTCGGTGCAGCACTGGGCTCCACGGGGCCATGCTGGAGCCCCAGCAAGGTAAGGGAGCTGGGGAGGGAACGCCTGGCAAACCCACAGCAGCATGGGTGGACAGACACCCTGGTGCCAGGAGGGGTCCTCGGGCTCTGCCGCCATCAGCGGGGACCCCTCCACCCTGAGCCCTCTTGCCTGCAGGCTCGGGCAGCCCTGCACAGCACCATGCTGCATCCCGGCCAGGGCTGCAGAGCTAAAGGGAGCTGAAACCTTGGTGGGGAGGGAAACCTGGAGCTGCAGCCGCATCACCTCCCTGGTGTGCCCCAGGTCCCTGCCTCGGCCGCCTCCCGTGCCACTCTAACGTGCTGTCCCCTTCCCTCCCTCCCAGAGCTCCTTGGATCAGCAAAGAAAGTCAACGTCAACTTCCAAGACACCGACGGGTGAGTGGGAGCCCCACGCCTGGGCACACATGCACTGGGGTGCATGGGCAAGGGTGTGCATGCCATGGGGTGCACAAAAAAGGGTGCGTGTGCCATGGGGTGCTGTGAGCAGGGCATGGGTGCCCGGCGATGTGTGCAGCACAGGGTGCAGTGAGCAGGAGTCTTCTGTGTGTGGGGGGGGCACGCCGGGCTCTCTGGAGCAATGCAGTTGAGCTGCTGGGGTCCAGACGGGCAAGGGCTCTTGCCTCTGTTAGCCAGTGCGGCTGAGCCCTGCTTGCACCCCTGAGCTGGTCGGCTTGCACGTAGCAGCCGCGGGCATCAGAGGAGGCAGGAGATGAGGGCTGAAAGGCAGAGGAAGAGCTGTGCCCTGCATCTCTCTGGCCTTTTCCCAGCTCTCGTTGCAGGCTCAGGGCTCTGGGGGGTGCTGTGCAGGGAGCAGCCCCGTGGGGTGCTGGGTGGGCAAGCCGTGACCCCGCCGGGCTGTGCTGCTGGTGCGCCGCTTTGCAGCCGGCATCCAACAGGCAGGGAGGAGCAGGGAAGGGGGCCGCAGGCTCACCCCCTGCTAATCACACTAATGAGGCCGCCGGCTTGGGAAGGCAGCCGGAGCGCCGCGGAGGAGGGGGGCTGCGGTGGGAGCAGGGAATGATGCTTGCAGGGCTCTGCAGCAGCTGCCCCCTGTGCCCCCTGGCTCCCCCTGTCCTGTGCCCCCCACACTGAGGGGGGCAGCAGGACACAGGGCTGGGCAATGCCACCTGGTCCCTGGGGACGGCTCTGCTGTGGCCATGGAAATGGCGCGGGAGCGCAGGGGCCGGATGGGGTCAGGAACGGGAGGGCATGCCCTGGGGATGCACAGTCGCAGCAGCCTGGGTCCCTCCTCATCCTCGCCCCCCGAGCAGGGCCCTGGCACCGGGGCGGTGGCAGCGGGCATCCCCTGGTACCTGCCAGTGCATCGGCTCTGCCAGCCCATGCGTGTGCACGTGTGTGCGTGCACGGGAGCGTGCAAGCGTGCTGATGTGCAGCTGAGCGAGCATGTGCATGCAAGTATGTCTGTGAGCACAAGCGTGCGTGCACAGCAGCGGGAGCGTGTGGGCACGCTGGCCAGCGGTGGGGTGGGTGCGTGGTGCTGCCTGCACGGGGCAGGGGCTGGAGGGCGCGATGTGGGTAGGGTGAGGGGATGCGTTGCCCCACGGACCACCTCGTGCAGCAGCTGCTGGAGCCGGGAGGTCGCTGGAGGGCTGTGCAGGGAGCTGGGGCTGGGTCAGCAGTTGAGAACTGCAGTCAAGTTCTCTGCTCATGCCCTGCCTGCAACTGCCTGCGGCTACTGGCTGGCTTGGTGGGTGCAGGAGCAGCCCTGCAGCAGGGGAGCAACCTCCAGCCTCCAGTCCTGCTCCTGGAAAGGATCATCCCCCTGGCAATGCGCAGGAGAGACCCAGGCTGCAGCCCATGTGTGCTCTGCGCTGCCACTGGCATGCTGTGCCAGCTCAGCCAGCTTTGGTGCCGTGCCTCAGTTTCCCCATCTCTGCTGTACTTGCTGATTCCCAGGCTGGTGGGCACCGTGGGTGAGCACCGTGCTGGTGTCCCAGTGCTTGCCCAGGGGATGGTGCCATGCACAGCGTGCGGCCTTTGTGGCCGGTTGGGCCGTGCTGGCAGAAGTCTCCAAGGCAGCCTGGGGAAGGGCTGCGATTTGCACCATCTTGAGTGGATTTGAGCAGGGCACTGGAGCGGAAAATGTTGACATTTCCCAGGCAGACGTTGGGGATCGACCTCCTGTGCAAGCTGTCTGCTCGCATCGCTGCTCCCTGCCGGGGGATCGCAGGCAGCAGCTCCATGGGGAAGGTGGTGGCCGAAGTGTGCTCCCCAGTGGGGATGTGTCCCCCCCTCAGCTGGGGTTCCCGGTGATGGGGGACAGATGGGATCGCTGCCCCACTGCCTGCCTCTCGGGCACCAGGCAGCTGTGGGGGCTGGCAAGTCTCGCTGGTGTCCACAGTCCGTTCCCATGCTCCGGTGACACTGGGGTGGCCCCAGGGATGGGACAGGGATGCCGTTTGTGACCGGGGCCTGGAGCAGTGGGGTAGCGGGCGCAAGCACAGCCACGCAGAGGATGCCGCTGCCAGGAGCAGCAAGTAGGTCAGCTCCTGGCCTGCTTCCCAGCAATGAGCTTCCTGGTTTGGCCAGTCCCAGGGAAAGCAGAGCAAGGTGTGGCATGGCAGGGCCAGGGGCTTTCCTGGGCTCACCTTGCTCCCTGGCACCCCCCCACCCTCAGTGGGACCCCCCCTGTGCCTGCCCTGCCCGTTGCCTCCAGCCCCATGGGGTCTGAACATCCCCAGGGAGCATTTCATCTGCATGTATGTTGCTGCAGCATCCCCAGATCAGACCTGCCAGCCCGTCCTCCCAGCTCGGTGGCATCCCCAGCCCTGCATCTCACCGTGCGGGTTGGGGGGCGTCTGTCCTGTGGCTGCAGCACCCCAGAGGAAGCTAAATAAAGTGATGGGCTGGAGAGCAAACCCATATCTGCCCTGGCACATCCAACCTTCTGACCCTTGTTGCACACTGGGACGTGGCCAGTTCCTGGCTCAGCTTGTGGCACGGCCATGGCTGGTCCCTGCAGCAGGTCTTTCTCCAGGTGCCCACAGAGGGATGTAGAGGTGGGGTTGCTGGGGAGCACGGGACCACATGCATGTGGGGGGCTGCGGGAGGCAGAGTGGGTACCCTGGAGTGCTGTGGTGGGTGCAGGCTCGAGGCCATGCTGCCAGGCAGGGGCTGGCGGGGCTGCGGAGGGGACAGGGTCGTGGGACCCCTGACACCACAGCCGGTCCCCAGGTTCTCAGCTCTGCACCATGCGGCGCTCAACGGCAACACGGAGCTCATCTCGCTGCTGCTGGAGGCGCAGGCTGCGGTGGACATCAAGGACAACAAAGGCGAGTCCCTGGGTCCTGGCTGTGGCCCCCTGCCCCATGCCCCTCTGCAGGCTCTGAGGGGCTCACGGCGTGCCTGTCCTGCCTGCCTGCAGGCATGCGGCCCCTGCACTACGCAGCTTGGCAAGGCAAGAAGGAGCCCATGAAAATGGTGCTGAAAGCAGGTTCCTCTGTCAACATCCCATCAGATGAGGGCCAAATCCCCCTGCACCTGGCAGCACAGCACGGGCACTACGATGTGGTACGGTGGGGCCAGCGGCGGGGGGCGGCAGTGGCAGGGGGGGCTGTGCCGCCCTCCCTGCCCCTGCCCTTGCCAAGCTGGGGTCTCACTCGTCTGCAGTCAGAGATGCTCCTGCAGCACCAGTCCAACCCTTGCATCATGGACAATTCGGGGAAGACGCCCCTGGACCTGGCGTGCGAGTTTGGACGGGTCGGGGTAAGTAATTGCAGGGCCAGGACCCCTGAGAGGAAGATTGGGAGGGGACGGGGGCACGGCCAGGTCCCTGGGGGTGCTGGAGCAGCCCAGGGGGCATGGGGCAGCCCCCCCGGAGGGATGGCAGTGGGGGCCCGTGGTGTCACCACTGTGGGGGATCTCTGGCTGCTGGAGGAGGGGCAGAGCAGGGAGGGGAGGCAGGGGCTGGGGGGGCCACAGCCCCAGCCGGCGGCTGAGCCGCCCTTGCAGCCCTGCTCCATCTGTGTTTGCTGAGCCAGGTGGTCCAACTGCTCCTGAACAGCAACATGTGTGCGGCACTGCTGGAGCCCAAGCCGGGGGACACCACTGACCCCAACGGCACCAGCCCCCTGCACCTCGCCGCCAAGAACGGCCACATCGACATCATCCGGTGGGTGCCGTGGGCAGGGAGGGCAGCGCCGGTCCCCGCCCCGTCCTCACTGACCCCACTGTCTGCCCGCAGACTCCTGCTGCAGGCTGGCATCGACATCAACCGGCAAACCAAGGCGGGCACGGCGCTGCACGAGGCGGCCCTGTGCGGCAAGACAGACGTGGTGCGGCTGCTGCTGGATGTAAGGCCCCCCCATGACACCCTCAGACAACTCCAGCCCAGGGAGGGGCTGTGGGAAGGGAGCAACCCTGCAGCCAGGGGCTGTGGAGCTGCATGTGCACCTCTCCCGTGGGATGAGGGTGAAGGTCCTGGGGGGGACACACCAAGGCAGTGAGCTGTGCCCTCCGGCTGCTGTTTTCAGGGTGGCCCAGGGGGTCCCAGAGGGTGGCGGGAAGGGGGGGCAGCCTCCTCCCAATCCCTTTCCATGTCGTTGCAGAGTGGGATCAACGCCCATGTCAGGAACACCTACAACCAGACAGCTCTGGACATCGTCAACCAGTTCACCACCAGCCAGGCCAGCAAGGAGATCAAGCAGATGCTGCGGGGTAGGGGGACCGGGGGGGCACGGGGCAGCTGCACCGGTGCTGGGGGGATGCCGGGCTGCGGGTGACAGCCCCCACAGTGGGGCTGGGTGGCCAGCGACCCTCCTGCTCTGTCCCCACAGATGCCTCCGCCGCTCTGCAGGTCCGGGCCGTCAAGGACTATTGCAACAACTACGACCTCACCAGCCTCAACGTGAAAGCTGGGGATGTCATCACCGTGAGTGTGGCCAGAGGGGGCCGGGGGGACCCCGCTGGCAGTGCCAGCCCCTGACCTGGCCCCTGCCCGCAGGTGCTGGAGCAGCATGCGGATGGGCGCTGGAAGGGCTGCATTCACGACAACCGGACCGGCAACGACCGTGTGGGCTACTTCCCCTCCAGCCTCGTCGAGGCCATAAGCAAACGAACAGGCAAATAATACCCCCCCGCTTCCCCCTGCAGAGCTGCTCCCCAACCTGCAGCTCCAGGGAGCCCTGTTTTGGTCAGGTGGTGCCTGGGGTGTCGAGGGGTGCAGCCGGTGAAGCCAAGCCGGGGCGATGCCCCCGTCATGCATGTGGGGGTCGGTGTCCCTGCTGTATGCATGAGGACGGTGCCTTTGAGTGTGTGGGGTTGGTGTCCCCGTTGTGCATGTAAGATCGGTGTCCTCGTCGTGCATGTGGGGTCAGTGCGCCCACTGAGTGTGCGGGGTCGGCTCCCCTCTTATACCTCTGGGGTCAGTGCTCACCTGGTGCACATGGGGGCCGGTGCCGGCAGCCCCGGAGTGCTCACGGGACAGCCCCGGAGCCAGGCTGGTGTTGGGCTGGGGGAGGTGTCTGTGGTGCCAGGAGGTCAGTGCATGGGGAGAGCTGTGGGTGTCACTGGGGTTTTGAGGGGGATGGCACAGCAGCGCGATCGGGGGACCCAGTGCTCAGGGTCTGAGCAGGTATTGCTGCAGCAGCCTCACGCAGAGCTGAGTACTGGTGCCACGGACCTGGCGCTACCCCATGGGGACCCTCTCCCTGGCCAGGGGCTGTCTCGGGGATCAGACCCTGCTCCCCTGCCCTGCGGCTGCTCATCCCTGTCCCTGTCCCTGTTCCCGTTCCCGCAGGCTCCCAATGGGGTGCGTGGTCCCCTGGGATGGCCTGTAACCATGCTTGCTGCCAGGAGCACTGTGATGGGGCTGGTGCCTCTGCGGGCAGCGTTGAAAGGCCCCCCCCATTGACTGGCTCGCTCCCCCCACCGGCAGCCGCGTGCTGCCCGGCTCCATGCGATCTCAGGGGCGGCCCCATCTCTGGGGCGCAGGCAGGGAATGGCAGCGCTTGAACAAGATCCCAAGGGAGCAGTGGCATGAGTGCCTACCAGCTGCCAGGCACTGCCACACCGGCTGTGGAGGCTGCAGAGGTGCCACATAGCACAGGCAGGGGCAGAGCTGCTCTCTGGGTGTGGGCTGTGTGCCGCTATGATGGGGATGAGGTCCATGGCTCCTGGGATGTGGCCAGCTCTGTGGTGGTGTTTGCCAGGGTGGGGGGTTTCATAGCCATCCCATCGGCTGCAGCTCTGGCTCCCGTGCAGCAGGGTGGCAGCATGGGGTGCAGGCGGTGGCTGCACCAGGGCTTGGCCAGCTGGGCACGGGGGTGCTGGCACTGCAGCCCCCAGCCCAGCCGTGCCTACAGCCTGCTTCCTCCTGGGATGCCTTCGCGGGGAGCAGGACCCCTGGCAGCCCGGCTGTGGAGAGGCTCGCAGCGCCGGGAGCCCCACGATGATGTTGCTGCCTCAAGCACAGGGCTGCCCCGGCATCCGTGCTCTGCCGGGGAGCTGTGGCGGGTCTGCAGGATGTGCCTGCAGGATGTGCCCACAGGCTGTACCCTGCCGCCGGGCCAGGCCATGCGCTGAGCTCCCGCTGCTGCTCCTTGGCTCAGCTCCACATTGGTTGGGTCTCAGTTCTGGCTTCTCCACGTTCCTTTGGTTGCTTTTTTTGTTTGCTGCTTTTTGTTCCTTTCTTTTTTTTTCTTTTCTTTTTTTTTTTTGGTGGTGCCGAGCGTATCTCTATTATTTTGATTCTTTTCATTTTGTCTCTTGTTATGTTTTATTATCAGGTTCATGGGAGACTGTAACAATCCCCCAACAGTACCAAAAGATCCCGCTCCCGGCTTACGGGGCTGCTGTGCTAAACGGTGACGCCTCGTCCCATCCGTTCCATTCCCTGCCTCCACCTCCACCTCCACCACCACATTCCCATCAGACTCTTTTCAGTTCCTTTGGCTATCACAGGCTCTCCCCTAGCAGTGCCGACGAGCCGCGTTACAGACAAGGTAGTTCACCGCTCGCTTCGTGCTCTCGATGGATTTCTTTCTTTTCCTTTAAAGTGTGTATCGAGTCTTTTCTTTCTGCTCGGCCTCTGTCCCCCTTGCCGTGGTGTGTTTGCACGCAGGTGCGTGCAGGCGCGTGCAAGTGCGTGTATGTGGGTGCGTGTGTGTGCGTGCAGACGTGTGCATGTGCGTGTGTGTGCATGCAGGTGTGTGCATGTGTGTGCATGCAGGCAGGCGTGTGCGTGCGTGTGTGTGCACACATGCATGCCATCGGCCCTCTCCCCTGCACGCCCTCTCCAGCGCTGCTGTAGCACTGTGTGGCCCATGGCTCCGCTGCCGGCACATCCCACCCTCACCACCCCGGTGTCTCCGGCTGTGGGGCAGGGCTGGAGGCAGAGCCATGCTACTGGCTGCCTGCACTCTGCCCACGGCCCTTGCTCTCCTGCCCTTCCTGTCCGGGTGCGTGGGGACCCCAAAAAACACTCTCCAGGCTCTGTGCTGGGGGCAGGGCTGGGCAGCGCAGTGCCTGGCTGGGAGCCATGGGCGCAGGGACCCTCTGCCCACTGCAGCCTCCCCCGCAGGGTGCTCGACACCCAGCAAGCCGCTCTAACTGGGTTGGGGCTGCGCGCTCAGAGCGGGAAGGGGCTGCAACACCGGGTGTGCTTTCCTGGGGGATGCTCTTGGGGCTGGCTCAGCGCAGGCAGTGCCCAGCTAAACCCTGGGGTCTGTCCCTGTGGCACGGGCAGGTCACAGATGCTGCAGGTCTATGTGTCGGGAGTGCCTGGAGAGCAAATATTTGGCAGGGGGTTTGCAGGGGTGCCGCACGTGCCATGCCCACGGGGGCTGCCACCGGCTGTCTGGAGCCTGGGGGTCTTTGCATGTGCCCTGGTGGTGGCAGCACAGCAGGTTGTGTTGGGAGAGCACCAGGCTGGCCATGCTGGTGATGGGGACAAGGGAGCAAAGCTTTTCCCTGGGTCTTTCTCTCCCCGCTGGGTTGCACCGGGCCTTAGACCTGCCAGGCAGCGCGGGCTCCTCTCGGTGTCACTGCGGCATGTGCAGCTCAGGGATGTCCCAGCCCAATTGCGACGTGGCCATTTGTTCCCCCTCGCGCTCCTTTGGTGGCTTTATCACCTTGTACCGTCCGCCCCCTGCTACGGCCTGGCCACTAATGGGGCGAGTGGCTTAATGAATGAAAATGGCCTGGGCAGTGGCGGGGTGGCAATGCCCCGTACCTGGTGGCTGGAGGCAGGGCCAGGCTGAGCCGGGCTCCTCGGTGGCTGGCGGTGGGGCTGTGGCTGCACCGGGCCTCACGGGGCTGTTGTCCATCTCATCTGATGCTGTTTTAAACCCTGGGCTCAGCGCTGGGCGTCCCCAGCCGGCCCTGGTGTGAGCAGGACCTGGCAGAGGCGGGCAGGCGGTGAAGGAGCGATGCTTTGAGGGTGACCCTCGAGCTGTGCCCCACCAGGAGGGCTGGGTCCTCTCACCCACTGCTGTGTCACCCATGTGTCGCCGGCTGCCATGGGGCACCCTGGGGAGCACGGGGGGTTTAGCACCCGGTGCCTGGCCCCACATGGTCCCTGCGTCCTCCCTCAGACAGGTGCAGGCAGCCATGGGGGCATGGCCAGCACTGTCTTGGCTTGGGGACAGTGGGGTGGGGACCCTGGTCCCCACTGCTCAAGTTTGCCCAGCTCCCTTTGCTCTCCTGCACCAGGTCATGTCCCCATCCTGCTCTGCACAGGGATGACACAGTCCCCATCCCCTGCCCGGGCTGAGCTGGGGCACTGGGGCATCCCGCCACAGGTCTGTCCCTGGCTGGCGGCAGGGAGGGGATGCCCTGCAGGAGGGGGTCCCAGGGCTGGTCACTGTCACCCTGTGCCAGCTGGTTGCTGGGGGGGGACAGGCCCCTGGGACAGCGCTGGCATCCCTGGGCACGGCCGCGGCTGGGGACCCCACACCTTTGCTGCAGGGTTTTCCCTGCATGCGGCAGCAACGGGCCCCGGGGCCACGGGTCACCTCACCCCGTGCCACACCGATGTGAGCCCGGGTGCACAGAGCCACGGATGCCTGATGGCTGCTCTCTCTGCTCTGCCACCAAGGGTCCCGCGGGGCCGACATGAGCCCATCCCACCTTTCGCCGTCGCAGGGCGGATCGACCACGCCGGCTCCCGCAGAGGAGATCTGGGTGCTGCGGAAACCCTTCACAGGTATGGCAGCCGTGTGCTGCTGAGACCCTCCCTGTCCCGGGGGGGGCACATACCAGGATGTGGCGGTGGCTCCGGTGGGCATGGATGCACTGCGGCATCCCCCCCATCCCGGCCATGGGGCTCGGTGCCCTGACGGCATCTCCTCTCTCTGTGCAGGTGGTGACCGCAGCAGCCTGGGCAGCACAGGCAGCGTGGCCTCTGCCCGCAGCTCGGGGAGCGGGCAGAGCACGGGCAGCGGGGCACACGCCCTGCACGCTGGCTCTGAAGGCGTCAAGGTAAGGCGAGCCCCAGGGCGGCCGTGCCAGTCTGCGGTGGCACTCAGCTCCGGTCCCAGCACTGGCGCTTGCCCTGGGGCAGGCGTTTGCTGCCTTGGCAGCTGCCCCTGATCCCTGCTGGGATTGATGCTCGGCCAGGTGCTGTGAGCACCCAGCGTGCCGCCAGCTGCGGCTGTCACCGATGGTGGCCACCAACCTGTCCCCTCCCGATTGGCCCCCAGCTGCTGCCTGGGCCCGGGCTCAGCCCCCCCGGCACAACATCCCGCCGGGCTGCAGGGGCTGCCCACGTGTGCAGGGTCCAGCGAGGCCGCGTGCTGTGCCTCTGCTGCCGCTCGCAGGGTGCCTCCGCACCGCATACTGCACACTGCGCTGCACACTGCGTGCTGCCACCAGCATGCTGCCCGCTGCAGCTCTGCACTGCACAGAGCCATCTGCCTGCTGCTGCCAGCACACAGCCCACTGCACACTGCTGCCAGCACATTGCCCACTGCACATTGCACACTACACACTGCTGCCTGCACGTTATACACTGCACATTGCCCACTGCACCCTGCACACTGCTGCCTGCACATTGTCCACTGCACTTTGTGCCCTGCCCACGGCAGCCTGGGGTGTCCCGTCCCCGGGCTGAGGCACCCGCGAGCCCACCTCCCCTGGCAACCTGCCCATGTTATGCCAGAGCAGGCTGGGCACTGGGGTCCGCGTGCCCCTGAGCTGAGCACCATGCTGAGAGCCATGGGGGCTCCGCTTTTCGGGCAAGGGGGCCCTGCAGCCCACGCTGGCAGCCTGAGCTGGGCATGCGTCAGGCTGGATTCGGGGTGCCGCGGTGCTGCGGGCTCCTGACGCCTGCGAAGCACCATCTGTGCTGCTCCCGCTCTCCCCTCTGCAGCCCGAATCTGCTGCACCCCTCCCTGCCCACCCTCGCCCAGGCTGGTAGCGGGGCGGCCGCTGCAGCACCCGCAGCACCCACAGCACCCGCGGCATGCACCCCCCCGCGTCCACCGGCCCACGCCGCCTGCCCGCCTCACTCCTGCCTGCTCTCCCCCCTTCCCGGGGTGTTTTTCAGCTGCTGGCAACGGTCCTTTCCCAGAAGGCTTCTGCGCAAGAGACTGCCGTGGGCGATGGGCCGGCCAAGGCGCAGGACATCCCCGCAGGTGCGTGCCGCCGGCCGCCCGGCTGCCGGGAGCAGGAGGAGCCCTGGCCCTGCCGCGGGCGTGCCGTGGATCCAGGGATTTGTCTTTTTTTTTATTGCCACGGCACCCATCGCCAGAAGAAAAACGTGTGGGTAAAAAATGACTCTCTCGCCTTTCGGCTGCTGCCAGGCCTTCTCCTGCCTCGGTTAGTGGGGGCCCCGTGGGGGACGGGGGGGCGGCGTGGGCGGGAGGGGGGGCGGCAGCGCTCCTCCCCAGCCCCTTCCCTTCCCTGGCCCCCCGCCAGCCCCACCGGAGCCTGAGCCGGGGTCCCCCCATCACTGCCAGCGTCGTCCGGGGGGCTGCGGGGGGGGGGCTGCCCTGGCAGCGGGGGGCACGGCCATGCCGCGGGGGAGGCACATGCTGGGGGGGGCGCAGGCGGGAGATGCGCACGCGGGGAGGATGCACACGTGGGGGATGAACGTGCCGGGGGATGCCCGGGCTGCGGAGATGCACATGCAGGGGGGATGGAAAGCTGGGGAGGGGGGGATGTGCACACGAAGGGGGGGATGCACGCGTTGCTTGGGGGGGGGGAAGCACATGCTGGAGAGACGTACATGCAAGTGGGATGCAGACGTGAGGGAGGTGCACGTGGCAGAGGGATGCACATGTGAGGAGAATGCCCACGCAAGTGGGATGCAGATGCCAGAAGGATGCACACGCAAGGAGGATGTACACACACACAGTGGGGGGGATGCACACACACGCAGAGAAGGGGGGGAAATGTGTATGCATGGAGGATGCAGTTGCCAGTGGGGGGAAGGGGCTGCTCTTGCTGGTCCTGATCAGAAATTTCTGGGCAGCTCTCATCACCCGCAGGGCTGGCGAAGGCACCACCTGGAGGGTGGGTGCCGCAAGCCTGCCTGGGTGCCTGTGCAGGGGTCCCGGGGAATGACACAGCTCGTGCCAGCCTGCCCTCCCCAGCCAGGCCCCTCGCTGTGGGGCATAGTGGGTGGATGAGCCCCATCCCGGGTTGGTGGCATGGCTGGAGGAGTGGGGACAGAGGGCTTGAGCAGCAGGACCCCTCTGGCTGCTGCCTGGGGAAGGTGGGCAGCCAGGGAAACCCACTGTGGAGGAGGGGTCCAGCTGGGTCCCTCCGCTCAGGACCGCACTGGGTGGAGGGCATTGCGGCACCCCAGCCCCCACTGGGCTGGGGGCTCGCCTGGCTCTGGGTGGGTGGGCAAGGGCAACAGCATGGGCAGCCCAGGCAAGCCAGCGTGGCACCCAGGAGCCCTGTGTGCCATGGCGTAGGGGACTGGGTGCCCTGCAGAGCCCCATGCTGATGCAACCCTTGCTGTGAGCCCTGTGCCAGCGTGGCCAGCCTCACCAGGATTCAGCAATAGGAGCTGTGACCCATCCAGCAGTGCCTGGGCACAGTGCCCTGCACCACCCCTGCCCATCCCGGGGGAGCAGACCCCGTGTTCAGGGCACCCCAGGGTGCTCCAGCCTGCTGTGCTGGGGCAGGTGTTGTTCTCCCTGCTGTGCCATCCCACCTGGGGCAGGGGCTTGGATCCCCTCCTTGCTCGGCTGGAGCCCAGGGGGCGTGTGGCCCCGGACCCGCTGACCGCTGCCTCTCCGGCAGGTTCATCGCGGTCGCAGAGCGTGGCCAGCTCCCCGTATGCCCCCCAGCCCCCTGCTGAGCCCCAGCTGAAGAAGATGGAGCCGCCATCAGAGGGGAAGGTGAGTGGGGAGCACCGGGGTGGCATGGGGTGCCCTGCAGTGGAGTGTGGTGCCGGGGGAGGCACAGCCACAGCCACATGGCAGGGCCACCCCCCTACACCCACAGTTGCAGGCACCTCGGCAGCCCTGTGTCATGGCCACCAAGGCTGGCAAGGGCTCTGGTGTTTGCAGCGATGGCAGTGCCTGTGGGGTGCTGTGCCGTGAGCCAGTGGCGTGAGTCATCCCTGCGGCTGCCGGCCCCCCCAGCTCCACAGCACCAGCCCCTTGCACGCCCCGGGGGACAGACATGTGCCTGGGGCACCCCAAGCCGCAGGGCCACACGGCCCCACTGCGGTGCTGGCTCCCAGCTGGGGCCTCCTGCCAGCACACAGGTGTGGGGACAGCCCCAGGGGACACGGGCAGGGACAGTGGGTCCCCATCTCTAGGGCTGCCCCGAGCTGTGCTGTCTCTCTCGCCCCAGAGCTCGGAGGCTGTGTACCAATGGCTGTGCAAGTTCCAGCTGCAGCTCTACGCACCCAACTTCATCAACGCTGGCTACGACATCACCACCATTAGTCGGATGACACCAGAGGTGGGGCTGGCCGGTGCTGCGGGGGGGGGGGAGGGTACAGCCAGTGCAAGGTGGTGCTGACCCCTCTCTCTGTCCCAGGACCTCACAGCCATCGGCGTCACCAAGCCAGGGCACAGGAAGAAGATTGCCTCTGAGATCAACAACCTCAATATCCCTGAATGGCTGCCAGAGTACAAGCCGGTAAGGGCTGCGTGGGGCTGGGGACGCTGAAGCCACATCCAGGGTAGCAACTAGTCCCCTCTGCCCTGTCCCCTCCAGGGAGGGGGTGGCACAGAGGGATGAGGGTGGGAGCTGGCTCACTGCTGCCAGATGATGCCCGCATCCTGTGGTCCCACAGCTGTGCATGTCCCCTCCTGACAGCTCAGGGACTGTAAGACTGGTGCCAGCTGTCACCACATGGATGTGACAGCAGGTGTACCCCTGACACCTCTCCTGCCCTATTGGCTGGGCACGGCAAGGGGCTTCCCATGGGAACGGGCCCTGGGAGCTTGTGGAGCACAGGGACAGTGTGGGGATGGGGAAGTCCCCTGGGGCCATCCCCCAGCAGGATGGGGAGACCCCATGCACGCTGCAGTGCCAGGGGGTGCTGGGGCCAGACCCTGCTGCCAGCCGGCACTGAGCCATGCCCTGCGCCCCCCCCCCAGGCCAACCTGGCCCTGTGGCTCTCCATGATCGGCCTGTCCCAGTACTACAAGGTGCTGGTGGAGAACGGCTACGAGAACATCGACTTCATCACTGACATCACCTGGGAGGATCTGCAGGAGATCGGCATCACCAAGCTGGGTAAGGTGCTGTGCCGCAGCGCTGGCTGTGGTGGCCCCAGCCCCTGGCGGTGGCGCTGATGCCCTGTGCCGTCCCCAGGCCACCAGAAGAAGCTGATGCTGGCAGTGAAGAAGCTGGCAGAGCTGCAGCGTGCCGAGCTGGGCAAGTATGAGCCGGGTACGCTGAAGAGGAAGGCAGCGGCGTGCCCAGAGGTGCTGGCCATTGAGTCCCCCCCGCCGGAGCCACCCGAGTGCCAGTCACCCAAGATGACCACTTTCCAGGACAGCGAGCTCAGCAGCGAGCTGCAGGTGGCCATGACAGGCGAAGGCCCTGAGGAGCCCCCCGAGAAGGTGGCGAACCCCACGGCCCCTGGCTACCGCTCGCCCCCAGGGCTGGGCGGCCATGCCAGGCTGATGAGCAGCTCGCAGGAGCTGCTGGGGGATGGCCCACGGGCCCCCCCCCACCGCCGCCATCTCCAAAAGCCAGGAGTACCTGGCAGAAGGGGCTGGTGAGGGCCCCCCCCGCACCACCCAAAGAGGGGCGCCCGCCCCGGCATGGCCACCCCGTCAAGCGTGCCAGTGTGCCGCCGGTGCCTGGCAAGCCCCGGCAGCCCTTCCCGCCCTCCGCCGGCCACCTGACACCGCCGCAGACCCCTGGCAAGCCACGGCCCCCCTCCCCACAGGGCCTGCCAGCACCCCACGCCACCGCCAAGGTGAAGCCCACACCGCAGCTGCTGCCACCGGGCGAGCGCCCTGCATCACCCCGCTCCCTGCCCCAGTCACCCACCCACCGCGGCTTCGCCTACGTCCTGCCGCAGCCTGCCGAGGGCGAGGGGGGACCCCCAGGGGTGCCTGTCCTGCCTGTTTCAGTGCCAGTGCTGTGCCTGCCGCCGGCGGGCGAGGGCGAGGAGGAGCCTGGGCGGCCGAAGAAGCGGGCACACAGCCTGAACCGATACGCTGCTTCCGACAGCGAGCAGGAGCGGGACGAGCTGCTGGTGCCAGATGCGGGGCCCTACGCCACCGTCCAGCGGCGTGTGGGTCGCAGCCACTCTGTGCGGGCACCCGCCGGCGGCGACAAGAACGTCAACCGCAGCCAGTCCTTCGCTGTCCGCCCCAAGAAGAAGGGGCCCCCGCCGCCTCCCCCCAAGCGCTCCAGCTCCGCCATCTCCAGCGCCGGCATGGCTGAGGACTTCCCCAAGGAGGGTGAGGGTGAGGTGGCCACCGGGCCCCCCATCACCGAGGGTGAGAGCCGCCGGGAGCAGCGGCGGGCCAGTGACCTGGGTGGCAGCGTGGACACAGGCAGTGCTGGCAGTGTGCGCAGCATCGCAGCCATGCTGGAGATGTCCTCCATCGGTGGTGGGGCCCGGGCACTGGCGCTGCAGAAGCCACATGGGGCCAGCGGGCCAGGACCGGCCAAGGTGCCTGAGGGCTACTACCTGCAGCCAGGGGCCCCCCCAGGCAGCCCCGAGCGTGCCCGCGTGGCCACTGTCCTGGCCACTGTCAAGCACAAGGAGGCCATCGGGCTGGATGGGGAGGTGGTGAACCGGCGCCGGACCATCAGTGGCCCCGTCACCGGGCTGGTGGCAGCTGCCCGCCGTGAGCGTGCTGACAGCGTGCGATCAGAGGCGGGTGCCGACAGCCCCGGTGAGCGGCTGCGGGTCGAGCGTGGTGGCTCCCCAGATGGCATCCCCTTCGCTGAGGAGGGCAACCTCACCATCAAGCAGCGGCCACGGCCCCTGGGGCCAGCCCGGGGGGAGGTGGGCGAGGGGTTGTCCCCGGCCCACCGCCATGGCGACCTGGCCAAAGTGGAGGCCAGTGCCACGCTCAAGCGGCGGATCCGGGCCAGGCAGAGCCAGCAAGATGGCGTCCGCTTTGTCCTCACCGAGTCCGACACTGTCAAGCGCCGGCCCAAGGCCAAGGACAAGGAGCCAGCACTGGAGCCGGCTCCGCTCGCTGTCTACCAGAATGGCACCAGCACCGTCAAGCGGCGGCCAGCCTCTGAGCTGAGCGGGGCTGAGCCGCCCCCCACCCCACCACCCACCGCCCGCCCCGATGGCCCTGACTACACCCCACCACCTGCTGAACCCAAGAAGCCCTTCAAGCCGCCGGTGTCCCCCAAGCCTGTGCTGACGCAGCCACCCCAGAAGGTGCCTGGGCCACCGGTGCCTGTCCCCAAAAAGGTGCCCATCCCGAGCCCTGGCAGCCCAGGTAGGTACCCCACCAGCCCCCCGCGACGGGTGCTCCCCGGGGCAGATGCCGGGGGCCCCGGCCAGCCCTGCCACCCTTCTGCCCCTCTCCTTTCTCTCCACAGAGGTGAAGCGGGTCCATGGCACGCCACCCCCGGTGTCCCCCAAGCCCATGCCGCCCCCCACGGCGCCCAAGCCCCCCAAGCCCCACGCCGCCATCCAGTCAGTGAGCGCTGGCTCCACACCGGCCCCGTCCCCTGCCCGGCAGCTGGGTGCCGCCACCGCCAAGCCGTCCAGCACGCCGCCCTCGCTCTGCTCCAGCCCCGCCAAGCCCCTCTCGCCCGGTGCGCAGCCCCAGCAGGTGCCGGTGAAGCCGCCGCGCTCCGCCATTGCTGGCCCCTCCGTCGACAGCGCTGGCTCTGAGCTGGCACAGCAGAAGCTGGAGGAGACGAGCGCGTCCCTGGCCGCCGCGCTGCAGGCTGTGGAGGAGAAGATCAAGCAGGAGGACAGTCAGGCAGCAGAGTAAGGGGGCGTGGGGCAGCTGGTGGTCTCGGGGGAGGGCACAGGACTGCGCTGTGACACCAAGCTGCATGGGGATGGGGGGGTCAGGAGGCCACGAGCATCACAGGCAGGGGGGCAGGCTGTGCTGCCATGGTGGGAGCAGGGCTGTTCCGGGGGTGATGTGGGGATACTGTGCCAGATCATTATGGGGCCCTGGCTGGAGCTGTGTTGGGGAGGTGACACTGGGGGACACCATGCTGGAGCAGCAGGGGCAGGGGGACCTGGGCATGCAGGTGCACCGGGGGTTGCATTGGGGAGGTGACAGTGGGGGACACTGAGCTGCAGCATTGTGGGGCTGGGCTGGCCCCAGCCGTGCAGTGGCACTGGAGTCTGCATGGGAAGGTGACACTGGGGACATGGTGCCGAGCACTGCAAGGCACAGAAGGGCAGAAAGGCCGCGCGCGGGGCAGAGGGGACTGTGCGGTGCTGCCATCCTATGCATGGCACTGACCCGTCTGCGCCACTTGCCCAGCTCGGCTGTGGAGTCGAAGAGCACCGTGAGCATCCTGGACGACATCGGCAGCATGTTCGATGACCTGGCGGACCAGCTGGATGCCATGCTGGAGTGAGGGGCGCCAGGGCCCCACGAACCTCAGGGCTTACGTGGGCACAAGGGCACAACGATCCACGACCCCCCCGGCCCCGCCGCCCTCTCCTGTCCCCTTTGTACAGCTGTCCCCTCCCGGACATCCCGTCCCTCGGGGTTTGCACAAAGAAGAAGATACCTCAGGATTGTGCTCACGGACTCGGCGCCGGCTCCGGCAGGACTCCCTTTTGCAGAAGCAAAAAAAAAAAACCAAACAACAGAAGAAACAAAGCAACACGCCCCGGACTGGAAGGCCACCCCACCAGCTGCCAGGGCTCCAGGGGGGTCTCTCTACCTACCTGTCCGGTGGCCGCTGCCGTCACGCCCGTGCCCTGCTGGCCCCAGCGCCACGGGTCGCCGCAGCCCGAATGTAGCACAAGCCCTGCCCGGTGCGGTGGTCCCGGCGGTGGCTCCGTCAGCAGCCTGCCATGTGTCGCCAATGGCGTTTGCTGGTGGCCGTGCTGGTGGTGGGTCCAGGTGGGCAAATGCACTTGGTTTTTTTTTCTCCTTTTTTAATTTTCTTTTTTTAATTTTCTTTCTTTTTCCGTCGTCGTTCGCTGGGGGCGGGCAGGGCGTGGGGTCCCGCCGCGGCGTTGCGCCGGGCTGGGGGCTGCCCCGTGGAGTGATGCTGCCCAAGGGGTGTGGGGGCCCGGCCGCGGGGCTCCCCTTCGCAGGGGCTTCGCCTCGGGTGTGGGAAGGGGGTTTTGTTTGCATTGGTTGCAAATTGGGGAGCGAACGCCCCGACTCGGGGCCCTTGGCGGCGCGGGCAGGCAGGCAGGGGGCAGCGGGACGTGCCCCTGCCCGGCCCCTCCCCGCCGGGGGAGAGGACAGTGATAAGCTATAAAGAAGTATTAATTTATTGGAGGGGAAAAAAAAAAAGATATAAACCAGATTTCCCCCATCCCCAAAATAATAAAAAGAATAAACTTTAACAAATATATATTTAAAAGATTTAAAAATATTAGCAATTATATATAAAGCAGTTTAAAAGAAATCAAGAGAAAACTGGATTTTAGCTTGAGAAAAACTATTAGATTATACTAAGCTGTGTGTCTTGTGGCAAACTCATTCTAAGAGTAGCACAATATTTACCTTTTCTCTGGGTGGAAGGTACGTGCAAGCAGTTCTGTTCGGGTCTTTCCGTTGGGATTCAGTGTCACGTCTTTATTTTTACACCATTAAGAACTCAAAGGATGTGCCTTGTTTTATGGAGGTTTTTGTTAATTCTTATACTGGAGGTGTTTCATTTCTTTTGGAGTGTCTTCAGGTTTTGGTTTTGTTTATTTTTTTTTTTTGGCATTTGTTTGGTGTGCGCGTGTGTGGCTGTGTGTGTGTGTGTGCACGCGGGGGTGCGTGTGCTCGCGTGCGTTCTCCGGGACGCACCGCTGTATATTCATGTATAAACTGGAGTTGGAGTCTGGTTCAGTCGCTTGAGTCCTGATGAATGCATTTTTTGCTTGTGGTTTCAAAACAAAGTGTTGCTGTTCCTTTCTTTTCTTGAGACGTACAGAGTGGTCTCTCCCTCCGCCTTCCTCTCCCTCCCTCCCTCTTCCCCCCTTTCTCTCTCTCCCCCGTCTCTTCTGTTGTGGTCGCTGATCCAGATGTGTTTGGCACAACTTTGAAATTTCTTTAAAAAAAAAAAAAAGACTTTAAAAATAACAAAAAAAATATCACCCGCCTGAAAATATCTGTTGAAAAGGAAAAAAAAAAAATGTATCTAAAAAAAAAAATCCATAAAGTTCTACATGATGGATATATACATATATATATTTTTTATGATTAAGTTATGGACTCTGTATCGTATCCCATCTGTCAAGCTATGCATCTTGGTGCTTCTCCCTGCTCTTCTGTGCTTAGATTTCACCTCTACTCGTCTTATTCTTCCTATTCTGAATAGTAGATGGCTCGTGGTGCTGTGAAGAAGTTTGCTCCTATACGAAGTCTGGCAACAAATATTTAAAGAAAAAATAAAAAAATAAAACCCCTGCCGGGCTGCCACCACTCTTTGTCTTCAAAAAACATCAGCCATCGCGTGCGATGGCTCCCATCGCGCAGTGGGGTCCCAGGCCGTGCCGGCACAGTGGGCGCGCGGGTGCCGGATGCTGCAGTGCACACGGGTCCTCGTGGCGTGGTCGTGTCTTGCCGGGTGTACACGCTGCACGGCCTGAGGCCACCCTTGGGTGCCTCTGCCCTGGCCGGGCTGGGTGCTGGTGCTGGGGGTGCTGCGGGGTGTGTGGCAGCCTGGCTGGCTGGGAGCTGCTTTCCCCCCCGGGTGCCCACTCCCTGCACCCTGTTTTTCACAGCGGGTGCCGTGGCTGTGCCCACCCCTCCGAGGCAGCCGAGCACGGCTCTCAGCAGCAGCCACGGGGTGGATGGGCGCAGGCTGGAGCAGGAGCTGCCGCAGGACTAGTGCTGGCTGCCGGCTCCTGCCGGGAGCCTGCAATAACTCACACTGGCCAGGAACAACTCTTTCCACTTTTATTGTCAATGAAGAAATAATCAAATCTATATTACAATCTTAAAAACAGTAGAAAATGTGAGTAAAAATGCAACGGAGGCTTTTTCTCTTTAATGCGGAGACCATTATTACAGGGTGGTGAACAATGGGCTTGTGTTACTTGATTTGAGAACTAGCTGTGGCATAAAAATCGTACCTGGCTACTCAAGAAAACACCTCTTCCCAGATGGATCAGCCTGACATCTTGGCAGTAAAATTAAATACTAGAGACAGAAAGGGGTCGGGGTCCCAACCCAGGGCAAGGCCTAATGCTCAGTTCTACCATTTACAAAGGGACCAGCCTCCCAGCGTCACCACCCTGGCCAGGCCGGCTCCCGCCTGTGACAGGCTGAAACAGTGAGTCCCATCAGTGGCCAAGGGCTGCACTGCATCTGCACCGGTGCCCTGTGGGGCTGCCCTGGCCTGGAGGCCCGGCTTTGCCCCAGCCCTGGCCCCAGAGGATGCTCCCCAGCTGGGAGGACACAGGCAGAAGAGGGCACCCTGCGGTGCGGAAGGTGCTGGCACCGGAACGGCTTCCTCTGCGTTTCCAATCATAGATGGCAGATCTGAGGGAACATCTGGAGCATCTGTGGGCCAGACCCGTCCTGAGAGCTGCCAGCCAGGGTCCTTGCAGGTGGGGGAACCGGCCAATGGGCAGCAGCAGGCAGTGGTCGGTGCGGAGAGGAGCTGCAGCAGTTATTTCGTAGTGGTGTTAGTCACCCAGCAGGCCAACGGAGGAGAGGAGTTTTTGGTCTTTCAGTGTGCAGGACTAGTGTGGCGCTCTCGCTAGCATGTCCAGACCTGTGGAGGAGAGACAACAGGAACCCATGGCAGTGACTGTTCTGAGCAGCTCTGTGGGCTTCTCTTCATCCTCTTGTGGAGCTTCCCTTTCGGCTTCCAGCATCCACAACACCCTCTGTCAGGAGTTAAACCTCCCACCTGTTGAGAACCATCCCTTGTTGGTTTGAAGATGGCTCCTAACTCATTTAATGCCCCAGTTCCAGTACTGGAAGACACCAAACCATCAGGGAGAAGCCTGAGGAAACCAACCTTTACAGTGCTGTCCACGGCGCCGGAGAAGAGGCGGCCCCTGGAGACTGCGAGGGCAGTGACACTACCCTGGTGTCGCAGCAGCGTCTGAGTACAGATCATGTTGTCCATGCTCCACACCTACGGGCACACAAGAGGCGTGAGCCAAGCGAGCAGCACAGGGCCCTGGCGCATCCCAAGCACTGGGAGGGACAGGGGATGCTGAGTGCCACAGGGTTCAAGCCAGGTGAGACAAATTAAATATGAGGCCACGTGGCACGCAGGGATGACGATCCCGTCCTCCCTTTCCCTCAAGGCTGTCTATGTTTTAACAACAGTGCCAAATACACAGACGCAGCTGCACATCCCTGGACACGTACCCTGAGAGACCGGTCATACGATGCACTGAAGACTTTGGTTTGATCCGGCGTGGAGATGACAGCGAGGGCGTAGACTGTACCCACGTGCCCGGTCAGCGTGCGGACTTGTTCCTTTGTCTCTATATCCCAGACCTACAGGAGGAGAGCAGGGCTCGGAGATTGCACTGGGCTGCAGACCACCAACTTCTCTGAGAGGTTTTTCCACCTCCACACGCACCTCTAGGGTGGGTGCTGCACACCTATGCTCTGGGTGTGCCGTAAAGGGGACCGGCAGAGCCAGGCCCCCATCTCCTTGCCCCTCTCCCCCAGCCTCAAGCCAACAAATGCATCAAACCCCACAGCCCTTACATGGATGAGGTTCTCGTAGGTGCCACACACAATGTGGTGGTTTGTCACAGCGATGGAGTAGACACTGCCTCCTGACGTCTGCAGCACATGGACACACTCCAAGTTGCGGATGTCCCAGATCTGAAAGAGACGGCGAAGCAAAGGCAGGATGAGACCCACGCAAGGACCCCTCTCCAGGAGGGAGCTCCCTTGAAGCTCTTCTCCAGCCATATACGGAGTCAGCCTGGCTCCACGTGTGCCCGGATCACATCTTTAAGGACAAATCTGTCCGGCTGGGAATGTTCAGTACTGATGAGCAAAGTCTTGCTATCTTATTTCACTGCCCAGCTTTGAACATCCAGGATGAAAAAAGTTGTGGAGATTGCACACCGTGTGTGTGTGACTACGCACACACATGTGCATACACAGCCCAGTCCTTGATAGCACTAAAAGCTGATGCGGACAAATTATCAGGGATTTATTAACACTGAGGAGGGAAACTTCAAATTCTCTTGTGTCACTCAGATGCTCAGAGGTGAACTATTCATCAAAGCCTGAGCCAACACAGATGAGGGCACTTCGGAAACTACACACAGATTTATGGTAACTCTGCAGCCAGACAGTGACCTTGTCCTCTTATCAGCAGGACTGTCAGAGCAGATAACGCTGCGGCAGTTGCGGAGGCAGCGTGAGGCGCCGTAGCTGTGAGGCCGCGTTTTATCTTAGTGAGCATCCCCCAGCAGCTGCGCTCCCAAGGACCTGCCAGAGCCCAGCCTTTGTGCCTGCAAAGATGCAATCAGTGCAGTAAAATCTAATGTGTCAGCAATGCTACAGCAGTGCTCTCACATCCTAGCAGCTACCTTTTGTCCTGCTCCACCAACCCATGCTGCAGAATACAGATACAGAGAGGAGAGCCGATGGTTTACAGTTGCCACGAGTCTCAGGGTCCCACCTTGATTGTTTGGTAAGATCCGCTGTAGAGATAGTTTTGAGAAGCCACCAGCGCTCGCACCCAGTGATTGAGACCTGTCAGCTCCTTCTTCAGTTTGAGCTCGGTACCTACAATATCCCAGACCTGCAGAAAGCACACACACACACACAAGTCTCAGTGGGACTGGGCAGCAATGGGGCAGCCTCTAGCTTGGGGGCCAGGCGCTGCGCACTCCTGCCCAGCCAGGCAGCACAAGGTCCTACCAGCTCACTAAGGGGAACCTCGTGCTGGCTCTCCTGCCCCGTGGGAATTGCCTGAACCCACTGACTTGCAGATAAAATGCACAATAACTATGCTGAATAGGCATGTTCCCTGAGGGCCTGGGAGAGCTTGCTTGGAGCCTGCATTATCACTGGCAGAGACCCTTCCCTAGCAGAGCCATGGGCTTGAAAAACCTAAACCAAATCTACAGTAAAGACTGCTCTGGACTTCCACTCCTAGCCTGTCCCCACAAAGCTCCATTCCCACAGCTCCTGGGAAACCCTGGCTGAAACCCCCAGCATGCAGGGATCGACGGATCTCACCTCACCGCTCCAAGCAGTGCTACTGGCCTGCTTGGCTCATCCGGCAGAAAGCGGCTGGGGACAACAAAAACAAAAGGGCCCGAGTTCTCCTTCTGCTTAGTGCTGTCTCATTGCTCCTCCAGCCCTGAGCGCTCTCTAGCTAGCTGAACCACTCCAGGCCCCAGATAAAGAAAAGAGCATGCGCCCTCTTACAGATGGATGGTCCCATAAGCCATCTCACCAGGAGCTGGAAGCAGAACCAAGGGAATCTAGCCAAGGCTTTAAAGGGCAACTTGCAAAGCTGTTCCTTGATTTCTGCATGCTTTAGGTAACGAATGCAGATTCAAGATCCTTTGGAGGGGCTTTCAAAACAGGCAGCCTGAATCCCCAGCCAATTCTGGACCCCAGACATAATTCCCAATGGTCTGAGCAGGTCTGTTGGGGGCCCAAGGACACACACACTCATAAATTGCCAAAATACTCCCCCTGCAGCCTCAGATTTACAGATTTAGAAGAAACAAAAGTTATTTTTTCAGCCAGGTCCCAGAACATCTTTGACTTCAGCACAGAGCATGGGCTAAACCTCTGCAGTGCTGGCTGCTCTGTGTAGCTGTGCTTCTTTGTGTGGCTCCGGAGAGCGTAGTAACAAGGTCGCCTACAGACCAAAATGCCACTTTCTTCCTGTTTGGACACTGCTGTCTGACAACTTGCACCATTGGTCCCCAACCAGACCAAGAGGAGCCACCCCAGAGCTCTACCTTGATGGCTTTGAGAGAGCCGCTGAACAGCATGTTGTGTGAGGAGACCAAAGTGCAAACAGGATTGTCATGTGCTCGGATCGTGTTCACTTTCTGCAGGTTTTGAATATCCCAGACCTGCAAAGGAGAAGAAGAACACCTGTGAGGGGCAGGGGCAGGCCCCTTGTGCTGAAGCCCTTCCTCTATGCCTCTGAAGGCAGGCAACCACACACAGGTGTTTGTTGTACGAGCCACTGTCCTGGCCTGATCAGGACTGACCACCCTGCCCCAGCTCAGAGCACCAGCCTCCTGCTCCCCACGCAGGAGCGGGGAGTGGGAAATCCAGCTGCAGGAAACACCCAAATCCAGCCCACGAGTAACTTGGCTGAAGGCAGTGAGTAAAGCACACATGGGTTATCAGTCTTACACACCACTGGCAGCTGAAGAGTCTTATAGAAAAAAGGATGCAGGTCCCTGCTCTACAACAGCCTGGGGTTGGCCTGTAGACCTCACATCCCAACTGCGAAGCGGAGCAGGGGTTCTGGGTACTCACAATAATGGTGCAGTCAGCAGAGCCACTGTACAGCTTGTTCCTGTAATGTCATCAGAAAACAAAAGGAGGTCAGTGAGGGAGAGCAACGAGTGCAGGGTCCCAGCTCGTTCCCAAGCACCGTGCTGGGTGAGGAGCTGCAGTCCCACAGCCTCACTGGGCCAGGGCTAAACACACCAGCCCCAAGAGCGGAGCCCAGGTCTCATGGGGAGGCCAGGTTGGATTGGCCCTTCAAGCAGGAGGGCAGGCACCCCGCTGGTGACCAGGGAAGGAAGCCAGGACAGCAGGGGAGGCCAAAGAGATATGTGTTTTGTTGATTTTTAAAGAGCAAAGAGGCAAGATGCACCTCTCATGCACAGTCTTGGCACGTGCAGGAGTGAGGACAGAAATTGTAAGGGCATGCTCAGGATCTCCAGTGCTCTCCCCACTCTCTCCTGCAGGGGCAGGTGTCCCTCTCCACTCACCCCTGAATGCAGAGAGCCAGTACAATTCCATCGTGACCCTCCAAGGTCTTTTGGCACTTGTATGTGGTACAGGTATCCCACACCTAACAGGAAACACAAGTCAGCAGAGGGTCAGATGCCGGCAGACAGAGCAGCTGGGGACCCGGGCAGGATGTCAGCAAAGCCACAAAAGCACCGAAACAAGGAAACAGGCTGTCACCTGGGCACCTGCCTTCCGGGCTCCCAGGCAGAGATAAGCTTGTCTAGGAAAGGAAATTTACTGCAAAGGGTCAGGTTGAAGTTAATGAGACACTGGATAGCAGCACGCATCAGCCCTCTCCAGCACTGCCTTTCACAGCCCAGGCCAACAAAACACACTGAGCCACAGAAGCAGCTTTTGGGCTCCTGCTTTAGCAATTCCCACCTGGTCCTAGGGCTCCAATGGCACAGCACAGCCTCCTCTGCCACTGCAAAGGTTTTCCCACTGAGCACACACCCCTCTCTCAAGAAAGAGAACGTGGGAATGCGGTGCCCAGAGCAGCCAGGACAGGGGAGAAAGCTGTTTTCTTTCAACAGAGTACAGCAATGTCCGTTTTCTTCCATGTGGCTCTTGCTATCACTCAGAGAAAACTAAACCAAAACTCTGCTCCCAGCAGGGCTGGTCGCGGCAGCCCGCGTGGCTCCCCAGCCCAGCCATCATCCACCAGCAGCCAACACAGTGACACTGAGAACTGTTGTTTAGGTTGCGCTGGAGCAGTGCTGTCAGTTTGAGTTACTGAAAACAGGACAAAGAAAAACAAACATGCCATAAAGTGGAAAAGGACACATTTGATCAGGGGAAAATGTTTTTTACTAAGGTGATTTTTTATAACAAGGGAAAATAAAATCAGAAACCAAAATAGGCTTGGATGCCCTAAACACCATATAAAGCAAAACCAGGAGCAGCAGGAATGATATTCTAATCAGGGCTTTGCAAAAACCACTATTTGTCTCCTGATTTCACTATCACATAACATTTCCTCGCAGAGAATTTTGCCCAACTATAACTGCAAAGAATCATTTAAGATTCTTTGGGAGAAACTTTGGGAAGTAACATCCCCCTGCCTCACGAACTGCAACTCAGCTTCTGTCCCGCCTGAAACACATTTATAAATGTAGAAGATACACAGAAGAGGCAAGCTCTTACCTTAATGGTTTTGTCTGAAGAGCCACTGAAGAGCAAGTCTCCTATGGAGTAAACGCACAAACACCAGACAGGGCCCTGGTGTCCCACAAAGGTCCCCTTGCACTTGAAGATCTGCTGAGGATCATAGGCTACAGAAACAAGAGGGCAGGTGAGAGGTGGGAGAATGGTGCTGTGCCACGTCACAGTGAGTTTGGAGGAGAGTCCTGCCTGGCAGGTCCTCCTTGCACTTCATGTTGTTGCAGGCCAGAAGGAACCGTGAGACCCTCCCAGTCTGGCTGGAGAGTTTCATGTCCCACCCCTGCAGCTCATTGACTTATCATTGCTTTGAGCCCCAGGACACATTTCCCTAATGCAGCTCCTGGGCTGGACCTAGGGAGGCCAGAGATGCAGAGGCCACTTGACATCTCCCCCAGCAGCTAATAACCCTGCAGCACTGTCAGTTCCCCTTCAGCCAGTGCTTCTGGCAAACTCTCCCACCAGTATTTTCTTCCTGCAGCAGCGGTGATCCTGTGAACACATCACTGCTGCACCCAGAGACAACTGTGATCGTGCTTAAAAAGGCTCACTGGGCCAACAACCCAAACCCAGCCTGAGAGGATGAAAACCACATGCATACTCACATCCAAGGATGCCCATGTTGAGCCGAGCATTAATGTGGGAGAGTTCATCCTGAAAAACAGAACAAGCTGCATGAGCTGCAGAGCCATCAAGACCAGTCTGCCCTCCTGGGCATGGCTTTAAGACTGTCCCCCTCCATTGCTAAAATCACTCTTGCCTTTGGACAGGTCTTGACTCCCTGTGAAGGCTCTCCCTCAGCAGCTGACTCATTCTCTCATCGGAGGTCTCCTGCTCTAGGACTGCACGCGTACATCCCTCTGTCACCTCCCTCCAGAGACCACGGGGCTCTGACAGCATCTCAGACCTGCACTAAACTCCTCAGTATTCAGGCAGGCACAGAAATACCTTTCAGAATATACTGTCCTTGCCCTGCCATTCACCAGACTGCTAAAAATAATCAAATTGGTTATGGGGACTGCTTGCTCAGCTGGGCTCTTGAAGCCCACCTTGCTGGAGAAGAATTGGAAGGTCTCTTTGTAGTCTCCTCCATGGCTCGGTCCCTACTGCATCCATGGGGACCCTCTTCATTAGTATGCTTAGGTAAACCAGGGTGAGCTCCTCCTGATCAGTACAGCCAGTGGGATGCAGTCTGCCTGAACTAGGGAGGAATGTCTATCTAACATCAGTGCTTGAATAATGTCCAAAATCATGAGACAGCTCTCACTGCCAGCTTGTTAGCAGGGATCTGCTTATCTTCCTGCTTTCTCTGCAGGCAGGGAGAAGGGCATACTATCCCTGGCTAGTATAAAAGGTACAGGAGTGCCCAGGCTTTGGAGCAGAGGGCTCTCTCCTTGCTGCAGGGGTCCTTTCCTCTGGTAACACATTTCAAGAGCAGCAACAGGCTGAGAAAAGACAGCAGGAACAGTTAAAATGGCAGCTCAGATGCAGTGACCAGAATGTACTCGCCGAGCTGCCTTTAACTCAGCCTAGAGGAAACCTTCACCCAGACCCCAGCTGCAGTAAAAGCAAGCCAAACCTGGGGTGAGCAGAGCCAGCAAGCAGGAGGGAACCTAAAAGGCTCCCCCCACTGCAGGAGAAGCCTAACTAGTAGCAGAGCCAGCAGCTAACTGCATGCAATCCCTTTTCAGCCCCAGGGCCCGGCCCCCTCCTCACGTTCAGCATGGAGGCGTCCCTGCGGAACTCCATCAGGTCCTCGCTCAGCTTGCTCTGGTTCTCGTCCAGCACATCTACGAGAGATGGACAGGCCCATAGTCACTGCAGAGTCAGTGACGGCGTTCAGGGGAACGGGCAGAGGACACCTGCTGCCACCCAACCTCTGAACAAGGAGGAAGGAGAACCCAATGCTGTTATCAGCAGGGAAAAGCAGGAGGGTGTCTGCTACTCAAATGCAAATTGTACTTGGATGCTGAAGACCCAACAAATTTCAGAGGCAAGACAGGGCTGGGCACAGCAAAGCATCCAGGAACCATTCTCACTCCAGGATGGCTGCATTGTTGGCTATTCGACTCACTGATTTTTATGGGGGCCTGTGCCCATGGACTGCACAGGAAAAAGTCACAGAAGAAAGGTGGTAGCTGCCTACAGACATTTCTAGGACTTGCCATGTGACTGGTGACTGCAGGATTGAGTCCCATGATGTTCTGGCAGCAGAGAAGTCAATGGGACCCCTATTTGTTCCTCTGCAAGGAATATCTGAACCTCCTGAAACCTGCTCAGCACCAGTTTTAAACATGGAATGAATCCTGTAATGCACCATCCTAACAAAGAGCTGCCTTGTCCCTACCACTCTGACCATAGAGCTTGTCCAGTGCAGACTCACCAAACTTGAGCTCCAGGTTCTTCTCCAGCTGGTCAATTTTCTCTGAGAGCTTCCCCAGCATGGAGCGCAGGAAGGCAATTTCCTGGTCCTTCTGGGCCATTGCCACCTGCATCTCATGGAAGCGATCGTCTGTCTGCTGCAGGAACTCCTTCAGACCCTCGAACTTGCATGTCTCCAAGTGGGTCTCGTAAGTGTCTTGATTTCCTATGAATGTACACCTACAAGGGGAAGGCAGATGCTGGCTGGAGCTGGGCTCACACTGGAGACCTCCTTGCTCAGCTGGTTCCTGAGAGGGAGGTCTGAGGCCTGCATGGGTCCTCAGCTGTTCTGCTCCTCCTACCAGGAGCAGTGGTACTGCGGTTCACCATCCTGCTGGGTGCAGGCAACTGCAGGGTAACATAGAGGCCAAGCAGCTTCCATTCTTCCCGTCAGGGCATTGGCCCCAAACTGAACTGTTCGTCTATCTGTCTAGGTAGTTGCAAGAAAAAGCAGACTTTGGGCAAGAGACAGAATGTGGTGTCAGTTCGTGTGCTCACCAGGAGCCCAATCTAAGAGCCATCAAAACCAATGGAAAAAACTGCAGCTGACCTCGGCAGATGCTGACTTGGGCCTGCAGCACGGCAAGGAGTCAGGGCTGCTCTGTCAGGACTTGCCTTGCTCTGCTTCTGCCAAGACATCTCTTCCTGCAACAGTAACCTTACCTGTGCATCCTGCAGGGAACCCCCAGCCCGGGCTGCACTCCTGTTCAGGTGACAATCAACCCTCTGAGGCTGATCAGCACTCCCCTTGCCCTGGGACTGGGACTGGTTTGAAGGACACTTTTATGGTGCTTGCATTACTCTTGTACTCGTTCTCCTCCCTGCGTGGCTCTGGCCACATCCACTGCTCTGACTCTCCTCCAGCTGGGTCTTCTGCCTACGCACCTCAGCCTCCTCCTCAGCTGCCAGGAGGGCTTACAGCTGGGCAGCGTGACCTGCCTGTTCTCAACAAGAAGCTCGGGGGCTGCCTTCTGCAAGCCCTGCAAGCCTGATCTCAGTCTCAGGCCAGTGCACAGCACTGGGCAGAGCTGCTCAGAGCCCATGGGGCTATCCCAAGGCTGCAGTAGCCAAAAAGCAGCTCAGAAATGAGCTCAGTGCATCCTTCCCACTAAAAAGCACCAGCTCCTTACCCGTATTTGGAGTGGGGACATTTTATGTGCTCGCACTCTTTCAGATGTGCCTCCAGGTTCATTTTCAGAAGAGGTGGGCAGCTGGGGTTATTGGGGCAGCGAACTGGACGGTAATCACAGCTGCTTTCATGATCTCTGCCCATGGAGAGAAGCAAAAGGAGGGAAAATCAGCAATAAGCAAAAATTAATGGAAACAACACATCATCAGGAAAGGAGCAAACCAGCCCTGCGAGACTGTCAGGTGATCGAAAGCCTCCTGCTCTAAGACTGCAATTACAGCTTTAAATTCTCATTTGGCCAGTAAGTTGAGAGTAATAATAGGCCACATTTATGCAGGGAACATCTACATCTGCAGCTGATCGACTGAGCCTTCAGGCAGCTAGCAACAACAGGCAGTGGCCAGGTGATAGGGAAGACAGTAAATGCATGGAAAGGAGGTAGATTTCAGATTCCTAGGATATAACTAGGATAACTCCTCTTACAAAAAGAATCCCAAGGTCTCTGCTTGACCATAGCCACAGCGTTTCACCCCAGATGTGAGGTGGCTGTTTTCTCAGTGTATCCCCTGTCCCGATGCTGAGACACTCAGGTAAGCTGGGAGCAGAGAACAGCATCCTTTCCCTGAGACCAGCCCATCTGCCATCATCCTAAGACTGAGGCATAATGGAAAGAACTGTCCCCTCAAGTCACGCTGCCCATTCCCACACCCCTGCACGGCCCAGCGGAGCACTGCTGGAGGGAGCTGCACTGTCCCCAGGAGCCGCAGGGCAGCTCAGATAACGACAGCAGATTGCTGGTGGTGAAGCCCTTTCCCTGGAGAGGCTGCATGCTGCTAACAAGCCACTTACTTCCTGGCACTCAGTTTAATTGTAAAAGGACATCCACGGGGGTCCACCTCGAAGGCAGCGGGCTTGCTGCTGGCTGCAGGCCGGCAGCCATACTTGCAGTGAATGAAGAGCTCCCCGATCTGCTCAGCCACCGCAATGTTGTTAACCACTACGGTCAGTTTGGCATTGTCCACGGGGCACTTCTCTGCCAGGTGGGGAAGCAAAAGAGAGAGAGAGAGAGAGTCAGCAAGGGCTGAGACACTGCAGGAGGTCTTATTTTCTTGCCTTCTCTGGCCAAGACAGTCAACTCCCAGATGGATGGCAATGGAACAAGCCATGAATATTCACACAAGGTCTGCAAGCCACTATCTCTGGTTTGTCTTGGGGCTTGGTGAAAAGTTACAGTTTATGTTAATCCATGATAATTTGAGCTAGCTGCCAACGAAAGAAGGCCACGCTAATTCAGACTACCTTGTGCTTGCTGAAGTGTGAGAGTATTCACAGGCAGTGACCACAAACCAGCAAATGCCCTGTACATAACCTGTCCCCCCACCCAGGCCTGGGGCTCAGCTCTTCTGCTGCCAGCAGGGCACTGCAGGCCAGGGATGCTGCAGCGAAGCAAAGACATGAGCTTTGAGGGCAGGACAAAACTGAGCAACTCAGGATTGCAATTACAAAGCCTTTTGCTACAAATATGTTGGTTAGGATAGATATAGCACAACATGGTGACAGAGGGTTAGCATGCAAAGCAGAGGGATCCCTCACATGTGGAAAATGAACATCTTAAGAAAGAAAGAGCTGCTGTTCTGCTGGACTCCCCAGGGAGCCTCCTCAGGGCTCGCTGTTCTGGTAATACAAATGGCTTGGCTTTGTGCTGAACAATGGCTTTCCTAGAGGGGCACAGGCTCGTGTCAAATAAAGTCTTTTTTCGTAGTGCAGAGTCCAAACCAAGCAGGAGTTGGTTAGGCCAGGCCAGCAGGCAGATACTTGGGCTCCGCCAGGTTTCTGGAAGAGCTGGGTGAGCTAAAGCAGCTCTGTGTGCTGCTGTGCACGGGCTCAGTCAGCAGCCAGAGAGCTGGCACTAATGGGATGGGGGAGGAGGGGTTTGATGGGTCTCTGCCAAACACGGCCCCCCTGTTCCTTAGGCAGCCACAGAAAGCTTTCTGTTTGAAATCAATGGGTCAGCTCTGGGCGAGACATGTATTATCCTGGGATTATCCATTGCATATTCCAGGATTTGAGAACATCCTGTGCCCAAGAGCCGGGCCTAGCCCTCTAGTGCCCATGCTACGGTGCGTACCATCAGAGCTCCGAGCTGTACAGCCACCCATGCCCCAGCCTCTCACTGCTGCAGTGGCAGCCTGTAACTGACAGCTTGTTTTAAGCCCTTCAGACACCTTTCTGCAGGTTTCTTTTTAAGTGAAAGCAAACAAACCAGAAAATAACAGCGTTTTGGCTGCATCACACAAGAACAGTTCTGTACTCACCAGATGTTAAGGCACATCTTCTACAAAATGTGTGCTGTGGAGACAAAGAGGAGCAGCGTCAGCGTAAACACTATCAGACAAATTATTCCCTGTGGCTAACGATGGGAAAGGTGGGAGATACCAAAGCCTGTGGCATGGGGGCCTTGGCAGCTGTTCTGCCTGCTTTACAGCTCAGCGCGCTCTTGAGTCTCCACCACAGGGCAAAAACCAGCTGCTTGCTCAGGCAGCTAAGAGCACAACACAGGTCCTGTTCCTGAGAAGCATTAAGCGCATAGTTTGAAGCTTTGAGAGATCTGCCCTGTTCAAGATCAGGCCATGATCATGGTGCAAGCCAAAGCCACGGACATGTTCTGCCACACTCTAATACTCCTACCCTCCAAGTCTGCATGCGGTTTCTCTTCTTCACCCTCCACTTAGTACATGTCACTCCTCTCATTTCCCTGAGAAGTCCTCAAGGGGAAGAGTAAGGGGATGTCTGGCCTCTCCCTGTCCTTGGCCAGTCAGCTCATCACATATATCCCTCTGTAGCTCTTCTAACATAGCTGAAGCTGTCCTGCTGTCAGGTGGATGGGACAGCTGGTTTGTAAGCCCATTAAATGCACTGTAAATTTTGCCACTTTAAATAGCTCTCTATCTCTCCATTCTCACAGCAGAAATGTATGGTAACAATTTAACTTGATAAAGTAGCAAATTCAGTCTAACAAACTAATGAATGTAAAGAGAAGAACAAAGGCTGCAGCATTTTACTGGTCCTGAACTTGCCCTGTGGGTTCCCTGGAGCCTCTTCAGCCACATTCCCCTGCCACAGGGCCAGCGCTTGGCAGCAGCGCTGGAGAGGCTGCAAGTCACTCTTCAGAGCTGTTATCTGCTGCCCTGCTCACGCGGCCTTTTCCTGCCCTGCACAGCTGCATGGTGCTCTCTCCAGAGCTGCCAAACCAGGACTGCAAATGAAGCCAGTCTGCTTCCTGCAGCAGATTTCTTTTTTTCTGTATTAACCAGTAAATCTCAGTGTCTCCATGAAGAGCTGCTTACTGAAATGGTGCGGCGAAACTGCACCAACTTCCAGCACCTTTGGGGATAGCACCCTCACTGCAATAAACAATCCTGCTCTTTGCTTTTGTTGCTACAGCTCCATCCTAGCAATCAGAAGCACGTCAGAAGCATTAGAGAGCCCATCACAAAGCCATCTTTCTTCACATGTTGCACAGAAGCAGGAATAAGATACAGTTTCTATTAAATCCCAGTAAAATGGAATATAGACGAATATTCGTAATACTCTGTGCCTTTCATTAGAGGATCTCAAATCCCTTTGCAAGCATTAACTAAATGAAGCTTCAAGCCATTCTTGTTTTATAAGAAACACGTTCTTCACAAATGAAGAGCAGCCGTTCCTGGGGTGCCCAGGAGGCAGCAGCACTCGGCAGAGCCCTTCAGGACAGGGAAGGAGGAGGAGTTTTAAACCTCACTGAAGCCAGGCCAAGGAGACTGAATGTGGCCAGGATAGGGAGGCTGACATTACAGCTCTCCTGGGAAAAGCAGCCCAATTTTAAGCAAGCCCCAGGCTTCTCCTGCTAACTCCAGAGTGCCCTGCACACCCCACTGCAGACTGGTTCGGAGCAGCCTTGTGGGGAAACCTAATGCGTGTCCATCAGCATCTCTGCTCCTATGCTGGCCTGGCTTCCCTGGTCAGGGGCTGCCTCGTCTTTGCTCACTCAGGCTGACAGTCACTCGGGACAGTCAGGGCTTCACTACAAGTGACATAGGATGTTTGTGGAGCCCACGCACATGATTTGGAAGAGTACTGCCTTACCCCACAAGTTGTGATGACTGGATCCTTAAACACACTACAGCACAGTTGGCAGCACAGCTTCACAGACGGTTGTTCAGCAAACACCAGTGGCTCCTGAAGAGGAGGAGAGAAAGGGACAGAGAGAGCACAAGGATTAGTCCAAACGCAAGAGCCTCTAGCTCTGCAGATGGAACAAAACAACTCTTCAGCAGTAAGCCTTGGGGAGCTCGGGGCACAGGGCATGCTAAGGGTTTCGTTATCTTGAAATAAACTTTTGTCTGGATCTGTGGACCTCCAGTATGTAAGAGATAGGGAAAGAATGAAGTTGGGAATGGCTGGAGACCCTCAGCTCATCACAAACTGGGGGCCACCAGCATGTGGCAGGATCAGGACCCAAAAGCAAACTGCACAGACCAACTTCTTTGCCAGAGTGACTCAAGTCACCAGAACTGCGTGAGCTGCACTGTCTGGTACTTTTTGCTTGGTTGAACTGAACAGTGCGTTGTCAAAAATGTCGCTCGTACTAAGCCTGAAGTTTAAAAGCGATTTTAAAACAGCTTGCCCTTTTGTATTTTTGAAACATCCTGAAGGAAGGCTCTTTCATTCCCTTATGAAGCAGAAATAACATTGTTTCTGTTGCAATGTGCCCATCTCTCCAGTTTTGTTTACCAACTAAGACTGCTGGAGTGCGGGCTCTGAGCACGTCCTCCCGGAGCAGCACAGCTCTCCACTCCATGCCAGAGCAGGGCTTCACATTTCAGAGCATTTCAAATCAATCACTGCAGTTCGGTCTGTGTTTTCATCCTGTGCTGCTCTCAGAACTGCAAACACAACCCCCTGGGTTCCTAAATATGAAACACACTTTTATCCCAAATCTGTGGCAAAATGCCGCCTGACCTTTTATGCATCCAGTCTGGGCTTAGTTACTGGGTCACAAGCTAAGCGCAGCTTAAAAGTGTCCTCCCCCAACAAGAGTCACATGTGGACGATTTCTTGCACTCTCCTGGGGCTTACAATCAAGTCAGTGGCGTGCCACGCAGCCCTAAATGCAGGATGGGGCTCTGAATCAGTGGGGAATTGTATTAGTCTTGCTGCCTAGGGATAGACCACCAGCCTAAAGACTTGCAACCCCCTACTGCTCTGCAGCAGAGCCAGGGAATCACACATAGCTTTGCAAGGACTTACAGTTTTTCTGAGAAGCAGAAAAGCCTCACCATTGTCCCCTCTTTACGTATGGGGAAATGGTACACAAGGAAGCACAGTAACTTGCAGAAGTCAGTGGTGGAAACAAAATTAAAACCAGGAGTCCTGACAGCCAGGCTTTTAGTTGCCAGATATCACGAAAATCTGCCCATGATAGCTCTATGTACTCACAAGAGTCCACTAAGTTACTCTTTTGACACTGAACTTCCTAATACTGCTCCTTCAGACAATCCCAAATACCTACTGGCTCCTCCTCTTCCTCATGGAGTGAGAACGTCGAGCGCAAGGACATGTTGGACTCAGAGTGCAATGAACGGACGGAGATAGCAGAGTCAGAGCGGCGTGGGGTGCTGATTGGAGGCTTCAAAGAGATAAAAACCAGTTCTTGTTATTGAAAATAACTCCCCCTGCTCCAAAACCCTATGCACAGACTTCAAGTGCAGTCCCCCCCCCTCCACAAAACTCAGCTGCTCCATTTGTTCATCCACTCTGCCAAGCTGCATTGAGCGGCCCCCAGAAGTAGCAGGTCTCGCTGCTGCGTGCCCTTCCCAGCAGCCGGGAAAACTGCACCATGCTCAGAGACAGGACAGGCATCATTCAGGTTTAACTTACTAAACCAAGCTGACATCTAAATTCCAAGCACGTAAGTTTCTCAAAGGTGCATTTGTTTGTATACTTACCGTGTGCACCCGCAAAGCGATGGTTTGAAAGAATTAATCCTTCACAGAAAGCTTTGTAAATCTCCCCCAGAGACAGCCACCAGCTTCTGCAATTTCTACAATCTCTGCAGCAGCACTTGTTGTTTCACTCGCTATCTAACTTCTGCCAAATTTCTTTGCGTAAGTGTGGAGACTTCCTTCTATTCAATTCAGTAACAGACTGGCTTTGTCGCTTCCTGCTCGGGAGGGGAGAGCTAAGTGGACATCGCATGCACCAATCAAGAAAAATCCCACTGGTTAGGGTGGCCTTGGGATTGGCTTTGAGGGAATGCTGCCACTGGAATATTAACCAGCAGCGCATCTCTAAGGGTGGAATATCAACTAGCAGCACGTAGCCAAGATGCAATTTGGCATCAAAGCAAAACTGGGCTCTTCAGACCATGGGGTGATTGGATTTGGGGGTCTAGAACAGCTGGTAGTGCAGCCGCTGCTGGGTTACTCTGGAAGAGATGCTGCTGGCAGACTGGGAAGAGTGCAGAGAAGCAATAAAAGTCTTCAAGGAGCAGAACGGATGGGCTGACAAAGAAACGGCAGAATGAAGATGCTTAGCATCAAGAGATGACCAATGCCCAGGCTGCCTGCACCGGTTTTCAGAGGTATTTGGGCTATTTTCTTCCCTTTCTCAAAAACTTCTTCTGCTGTATTGCCCCACACGATGATGTCATCAATGTATTGCAGGTGTTCTGGAGCCCCACCCTGTTCCAGTGCCATCTGGACCAGTCCATGGCAAATGGTAGGACTGTGTTTCCACCCCTGGGGCAGTCGGTTCCAGGTGTACTGAACGCCCCTCCAAGTGAAAGCAAACTGTGGCCTGCACTCCGCTGCCAAAGGGATTGAGAAGAACGCATTAGCAACATCAGTTGTGGCATACCACTTGGCTGCTTTTGACTCCCGTTCGTAGTGAAGTTCTAGCACGTCTGGCACGGCAGCACTCTGTGGTGGCATGACTTCGTTCAGGCCATGATAGTCTACTGTTAGTCTCCACTCTCCATTAAGACTTTCACACCGGCCATATGGAACTGTTAAAAGGTGAGCGAGTCTTGCTGATCACTCCTTGGCTCTCCAGTCGATGAATCAGCTTATGGATGGGAATCAGGGAGCCTCGGTTGGTGCGACATTGCCGCCAGTGCACCGTTGTGGTAGCAATTGGCACCTGTTGTTCTTTGACCCTCAGCAACCCCACAACAGAGGGGTCCTCTGAGAGACCGGGCAAGGTGGACAGCTGTTTAATTTCCTCTGTCTCCAAGGCAGCTATACCAAAAGCCCATCAGTACCCTTTTGGGTCCTTGAAATACCCTCTCCTGAGGTACTCTATGCCAAGGATGCACAGGGCCTCTGGGTCAGTCACAACGGAGTGCTTTTGCCACTCATTCCCAGTTAGGCTCGCTTTGGCCTCCAATACAGTCAGCTGTTGGGATCCCCCTGTCACTCCAGAAACACAGATGGGTTCTGCCCCTTTATAGCTTGATGGCATTAGTGTACACTGTGCACCGGTGTCCACTAGAGCCTTATACTCCAGTGGGTCCGATATGCCAGGCCATCGAATCCACACAGTCCCGTAAACCCGGTTGTCCCTTTCCTCCACCTGGCTGGAGGCAGAGCCCCTCTAGTCCTGGTCATAGTATTCGTTACTCACTTCTTGTAAATAGGAGTCAGGAGTTCCTTCATTAAAATCAGAAGTAAGATCAGCCCTTCTACTCTGTCTGGGGAATTGCCCACTGGAAACTGGAGCAGCAATTTTCCTGGAAGAACCCCCTTGTGTTATTGTTTTTCCTTGCAATTCACGTACCCGTGCCTCTAAGGTTGAGGTAGATTTTCCATCCCACTTCCTCACATCCTCTCCATGGCCACACAGGTAAAACCATAGGGTGCCCTGTGGTGTGTACCCTTTATATCCTGTCTCTCAAGCAGAAGAACGCTGACTCCTAATAGCTGAGATACTGGTCCGTACAGGTGGAGAGCAGGACCTATTCTCTTTGAGTTGCTGGACCTCCCAGGACAGTTTCTCCACAGCCGAGACAAGGAGGAAGAGAGATTTTCTTCGTATTCCCAGAGCTGGCTAGCTGCTTCATCCACCATTGGTGCCTCTTCATCTTTCCAGGTCAGTATTGCCAACGAGTTGGCATACAACGTTGGTGCGCTCCGTACCAACTTCCGCCACATGGGTCGTGTGCACCTGACTGCATCAGGATCTTTGGATAACTGCTCATTGTCCAGGTCACTATAAATCACCTCCAGCACAGCTAATTCCCTCAGGTACTGGATACCTCTCTCCATGGTGGTCCATTTGCTTGGGCCATATATAATATCTTCCTTGAAGGGATATCTTTCCTTCATACCTGACAGTAGTCGCCTCCAGAGGCTGAGGGCTTGTGCCCCTTTTCCAATTGCTTTGTTAATGCCCCCTTCCCTAGAAAGGCATCCCAGCTGTTTGGCTTCCTTACCCTCTAATTCCAGGCTATTGTCCCCATTATCCCAGCATCGGAGCAGCCAGGTGACGATGTGCTTGCCTGGGTGATGGCTGAAATCTTTTCACATATCTCGCAGCTCATTCTAGGATAGGGATCGGGTGGTTTCTGTCTTGTTTACAAGTTGTTCCTCTTCCTTCTGCTCTCCTTGTGATGGCCCTGCTTTTTCATCATCCCTTTCTAAACGAGCTGACTTTCGCTTCCAAGATTTCTTCTTGTGTATAGGGGTGACTGATACTAGCACAGGTTGGTTCCCTGGTTCAGCCACAGTGCCTGTGGCCAGGGTTGCAGTAGCCGCAGTGCCTGTCGTTTTGTCATCAGATCCAAAGACCTTCTCTTCCCCTTGAGGGTACCGAAGAGTGTTGAACAGGGCTTGGTAGGCATGGCCAGGGCCATGGGCCCTGGGCCAGGCCCCAGCACGTTGCGGTGATTTGTGTCTCCCCAGAATTGCCAGGGTGACAGCATACCTTTCCCAAATATTCTACTAATTTTTCAGCATTCTGCACTTGTTCAGGAATGAAGTTCCAAAACACTGGAGGTGCCCACCGTCCTAGGCATTTGCCCATGCTATCCCACACACCCTGTCACTCATAACTATCCAGCCTTGGAGCAGATCTCTGGATGATATTCTTAAATTGCTTATTAACCTTAGACAAAACCGAAATAATATTCCCAAGACATACCAGTAGAAGTATCTTAACTACCCAAGGACGTTCAAGATACTGAAAAGTTATTGTAATGAAGGAGGAAACATCACAGAAGAAGGTAGCGCAGGTGCCATTCTGTATTTCCTCCATAAAAAACCTCTCAGAGGAAGAAGTGTATAATTGCTAATTGTCTCCAAGAGGTGGTACCCAAAGTACAGTAATGGCTTCAGTACAAAACCCAAATACCAGATAAAGCTCAAGACCAGTGTTTTAATAACAAATCTCACAGGCAAAACATCACTAATCACTGCAGGGCACAGCAAACTGCAAAAACCAACACCAATCTTTAATGTGTACAGCAAAAAAAAAGAGCATGGTGCAGATCAGATAAACTAAGATCGAGAACAGATGAATCAATATTGTGACCTGCATCTGTTAACAGATATAAATTCCTTAATAAGCTCTGGTTAATCTGTTATTATCTCAAGCCCTTCATGCCCCATGTTGGGCGCCAAAAAAGGACTGTTGTGGTTTAACCCCAGTCGGCAACCAAGCACCATGCAGCCGCTCGCTTCCCCTCCCCGTCCCAGTGGGACAGGGGAGAGAATCAGAAGAGCAAAAGTTAAGAAAACTTGTGGGTTGAGATAAGAACAGTTTAATAATGGAAATAAAATAACAGTAATAACAATAATAACAATAATAATAAAAATTGTCATGAAAAGTAAAACAACAAGAGAGAGAAACATAACCCAGGAAAAAACAAGTGAAAAAACTGCTCACTACCCACTGACCGATGCCCAGCCAGTCCCCAAGCAGCGATCGCTGCCCCCCAGCCAATTCCCCCCTGTTTATATACTGAGCATGATGTCATATGGTATGGAATATCCCTTCGGCCAGTCTGGGTCAGCTGTCCTGGCTGTGCTCCCTCCCAGCTTCTCGTGCACTTGGCAGAGCACGGGAAGCTGAAAAGTCCTTGATTAGTGTAAGCACTACTCAGCAACAACTAAAACATCAGTGTGTTATCAACATTATTCTCACACTAAATCCAAAACACAGCACTATACCAGCTACTAGGAAGAAAATGTAACTATCCCAGCTGAAACTAGGACAGCATCACACCTATATGTGGCTTGACTGTAGTCTATATCAGTCGCAAACTCCTAGAAGTGCTGGCTGGAAGGAGCTCTGGAGATTGCTGGCCCTGCTGCCCACTTGAAGAGGGACTTTCCCTGGCCCTGGATCAGGTCAGCCTTGGCACTGCCAAGCTGGAACGAGGAAAGCTGCACAGATGAGACTCTGCTGCCCCGGGTTCCTGTCCTGCTCTACCTTGTGAGCAAAATCGTTCTTCCTCATGTTCAATCTGAACCCCCCGAGCTGCATTTTGTGTGCTTGCCCTGGGTGAAAGTGCGTGACATCAGACCAAAGGACAGACAAAAGCAATGTAAGAGGCCACTGGACAGTCAGGAAATTCAGCAAAGGAAGATGTAAGATGAGCTTCAGAGACTGCTGTCTTCCCCAGAGACAGACTATACTGCAGCCTGAGTGCAGTCCTTGCTGGGCTGCAGAAGAGGAGCAGACCGGGATCCTGCTGGTTCTTCACACTGCTCTGCTTCTTAATTTTTATGATACTGGGATCCTAGAAGCTCAGAAATGCTGCATCTGCTTAGAAGCCAAAGCATAAACCTCCTTTTCTTAAAGAAGGCATATTTATTGGCTAAATATGTAAACCTTGAGGAGGAATGGTTATAACGAGGTAAATCAATTTTATGTGTATCCATTAATTTTATTCTTTTCCTCCACTAGTAACAGAAGTTATTAAAATAACAAGAATGATTGTGCATAGTTCCCGTTCTGGAGGTGACCCAGAGATCAGGGCAGCAAAGGCAGGCTCTGCAGGGAAGGAGTTTTATCAAGAGCAACATCCTGTATGGATCACTGATGGAGAGGAGGGGGACTGCAGCGCAAGAGCACTTCCAGAAGGCAGGGGTGTGAGACACAGCCTTGCTAGGCTTGTGCAACACTGCAGGCTCAGCTCCCTGTGTCCTGGCTGGGTAATGCTGGTGTAAACTACGCAGGAGGGAAGCTGATGTGCTGAGAAAGGTCACTCCACTTGGGCTGTAGTGACAATGCTGAATGGCAGAGGTGTGCACTGGTGTTTACTGCCCCTCTAGGCATCTGCAGCCTTTGTTTTTGCCAAGCAAGCAAGGCTAAGATGCAAGAGACCTCAGCTCTACAGGGTTAGTCACTGCACTGCTTCCCACTCCTAGCCCGGCTATTTAGACTGAGCTTTGCAGCACTAGTCGTGTGTAGAGCAGCCAGCACAAGGGGACTGACTGCAGGGTACTCCTGCACTGCAAACAGAATAACAGAGCACAAGGACCACAGGAACCCCCACCCTATGGGCATCAGACCAGGTTGTGGGGGACCCATATGCACCAAAGCCAAGGAGTGCCAGGTCCTGCCACAGGGGCAAGGTGGCACAAGTGGCACTGCTTTGGCCAGGCTTGGATTTGGAAGGATCTGTCAGAAGGGTCCCACCTCCCCACAGCTATGCCAGGGCTATTTCTGCACTAAACATCAAGTCCATCTTCAAACAGCCCAAGGATGGAGTGCTCAAACATCTTTTGATGGAAGATGGGTAGCTTGTGGCTGGCCAGTAACTCAGTCCAGCCTCTGGTTCAGGGGTGAAGCTCCCTGTAAACAACAGAGACTTTGGACAGTCAGTTAGCTCTCATCCATTAGTATACATTTGCCCCAATATTCAGCTGTAATCTTTAGGTGCAGTTCCCATCATGTCAGCTACAAAAGCAGCCTCCACATGAAGGCTCTAGTACAGCCCTCGCTCCCGCTCCCTGTAGGCATAGCGAGGCTGGGAACCCCTGGCACTGTTTTCAGGAAAGATGACAACAGCCACTCAATAATCCCTGCCTTGCACGCAGAACACGCTGCTCTGCTTTTGGTTTCATTAACAGAAGCTTTAAAAAGAAAGAAAAAGGGGTGGTGGAGGTCACGGGAGGGCTCTGACTCGCCTCCAGCTGTCTGATGGCTGACAAGCCCTTGGCAGCTTCTGGAGAAGGGAAAACTTAGCGATGAGGAAGGGAAATCCCAGATTATTTCTTGACAAAGCAAAGGAAGCTTCCTAAAAGGGTTAGTGAGAGTTTGTCTGGAGCAGCAGGCAGAGCAGGGCTGTGGCACTTCTGGTTTATTAGCACCTAGGGCTGCAGGCTGCTTCCTGCACCACTCATTAATCCTCTTGTTATTTTTGCTTAAAAATATTTAGCACTCCAGGGAAAGTGGGCTGAGACTGTCCAAGAGGATTGAGGCTAGGTCCTAGAAGAGATCTCTCCTATTCTTGGCTGCATGCCTGTTTGCCACACTGTAGTCTTCAAAGGAGTCAGGGAGCTACTCCATCAGACATGGCTAAATATAATGTCCCCAGCACCCCCTGCTCCTCTGGAAAAATCCTCACCTGTGCTCTGTGAGAACTGCACAGCTCATGAAAAGGGTGCAGTGAGCACAGCACTCAGCCCAGGGGATCACTGCTGACAGCCAAGGGCTTCCTGGAACAGTGGCCCAGCACCATGGGGTCAGTGATGTGATGGAGAGTTGCATTTGCCAAGGACAGGAGGCAAATGTTCAAAGGACTTTTTGAAAAAACAAACACATGCTCACATAAAACACAGCAAGATCTCTGAGCAACGGAAGGAACTTTATAGGATGCTGACAATAAAGCTCTTTGGAATCTGGTGTCAAATTTATTTTAAGAAGTGTTGTAGCTCTATACTGTTGCTGACCCCAGTCTCTGCTAGTGCCTAACTTCAGCAGCAGCGATCCATTTATCCCTGGCTTGGAAGCTGGGTCTTGTAACCTGACAAAGTCTACAACAACTTACTTAGTTTGAAGAGTCTACTATTCACATGCTTAAATCTAAATAGGAGCTTGTGGTTATGAGATGTGGCTGAAGCACTAGGGATAGGAGAAGATCAAGGTCTCAGAGCTATCTGTCCACTCTCAGAGGTTTGCTTTGCTGTTCTTGATTTGATTGATTTAGCTGATCTAATTTCTCTTTAAGCAGCTAACCCTGAGGCCTGTTGGATCACTTAATTCCCCCCAAAAAAGTTACTCAGAAGCGAGCGTGATGAATGAGAAGGCTGGGTACAAAATTGGGAAGTGCTTTTCTGCAAAGATATTGTGAGACATGGGAATGGTTTGTGTGAGAAGACCCTGATGATGTAATCCCCAGAAGAAGTCCCACTCTGAAGGTTTCAAACGTGCTCCCTGCGGTCAGAAGCCCCATCTGGAGGTGGAAAGAGGAATGGATTTTCTGGTCTCCAGGGCCAGCTGCACTGCTGGATGGTCCATCCAACACGTTCTGATCCAGACTGACTGGCCTCAGCCACAGCCCCAGACATCGCTGACAGTAGCTCTGTTTCCTCCCAGGCTCAGGAGACCTCACATCAGGAGGCAGGTACACCCTCACAAGTAGGCCTGTGGGATTTGTAGCTCCCAGGCTTTGTAACCACATACCATTTTGAAGCAGTCTGAAAATGAGCACCAGCAGTGCCAGCCTAATGCCCCATGTCAGAAGCAGCCTCTGCTTCCCCACTGCACCAACCCTGGGAGCAGTCAGGAAATGCTGAGGCTGGTCCTGCCCCAAGTGCAGACATCTGTCTCTGATATAAGGCAGTGCATGGGAATGATGAGGGAGGCAGAGAAGTCCAGAGGAGCACCAGACATCCCTCATTTGACATATAACCAGCTAAGCCAGTCGGCAGAGGGGCTCCTGGCAACACCTACCATGCCATCGTCCTCATCTCGTGGGGAGTAGGTGAGTGTGCTGGAGGAGGATGGGGTCCGACGATGCTGTTTAAAAGTATTGGTCCCGTCTGCTTTAAAGCAAATTAAGAAAAAAAAAAAAAGCAAGCATTTAGGCTCCTCAGTAACATTTCCGAGCTACAGGTCAGTCTGTAGCTGTAAGTGTTCCCTGAAAAAGGAAAAGACTAGAGATTCCCTAACTCCAGTTCTTGACCTGGACATATCAATCCTGATCTCTGACAGCTTACTGAAATGCATGCGGCCCTTTGAAAGCAACTTGCCCAGAAAAGAGCACAGATAATATTCTACCAGGTCCATAGGTTAAAAATACTATTAAAAGGAAACCTTATACTCCCACATATTTCAGTCACTGACAAAAATTGCTTCGATCAAGGGAGGTCTGGATATTCTTGTAGCACAAGGGAAACATGCTAAATTAAATTGGAGATATTTGTATAAAGATTATATTACTGACTTATATAAAATCTTGAATGTAAATATTCAGGAGTCCAAAAACATCTAGAGTCCAAAGTCCTGTACAAATGTAATCCAAACATTTCCCCCGGGCAGACATTCATTTCCTTATCTAAATCAGTGTCAAGTGCCACAGTTTATCTTTACTAAAGTCAGGATATTTTTATTCCAAAATGAAACCAGACCTCTTTCTACATTCACACCATGCGTCAGGGCTCAGACTCCTCACCTGCTGGGCTTTGAGGAACAAAGCACAAGAATTTTAAATGAGCAGATACACTTGCACCCCCTCCTGTCAGAGTTAAAAATGGCCATGGGGGTTTTACCAAATTGTCCAGAGTGACTTACAGTCAGGCAGAGAGTGAAGATGGGAGTTTTCAGCACTGGTAACGATTGCGTGAGAAGTCACAGAGAGAAATAAGATTTGGGACTGAGCTCTGTATCAAACCCTGTTGTACTACCCTAATTTCAGCAAGGGCTTCCCAGTGGTACCGTTAAGTCTGCCTAATGGGAGAAAATTTCTGTGCATGCTCATTTCCATCATGCATGGTGATCAGATGCCACAATTAAATAATATTTGGGCTGCATAATATTAAAACCAGCACTTTGGCACCTATCTTTAACAAACACAGTGATTCTCCCAACAGTTTTATCATCTGTAAAACAACAACAACAACAACAAAAAATGGTAGGAATCATATACAGTGCTTTGGGGGAGAAGCTCTACGCATGAAATACACTCACCCTTTGTGATGGTCGTCACAGCAGAGTAGGCTGGCCCAAAAGTTGTTTCCATTCTTGTCTGAAATATTGACAAAATGAAGGTCAGTGCGTATCACTGCAGCACAGCCCGAAGGCTTGCTACCTTTTCTGAACTGGTGAAAAAAACGTACATATATATTCCCAACTTTTATCTGTGGATATTGTGATTTTTAAGAGGCAAGAAAGTACCATATTTTCAAAAGCCATCTTCATTTTCTCAAAAGAAATGATGAGAACATAAGAAGCAGCCCTAACCCCTATCCTCTGCCAACACCACCAAGCCTTACCCCGTTAGTGTTTTCGGAAGTAGTGATGTTTGTTGTGCCACTGGAGAAACGATTGTAGCGAGCGTTCTTGTTTGAGCTCATAATCTAGGCCAGCATTTGTTAGTCATGGGAAGTTTGCTCTGTGGAAGAAGAAAGACAGAAAGAGAGTTAGGTTCAGTTGTACATATTTTCCTGGGCTCAGAGAACAATCTCCTGTAGCATGAAGTCCAAGTATTTACCAAAGCTCACATAAACTTGAATTTTCAGAAGCAAGTGGTAAGGTCAAAGTCAGGTGATTTCAAATCATTCCTGGACGAGCATTCAGCATTTTCTAAAGATACGGTATCTTTTAAAATGACTCCTTAATCACCCAAATACTGGAATACCCATAATCAGTAGCTGCTTTTACAAGTATACAACTGTTTTAATAGCAAATGAGACTTCTCAGGAGACTACTCTAAGACAGACAGCATTCCACTGGTCATGATACACATCAGTCTTCTAAAAATAAGAGTATGTACCAGTTGTGACTGACAGTCCCAGCAGAGAAGAGCCCTATGCAGGCTCTGTATCTGGTCCTCTCTACATCCCCAGTTTGAGCATAGTTCAGAAAGCAGGTTACCTGCTGCTTCCCAAAACACTTTGCACAGAGCAGTGATTAGTAAGTAGGGTCCTAAAAGGGAGCCCCTCCCACAAGAGACAGCAATGGCAAGCACAGAGCAGACTGTACCATGGCAGGCAGAGAGATTTTAGCAGACGCCACAGACACAAGCCTGATCTTTCAGCGTGCCCGGCAACTGTGAGTGCCTGGAGGGCAGAAAAGGCCTCTGGATGTAAAGCTATACCAGTAAAACCCTTATCCCACTAACTGTGAGGCTCAAGCTGAGCTGGCCTGGACTCCAGAGCCCAGGGAGCTTGTTCACTCGCAGCTTTGCGGCTCAGGCCACCTTCCGAGCACATGACAGAAACATCCCATTCGGTCATTGGGAGCTTTGCTTTAGCACAAGGGTGCCCTGGAAGCTCAGCAGCCCCAAGTCCTCGTCAGCTGGGTGGCACAAAGGGATCCCTCCAAGGGAGCCCCTTTCCCGGGCAGGCTATGCCACGCTTTCTGGCGCTTCCAGGCAAGGAAACCAAAGCCTAAACTTCCCTGCACCCCCAGAACTTAAGGCTGTCTCATATTCAAAAGTGTGACTAGCACAGGCCTCATCCTGTTCTTGTGATGAACTCAGTGGGAGTTTTGCTATTTAATTCAAAAGCCCTGGGCTGTACTGCTGAACACAAAAGCCAGGGCTAGATCTCAGCAGAGAGCAAAAAATCTCACGTTTGATTTAGTTCTATTTACATTAAAGGAGTTCTTTCCAGCATGGTCTGAGCTACGAGGGCAGGAAAAGCATGAAAGAAACCTTACTTCAAGTAATACGTTTGTGATTCTGGATCTCTCTCTCCGTTTCTGCTCAGAAACAACCGCAAAGTCTGGATCATCACCCAGAAAGAGAAACCCTCTCCCACAAGAAGTCAGCAGAGGGGCTCATTTCTCTTCCTCCGTTGTTTACACAGTTTTTTACTAGGTTTAAGTTTGCAAAGTCAAGTATTACACAATAATAATCTGCAGAAACACATGGAGCTTGCTTTCTTTAACCTCTGTTGAAACCTGACGCTGGCTTCAGGGCACAAAATCACGCTGTGGTCCCAGTGAATCTGACAAGATGCTCTCAAAGGGTCTCCTTCGGAGCCAGGATACCCATAGGAAGGAGCTGCACCTCCTCTCTGCCATCATACAGAGATGCTTCTGGCTTGAGCAGAAGTTTCCATCAGAGAAGACAAGGGTTCAGCAGGGCACTGAACTCTCCTCCCAAGCTGCCCCTTCATCCTTGCAGATGAAAGGTACTGCTTGCACTCCCAGGCTGTCCCAGCCTGCCCAAGGAGCCAGGGACCCTGCACTCCAGGAAAAAGCTGCTCAAGAAGAATCCTGATTAAAAGACCTCTTTCTGTCCAAGGTATAGTTAAGTCTTGGTACTCACTGCCAGCAGCAGAGTCCAAGGGCTAAACAGACAGACCAGACAGACATCTGCAGTGAGGACAGACAGGCCAAAAATGGTTTATTAAGATACAACCTAAACCCTTTTTTGCAGGACAAGAGCCAACCACCAGTGAAGGGTGCCTCAGAAGAAACACCCCGCAGACGCCTGCAATTGGCTGACGCAGAGCTCCCAGTCCCTTTCAGACGTGCCTGCTTCTGGCCCTGGCTGAGATGGCACCGCTCTGGCCAGGCTTTTGCACTCCCACTGCTCACATTTCCAGCTTTTGGGGAGGTGAAGTGTCTTAGTTGTTCCTAGCAATTGGTCTTCTCTTATCTGAAGGTGACAAGTCCTAAATCTCCAAGCTCTTTATAAAGGAGACCACTTTGATTTCTCTGCTTTACAGAAAGGGAAACTGAGGCCCACAGAGAGACACAATCACGCAATGTAGCTGTGACCTGGGGCTGGCCCAGGGCCCCCTTAGTCCCAGCCCAAGAGCATACCCACCTCCCCCGCAAGGCTGCCCACACACAGGCCCGGCCGCATCCTGCACTCACATTTTAAACGCTGCAATGGCGACGCTCAGGATGTCCTTGGCCAGCGCTCTGCTAACGGCCAACAGCTCAGCCACGCCTGACACAGCACTTCGTGCTGCTCGCTGCAGTTCTTTATCAGACAACTGTCAGACAGCCAGATTATAGCAGCAGAAGAGCCCAAGGAAATACTACTCAGGTCTAAACTCCCGAGTTGCAGTTTAAAACAAAAAACCAAAACCCAAACCAAAAACCAACCAACCAAAAACCTCAAAACCAAACCTAAGACCATCTTAAAAATAGGGATCTGGATAATGTTTTCCACACATTTGAAAGCACTGTCCTGGCCGTTTGCAAATGCCAGATCCCTTAGGAGATGCTGAGCAGAATTGTTGGAGTTGTCTCAAGAACAGCAGGAATGAAGTAGTGTTGTGCTGCTGCATCATGGAGACCTGCCGAGTTTAAAGCTGGGTTCCAGCAAGTGAGAAGTTTGGCATTAGCCATCAGGATCCTTTTTTTCCTCTCAGTGGTTCCTTAGAGCACAGACAGCAGAAGGCATAGGGAAGGTGGGTGGTGGGGAAGAGGGCAGACAAAGCTTTTGGGTAACACACTGGCCGTGGCCCCACAAGATCTGAACCCCACTCAGCCCCTCACTCCCTCGCAGCCTTGGGCAAGCCACTGGAGTTCTCTGCTTCCTCCCTGCACAAGTCTCTTTAGTTTAACTCTTCTGCACAGCATATCTGGACTACAAAGCCTGAAGATGAAAGAATTTTTGGATATTTGTGCAGCGTCTAGCACAAAAAGGTCTCCACCTTAGCTGGGGGCTCCAGATGACGCAGTGCTCATAAATAATGTAAAGCAAGTACTTCCATGACTGATGACACAAACTGCCACATTTTCTGTGATTTCATGTCTCAAGGTTGCATTATTTCACGTCTAATAACATGCACATATCCCTGCAGTTCCCCTCCTCTATAGGTTCCCTATGTCTAACGATACAGCTAAGCTCAGCAGTCTCCTCTGGAGATGGGATTCAGCACCCTCCTCCTCCCATGTTGGGGTGGAAATAGAGGGACTTGCTTTTCAGAAGGGCTATGAATTCATGATTCTTTCTTCAGGGAACCTCAGCAGCATCTACCCAAACACCCTCTGTCCTGCACTACTCACAAGGGAAGAGCAGGGGTATGGTCCCACCTCACCAGCCACAACAGCATTAAGGGAACCTGGCATATCAAATATTCCTACTGGGTTTTCAAGGCAAACAGTCACTGTCAGATGGAAAGAGATGAAGCCCATCGTTATGGAGGACTGTGGGCCGTCTGCAGACTCAGGCAAAAGCTTCATCCCCCTCTCATTTTCAGGGTATGTATTGCCTTCAAACATAACAGATGGAGACTCAAAAAAAGCAGTGGGAAAGCACTCACTGTGGAGCACAAAGAGACAGGAAAAACCAAGAATGAGGACAACTAACAGTTTGAGTAGTTTTGTAATATCATTAAACGTAGGATCAGACATGCAACAAACAGTGATATACAGGCACTTGAGCTACTGCAATCAGTGAGTTATGGTCTGTCAGCCAAGGATGAGTATGACCCTTTAGATAACTGCCTTTGAAACTTCTGTGCAGGCTAGGAGGTGTCCACCATGGTGCGGCTCACGGGGCAACCCAGCAGGCCGCAAAACTGCTTACTGCTGAGAGGCATTAAGGAGACACATATCCAGTTTCACCCTGTCCCAACGCCCCACTGAAACGGATGCAAAATGCCTTCCAACTTCAACAGATCTTGGATACATCCAAAGTGAGGAAGGGAACACCGGCTGGAATACAGGGATTTTCCACTCGTTGTTTATAAGCATGTCCTGTGCTCTGCAGCTTGGCTGAGCAACCTACCTGTAAGCAGCAGCAGGGAGCCTGCTTTGTGTCTTCTCTGAACAGAAACCAGAGGAATGCGAGCAATGGAAAAAATGTCAAGTGGAATATCAGCCAGGCTGCAGAACACCAGCCGCCACATGAATATCTGATTTCAGCCCAAATCTCTGCAACAACCATATACAGAAAGCATTTCAACAGAGCAGACATCTCTCCAGAGCACTGTGACAGCTCCTTCACATCTCAAGCAGTCTTCCAAGAGGTACTGAGAAAGGCCTTTTCCAACTGTTATCAAAGAAGTTAAAAAGAGGCAGAAAAGAGCTGATGTTGTCGACATTAACACCAGCTTCCTACAGCACTTGCAAAAATCTCCACCAGATCTCTGAACCTTGGCTTGGCATCTGAACCGTGCCGGCTATGATGTCTTGTGCTCCCAGGCTCGGAGCATCCCTCCGGGGTGGCTGGTGTCCCTCCCTGGGGCAACCCTGCACTGGCCATGGGCAGCTCCTGCCCCTGCTCTGACTGCAGGCAGAGCTCCTCAGCCTGTGGGGTCCGAGCAGAACTGTGTCCTGAGGAGATACAGACTACGACACAGTGAAAGTATCAAATATTTTGTGTTACAAAACATGTGCGCTCTGTGACCTAGAAGAAAAACTAAGATTTACTGGAAATCACAGCATCCTTTGGGTTGCTAAATCCTTCTCAGATGACCAAATACAAAGGGGCTCCAGAAATCCCCTGAACATCTTCAGCACTCCACAGAGCAGCAGCTCAGAAGTGCTCATGGTGGAAACATTCTCCCAATTTTCTGGCCCAGGACTCTACAGGGTCAGGTTATGATTTACAGCAAAACGTGTTGCAGAGGCACCCTGACACCTGCAGTGAGAGGACAGGATCCGTTTGCTCTGAAAAGACAAGAACTGTTGAAAGAACTTGTGTGTCCCAGTAGCACAACAGCACAGGGCTGCCCTCTAAACCAGAGAGGCATGCCTGCCTGGACCCATGCATCTGGAGATCAGCTTGAGAACCCAGCCGGTGATCCAGACTCTCCTTGCCTGGAGTTAATTTTTATTCTTTTTTTTTTTTTTTTTTTTTTTTTAAAACATGAAACTTTAGTGGTTTTGACAGTATGTCCTGGTTTCAGCTGGGATAGAGTTATTTTTTTTTCCTTCTAGTAGCTGGTATAGTGCTGTGTTTTGGATTTAGTATGAGAATAACGTTGATAACACACTGATATTTTAGTTGTTGCTAAGTAGTGCCTACACTAGCCAAGGACTTTTCAGCTTCTCATGCCCTGCCAGCGAGAAGCTGGGAGGGGGCACAGCCAGGACAGTTGACCCACGCTGGCCAAAGGGCTATTCCATACCATATGCCGTCATGCTCAGTATATAAACTGGGGGGAGCTGGCCAGGAACTGGCTGGGCATTGGTCAGCAGGTGGTGAGCAATTGCATTGTGCATCACTTATTTTGTATATTATTTTATCAATATTATTATTTTCCCTTCCTTTTCTGTCCTATTAAACTGTCTTTATCTCAATCCACAAATTTTACTTCCCCCCCCCGATTCTCTCCCCCATCCCACTGGATTGAGGGGGAGTGAGCGAATGGTTGTGTGGTGTTTAGCTGCCTGCCATGTTAAAGCACAACACAGTAAAAAAAGAGCGGAAGAAATCTACCCTGGAAAAAGGAAGCTGTGGGGACCCGCTATTTGCTAAATCACATGGCTGATAGTGACCAGATGCGAGGGAGGGGAAGGGCTAGGTTTCAGCATTTGCACACCACAGGAATTAACTCAGGCTTTTGAGACTCAGCAAGAAGAAAAGACTTAAAATTCCTACTTTAGTAATCCAGGTGAGGAAAAACCCAACCACCAGTAGTTGCAGAGAGCTGGGGAAAGCAGTGCTCTTTCTCCCCACTGCAGAGGCCAACAGGATCAGCAACAGAGCTGTTTACTGCTGGCTGTTTCACATTGCTGCCAACCCCATCGCTGCACCTCAAAGCAGGGAGGGGAATCACCCCCAAGGCCAGTGTCATGGCTGATCCTCTGGTCGTGCTGAAGAGTTTGCCTACAAGAGCGGTCTGGCAGGACTGGCACAGTACCTCAAGGGTCTCCTCTCAGCCCCCAGAGCACACATGCACACCTGGCTGTTCCCAACACTCAGCGAAAGATCCTTACAACCAACCTCAAGATCAAGGCCAAGGCTTTGAGGGGGCACATGGCATGAGGAGAAGGGATGGCAGAGTATCTCGTCCTCCACAAACATCACATAACCTGCCTGGTCCCAGTTAGGAGCCCATTCCCAATGCGGGAACCACACTACTGCAGGCACAATGGCACTGCTGGGGTTTGTGCTCCAGCTGCTCTCCGAGGCGAGACATGGGCACGGCACCGGATCCCGCAGGTGAAACGTGGCACTGCTGGGGAGTGCCTGGCAGACGCAATGCCCCGCACTGCACAGTGTCTCTTTACCAAGAAACCTGCAAGCGTCTCTGCCTTACGCAATCAACAGCTCATAAAGCTCAGTGATATGTCCTACATCTGCTTTATTCTTCTTTTTTTCCTCCCTGAGTTCATTGAAGCTCTCTAAGGTTATTCGCCCCTGCAGAAACTGCTGGACTGGCAAAATCATACACAGCAGGAGTGTTTGCTGGAGAGCGAGGCCAATGTGTGCAGCTGGCCTCATAAGAAAGGCAGGCATGGGGTTATCCTGCTCTGGTTGGGAACAGGCTGTGGATGACGTGAATTTCCTTATTTCACAGCCTGGGTATTTATGTCATAAGACACAAGCTCCTGTTCCTCTTACAACACCGTGGCCAGAACGGGAAGGGTTACACGTCCTTGAGAGTGTTGGCACATCACCGGGGAAATACTCTTACAAAAGCTAAAACGCATCGTGCTGCTCCAACAGCCCAGCTCAGCAGGACAAGGGCAAGGCAAGGCAAGCAGGTGCCAAGAGCATGGGGTGTGCATTTGTGGACTACCCCCCCTTCCTCGGCTGCATTGCAGGCTCTCACACAGCCAGGGCTAGTAAATCCAGTCCTGTTTGGGCAGGCTCTGTCCACTTTGTTCTTCTGCAGTGCCAAGGTGCTGCCCACGCTTTCTATCTGTGAACTGATTCTCAGTGGCCCACAGCAACCTGCAAGGGACCGTCTCAGACCAAAGCACAAATGAGACAAGATTCATGAGCTCAAATGCTAACTCTTCTACAGAGACAACCATGGGACAGTCACTCTGGCTTTCTTGGTCAGTGTCTCTGGTGGAAATAGCACTCATTTCATAACTGCTTGCGAATTTCATTAACAGAGCTTAAAGAACATGGTGACAAGGACTATCAGCATCTAGTCTGACTTGTAAAACACGGGCCATAAGAATGTGCGTCAGCTACAGTAGATCACTGAGATAGACATCTCTCAGGGCGGTCACAGGACAGGAAGCAGAGGGTGGAGCTCAATGGTCACTTCTCAGGTTAGAGAAGACTACGCAAGGGTTCCTCCAAGAACCACTGCTGAATAAGCTTTTTCAAGGTCACAGGTGAAGACATTAAATGTGAGCAGTGAAATCACCAAGTTTGCAGATGACACTAACCTCCTTTGAGTAGTCAAATACCATGTTGATGGTAACGAACTCAAGAAGAACCTCACAAAACTGAGGAGACAAAAAGGTTGCAGATGAGCTTTCATGGAGATAAATGTCAAGCAATGCATCTAGGGAAAAATAATGAAAGGGGGCCTATGCAATGCTCAGCTCTGATCGGGCAGCTACAACTCAGGAAAGAGACACTGGGGTCTCTGTAAGACAGTTAGCTGCAATTCTCAGCCCAGAGGACAGCAGCAGACAAACAAGCCAATGAAATGCTGAGCAGCATCACAAAAGCTGCAGAGAACAACTGCGAGAGTGTCATTTGGGTGCTACATAAAACCCTGATGTACTTGTCTCCTGATTACTGTGGTAGTTCTGGTTTTTGCTTCGGAAGAAGGCCACAGTGTAGTTAGAGAAACTTCAGGAACTGAAAAATAAAATGATCAATGGTATGTAGTCCCTAATCCAGCTGCTCTGAGTGGTGGGAAAATATGAGACCCCACCTAGAGTACATCCTTGGAAACATTCAAGGACAGGCTGGATGGGGCTCTGAGCAGCCTGATCTAGTTGTAGATGTCCCTGCCAATTGCAGGGGGGATGGACTAGATGAGCTTTAAAGGTCCCTTCCATCCCAAAGCATTCTCTGATTCTATGAAATGGATGGTAGAAATTGGTCAGGTTCATGTGCTCTCCGTTAATAGTATCCATTTTCGGAACTGCTGAAGACAGAACTGGGGCTAGGCAGACCAATGCTCTGACCCAGCTGGGCATTTCCTACACTCTTAGGGTGACCTCTCTAAGATCAGGCTCATACTCAGAGGTGCAGTCAGTGCTAGAGGAACATAAAACATGAACAGAAGTTCAGCCTTACCAACAGAGCACGGCACTTCCACCTGGTGGGTCTTTGCCTCTGTGGAACAGAAAGAGTCTTCGTATTGTTTACTAGTTTTTGCATTGCTCTTAAAAGTCATACAAACTTATGTTTGACTACTTATGTTTGTATACAATACAATTTTTATTTGTATACAATTTTTATTTGTTTATACAAAACTTGTATAAAATACAAGTTTGTATACAAACTTACGTTTGACTATGTCTGAGCTACTTAAAGTGAGGCCATAATTGCACTGAGCTGTCATCAATAAAAAATAAAAGTGCTATTTTTAATTGCTGCTACTTTTACCAGCTCGTCAATTGACTGCAGAGCTGAGAGCACATTCAACAGCTGTTTGAACGCTGTCATTCCTTTGTGCAAATGCAGTTCAGAAAGGTAAATCATTTTGTATTAGGTGCTTTTCCTAAAGGGTAATGAGTCCTTGGGATAGAAAAACTTTTTGCAATACTTCATGTTAAAACCTGAAGCAGTAACTTTCAGACGTGCCTGTAACGGGATCAAAAGTGATTGCTCTAGTGGAACAAAGCATCTCATTTTTCCCAAAACCCTAAGTTAGAAGTTAGAACAGAGGCAAATGTTCAATGCTGTTTCCATGACACAAAAGCTATACTTGAAGCTTTACTTCCATTTTAGGAAACCTGGAAGCATCCACCTACTAGACCATTTTTCTTATGCAAAAGGCTGCAGACCAGGTTCCGGTAGTGCCTGACCCCTGCAACTGAGATTGGCTTGTCTCGGCTCAGTACCTACGGGGTTGCTGGTGGGGTGGCCAGGCTGGCAGAAGCAGGCACGCTCAGAGCTCTTCCACACAAGGCCCTTAATCAAAAGGTGCTTTAAAAGTTGGCCCTAACATTACACTGCTGCATGCTGTTCCTTTCACAGCTCAGAGATCTTCACATTATTAAATTGCAAATTTGTTTAAGAAAAAAAAAAATCCAATCAAGCCCCCAAACCAACAACCTCCTACCCCTCCAAGACAAAATCTTAGTCCTGCTGTTTCTTGAGAGGGAATGGCCATCTCCTTTGTGCAAGGCAGGTCATGATATAAGATATCATTGATACAAGGGATCTCTGAAGATACCATGGCAACCCTATCCTGGGCTGCATCACAAGCAGCGTGGCCAGCAGGTTGAGGGAGGTGATTCTGCCCCTCTACTCTGCTCTGGTGAGACCCCACCTGCAGTACTGTGTCCGGCTCTGATGTCCTCAGCACAGGAAGGACATGGACCTTTTGGAGTGGGTCCAGAGGAGGGCCACAAAAATGATCAGAGGGATGGAGCACCTCTGCTATGAGGAAAGGCTGAGAGAGCTGGGGTTGTTCAGCCTGGAGAAGAGAAGGCTTCAGAGAGACCTTATTGTGGCCTTTCAGTACTTAGAGGGGCTTATAGGAAAGATGGGAACAAACTTTTAGCAGGGCCTGTAGCAACAGAACAAGGGGTAATGGTTTTAAACTAAAAGAAAGTAGATTTAGACTAGATATAAGGAAGAAATTTTTTACAATGAGGGTGGTGAAACACTGGAACAGGTTGCCCAGAGAGGCGGTAGATGCCCCATCCCTGGAAACATTCAAGATCAGGCTGGACGGGGCTCTGAGCAACCTGATCTAGTTGAAGATGTCCCTGCTCATTGCAGGTCCCTTCCAACCCAAACTACTCTATGATTCTATGATATCACACTTCAAAAACCAAGAATAGTCACCTACACAAATCACACCAGAACTGGTGCTAACTGGTCTTCCTCAGCCTTGCTTGACAGAGAGCAAGCAGCTGCCAAGACTCCACAGGGTCCTGTGGACTAGCTGAGGCTCTGCTGCTGGTTTCCCTGCTGCAAACTGGCCTGCAGGAATGTGGTAGATAGATGGGCTTGCAACTCATTTAAAAAAAGCTCTTAAGACATGCCAGGTCAGCAGCAAAGCCTGGTTCTGGAGCGATTCAGCTTCTGTCCTGGCAGGACAGTACATGAGGAAGCAAAGCCTCTGTTTGGAGAGCTTCAATCTCGGTTGATCAGTTCAGGAGCAGCATGAGCTCACAGAGAAAACCCCTGCACAAACTCCTCTCACCTCTGCCCTGTGCAGTGCCGACGCAAGCACTTCAGCAAGGCTGTGACCGAGAGACTTGCCCATGAAAAACAGAAACTAATCCATCCTCAGCCACTCTAGTCCCACCCTTGGCTGGTAATTTACCAAAGTTCAAAAGCTTCCTCTCAACTGGCCTGGGAAAGGAGTTACACACCAATAAATGTACCAAGTTTTTAGCAGACACTGCACCCCATGTCCTCCAAGGAAGCCGGAGGAACACTTGTCTCACCTGCTGCATTCTCTTTTCCTGGAGCCACCCTGCTAGACCCAAGGTGACCAGAGTTTCTTCTCTACTTTGTTCCTCAATTGCTGTGCAGTCACCGAGGGCTTTTCAAACTGCTTTGCCTTACAGGTGACTGCATGTCTCTGGAAAGGTTTAACCACTCCTATCACGTTATGGGATTCTTCAAGATTAAAGTCATAAGAAACCTGAGCCCATAATCATTACTCAAAATGCAGAAAGTATCACTTCCACCCCCTGCTCCCCCTCAACATCCTCCAAAGCTTTAAAGCTTCATGACATGCTCTTGCTTGCCCTCGGGGTGCAATTAGATCATTTTAAAGATTCATCTGAAATGCATCAGCTCCTTCACAAAAAAAATATCCAGTAAATTTCAGTCACCTGCTCTTTTTTTGTACAGTTTCCTTGGACTTTGCCACTGAGAACAAGCAGGAGAGCACAATGTAAGACAGCTACACTCACTGCTAGAGAGTGTTAACCAGGGACTGAGAAAGGGAGAAAACTATAGTGCTTTACAGGTAGCATGTCAGCTGGGCAAAATACAATCAAACTAGTGATGTCCTGCCTCTTGATAAACAAGCATTGAATCCTTGATTCCTGAAGAAATCAGTGGATGTGGACACTTCCACCATACCATTAGCAGCTGTACTGTAGCCACGATGACTTAGGATGCAAGGGAGAGGCAGTGAGAGATACTGCCTCTTCTCACAAACTTGGCTTCTTTGCTCACGGCTTCACCTAAAGAATATCGAGGATTTCCCATTTCTGAGACCACCAGAAGCAACCGCAGAAAAGACTTGCTGGATGGTTGCACAGTCAAGCGTTACACGTCCTTGCAAAGGTCACTCTGAAGGATCACAAAATCAGCATAATACAGCTCCAGCTAGCTGGACCCGCGACAGGTACCCACTTCTAAACTGGTGTTGGATTTCAGATACCTCCTCCTTCTTCGCTAAGATCTAGACATGGCCATGAAAACAGTTCCTCCCTCACTACTGTCCGTGACCGCTAAAGCACAGCAGCCTCCTGGGGAACACTGCTGACACAGCCCTGACATCCGGCACCCAGGGCAAACAATTTACCTTGGAGGAAACTCACCATCAGCTGTCCAAGCTGGCACGGAGTGGCAAAGCCCGGCAAGACACCACCATGACCGAGTTCCTAAGCTGTGGGCAGGCTTTTCCTCGGTCAAAATGTCTCTTTCGCTATCTGTGTGCGTGTATGTGTGTATCGCTCTTAAGTGATGTAAACAGAAAGGCATGCAGAGCAGTGGGCGATATGTAAATTCAGCTGGAAAATCCCACAGCTCAGCCAATCTCTACGCTGCCTCACAGCTTTGCCCTGGCTGCTCTGAGACTGAAGAGGTTTAGTCTAGTGCAGAAAAAACAATCACTCTCTTAGCATACACAGATTTATTCCTCTGATCAGAGAAATCTTCAGGGACAGGATGGTCCATCACTCACTTTAAAGGGACTTTGAGTTTCTCACCCTCTTTAGGTAGTTCCCAAACTATTCATAATACTGAATATCAAGCAGCCAAACAAACAGCAACACAGTCTTTGCTTGGAGAGACAATCCAGGGAAATCCAGTTAACTAAGAATTACCACAAAAAGGCAGAGCTTTCCTGGGCCAGTGAGCAGGGATCGCCTAAAAGACAGGCATTGACAGTCGGGGACTTCTACTGCCGGGACACCCACCCAAGGCAGGAGAACAACGTGTTCCCACGGCTGAGGCTCTCCCAGGAGCAGGCGCTGCACAGAGAGCTCTCACACCACTCCAGCACCCAATACACTTCCTGCTGTTTTTACACCTCCTTAAAAGCAGCAAGGTAACTCTGATGAAGCTCCGAACTCAGGCTGTGCTAAAGGCAGAGCGGGAGCAGTCTGTAAATGGGTACGTTGGGGTGCCACTGCCTTGGACTCCTGGGGGAGTTGCTGAGCTTGAAAGAAGGGTGACACGTACCCCTGTAAGCCACCACTCGCCTCCTCCCTTGCCCCAGGCAGCCGCTACATCCCCCAACCCAAACCATGGGCAAGGGGACGTGCCAGTGTGTGCCTCATCATGCCCACGGCAAAGGAGTACAGTCAGGGAAGGGAAGACAAAGGGCATAAAAATCAGAAGGAAAGAGTTCTGACAGATCGAACCTGTTCACGTAATCTGAGTATTTAGTTAGTGAAACCAGGAAGGATTTTCTCACAAATGCCTTTCTCCTGGCACAGCAGAGCTTGGCTGAGACAACCTGAGAGGCAGGTACAATCACACTTCAGAAAGTGCCACAATCATGGCTAGTGGGGGCTAGGAAGGTCCCGCGGAACAGGCAAATGCTCAGCCCATGAGGTGCCTAAGAGCTGAATGCCAGCTGAAGTCAACTGAAGCTGCAAAACGCTCAGCACTGCTCAGGACCAGCCCTGGCTGACATACAGCCACTTCGTGGCAGGGCAGAGCAGGCACCAGCACCATCACACAGTGCTCAGCAACGTCCCAGAGCCCGCGGGCCTCCCTGCAGCTCCAGCAGCGCGGTTGTGTTTGTGGAGCCCCCGGAAGAGAATGGTTGACCACAGAAGGGTTTCAGTAAGGGGACACAAACTCACCTGTGGTGCTTCACAAGTGGCTTAAGGTCACCTAAGGCTGCACTGCCACAGGAACAGGCAGATGTGGGCCCAGCCCCACCACTCTCATGCTGCACAGTGGCTGGTATCACCATGCGATCCCTCGGGTCAGGAAACCAAACTGCCTGAAAACTATGGATTTGGGTTTTCTTCCTTGGGTTCAATCAACACCATGAAAATTCATGTTTGGGTGTTATCAGTGATGGTACCTGCATTCCCTGACTGAACGTTCTGGTCACTCCAGTTCAGCTTAGGTTTCCCACCGCCACTTGGTAAAATTTAACCTCCCTCATTGTGAAACATTCCTTTCTGCAGGGTGGTTTCACCTGCCAGGCATCTGCTGCTGCACGCTGCAGCAAACCAAACTGCAAAGCTGGAGCTTTCCGTATTGTCGTGGCTGGATTTACCCTGGCCTTTCTCAGCCTCACTTGAGACCGGCAGTGCCCAGGGTGGGGGACCCCAGGACTTGGCAGGGGACCCGACAGACTGCAGACAGTTCCCTGCTCCTACAGTTTTCTGCATGACACTTAGGAAATCCCAAAACTCTTTGACCTTCTGCTCCCCAGGTATGCAATGAGGACAGCACTGTCTGTTCTCTCGCTCCTTGTCAATGGTGATGGCCAGCTCTTTGGACTTGTGGTTAGCAGACATCTGTACAGTATTTGACACAACGCAGGCCCAGTTTTTGGTGGTGCACTGAGTTATCTTCACCACAATGCACTTTCTGTCAACTACCTCCCCTCCTCGCACAGCTCCCAGAGACCTGTGTAAAGGCTGTCATGGACATGGTTGACTTTCTCACGCCACTTTCCCTCAGCAAGGGCTTTCTGGAACCGTCCTTCACTCACACAGACCTCTCCCTGCAAACCCAACAAATGTCGTTGTGGCTGTAAGCAAGAGGCATTGACAAACGCTCAAAGCCAAAACGCAACAGCTATTTAATGGGAACACTAACTGCTTAAGACACACTGAAAAGAATACATCACTGAGGTGAAAAAGGAGGCAAAATTAAAGGGCTGGGATTGGAACAGTGTTTGGCAACATTGTCAAAGTTGAAAAAATAACTGCTAGGCCAGAGTTCTTCACAACACACCTACCCCCCAGGGGGTACAATAGTCTGGACCGGGCTTGCTACATACACATCAAACCTGACTAAATTATGTACCAGCCTTCTCACACTCATTGGTCCCCAGCAGAGCCTGTCTAAGCTGTTGTCTTTGATACCAACAGAGCTCAAAAGCAAGCTGAACTGAAAGAAAGTCCTCGCGTCTGGCTTTCAGACAACACAACAAGATCATCAGGTCACAGTCGCGGCTCAAACTGGAGTAAAGTGTGTGACAGCAAGTCAAACAGCTGTGAGCTGGCAGCAGAACAAGGCAGAACTAAACAGCATGTTTGAAATGAAAGGACAATAGCGCAATTTCACTGCCTGCTCTGAGAAGAGATGTGTAATTGTCTTGGGGCAGTTACAGAGACCTACCACCAAACATCCTATATTGCCCAAGATGTGAAACCAAAGCACAAGGAAATGAGGTTAATGGGAGATCGAGAGAGAACGCTCAGCAACACGTGCCACAAGCCGGACGAGTAATGGAGCAGAAAAAGACAGAACTAAGCACGCCCCACGATGAGATACGCCAAACAGCAAAGGGAAGGCAGCCGGGGTGAAGAATGCAAGACATGGACAGGACCCACCGAGGACCCAACACGGCAGGAAGTAACACGCGAGCTCCTCCGTGCGCTTTGAAAAATCACGCTGGCAGCTGCACAGAGTTTAAAGCCCAATAAACGAGACCCCAGGGGAAGGGGAGCCCGCAGCCCAGCGCCCCCGGCCCTCACCGCCCCCATCACCCAGCCCAGCCCTGCCCCTCACAGAGCTCCCTCAGCCCCGGGCCCGCCCGGCTCCCCTCAGCCGGGGGCTCCCCTCAGCCCGGCCCCGCTCGTACCTGGCAGCGGCGGCGGCCGGAGCGCCAGTACCCGGCCCCGGCACATCGCGACCGCGGGCCTGCTCCCCGCTCGTCTAGCGGCTCAGCTGCCTCCCGGGCCGGAAGCCCTGCGCCCCGCGCTCCTCGGGACTTGTAGTCCGGCACGCCGCCTTCCGCCCGCTCTTCGCCGCGCCTCCGTGACGCTAGGACTATAATTCCCAGCAGCCGTCGCACTCCAGCGCTGATTGGCGCTTTCCCAGTCACTCTATGCTACAACCACTGTTGCTACTGGCTTGGCTCGGCCTCCTCCAGGGGCCAATCAGGCGGCGGCAGACCACCGCCTCGGGCCACGCTGCGCCGCGCGGCGCCATTGGAGGGCGGGAGGGCGGCGACCAATGAGCGCTGGGAGAGACGGGAGGGCGATCACGCCAACCGCTCGCGATTGGCTGGGTGAGCGGACAGCCTGACCAATAGCGACTTGGGGGGGTTATAAAGTCCGCAGCGAGGGGGGAGGTCGGTCTTTCCGGCCAGGAGGTGAGGGGGGGCGGGCGGGCGGCAGTGGCAGCGGGGCCGTTACCGGGGGCGGGCCGGTGATGATCTCTATCCATCTTTCTGACACCTCGTCTGAGGGCGGCGGGCGGCCGCGGCCCCTGCTGACCATCCATGGCTGAGGCCCGGGGGAGCCGCGGCGGGGCCGGGCTGGGCGGTGCGGCCCGCTCTCACCGCGCTGCCTTCTCTCCTCAGGGGCCGGCGGGAACCGGATCGCCCCGGCGAGAAACAAGATGGCGGCGGCCTGAGGGGCGGTGAGGCGGGGGCGATGAACGGCGACGTGGGAGCCCGGCGGCGGGCGGGCGGCCTTCCCGGGGCCTGGGCGGTGCGGCCCGGGCACCGGCACCCTCCATGCCCGAAGCGCGGCTGCCCCGCCCCAGCCCTGCCTGCTGGGAGGCTGCCGGGCCGTCACTGCGGGCTGGGCCCGGAGCTTCGGGGAGGTAAAATACGGTATCGCTTGTTTCTACCGTACCGTGCATCCCTGTAAGGTACTTCTGGGATCTGCAGCCACAGGGAAAGCACGAGTGGGTCTCAGGCGGGTGAAACGGGCTGGAGTAGCTACTTCGTGGCCTTGGCATAGCTGCTATTCAAGGTATAGTGTAGGCTGCAAGCTCTGGAGCAGAGCAAGCGATGCAGCTCTGAGTACGGCTAAAAAACGTACTTTTCTGGGGTTGCTGTATGACATGGGGAAGCTGCCATTTCTCGTGCTGTACAACTTGGCGTCAGGGCAGTTTTTAAAGCACAAAGAAGCAGCTGCAGAACTGCCTGAAGTACAAGAAATCAACAGGCATCGACTTTTACTCTACCACATGTGGTAGCTTAGAGCAAACATAATGGCAGGGGGTGGCTGCTGTAGTGTGGGTCACTGAAAGGATGCACAAACAGCAGTTCTCGCAGTATGTATGAACTCTAGTGCTAGGTTGTGTGATTGATTTAAATCTTGGAGTCCTTGAGGCTAACTGGCTTTTTAATAAAGTTTTCAGAAGACTCGTTTTGCTTTTGCTTCTTTCTTAACAGATCCCACGGGGGGGGCATGTAAAACCACAGACCAACTTCAAAGTTTGCATTTGGGCACCCAGCAGACCATTTCTGCTACTACTATGCATTTCAGGGGAACCGGAGCATCCTAAAATGTGTGCTGCAGCTTCGCTTAGCCCAGCTCCCCTTATTGGAGCACCCGAACCCATGCTGGTTATGGAAGGATCTAGGGGGGTTCAAGAATGGGCTGAGCTCTTTGAATGATGAAACAGTGCAGGTGTGTTTGTTAGACAATCAAAATACCGTTGGAGCCACAAAGATTATTAAAAAAATTTATTAACAGGAATGAAACAAAAGCTGTAAAGAAGAGCCAGCAAAAAGGAGAAGTTGCATGTAATGCTGAGTCCTCTGGCTTGTTTGAACGCACCGAACAATTCTTTGTCGCTTGGTGGCAGTAAAGGCCCATGTAAGAAGATGCCGAATAACAGTCTGAGGAAGAGCTTTAGGGCGAGGTCAGCGTGCAGGCACTGGGAGACCAGTCCTATAGAGGGAACTTGTGACTGGGACAGATGGGGGCCGAGTCTGGCTTAATGTTTAGGTCTAATACCCCAAATGCAGTTGTGATGTCTCTGCTGTAGTAGAGTTAGCTCCCAACAGGCACATTTAAATACTCCAAAGGGTAGCATTTACATCTTCCTTATTTAAATTAGTTTTTAAATTGGTTTTGGTCCTGCACTGAGGAAGTAAGTTAAGAGTTGTAAGCTTTTCCTTCAAGATGGCAAGATGCAAGGCTCTCCTGCCCCACGAGGAAGAGAGAAGGCAGCAACCCGATGGGTTTAAGAATACTGCTGGTTATTTTTGCCTTTGGGGAGACTCCCTGCAGCTTCTGGGGTAGCGCGTCTGTGCAGCGACCTGCACCTCGCGACAGGGGCTGCTGCTGCACTGCTAAGGTCAGGCTGAGAAAATGCAGTGCCAAAGGCGGACTTGGGCACAGATCAGGTACGGGAGCAGTGTGAGCTGTTCTGTGCCTCTCTGCCAGGCTGGCCCTTCCCTGCGCAGCTGCGCACTGGTACTTAGCAAGCTCAAGACTAGAGAAAAATCCCACTCCCTTTTTTTTTTTCCCCTTAACCTCAGCCAGCAAGTGTGTGCTACCCAGCCCAGAATGAGAACGGAGGAGGCTGTAAGATAAGCAGCTTCATGTAGGAGACACTTGTCAAGTAGCAGCCACAGGAGCACAGCGAAGCCCACCAAAGCAGCGCAAAACAGCAAGTTTTGCAGATCCCTGCGCACTTCTTGACGGTGCCCGAGTAACTTGCAGAGCCTCCCCTGTGTTTTTCTACTTGCAAACAAATCTTAAGAGAGTGCTTGTAGGAGGCACGACCACCTTTTAGAGCGGGTAAAGGTGAAGAGTGTTGTTCCAGGTATTTCAGAGAAAGTCTCAGCTGAGGAAATGGCTGCTGCTCTGGCGGGAGCAGCTGTGCCGCTGCTGGCCATCCCCTGGGATCTGTGGGGACCACGGCTCATCCCCTGCGATCTGTGGGGACCATGGCTGTGGTAGGACACGGGGGGGCCCTGCCTGCCGTGCCCCCGCAGCCCCTGCCTGGTCCTGCAGTGCTGGCACTGGCAGCAGGGGGCTGCTCCAGGCTGTGCACTGCAAATATTCCTGCAGGAACGGTTTTTCAATAAATAATTTAAATAAAATTTAAATCAGTTGAAAGATTTCTTTCTCCCTAAAAACCTATTTAGGAAAAAAATGCTCTGTTTGCAGTAGGTTTATTTCAGGATCCTTTTTCATACTGTTACTGTGCAGGACCCACTTTAAGCAGTAGCTGCTCGTTTTACCACAGCTCACTGAGGAGCGTAGCTGTGAGGAGCCCCTGCCTGCCTGGACCACGTGCAGCAGCTGCGGAGGGTCTTTGTGCGCGCCAGGAACGCAGCGCTGGAGTGAACGCCCCAAGCAAAGCAAAGGGCAGGGGCGCCTGAACCAGCTGCTGAGAGCTGGTGCTTGGCTGAAGAGCGAAGGATGGGTTATTTTATTTTAAGTGGCCCGTTTAGGGCAGCATGGGGAGGTGCAGTGTGGTGGGCACCTGGTGTCTGAGTGTGGAATTTTCAAAGAAGAAAATTGCCAAAGGCCAAACACTTCATCCAAATTCAAATTTGTACTTAGAAGTGCAGCTTTTAAAAAAAAAAAAAAGCCAAATGCCTGACACAGACCAAAGGGGTGAGGAATCCATTGAAGAGAGCTGGCGGGAGAGTCTGAAGCCTGTGAAAGCAATGCCTGCAGTGTTCCCTCCAGCTTTCTTCAGTTAACAGAAAGAGCTGTCCCAAGAGAACTTTGAAGATATCAAAGCATTGTTGCAGTCTAAAAACGCTATCACGCTTACATGAAGGTATTTGAATAAGCTGCAATACATTAGATTTCTTCTCAATTAAAGTACTAGAAACAGCAGTAGTAAGAGAACCAAAGCCTTTACCGAACAGATAAACATTCAGGAAATCTCTGTACAACAGATAGGTTAGCAGGAGCTTACTCAAACGGATGGCTAAGCTCTTGTCTTCTGCAGGGAAGAGGAGAAACCTTCATCGAGGAGGTGTGCTACACCACATGAAAGACGGACAGACATTAGTAAGCAACTATAAAAATGGTTGCCTCAAAAAACAAGTCTTTCCTGTGTGCCCCAGGCGAAGGGTCTGAACAGCTGAATTCCAGCTACGCAGGGAAAGAAAAGGGAATTCGGGACTTTTTCCTACCCAGATGTTTGGTGTGGAGAAGGCATTCTTTCCCCTTAGTCAGACCATAATTCCTACTAACCATAAAGAAGCCTCGTAATGCTCCTGGCTGCTGCTGAACGGGTGGAGGCAGCTGGGTCTGCTGACTGCCCTGGCCCTGGAAGGAGCGACGGCGAGACCCCAGCCCACACCAGTCCCCTCCCGAACACCCACCTCCCACCTGCATGGGGACAAGCAGCTGCGAGCCAGGCAGGAGCGACCAGCGAGGGAAGCCGGAGGGCTCGTAGTGCAGATGGATGCGATGGGGGCTCGGGGAGCAGCGCCTGGCTCGTGGCTACAGCCCGGCCAGCGTCCGCCCTGGCCGAGAGAGCTTTTTCTGCTGCTGCTTCCATTCCCCATGTCTCAGCTCACCTTTTAGGCAGATACAGACACGACAGACAGACATGCACACACTGTCCACGAGGAGAGAGCGCGGCGCACAAACACTTGGCATGAGTCTCTGTACAAATGCGCCGAGCGCATTAGGACCTGCAGCAGCCCGAGCCTCTCACTTCCTTCTTCACGTAGTCGTGGAGCTTGAATTTGGGCTCGTTGGGCAGCTTCATGGACCTGTGCTTCAGTTCTCTGTGGGAAGGGGAAAAACACATTACTTTTCTGCCTATGCTGCCTGCTTAGAAGCTGCCTGGCCCAGCTCAGTTGAACTTGACTTGGTCTAGATGGTTTGCTAAAGCTCCCTCTGATGAGATACTTCATAGCTCATGTGAGATGACAAGTACTTGACAGCACAAGAGCTGGAGGTGGGAGCCCAGGGAATGAAAAGGTTGGTGACAGTGCCAGCCTTCATCTCGAAGACTGCTGTCCCCACCACAGGAGAGGTGCCCAGCATGGCCGCCGCACCAGTCACTTACTTTGCAATGGCTGTGAACGCTAATTCAACATTGAGGCCGCTTTTTGCGCTGGTCTCCATAAAGGGCACGCCGTACTCCTGCGGGACAAGACACACCAGTGTCAGAAATGTCACCCGGGGTGTCCCCGGGGACTCGGGAGCTCCTGGCTCGCACCGAGCCCTGGGAGCCCCAGCCGACATCAGTGCCTGCTGCTCATACCCCGCCCTGGGAGAGGGGCTCTGCCGCGGTGGGCAGGAAAAGCTGAGCGAGGGTTCACAGCTCAGGCCTTTCTTACACAACTTCAGAAATAATTTTTGAGGACAAAGAAGTGAAAAACATTAGTGGAAGCTTAGAGGAAGAAGAGCAGATGAGGCGAAAGAGGAGAGCAAGACAAAGGAAGAAAAGCAATGTGCTCCCAGACATATTTTGGGTCAGACTGGTCTCCAGTTAACCATTTCACTGGTGTACATCAGCAAGTACACGTTGGCGCACTCGCACATCCCTGGTCAGAGCATGTAACAACCGAGTCCACTGCAGCAGATGGACACCCTCACGTACCTTGGCTAATTTTTCTCCATCTTCCCTTTTCACCACTCTGTCCTGGGCTGAATCCACCTGCCGACAGTAATGGGAAAGAGCAATTTGGGATGATTTGGAAGGTCAGCAGTAGGCAACCCCCACGTCCCCTTACGCCCTCCCAGGCTCCCCTGCCCACGGCTGCAGTTGCAGGACTGTCAGGGGAGGAAGAGGAGGCTCTGACGAAGCCGTGGGGCCGGGCTCACCTTGTTTCCCAGTAACATGAGGACCACATCTTGCTGCGCGTATTCATGAATCTCTGTCAGCCAAGCCTGGAGGGAGACAGCCAGACAGAGGGGTTAGCAACAGCTCTGGGAGGAGGAGGGGGAGGATGGGGGGCTGCCCTGGTCCTGGGCACCGGGCACCCTCCGTGGGAAACGCTGTTGTCCCCGAGCAATGCTGGGGTGTGTTCTGCGGACACAGGGAGGAGGTGGCTGAGGGCTAGATGCAAAATGAAAAGCCCAGCTCAGAAACTCTGTGCAGGGCAGGAGCTGCAGGCAGGGACTAGCTGGTCCCGCAGATCCCCTGCAGTTCAGCAGCACCCTGGGAGAGGAGCTGCCTCCTTCCCCGCGGTTTGGCAGAAGCCAGCCAGCAGCCAGCGACTCGGTCCCGAGGACACCCTTTCCCTGTAGACAAACAGGCGCCCCAGGGTGCCACCAAGCCTTGGGGGACCCACCTTGCCGAGCAAACCTGGCACCCCGCTTCGGCTGCTGACCAAGCCCCAATTCTCAAGGATAATGGCAGCCTTTCAACCCTGCTGCCCGCTCCATCTGACCACAGGCACTTGTAGGACTTTGACCCAAATTCCTCCTTGGTTGGGACGTTAAGACTAAACCTCCTTGTGGAGGGTAAGGCTGAGCGTTTGCTCCGGGATGTGCCCCATGCCCGCAGCCTGCACGTGCTGCCCCCGTGCCAAGCACGCTCATCCCGGCAGGTGGCTGAACCTGCCTCCCCGAGCCATGAGGTGGCCTCCCTGCCCTCTAATCCAGCCTAATCTAATCAAACCTGCCCTAATTCCCTGTAATCCCTGACCCCGTGGTGTGAGCGGTCGCTTGTTGCCTCTCGGGCGGGCAGCGCTGCCACAGACCATGCCCCGGCTCTGAGCACCAACACTGGGCTCACGGCAAGCACCAGGTGATCCCAGCTCCACCACTGCTCCTCACCCAGCAGCATCCTGCACCAACCTCCAGCTGGCCAGGAAAGTGAGGGATGATTCAGGATTAGACTGGGAGCCCAATGCACGTGGATGCAGCCCCAGGACCCCATCACACCCAGCTGGGCTCGGGGTGCTCAGCTCCATGGATAGGTTGGTCCAAGGGACAATCGGTCACTCCTGACAACCCCTCAGCTCCCTTCTGGCACTGCTCCCCCTCCATCCCTCCTTCCAGTGCCTTGCACTCGCCCTGGGCCCTCGTTCCTCCCCGCTGGGGCCACATGTGCCCTGTGGACATCCCTCCTGCAGCCATCCCTCCTGCGTCCCTGCAGGGCCAGGAGAGCTGATGCTGCAGATGGGGCCGCGTTACCCAGCAGCGTGAAACCTCCAAGTGATTTTCCATCTCGTTGCAGGATCACAACCTCAGCACAGATCCACAGCCTGGTTAATGACCAGCACTCACTCTCCATTATGCCCAGCAGCAGACGCCTCTCCTTGAGCCATCCAGCTTGTCAGGCTGGAAAATGCCGCTGCTGGCCAGCCCCCAGCTCCCACGCTTGCAGGAAGCATTCCCGGTGCCAGTGACATGGGAGCAGGGTGGCAGGACGTGCCCCATTCCCCACCACGGTGCTGCAGGCGCAGGGGGGTGGCAGGCGTGGGGCTGCCGATGGAAGGATGCTCCAGAGCAGGGACAGCTCCGGGCACCCAGGGCCAGAGGGTCAGGGTGGTGCAGGACCCCCAGGAGCTGGTGTGGCGGATCATGGCTCCCTGCTCCCCACCCGGGGTGTTAATACTGGCACGGCACCTCCTGCACTATCGAACAGGGTGTTTTTGCAGGCATGCAGCCTGCTCACCACAGATGCACATGGTGTACTCCACAGCCAGGACATGGGCAATTATGTCCTATTCGTTCAGGGCTAATTGTTCCCAGTGCTCACGGTATGCTCTGCCAGCACTAGTGTAGTTGGCCCCCAGCAGCCACACGGGTCCTGCGGGGCGAGAGGAGGGGACACCAACGCCAGGTCCTCCTGCCCCCCTCGCACAGCGAAGTGCCCATGGGCAGCATTTGCTCTCCCTGCCTCTGGCAGATTTAACGGAGCCCTCTGCTCTGACACCGGTCCCCAGCACCCCTGAAGCACACGCGTGGGGGCTCAGGGTCAGCCAGGGGGGCTGGCTCTGCAGGGAGGGGGCAGACTCGGGCGGCACAAGGGGCCCCCACAAAAGCCATCAAGAAGGGCAGGTCTGCTGGGGGTGAGGAGTGTGCAGCAGGATGCGACCCCCTCCCCTGCCCAGGTTTGACACTAAGGCAGGTGGGGGCAACGCACCCCCCCAAGCCCGACCCGTCAGGACTAGAAGATGCAGAGGATGAGGGAGCACCTTGCTCGGTAAAGCTACCTGCACTCCTTCACTGGAGCAAGTTCTCCAGCTGGTGCTGTAATGGTACACAACATTAATTTGCCAGTGAAGTGAATCCGTCACCCCTTTTATTTGCTATGAAAGGGAAAACCTTCTCTGTGTGTCCTCTGCTGTCCTTGTAGGCAGACCTGCCGTCAGAGAGGCGCTCGGCATTAAACACAGCCCTTCTGGAAACGATCACGGGTCACCCCTCCAACACGCATATCCTGCAGCACATTCCCCTCCCTGGGCCGACCCACAACCGCGACCCAGCATCGCACACGAGGGACGGGCAGGAGGGGCCCGGGGGTGCTGCCATACCTGGATGTTGTCAAACGACGCTTTGTTGGTGACATCGTAGAGCAGGAGCAGGGCTGCAGAGAGAGGGACAGTGCATTACTGCCGGTGCCGCGGTGCCGGGCAGGAGCATGGCCAAGCAGAGCCCACAGCTCAGAGCTTGCTCTGCACCGTTCCCCAAGGCAGCACATGCCCCGATGCGGGTCACGCCTGGGGACGTGGCGTTAAATGTTTAAGCAACATGCTTAAATCCACTACGGGCAATGCCTTAGACAAATGGTGTTTGCACCTCGACATGCAGAGGTTCCTCCATCTTAGGCGGCTTCTTCCCACAGGGAAACCACTTCGGTTATTCCTGATTCACCTGGCCTGGAGTCGTGGCTCGGGGCCCCGAAAAGCCAGAGGGAGGGAGCTACCCCCAGGAAGCAGAGGTGGCCGTGCTTACCGTGGGCGTCCCGGTAGTAGGCGTGGGTGACGCTGCGGAAGCGCTCCTGCCCGGCCGTGTCCCAGATCTGGAAGGCAGACGGGAACAGGGGGTCAGCCACGACCTGCCACCACACGGGCTGAGCGACCCACCCAGCACCAAAACCAATGCCAAACCAAACGGCACGGTACAACCCCAGGAAGCTTCTTCAGCCTTTTGCTTCCAGGGACAGTAATAGGAAAAATGACAAGTGCAATAAATATTGAAGCATCACCTCCCCGCTCCTCAGCGTGTGGAGACGATGGTGCGTGGCAAAGGGCTCCCAACATGTCCCTTAATCGGAAAATCCATCCAGCAGATGGATGTGTAGGGACCCGCTAATTTGATTTATCAGTTTTTAATGCAGCAATACGTTTGCAGAGTGCCACGCTGCTGCCAGGGGAGAATCAGCGCTAATGTCGTTATTGAGCTCTGGGCAAAGGGGTCAGAGAAACGGTCAGGTCTCAGGGGGCTGTGGGGGGACACAAAATTTCCCATGTGTCCCATGGGCTGGACACAGGCTGAGCCAGGGGACATGGATCCCTTCGGAGGATCTCTGTTGCTCTCACCATCCTCCAGCTCTCCCAGAGCAGAAGCCGCCTGGAAACGCTGGGCAAACACCACAGGCACTGCTCTGGTCTCACCGGCTCCAGCCACAGTCATCGGCAAGGAGGCAGACGGGCTGGGATGGGGATCACCGCAGCCAGAATGGCCCCCAGCCTTGAGCAGGCTCCCACCAAGGGGACAGAGCAGCTGAAAGGGCTTGTAAGGCTGTCCCAGGGTGGGAGACGGGATGGCAAAGGATGGAGATGAGGGACCTGCTTCTGGGGTGCTCCTCTGCTGAGGGGCTTTGCCCAGCCCCAAACACCCGGGGGGAGCAAGGGAGCTGCTACCAGGGTCGCGGCGATGTACCTGCAGCTTCACCTTCACCCCATCCACCGTCAGCACCTTATTCTGAAAGAGAAGAGAAAGGGCGGTGAGGGGCGAACGTGGCTGCGGGACGCCAAGGACCCCGGGGAGACACATGCACCCTGGCCCCCCATCCCGGGCTGCATTTCCCCCCAAAGTTCTCGGACTGATCTCCGCTCCCTGTTTTTTAAACTTGCATACATTGGTCCCAGCACCTGTTGGAGCCATTTGCACCGTGGCCCAGACAGAAGATCATTCCTTGCGTCTGCTGCAAGTTGCATCTATTTGGGTAGTTAAATCCTCGTGTCTGCAAGGCTGATTTAGTGTGGAGTGCAGCTCGGGCTAGAAGACCTCTGGCAATAAATTAATGAGCACCAGCATCCCATCTTAATAGCCTTCAAAAGACACAGCCAACTACTCCATATTCAGTTACCAACTTAAAAATAACTCCTCTTCCTGCCATTTGTATCCATTTTTCTCCCAGTGAGCACCAGTTTCTCTCTCAGTTGGTTTTTTTTTTTTCATGTTTTGCTTGTTTTTAGCAGGAAAGGTGGGGGGGGGAGGGGGGAGGAGAGAGGGCAGTGCCCCTCTGCACTGCCCCACAGGGTTTTCTCCAAAGCCAGAAGGAAACTTTTTGTGACCACCTGGAGCGTGGGGCCATGGGGGAGCCCATCGGTGCCCCTCTGGGCGGCTGTGCCAGCCAGCGAGAGCAGGGGATGGATCCTGACGGCATCCCAGAGCTACTGCCAGCCCAGCAAGCTGCACCAGGCTCTCCAAGCTCTAATGAAACCCAATCCTAATGATCCAGCAGTCCCAGGGGAAGGAGCAGAGAAGAGATTAATTTGCCTGCTCAATCCACAGAAATTAGCGTGGTAATCAGCAGGACGTGATGAAAACACTGCCAGGGAATGGTGCACCGGTGGGATGGGGCAGCCGTTCGCTGCTCTGGTGATGCCCAACTTAAATCCCATTTCTCTGGAGCAGGCATGGGGTGCTCTCCCCTCCCCAGGCACGTGGCCATGGGACAGCCAGGGCTGCCCCGACCCCGGCCGGGCTCCGCTGGCCCAGCCCCGCCCCCTGCCTTCCCCGGCACCGACCGGCAGGAGCACAGGCTCTGCCCCGGCTCACCCCCTGGCACCAGACACGCCACCAGCTCCGGTGCCACCAAAACCTTCCCGGGCAAATGGTGGCATACAAGTGCCGAGGGCCATCCGTGCACATCCCACGCTGCTCAGCACCAAGTACCAGGCACCTCGGGATGCTGGTGCCTGGCATCACCCTGCCAGAACAGCGCTGGTGGGGCTCTTAATTTCTGTTTTGATGTCTTTAATTAGGGCAGAGAGAGCATCTCAGCTCCTGCACATCTACGCTCACCGAACAGTGAGGATACAGACGAAGAGGAGAGGGCAGGTGTGGGCCAGAGCGCTAAATTTACAGTCTGCTAAAGCAGGCGCAGGGGAGACGATCACGGTTTATAAATACCTTCAAAGGCAGCAACGGAGACAAGGGAGTGGAGTGATTCACAGCCCAGGAGTAGTAAAAATAGGCAGCCAGGCTGTGGGGTGGGGGAGCCGAAAAGGCTCAGGGAGCCAGCCAGAGGCTCGGGACCAGCTCACCACACCCCACACACAGAGCCAAGGCTTTCCCCAGGACACGAAGCCGGGGCCGCTGAAGGCTCAAAGTGCTTAAAACTGAGGGTCCCCACTGCTGTGAGGTGCTCCCCAGCCCGCAGCGCCTCCGCATACTGGCTGCCGGGTGAGCGCAGCCATGCCAGGCCAGCCGTCCCTGGAGTGGAAACACACGCCACGGCGAACAGCGCTGAGAAAATCCAAGCGGAGGAGCTGCGCCTTCACCACCATCCCAGCGGACAGAGAACCACACTGCCAGGCACCCGTTTCATGGGTGAGACAGAGCAGATTTACCTTCCGCAGAAGATCCAGTTTCTACACTCAGTTTGCCCCCCAAAACCCCAGTCCTACCACAAGTCCCGGTGCCGCACTGGAGGTGCCAGCACATCTCACAAGGCAGAGGGGCTGGGAGCCCCAGGCTCTGCACCAGTGCGATGCTCGTCCAAATGTTGTCCCCAGTTGGTGGCAACCAGCTGCCAATGCCACCTGCCAGGGACCGCACCAGGGACACCGTGCCGGGAGCTGCAGAGGCAGGAAAACACTCTGCGTGTCCCTGTTGGCCCCGGAGCACCCGGCTGCTCCGGATCTTGGCACAAGCACCAGCAGCCCTCACAGAGAGCTCTTGGTGTGATGGATGATGACAAGGGACAATGACAACAGGAGCTTCACGTTAAAAAACACACCAAACAAGTGCCCTTCCCCACGCAGCCCCATGGCTGCACTAGCACCTCAAGCTTGGAGGAGAGCCTGTGCTGAGGGACAGCTGTGCCCAGGGATGTGGCCATGTCCCCAGCATGGCCATGCTCCAAGGATGACTGGCCACCACAAGCAGGAGGGAAGGAGGAAGGGAAGGAGAACATGGCCCTGGCCCTGAGCGTGGACCAGCCGAGCCGAAGTGACCATGAAGCATCTGGTGAGCAGCCGAAAAAGCTGAAGCTCTGATGCTGCACTTCATGCATCAGCCTCCACTTCAGGAGCTTAATTAAAAGCAAAGCTGACAGCAGCAGGATTCACACTAATTACAACTGACCTACATTTTAGGGAGGGGGAAATGCTTAAACCTAATTAAAGGCTGTATGTGGATCCAGGTGCTGCTGGACTGGGCTGGGGAAAAAAAATGGATTCTCCAGGGTTTCAGTGTGGAACAGAGCAGCTTTTCAGGGCAAGTATTTGCAGAGACGCTCCTGCAGGCAGGAGACACAGCCGGAGCTGTCCAGAGCAGCGGCTCCTGCCTGCATCCCTGCCTGCCCCCAAGCACAGGGTGGCTGCAAAATGCAGGTGAAGAAGCCAAGCAGAAGGTGGGAGGAGTGGGGTGGGAAAAGGCAGGGGTCGTTGCCAGCAGCACACAACAGCTCCTATCAGTGCCACGTGAACCAGTTGCCCAAGTCTTCCCCCATACCATGGCTAACAGACTTTCCAGCTTCCAATTATTATTATTTTTTCAAGGAGCTGCAGTTCAATTCCATACTCACAGCCCTTCAAAGGCACAGCTGGGGGGTTTAATGACTAATAAGCATCCAAAGACAAAAGACGACGTGTGTCAAGGCACTGAGATGTGAAATACACTGCCAGCGCTGCCAGGCCTGATGACAATGAGAGGGGTTGTGTTGTTCAGGGCTTGTTCTTAATCTTGCATGGTGTAATATAGCAGAGGTAATACTCACAGCAGGCCACCCGCTACGCAAAAGCAGGCAGGAAAGTCGTCCCCGCAACTCAGCTCTGTTGTTGCCCTTTGCAATTTCAGTTTTTATGTCTCCTTTTTCCTGGGGCTTTGACAATGTTATTAAAATACCTTCTAGCAGGGGCTGCAGTAGAATGCCTGGAGTGCCTTTGTTGGAGGAACATGATGCTCGTGAGTTAAATAATCCTCAGGACGTCAGATAAATAAAGTTGGAACCTTGCAGATGCAGGAAAAATTAAATTACCAAGTGCAGATGGTCCTCAATTAAGAGCAGCATTATCAACACACCATCGGCCCCGCTGGCTGCAGCCCTGGTGCGATCCCGCCCCAGCGACCGCAGCACGAGAGCGGCCATTTGGAGGCAGAGAGGAGGGAGGAAAAAAGTGCCCGTGACAGGGTGAAACTGCGCTGCTCCCCGAAATGTGCACCCCATAACAGACGATGCTTCCACTCAAACCAAGGTGCCCCTGCGCTCCTCTCGGGTCAGCTTGTCAGCAGCTGCAGTTTGGGTAACGCCGCTCCCCTGGTCCACAGGGTCCCCACGGTGCTGGTGAACCAAACCGGGAGTGACTGGCACATCCCGGCCTGTCCACAGACACCCGAGCCCACGCCAGCGAAGGCTGCAATGTAACCCAGGGTCAGCAACTGCATGACAACCCAGTCGCTCCCCAGTTTTTCCACACATTAGCTCATTAATTAAAGCCTTAAAAATTAAATCGGATACATGGATTAACTCGCTTCGCAATTAATCTCGCAAATGGAAAGCTGCTTGCTGACACTGTTCAGGCTCCAACAAGGGGAACCCCTCACCCTGGCTCCCCGGTGCCTCTGATGGGTGCTGGCTCAAACGATGCTGCCCAGGAGCACCCACCAACACCCACCTGCCAGAGCATCCCCCTGCGCGGGAAGGCACTGCGCAGCACAGCACGTCCCAGGCATGGCTGCAGCCTGGCATGCACAGCCCCAAAGCTGGGAGAGGGGACGGGCAGTGTTTGGGGACTGGCTGAGGGACCCTGCGGTGCATGGCCCACAGCCCTGCTCCTCCCCAAACCGTTGAGGTTGTCACCTGGAGAGGGGGAGAGGAGAGAAAGATGGGGGCTGCAGGGTCCCAACAGGGACTGAAGGCACCCGTCCCCATCCCCACTGCTGGGGGCCACAGCTGCGCCAGCGCCTCTGCTGCAGTGGGCTTGTCCCCAGAGCTGGTGGGGGTCTGGCCCCCAGTCATCCCCATCTCCGCTTTTACAATGGAAAAGAAAAACCCGCCAAATGTCATTAGTGCACTTTGGAGGCAGCCCCTGCGGCTGACTGGGGGCGAGTTCCTGCGGAAAGTAGAAAAAATTGCATTAGCAAATATACATCAAACCCAACCAAAGGCGGCTGGGGCACTGGCTGAGTTAATTAGTGGCAGTAACGGCTCTGCTGTGGGCTGCAGGACTGACAGCACAGCCACCCAGCAAACTTCATTAGGGCTGCGGTGTCACACACCGGCCTTGGCCAGGTGGGTTGTCAGGTCCAAACTGCCACTCAGGAGCACACACGGAGCAGGTGATAGATTGGGGCATCCTTTATTTTTAGGAAGCCAGGAGGAAAACAGCATGGCAGGGGCAAGCTGGCTGCAGGAATGCTGGGGGACCCCAGCCCCGTGCCAAGGCAGGACCCGGATCCAAATTCCCACTCGGCAAAGCCCAGGGAGCCCCCGCCTCCACAAGCGCAAACGCTCCTGTGCCGGGAGGAGCTGGGATGCAGTTGTGATGGAGCCGCAGCAGACAGACAAATAAACACCACCTCCAAAAGCGGCTGTAAAAATAGATTAAGGATCGATATGGAAATCTGCCCAAAACAGCAGGACACTGCATTAAATTTGCTCATTAAAACCCTGAAGTTTTCCCACATGCGCGCGTGCCACTGCCAGCAAGCTGGTCCTGGCAGCTCAGCATCTTCTCCAGCCACAGCAGCCTGGCTCAGGGACAGCCCAGCCCTTTGCCAAGGTCAGGGCTCAAAGAGCAGCCCTGCCTTTGCTCCCTCAGTAGAAGCAGTTCTCTAAAAACTTGGTCTCTCAAAATTAAAGCAGCCAAATTGGGTGATTTTTGAGACCGAAAATGAGAAAATTTCATTTTCATTTGAGGGGAAAAAGAAAAAAAAAAACAACACAAAACCCAAACCGAATTTGCCAACACAGGGTGCCCAAATAGGGGGTGCTGGGAGGCTGGGAAATGGCAGCAGGGTCTGGCTCTGAGTACAGCAGGCTCTGGGTGAGGAGCTGGAGCTTTTCCGACTCTCAGCTCCGCATATCTACAGCCTGCGCACAACCCTGGCATGGCACAGGGAGCGCGACAGCAGCTCGGTGCGAGCGAGCACCCAGCAGGTTTCAGCTCTGCTGTCCCCGCTGCGGGGTTCAGTGGCCGGGAGAGCGGCTGCACCCAGCAGCCCAGCACGATGCCACAGGGGAGCTGCGGGCAGGTGCCCCAAGTGCGGCTGTGCCTGAGGCTGGTGCAGTGGACCAGACCTCGAGGAAAAAGCTGCCCAGAGCTTTTGTTGGAGAAACTGCCCTGGCAGCAGCTAGTTTTGAAACATCCCGTTATTTCTGCAGGGGGTAACAAAAGGGAAGAGAACAGGAGGCTGATATTGCACAAGGATCTGCACTTCTGAAATCACGATGTATTCAGCAAGGTAAACAGTAACTGGGAACAAATATTTAAGTTTCAGCAACAGCGAGCAGACACCAGAGCAATAAGAGCAGCCGTTAGCTCTTATCTCAACTTCACGCAAGCTTTCAAAGCATGTTATGGCAGGGCTGCTCTGCCCATCACCGCTTCACAGGGCAACACAGATGTTCCTCCCAGCCACGCTGCCAGCACGTCCAGCACAGCCCAGCCACGCGGCACCTCGATGGAGAACGCAGCCAGCCAGCCCACCAGCCCCAGCATAGGAAAAAACCATTTCAGAAGCACGTTCCCTGCAAGAGAGGGGAGGGAGCAGCCCGATGCTCTGCTGGAGCCTGCAGAAAGCCGCCGGGGATGGGGAGAGCAGGGCAGGGACACAGGCTGGATGCAGGGAGTCCCAGGGGTGTGCCACAGCATGGCTGGACACAGTCCTTCTCCAGCCATGCCAAGTCTTGCGGGAGGACAGCCCGGCCACTGGGGAACATCTTTGCTGATCCTCTTCCTCCTCAGCTGTGGAGCAGCAACAAATGCAGCTCTGCTGTGCCACCACCGGCAACGTGCCCAAGTAGCCCCGGCATACATCCCGGGGGAGACCCGGGGAGACCAGAGCAGCCAGCACACCCTGCCACGGTTCCCTCCACCTCATCCCATAAATCTGCTCAGAGAGAAAACCCAACCATTCATCTTCCAGGGCAGGTGATTAATTTCCTCGGCAGTACTGTGTATTTGCACTCTGCAGCTAAAAATAGAAACTTCTGCCTTTTTTTTTTTTTCCCCCAGGACTTGCACACTCCTGCCTGCAGCAGAGATGCTCCAGAGCCAGCCGCTGTTCCCCGGTGCCAAGATCCTTTCAGAAATGATAATGTGTCGGCGCTCGCTGCTCAGTTCAACAGCAGACCCCGCGAAAAGCAGATTAACACGGCACCTTGCAGCATACAGCACTTCTGATCCGCTCTCCTGCCGGAGCCGGCCCCGTGCCCCCTCGCCTCTCACTGCCTCCTTCGAGGGGTCACCCTGCCATGTCCCCTCTCCCCCTGCATACCAAGTCCTGGCCAGGGCACAACCTACCCCACACACTGCAGGTGAGGCGGGAGAAGCTGCAAGCCCTGCTCTATATAAATCACCCCAACCTGTGGTCTCCGTGTGGGCACGGACCCTCTGGGCTGCCCTGCAGAGCTCCCAGGCAGCGCAGCCCTTTCCCTGCACCCAGCAAACGCCCCAGGGATGTCTGCAGCACTAGTCTTTGTCAAGAGCCGTGTACGCTACATTAAAGCACAATTAACATCTCCCTGGCTGCCAGTCCTGCAGGAGATAAGAGTCAAGGCTCTTGTTAGAGCAGACACATTGAAGAATTAGTGACTTATCATCTTCTATTCACATCAGTCTGCACATAAAAGGTTTTTCTGGCAAGAAGTAGAGAATCCTGTCTTAGGGACAGATTAGAGGTAAGAGGATCTGGTTAGGATCATACGTTTTAAAATAAAGTCATGCTCTGCTTCTCGGCATCGCCCGTGGCAGCCGTGTCCTGCAGCCACCTGGCTCCTGGCACTGGTGGAGCAGCACTGGGTCGGTGATGCTTTCCCTCCCCAGCCTGGCTGCTCCATCTAACCAGCAAGTCAGTGCCCGAGGGATGATCAAGGGGACAGTTCTGCTCAGGCTCATCCCAACGGGCAGGAGATGTGGTCGTGCAAGGCTTTCAGATGTCCCCGCCATGTCAGAGTGAGCCTGCACCCCAGCCCCGTGGGCAGTCAGGGAAACTGTGTTTTCCACCCTTAAAAATCCACAGGATAGGATCTGCTACAGCCGCTCCAGAGACCAGAGCCACCAAAAAGCCAAAGTCAGCAGGAAGGCTGCAGCTCATCCCTGCAGCTCCCAGCACGCAGTTGGGTCCTGGGAGTGGATGGAGCCCATGGCCACAGCCCTCCTCCCTGCCCGGGGACGGTCTGAGGCAGCTCCCCCACCACCCTGGGCTGCATTACTCACCCCCTCAGTCTCTTTTTTTTTCCTACTTTATAATAGAAGAGATATTTTTAAAAATATCCATGCTTACTTCTAAACCAGGCAGCCTTGGAAACAAAGGGGGCAGAGATGGCTCACACAGATCCATGCCAATACTGAGAATAAGTAATGTGGTGCTCAACATATTTGTCTTCATTTTCTTCATCAAGGACATACCGTGCTGCAAAGCAGAACAAGAATCTCTACAGAGCATTTATTGCAATACCATTTCTCATTTACAGCAAGCACAGTGGCCGTCAATGCCACGAGAATGAAAAATGGGTCATCAATTACTGTTATACAGGGAATTGTTTACTCTATTCCGTGGGGGAGATAGCGCCTTGCATCAGTTTTTATGTCAAAGAAGCCAGTCCCCATGTCAGAAGTGCTGCTGTACCCAGTGCTCCCATCACGGCAGCCTGTGGGGCGTTGGAGCAGCAGGAGCCACGGGACGAGCCAGGCAGCCCCGCTGCAACAGCTGTGCTGCTCAGCGGCCTCCTGGGGCTGCACCCTGTTTCACCCTCAACAAAGCCCCAGTGACGGCAGCCAGCCCCGGGCTGTGCGCCCCGGTCCCACGTGCTCCATCTTCTGCTGCCTCCAAGGATGATAAATAGGACGATCCCTCCGGGGGAGCCACCCCACGGGTGGACGTGATTTGGACCAGCCCAGTTGTGCCCAGGAGCACGATCCCAGGAACCACATTTAAGTCCTGCAGTAGCCATCTCACTTCCAGCACAAAACCCATCCCAGCTCAGGAGGAGTTTAACTGGCTTGGCCCCAGCGCAGCCAGGCAGCAGTGGGGTTCATGGAAGAGAAAGCCACTGGGAAACACCCAGCGAGGGGACCCCCAGCCCAGCAGGATGAGTCCTGGGAGGCTGCAAGCCCGTCACTCCTCTGGCTCACCCCTGCACACCTGAGCAGCCCTCAGGCATGGCAGGCAAATTAGGGAAGACTAATTTTTCCTGCTGTTACCCTTGGTCCAAACGTTTTCCATTTGGCCTATCCTGGTCTGAAGAATATTATAATTTGGTTTTGGAACTGCAAAACCAGCCTTCTGGGCGGCCTCATCTGCCCTCAGTACAATCCCTGCTATAAAACATAGCTTTCCTGAAGGCAGTGAAGGAAGATGCTGCTGAGAAAGGCTCCGGGGCTCCAGCCACCAAGACTCTCCTGCGCAGCACAGTGCGTGCAATTAGCTGTACCTGCAACTACAGCCAGAGGCGCAGCCAGGCTTCTTTGTATCAGAGGGCTGGCACCTAAAGGGATGGAAACTTGCCCAAAAGTTTCACAGAAGACTTTGCAATCCAATTAAAAAAAAAAAAATCAGGCCTGAATATGCGGCAGCAAACATCCCAGCAGCATCTGGCAGTAACACAGCATCTTCTGCAGACGACATTGCAAACAGCATTATTAAATAGCACTTCTCATCCCTAAAGAAAAAAAAATCCCCAAAGACCTGACAAATGAATCTGTAGCTTTTTATCACATACACACACAAACACACACATCCTTCACCTGCAGCTAAGGCAGACAGCTCTTGAAAGCCATGTTCTTGCTGAGCGGCAAGCCCGAGTCCAGCTGAAACCTTCAAAGGATTCAAGGAAAAAGAGAGTGACTGAACAACTATAATGAGATTTTTCTGAAGTCCATACAAGTCCATTAAGACGCTGGGAATGGCACATACCAGGTCCTGATCCTCACTGACACCCCAGCCCATTTCTGTGGTGGTGCAGCAGCTCCCATGCACGGGGCAGTGCGGTGACAGCAGCGGCGACAGCAGCGGCGGTGGGGGCTGAAGCGTGATGAGCCCCAGCGCCCTCCCCGGAGGGCAGGGCCCCTCCTCAGCCCTGGGTTTGCTTTCCAAACTCTGGGTGAGAATTTTCTGAGGTTTCACCTCCTCCTCGCTAACCAGAGCGGCTCTTGCTTTGCTGCAGGTGACAACACTGCTGCAGTCCTGCCCGGCCACTGGCGGGCATCGGGAGGTCCGGGCAGCACAACCAGGCTGGGCACACAGTGCAGACCGTGCTCCTGGGCAGCCAGGTGCTACTGCAAGACACAGGCACTTGCAAACCATTTTGCAAATAAACTGAACCAAAACCCACACGCAGTTGCTTTGATTTTTTTTGTTGCACCAGGAACATCCCTTGGAAAGCCCAACCGCAGCCATAACTCAGGCTGGAGCGGCTGGGTCCGCGGGAGAGGATTTCCATCCCGCTGCTCTCCCTCGGCAACACCCCGGCGATGCCAGGCCCTGCGGGACTGCCAGAGCACTGAGCTTTTGGGAGCAATTTGATCTCATGTGTGTATTATTCAGGAGGGAAAAAACACATCTGCCATGCATTAACGCTTGCTCGGGAACAAAGTTATTTTAGGCATTGTCAAGCAATTCTCACATTAATTCATGCACATTTATAAGTGCAGCACATTAATGTATTTAAGAAGTTCGGGCTGAACTGCAATCACACTTGCCGAGCCCTGGCCCTGCAGGGAGCCACCTCGCCAAGCTGCAACTCACCCCGATGCAAAGGGGTACAGCGCGCACCCCCACTGTGACAAGACCCAGCTCTCCAAGTTCAGCTCCTCGTCACTAACCAAATTAAGCACTCTCAGTGCCATTCTCCGAGCTCTGCCAGCACCACAGCACACAGGACCACCACTGGCACCGCTCTTTGATTTTGGTGCATGTCCTGCATCCTGGAGCAGGGCGATGCCACAGGAGCTGGTCCCTTTCTGTCAAAGCCCTCGGGAAAGCCACTGCAGCAGAGGGACAGGCACAGCGCTCAGGCCTGGGAGCGCTTGTTCCCCACGACAGATAATGCTCCAGCGCCGTCGTGCTGGCACATTTTGGGTGCTTCCATCCCTGCAGCTCTCTTGGGTCAGCAAAGCCTCAGGACAGGCAGCAGCAATGAGCACCCTGGTGCGTGCTGTCGTTCAGCTGAGCGCCGCTTACCTACTGCAGTGACAGTGGGCACAGGGAGAGAGGACAGTCTCCTTCTTTTACTCCCCCTCCTCACAACACAAACCTCTGGTCTCAGGCACAGGCAGGTGGGGTCACCCCTCTTAGGGCTCCATCTCCCCCAGTTCTGCCACTGCTGTTTCCTGCAGGGCTGCTGCGCCTGCATCATGGCAATGTACTGCAGGGATGCACCGCAGGGATGCACCGCAGGGATGCCCCATGGCAATACCCTGCAGGGGTGCCCCGCAGCCAGCCCTTCTCCCACAGTGCAGCAGGATTCACTGGGAAGTGATTCCCAGCCCAGCTCTGGTCCCATCACATCAGCCACACGTTCCCAAGCCACATCGGCAAACTGTGGCAGGTCTAGGGAAGGAGCTGGGGAAGAAGTTGGCCTTCCCCATGGCTGGGCTCCCTGAGAGAGCATGTCCACAGGGTTCAGGACCCAGCATCATTCAAGCTGCTCAGGGCTGGCTTCAGGCAGTGTGTGCCTCAGTACTTAGAGGAAAAAGAAAAGCCCACTCATCTGAATCCTGTGATGCGTGATCTCCCGGGAATGCTTTTCCTTCAGAGAGCACTGACTCACGGGAGCCCGAGGAAGCCCACACCCACGGTGTAACAGCTTGAGATGCTTCACAGCCCCAACCCCAGTCCCTCCACATGCCGACCCGCACCCTGACCACACAACACCCCACGGCCCCTCAGCCCCTACGGAAACACTGAAGAGTGTACAGTTACAGCAGAAAATAAATGCAACTGGTGACGACTGCCCGGGGCAGTGTGGCACAGCCGTCATGCTGCCAGGGTCTCTTTCCAGCCCTGACCCCCTGCTCTGCCCAGCCTGGAGGGGCCAGCCCTGCCATGCTGATGCCATGGGGAGGTGCACAGGCACGCAGCGCAGCAGGCTCACCCCCAGAAAGCTGTATCCTCGCCAGCCCGGCAGAGCTGCCAGTCCTTCCCCGAAGCTGGCGCTGCTCAGGGCTGCGTGGGCTGGCCAGCACCACTGCCAAAACCCGCGCCACACTCTAAAAATTGATGCTGAGAGTAGCAACAATCCCCCGGCATTTCCGCTGAGGCACACGGCAAACGGGGAGACGCCGAAAGCAGTAAGCCCACGAGGGCTTTGCAGCCGGTGGGGTGGGAGGGTGAGCGCCCGGCCATGCCGGGGAAATGATTCCATCCTCCCGTAGCCATGACCCTGAAGAAACGGCTGCTTCCCTGCAGCTGCCGAGAGCCGAGTGTGCTTAACACGGGGGGAACAAACAAGAAATTAAAGCCCAGCCATCTGGCTGCACAAGCATCAGAAAGGGCTCCCTGTGCACCCAGGAAAGGGACTGGACTGACCCTGCACCACCTGGGGCACCAAATCCCTGTTGCAAGATGGATGCTTATCCAGGGACCAGCCCCCTCCAACAAGGGGGTCCCTGTACAGGGTCCTCGCTACAAACTCCCCAGTAACGAGGCTGGGCTGAATTATTCATCCAGCCACACAGTTGTGTTTTTCTTAGTCATCAGGTCAGAGGAAGCAGCAAGGTACGGAGGCACTGGCAGGGACCTGCTGCTGTCGAGTGGCACGGGGGAAGCAAACCCTGGCAATTTGGACCAAATTCAGCATCGCTGACCAAGCGGACAGGCAAGGTCCTGGCCAGTGGGGTCTGTGCTCCCTGGAGGGGCTGGGGCTCCCTGTCTGCCTCCATCAGCCTCCTGTGCTTGGCTTTGGGGGACAGAAAATCAATAACAGGAGGTTGTTTCAAGGTTGAGAGCAATGGGCCCAGGAGTGCCAATGCCAATAGCTCCTCCTGGCGAGAATGGTACTGGGAGCTGAGGTTGGTTCAGCGGCATTATTGGTAACGAGCAGTAGCAGCATCGGCGCTGGGGCAGGACCCCCTGCTCCTCCTCTGCCACCCCGGCACACATCGCACCACAGGTGCATATCGCAAACAGCGGCAGCTTGGCGGTGCTTCGCTAATAACCGCGTTAATGCCATAAAACGGTGCGCGTCGGACGAGGCGCTCACCGGCGGGGGGGGGGGGGGGCGGCTGCGCCGTTGCTGTGGTGACGCCCACGCAAGCAAAGCTGGAAAAGCCAAAGCCTCCATTTCCCCAGCATGTCACTGGGGCCCAGGAACATTGCGCCTTGATGGGAGGAAGAAAAACATCCTCAGACACGGGCAGACTGAACAAGGGCTGACGAGGTCCGGGCTCTCCGCGGGTGGATGGCTTCGCAGCCTCTGACCCGGGCATGTTCAGCTGCATTGATGCAGCTGGGCACAGCTCCCCACCACTCCCCTCCTTTCAATAAATTAAACATTAAAAAACCATACAAAATGAAACAAAACCTGTCCAGATGTTCACAACAGGACCAGTTGCATCCTGAGAGATGTGCTGCCGGTCTTATGACCTCCAGAAAACCACCTTTCCTGCCTGCCTGCAGGCAGCACTGACCCCAGAACCACCACATTTGCAACACAAACATCTCCCCAGCCCGAAGCCCCAAAGCATCACTAAGACTTCGGTACCCCGTTGGGCTTCTCCTCATGCTGGGACGGCCGCAGACCAGGGCAATGGGCATCACCCTTTAAAGCTGAAGGAGCACAAGCTCCCAACACATATTAGTTATGATCGGGAAGAAATATTTTTTCCGATGCAGGCATAAAGATGAAATATTTGCTGTTGCTTTCGAGAGGTTCTGCAATCCTTCAAGGCAATGACTCGGTGCTTAGCCGGGATTAAAAATGCTGTATGCTCCTGTTAGACAAACAAGCTGTATGAGTTACACCACTCCGCTGGAGATTCCTTGCTGAGGGAGCAGGGGCAGCTCCATCGTGCTTGGATGGAGCCAGCAGCGTGTACAGCAGCACCGCGGCTTTGCTCCCCTTGTCGCCAGGAGCCATGCAGGCAGCACGGTGCAGCCAAGCAAGGTGAACATTGCCCCGGCTCTGCCTGGCTGTGGGCATACGATAGCACAGCACAGCGCTCAGCCAGTCCCATGCTCCAGGACAGGGATGTCCCCGTGGTGCCACCAGCGCTGCCCCGTGCAGGAATCCCACAGCTCCCCATGCTTCCCCAGCTGCCCTCCTCCTCAGGTCCCCCTGCCAGCGGCTGCCCCAGGCCCCCTTGCTCACTGCATCCCTCACCTGCCCCCAGGACAACGTCGCCAACAAAATATTTTGCTTCCCCATTGCCACAGGAACCAGCATGTGTCCCCCCATCGCCAGCCAAGGACAAATGGACAACTGCTCAGACAAGCATCGTGGCTCCTTCACCCATAAACACTGCTCTGATCCACTTGGAAAGAATTGTTTTTCCCATTTTTTTTTTTCCAAAGGGGGATGATCTTCTGCTGGCACCCACTGTTCCAGGCTTCGGAGAAGCCAATCACTGCCCTTCCGATTTGCTGCGCCGATGCTCGGTGTTACCATCGCAGGGCCTAGCAAAAGCCCCATCACCAGGACCGACCTGACCCCTATCGCCACGGCTCAGGTCCCTCCGCCCTTTGCAGATGCGAGGAGGAAAGCGGCTCTTTGGGAAGAGGAGGAAGGGGCAGGTGGTTTTTGGGGAAGGATGATGTGCAGTCAGCACCCGGCAAGCTCAGCCGGAGACAGCTCCCCATGCACCAGCTTTTCAGGAAAGGCAGCGATGTCCCGCTGCAGCCCTCTCCAGCACCACCAAACCTGGGGACCAGCAGCTCACCCTTCCCCGCATGCAAACAGAGATCACCAGCATCCACACTGGCAATAAAATGAAGCCTGCTGGGGGCAAATAATTAATCAGCAGTAACGAAATGAGTCAGCGGCTCAGCGGAGAGGCAGCGAGGGCTAAGGGGGGATCACGGGGGCTGAGCAAGGCAAGAGCCATGGGGCAGGGATGCCCCTAAATGCCCATCACAGGGGTGGCAGTGGGGGGCAGAGGCACCCCAAAGCCCACCCGTCCCCACTGGCTCAGCCACCTCCCCTCTGCTTTCAAAGAAAAACACAGTTCTGCACAGCTGAATTCAATATATTATCGCAAATAAAAGATGAAAGCGAAATTAAGCCAAATGTATTCCATTAAATATTCAAACCATTTAGACTTACTCTAGACCCATTTAAATGTTTTATCGGCTATAAAACGCTCCCTCGCAGGCCCTGGCACCATGAGTGGACCCAGGGTAACGCCTGGCTCCGCACTGGGGCAGCTGATGCTCCAGCACCCAAATTGGCCTCCTTGGGGGCAAATTTCTCACCTGGCACGATCCAGAGAGGTGCAGACACGCTGCACCTGTATGCCCACAGCCCTCCTCCAGCACCGACCTCCTCCTCACCCTGCTCCTTCGCAGGGAGCCTGCTAAGCTGGAGCGAAGCAGGGAGCGGGGCACTAACCCACACCCGTGAGGATGTGGGGAAATGCCTCCAGCTGCCACTCATGGGCAGAGCAATCCCCAGCAGCAGCTCCACTGCACCCACCATCCCCGCAGGCGATGGGTGCTGCAGCGAGGACGCTCGCATGAGTGGGTCCATCACCCCACATCGAAACCCAACTCCCACAGGGACCTCGCGGGGCACTTCAAAGTGTGGCCACCAAACTACTGCCAAAAACTCATGCAATTTTACAACACACAAAGCAACGCTTCCCTTCCCATGCTGCTGCAGGAAAAACAGAATTAAGATAAAGGCATGGGAGGGCTCCAGGAGTGCACATAGTCATCCCCACGGCACGGTGCCATCCCCACACCAAGGACAGAGGACACACATACTGCCAGTCCCGTGCACCCGCAGAGCCAGGACTGCACCTGCTGGTGGCCTGGCCGCAGTGGATGCTGGCAGCTCGAGTCGGGGACATTGAAATGACACCACACACGCCCAGGCGCTGCTTCCCAACCCGCCTCTGTGCCACAGCACAACTTGCCTGGAAAAGAAATTAACGGATTAAGAAATTAAGCCATTCTGGTCAGACGCTACAGGGCCCAGGAAGCAACTTAGCTCACGCTTTCCACATAGGCTTGCAACAGGCTGCGGATGCGCAGGAATTGCATCTTCCACTTGAGTTTCCACTGTGTTGGTCCCCATCCTCTTACGGAGTTTTGAGCTCCTGTACAGCTCTAACAAGTAGGATAGAGAAGCAGATTACAGTGAGCAGCTTTATAACCTCCCTCCTTCCACCAGCAGCTCCTGAGTGTATTTTTTCCATGCCTGTGCCCTGGCTCTGCAGCTCCTGAGCAGCCCAGGCCTCCTGCCCTTCATCTCAGCTAATTACACCTTTTATTTCAACCATCCTGCACTGGGACAGGCTCACAGGGATGACGGCTGTCGGCACTCACCGAGAAGCCACCACGCAGCAGCGGGGCTGCGGGAGCCTGGGAGACACTGGTGCCCTTCTAGGAGCATCTCCCACAAAACCCCACGTTCCCAGAGCTCTCGCTGTCAGCTAAAACAGATGCAAAATGTCACACCTGGATTAAACACACAACCTATTCTGGGTGGTATTTCCCAGACATCAAGGGGGTGGGAGAGCACCCGGCATGCCGAGATCGGGGCAGACACCTTCACACCATCCTGCAAACTCTTAAGTTAACTCCTGGTTAAGAAAACTCTTAACAGGCTCTGGGTCTCAAGGCTGCTCCAGCCACTCGTTTAAACGGCAACTCAAGCACTTCTCTGCTTTGAAGACATTCATCTTATTTCTTTTTGCCTTCCCCAAGGCAGGAATCAAGTCTGTTGTCCACTGGGATTACCAGCACACGGGTGTTTGCAGTTTACCGGTGTGCTGCAGAACTGGAGCACACTGAGGAGATTTATTATTTTTCAAATGCAAGAGCCAAAGAAACATGAATAAAATACTAGCAGATGTGAGAAAGCGGGTGCAGCCCGCCACGGGTGCTGCTCACAGCATCTCTTGGCAACTGAGCCCCTGCATGCAAATGACAGGCTTCGCTGACTGCAAAGCTGTGTCCCTCTGCAAGGGAGGAGAGCAGCAGCTGAAAGCAAAGCAGGGCTCGGTTTCCCAGGAAAAATGGCTATTTACTCCCCTGAGAGCCCATCCTGGGAGCAGGGAACAGGAACCAGCAGCAGCTGCGGAGAACCTGTCATCCTAAGAGTCAGACAAGACATAAATCGATAAAACCAAGGCGTGTTCCAGCTAACAGCACCTGCCCTCCCTGCACGAGGTCTCCGGGACCTGCCTCACCTGCTGCCAGATCCAGGCAGCACCTGCTCTTTACAGCACCCAGTCCTTCCTGCACCGGTGCCGGCATCTCGTCTGCCCCCCAAAACCAGGCAGAAGGGGTGGAAAGCATCACAGGAAAGCTCCCCTGGGCAAATTTAGCCTAGATTTCCTTACAGTGAGAAATGCAAAACTATGAAATCAGCCTCTAGCTTCTATTAAAATTCATACAGCAACAGGAGATGCAGAACAACCTTATTTCAGACAAAGAGCTGCTGGAAACACATACCCAAGGCAGGCACACGGGCATTCCCCTGCTCGTCCTGCCACGCCAGTGCCCACACAGGGCTCCTTCCCCGGCTCCCCTGGCCCGGAGCGGTCGCACCCACAGTGTCGCTGGCACGGCAGCCCCACGGAGGGACAGGCAGGCCCTTGGCTCAGGCGACACAAACAGCACTGAGATGCCCTTCCCAGGGGAGGGCCACTGCTCTTGCAGGGGTGCGGAGCCAGGGCTGTCCCCTCTGGTGCTCCAGCTTATGGCCCCAGGGACCATCCTAAACCCACTCGACTGCAGTCTGCAGCAGCCCCCTGCCTGACCCTGTACATGTCGCCACACTACATGGCAAAGCGTGCGAACAGAAGAGACTAAACACTCTGCTCAACGCCCAGAGTCCCTTCCCTCGAATGTTCAGGATTAATTTTGTACAGAAAGACATGCTGGAACTAATTTATTTCCGTTTCTTTCTTCTGGCCTAAGCAGATCCCCTCCCACTTTTTCCAGATTGATCCATCAGAAAATTAGCCCTGCTAATGCTCCATGCCAGCCGCTGAGATAAAAGCCAGCCCCTGGCTTTCAGATGGCTCCAAGCTGCATCAACCCTTCAAAGGGAGGCACCATGGCGAACGCTGTGCTGGAGCATCGCCTGGAGGGCAGGGATGCAGGCACCCGCTGGGGACCCAGGGGCACTCAGGGCATCCACACCTCCCTCCCCTGAGCACATGGAGACCCAGGACCAGACTTGCCAAATCCAGACCACAGCCAGTGTTAGTTTGCACACCCTGCATGGCTGGAACGAAGCTTTCCATCTCTCCTGCAAAGTTAAGCTCGCTGAGGGAGTCAGCAGGCAGCCAGCAGCTGCTGTTTTGCCGATGGAAGGTGCACACACACACGCTACAAAAAATAAACAGAGATGCAACAAATCTCTTATGCAAAAAAACATATTATGTACTGCTGATTCCACCCCCAGAGCAGCACAGGGCTGAATGTAATCAAGAGTCCTTAAAGCTCAGGGTCACAAGTGACAGCTTTTATTTACAGCGCACAGCAGCCGTCCTAGCGGGCAGATTAACTGCGACACGGCCAAGGCTGGAGCAGAGAGCGCAAGCATCGCCAGCTTGCCTGCACCCAAGGAGGCTGCAGCCGCGGGGAGCTGCGGGTCTCAGCAGGGTAACAGCCAGCAGAAACCCCTCCTGGGCACGTTGGTGCAAACTGGTGGCCGTCAAAGCCCAGCCTTCAGAGGAAATATTCCATGTGCCCAGCCGCCTGCTCAGGAAGCCCAAAGCTGTGCCAAAGCACCGGTGCTGCTCCCTCCTCCTCCTCCCGCAGCACCTAAGCGTGCTTTGCGCCAGGAGGATGTTGGTTTGCTCCCTCTCCTTGGGGCAGCAAGAGAGGAGCAATACCGCTACACGCCTCGGAGAAAATGAAGACAAGCCGCCCTGCTCTGAACTCTGCCAGCAAAGCGCTTCCTAATGGTTTCATCCCACTGATTAACACAGAAACCATCTCCCCTGCTAATGCAAAGAAACTCATTAGCACCTCTTCCCAGGGAGAAAAGGCTCATATTTAATTTTTTTTCTTTTATGTTCTTCTCCTTGCACGTCCAATTAGTACAAAAATCTTAACTCACCTGACCCTGCGAAGCTCGGGACAGAGTGTGGGGCTGCGAGCACCAGCTGGGCAGGAAGCATCAGGGCGGCCCCACAGAGCCCAGCTGTCATCGGGGAGGGGGCACACAGCGGGCTCATGTGGCCCTTTGGTTTCTCAGCTTTGGCAAGACATTCCTCCTGTTAGTTAGCTGTTACAACAAGACAGAAGTACCGTCGGCTGCACAGCTTTAATTTCTGACAAGGTTTCTGCTGCGTTCCCAAAATTACAGCAAAAGGCAGCTTCTTCAGCAGCACCGAGAAAAATGGGATTCACACTCCTGAGAGATAAACCTGCTCTTTTGCAGGAAACCCTTCTCCCTGAAACTCCTAACGTATTAAGTTAGAAAAGCATGCACGACCTGCCCCAGACAGATGCTCTGCCTGTGCAGGCAGGACCCATCCTGCCCTCACCAACAAGGATCTGCAGGGAGAGACCCAGCCCCACCACTGCCCCCAAGCAGAGGGATCTGCTGAGACTCCTCCAGCCCTGGGAAGATGAGGAGGAAGACCTTGTGCCACAGCTTGGCACAGCCTCGGCCACACTGCAGCTCATGGGAAGGAATAATTAAGCCCCCCGGTTATCTAGCAATGGCTGGAAACCCCAAAGGCGATGCCTGCAACCAAGATGCTGGAGGCAGAGAGGGGTTTGCCCCCCTGGGAGACTTTCCACACTGAGGGAAGCAGCTCAGGAACTTGGACAGAAATTTCTATCGCTCCAAGCAAGTCCCTTGCTCAGACGAAGCCCCCACCAGGAGCAGGACCCCTTGCCCCAGGGCTCAGCCTCACCTCAGTGGCACACACAGCGGGGGGTGCTCACCCCAGCAGCGCACCCCCAGCCAAACCCTCCACTCGGCACCCTGGACACGCCGGCACTGCCGCAGCTGAATGGGGAGGGCTGGTGTGTTCCCAAGGAGCTAAAGATGCTCCCCAAGTAAACCTCATTTTCAAAGGAAGGAAAGCCAAAGGACTCGGCATCTCCAAAGCTAGAAGCCAATAGGTACCATTTTGATGCATTTTTTTAATACTACGATCATCTTTATTTCCCTAGTATCAGTGGTTTATTTTCCAAATATATTTAGATCAACATCCTTCTTTGTTTAAGAGACGATGATAAACAAACACAACGCGAGAGGTTCTCCATAACATTAAACAGTAGGAGGGAAAAAACCTAGGGGGCCATTAGGAATTGTAATGCCAGATTAATTTTAAATGGATTTCTATTCATTTACATTCACTCAGGCCTACATAATCCATTAGCCATAGCTTTGTGTGTATCTAATGGTTTCACATCCTCAAAAACAAGCGGCTGATCCTGGAGCCCACTGGGACCAGTGGACAGACTGGGAGAGGAGGCGGAGAGCAGCTGGGCGGGTATAGGATCTGCCTCCCAACATGGCTCCATCCCATCCCAGGGTGCTTCGCAGAGACCAGTCAGCATCAAGAGGAATGGAGACAGTCCCGAAAACAATGGCAAGAGCCGGGCAGCTCCGTCCCCACAACGTCCCCAGCCTCTACCCAGGCTCCTGGCTCCCCCAGCCAAGCAAGGACACGCGTGCACAGGAGCACAGCTGCCACACGCCCTGGCCTTGGGGAGGTCCCTGCAGTCTCCGCCGCCAGCGAGGCTCAGCGACTGCCGCAAACCCTGCCGAGAAAGCCCGATGCACTGAAATAATGCCCTGCACTTGCTCAGCACCTCTTGCACTGGTCCAAGGCGAATGCAGCAAAAACCCAGCAACTGCCTTCCTCAACCACAATCGCCTGTGGTCACAAACAGCCTCGCTTGTTTCAGCCAGAAAACTCAATGCCAAATTCTGGGATTATAGAGAAAAGGAGCTGTGATGTGACAGTTTTGTTGTTAGATAGACACAAATTAAAACCCAAGCGCGCTCTCACAGTGGAGGCCTCCAGCGTTACCACCCTGGAGCTTCATCTGCATCGTGATGCAGACAGCGAGAGAGGCACAATTACACGGCACCTGCAAACAGGGTTATCTTAATGGAAACGGAGATGTACAATCAAAAAACTATTTCCATGTCCCCCCCAAAATTATGAGTGCCTTACAAAGATGATAATAATGAGTTTTAGGGCATACACATGATCTTTCCCACTGTATAATCTGCCCATTTCAAACCTATGTAGCTCTAGCAGCTCTATTACAGAAGTAAATTAACCCTAATTTGATTGCTTCTCAGTAGCAGTTGTTTCAGTGCTCTAATCAATAAGTCACAGGATTTTATGACTGCCCTTGGTATCAATCATTGCAATCAGTAATAAAACGCTTTTCATTTTAAGAACACCTGAAATACCATGTAATTACCTTTGTATGAAATTATGGACTCCAATTTACCAACTTCACCAAGCCGCTGCTGCAGCTCGCTCTGCACCGAAAGCCTATTTGCAGGAAAGAACATCGCTTTCTTTCTAAAGGCTTTCTGAGCCGTCCCTCATCTCCTCCACTTGTCACTGTACCAGCAAGTTATTATTCACACCCCAGCGAAATAGCAGGTTACAAAAGACACCTATCTCCCAGAAATCCTCCAAGAAAGGGGAGATCTGAGATCCTGCTGGGAACAGGCAGTCGGGAAGATGCAACACTTGTGCGTGGCATCACCATCAGCTCTTCACTGCACCCACCCATCACCACCGCGGCGCCAAAACGGAGCCAAAAGCCATTGCACAGCGAGGTGACGCAGCCGGTGCCCCAACAGCAGGGCAGGGAGAGCACAGCCACCAGGCATGTCCCCGGTCCAGAGGGCTGAGCCTCCCATGGAGCCTGCGGCACCAGCCAGACGTCTCAGGGGGTGACGAGCTCGTGGTTTGGGGGAAGCACGTGGTTGGGGAACTGGTGAGGGACAGGGAACACCTGATCCTCAGGCCAGAGACCCAAGCCAGGCGTGCTGCTGGCTGCTGCTTTGGTAGCGATAGCTCAGAGGAGCCACCGTGGCCTTGGCAGCATCCGCAGGGCTCCCTTGCTGGCCCTTCACAGCCTGCTGTAAGGTTTCTTTGGTGCCATCTCTGTAAAGCCACTCTCCCTGTTGCTCTGCTGTCCCACCTCAGGGGTGCCCGCTCCTCAGCCCATGGCAGCACCGCAGCCCTCCTTCACCAGGGGCTGCCTGGACCATGGCATCCCCAAGCAGCCCCCCCCAGCCCCAGCAAGGTAGCCCTGTGGAAATGCAGCCAAGAAAAGGCTTTGAGGGCCCCGGTCGGCACTAAGATGTTCCTGCCTGGCAAAGGATGCTCTGCCCACACCAGGGCATTGCAGGACATGAGCTGTCTCCCCTTCGGTCCCCCATTCCCCACATTATCCCCTCTGTCAAGCAGGTTCCTGCTGTCCTCACTGGTACTGCACAGCCCTCGGGGCTCCCCTGGCACCGGGATGCTCCGGTGGCTGCCAACAAAATAGTTATTCTCCCAGAGCTCAGAGATGCCTCGGCACAATGCCTCTCCTCTGTGCCAGAGGGAGCAGGGCTACCCCAGCACTGCACACCCACGTCAGCACCCCAAAGCTTTGCTCAGGAGATTTTTCCAGGGGATTCTGGTTTGTGTCAGTTTTGTTTTGGTTTTGGTTTTTGGGGTTTTTTTAGAAAAAACACTCTTAAAAACACTGAAACTGACTTAGGGGAATATTTTCACTGGGCAGATGCTCAGGCCTCAGCAGTTGTTCTTACACGAATCATCTCCAGGACCCAGAGCAGAGGACACGCTCTCCTGTCCTTGTGCAAAGCGGTAACGAAGAGGCTGCTGTGCTGCTGCTGCCATCAGACGGTTGCTCGGCCCCGAGGTGCCCCGGCTGGAGCTGACACGGGTTGGGATGACGAGGTTTAAGTTGTTGGAGCAATATTTTGTTACTCCTCTGCAAAAGCTGTCACTCACCTGCCAGACCCTGCGGGCAAGGACCAAGCAGGCAGGGGCTGAGGAGCCCCCGCCGGGGATGGAGGAGCCCCCCAGGCACTTACCCTGAAGTCGATTCCAACTGTGGAAATGAAGCTGCCGGCGAGGAAAGCGCCATCTTTGAACCGCACCAGCAAGCAGGTTTTGCCGACCCCCGAGTCACCCACCAGCATCACCTGCGAGGGAGGGAGAGGGGGGCGTTAGACACGGGGTTTTGGGAAGGAAGCCCCACCGTAGCCATTACCCGTCTCCATCCCAAAAGCCCCATCCTGGGAGCAGGCAGCAGATCCTGTATTCTTGAGAGGAGAAAAGCACGTCCAAGAGCGATGTCCTCAGACCCAGGGGAGGGTGGGGGAGAGAAGCGGGAGGACCCACGGTGAGATTATTCCCCACCCTGCACCACACGTGCCCCTGAGCACTGGCCAAACTCGAGACACCTTCCCCCGACCAGTACTTAACAGATCTCCCGTGGGGGCACAAACACCCCTTAAAAGCCAAAAGTTTCTGTCTAGGTGACCCGACGGCTGCAGGGCCCACGCTGTCCCCAGCGCACCCACGAAACACCCCGCACCCTGCCACGTGCAGGGCTTTCTGGGAGGGTGGCACTGCCCACGGGGAGACTTCAGGGGGGCCCCCGACCATGAGTGCCAACTCCAGGGGTGCACTCTGCCCTCTGTGAGCAAACTCCTTCAGTGGGACCCGCACAGCCTCACGGCCGCCCTCCCAATCCTCAGCGGGTGCTGAGGGAGCAGCTCCCAGTGCTGCTTGCCTCAGTTTCCCCACCCAGCAGCAGTCCCGGGTGCAGACAGGGCAGGCACCCACCCTGACATAAAGAAACCACAGCAGAGCTGAAATTGCTCCCAAACGCAGCTCCCCAAAGCCTGTGCTTTGGAACCACAAGCCCCCCAGAGCCCTCCTGTCCCCCAGGGCTGCTGACTCTGCTCCCCTCGGCAGGACAACAGCTTCCCGCCATCGAGAAATCCCAGACCACACAGACGAGCTGCATTAGCGGCTTCTGTACCCGCACCGATTTGCACGGCTTCACACTGACATGGCAGGGTTCCCTCTCCCCCGAAAGTGCTGCCATTAGCCTTCTGCAAGCTATTAGCCTGTGACCAAATTTAAATGGTTTTAAGAAGGCGCTGCCCTGGGTCACACCGAACCCACACAGGACCCATCAGAAGCAGCAAACGCTGCCACCACCACTCTGCGGCTCAGCCTTCTGAGAGGCGGCAGCAGCCCCGGCCACAGCTGTAACTTGTTTCGGGGCAGGGGGCACCGCTGGGGAGGGGAGTGGGCGGCTGGGATCCAGCCCCACACCGGGTCTCCCTCGGGAGCACCACGCACAGCCGCGCACCGAGCTCTGGAACAACAGGGGAGCCAGCGAGCCCACAGATGTATCTGTGCAAAGCCAAGGGAAGGGGGGGGAAAAAAGTAATTTTTAGTACAAAATAGTAGTATTGATTTTTTTAAACTTCCCAGACCTCTGTTCCGGAGCAGGGCAACCCTTACAGGCAGCTTCTCCCTGCCCAGCACAGCCGAAGCCTCAGCCGGGGCACGCAGCAGCACCCAGGGCCAGGCTCACACCAAGGGCTCAGGATCCGGCCCCGTGCCCAGGACTTACGTTTGGCCACTGCCTCTGGCAGAGCTCAGGAGCCTCAAGAGAGGGGTAAGGGAAAGAGAAAGTTTAATAAACCAGGTTTTTACTGAATATGAAGCAATTTCTCTCTGTCACTGGTTCAAAACCAGCCAGACCACCAGCAGAGGTTTTGGCTACCTGGCGTATTTGGGCTTCTCTGAGACCTCGTTTGGCTCATCCCTGTGCCATGGGGGCAATCCCCAGGGAAAGTTCCGGCCCAGGCAGGGAGAGGCGAGCTCCAGGACCAGAGGACCAGCATGAACACGGAGGTGGCTCCATTTTAGGGAAGCTGTTGAATCGTTACTGCTGTGTCAGGACCAACCGCCTACCAAAGCAACCAAATTCACTTCTTGAACACACCTCACCACGTCCCAAACCTTAACAACATGATGGCCACGCCGACTGGCACAGGCACCGAGCTCCCTGACACAGAGTGCCAAGGCTGGGCTTGCCATAGCAAGCACCCTCTTCTCAAAGCTTAATCCCCCACGCTCAGTTACGAAGATCTGTGTTAGAAATGCAGTCAGATGGGTCGTGCTGAATTGCAGCCTCAGCCAAAATTGCTAAGCGAGCTCTAAGATCAGGTCGCATAATGGAACAGGGGGGGTGCAAATACGTTTGATCTGCGACTCGCTCGCCAGAATCTGAAGCAGCAAGAAGAAGCCATCTGAGCCCTTAAAAGAAGGTGCAAGCTGGAGACATTTCAACAGCAGCCAGAGCACATTCGATGAGACTCAAGGAATGCTGTCACCCCGCTTTACAACCGCATTTTTTATGTTGTTAAAGAGGAACCAGAAGGTTATAGTAACTCATCTGAGCAGAAAGCCTTTTGTCATCACTTGCAAAAGTTCCGCAGAAGCAGCCCTGCTGCCGGGGGCTCTGCAGGCGCAGCCCCCTGCCGAGCCCGGCCCCCGCCGCTCTGGGAGCCCGGCCGGGGCGGACCCGCCGCCACAGCCCCGAACCGGGCGGCAGCAGCAGAGGAGGGGCGGGAGGCCGGGGCTGGCAGGGAGGGAGGGATGCCCGCCCGGTCCTGGCCCCCAGCAACTTCTCCGGCTGCTGCGGGGAGGCTGCACCCAGCCCCACACCCTACGGACCCCCGCACCGACACCCCAGCACCCTGCACCGGGTCTCCCGCCTCCGCCCCGCTCCCCGCATCCCCCGGCCCCCGCACCTTGAAGGCGAGATCGTAGAACTCGCCGCTGCTGCTCAGCGAGGGCCGCCCGGTCGCCGCCGCGCCGCCGTTGCGGGGCAGCTCGGGGGCGGGCGCGGAGCCCCGCGGGGCGGCGGCGGCACCGGCACGGCCGGGCCCCTGGGCGGCGGGGGGCAGCGCGGCGGAGGGCGCGGCACCGCCGCCCTTGCTGCGAGCCGCCTTCTTCCGCGACATGCCGGGGCCGGGGCCGCGGCGCCGCGCCGGGCGCTGGGGGGGCGCGGGCTCTACCGGCCGCCGCCGCCGCCACCTCCCCCGGCCCGGCCCGGCCCGGCCCCGCCGCCAATGGCAGCGCCGCGGGGGCGGCGGCGGGGGCCGGGCCGATCCGCTCCGCGCCCGTTCGCTCCGCCCCGGCCCGCGCACGGCACCGCGCTGCACCCGCCGTAACGGGGAGGCGGCGGGGGGGACCCCTGCGCAGGCACGGGGAGCGGGGCTGCGACCCTCGCGGGAGGTTTTTGCACCCCGGGGAGCAGCGTGGGGTGCCCCACGCCGTGCACGCCGCCCCCTGAGCCACTCGTGTGCCCCAGCCCCGCAGCGAGCGGCGGCGGGAGGGAGGGAGGGTGCAGGGCGGGGTGTGGGTGCAGCTCCCCAGCCAGGTTTGGGCTCCGGCCCCCGGCCGCTGGGACCCTCCCGGGTTTGCCACAGTCCGGGCACGGGTGGGGGGGGGGTCACTCGAGGCAGACAGGGCCCATCCGCTGCTGGCAGCATCCCTGCCAGAAGCTGGGGCTGAGGGCAGAGCCCGTGGGGTGCAGGGAGCACGGGCTGCCGGGGCGGCAGGCTCGAGTTTTTCTAAGACGGGAACCCGCCTTACCCCCAGTCTGTCTCAGCAACTGGTTTCAGCGAGCAACACTTGGCATCTTTCTTTCTGACTGCAAATGAAGTGTCACCTGAGGCGCCTGCAACTCTCTCGGCTGAAATAAATGTCTTTCGCTGTGTGACATATTTCCAGTGGTGCGGCTTCATCCTGACTGGAAAAGGAGGTTTGAACAGTCACATCGAAGCAGGAGTGGAAAATAAATTGCTCTGGTGAGAAGCCAGGCAGGCACACAATGAAGATGTAAATAAGTAACAGCGTTCGCACAAGAGGGAGGGGAGGTGATGGCCGACACGGCAGGGCTCAGGCAGCCCGGCAAACCCAGGGCCAGCGCCGGAGCTCGGATGCCAGCCGTGGTGATGCTGAGGTGCCAACGCTGGAGCTGGAGTGTCTGCCGCGGTGACACTGAGGGGCTACTTTCACTGCGGGCAGGGACGAGCTTTTCCCTTTGCTGCCCTGGAGGCATTTACACCTATAGTTAATCGCTGTTCAACCATCTTAAAGCACTCCGGTGCGAGGAGGAGTGGGCAGCAGAGCTCTGATGGCTTTTGCCACGGACAAGGGAGACGGCCCAGGTCAGGAGCTCCTGTGTGTGGTTCCTGGGCAAGACCCCCCTTCTTCCACCCCAAGTCTCGGGCATGGCTACAGCCGTTGCAGGCCCCAGGGAACGCTGAGGAGCTCTGGATTCACAGCGCTCCTCCAACACAGCTGAGGCCAGAGAAAAGCTGTCACAGTGGAGGCTTATCGCCCCGCTTCCCATCACACTCCCATCTCCCAGCTAGATCATCAGGATGAAGAAAGACCTGACTCGTCAGAGCAGACTCGATGCCAGGGTTTTGCGCTATAATCTGATTTTCCGGGACAGCTGCAGTCAATAGAGGCCGAGGCCTCGGAGCAAAGTGCGATGCTGGAGCCATCTGTGGGTCTGTAGGGTTTTTAACTAGTCCCTGTGCAGTGACAAGGCTGTGGTGGAGCTTTTCCCCGGCGCTACCTGCCCGGAGGAAGGGAGTACGCAGCCCCGTCACCCCGCGCCTTCGGGGCACACCTCTCTGCAGGCTGTAAGCGCTAAGGCGCGGGGACTTTTCCCCTCTCTCAGCCACAGTTGATGATGATGATGATGATGATGGAAATCTCCGTCAACAGCCTTGTGTTCAGGAGCAAACAAAGCCAGCTGCTTATCGCCACCACATCAGGGCAACGCCAGAGGAGGATGGCCCCTTATCACAGGCGGCAGCGGGGAAGCGTGCCTGGGTAATTCTGCCCTTATCAAAGGTCGTGTGCTCCAGCGCCTGCAGCAGTGCTGATCCCCACTGCCCCCAGCCCCCGAAACTCAGCCTCGTGCAGCGCCGGCACTCAGAGCACTGCGTCCACAAGCACCGCAGGGAGAAGCATCTTCAGCAAGTTTCTCTCTTTTAGAAAACGTGCGTGCAGAGACGCAGTCTGCTCAGAAATCGCAGTCACGCCTGGAGACGTTGCTCCTCGTATAGTTACAGGAACTAATCAGATAACTGCAGCTGAACTAAGGGGGATATATTTACTAAAAATAGATTAATGGAACAACAGACGCCTGAAGATACAGTGTGCCTTGGGGAAGCAGGACTGCAGTATCTGGCAGGGCTCAGAGCGGGGCCAGCCATGACAGTGGCTATCTGTACTCTGATACATCTACATATAAGTAGATTTGTTTTTTAAAGGCAGAAAATCAGCTCGTCCCCATCAGGGCTGTCAACCCAAGAGGTTTGTTGTATAGCAGCCTATGGGGGACTGTCAATGCAAGCACTAAGAGGCAGCTAGTGCCAGCCACTTCTGCCTGTGCCAACAGCCGAGCAGCAGCCCGAGGCCCACGGGGGATGGCACCTGCCCTTGTCTCGGCCATCCCCGCCTGGGGACAGAGCTCCGCGCAGGGCTGGAGACAGAAAGAGCCTGCCCGGGGCTGAGCGCCGGGCTCTGGCCAGCTGCTCTGCACAAACACTGTGCTTTGGGATTTTAAATCTAGCTGTTTTCTTTGACACTGAGATTTGCAGGGTTCTCTGTGTGCCAGAAGTTGCATGCCGTGCTCAGAGCCAAGTGAGCTATTTTGGTGCGAGGCTGGCCCTCCTTCCTCCCGCTGGTCCATGTTGCTCCATCGCTGGCTCATGCCGCAGCTGCCCCTGCGCTCCTCCTCGCTGCTCCATCCCCCGGGCAGGGACACCCGCCTTGTCCTGGCCAGGCTCTGGCAATGCCTCTCCCGGCAGCCCAGGGGCGTGCCGAGCCTGCTGCCCTCCTGCTCCCAGCTCTTGTCGCCAGCTCAGAGGGAGCAGAGTTGTCTCTTCAGCAGGCAGGCTTCAAGGATGAGCTATTCCCATCAGAGACGATGTCAGCTGCGCCGACTTGGAAGATATTCATCTTCTTTGCTTGGTGGCTGCAAGAAAAGCGGTGCAGGCTCTTTCCACGTGCTGCTGGTAACACGGCTCAGCTTGCCTCTGCTGTCACCTATTGCAGTGCCGCCAGCCAAGGTTCAGGGGACTTTTCTCCTAATCACATGTAAACCTGCCAGCTCTTACCACTCTCTGTTCTGCTACAGGCCATTTGCCAAGGGCACACATGGCTCCGACTCCAAAATCCTAGAGATGTTGTGGCGAAAGGGCCTGAAGGCAGTGGTCATCACCTGGATGGAAGGCGCGGGAGGGCAGCCGGGGACAAAGGTGACACCACACAGATGGGGCTGATACATCGCCTGGGCAAAATACGGAGAGTTCCGTTTCATATTGCACACGAGCAGACATCAGACATCCACCGGAGGTGTCGGACAGAGGGGCCAGCCCTGCTTCAGCGAGCATCTACCTGTGGAGCAGAGTCCGTGCAGGAGGTGCGGGGGCGTGCGGGGGCACAGGGAGGCAGAGGGAGCGTGCACAGGGTGCGGGACGCGGATCCCAGCACCCTGCCACACTCAGCGAGCGAGGGCTTTCTCTCTGCCGCCTCGGGAAGGGCCCAGCCCACGCAGTGCTGAGCAGGCACTGTTCCCTCCCTCACCAGTTATTGTTCTTCCCTCCCCATCACTCACTTACCTTTGAACACTTCAATCTCGTTGCTTTTGTCAGTGTCACTGGCTTTTAATTGAAATTCCTCAGACATCTCATCAACGCAGCCCATCAGTTATTTTTGTGTGGGAAGCGATTGTTTTCCTTTTGCAGCTGTGAAAGTTAAATTCCAGCGTTTTGCTGGGAGACTGCTTTTGTCTCTTTCCTTTCTTATATTTCCAAGTCAAGTCTTACATTGCAACCCTCCTTCCTTTGTCTGGTTATTTCATTTTCGGTCTCTCCTGTGCCCAGTCCCTCTGTTTCCATCCCAGGCTCCTCAGCTTCTCTGATCCCTCCTGAAGGGCAGCTTCCACCTGCAGCTCCCTCCAGCCTTTCATCACAGTTGTTTTCTCTGCAAAGCACCCAGGAGGTTTGGAGAGCCCAGCCTGTTACTAAGTCTTTGTTTCTTGGCATTCAAATCTGTAATTTATTTGCAAGGCAAGCCCTGTTGAATGCGCCATGCTGTGGGGCTCTCACCAGCGGTGTCACCCAGCAGGTCCAGCTTGCCCAGCGGTGCCAGAGGGCTCTGTGCTTCCTTCAACGCCGGTGGGACCCTGGGAAGTTTGGGGGTTGGGAGGATGCAGCCTACCACTGCACAGGGCAGCTCTGGCGTGCTGCAAACCAGCCCTGCAACCAGGCTGGCACATTAATGCGTTGCAGAAGTTGCTGCTTTTGGAGCAATTTATGGTAATAGCAGCAGACGGCTCCCTGAGGGGGTTTGTAAGCCATGGAGCTGGTTAGATACTGTTATCTCAGCACAGGCCCTGTCTCAGCATGTGCAGCACGGGGGCAAAGCCTGAGCACTCCTTTGCCCACTGAACTGCCCCCGTTAGCCCATTTTCCCGCTCTAAAAGGCCAAGTCAAGCAAAGAAAACATCTTTCCCAGCACCCTGCAACCCCTGGCAGTGTTCAGGAGGAGGACCCATGCCAGCAACAAAAGCACCACCCAAAACACTGCCAAGACATCATTTCCATGGATGGCAGGAGGACAGGACGGGGTCTCTGCCCCAAGTGCAGCCCTGCAGGTCTGAGTCCCTTCCCCTGCTCCAGAGCCCAGCAGCGGAGGTAGCTCAGTCCCCTCCTCCAGAGCAGAGCAAGAGCCCTTCAGTGTAACTGGCTGGCTGTCCTGGGCTCAAGCTGGCAAATGAGATGTGGGGTACGGCTTCCCCCTCTGCCCTGCCCTGGGGCTGGCACCCCAGGATTACCCACGGCACTGCAAGGTGGCAGCAGTAGCCAGGGCCGAACAGGGCACAGTGCAGCTGCTGACATTGACTGTAAAATAAACCAAACCCCAGCCAACCCAGGAGCCCCCCTTTCCCCTGAATGGTTTTGCTCCCTGCAGGTCAGCATCCCATGTCCTGCCAGCAGCGTGCCGGGATGCGGCCCCTGCCTGGCACCTCCTCCGGCCCTGGCATGTCCCCACGGGCATCCCCAGGGAACCGCGGTGCTGCCCCAGTCCCCTGCCGTCCCCTCCTGTGCACAAAAGGGTGATCGTGCCAGATCTTAATGAGCCTGCACTGGGCTGAGGCCAGGAAATTAATTTTCCTTGTGCCAAGATTGAAATGAACCAAGGTTTCAGCCAGTGGAGGACCAAGCACAGGAAAGTCCCCAGCTCTAGCAGTCACCCACGAGAGCTTTCAAACGTGATGAAGAGTTGGATGTTCAAAGGGCCTTTGAAATGTGTCCTACTGAGATAGAGGGAGGGCCAAGCAACAAACGCTCAGCCTCCCAAACATGAGATATTTTCAGGCTATTTGGCTATTTTCAGGCTATTTCAGACATGCCTCAGCAGCATCAAATATTTTAGAAATATAACATCTCAGCTTAAAACCATCCAAGATATTTTGTAGCCATATACAGACACATCCTGAGATGGGGAAGGGTAAGAGCATGGTTATGGTTTCAAAAGCAAGCATATAAATGTCACAGGGTGCATCCATTATTCGTGCGCACTCAGCCGTTTCCATCCCAGATAGGCTCACACCAGTCAGACCACGTCTGGGAGCACGAGCCCGGACGGTGGCCCCGAGCCTGGCTGCTTCCCACGGCGCTGCCTGCAGAGTCACTGCAGCAGAGTCCAAGGAGTTTGAGCAGATAAACCTCCCGAAACCCCTTGTCTTTGGAAACGGCAAGGTAGGCACTGCAGAGCTAGAGAGCTACCCGGGCCAGCCCCAGCACCGGGATGCATGCAGCACTCTGGGGCCCTGTAAAATAATAAGCAGTGGTAGTGAGCGAGCATGGAAATGTGCAGAGGCTCCTAAAACTGCTGCTCCAGAGTCAACCGCTAAGAGCCAAGCTGGGAAGAAGTTCCCACCAGAGCGAGGCATTGCGTCGCTGCCTGTGCTGGGCTTGCCTGCACCTTCCCCTGTGGCAGCGCGTGCCGGCCCCTTGCCAGACAGGGGTCCTGCTCCATGGGCAGGTCCCTCGAGGGGAAAAGCAAATCCACCTCCTGAGAAAGCCATGGGTGCTGGGGAGCAGCAGGGCCCCGTTTGTGGCTGTTGCAGAGCTGGCAGATGAAGAGCTGGGCTCCTGCTTGCCAGGGGAGATGCAGATCCATACCCACCGCTTGTTCAGCTATTCATCACCGCAAATTGGTGGCAGATAGCTGATTAGACACGGGCAGCACCAGGCAGTATTTATCAGCCTAAGGATCAATAGCTTCTGTCTTTCTGCTCGTCCTCTGACACACCTGCAACGATGTTCCCTGGTCTGAGCTGTTAGCAAGTGGCACCGCTCCAGGTAATTAATAATCTGGACGATGAAGATGCATCTTAGAGGTTTAATGGTGTTTGTTAATGTTTTCCAAGGAAGGCTGAACATTTCCTCTTAACAAAACTCTAGTAAGCTTGGGCAATTACTTTTTTCTTCGAGATGACAATGTGTGAGCAGCATGGCCAGTCCAGAGCCCAACGTTTCCAGGCACCGTGAGCTCTGAAATGCAATCAGCTTCCATAGATCCACTCAGGCAGCTTCGTCTTGCCTTCTGTTTTCTGTGATTTTACAATTTCCTGGTCTATTTAAAAGTATTTCTTATTTATTGCTGGAAACATCTTCTTCCCCAGTGAAGCTAAGGGTTGTCCCAGCCCTGCAAACATTTTGTCTGTAAATAATTTGCTTTGCATTAGTTGTCCTTCTGTGATCAGAGGGACTAAACATATATGACCAGCTGAGCACATGTGGCAGCAATCCACTCTGCCTGGGTAAGGCAGGGAGTGAGGCACAGCCACATGCAACCAGCTATAGCCAATTCAAAGCCAAAAAACTGCTGGCAAGCAACTTTTCCAAGCTGGCTTCTCAGAAGCAGATGCGTTGTGTGACTGGCACTGCCCCTGCCCAGCGTTTTGGGGAACACCCTCTCCCCCTGCCGCAGTGCTGGTATCCTGGGCTTTGCCAGGCTGGAGGGGTTGGAAGGAGCCTTAAACTCAGCCTGTCCTAAAGGTTTTGAACACACATTTCTGCCTCTGTACCTCTCACTGGCTGCCCTCCACCTTCAGCTTCATTGGCACATTTGCTGCACCCCGCTTTCTCAGCGTGATGGTCGCAGGGGCCCCTTTGCAGAGGGGAGGGGAAGCCTCAGCCTTCACCTCCTCTCATCCATGGCATCTGCAGTGGAAATGGGACCATCACACGCCAAGCTTGGTACCAGGCAATGCTTCTGCTGGGCTCTCTGCAGCAGGCTGGGAGCCTTCCCCTTGTGCAGGGCAGGGTGATGCTACAAGGGTGGGTGCAAAAGGTGAGGGAGAGGGGAGACGGCTTCCTGAAGCCCCTGTGGTGGGGAAATGAGCAGCTCTGGCTGCCCCATGACTTTTTACCCAGCTGAAACCCAGGATGGCGTCAACTCGCCTCAATGAAAGATGCCAACTCCAGCACTGCAATGCCTCCTGACAACGCTATGACATCAGCATTGCTATAGCAACGGGCCCAGAGCAGCAGCAATTCGGGGGACCGTGCTGCGGACGGATGGGTGCTGCTGCCCCCTCGCTGCCCACTGCCCCGTCCCACCACAGTCAGCTGCTGTGCAGCAAAGCCGGACCCCCGCGGGGCACCCACCGCACAGAGCATGCCAGCATCTTCCCAGCTGAATTGGTTATTACCTCGCTGCGCTTTGGACTTTTCCGGGAACACAAGAAATAAGAAACTGGGGCTGGTTTGTCCCTGCTGCCAGCACAGATGCACCTGCAGCTGGTAGAGGGGATTTCAGCAGCATCAGCTCTTGGGGGGACTGGGGTACATGGTGGCCAAAGGTGACATAAGGCCAGCCCTGTGGCTGAAAGCCCCCTGCCATGCTGGCCCTGCCGCCTGGCCCCTGCCCCAAAGCTCACATCCTCCCCAAGCAGCAGCGTTTGCTACAGACTGGGCACGCAGGTGTCCTCCGAGTGCTGCCGGCACATGGCCGGCTCCTGGCTGGGCCTTGCAACGCTGAGCACGCTCCCCTGGAAGTTTCTGATTAACAAGTGCCAGTGACAAACCCCTTCTCCATCCATCTTGTCTCCAGTCAAAGCAACCCCTCTGACCTTGCCTTTGCTGGTGGGCAGGGACCTGCATATAGGAAAATCCTGAGTAGCTATGAACCCCTCTGGTGTGCACAGTGCTCCCCGGGGAGCTGATGTGGGGGAGAGCCGAGTGGGAACAGGCAGAGAGCACCCACAGCCAGAAACCAAGAGTCTGCAAGTTCAGCCTGATGGGAGTGTCCCTCCCTCAGCCAAAGACCCCCGAAAGCCCTGAACATTGAAAAATATCGAGAGAGAAATCATGAAGTTTTGTTTGCTTTGAAAGAGTGTTTGGTAAAGAAAAGCGGAATCGTCACCAATTAGTTACTGAGCAGAAAGTGTTGTCACTAAAACCGCTTGGCTCTGTTCTACATTCACACTACGTCAAACGGATGAAAACGATCAGTGTGAATAAATTCACTTCCTGAGCTGAAACTGTCCACGAAAATAATCCAGAAAAAGCCCAACGGGGGCTTGTGCCGGCACTGCTGACTCACCTCAGCCCCAAGCAGTTGAAAACCCAGCACTAAAAGACAACCATGTGCCTCACTGGAGAGCACCGATCCTGAGCACAGTCCCAGGGGTTGGGGGGGGTCCCTCTTCCAGCCACCTGGGGAGAAGCCGGGTGGTGGCATCCATCCCACCCAGCTGTGGGCACCCACGCTGCCAGGACAGTTGTGTGGAGCCGATGCCTCCTTGCCTTGTCCGCAGCATCCACGTGCCCCGTGACTGCAGACCTGCAGCTGGGAGTCGTTTGGTGGGCAGATTGCTGCTTAATTCATCCAGCACAGCTTAAATCTGCTCAGGACATGGTGTGAGACGGTTCCACTCTTAATGGTCGAGCTGAGATAATTGCTCTGCGCAGCAATCGGTCGATCACACATAGGTGACACTGACCGTATGGATCTTGTGTTGCTCTCGGTGCATACACACACGCCCAAGGCCGAGGGCAGGAGCTGGGATCATCCTCACCCCACGGCGGTGTCCGTCACCAGCGGCAGGGGCAGCCCGGGCTGCCCGGGGAGTGCTGCACCAGGCGGGCTCCTTTTGCATCCCATTTTATGTCACGTTTGCTTGTGGAGCCGCTTAAGGCTTTTTCCCCGGTTTTTATCCCGGAGGAGCGCGGGGAGGCGGTGCTAGAGGGCGCCCGGGGCCCGCGAACCGGCACCGCAGCGCCGGGAGGCCGCGGTGAGGGGCTGAGCCCGCCGCGTCCGCCGCGTCCCTCTCCCCGGGGCGGGGGCAGCCCCCTCCCCACCCCAGCTTTCTCGCCACCCTCCCCCCCCCCCCGAACGGGGCCGGTCTGTGCTCCCGGTGCCATCCTGCCGCTGCGGCGGGGGGCTCGGGGGGCGATGGGGGGTTATGGATCTGACTGGGCGTCTGGGTCAGGGATTACAGCCGGGGAACGCTCGTACCGGGAGGCGAAGCAGGAGCCAGGCCTGGGTGGAAGGAGATGGCTCTTGTGGGGGGTCACTCTCCAGGTACCCCCTTTGCAGGACGGGCCATAGCATCATGCAAGCACGGCCCCTCTGCAGAGCGAGGGGCACGCAAAGTGCAGCTACCGAGCAACAGCCTGCAGGGATGGAAACAGCCGTTTCCTCCCAGGGGAAACAGAGATCTGCATCTCCTCCGGGGTACCCGGATCCCATGCAAAAGCACCCGGGACAGTTCTTTCCTCCCCAGACACCCGCTGAGGGCAAGCCGTGCCCCTTCCATCAGGCAGGAGCACTTTCTAAGCAGGGAAATAACAGCAAACCGAGCACTATGGCCATACGTGAATACAGCTGCCCTCCAAAGGGACGAAAGCTCATGGTAAGGGGGCAGAAAGTTCAAGAGGGGTACTTTTTCCTGCCTTCTTCAAACCACACACAAGGTACAGCGGACAAGTGCTGCTGGAGGCAGAAGGCTCCCTGTCCTAGCCCAGCTATCCCGGCTCCAAACCAACCTCCGCCTGCACAGAGCTTCCCCTCCATGGGCCATGGACCCACCTGGGTGACGAGGTGTCCCCACCGCTCCTGCCAACCCACTGCCCCATGCGTAAATGTGACAGAGGATTCCTGGGCAAGAGAAAAAGCAGCAGGGCGGGAGGGCAATGCAGTAAGAGACTTGCTCCCAGCACGTGTTTTAAAAGCAGCTGCCATTGCGTCTTATGTGAAGCCCGGTACGGTGCCCATGCACAGGATTTTTGCAGAGCATGCTGCCTGCAGCACACAGCAGCGGGGAGCCCAGCCCGCTCTGTACCAGCTGCTCACGGCCTTCTGCACCAGGGCACTGCAAGCATGAGAAAACCAGAGCTTTAATGTATAGAAATATAGTGCTGGAGAAGGGTTGCCACAGGGTCTGGCCGTGCACAGTGGGGTTTCAGGGCTGTCCGGGTGCCACTGAAGACATCTGCAGCGCTTTTGGGATCTGGCTGGAGGGGCCCAGAGGCAGCAGCGACATTCCCGGCTGGCCGCAGCTCTGTCACGTTTTGCTGACCACAGTGTATCTGCTGCTGCTGATGTTCTGGGTGCGTTCAGCCTGCAGGACTGGTGCGACAGGGAGAATTAACACCCTCTTAGTTGGGGGTTTAATTCTACTTCAAGTAAACAGTGTTGAGAAACTCTCCGTTTGCTTGCCAGTAGGAGGAACCAGAAGAATCCCTTCCCCACAACAAGCCATTCCCAGCCTCGCAGTGAGCAACAGCCTCCCAGCCCCAGAGTACATTTTCCACTTCCATCATTTTCTGCAGTTTGCGTTTTAAAACCCATCCCGACTCAGCGACAAGACCTTCCTCCAAGACCAAAAATTGTGATTCAATGTGAACAAATTATTGTCTTGCAGCTATATTGAGATTTGCTGTCTCCTTTCCCACTCACTCAATTATTTCCTTGTTCATTGCCCTCATTACAGCTTGGCAGCCCTAACTTTTGGGGAAGAGCCCTTAACTTCATTACATCTGCTGGATTACATTAGTGATCTAATCTGCTGATTACAATCCATACACAGGATATTTTCTCCTTGCTGTTATCTGAAAAAATATGGGCATCAGTACAGAAGAAAGGGGGAAAAAAAAAAAAGCAATTTACAATTGAGGGAGCAGAAATAAATACATCGTAGTCACATGAGGAAGTAGTAACCGCTGAGCTATTTTGGGCACAATACATCATGCAAAAGGCGATGTGTCTTTCAAGCAGATTTCAAGTCCAAAAGGCACAAAATGTTTTCAGAAAGTAAATTCTCACATACATTAAGTACCGTGCCAAGGAGTGAAATCGGATGCTGTCAGGCTTCTTATTTAAGGTTTGTATGGCATTTGGATAAGGAAAGCCAGAGCCTCAGCTGATACAAACTGGTATCACTCCTTTGGTTTCAGCAGGACAATATACATACCTAAAACCACTCAGGTGCTTATGGACGTTGTTGGATCGGGACCGCTGTGGATCAAACACACCCGCTAGAGCAAGGAGGCAGTGAGCAGCTCTGGAGGTGTAACACAGGCTTCATAACCCGCAGTGGATGTACACCCCGTGCTAGCAGGTCAGTCCCTTGTTCCCTAGAGAATCCTACATGCCTGAAATCACAAGTGGCTTAAAAAATTCTACGTGATTCAAAACCAAACTGACTGTCACCCTTGGCTAATTGTCCTCCTCTCTCCTGACCATTCAAAGGTTACGGTGTGCCCAAGGTGGAAGGAGCCCAGCAATGATCAGCTATTTTCTCTTAGGCAAAGGAAAGATGCCTGTGTTTTGCCTGCTTGCAGGAGCTGGGGCTTGCAGGACCACAGGAGCCATCACGCGGCGTGTGGTGAAAACCCATGACCTGGCCCCAAAGCAAGTGCGTGCACGCAGGCATCTGCATGCGGGAGGACTCCAGCGAGGGCATTTTGCACCGACAGAGAGACAAGGTTTAGGCACAGCCAACCACCGAGAGAGGCAAACATGCCCCCGCGGCCCTCCTCTCCCCCAGGTCTATTCTCAGAAGAGGAACAGCAGGGGTAGTAGGCTCTGAGGCTCCCGTCGCTCGTCTGGTACCACCCCGAACAATTGTTCTGGCTCCCTGCTGCTTGCACTCTTTGGATGCTTGCGGACAGCTAGCATGTCTCTCTCCCACCCCGGTTTGTTGTGGTTTCTCCCTTGAAAGCTGCCAGGCAGATTTCCTGAGCCCGCCAGTTGACAGAGCCCCACTGACACAATGCCTGCTGTAGAGTGTCAGGACGGCAGCTCCCCAGCACGCTCGCCGTTGGAGTGCTGGGGAACACTGGGGAACACATGCCGGAGTGGCAAAAGCTGGCAGAGGCGAGAGATGCAGCCCCAAGGGGCTGTGGGACCTCTGGATGGAAGGTAGCCCTGCTTGGCTGTGCAAGCTGCTTCCGACAAGTACAAAATGCCCCTCACCCTGGCATTGGGGCAGCTGTCTGGGGGTGCAACCTCTCTGCGGGTGGGTGACTCACCTGTACAGAGGAGGCAGCAGCCCATCTCACAGAGGTGCTTGCCAGACAGCACTTCCAGAGGTTGTTGTAAAGAGAGTAATTGCTGCAACAGCCACGATTGAACAGGCCATGGCTTCAGTTTTGCACATGGGCAGTCCCGGGGACTCCATGGACACTTGCATGCTTGACGCCAAGGCTGAGCTGGAGTGATGTGCTGCACCGAACTTAAATGTTACATATGAATATTTTAAAGGGTGTGAATGGCTGCAAGAATTAATGGAATTGCATAAACAAAGAGCAAGATGCTCTTGTTTTCATTTAGCAAAAACCCTGCTGAAAGTTTTGTCCGGATCAGCAAATCTCAGAAGGAGAAAGTGCCTTTGGTTGGCACTTCAGATATCAGCCCTCACTGAGCAAAACAGCACCTCTCTCTGGAGGACGTGCAGGATTTACCACTCTGTCGTTGGGCCCATGCCTCTCAAACGTCTCTTCCCAGGCCACTTGCTGCAGGGAAGCTTTGGGCACGGCGCACTGGTCCGCTGCTTCCCCCCAGATCTCCTCCCTCTTTCTGCGGGTCAGCCAGCCTCCAGCAGCTTGCTGTCTAGGGCCAGGCTTTCACCTCTCGCACAGACTACCACACACTAGATACACGTTTGCGGTGTTTATGGTGAGAAATCCCTGCTCGGCTGGACAGGAACCACTGGCTCTGGTGTGCAAAGTGAGTGATCTGGCACGGAACAAGACGAGTGGTTCAAAAGCAAGAACTTCTTCCATGTTTTATTTGAGCTTCCTTGTATCCTCCCCTTGGCTGATGGCTGGGGCCATGTCCTGTACATCCCATCACACAGTAACACGGCACATATTAAACACTAACAAATCAGGATCCCGGTAAAATTAACACCTATCACACCGTCTTCTCCTCTTTCAAATGGGGCTGGGTTTGGTTTGGAGAGATGCCCTCTATAAGGACAGAATTATGCTTCCTTTGGTTGTATAGAGACTTTATTTTAGTCATATTCTCCAGTCACTTTAAACTAGAACCAGTTCAGATCCCTGAGGAGCAATCATATGACAGGATCGACCTCACCAGGTCTGGCCTGGTCTGAACCATGGCCAGTGGCCTGGGCCAGTGCAGGGTGCAAGTGGCATTGAAACCTGATGACTTTGCTATGGTTAGCATTAAAAAACTGCACTGAAAAGTACCTGCCTTGTTCTTCCTCTCTCTCCAAGATATCTGAATTACCTACTGTGCTGCATGCATGTAACACACACCGTACCCTGCAAGTCTTACAGGATTCAGCGGGCTTGCAGTGGCCTCAGGAACAGGCACCAGCCACGGGAACAGTGTGCCAAAAGCCTTCAGGGAGGGTGTGGATGAGTGCTCGTGCTCCCCTCTGACCATCACCCCTGTGTGCAGAGGAGGGAAAGCCCTCCCCTGTAGTTTTGAGACAACCAAAGCTTCTATCCAGCAGAACTCCATGCTGCATTGTCTGCCCTGCCTGGTTTCTGAGATGCCCCCCCACCAGGATAACCCCTGCTCCCCGGGATGCCCGCGTCCCCGGGATGCTCCTGCTCTGCAGGAATGTCCCTGCTCCCCGGGATGCTCCTGCTCCCGGGGATGCTCCTGCTCTGCAGGAATGCCTCTGCCGCTCAGGATGCCCCTGCTCCCCGGGATGCCCGTGTCCCCCGGGATGGCCCCTGCCCCCCGGGATCCCCTTGCTCCCCAGGAATGCCCCTGCCCCTCGGGATTCCCCTGCCCCCCGGAATCCCCCTGCTCCCCGGACCACCCCTGCCCGCCGGGATCCCCCTTCTCCCGGGGTCCCCCTTCTCCCCCTTGCCGAGCAAGGGCCGGGGGCGGCGTGCCCCGGGCCCGGCCCGGGAGCGCGGCCGGGAGCCCCGCGGTGGCCGCCGCGCCCGGCAGCGGAGCGCTCCCCTCGTCCCGGCCCTCGCCGCCGGCCGGGGCCGGCCGGGGGGCGGCCGTGCGGCGGGGGCGGCCCGGGCGGGCGGCGGCGGCTGGAGCGGCGCCGGGTTTCCGCCGGGCGGGAGGCGGAGCGGCGAGGCGGCGGCCGCGGCCCGGGCGGAGCGCAGAAGCCGAGCGGCGCCGGGCCGGGGCTGTCAGCGCGGCGAGCGGGAGCCCAGCGGGCCGGGCCGGGCCGGGCGCCGCCGCCGAGCAGCGCGCACCGCCAGCCCTGCGGGGGAGGCCGCCATGGCGGGCGGGCGCTGAGGCGGGCGGCGCGGAGGGGGGCGCGGAGCGGAGCGGCGCGGCGGAGCGGGGCGGGGCGCGGCCGGGCCCGGCCGGCCGGCCGGGGGAGCGGCGGGCCGGGGCCATGCCATGCCCGTAGGGAGAGATGCCTTTTGGAAATGGAGACACTGGATCACAGCGCAAACATGGCGTCCCCGCGGCGCGGCTGCCCCTCTCGGGCTGGTGCCTGCTCTGCTCCCTGCTGTGCGGGGGGCTGGCGGCGGCCCGGACGCCCCCGGCCCCCGCCTGTCAGCCCTGCGCCGCCGACTGTACCTGCGCCGGCCCCGCCTGCCTCGTCAACTGCTCTGCCCGCGGGATGGAGCGCCCGGGGACCGGCATCCCTCCCGCCGCCACGGCGCTGTGAGTACCGCGGGGCGCGGCGGGCCGGGCCGGGCCGGGCCGGGGGCTCCGCTGCGGCGAGCGCCGAGCGGCCGGGCTGCCGGCAGTTCGGTTTGTCCTCCGGTGGTTCCTGGAGCGTTGTTGTGCCTTGCGCCGCGGTGGAGATGGGACGCGTGACAGCAGGGAGAAACACGGAGACGTCGCGGAAAGTTTGCCGTGAGCCCGCGGGGTCCGGCGCGGGCGGGAGCGGCCGAGGGAGGCGCAGGGGAAACCAGCTCCGGGGTGTGAAGTGTGCGGGCCCGGCCTGGCAGCGCCGCTCGGGCTCGCCGGCTTCAGCTGGGGTAGGGCTAGCGCGGCTGGGCCGGTGGCCACCAGAAGTCACGGGCGCGGGGATGCGCCCGGCGGCGCACCTGGAGAAGCGCGTTCCGGATCCAGGCCGAAGCGGGTCACCTCGTCACGCTGCTCGCCTCTTGCCAAGGGCTGGCGAGCCCCGGGGCACGCTGGAGGCACCGGCGGGTGAGGTGAGAGCCAGCCCGGCAGCCGTGCTGGGCAAACCGAGGGATAAGGTTCCCTGCGAGTACGCCGAGAGAGCTGGGGGCTGCCGCGCCGGAGGGGCAGGAGGTTCTGTGCCGGGAGTTTCATTTCTGAGGTTCTGGGGGAAATGGCAGGAAGAGAACGGTGCCGGGAAACGAGCAGTTGGATGTGGTGTGAACACTGTTCCGTTAACAGCAAATCCAAAAGACTCAATTAACAAGTTCAAACAAAAAATTTCTCCATGAAAGTGCGAGGATGGGATGACAGTTGTGTTTGTGTCCAGCTGCTGATTTTGTTGTTTTGGGAAAATCAGTCAGAAAGGTCTGTGACTTGGAGGGGCATTAGAACGGTCCGTATGTCCAGTCACTTAAATAAAGTTACTGTGTGATGCAAAAAGCAGACCTAGGGGAAAAATGGCTTTTTAAAATTTACTTTTGAACCTGAATTTGTTTTCCTTAGGGAGCAACTTTTCTGTTCTTGAGGAGACAAAATCATTGAGTGATTCATGTAGGAGAGATGACGTGGGGCCCGGCACAGTAGAAAAATCTCACATGAACTAATTTCTACTGGTATTTCAATAAGTTAAGGGTCTGCTTTTCTATTCGGATATTTTTAACTAAGTTTCCGCTTTTTAGTGTCAATATAGATTAAGAGATATTGCAGAAGTTGTGAAGTACCACAGTAAACATTAAATTGTAGATCGGCAAGATGTATCTAGACTAACTTCAGGAAAATGTGGATGTCTCTCAATCCAGCAGACAAGGTGTTTTCCAACTGTTTTCTTACAAGATACGTTTAGGCTTTTCCAAACAAACTAGCCATTGTTTGTCGCAGAAAGTCCCTAACTGGGAAGGACTGATTTTTATTGCGGGGTTTCTGGCGCTGCGTTATCTGTTGTCAGTTGGACATGGGGATCTACAGCTCTGGAGACCGAATGTGCTGTTTGTGACAGAGGTAGAACGTGCCAGCGTGATGATAAGTCCCTCATTTGGCTTTTTAAGGATTTGGGGTTATTACAGTGTGTTTCTAGGATTATTAATTTCGGTAGTAAGTGTTTGAGACTGTTTATATTATTATTGTTCAGAGGTGTTGAGTTGTAAAAGCTCCCAGAACGTTTTGGATTAGATCCTATTATGCAATGACAAATTGAAATTGGACATAAAGCTCTTGCAGGTCAACAAAACAAAGTGCCCGGAATGTGGGAAGGGGAAATCTACTAAAGCAAATGGACCAAAACGGCAGGATAGTGTTACTGACATCTTCCTCTGATTTCGATGGAGAAATGTTTGTTTACGGCACTGTTGAGAGCAATGTGGTAAGGAGAAGGGCTTTGCTCCGCTGAGGGATGATTGTCTTTGGAATTCAGACTGTAGAGTCGTCTTTGTCAGCCAGCAGATCATCTTGTGTGTACAGTCACGACTCAGCTGAAAAAGTGTGTGCTGGTGATATTCTGATGACTGGTATAAGATGTGCTGAAGCGGTCTGCTGTGGCACATGGATTTCCTTTGGGGAGAAGTTTACTGCCCTGTTTGACCTCCTGACGATGGGAAAGAAGGCATGTGTGCTTACGTTGTCATTATAACCAGGAAAGATTTACAGATTCATTTCTGTCGGGATGAGAGGGACTCTGGTTCATGACACAGTGAAGTTATGCAAGCGGTGTTGTCTATTCATTTCATGTTCCCTTTATTGAACACTGACAGATAAAGTAAATAATGCTTTTAATGATTTGCTGTCTGTTCTCTCATTAGAGGAAAGCATTTTTTTAATATCTCAACAAAACTTTTTTTTTAATTAGTCTGAAACAAAAACAGCCTTTAAGAAGGCCGAGTTCAGAAAATAACCAGCGCCGAAGCTGCCTGATTCTGCGGCAGGCCTGTGTGCTAGCAGTTGCACTCGGCAAATGTGATACTGTACCTCTAGCTGTAGAAGTAAGGCCTAGGAAATGAATTCCTCTCGTATCCGACATTATAGACGTAGCAACTTTGAAGAAATACATGCCAACTTCAGCAGCACTGTTACTAGGAGTACAGAAGAAGTGCCACATCCAAAGAATCACTAAGGAAATAAGCTCTGCTGCTTGCAGACGCTACATACCTAGCTGGAAGCAGTCTCCAGGCAGACCGAAAGGGAATATTGGCCCCTTCTCATCACCAGAGTCGGGTTCTTGAAGTGTAACGCAAAGTCTGACTGGAATCAAGAGCAAAATCTGTTTTTCCAAATAATCTGCAGTGCGCAACTTAAAAAAAACTATACTTCAAGAGCAACACGCTTCAAGTGGCAGCATTTGCACTTCTGAGTTTCTCCATCTGAGAAATGATCTGATCTGATCTCTTTTCAAGTGCTCTGCTTGCAGGGCTGCCGGATTTTGTTCACATTTACTTTGAGACTTAGCTGCTTCATGAGCTGGTATCACCGCTTTCATTCCTCAGCTGGAAATAAACCTCATAAAGATTTTCTGACTTGCCCTTGCAAATATTGACTATTTCTGACATATCTTCAGTATTGTGGTACTTTTGAAGTGGAGATTGGAGTCTCGATTTATAAGACTAGAGCTGAGAATCCCTTATTTTTCCTTCATTAATGTGGAATACTATTTGTGGATGGGTAAGAAGGAGAAGGTGAAAATATCAGGGGACCTCTGCTATCACCACACTCCTGCAGAAGCAGAAGCCTTGCAGATTTGGGGGTTATAACTTTCATCCAAAACCCAGCGGGGTTTTTTTGTGGATTTGGCAGTGAGCCCTGGGGTTACACTGCCTAGCCAGTGACTTCACCTAAGCAAACCTTTTTAAAATAAACAGATTTTATGATTCAGGAACCTACAGTCTGTGATATTTTAAATTTCAAGAGTTGGCAACGATCGGTAGATTTTGGTATTGTTATGTGATGCAGTAAAAGCCTTTTCAAGGCTCAAGGTGTCTTCAAAAGCTATTGGAGGAAAAAAAATTCCAATTAAAACTAAAATCCAATTCAGGTAAAACCACAAGCAGTGGCCCGTCTGTACAGCAGTGTCCAGTCCACGAAGGCAAAATAGCTTTCCTTCTGTTCCTAGAAAAAACTTAAGCAGCCTGGAATGTCATTCTTGTAAGAAGCCATATCCCCAGCAAAAACAAGGCTGTGTTTCTCTTTTGTAAGAAATTTTGGAGGGGGAAAAAGGCCCAAATGAGGTGCTAGATGAATATTTTGCAAACGAGATTCATTCAGCCTATGGAAGGGACCAATCACATAAGCAAATTGTAACTATAGTTTAAGCACCAAACAAGGAGGCAATTCTGTATTATTCTATCAGAGCATAATGGTCTCTGGTGTTAGCGAAGTGTCACCATAATGCCGTTACAGCAGTGGCATGAGCAGAAGGTCTGGGTTATTTATTGTGCTCCTTCCTAAAGCTTCAGAGAAATTTGAGTGCTGTTCCCATGAGTGAGGAACTTGCCCTTTTTAAAAATAAAGCTTTGGCTTTTTTGGGTGGTGTTTAAAAATGTACTAACAAAAATGTCCTGCTAGGTAAGAAAAGGCATCGCCCAGAGAGGTGGCATTTGAAGGTGTTCCTGCTCCGTGGCAAATGTTGCAATTAAATAATCCCGAGCAGCATCAAGGTGTCTCACTGCCTTGATGCTAGCCCAGCATTTAAAGATTTTGCGATTTGCAGTTTGGTACAGCCAAACCTCCAAACCCCGGTAGTGACAGAAAACCACACATTGAGAAACGGTAGCTAAATATCTCATGGCCCCACTGGGCAGAGGGAAGACCTGCTGTCTGAATGCCCGCTCCTGACCCGTGTCAGACATCAGTAGAAAGGAAGACCGTGTCTCTGCTCACCTCATCTTTTGGGGTTCCTTTGACATCTGGTGTATTTTTTACCAGGTAGTGTTTGCATTGAGTTTTCTCTGTATTTCCTGCAATTTTTAAGTTTACTGGTGGTGTCTTTCTGCCTGAGGCTTATCCTTGTTGGAGTGAAAGTGTGGGCCCGATCCTGCTCTTCTGCTGATGGCAAGACCCCCCCCCCCCCCCCGTCCTCTCTCGCATTTCACCCAGCTGCTTTCATTCTGCTGTCACAAAGAGGGGTTTTAAAAAGAAAAGCACTCAATTGGAGGGTAGGGTGAAACAGACTCATATAGTTGGTTAATGCTTCTCTCCCTGTTTGCCATTTAATGGGATTCCTTGTTTTATCTCTCATCATGCCACGGTTTCCACACTGTGGTTTCCATAATGCGTTTCTGCGTCATCCTTTCTTCATTTCTTCAAGCTTTGTTGTCCTTTGATTGATCGTTGCAGTTCAGCTTGATTTTGTATCTTGTCTCTTATTTACCCCATATGTCCTCAAACATTTCTCTGAGTTGTAATAAGTGAATAAGGAAGTGAGTGGGGGTGAAGGACAGCTCACGAGCCAAAACATGCTTTCCAGTGCCAGGGTGGAGCGGGCTGGGAGCTGCACAGACAGAGGTGCTTGCTCTTACTGCGAGGAGAGTGCAGGGGGAAGTGTGGGGGACACGGGAGTGTGGGGGACACGGCACTTGTGAATTAGTCCCTCCATAGCCAACAGCACGATTTAGGCAGTTGCTGTCAGGCTGAGAGAGAAAATTTCTTTCTCTTCCACGGTGGAAAGTCGGCAGCTCTATTTGTGGGCTGCCCTTAGGGTGCTGCTGCTGTTCGGAGGAACGGCTGCTACCCCACATCAGCCCACCTTTCTCTCCAGACTTTGCTGAGATCGGGCTTAAAGGCTCGAAAGCTACAGCAACTGCCGGGCTGCAGAGCTACCGACCGCACTCCCCTTGCAGCTTCTGCCACCTGCATGAACACGCTCTGCCGAAGGTCGCTGCCTGTCCCACCGGGAGGATGAGGGCTTCAAATCAGACCTCCCCAGCCCTTACTTATTAACCTGTCTTTGCAGTAAAGAATTAGCTTGTTTGTCATATCGAAGGACTCTTGTTTACTTAGACACTGAAGCTAAGTTGGCATCTCTGCCAAAACTAAAAATGTCAAATTGAAATATAACGTTAGTTTTTGCAAGGAGCGCAAAAAGCAAAAAACATGTGATTACAGCCATTTCCATTTTTTTAAGGGATAACTATCATCAGGAAGAGCATCAACAACATGCAAGTTGACCATCCGTAGCGTTTGTGGTATGTTATAGGAACCACGACCAGTAAATGGATTCTGTCCTCACTTTCCAGCCCCTCCCTTTCCCTCAAAAGATTGCATCCATTTTGATGATGTGCTACCACTGGATTTAAACAGAGATAATCAAAACAAAGTGTAATATTCTTCAGTCAGCTGTTTCTGCAAGTCTAACAGTAAAAATAGTTCCCCTCAGGTTAGGAATGAGTGCATCTCTTAGGCTTCCTGGCATCAGGCCTAGTAAAAACTTTAATAAGCTGAGATCGGAGACAAAGTTTCAGATGTGGCATATGGTCTTGTGTTACTCTGTTTAATCCAGTGTCATTTTTAATTTAATTAGCAGCCTGTGTTAAGATAGTGTGATACGCTGAGTTGGTAACAGTACTTGATGGAAAGAAATGATGATGTTCACTTTGTGGTAATGAATCCCCCACCTACAGCATTTTTCAGTCGAGGTGCATGTGTGTTAACCGTGTGGCCCTGCTTTACCTCCAGTCTGGGGTCTACGGGCTGCCCTCCGACAGTAGGGTGTTGGGAGGTGATGGGACTCTCTCTTCCCGCTGCATTCGTCCTGGCGTATTCTCTTGAGCATCACCGGGAGAAGGCTGTATTCACTCTGGCAGCAGACACAGTCTGCAGCAGCTCTTGCTTTTGACGAGCCTGCGGGACGATCTGTAGTGACATGAATTCTGGATCCAAGCCAGGACTCAGCCAGCTTGTTCCTATTCATTTGAAATTGTACCTGGACACCATACCATGCCCTTTTTTCTTCTAGCAACAGCTGGGCAACTTGTATTCTGCCCACCTGTACAAACAGCTCCTTGTATCAAGAAACACATTTGGCTCTGTGCAATGCTATTTTGCATGTCTGTGATGAAGTCATGAGGTCTAATCAGTGGTTTGAAACTGAGATTTCCAGGGTGGAGTTTGTAGCCCTGGCGAGAGCCTGTGCCCACCTCCTTGGACAGACATGGCTAAGGTACTTGCTGATCCCCAGCAATGGCTTCTTCACAACTCCGTTGCAACATCCCCTGGCAGGACCTCGGCCCTGGCTCCCGCAGGATCTGTGCTGTGCTGGGGTCCTCTAGCAGGGAGGAGGACTTCTGCAGATCCAGAAGCAAAAGAGCAGTTTTCTTTGCAGCTTTGGTTGAGACAGACAGTGAAGCCTCTCCTTCCTCTCCCTGGTGTGGGGGCTTGTGTGGTATTCTGTAAACACCTTTTCCTGCTCCGTCACGGGGCACGGATCCTGCTGGGAATGGGTTAAATAGGTTCTGCTACAGCAAATGCTTCATGGTCAGGGAGAGGTGGGAGTGGCTCTCTAAAAAGAGGATCTAGGGTGTGGGTTGAGTCCTCCTGAGGGAGGAACCCGAGGAACAGCTAAGCCTGGGAAAGCGAGAGCCCAGGCGAATTGTGTTGGCCAAAGTTGTTAGTTTCTCTCTCAAAGCCACGCCTCGGGAAGGGGGTGGAGTGAGTCCTGCCTGAAGCATGCAGATTTTGTTTTAGGTCAGGTTGGTGACAGCATCTGTGTCTAGTCATCTGTGTCTAGTCCCATCAGGGACCGTGTGTGGAGGCTGCGTGTGATTCTTGCTGCACTGCAAACAGACCCAAGGTGGTCAGCTGGCGGGCAGTGGGAATGTGCTGTGAACACAGAGCTGTGAGTCGAGGGGATGCATCTTTTACCTTGTCAAAATGATGGGAGCGCATGGGTCCCTCTAATAGCTGAAAAAACCCCATGATTATTCCTTTTTGTGTATTTATTTTTGTAGGGCAACCTCATGTTGCTTGAAAGAGCGCTACAGAAGTGGCTATTTTTATACTTTTCTGTTCATCTGCTTGTCTCACAGCTGGGCTGGTTGTGTTTTAGGGGTGGAATACAGCTTAGTCTTTCCAAGTGTGGCTCGGAAAAAACAGATGTTTCAGTTCCTGTCTCCACTGCCGATGCTCCCATATGCCACATTTCCAACAGTAGGACATCAGTGCTGGCACACGGGCCCTGGACTGTGCACGGGGGAGGCCCTGCGGGGCTCTTCAGCTCTCCAGCATCTGCGTGCTGTTTGTGGAGCTGTCAGGAGAGCTGGCCAGACAAGCGGTAACTTCGAGGGGACGCACATGGCTCCTCGTCAGCACCTGCGTGCAGCCCAGTGCCGGCACCCCAGCGTCTTGCTGGCAGCTGGGATCAGCATGCTGTCGGTATGGGAATGTTCATGGGTTTTGCCTCGTGGGTTGCTTCTGTGCTATTGCTTAATGGCTTTCACATGCAGAGGCTGCGTAGCTGTTTGCGAGCAGAGAGAACCATCTGAGCAACACTCTTCAGCCAGTGCCAGGCAGTCCATGGGGTGATAAGAATAATAATCACGGGCCCCATCCTGCGACGCGTGCTGCCAGCGCAGAGTGTGTGTGTTGCATTTCCTCTCCTGGGGCTTAGAGAGCTGAGGGAACAGTTGGAAACCACAATGAGATGCAGAGTAGAGTCTTCAAGAAAAGTGTTGCAGCCACGTTCCCTCCACTTAACTATGCTTTTCACTCCCTCAGGCACCTCTGTTTAAGCTGCATTTCTTCCTCAGAGAGAGCAGTGGGACAGGGTTTTTGGGACAGTGTCTTGCCTTGTCACCCGCAGACAGATGCTTGCACAGGAGCATTTGTGAAGACCTTGTGAAAGGGTCTGTGCTCTGCCTGAGCCTGTGCGGTCAGCATTGTGTACTGCCTGGAGCGTGGAGCTGGCCCTCGGCAGAGGGTTGTGTTTCACCCCTCCCCAGATGAAAAGGGTTGGAAAGCCTTCTGGAAAGAGTGAGTTTTCAAAAGAAGGAGTTTGGATATGGAAAGAGCAATCAGCTGGCACCTTTAATATTTTGTATTGCTGTACCATCTCTGGGATCTCATAGCTTAGGCATAGTGCAGACACAGCAAAGAGACAGCTCTTCCCCAAGACCTGCAGGTGGTCCAAGCGATCCTACAAAAGCATAAGCTTGGAATATGGGCACTTGCCTTTGAGGTGTTAGCACAGCTGCTGCCATTCCGGTCTCATAAATGATTCCAGCAGGCCATATAGTGACTCTTCAGTGATTTGTGTCATGAAACTACCCTTGCACCAAAGCATAGCACAATTAAAAAGAAATCGTCTCCTATTTCCTAAAACAAAACAAAGCACTCATCTGAAATACGATGCAGAGTGATTCCCTGGGAGAAGAGTTTCCATTGGAAAATATCTTGGCTCCCGACCAACCGTCTGTAAAGCGGTTGTAGAGGGCGGCTCATTATTGCTACCTGGGTGATTTTCTAGAAGAGGACTGTTACATAAGCAACTGGTTGGTGAAGCCATTAGTCAGGATCCCTTCTCAGCTACTTCATTACATGGTAAAAAAAAGGTTCCCTGTCCTCCCGGACACGGGAGGTGACTGCAAGTAGAGAGCCACTGAAATGAACAGAGTGACGCTGGCCAGAGATTCATAAGTAATGAATTAAATCTGTGCAGATCAAAGGTTTCTATCAGAGTGTGGGAACGTTATTTTATTCCTACAGAGGGAAAACATGAAGTCACTGGCTTTATGAACTGAAATCTGCCTAGATTTGCAACCCCTGATTGCATGGATCAGTGCAAAGTTTGTATCAGAAGCCTTAAAAAAATTAGTGTAGACAAAACTGAGGTGGTAAGACTAAAGCTAGAAGAAGCCAAGGGTTAGAGTGTGTTAGTCTTTCAGTTGTGTTAAGAAAATTCACTGTAGCGAATATATGTGGTGGATTGGGTTCATACCAGCAGTAAGTGTAGCTTTACTTAAGAAAAAGGCAAAAAGAAAACTGCTGCCCCTTTCTTTGTGCAGTAAAGCTGTTATAGGGCATAGCTCATATGAGGACAGCACCATGGAAACAAAGCTTAAGCTGTCTGGGTGGTACTCGAGGCTCTGCTAGACTGACACAGCACAATTCCCAAGTTTTAATTTAGAGAGAAGACACACCCCATTTTTTTCAGGGAGTGCCAGGAGCATCACTGGTTCTTGACTCTGTGTTCCATACAACACAAAATAACTTCAACAGCTCAACAGCCAGACCCTGAACTCTGAAACCCTTGGCCCTCATTGCTGTCCCTGTTGTCACTCATTGCACCCAGCAATTAGCCATTTCTTGAAAAGCTTTCTGCCTTTCCATTGCTTGCAGGAGAGTAAAGTGTCAAGGTAGCAATGTCACTGTCCTTGGACAATTCAGTTGCTGATTACATGCGCAGATTGCATCTGATACAGCCACTAATTTAAGATGCATTACCTTGGATTTGCTTTGAGCTGAGTGTAGTGACCCATGTTATGCAGCCAGTCAGATTGGAGTATTACCCTCTGGCATAATTTAGAATTTGCAGCATTTAAAGGGTTAATTACAGCTAGCCATCAGATCTCTAAAACAAGCCAGCAAAGCCCACTGCTGCATTCTGTCTTCCTGTGGATTAGCTGTGACACATCCAAGCCTGTAGCTTGATCCCATAACTTCAGAGACAACTGGGAGAGAAGACTAAGTTTGGAAATTAATCTCCAACACCCCCACTCCCACAGGACACAAAGCTTCCCCTGAAGTAGATGCACTCTAGCTGCTTGGGAAAGACATTTCATAAGTCATCGGAGAGTCCTGGATCTTTTGAGGGCATGCAGCCCTAGTCCAGATCTCTCCTCTTGCAGGTGATTGGTCTGATCAGCATTATGGAGCACCTTTTTCTCCCCGTGCACACTGACCACAACTCCTGTTCATTCCCATAGAGAGGGGAAATGGCAGTGGAGCTGGTGTTGTGTTTATTGGCTTGCTCTGCAGTTCCTGGAAATTGCTAAATTCTGCAGCAACCATGGAGGCTGTGTACAGTGTGCTTAAGGCCAGGATTTGCTTCCCCCTCTGTCCTTCTCCCCTCCACAATCAGGAATTGAAGTGCATACCTTAGTTTGGGAAGAAAGCCGAGCTACTGGGGGCAGTGTTGTCTAACAGCTCGAACACAGAGGGGAAAGCGGGACTTCTTGGTTTTGTTTTCAGTTCTGACCCTGGTTGTGTGGGCTGGGCTGTCATTGATTCATCTGCACTCAGTCTCCCCTGTCTGAGCAATGGGGCTGGTGCTTCCTTGCCTCACGGGAGTATTGTAGTGGTTATTTAAGGGAATGAAATGCTTGTGGAGGGCTTAAATGCTTGGCTGCTGGATAAATGCCCTGGATTTCTAATTCATACTTGATTGGTGCTCTGCCATCCTCGTGAGAAGGCAGCAAAACATTATCCTATACCAACTCTTGAGAAGCTGAATCTTCACTCTGAGCAAGGTAGATGGCAGGGCAGCAAAACACACATGCGTATTCGTTTTGACAGGCTTATTGGTAACCTTGGTCCTGCCTTCCTGCCCCTGCTTGTGCTTCAACCCCTTCCTGCCATCGTCCTCTGAACTAAACAGGCAACCTTACGCTTCGCTGGTACGTAACGTGTGGCAGGTACCGGAGCCAGCAGGATCTCACTGTGCTATCGTGGCTGGAGAACCATTCGTTTTTCTTTTAAAGCATCTGAAAAAAGAAGTTTTGTTTTCTGCCCAACTTTATTTTTTGTTTCAAGACAGTGCCATCAGTTTCCCAAACAGAGATATCCCAGCCCCAAACGGGAAGTCAGCGCTGACTCCAGCCCAGGGTGCCAGCTCCTGAGAGAAACATGGCTGCTCCCTGTGGGCTCCTCGGGGCAGCAGGACATGGGGCTGGGAGCATTTTCCTCACCAGGAGCAGCCTGGGGAAAGGAACTGTGTAGCCTCAGGCTGCAGGTACAGAGATGGATGTACAAGGCCAGAGCCGTGCTGCTGGGACAGGATGGCCTGTACCCCCACAGCAGGCGTGCGGCCATGCTCACGGGCCTCACTCCCCTTGGCGGAGAGCGAGGAATGGGGTGGCTCTCCAGTGCTGCTGCACCTCCGCTCTTTCTCCTGCAGCCAGGAAACAGTTTACCTCAGCCAGGAACTATTTTACCTCAGCCGGGTGCCATTTTACTGCAACCAGGCGCCACTTTACCTCAGCCAGGCGCCATCTTAATCTCACCAGCTGCCATCTTACCTCAGCTGTGGGGCAGCTTCTGCTCTCTTGTGCCATTTACCCCCACCCCAGGTCAGCCAGCCCGCAGCTCAAGGGATCTGGCAGGCAGGTCTCTGTGCTGTTAGCAGTCCCACCCTGTTTCTCGGCCCCGGGCAGCCCTCTTGGCTGCCTTCACCCAGGCAGCCTGTTGCAGTCACTGTGGCACCGCAGGGCCCATCATGGCGCTCGGCAGCAGCGTGGTCTCGCAGGTGGGCACTCTGGAAACACAGGGATTTGTCTGGGCTTGGGCGAACCCCTGCACATCCATCTCCTTTCCTGACTCACACCTCTGCTGTCTCTGTGGGCTCTGCACAGTCAGTACCCGTCGGGCACACAGGGCCTTGGTGCTGCACGTGCCTCGCAGCGAGACCGGGCTCAGCCGTGGGGAAGGCTGCTCATGGCTTGGACAAGTGCACTCTGAGCTGGGTTAAAAACTGGCTGGATGGCCAAGCCCAGAGAGTGGTGGTGAATGGAGCCAAATCCAGTTGGCAGCTGGTCACGAGTGGTGTTCCTCAGGGCTCAGTATCGGGGCCGGTCCTGTTTAATATCTTTATTGATGATCTGGATGAGGGGATTGAGTGCACCCTCAGTGAGTTTGCAGATGACACCAAGTTGGGTGGGAGTGTTGATCTGCTGGAGGGTAGGAAGGCCCTGCAGAGGGACCTGGACAGGCTGGATGGATGGGCCGGGGCCAACTGTATGAGGTTCAACAAGGCCAAGTGCCAGGTCCTGCACTTGGGTCACAACAACCCCATGCAATGCTACAGGCTTGGGGAGGAGTGGCTGGAAAGCAGCCTGGCTGAAAAGGACCTGGGGGTGATGGTTGACAACCGCCTGAACATGAGCCAGCAGTGTACTCAGGTGGCCAAGAGGGCCAATGGCATCCTGGCTTGTATCAGGAATAGTGCGGCCAGCAGGACCAGGGAGGTGATAGTGCCCCTGTATTTGGCACTGGTGAGGCCACACCTCGAGTACTGTGTCCAGCCCCTCACTCAAGAAGGACATCGAGGTGCTGGAGCGTGTCCAAAGGGCAACAAGGTTGGTGAAGGGTCTAGAGAATAAGTCTTCTGAGGAGCGGCTGAGGGAGCTGGGGTGGTTTAGTTTGGAGAAGAGGAGGCTGAGGGGAGACCTTATTGCTCTCTACAACTACCTGAAAGGAGGTTGTAGCGAGGTGGGGGTCAGTCTCTTCTCCCAAGTAACAAGTGATAGGATGAGAGGAAATGGCCTCAAGCTGCGCCAGGGTAAGTTTAGGTTGGATATTAGGAAAAACTTCTTTATTGAAAGAGTGGTCAGGCACTGGAACAGGCTGCCCAGGGAAGTGGTTGAGTCTCCATCCCTGGAGGTATTTAAAAGATGGGTAGATGTGGTGCTTGAGGACATGGTTTAGTGAAGGACTTGGCAGTGCTAGGTTAATGGTTGGACTTGATGATCTTAAGGGTCTTTTCCAACCTTAACAATTCTATGATTCTATGAAGGGGTGCCATGAGCTGCCTCATGTCCCGGGCTGGGTGCCCCGGGGGCTGAGCCGGCTGCCCTGCCGCGGGGCTGGGCCTGCTGACACCGCTGCTATGCGGGTTCAGGATCAGGCAGTCAGTAGCTCTTGGCAGTAGTGTGTACTACAGGATCCCTGCTGTTAGTTGTTTGTTTAATGATGGCTGATTAGAGGGAGAGGAGACTGGCCCTTTCCTCCTCCTTAGGGGGTGCGTTTCGGTATTCTGACTGGGAGTTTGAGGATGTCTTGATCCTCTGCCTAATCAAACTCAGTGCAGGGCACGAAGAGCCGTGTCTCCGCTGCGCTGCTGCCACTGCAGCCTGGAGCACGGCCTTCCAGAGGGAGGGTTTCTGTCTTTTACAATACAAAACACATTTCAGCAGCATCATTTTTTTTTCTTTATTGAATCTAGAGCAAAAAAGCCCTCAGCAGGAGCTTGAGCTTACTGTTGGGATGAGACACAGGCCTGTGGCAGGGATGGGTCCCAGTTCTCCTTCTGGCTGCAACTCAACTTTTACACTTGTTTCTTTTAACTTCTTGGGGTGCTAATTCTTGCCGGCTCACGGGCTGTCTGGCAGTAGCGAAGCCGTCGTTGGCCATCTACAGGGAAGATAAGAGTTGACAATCAGTGGCAGTGTGGGTGGCAGAGGATCAGCATGGGGGAAGGTATGAGTGTCTGGTGTGACCATGAGAACGGTCCTCTCAGATTTATATTACTGAATTAATCTACAGAATTAAAGAGCATGGGAGACTTGGGTGTTTTACTCTGTTTCTGCGCAGGCCACAGACAGATGAGAGTCTTGGCATTGCAGCATCAGTCCTGGCTTCTCCAGAGGAGTGTTTTAACCCTTCCCAGCTACCCTTTCAGATGCACCATGTCGTGCTGAGCAAGGGCTGCTCTTAAATCCCACTTGGCCATGAGTATGTGCAGGTCATGAAATACCCTGTCTGTCATACTGCAAGAACAGGTTTCTGGGTCTTGGGATACTGGGAATCCATGTATTTCAGGTCTCAATACACAGTTTTAGCTGGTGTCTCCCCATCCTGAGTGTGCACCGTGAGGGTCCTGGTGTTGAACAGTCTGAACAGACACTTGGCGTGCATGGGCTGAGGCTGCACGAGTGGCTCAGCACCACTAATTGATGAAACCTAGGCGTGGCAATGGGAGCGCAAGAGCCATTTATTCACATGTTGCTCTTCATGCTGGGGACTTTGGTAACAGGCTGTGGTGGTAAGCGGCTTTCAGCAGATGCCTGTAAAATTGTACAGTCCTTCTTCTGGTGGGAGGAAATGATGAACTTTTAATGTTGGATCCAAAGACTTTCTGTCCTGACAGCAGAGCAGGAGTTTCAGGCCTCTTGCCTACTGCTAGTCATTGGATGATGAAGAAGAAGCTGGGGAGTAAATTCCTGACATATCAGCAGTGCTGTCATCTTTTTGTATGTAAAGGTACCAGAAAGCCCAATTTAAAATGCAGAGATTCAGTTGTATCTCTACTGCATGGTACCATGGTGTGTGTGGGTTTGCAGAAAAGACCCAAAGCTCTAGGAATTGTTTTTTGTATGTGCTGCACTGCGAGCCCTGGGCAGGATTGGGACCTCGTAGTGCTGGGTACTGTACACAAGCATACTGAAACCAGACCTTATCCTCAGGATCTTGCAATAAAAATAGACAAGGCAAAAGAAAAAGGAAGTCTTCCTGTTTTTCAGCTGGGTAAGGCTGTAAAAGCTTCATGCTCATAGAGAGTAAGGGAGTTGCCTGAGGTCATACAGGGAGTTTGTGTCCGAGCCTGGCGCTAAGCCCTCCCAATCTTCTGAGGTGCAGCTGAGTGTGATAAACACGTGGGCTTGCACATGCACATGGGGCCAGTCTGACATGAAGATCTTGCAGTGTGGGATGACTTGCTGGGGGTGCACATGTATCTGCGGGGAAACAGTTGCTGGACTGGGCTGGTGGAAGCAGTGATTCCTTTCCAACAGAAGCCCCTAAACTTTGTTAGTCACCAAAAAGCAGCATCCCACTGTCTGTGCAGTGCAACGTGATATATCAACTGTAAGTAATTGATTTACAAAGCCAAGGGTCATCCTGTAGGGTAGGAGTTTGGTGTATTTTGGATTGAGCTGCACCACCAAGAGTAGGTCTGCTGAGACGTGCGTGTTCAGCCAGGGGTTACATCTAGCTGCCACTGGCCTCTAGCATCTTCAGACTGGCAGAGCTGCATTTGCTGCCTTGTCCTAGTCCCAAAGGCAGCATAGTGTGGCTTAGATGTGGTTCATTTCGGAGTGGGGAGAGCAACACCTAGTCATCATATCCTTTCACTGCCTTGTGAAGAGCTGTCCTTCCACTAGCCCCTGCTCCTGGTGTGCACGGAGGTCCTCCCTCTGCAGGCCTGTGTAGAGACCATTCCTCCATGGTGACCTCCAGGAAGTAGGATTCATTTAGATAAATTTGGTGTGACAAGAGGAACAACATTTCATCATGAATTTGTGCTGGGGTTCTTGATTAATCATTACTGCACTTAATGTGTTTTAACTCAAAGCTAGAACCATCTGCATCACCTGACCACTCTGCAAGCAAAACCAATGGGGTATCAGATTTTGGCATGGCTTTGCTACCCGGAACTGGGGTTTCTGCGAGGCATGAGGGAATGGAGAGCAATGCTTAATAGGTAGGATGGAGTTAATCATTCACTGAATTCCTTAGCTACAAACTCTCTCCTCAGTAATTTTTTTTGGTGCATTGCTGGAAAGGAAATCGGGGTATGTGAACCAAAACCATACTTAACAAGTCACAGTAGCCCTGGTGTGTGTAGGATTTCTTGCCTTTTGCTGAGGGTGGAGCTCCCCTGTGGCAGGAGATGCTTGAATAACCTGATAGAGCTGAGCAGTGCTGGGAAATTTGATATATCTGCACCTTTCACTTTGGATGCCTTGGCCTGAGGTCGAAGAAGAAAATGTCTGGCCTTTCACCTGCCTGAGACCCAAGGCAAAGATCTGTATTTTTCTCGCAGAAGTCAGTGGCATCACAACACCTCAAACAGAAGTGGGGAAACTTATCTTAATTAAAAAAATAGCGAGGATGCAATTACTTACGAGAGTCCGGCCCTGCCAGCCAAAATATGAGTCAGCTACCTCTCATAAATCTTGAGATTAAAAATAAACCAAAAAAGGCCAAATGTTGTTGCCTTCTGGGTTTTGAGCCTGAAGTCCCATGTAGGAGACATTTGGAGGCATCTGTACTTCTCAGTGAGGAGATGCAGAGGAAAAAAACCACTTCAGCAAAATAAAAGGGATGGAAAAAAGTAGAGATTATAATTTAATGTCTTGATTCCAGGAGACAGCTTTAGGGAACCCACCACTTCGCTCATGGCAAGGCTGAGTATGTCTTCTAATTCCCTTTTTGGGGTAAAAGTGGGTCATCTAGAGCCATGGGACCAGATACAGGAGTTGGTTAGGATTCTAGCAAGGTTGATGCAGGCTTTGAGGTTGCTAAAGAGGCAGCTGAAATCTTGAGGGTCATTTTTAGAGGATTTATCATGTGATCAGATAGATTGTACAACATTTCTGCTGTTTAGAGGTAAATATTTAATCTGTAGGTAACCCAAGGCTGAACTGAATACTGTGCCAGACGGAACTAGCCTTCGATCCAGGATTCTGAGTCTGCCTTCCACTTCCTCCCAGCCCTGATTCACTGCCCAAATAACACTCAGACCTTGAGAAGTTTTATCCCTGGGCTTCTGGCTTTTGCCTCTTTCTGAGGCTGAAGAGTGTTTGTAGAGTTGGGGATGGTGGTTACAGGGTGGTTGCAGAGTTGGGGCCAGCTGTGATGTGCCCAGCTGTGACAGATGCGCTATCACAGCTGGAGTGCTGACTGGGCCCAAGAGGTGTGACTGTAATTGGGACCTGCAGGTTCAGGATGTATGTAGTGGGTAGCATCAAATTCAAGTACTGTGAAGTATTTAATGGGAAGGGCAAGTTCCTCCAGCTCCCTTGTTGATTTCAGAGGTCTCTTCTGTTCCTCCAGCCTCACCTTCTCCACATGCTCAACAGGGATATCTTACCAATATTTTTCTCATGCCTTCTCAGGACTCTGGTGAAAAATTGTGACTTGAAGCCTGATTTTGATCTGTCTCATAGCAAAGATCACAGTGTTGTTCAGCTGAGTACGGTAAACCCACGCCAGGAGCACATAGATGGGAGGGCAGATTCAGACTTTTCCTGTGCTGGTAGAGCTTGTGAGCCTTTGAATGCCAAGCCTAAGGGCTTGTGCCAGCCCCTGGGGTGTCCGCACATAATAGACGTGGATGGATTGCTTGTGTAGCTGATTGTTTCCAATTTGAAACTAAACCCCCTAATTGCTCACTGTAAATTACCAGGACTCCCCACGTGGAATCTCATTAGACAGCATAGTTAATGGGAGAACAGAGGGAGCATTTTAAAGTGCGTTTGATGATATGTTGAACTAAGGAAGATTTGTCTAAGAGTACAGATGCCATTAGATGGGGAAATCTTGCTGTAGTTCTATTCCCTACTTAGGAGCCAGCAGTTATAGGGTTCGGGCTGTTTTCACATCAAGAGAGGTAGGTTATTACAAGAAAAGCATTGATTTAATTTACTGACAGTTTCTTGCACGGCTTTTTTTGAGACTTCTAAGATCCCAGGTAGGATGAGCATGATGGCTGTTTCCAGGATCCTCTGGGAGCTGCTGTTGAGCAGGGAGGGGCTCCTGGAACCGGCTCTGTGGTTGCATTTCTTGGGAAGTCTCTCCCATTTCTTTCCATGCCATTAGTGATGTTCCCAACCCAGTTTGCCTCATTCATTAAGATGAAGCCACAGACTGGCAAGGAAGGGGAGAGGTCATGGAGGGAGAATTCTGAAATCACCCAAATCCATGGTTCAGAGATATCCAGTCGTGAAAGACTTTTCCTGGTAGGGGAAAGTGTTGGTTCCACAGGGTGTTTCATAAACCGCTGCCTGCATCCTGCTTCCTGGGCCTGTCTCTGTCCCTGCTGCCAGATTCTGGCCAGTTAAGTGCATGCAGTCAACCAGAGTCTGCTGGTCTCCTATTAAAAAAAAAAAAAAAAAAAAAAAGCAGGGGGAGAAAATCCCCAACCTCTTGGAAGCACAGGGCAAAATATTGCTTTCAGGAGCATTGGTGCAAATGCAGAAGAGCCCAGCTAAGTCAGGAAAGGTCCTGCAGCTCTTTGCTGAGGGCTGAAGCCAGCCTTGTGGGGAGAGTCACCTTCCTCCTTTGACTTCTCTAGCGGCGACCTGTAGCTCTTCATCTTTTTTCCTTCTGCCATTCTGTCTTACTCTGCCACATCAGCTGCAGTTGCGCTTTATCTGAGAGAAAGTCACATTTGCACATTGCTTTTGGTCATTGAGTCAGGGAATGCAGCAGCTTGCCCCTACACCTCTTCCGTCATAGATCTGCTGGTGAACTCTTATCCCTGCTCTGTGCACATCCAGCACACTGTTTATCACTCACCTGTTACTCTGCTGCTCTGTTCTGCTTTCCTGTCTGCTATGACAGGCATAGGAAGCCAAAAAAAGCCAAATGAGAATGCAAAATAACCCAGTTGGTGTTAGTCATGCTGCAGAATGCGTTAGCAGTTCAACAATGGCCTTAAACACCTAGTAGGATCCAATTTAAACCCGTAAAAATGAGGAAGTCCGGACTTGGAGCCTGTTCTACCTGTGTAAGCAGCCATGCGTGTAGTAGCTGTGGCACAAGCAGGCTAGAAGGCGTTGGGATTTTTTTTTTTACTCCATTAAATGATTGTCATTTGTTTCCAAGGATTTGATTTTATTGCCCCTCCTATTTCATGCAGCAGGAAATTAAAAAAAACCTAAACACACAAGACACAGATGCAAATTTTTATTTGCTCAAATTATGCTGAATGTAGGAGCTAGGCCTCCAGGTAGCTTCACAAAAATGTCGTAATATTTGATGATTCTGAATGTAATAAAAATATGCGAAATCCATGCTCAGGCCTCTGAGACCAGGAGATTTGCCTTTGTGTGATACATGGGAACACTAGTCACAAGTACAGACGCCTTCCTGCATTTACAGCCCAGGCCTGAGCATGAGCAAATAATGGCTGTCTCGTTTCTAGTGCATTGCCTTCCCTCTTCACTTCATCTGCTGTAAACCTCGGCATGATCCCTCTGTCTTAGAAGGCTTCCAAACCCCATGGGAGCTGGGGAGCTGCCCTCCCTCTGAAGAACCCAAAATGCCTAATATACTTCAGTCACCCCTCACTCTCCCTGAGTCTTTTTTTTCTAGGATATCAGAAGAGTCTCAGCCCCTTGGTGAGGAGCGAGGACAGAGCTTTGCGAACGTCCTGCCGCATCTCTGAGCAGTGCAGCAGCAGCCAGCCCTGGTGCAGGTCCCTCTGTGTGTGTGTGCATGTGTGTGCTAACTGAGAGGACTCTGCAGTAGGAAGCGTTTGCCAGACATGGCAGGCAGCTCCCGGAGTTTTCTTGGCAGGAAGGTGTGGAAAATGTTGGAAAGGAAAAATGGAGCAAAGGCAGTCTGTAGCTCAGTCTGCCTTGAGATCAGACATGTGCGCAAGGCTGGGGAGCTCTGCATCACACGCTCCTCAGTCCCCCTGCCTGTATGAAATCCCTCTTCATTCACTGCTAGACTTATAATCCCTACATGCTCCTAATTTTATTTTATTTTCTTTTGAGGGAAACAGTAGCTCTTTGATAGCTTTCCAAGGGATAAGATGGGACAGACAGACTACTTACTGGGAAAAGCCTCGGGGTCTTTGTCTTCCTGAACCCACCGACTAACACAAAGCATGGCTTCCAGCAAGTCTAAGCTGCTATTTGTATTGAGCGACAGAGAGAGGGGGGCAATCAGCGTGGGTTGACGCTGTTTGAATAGGCATGACTGGGCAGCAATCCCAGCATGACTTAGCCGAATAAGGGACTGTTTTTGTCTTTTTAGTGCATGACCCAGGACCTTTTCTGACCACAGGTGCCCGGGCCGTGGTTTCCCTGTCTGCTGGAAAGCAGCATTCCCAGCAGCTCTGCTCTCCCAGGCACGCACAAGGTGCCCAGCAGTCTGCTGGGGCAGCATGGCCCTGAGATGAATGGGGGATGGCACAGATGTGCTGCCCCGTTGGCTGCTGCTAAAGAGGGGGAACTCCAGCACTTGTCCTTGTCCCAGAGAGGTCTGTGCTTAGTCTTGTCAGCAGAAAGCAGCAGCTCTCCTCTGACAGATCTGCAGAGAGCAGACCATGGATCATAGTCTACCTTTCCTCACATCAGCAGCATGATGGAGGATTCAGTTCTTGCTCCATGGCATCTCTTTCCTAGTGCAGTGGCGAGTCTTTTTTCCATCTTAAACTCTGCTTTAATGCTGGATTGCGCCCTTAAAGAGCAGCGGCTGTATTTTGGTGGTGGATTACGTAATCCCTGTGCATAGAGCGTGCTTCAGTGAGTTAAGCTGGTGATGTCCTTTTGGATCCGAGAGGAAGAGGGGTGCTATGGAAACGTAACTTGTTATTATTATATGGGAATGAGATTTGTTATTTCGCTCTTCTGCCTCAGTTTGTGATTACACCATGGAGCAATTTTTAGCCTTGGCAAGAAGGTGATTTAACATAAGACCAAACATGCAGTTTAACTCAGTGTCTACCATAAATCCTGAGAAACGGTGATGCCGTCCGAGGCTCAGCGCGCCTCGAGAACTGGGCAAATGTTCTTTCTGCCAGCAGAGCTGATGTAAGGTCTGATTTATGAATGTGATACTTCTTGACATTGCTGTGGTGTCCAAAGATTACCAAGGATGTTTACTGAAACCTTCCAGAGTCTCTGTATGGAGCCTAAGAAGGGATCAGACTGAATTTACAGTCCTGCTCTGCCAAGCCTGCTCTTGGTAACCTTCCAGTCTCTGCGGTACTCGGAGCAGAGGCAGTGGATGGCGTTAGCAGGGCGCAGAGCACGCTGGTGCCCACTTCGCCTGCCACACAGCACAGGAGAGCGGGCCACATGCCTCTGCTTGTTGGGGGCACTCTGTCCTTAGTATTTTATTGGGCTTGGCATTGCTTGGGTTCATATTCTTCTTTCCATTTTAAACAAAGCAAATTTACTGGTGGTTTGTAGCTACCACTAATACCCTCTTACACAATCACCCTTGTGGTTCTTTATCTTCAGCTTATGAGGAATAGGGTAGAATAATTTTGTATTTAATCATTAAATTGAGACATAGTCCAAGACGGTTGCCTGAACCTGAAGTGAAGCATCAGCCTCCCCAAAGACTCCTCAACCAGCACTGTCAGTGTTTCATTTTGAGTAGCACTGCGCCAGAGAGGGGACTCAACTTTGGGTTTCTGTTGTACTCAACAGAAAGAGAAACAACAACAACAAAATCAATTTGTTTACAGTAGAAAAAAAAAATCTATGAAGTGGAAGGGGTGTGACTTTTTTTTTTAAATTGTTTGTGCTGTCTGTCTCCAGTGACATCTGCCCTGTTGGGTCTCTGATGGTTGTTTCTCCTTTGTTGGTGTCTGCTTTGACAACTGCGTGATGTGCAATGGCTGTGGGTGTTAGACAGCAGTAAATGCCTGTCATTAAGGTGAATCATCAGAGGACCTGTGCCTGGGAACTTTGGAGAAGACCTGAATTGAGGAAGATTTAAGCTGACTAATCAAGAAAAGATTTCTGAGAGGAAGAATTGGCTCCTGGGGAAAAGCCCCTTTGCTGCAGCAGTTTGAAACTGGAGTGGAGGAGAGACAGGGCAGGCTGTGCTGGGGCAGACCTTCATGTACCCACGCTCCGTTCCCTATGAGCCTTTGGCACCTTGGCTCCGCGCTGGGTTTTTTTGGTGAGGGGGGCAGGTGGGAGCACCACGGGGTGCTGAGCCCCTGAGCCACTGTATCAGTCCCAGTGCATGCTTGCATGGGGAGTAGGCAATAATTTAACAGATTTTACAGTTTGACATGCCTGTACATATTGACCTGGGAAAGAAATGTCTCTTGGCTTTGCAGATGAAAAGAAAAAAAGAAAAGTATATAGTATAGGCTGCCGTTGGTGAGGTTCAACCCTGGGCACAGGGCCAGCACAAACACGGCCCATGAAACCACTTCAGCCTTATTCTGAGGTCTTGAGGGGGACAGGAGTGTTTCACAGGCCTTGTTCTGGTCTTGTACATGGGGGAATGCTTAACCCTGGCTAGCTGAACCACAGTAGTCTTCGCCTGGGTCTTCTCACCAGGGCTGCGGCACATGGCATTTTGAGCAGATGCAGAAATCAAACTGTGGACTCTGGGATGTCCCCTGCCTGTTCTTGCTAATATCATTAAGAAATTGGGGGAAAAAGCATCGCAAAAGCTGCAGGGAAGGCATGCTTGCCAGAAGGAAAGAATAATTAAAGAAAAAGGGTGGCTGTAGTAGAAGAAAAAATGCTGATTGTGAATCATCAACTGTCCATGACTTTCCCACTGTAAAAGGTTGAATGGTCCAGTCTGTGTATTTGTGCTGGCAGTGAGTGATCTCTACCATAACAGCCATACCCTGTTTAGCTTTGCTACTATTTGGAGGATCTGTGCCAGGACTTATTGGAATCCCCCAGGCAGGCATTTAGAAGGTCTTTTAAAACTGGGGGGAGGCAGTGGGAGCTAAAACCCCTACTCGGTCTCCAGAGGAATTGGCTTTGTTTAAAAAAAAAATCCACGGTAGGATGCTGAAGTGTGGTGAGATGTATAATACGACAGCTTTTAATGCGATCAGGAAAGGAATACCTCCCAGTAGTATTTGCAGGTATTAAATCATTAGGAAGATTAGCAGAGTTGCAAGGCCTTTTTTTTCCCTGGACAGTTTATTCCACATAATGATGTTTCAAAAAGAGGATTATAGGCGTTGGTCCTGTGGGAGAAAGGAACAGGCACTGTAGCAATCTTCCCTTTAACAGATCACTGACATGACCTGTAGTCAGAAGTGAATGAAATTATCCTTTCTGTAATTCCATCACAACAAAATCAGACCAAGCGTGTCTCCATTATGTGTTTAATTCGAGGGAGAGACATCCCTTTTCCAAAGTTGATCGGAGAAAGGAGTCTGCAGAAACAGGCACCTCCTTGTGAGGAGAGGGATGTGGGTACAGCTAGCCTGGTGTACCAGCTCTGTGCCCACTGTGGTTCCTCTAGGAAGCAGACTGGGACCTCCGAGCCTCTTTCCTGTAGGCTATGGAATGGCTGCTGCGATTTCTTCCTATTTTTCCCCTGGCTGAGTTGAAACAGATGCTCTAGAGATAATGTGCTCTTGACCTGAGAGCATGTGTGACTTACATACATGTGTCGTTAATATATGTGCCAGGACAGGGGATGATGCCTGGCACCGAGCTGTGGAAGTTGTGAAGGATCAGGGCCTTCTGTGTCTTTCCCCAAGGAAGCATGGAAGTTCTCCCTAAGAAGCAGGCACCTTCTGTTTTCTCAGCTGGTGATTGCTTTTGAACACAGCCTCAGCTTCTCCACTCCAGGACTGCAGCATGAGCCCTTCTAGGCAGCAGGTAGTAGGAAGAGTCCGCAGTTGCTGAAGGTCATGTGGGCTGCAGTAAAGCAGCACAGAAGCTGTGCTACAGCCGGCAGAGGCAAGCCCAAGAGGGTCTTTGACTGAGCCAGAGGTCAGAGGTAAATTGTTTTCATTGCTCTGGACAGCTAGAGGTCAGTCCACGTCAAGGGGGAGAGTTGAGCTGAGGGGAGCGGTGTAAAAGCAGGTTATCTCGAGGTCAGTAGCATCTTTCCAGGATAAGCTGATGACTTGACTGGAGCATTCTTCCAGAGCTCTTTCCAGGGATCTGTCCTTTGGTCTCCACCCCGTACCTCCAGATATGTTGCATAGTGGATTTATCAGCCATTAATATTTGGCAGAAGTGCAGACGGTTACTCGTCCCAGGCAGATCATGTTAAAGTTTTGGCTCTCTCCTATCTGGAGTTTAAATTTTCCAAGCAATGGGTCGAGTTAGATGTGCAAGTCCTGGTTAACCCCTGCCATCCAAACCCTTCCTTTCTCCAGCGTCAGGCTCGTATCGTTCCAACTGTATCACTGCTAACATGTCAGTTGTGCTATCTGCACCCCTTGCACGTTGAGGAGCTGTTGGCGTCTCTTAATGTACAATGCATAGAAATGAGTAGATCCCTGCAGTACATCTGTTGGCTTCAGGGCTGAATTTGTCCCATCGCTGCTTGACAAGTTTTGTCCTAAAATTCCCTATAATTCTTGTGGTTTTATCCTTTGCCCTTCTTAGCAGGAACATTTGTTGGCTGTTTCGATGGGTTGAGCAGTGAAAGGCCCATCTCCTCTGATGAGGGAGATGTGACTAAAACCCAGAGTTTGGCTGATAGTGAAGCAGAGAGTGCTAAAACCAGATGAGTTCAGAGGAGGACACTGAGCAGACTCCTGTGCACAGTGGTCCAGAAAAGAACCAGAAATGTACATCACCTACATCTGAGCCTGGCACACAGTCTGACTTGATGAGGACCTCCACCATGCTAGCAGCAGTATCTGCAAACAGCGAGCCTGACAGCCCACTGAAGAAGCACAAAGCATGACCAGTGACCAGAGCAAACCTCCTCTGATGGCTTCTGGGTGATGGGTCTGTCCTGGCTGCCGGAGGAGCTTCAAGAGAAAGGAGATTGCCATCTTCATGCTTTTCCTTGAAACTCCCAAGAGGGAAGGGTGGACAGTTTCTGTGGAGTGTGTGGTCAGCTGTTTCTGCTGAAGCCTCTGTACTTGTACCTAAACCAGGATCAGCTAGGTGATGGAGGATAAGGAGTATGGCAGAGGCTCCTCAGCCTGTACGCACTCTGATCCTGGCAGTGGAGACAGTGCTAGGGAGAGGAGCAGCATTGTGTGGTTTCCACAGTTTTTCTGCTTGCTTGTCCTCTCTTGCTAGGGCAGCACAAGGAACTGTTAGCTTTTTCACTGCAATGGCAAAGAGACGTTCTTCTGGAGATCTCGTGCAGAAGACAAATCTGTTGCTGTTTCCCACGCCTGTTCACAAGGTCTTCTAGAGGGGGCGGCTCTGCCGCAGAGCTTGGGGCCCTGCAGAGGCCCAAGCAAACTGCTCATTTCCCTTTGTACCTACTTTGGGGCCTCTGAACATCAGCATTTTTTGGAGTAGAAATATTCTGACTGCATCACAGAAGACTTTCTAATGCTAAAAGGAAGCAACCCAACCACACAGATTATTAATGCCAGAAACATGCAAATGCATTTTGTACTGGAACCAGCAGGTCTATATTGGGTTCTAATTGTTTTTTGTTTCAGAAGGAAGATGTTTAAGGATCTATAGTGAACATATTCCAAAAACATTCAGAGCAGAGCCCTCCAACCCAAACAATCACATTTGAAAAAATACAGGAGAGCTTGTATCAATATCAGCACTGGAACACAGGGAACGTCCTTCAGTGTCTTGTAAACCATTTCTCTTTTCTCTGTCTGTCCAGTTGCAGAGCAGACTGGTTCTGGGTCTTTACCATGCCCTGTGATTTATGGCACGTAACGTCAATCAAAGCTGCTGTTTAATGAATTCCTTGAGTGTTTCTGTTCCAATAGGGATTCATGGGCCTGACTTTGAATTATGGTGCCCTTGTGCTAGAGAGATGTTTACAATGGAACAGTAAATAGTAGATTGGAAGCCCTTTCTCCCTGGGAATCATGGAAATACTGTTATCTCAAGCTTCAGAAGGAGCTGTGATGCACGGAGACCACCTGAGGTGCAGGCCCACCTGCCACCAGAGCCTCTGGTCAGTCTGCACACCTCCATTTGGTTTAGGCTGCTTAATTAATCAGGTTTGCTTTTTTTTCCGCTTAAATAGAGGAAACCTCTAGGGTTGATTGTAAATCTCTGTTATTGCTCAGCAGACCAGAATGTTAACTACACATTTAGGCAGTTTCTCTGAAAGTCTTTTATTTAGCTGATAGACACAGCAACTCCTGCAGAACTGCTGCCTGGATCCTTTAATGAAACGCATATTTAGGCATTTAAAACAACAGTCCCAGATTGTTTCTGTATTTGATAAAATGTATTTGAATAAGAGAGTCCATTTGAGGGCATACTGTTTGTCTGTATGTGTGTCTGTTTGTCTGTCTATCTGTCTAATTTCAAACCCAGAATATTGTAACGCCCAGGGATCCAGGGAGCATGGAAGTGAGCCAGGAAAGGAAAGGAAAGGAGATGTGCTTTAGGAACTAGCGTAGATGATGTTTGTTGGTGGATACTGCAGCAACACTCAGAAGTAGAAGAGATGCTGCAAACCTAAAACTTTGGCCAACATTTCAGAAGTCACGCCTGATGTTGCATGCCCAGCCTGAAACAGAGGGAGGAGATCAGAGCTTCAGGATCTGTCATCTGCAGACCCACAACCCTTCTGCTGGGTTCAGCATCTGATGAGACCCCCCTCGGCACACGGGTCACAGCAGCCTGATAGCACCTTTCTCTGGGCCACCTGGAATTGTCTCAGTGCTGGCCCCACGGCTCACACTGGTCTGACTTTGCTGCTCTCACACAGCTTCTCCTCACCTCTCATTTTCCCATCAGCCTTCCCTGAAACAAGTCATCCATTCCCATGTCTCTTCTGCCTTCACAGCTCCCAACAAACACCGCTGTGGTCATGCCACCCCCATGTTCATGCTGAGTACCTGGGGGGAGGCAGTGAAATTTGGTACAGGCTGAGCTGAGCCCTCATCACCTGGAAGGGCTGGATCCCCCAACACAGCTACGGACTAGGAGAGATGGAGAAGTCCTCATCAGCGAAGTTTCTGGCTATTTTTGTGGTATATTCAGCCTGATGAATAACAGAGCTTTGCCCTTGGTACTGCTGAGAGAATATCCCTTCTGGAGGGCCTGCAGGCTTTTCTCTGGTTGCTGTAGCACAGGACTTGTTTCCCTTACGTACTCATTTCACTTTTTCTCTTCCTGCTGCTGGTACAGGCTGCCAAACGTTTTGTTTCTTCCTCCCCCATAGATGTGTCTGCATCCACTGCTGTTTGTGTTCCCGTTTTCCTTTAGAGGCTTTTTTTTTTTTTTGAACATCAGTTGCATTTTTATCATATTTGGATCCTGTGAGTTAGAGATCTCTGCACAGTGCAGGACGAGGGGGAGGACACTGTGCAGATAATGTCCCTGTTCTGTCACCTGCCCCATGGCCATCAGGAGCAGACCAGGTTGGCTGAAGACCAGTGCCCAAAGGGTTTAACCAGCAGACCTGTAGCTTCCCCTCCTCTGCAGGCCATGGTGGGAAGCAGCCAAGCCTCCCTCCAGCTCCTCTGGTGCTCATTTTGCTGTGAAGAGCTGTGGCAAACGCCGCTTTTCAGAGGTGACTGCGAGAAACAGCCCTTGTCCTTGTGTCTCCTGAGGTTTTCTTTAATACAAGAGGGAATTGGGCACCTGGGAGAAACGTGGACCCAAGGCCCAGCTGAAATCCCTTGAAGGAGACCTCATAGAGGGGGACGCTTGTCCTTGTGGCCAGCATCAGCGTGGCAGGGCAGCGGGTGTTGGGTCCCTCGGTCTCTCCTGGCCCTCGGGACGGGGCCGGAGAGGAGCCGCGCTCCGGGCTGGAGCTGGACGAGCGTTACATAACGCACTGCTCCGTTCCAGAGACACGTTCAAATGATTAATTTGAGGCTCTGGCAGCCACTTCCCTGTAATAATATTTTAAACATTACTTTTCCACTGGTCCTTGCCAGCAATCGTTACTTTGCGCTGTGGAGGCTGTAAAATTTCACTTCAAGGATGGGTTTCACTCCCGTTACAAAATGTGTCTGGAATGTGCAGATGTTTCCTTCAGGGAATAGCGAGCCAATCCGCTCTAACACATCATCCCCACGGGGAGGACTCAACGTGCTAAGCAGCCCTATTCACAAAATCACAAACAAACACACACACACAGAGCCCTGTGGAGCTGTACCCGGGCCGGGCATGTCGCTCGAAGCCCTGTTGATGTAAAAAGCCCAGCATCTCTGCTGGAGCTGCAGAAGGCTTTGGTCTGGGCTGCTGCTGGGCTGCAGGGACACATGTGCTGGTCGCAGAGAGGTCCCTCTCTGCAGCCCGTGGGAGCTGTGCGTGTTGTTATTGCAGCTCGGCTTTTACACAGTGCCACATATTACTGTTTTCTGGAGACGGATTGGAAGAACTATGAAAACTTTGACTTACTGGATGCAAAATAACATCCTGCAGGTATCCAAGGGTGTGCATGCCAAGGACAAAAAAGAGTTGCTGTAGATGCGCCAGAGTTAGGGAAAAGGGAGAGATGGGATTTAATTGAACAAAAAAAAGTTTGCATGGAGAGTGGAGAACACTGAAATGCGCTTTTTATGGAACAGCCACTGGCAGACAGGAACCCCAGCAACTGGGACGTCAAATTAAGGCTGTAACCATCCCTGAGGAATATCTTATGGGGCTGGTCCTGTTTTTACGGGAGGATCCAGGAGATCACTCATTTTTTTACTTGTGTAATTTTCTCTTTCAGTATTATCTTTACTACACGGGAAGGGAGAACAGACCTGTTAGGGGTGTCAGGTCCTTGGCGCTCCTAAAGGGGTTGTCTGTCGTGCACACAGCAATAGGTGCCCGGAGCAGATCTGCTGTGAGCGCTCCTGGGGTCTTCCCGCTCTGCCCCGCACTGGCAGCTCCCCTCCACTCTGAGCCTTGTGCCTCCTGCACAGCTCTTCCCATGGCTGCAGGTGAGGAAGGCCAGTCTTTTGGGGATGGGTGCTGTCTTTCTGCAGCTCCAGATGGTATATCTGGACTGTCTTAATCTGTGTTGAGCCGTGTTGCTTGGAACCCTGCCTCCAATGTTGTGAGAGCATTTTGGGCCCATAGCATCTCTAGGGAGAACCTCATTTGGAGTGCTAGACAGGTTTTGGTGATGGGGTCTTCCTTGATCCTGATATGCACCTCTTTATTAATCAATATACAGGGGTACCTTGCGTTATACCCTGCATAAAAACCAACTGGAGCCTGGAGGAGAAATTAAGGCAGTTATGGAAAATAAATATATAAGATACAGTATTGGGAAAGACAAATGTTGATAGTGATGAGTACGGACTGAGCGCTCAAGCCCATCAAACACTGATAAGCAAAAGAATGCCAGGAAAAGTCTGTGGCCAGCAAAGTTGAGAAGAATAAAGACTTTTTCAAGTATATTGGGAACAAAAGGAATTAATTATACTGGTCTGTTAATAGATGGACATGGTCAAATTTTCAATGAATATACAGAAAAGGCAGGACCTCTCAGTAAATATTTCTGTTTTCTGTTTGGAAAAAAGCCAGAAGATGTATTTGTATCATATGAGGATGATGAAACACTTTCCACTCCAACAGTAACTGAAGAGGATGTTAAACAGCTGCTATTAATGTTAGACCTTCTTAAACTAGCAAGTTCAGATACTTTGCATCCAAGAATTTTAAAAAATCTGGCTGAAGAGCCCTCTGGGCTATTAATGTTCACTTGTAGTGGGTTTTTGGGCAGTAGGGAAATTCCCAAGGACTGGCTCAAAATGAATATGGTGCCAGTGTTAACAGAAGGTAAATGGGATGATACAAACATTAATTAGCCTGGTGTCCTGATTTTCTAGCCCAAGGAGAAACCATACAGTGCATAGCATGGACATTATCTAGAAGTTAAAGGGGGTAGTGTAGTTAGTGGCAATCAACATGGAAAATTTACTTATGGAAAATAGATCTCATGAACCTCTGCCTTTTAAGTAAGTTTACAGATGGAGTAGATGAAGATGATGATGTTGATGTAATACACATATGACTTCTGTAAGGTATTTGACTCAATGTCACATATATTTGTCAGAAATTGGAATGAAAAAAATCAGCACTACATATATTAAAGGGATTAGACACTGGCTTCAAAATGTAAGGATAAACTGGAGTCATCATGAAGAGCTGTCTCATGAAGTCTCAAAGATTGATCGCTGACTGCCTCTGTAGTGTATTTGTCAACAGACTGGAGGAAGACAAAAACCATTAGTGATACTGTACTGAGAGTGCCAGAGAAGCACAGAGAAGGAAACGGAGCTCTGCTTTGGTTGGAGACTTGGTCACAAAAAAGAGCAACGATGCTGCCGAGTGTAAGATCATATATCTGGGACCAAGTAAGGCAGGCCTGATGTATAGGATGGGAACCTTCTCCTGGAAGGCAAGGACTCGGCATGGGAAGGTGTTGTAGTCGAGTGTGCGATGAAGGATATGGCTACCAAAATGATTAGAGTAACCCAGGGATGTGTAAGCAGGGAACTACGGAGCAGCAAGGTTGTATTTCCTGGTATCCTCACTTCATGCAGATAGTGATGTCCTAAAGAATCTGGCCAAAAGCGAATCTGAAGGACTGTCTCCTGAGAGGCAGCTGGTGTTTGCTGCACCAGCAAGAAGGTGGTAGGTGACTGCAGCCTAAAACCAGAAAGCATAATAGAAGGACACCCTCAGTTTAGTGGACCGGCCGAATGAGTCCTACACCTGGGAACTCAAGCCAGGCAAGTTCAGACCAGAAATAAGCCTAACTGACTAACCCTGCAACAGCTCGCCAAAGCCGACCCGGCCCTGGGAGTCTTTATGTGAAGATGGGAATGTTCTTTAGAAGGATGGGGGACTGCTTGCATAGGCTTCATGCAGGAATTTATTGTGAGGAGCCCGATGGCTTGCAGTACCTGAGTTGTTGGGATAAATGATCACGTTAAAAATCTGAGAGTCATTCCTGTTGCTCTTTGTTACTGCAAGAAGCAGACTGCCAAAAGGGAAGGGTTAGTAGCTTTGCGTCCTGTTCCCCCTTCCCCAAAACTGGCTCATGTATTGGGTAGGTCCCAGGGCTTCAGAACATCTGGAGAGCCTGTCCCTCGCTGAGGAGACCACAGAAAGCAGACACAACATCAGGATTGCAAGGAAAACACAAACCGGATTGCGCTGCAGCAGTGGTTTGGCCAGGTCTTGTGTCCTGAACATGCTGCACTTTTCTTTTTGCTTCAGGCTCCCCTGGTTTGTGGATTTTCTGTCGCAGGCAGTAGGCTGTGAACTCTGTGGTTGTGCTCAGCATCATTGTTTTCACAGAGCAACACCATTTACTTTGTGCTATTTTTAAACATATTAAGTGCTAATGTGACTGCCCCAAATCCCAGAGTTTTCTCTCTGAAGAAGAAAATAAGTAAGGGGCTCAGCATCTCTCCAGCACAGGCTGTGCTGCAAAATGTTGCTGAAAGTCGCTCTCCATAGCTAACAACACACTGCCAGGCCTGGACCTGGCTGAGTTGTCCTGGTCTTTTCCCCATCTCAGCTATTTTTCTTTAGCATCCCATGCTTTGAGCTGAAGGGTGTTGGTGAGAGCCTGGAACGGGGAGTCTCTTAAATGAGAAGAAATGTTGTTGGTGAAATATATCAGAGATGAAAATCAATTGACAGACAGGGCTAAAATACACACAAAAATGTTTTTCTTAAGCAACCACCCAGGAACTTGGAAAACTTGCTTGTCTGTTAGAGATTACTGTTAGCTATAAAGATGAAACAAATTTGTACTGTCAGCTATGAAGGGGAAAGCGTTTGAGGGAGTGTTATCGCCCGTGGGAAGTGCCTGTTGAGATCTGGCTACCGGGCCAGCATTACCAGGGCTGGGTGGGAAGTCGAGTCCATTTCAGCACCGAGGCAGAAGCCGGCGGGTCTGTGCCGGAGCCTGCGGAGCCAGGCTGGTGGCACCCCTGGTCGCCTCTGCTCCCTGTGCCCGGTGGGAGGTATGGGCTGGGGGGGTTTTGGAGCAGGACCTGGGGAACTGGAGCTCAAACTTTGCAAACGACTGAGGAGGAAACGGCTGCAAAATCTTTCTGTTAGGTCCGTGTCACCTTTGTGCTGCTCTGACAGTGGAAGGGCCAAAGTGGGGAGCGCGCTGTGCTCACCCCAGGCTGCTCCCACACCCGGAGGGATAAAGGGACATGGTGACGCTGTCCCTCAGCTGCCTTGTGGCATTTGGCCGTGAGACTTTCCCCATCTGTTCTCACACTGTTTTGGATCCAGTGTGTCCTCTCCGCGTCCACATTACCTGCCATTGTGTGTGGCTTTGGCTGGTAGGTGATGTTACTCCTAAATCCTCAGTCCTTTGTGAACCTCCATAAATGCCATGTTTTGCTGCCTTGTGGCTGTGTTTTTCTCTTGTTTTTGTGCTGCCGGTGCTGTGCGGTGCCTGACAGCGTACTGGCTATTCTCCCAGAGCGAGAAATGAGAGAAGTATTTCCCGACTGTTTGAAGAAATTGCTTTTGATCTGATGCTGCCTTATCAGTCTCACTCTCTCTGCTGGCTCGCAGTCTGAATTCAACTAGGAAGTGGCATTAAGTTTTTTACAAGTCTCACCGGGGCATTTCAGATGATCAGGAGGTCCCTGGCTCACAGTTCTCGTGCTGTATTGATGCCCAAGTTGTTCCACTGTTCCTTTTGGGATACAAAACACGGATGCCCCAGAAGGTTTCCAAGGAAGAGGCTATGCAAATATTTTTTCATACTGTGTCGGTGTTTGCAAACTGGATGTGTGCTTTGGAGAAGACTTTCCTGGATTTCTCTGCGTCTCTTGGCTCCAGCTCCTGTGTCAGCTCAGCGATGTATTGCTGCTGTCGGTTCAAGAGCATCCAGAGACTCCTGCATCCTGTGAACCTTGCCTGTGGCTCTTGTTTGTTGTGTATAGCAGAACTTATGGTGCTGGGGAAAAATAGCGTTGTGGTTTTATTATTTCTCACAGAGAAATAATATCCCTAGAGGACAGCTATTCAAGCAAAGGCCTCACAATTAAACAAATACAAATAGGATAATAAAAAAACAGGACCCGAAGGTTATGTACTCCATCCTGTGTCCCGATGGTGAATTAATGTCAACAATACCTAAACATTTATTGAAAACTCTTTACTTTCTGTGAGGAAGATTAAGCACTTAGTAGCTCAGCTGTGTAATTCCTAAATTACAGCTTACAGAGGGCTCACTTTTCATGGTAAAATAAAATATCACTGGGCTCTGAACATGCTGACTTGGAAACACTCTGGGTTTCCAAGAGACCAGAGCTGGGCGTTGAAAGAGCTATGTGTCGGCATGCAATGCCACAGGACCTGGGGGCTCCCTGGACAGATGCCTTTTTAGGGAAGAAGTGGGTATCTGTGTGGAAAGTGGTTGGATTTGGGCTGCAAGCATCTAACGTGGTCTCCTTTCTTGAGCATTGCCGTGTGTGCTGGGAAGATGCTTTGTTTTATTGCATCTTTGGTTTCCTTGCAAACTTTCCATGAAACAAATATATATTTGCAGGCCTGGCATTTAGCTGGATGAAACTGCAGACAACTTGTTTATGTGAAACACTAATTATGGACATTAACTTTATTTAAATATTTGGGTTGCTGCTTTCCCAAGCTGAAGGTCTTCTCTGTTCTCATCTTTTAGTGTGATGTTACAGAGGCAGAGTAGGGCTGGCTGATGTTTGATGTTTCAAGCCTTATTTTATGCCACATTAAGTCACCTCTTGGCAGTGGAGGGGAGGACCATGTCCAGCGCCAGCTCTGGTCACTGCTGGCTCCTGGTCACTCAAGCGGCTCAGAAGGTGGGGCCTGGTGTGAAAAGCCTCTCTCATAACGGTGGCCATCCCTGTAGCCAGCTCCTTGATGGACCAGAGTGCCCTGCAGAAGCTCTTGACCTCCACAAGCACAGGAGGCCCCTGGTGACTCCCCAGTACCCCCCTCGCCTTTGGCTCCATTGTTTCGGTGTTGGGAATGAGGCGATGAAGTCAGTGGCAGTCTAAGAATAACTTGTAAAATGAGCCGTGCTGCGGGTCCCTGCGCAGACAGCAGCGCTCCAGTTCCTGGGAGTCTCTTGTGTGAAAAAGCCCCCACCCAGCCCTCCTGGCTGGGGAGGAGAGGGATGGAGCGCATGATGCCATTGCCTACGAGCCAGCTCTGCCAGAACATGACGTCGCTCCATGAGGTAACACGTCCCCTTTGTTCGAGTGGCTTCATCCCTGGTCCGACTTTATAACCATATTTGGGAAAGTTTGCAGAAAGCTGCTGGCTGCGGGGATCCGAGGAGCTGCTCTTTGAGTCTCAGCTGCCCTGCAGACAGCTCCCATCTGGAGCTGGGCAGACAGCTCCCACCTGGAGGGTGGGAATGCCCTGGTGTGGTGGGGATGCCCTGGCCGCAGTGGGGATGCCCTGGCCGTGCGCCCCGCAGGCACGTGCAGCATCACCTTCCTCTGTCTGCTCTGGGGATGGGGTACAGGCACAGGAGCAGAAGGAGTGTGGGCGAGCAGCAGCTGGGTAGGGACCTCTGTGTCACCTGGGGTGTCCCGAGCTCTCAGCTCAGTCTCATGCAGGGCTCAGGGATCACTCTTTCCCACGCTTCTTGAAGCACAGGCTCTCGCAGCCCCTTTTCCTCAGCCACCGGCAGGGATGCAGACACTCACTGCCTGGCTTCAACCATAAGCTCACCCACTCTGCCAAGAGCTAAGGGAATGTTTTACACCGCCCTGTGGGCAGCTGCCTGCCTCTCAGTGGGATCATGTGGCCCCAACCCAGCAACACAAGTAGGATTTACTCCTACAGATCTGAGGGTCGCGTTGTGCTGGTGCTCTGGGAGAGGCTTGCGGCAGGATGAGGCAGGGCAGGCTGAGATGCTGAGATGGGGAAGGAGCATTGCTTCACCGCCATTGCTCAGAGGGGAGACCGCAGTGATGGGGTGACCTGCTTGTGGTCCTGCAGTGAGTCTGCAGCGGAGCTGGGAGTCACATCTGGGTCTGCTTCATGTCAAACCCAGCCGTCTCCTGGCACAGCTGCCTTGCAAGGGCATATGTGAGAGTGCTTTGCTGTTCTCCCAGGAGAGCACAAAGTGTACAGAACATTGCAAAAATGCTTGTGTCCTTGCCTTACATTTTCATATCAACAATTACGATTTTGCTGTGGGAAGAAAAACATTTAGTTTTTAGATGAATATTTGAGAAAAAGTCTTTTGGGGCAAATTCCTTAGAGAGAGCTAAGACTTTGGCCAGCATTTGAAACTCATAAATACAAAATGAACAAATAAATTGTCATCATGCTGTGACAGCCTTGGGGAGATGAGGGTGCTCGCCACTGTCTGCCAGTCCCAGCGTGCAGCTCTCTGCTCAGGACTCGCTCTCAGCAGCTGCCGGTGTCTCCCTGAGCCTTTCCCTGGACACCCTCCATCTCATGCATTTACTCCCTAACAGCCTTGCTGTTCTTTGGAAGCTGTTCTCTGCAGTGGAGTCCCTGGGCATATGGATGAAATGCAGCCTCCTCTGGGGTGGGATGCATCAGTTCACAGTGACCCACTGATAAATGGCTTTGGGAAAGAAAGAGGTGAAACCCACTAGCGAAAGGCCCCTCTTCTTGTTTGGCTGCAGCTCTCGGAGGTGATGTGTGGAGGAGCTGGAATCCCTTTGCCTTGGAAAATCTCTGCTTCAGTGTGATTGAAACCAGTAGCTGGTGATGAAGATCTCCATATGCTGTTGCCCTCCTGTCTGTGCTGAAAGGCTGAGAGCTCATCTTGCAGAGACAGCGTTCCTCCCAGCCTGCCAGCCAGGGTGTCCCTGCACCTCATGCAGGATGACAGCGTTGCTTCCCTCACCCGGCACACAGAAAAATCTGTGTTTTTTCAGATTTCCCTAGCCACTGTGGCAAGAATCTCTACCCCTCTGCACACAAGCGCTATTACTTCTACTGTGCTTCCTAGGAGAGGTGCAAGCTGAAAGACAAAGAAAAAAGGAATCAGATCAGCAAAAACCTATGATTTTTCCTGGCTCAAACATGCAAAAACACATAGGGTTTTTCGTCCTCTTTTCTGGAAAGTCTATTATGTACGTCAGGCAGTATCAGCACAGCACTGCTGCATGGGGCACCGTGCTGCCTTTTATTCCCGGAGACTAGAAAAGTGTTTGCCATGGTAACTTGTAAGACAGTGTTTCGGTTGTGCAGGCGACCTCTCAGGCAGTTTGCTGCTCTCTGAGCTGACGGAGGGCTCTGGAAGCAGTGGGCTTCGTTGTGTCTTGCAAGCCATCTTGCATGTCCCTCTGTCACTTGTCTTCTCTGGTTGCAAGGTGTGGAACAGTGCAGCCTGGCTTTTGGGTAGGTGGTGAGAAACGGGAACATTACTGGGCATTGCTCGGAGCATTGCTGGGCAGCTGCTGCCGCCTGCGGCGTTTTCTGTGCTTCAGTTTGCTGCTCATTTTGGTCGTTGCCTCTCCTCTCTGGTTGCTGCAAGGCTTTAGCCACGAGAACTGCCAGGGGCTGAGCACCTTCATATTCTTCAGTGCATGTTTGGGTGAAGTATGTGGAGTTTGTTGAGATCAGAAAGGGGGAACTGTTTCCACTGGAAGATGTGCTTTGGAAAGAGAGGACTCGGGCAATCTGGGAAAGGCTCTGGAGTCGGGAGTGGGGCAGAGAAGATAAATAAGAACAATTATTCAGTGTTCACAATGCAGAAAATTAGGCAGTATCCAATGAAGTGATGCTTCTAGCAGGTTTCAACAAACCAAAGTAAGTACTTTTTTTGTAAAGTACATGAATTACGGAGCTTGTTGCTGTAGGCTCTTGTGGAGCCCAGGCTGGCTCAGGAAGGGGTGGACGGCATCGTGGAAGATTGGTCTGTTGGTGGCTGTTAAATACGACAGTCCGATGCAGTCTCTGGCTCTGAAGGTCCTCTGTTGCTGGCTGCCAAGAGCTAAGAAGTGTACTGGGGAAGGATTGCTTGCTGGGAGCTTTGCTCATGCATCTCCCTGAACACCTGGTACTGACCACAGTTGGGGATGGGATATGGGACAGGATGGACCCTTGATCCCAGGGACAGAGCTGTTCCTACATCCCTGCACCCACTCCTGCCGTTAAAACACAGTCGCTGGGCCAAAATGGGGCCCAACCCTGCCCCCATGACTCTTATTTGGTCACACAAACATGAGGCAAACTCTATTTCGGGAAGTCTATCCTGGATCAGGGAAGACTGGCTGGCTGGAGGAGACTTGTGGGAAAGCCCAGCCTGGCTGATCCACAGGGAGAAAGTGATTTTCCCAAAGGACAGGATCTCTCTGTTGCAAATGCTCCTTTTACTCACCCTGTGCGTCCTGTCGGGCCAGCCCAGCTCAGGAAGAGGGGCTGGGAGACAGAATAGCTTTTCCCTTGACTGCAAGCTGCACCCGGCAGCCTGGCGGGCAGATGCTTTATCCCTCCTGCACTGTTGCAGGCCCCTTAGTAGCCACTGTAGAGGCTCCTATGCAGACTCTGGATGGAAATATGACTGTACCCAAGCTACTGTCTTTCCCTAGCACCTCTGGAGCTTCACTGACCCACAAAAATCTTAGCTTTTACTGTGGCTTACAGACCTGGAGCTTCTTTTCTACTGAACCGCTGTGGCTCTCCCTGCACGCAGGCTCCTCTGCACAGACGCTTTTCTCCGTCTGTGGATGCTTTTCCCATTACTGTTCTGGCTGGGCTCCACGCACCAAAAGGGCTGGGGAAGGCACAAGCCAGCACTGCCCCCCCTTCCCTTCCCTCCCTTTTTTGTGAAATGAAGGCAGAGCGGGCCCACAAATGACATAATGAGAGCATGACATCAGGCTTGGCAGGCAGAGGCATGCTATACTCTGCTCAACATTATATGTTCTGTGGAATTAAGAAAAAAACAGCAGTGCACCAAAAAAAGCCTGTCCACCACAGTGCTGCAGAAATAAACCCCTGGCTGCCCCGGGCTTGCAGCTGTGGGGCTGCGGAGCCCATCTGAGCATCACGAAGGGACAAAGTGGGAGGTACCAAGCCCTGCTGCTCACTTCCATCAGCAGCTGCTGGAGGGCAGCGGCTAGATGAGGGCATGCCAGTGCTTGATGCTTTTTACCCCCAGAAGTTACCCGACCCCATCTGCAGGAGATCTTGCTAGCTGTGACTGATCCATCCTCACTCTCTGGGAGACGGGCTGCTGTTAGCCCTACGGCACACACAGTGCTGGAGAGGTTCAGTGGCTCACCCAGCATCACACAGGGAATTGGTAGCAGAGCTGGGATGGAGCTGAAGGCTCCCAAGGCTCAGGTTGACGCCCTCATTACCGAATGTTCCCTTATCCGAAGCTTCACCTTCCCCCCATGACTAACTCCACTGCCAGAAGAATTTAAAACTTCCTTTGCTAGGCATGTAAGTTAAATGCGTGTTTCCTGGGGCACTTAGGGAGCTGCAAGGGGTCTCTCTGTAAGGCATCTTTCACACACTTCTTGTTCTGTACCATAGTTGTTGGTAGGTTTTGGTGCCCCTTGTCCTACGGTGATCTGTGAAGTGGGCCAGCCCTCCCAGCCTCCTCTGGCATTACATGGCTCCATTTTACAGGTGTGGAAACTGAGGCAGGATCGAGAAGTTGTGACTTGCCCATAGTTGCTTTCTTCCAGGCAGCACAATGTGTTCTCAGTATCCCCCATGGCACAAATAAACTAAATTTTTCTTTCTTCTCATGGGGAGGGCGGCAGTCTGCGTGCGCAGTGCATTTCAATGGAGAGCCTTGTTTTCTGCTGGCTTCAGCTCTGCTTTGAACCTGCTCTGAATTTCCTCCAGCCTGGCAGTGGGCTGGGAAAATACAGTCGTGGCAGTTTGTGGCACCAAGAGGCTGAGCTCTGTCCCACAGCCTTTGCGTTGGGTTTTATTGCTCACTATTTCCTGATTTTTTTTTTTCCTGCAACCTACCTTGGTTCACAGCCATCTTTCCCATGCCAGGAAGGCATAATATGATTTTCCACACAAGTTGGAGAGGGACCAGTGGGAGAAGGCAAGCAGGCGGCTGGGAGCCCAGCTCACTGACTCGCAGCTGGAGGTGGCAGGCGCTGGCATCGGCCACCATTCCTTGCTTCTCCAAGCTGTCCTGTCAATAGGAGTTCTGCTGCCCTTGCAGGCTCTGCACCAAGGAGATCTGGGGAGATTGAAAGCTGGGAGATTTTATACCGGTTCCTCATCAGATCATGAAGGCAAGGGTAGAAAACAGCAAGGGAATTGTACTCTGGTTTGTACATACTGGTGGGTTGCCATCTAGTGCCTGGTCTGGATGGAGGACAGCAGCTTCTCTGCAGGTCCTGGATGGGAGCTCAGGCTGTGGAAGACCGAGGATGGGAGCCAAGATCCTGGGATCCCTTGCAAACAATGCAAGTTGTAGTTAAGTGGCAAAGTGTCATGGGTATAGACAGAGCTTGGGTTGATTATAACCTCCAAGGGTTCAGAGCGTCTCTGAAGCAGCCTTGCCTGGGAACTGAGCCCCAGCTTTCTCTTTTGAAGCCCACTGGTGGAGCTTCTCTGCCTGCTGGGCTGTGGGTCAGCGTTAGCTTTGGATGACAGTAGTGGGTGCTGGATAGATGAGTGAGCTCAGATGATAATATCTGGCAGCATCAGCTTGGTGTTGGTGTGTGCGGAATGACAGTCAAGCAGTACTTTTAGGAGGGGAGGAAAAATGCGTGGGAGCCCCCTCCAGCCCTTCCACTGTGACGCCGTGGAGGCTCACTGGGGCACGACAGTGCCGATACCCCAGAGACACGCGTCCGAGTGGCCTGACACCCTCACAGGCTGTCCTGGCCATACGAAGCAGCACGGTTCCTTGAGCAAATCAGAGGGTTGAAGGTTGTCACTTATTAGTTTATGGGGGACAGCTCCTCCTGGCCCTTCCTGAACAAAACCTGCTGGCTGCAGCCACAGCACCGGGTATCCTGCACCCTTTGAGTCCCCACTGGATCACCCTTGTTCACCAGGAGCTCCTTCCCCCGTGCATGCCGCTCAGTAGGCAGTGACATCTAGTGTCAGTCCAACACACTCTGTAAAAGCAGCACTGCGTGGGGAATTACTGCCTGTATTTGCATTTTACCTGTTTGCTGAGGCTGGTGGGAGCAGCTCTGCCACTGTGCATCTTCCTGGAGCAGGTACCAGGTCACAGTCATCCCTGGTCCTGTTCTCGGGTAGGAATGGAGCTGACTGACCCCTGGGAGTCGAAGATTTGGGGTCTTAGCCTTTGAAGTTTAAAAGCTTTCTCTGAGATGAAATGGAAATGGTGATAAGGGATGTTTGTAAAGGGCTGGGGAAGGCTCAGGACCAACCCCTCCATTCCCGGCACTGTGGCAGAGGGATGGAGAAGAGCAGACCTGCCCTGCTGGAGTTGGTCACTTCCTACTTGGGAAGTAGGAAGATGGGAGAGATGGAGAGAAAGCTGCAGAGAAGGCAGCTGGGCTTGGGGCTGGCTGTCCCAGTCCACTGCGTGGCTCAGGTGCCCACTTGCTGATTGTGCCATCTGTGATGCTGAGAGCTTCACCCTGCCCTGCGTGCTCTCTTCTCCCTGCAGCCAAGCAACACTTTTGAAGAGGCTCTTTAAAATGCCAAAGCCCTGATTTTGTAGCAGCAGATTAGTTTGGTTTGGAGGTCTCTCTTGTCTGGGCAAGGAGCAAGAAGGCATGAGAGCTGAAACACCATTTCCTTCTGTCTTCGGCTTGAGGTGCTGCCTAAAAACTAGATGGGTTATTTCCAGGTATTTCAAAGAAGAGAAATAGTTTTACTGGTCTCCCTGTAAGGTAATTGGTTGGTGGTCTGGTCATTTCCAAAACTGGTCAAGTAATGGAAGGAGGCGCAGAGGCAGAGGAGTACAATTTATAGAAAATACTTATGGAGAAGTGGAGCAGGAGCCTCCCTGAGAAAGGATCTGACCTGGCTGGCAGTAGTTGGGATTCCAGTCCAAGCTGTCTTGTGTGTTTGTCTTGCAAGTGGGAGCTGGAAATGGGTTTGGAGGTGACTTTCATGTCTCCTGTGCAGAATGTGACTCCCGTGTGGTCTGTGACACCTCAGCAATGGATGCTCTGTATTCTTTAACTATTGTCCCAGCTACCCTGAGACAAAAGAACACTGGCTTGGTCGGATATTTTTGCTAGCATCCTTTTTTTTAAGTGTATTTGTTGAGCTTTCATTTTGCATATTTCTTGGACTTCTTTATTGATGTTGCTGGTGAACTCTTCTGAATCCCTTCTCAGCTTGGCAAAGAAATCCTGGACAGCAAAATCAGGGAAAATAAACTCAAACCTTTTAAAGAGACATCCATCCCTGTTACTTATCCCCAGAGTTTCCTGGAATCATATATAATTTTCCTGCCAGTTTGGCAGAATTCTTTTCATTCGGATAAATTAAGTTTAAATGTCAGGTCAAACCAAGAATTAATTGATTAGGGGATAAAAATAAGAGGTGAGACATCAAGGAGAAATTATGGGAGATGCTTGTAGGAAAAAAAGTGAGAAGGGAGGTAGGTAGGAGAACGCCTCTGTTGACATGGCATGGCTGTGGCTGCAGTGACTCCAGCCCTGTCCACCTCCCTGGAGCTCTGCCAGAAATCCCTGAAGGATAATAACCATTGCATGGGCTCAGAATAAGTATTTCGATGCTACTAAAAGAAGGTTTTGGCCAAAGGAGATTCATCTGAAACCAAAGAGTGAGGTTTATTGGGAATGAGTGGAGACTGATCAGCGAAACTTTCACTTCTTAGCTGAGTGACATTTTAAAATTGAAAAAGAGGACATGGGGTGAAAAGAGAGAGCTCGACTGGAGGACCGAAACAATTTTGCTTTGGATAAGTTGAAGGCTATTGGTGTTACAGGGAGTGATTAGAGATTTTTTAAAACAGTGTTCCTTTTATAAGGACAATCTAACCTGATTTTAAATGGAAAATATTCTTTCTTACTTCTTCTTTCCTTTTAAGCTTTTCCAAAGAGAGACAAAAAGATCTTTAAAATGTAAAAGTTGAACGCATCAATTGTGTAATTAATGATCAGTTCTTTGGCACTAGAAATGGACTTGGAAGTTCCTCATAATTTTTTCTCTAAGTTAATTACTACTTTAGTCTAAATTACTTCTTAATTACTTCTTTGAATATATATTAGACTTGAATATATTTTTAAGAGCATACATCAAATTTAGTAATACATTTGTCATGTCTGTAATTACTCTAGATGGGCTGCAGAATGGTATGCATATAGTGATAGTCCTAATCTGTATCTACACATCATACAAAGCTTTGAGCAGCAAGTACTTTACAGCTGGGAAAGGTGTTTTCTTTGACTGGGAGAAATGCTCTGCTTTAACACACCAAAACCTTCCAGTCTGGACTCTGGATGGAGTTTGGAGAGAGCCTCTTCTAAGGTCTAGTAATGGAGGAATGACAAAATGAAGTTGAACAAAAGCTGAAAATTGTGTTTTCTTTCTCTAGGGATCTTTCCAATAACAAGATCAGTGGTTTAGATGCTCAGATATTCGAAAGCCTGACTTCTCTGGCAAAACTGTAAGTACATGCTGTGCCCTTCCAGCTGACCATGCACATTTGAGCTGGTACCTAAAAAGGCATGCTTGTGTTTTCACAAGTTAGCCTTGTTCTTGCTTGATCTCATCTGTCAAGCCCCAGATAGATGTGTCCATAGACTCCTTCCTCAAGGCGTTTAGCTGCGCAGTCCTGTGAATGACTGATTCCCTCATTGGCATTCAGAGAATCCAGCAGGATTTGACCTGCTGTACTGCTAGATGGAAAGGAGATCAAGGTTGAGAATGAGATTTGTTGCAAGATGTGTGTTAGTACATGGAAAATTATGATAAAGCTGTGGTGTCCAAATCCCACTTATCTTCTGAGGGAATTGGGTACTGAGTATGAGGGTCCTTTGAGGAGCCCGGCACTAGTGGGGCAAAGGCCCAATGTCCCGCTGCTCCCCACACCCTGAGCTGTCCCAAAAACTGCCCAGACTCTGTGTGGGCCCGGAGAAGAAGAGAGCTTTGACCGTTAGCAAACTCACTGGTTCAGCTGCTGATCAGATGAGTTTGCACTGTTACTTGCTGATGGCTCATAGAGAAGATTAACTGTTTTTTAAAGAAAAATTGGGCTGTCAGATCAAAAAAGGCAGCAATAGAGCCAGCACCAAAACCTGCTTTGGTGGTTCCAGCTGAGTAGCTGGCAACCTGGGCAGCCTGCCATCCTTACAGCTCAAAATCTCCTAAAAGGAGAAGGACTGATGGAAGGACTTGGAGCATGGGGACTGGATTTGAACAGGGAAGCAGGCTGCCCAGAGAGGTTGTGGAGTCTCCATGCTTGGAGGTACTCAAAAGCAGTCTGGACATGGTCATGGGCAGCCTGCTGTAGGTGACCCTGCTTGAGCAGGGGGGTTGTAACAGATGACTTCCAGAGGTCCCCTTCAACCTCAGCCACACTGTGATTCCATGTCTTAGTGCCTGACTGGACATCTTGCTATCGTATGCATGTGGCTGTTGAGACTCAAGGTGCTCAGAGGGTAACCAGTACCCAAGCAGAACTTGGGACAGAGGTTGATCATGCATGTTGGCCAGGAAGTTGTTAGCAGCATAATGAACTTTCCTTTTCGTTTTCCCTCTTTTACAGAGATATAAGCCACAACAAGATTTCTACATTAGAAGATGGAATATTTGATAATTTATTTAATTTAAGTGAAATGTAAGTTCATCTTGTTTGTTTCCCAGTTTTCTATTTAGACCTTTCCTTGAAACAGCTCTTCCCTTCATGGTGGGGTGGGATGTGGCACTGTCTTGGGGAGATCTGGGGCATGTACCCAACCAAGCAGCTGCCTTTTGGACTCTCTCCAGTTTCTTCCTCAAGCCATGTTCTGTTCCTGTGTCCTGTTGGTGTCCTTCAAGGGTAACCTCTTCCCAGACTTTGCTTCTGTCTCCTGGATACCTCCAACTTCTGCCACTGGCTTCCTGGCTTCCCTGCTTCTCTCCCACACAAGCTCTGCTGAGGTTCTTGTCTCTGGCCATGCACCAGGTCACACTTGCTGTTCCTGTTTGTATGGTTACACCTTGGGACTGGGGGATCTGATGAAAAGGCACTGACCTGCAACACAGGAGACCCTGACGGAGGTGTCTAAGTCACCTGAAGGCACTTGAAGATGTTCTCCCTAAGTGACTCAAGTTCTTAGGCTTACAGTGTTTTTTAATTGAAGTAATTAAAATCTGTGCTGTTATGTGAAGGGCAATGAGGGGTTGCCACACATTTCCAGGAGAGATACATGAAGTGACAGCACAGAATGGCCATTCTGTATCTGAATGAGCCAAAGGATTAACCCCGTGCAATTGCTCTTGGCAGGCAAGAAAAAAGCTAAGCCACACATTCTCCCTGAAGACAGGGTATAAAGGACATTTTCAGTTCTGCATTTTTGCTTACAAGTGGCACTGAAAAGACACAAAGGATCCAGGCTAGGTCCAAGTGAGTCTGTCCCTGCTAAGGCTGGCCGGCAAAGTGGTGCTTTCAGTATAAAAATCCCGGGTTCAGCCCCTGCGGCAGCCCAGCCCAGCTGGCGTCAGCTAAACAAACAGCTTTCCATCTCTGTCCTGTTCGCAGCTGAATGCCAAAGGCTGTAATTTGGATCAAGCTTAGCTGCAATTAAAGTTTCCATCTTTTCATTAAACTGCCACATGGAAAGATTATCATTGACTTTGCATTTCTTTTTTGACAGATCAATTTTATTCTCTTAGCTATTTTTTAATGGAGCTGTAAATAGTCTCCCTTAGCTGTAGGGGTTGCCATTACATCCAATGGCTGTTAGATGGCAGACTATTTTAAATATAAGATTGTGTCTGTAATTTGCTTCTAATTGCAGCAATTATTTGTAGAGTGAAAAAAGTACTTGGAGTACTTGCCTAATTCTAGCCTCTAGAAAAATCATGTTAATTATTGCTTGATTCCCTATTCATTAACTCCCCTCGCAGTTCTTTCTGAAGCATTTCAGTGGAGTGGTGCAGATGGGAACAGTGAGGGATCTGCACACTGCTGTAATTAACACTTAGCACATGTCAAGTTAATGCCTAACTTTCGTCTGATCTTCCTGTTACAGAAACTTAAGTTGGAATCCATTTGTTTGTGACTGTAAACTTTCCTGGTTGCCCCGTTGGGTGGAAGACAGAAAAGTGAAAATTATTCAGCCGTCAGATACAAGATGTGCCCACCCTCCTGAGGTGGCAAATCTTTCCCTCTTCGATGTCTTGTTCGTCAATGCTACTTGCGGTAAGGAAACGTGGGCTGTGGTGAGGGAGATGACTAAACCAGTGGAAATGATGGGCCCAAGGGGAGCTGGGGATCGCATCTAGACCTCTTTAGGCCTCAAGTCACCAGTTCTGATCTAACTCAGTAAATAATGGTAGTGTATGACTATACCTTGATGCCTTAAGGCTGGAGTCAGTCACACCAGGGCTGAGATCAGCAAACTCATTACAAGTTTCAAGCTTCAAGCAGCCATCAGATGGCACTACCTCCATGACCTCCAGACTTAGGCTTTCATTCTCTCAAGCTTTTAACAGTCTGACTTTAAGCAGTGAAATCTCTTAGAGTTGATGGGGCCTGAGGACATGCTAAGTTGAATCTTTGCAGGTAACAAGGCTCCACATCAGGAGCGTTGAATGAACACTGCCCTGATCTACAGCCTGTCACCTGCTCTGGGTGCATTTTTCTGACTGCCTTGGCTAGCAGAAACATGGAGTGGTGTTTACTTGGAGGGTGGGAGGAGGAGCCCTAAGAAAACTAATCCCTCCTGGATGCTCAGCTATCTCATAAGTAAGAGAGAGGGAGGGAGAGTGAGTGCTCCCACCAACAGGCATCAGGCATCTCCTTTAATGCATGATGGGAGGATGCAGTGATGAGAGCTGGGGGAGCCAGCTGAGCTGCCTCTTGAAGTGCAGTGCTCCCCCAGGGCCAAAACCCGCGTGGTGGTTGCTCCGCTTTCCCCAGCAAAGTTACCCCAGCTTTGCAGCACTTCGGTAGTGGACTGTTTGCCTGGTGCTGGAATTATCAAGGGGAATAACAGTGCCGGTGTTATTAGTTAGTTCCCCTCTTTAGGGGAATTAGTTGTTCCCCTCTTGAACTACTTTAAATTAGTGTGGAAACAATAATGTGAGGCTGTCTTCTGGGTGATTCAGTGTAATGGGAATAGGCTGGGGACAGCCTGCCAGCTACTGACAGTTTTTACTGATGGGCAGGGAATGAAGAAGTATGACCAGGCTGGTGTTAAAAAGCAAAGTAGTTCCGATGCTGTGGTCCTTCTCACGGGACTTTTCTTAAGAAAACTGGCTCGATGTTTGCAGGAAGGCCATGGAGAAAGCCGGACAGTTGGATGGATTTGGTATGGGAAGATCACGCAAGGCCGGAGCTGTTGAGATGTTTGGGGGGAGATGTTGTAGCAACCAGCAGAAACAGAGGAGCAAACATGGCTCGGTTGCGTGGGCAGAGTTGGAGAGGAGGCCAGGCAGTCCCAGCTGGGCTGCGGCTGTGCACGTGGCAGAGGCCCTGCCTATGTGTTTGTGGCAGAGAAATGTCCCACCCCTTGCAAGCCGGTGAGGGGGAAGTAAACTCAAGGGAATGAGTTGTTGCTCTGATAATGGGGCTGTTGTGGCTGCCATCATTGTATGAGTCCATGCACGTGTGTGTTTGTGCTCACTGTAGCCAGGCATGTGTTGTTTCTGTGCATCCTTCCCATGAATGCATACATGTGCATCCTTCCACGCCTCTCGGGTGTAGGCTGTGTGTGGCACTGCCTTCTTTTGTAGCAGCAGATTTTGCCTGCAAGTAGGTGGGAAGCTCTTGGCTCTCCTCAAGGAGGAAGGTGACTGCAGTGTCTGCCCACCTCCAGCATGGGCTTGGTGGAGAGTCCAGTGGCGTTTCCCCCATGCCCCCGATGTGCCACTCTGCCCACCTGTGTTTGGTTATAAACTTGTTGCTGGAAGCCCCAGGCAGCATGCAGTGAAACGTGCTGCACTGGACCAAGCCAACGTACAGCCAAGGGACAACCTTTCCTCCTGGTCTCACTTGGTGGCTAGTCCTTTGGGCTCCTTTGAGGATCAGACTCAGCGGCTCCATGTCCCGTGGGTCTGTCAGGCTCTCCAAAGACCCCATTTATGTGCTGAGTGTTGCTGCTCCATAAATCTTTGTGACTGGCTTGTTATTTCTGTCATCATTAATTAGCATAAAGAATTTGGAAATCTTTGCTGAGGGATTAAAGATTTCCCCGGCAAATCTCAAAAAGGAAATGCTTGGAGTGGGAGCTGCCCAGGAGAAGTCTGTTCGCAGGGGTGTGGGGTGGTGTCTCTTGGAGGGTTTCACCAAGCCATGACTTCACAGTGTCAGTTTGCAAGAGGATCTTCTGTTCTTTCCTCAGGAGCTCAATACATAACATATTGTATGACAAGCAACCACACAGAAGGGGCTGAACTTGTCATCCTCTTCACGTCTCTTCACCCTGGGAACCTCACTGAGGAGACCTGCAGTGCCCTCTGTTATGCCGAAGACCAGGAATATGGAGGTTTCAGCAGCCAGGGGCAGTGTTTGTGTGGTACTGCCCATGAAACAAACTCTTCCTTCAGTTGTTTGCCATTTTGCACTGAGCATTTGTCCGGACAGGCCTGTGGTGGCCCATCACTCGTCCCCTCTCCCTTCCGGGCACAGCTGCCTGTGTCTTTCACAGGACTCCAGCCCCAGTACAGCCTACACCAGGCCGTGCTCTTCAATGTCAGTATTCCCATTGCTGTCAGCACTTTACTGTGGGAATTTGGGGACCAGACAGAGGTTCTCAACACCACTGGAAATGCAGCTGTCCACATGTATGCCTTACCTGGGCAGTACAATGTCACTGCCACCATCTTCGTGGGCACCAAGGTCTTATACGTGCAGGCAGAAATTGAGGTGGTGGCTTTACCCCAACAGTTAGAACTGCAATGTCCTTCCTTGGTCAAGACGAATGAGAGTCTGGACATACGGATCCGCAACAGAGGTGGCACTGGCCTCGTGGTGTTGTATGGTATCACTGCAGAGGCTGGAGAGCTGGGCAGAGGTAAGCAGGGTTGGCTGGGTGCTGGACAAGGGAGGGGTGGCACTGGGTCCTGGGCCTTCCCTTTCCATTCCTTCTCAATGAGGAGTGAGGGATGATTCCTTTGGGCACTCCTTGCTCCCCTGACTGACCAGGCAGTGATTTGCACTGTCGTGAGCCAAGAAGATGACTTCACAGAGTGCAGTTCAACAGTGAAGGGGATTTATGGGCTTCAAGAAGGACAGGACATTCCTGGAGCCTTGCTCCCCAGATTGGATTGGTGTGTGTGGGCCCATAGAAAGGACATCACGCTTGTGTTCTTCTACCTCATGCAGCAGTTCACCCCATGTGTCCCCCCGATGGCTTGGTTTTCCCGGGCAATAACCACTGTTATCAGCTGGTGGTGGAGAAGGCTGAGTGGCTGGAGGCCCAGCAGCACTGCCAGGAGCATGGCAATGGAGAGCTGGCTTTTGTGAGCAGCCCTGAGATCCAGAGCTTCTTGGTCGCTCATGTCATCAGGTAAGAGAGGAGGGTAAGGGTTAAGATTTCCTAGGGACAGGTCTTGTGTTCCTGGAGTCACACCTGCAGAGGGGTCCAGAGGGAGGGTCCTGCTGAGCCTGGCAGCAGGCAGCCCTGTGCGGCCAGTCAGGCTGGAGAGAGACACAGGTCCAGGCTGAGTATGGGGAGATGGTAGGGGTGAGGCTGCTGAACAAAGAGGAGGAATAAGCAGCGCTTGAACCCTTGCTGAACTTGGCTTCTTTGCTTAAAGGCTGTTGAGGGAAGAAGAGGAATGGGGCAGAAAGGCTGGAGTCAGAACTGGGAATTGTGGGATCGCTGCTGGTGGGCATCTTGTACTCCATGTTTGTGCCTGTGGGTGCATCTGAAATGGTGCAGAGAGGTGCAGGGTCAGGAGCAAACAGGGCTGGGATGAGCAGACCTTCCACCTGGGAGTTCAGCAAAATCTGCATACTTGGGTTGGACAGTGGAGAGGGTCAGATGCTCATGTCCAGAGGGTGTTTGGCTGCCAGGCAGGGCCTGAGGGTGAGCTTGCAACCAGCTTCCTCCATAAGTAGAATTACAGCTGGATTGTCCCATGCATGACACCGTGGCATCCAGCAGCCGCTCTAGCAAAGCCCAAGCCAGTGCTGCAATCCTGCCTCCCAGCTGGGATCCCGCACCCTCCCAGACATGGCTGCAGCCTGAAGCCCAGACCTCTTCCCCTCTTCTTTCACCTCCTGAGAAGGAGCAGCGCTCCTCTCCAAGTGTCAAGCTTCAGCAGCATCTGTTCCACCTCAGGACTTGGGCTTTATAAACAGGGAGCACTGAAAGTGTCAGCCTTTGATTAAATCCGCCCCTCTAAGTGCCCTTTCTGCAACCAGCCGCCTTGGGGGGAAGGACGGCCAGGAGAGCTTTCAGGGACCTGACAGCTCTTGTCAGCGCTCCCAGATGCAGATGTTGGAGATGACCTCTTAATAAACACGGCCCAGAAAGTACATGCAAAGGGAGCAGCTGCTGGTGATGTAGGCTTTGAATGGTCCTGCTGAAGATCTGACAGCCCCTTCTCCCCAAACTTGTATCCTTGCCCTGTTCCCTTCACACTGGGATTTATCCTGAGATGGCAAACGTGGTCCCTGCTCCAGGGAACAGGAGTCTGTCCCTTCCCGTGGGTTAGTGACTGGTCACTTGGTGCTCTGAGTTATCAGGCATTGCGTGCAGGGCTTTTGATGGACTGCAGTGCAAGAAAATCATGAGACCTCAGAAGGGAAAGAGCCGCCCAAGCTGTTTCCCAGCTGCTGCCCCACGTTGCTCTCCTCCCCGGTCCCCTTTATTTCATATATTTATTTTACTAATCCATTCAGATAAACATGAATGAGGCAGTTCCAGGATGCGATTTCCCTGGTGATAAAAGACAAATCAACCGAGCCGCAGGTTTTTGGAACATGCAGCCTCCATAGTTTCTTGTGGGAAAATGACAGAAGCAGAAATCTGTTTCCCATTAGAGCATGCAGCAGTGAGGACTGCTCTCTCCTCTCCTTCACTCCTGTCATTCGATGGCCTCCCCAGGAGCAGCATGCGCTGAGCTGGTCCCCTCCCTGCCTCCAGAAGCAGAGTGCTCCAGCCCACACCCCTTCCAGAGGACCCCACTTCCTCCTCTGAGGCAGTGCAGGGAGCCCCTCTCCCCTTCCAAGCCTCCTCAGGCTTCATTCTGCTCCTGCTGCCCCAAGCAAGGCAGGTTGTTCCTTCCTCAGAGGCAGAGGGATGCTCACATCTTGCTTCAGAAGAGGGTGTCGAGAGCCCTCTTGTTCTTCTCTGCAAGGTAACGGGCCAAGCAGCGGGGCAGGGGTGGGAAGCAAGCCAGCCAGCCTATTTCTTCCTTTTTTTTTTTGATGACTTGCAGTTAGATCATAGCTGGAATTAGAAAAGGAAAATCTCTATCGAGTTTTACTAATGGCAGCAAACAGGCAGTTTCCTAGGCTGTTCTCCCTAATCCCCTGCCAGTGGTTCAGGAGCAGAGCACAGTGGTTATTTATTTTTTAATCTTATTTGCAATGAAAACTACTGATTCACAGAACAGTTATTTTTGTCGTCGTTTTTCAGCATGACCTCATTAATCATTTCATCTGGCATGAGCCTAGTGGTGGAGAGACACCAATTATCTCCCTGGTCTGCTTTTTGCAGAGCAGTTGTACCACCCTGGGAGCACACTGGAGCAAAGGGGCAAGGCCATAGCAGAATTGATTGCAGCCTGCAGGAGGGAGCGTGGAGAAGGAGCTGGGGGCATGATGAGGCTGTTCCCCCCTCAGAAGTTAATATGGAACAAATGCCTCACTTTCTGCTGGGTGCGATTAGAAACAGTTGTCCAGGCTGTTTGTGGCTATGAAAGACCGCTCAGCACTTTCCACCAGAATCTCTGCTGGGATTCAGCCAGTTTCCAAATGTGGAAGGGACATTTCGTCTTCCTAAAATGATCCTGGCAAATTCTTTTGTATGTGGGGTTCAACTGCCTGCAGTGCTTTGGCCTCTGCTGACGGTGTCTTGTCCCCCCACGCTGCTGCCTTTCAGTGGTGGCTGAGGAGTTGATGATCTCCCAGCAGCTGCATCAAAGATGCCCTGATTTGAACAGGAACTCCCATACCTGGCACCGTCTGAGGTTTAATCCTGCACTGGTGTCACTTCCACATCCAGTGGAGAATTGACTAGTGGCAAATTCCACAGGTCTGCACAAATGAAGCACAAATTTTCTAAAGGATGCAGCTTTTCCAGACAGTTTTGTGTGACCATACCATTCCTCTTAAGTCATGATTCAATATGGGCTTAAAAGTGCCTGTGAGGGTCATTCAAACTGCCATGCAGGCAGGCCATTTTAACAGACTGCTCTCCTAAGAGGTGTCTGACGTTCAAGTCAACCTGCTGATACTCCTTAGTTTGGAGATAGTCCCACTTCTCTGTATTGTGTAGGGTTTACTCCACCATGGGAGAGCTGGTCTCAGCCCTTCCAGCACCCACGAATGGCCATTGGCCCTCCATGCCCGCTGGGAGGGGAGGCCAGGCTGCATCGTAATTATTAATAAACATATTGATACGAAGGAAGCGACTCCAGCTTGCGGAAGCAGAAGATGTGCAATTTCTGAAATTTCTGAAAGCAATACAACCTTGTGGTTCTCTTCTCCAGCCAGTGTCATCTCCTGCCTGTGTTTCATTACCCTCTCTGATATCTTTGTGCCGTACCAGTTGCGGCTGGTATGAATCAGTGCTTACCAGTATGTCACGAGCTTTGTGGTGCTGACAGCCTTTAACTGGGTCCTCTTGTAACCTGAGTGAGAGGACTGGCATTTTGGGAATGGGGTGACTCAAGTTGTGGGGCAGCAGTTGTCAAGGGTCTGACTCAGCTGCACACAGTGGTCCCCTGAGCTGCTTCTCTCTCTCAGCTCTGCTGCACTGTAGTGTTGGAGTTGATTGCTTTGTCTGGATCCTTTTGGCTCAGCTGTCCCCTCAGTTTATCAAAGGGCAGGTGGCTTTCTGTAGCCCTTAGGACAGAGGTTTGAAGGGCTGGTAGATAGCAGGATGGTGTGCTGTTAAGGAGCTGTTATTGAAGAGCCAGGTTCTGGTGGTAGGATGGATACTGAATTCCTTTACTAACTAAAAGGCTCTGTTAAATGCAGCCTGTGACACCCGGATGAAGCTGTTGTTGTTAAGATTATTATTTTCATAGAGAACCATAGATGGCATCTGTCCCAGATCTTTCTAATACTCATGATTTCCTGAAATCCCCTCCTCCCCCTTCTTTTTTTTTTTTTTTGAAGGAGCCTCGATGTCTGGATTGGATTCAATGATTTTGCAAGCACTGGAGCGCAGCAAAGAGGCGAAGGATTTAATCTGGAGAGCTGTCAGAACTGGCTGCCAGGAGAACCCCATCCGTCAAACGCTGACCACTGTGTCCGGATGGGCCCAACAGGCCAGTGTAACACAGACCTGTGCATGGCCAAGCACAGCTACGTCTGCGAGTACAAGCCAAAAGGTGGGCTCTGCTTCTCTCCTGCTGTCTGCTGGCATCGTGGGCAGGCGGGTATCCTGCTCATTGGCATGTGCCAAGGAAAAATAGGGCTGCATGGAGGGGGTCATCCAGAGCATCGCTCCAAATCAAGTGGGACTGGCAACAACCATAATATTCCCAACAGAGGTTTGACTGATAAAGTTTCAGAAACCTGGCCTCATCCCAAAAGGAAGAAATTGACCCACTCTAATCTTTGCTACTAACAGAAGTAGAGAGAGGAGTGAAGCTCTGAGGCAGAGCTTTGGAAATAGCTTTTCTTTCTTATTTGAGCAGTCTCTGCTGCTGCCAGGATCTGAGGCCATGGTGCTGCCTTGGTGACTCTTGTTGTCTTTCTGTGGCATCTTGTAGTTTGTGAGATGTTGGGGTCTTGTGACTTAAAAATAGGGCCTTAGAAATCATTAGGTGAGCTTTTATGTGATGTGTACTGTGCAGGTTTGAGTTTATGCAGCCTCCCAAATCTCCAAAGTGGTGTAGGGAGTAAGAGAGAGAAGCAGAAAGGACATGAAATATGGGAGAAGATTTAGGTAAGAAGGAAAAGCCAGCACTAGGAAGAGAGCCCACTGGCCCTGGTAGGAGGGACAGCATCAACTGGTTGTGCTCAGGCCCCAGAGTGTGACCTGGCTGTGAATGAGCCAGAGGTGGTCTTGGCCATGTTTCCCATGAAGTCCAGAGGGACAGGGAGGATGGAGAGTGCACCTCATGCTCAAAAATTCAAAGCAAATCATGGGGTGTTGAAAGGGAGAAGTATTTGCAGAGTTCCTAGAAGTCAAAATTGCTGAGAATTGCAAATGCAAACATTACTTGTTCAGGAAGAGAAAGAAATCAAAACAGCTGTAAGAAGAAGGAAACAACAGGATTACAGCAGCTGCTTCTCCAGTAAAGCTGGAGTTAGAGGTTCCTGAGTGGTCCAAGCCCTGCTACAGCTCTGCTGCACGGTGGGAGCAAGCATGAGCAGGGTGGGGGAATAGCTTCAGGCCTTGCTGAGTCTCATAGGCTTTGTTCAAATATTTCCCTTGTAAACAGGAGTTCTCTTAAATGCCGAAAACTTCTTTGTGGGAGACCCCGTGTTTGACACACATGAGGCTGTGAAAAATGTGACAGAAGATGTGCTGTCAGATCCATGGCAAGCTGTGGAGGTAAGAAGGGTTTGCTCATCCTGCTGCTGCAGAGGGAGCCCAGGGAGATGCAGGAAGGCGAGAGCCTTGTTTGTTTTGCAGGTGATGGTGTTCCCTGAGCTGGCATTCAGGCACGAGGGATATTTGACTGCCCTGGAGTTTGTGACACAGGAACTGCATCAACCTGTTCAAGTGAGGTTCCAGGTGCATAGACCGATAGATGGAGAAGGTGAGGCACCTCCTTTCAACACTTGTGGTATTGTTAGAGCTGATGCCATCAGTGCCATGTCAAACTGAGTGTGTGTGGCCTTCTTGTGGCCCCTCTGTCTTCAAAGCAGAAGCTTTGAAGCCTTAAAGGCTCAGAGATTTGGTTCTATTTTTTGAGGAGACTCAAGTGCAAAATCTACAGGCATGGTTGGACAATCCAAGGTTGCCTTGGAGAAGGGGTTGTCCTGGAGAAATTAATAGAGGGAGAAACATGTCTCAACGTGTGAAGAAAATGTGAGTGTAAGGAACATATGTAAAAGTGAACTAATCTTCTGAGCTATATTTTTATACTTTGGGAAGACATGACATGTCAAATGGGAGTGTCTTCTGGTCCATCTGGCCCCACAGGTTAACAAGGAAGAACATTTTCCTGAGCCCGTTTCTTCCTGATGGATGAGATAATCTAATAAGCCTTTTATTCCTTGTACAACAGCTCAATAGTCACAGTTTTGGCAACAATTAATTTTGCAGCAGAATGTTTGCTATAGCCATAGGGTTGGCTGGTTACAAAAGGATATTTTTGACACTGAAAAGCTGATACTTTGACATGGAAACATTAACTTAAGAAAAGTTGCTTAATGTGTTTTCAATGTCAAAGCCAGCTCTGCTTTTACTTGGACTCGCTTTCGCTTGAACATAGATCTCTTTTAGATTGCAAATTGGTGCATTCTCACTGGAAAAGAGACTAACTTTGTTTTTAACAATCCTCGTGCCATTGTGAAATTTTCCTGTAAAACAGGATGCTTGTCTTACGTAGTACCAGGATGTGTTGCAGTTGCAGCTTTTACTAAAAGTGGAGAAAAATTACGAATTTGGAGCAAAAAGAAGTGCACTAGAAGTGTTACTTGTCAGAATGGTGATCTTTGCTTTCTCTTTCACTTCTTCCAGACTACCAGGAGGAAAAAAATGCTACAGAACCATTCCACACTGCTCAGGATGATGGGAACTGGACTCTACTTGAATGTCCTCCTGGTTTCCAGTGGTGTCATTTGACTAATTTGTGCTTGTCACTAAACAACTGCTGCAACGCAACCGAGTGTGCCAACAGTTCTCTTGCCAGCAGCCCTACCCCCATTTCCCTTCAGCACAATGAAAGTCAGCTCAGCTATGAACTCATCAAGGAATTTCTCTTTACAATACCAGCTGGCCCTTCTTCCCAGTATCTGGTCAGTGTTTATTAGCTGCTGTAACCAGTGAGTAGGTGGGGCAGTTTTCTCTTGAGTGCTTTGGGTAAATAAAGAATTGTTCCCAGTTTGTAGATGGAGATACTGAAGTCCATTCAAATGAAATGACTTGCCCAGTGTCGCACATGCCACCGCTTTCTATCTTCCCCACTCTAAGCCATGGACTCCCTGCAGTAACCTGTTGCAATAGCACAGTTGGTCAAAAGGCTGTGCAGATTTCCTGGGCTATTCCCATTGCACTTACAAAGTGGAGATAAAGCATAAAGCTGACTTCCACGTTAGCAGATTTGATTCAGAGTGGCCAAGGAGAGCAGAGTGGTGAAATGTCTCCCCATGCTGTGTTTGGATCTGTGGCTTTTCTGTTGGTTTCCACTTGGCAGTAAATCCAGCTGGCTTGCCCAGGTGAGAGTTGGGTGCTGAGTGCTCTTAATTTGAGGCATTAATCAAAAAATGTCTCCTCTCTCTGCAGGTCACATTCAGAAAAGAAAGTATTTTTGTTAGAGCCAAGGACATCTTCAGTATTGAGCACAATGCAGGTTTGGGCTTACTCCTCCAGTGCCAGCCAAGTACCACAGCCCCTTACAGAACCAACATCTTAAGCATGAACTCTTCAGGGTGGGCGCTTGGCCTATCTGACAGCTCTGTCGGTGCCACCTGGATGAACAACACTGTTTGCTCTCTCCGAGTTCACTATGCCGAGGAACAGCTGGTCCCGGTGATCAGCCTCCAGAACGCAGGGCTGGAGCATCCAGGTCGCTACATGGTCAGAGCCAGCGTGGACAACGGGGTCTTCAGTGCCAATCTGTCTTGCAGTTTCTGGGTGACTTCCTGGGTGTCAGGCCTGCGTGTCATCCATCCCGCTCCTCAGGGTGGCAGGGTCTATCTACCATCCAACCACACTACCCTGGTCGTCAAACTCTCCTCAGGGGTGAACGCGACAGCTAGCTGGCTGGGAGACAACCACACCTTCCCCTTCGAGGGGTCCTGCCCAGCGGCTGTTGCACTGCTGACTACAGATTGTGCCAGGGAGACCAATGACACCTGGTTTGCTGTGGTCAGCCTGAGCGGCCTCAGGGAGGGGATGAGCACCCACGTGCTTGTTGCGGAGAACACCGTGAGCTCCCAGAACATCACCGTCACAGTGAAAGTGGAGGAGCCCATCCGCGGGCTGCGGGCCACCCCTGACCCTGAGAGCAGAGTCCTGCTAAATACACGAGTGGTGAGTGATCACTGCTGCTTTTAATTCGTTGGTAGTGTTTTTAGCCTTTACCTCTAACAGTGTGGGTTTGGCTCATGAGGAGGGCTGGGGCTCAGCTCCACACTGGTCAGGTGTAGCACTGCTTGTTGCTAAGTGCTGGCTTCTAGGCCATGCAGACAGCGCTGCTGCACACGCAGGCATGTGGCAGAAAGCACTGGTGCTCTCCAGCAGGAAGGCAGCTCAGCTGTACGTTCACTTTAATTCCCTCAGAGGTAAGGCAGCACTTCCTGTGAGGGGGATACTGGCTTTCCAGTTCCACAGAAAACCAGAGGCATTTGAAAGGCCAGTATTTACCTTCTTTTGACTTTTCAAGGTAGTTATTCCTTTAGGTGTTTATATTTACTCTACTAAATCCTTACATCACCTGGCTGAAGCTATAAAAATGTTTCATCCATCCATCAAAGTCTTGGAGTTACTTTGGTGTTGGCAATCTTTTTTTTCTCCAATCCCCTGTCCCCAGAGTTACATCCGAGCCCTAGGAATCTGTTCAGTAACTGCCCATCAGTATCTGTGAATATCTGTTCATTCTCTGGCTGTTTATGGCAGAACCCCGTGCCTGCAATCCTGTTGGTCTCACCCTTCCTGGCTACCACAGTCCGCTCAGGAGGCACTGTAGGAGTGAGGAGGGAGCCTACCCTGTCCAGTGCAGGTCAACCATTTTAGCCTTTGAGTCAGGCACCATCAATGGACGAGGGTCAGAGACTCAGCTTACAGGTGTAGCTAAAGCTGAGTTGTTTCCGCAAAGATACCGGAAAGTTTTTTAGCCAGCAAGAAAGAGACCTGATCACGAGAGCAGAGCACTAGGGTGTGGGAGCAGGCAGTATGGGTTCTGCTCTCAGCTCTGCTGTTGATTTACGAAGTCAGGGTTGGCCTTTCTCTATCAGCAACAAAGCCACAGATGATCTTGCACCTCTGTGTCATGCTCTGAGGGCACTGTCTTACAGGTCTGTGATGCCTGACTCTGCTCCCTCTCCAGTTCAGCTGGAGATCTAGGAAGTGCTGTGCATGCTTTTCTCTTGCACTAGTATAAAATGTCCTCATGCCTTTCAGAGCTACGTCCCTGTGATGGAAGCTGGGTCAGATGTGACTTTCCGATGGACAGTAGATGATAAACCATCTTTCACTTTTTACAATGTTGTCTTCAATGTTATCTACCAAAGCCCAGCTGTGTACAAGCTTTCGGTAAGCCAAAGCCTTTCCCATGATACCATTTCAATCCTGTGTTTCCATCTCATCCCACAAACTAAGCAGGAAAAGCAGCAGGGAGAGGAGAAGGCAGAGTTGAGTTGAGAAGGTTTTCACTGTGCTCCTAATGAGCTTGTCTGCTATTTCTCACTCAGCTGCTCTTGCAAATGCAAATAGTAAGTTTATTCTTATTCTTCCATTAACAGCTGACTTCGCTGTCTTCCTCGTCTTTGCTTTCTCCTCTTTTCTCCATGTTCTCCTTTCTATTCATGGAGTGTCTGTCCTTACTCCTCCCCAGCAGGAGTGAGGCAAGGAGCCCCACTGCAGGGTGCTGGTCACTGCTCTGGCAGGCAGGAGACGCGGATTCAGAACCAGGCAGAGGCAGGATACAAATGTAAGACTTTCATAGGCAGGACAGAGCTTCTGCCACAAGCTTTTCTGGTCTGTGTCCTGTTCTCTTTCTACTGGTGCAGACTGTAACACTGGGTTTTGTCATGACCCCAGAAGAAGGATAGAGCAGAAAGTCTGGGCAGAGGGAGATATCTGTTGTGGAAGAGGAGTTTATCTCTGGCCAGAACATCTTTCTGTATCATGCCCTGTACTGCCATGCAGAGTCCTAGACTGGCTCCAAGCTGCTTGATCCATTTGCAGGGTAGCTGCTGGCTTCCCGAAGAGACACCAGCCCTAGCTCGGAGGGCATGCTAGCACTAATTTGCTTGGTGCAGCACTATGCTGAGTAGCACTAATTTGCTGGGTGAAGCACTGTGCTGACAAGCCTGGATTGCTCTTACTTACAGAGTTGATAAGGTGGCACTAGTTCGGGGTTGACTGGGTTTAGTGTAACAGATCCACAGAAGCCTAGACACAAACTTCTTTTATCTGTTGGGCTGGGAGGTCTGTATTCAACCAGGTTTGAAGGATCCCTTCTGTCAGCAGCTCAGCTCTCCTGCAGGTGAGGAGGTGGCAAGATGCTTTGTCATTAGGTGCCATGTCAGTGTTACATGCCTAGATAATCTTGAGGATCCTGCTCTACTTCTGTTATGTCTCTTCAGTCTCTTGCCTGTTCATTCTCCCTTTCCCTCCTCTGCCCAACTTTGCTCTCCCTCTCTGTGCCCACTACTCCCAGGATGCTGGAGCTGCACTTGGTGTGCTTGGTTTTATGAGTATTTTCCATCCCCACTCTCTGTGCTTGGAGCCACTCATCTGCCACTGTCCTAAGGAAACTGGCTGGCTGTTGCCCCCTTGGTGGCAGCAAGTGCCTGGGCTCAGCAGCTGGAGACAGTGTGCGGGGCACCTCGGAGCAGGCAAAAGGGTAACTGGGAAGTTCAGAACCAGAGGAAACTCAGGATGAGAAGCTGTTCTCCTTGTCCTCTTGCTATAGAACCAGTCCTTCCTTGGACTGACTTCAGTGGTGGAGATGTGGTGGTTCCTGCAAGAGGTGGCTTTGCCAGGTAGGTGGCCTTCCAGTCTGTGCTGCTTTCCGGTGCCCGCTCAGGCTATTGTCCCTGCCTCCCTGTCCCACAGGCTACTCTCCTCTGACCTAATCTGCTCGCCTGCCTGGGGAGACCTCTTCAGCACAGTGAAGCCCCACTCTCAGGAGAGGGCAGCACAGCAAGGTGATCCCAAATGCATTCTTTGTTCCACTGTCCTTCCCAGCTCACCGCCTCCAACCACGTCAGTAACTTTACGGTCAATTACAATGTCACGGTGGAGATGATGAATAAGATGAAGAACCTGACTGTGTTGGGTGTCCTGCCGGTCCTCCCTCAGAACAGCACCGTGGAGCTTACAGCAAGAGTTCAGGTTGATTCAGCTGTGGATGCTATGTTCCTGTGAGTCCTTTGGAAGTTGCCTGAATTTAGGATCTTACTGTGTATAGTGTACCAGTCTTGCCTGCACTATTTCTCTTCCCAGGGCCAGCTGATGTCAAATGGCCCGTTTCTCAGCTGCTGTCTAGTTAATTTGAAATCCCTTCAAGTGTGGTTCAGTCACACTGGCTGGGACCTATAGTTCAGGCTGAAATACTTTTCTTTTAAAGGATTGCAACATTGCTTTAATATTGGATTCCTCCTCTTCTTACCAGTGCTGTACTTCTCTCACAGCAACAATTCTGCAGCATTGGGCACAGCTATTGCTTTGATACTTGGAATTATGTTTCCTATGGTTTTCTGAAAACCCCAGCCCTGAGCCTGAAAGACAGCCCTAGACCAGGCCAGGGTTCCTCTGGGATTTCCATGATTCTCCTGTTGTGCAGTGTAACACAGTTTGCGTGTTTCTCCAGGTGGGATTTTGGAGATGGTGTCCAGGAGACATACCTGTTCAGACCTCCCTACAACAAGTCTTTCCTTGTTCCTGATCCCAGTGTCCATGAGGTTGTAATTGAACACAATGTTTCACACATCTATCAAGACCCAGGTATGCTCAAGATGGTTCTCTGGGGAAGACGTGGCTCAGATATTTTTGTTGTGAGGGGGTTACAAAGCACCTTCCAATAAAACAATGTCATTACCTTGTTCCTGAGCAAACAGCCAGAGTGACTGGAAGTCTCCAGCAATTGCCATCCTCTATAACTCTAGGAGAAGTTTGTCCATGCTGTAAGAAGCAGGTCCACTGCACACAGTCCCCTTTTTAGACAGTCTCAGCAGACAGATGAGTGGCAGGCGAGCTCTATGCCAATGGGAGGTGGGGTAGGGAGTGCTACTGCAGGCAGCAGGAAGAGAGTCTGTTTTGTGAGTGAACAGAAAGCAAATCTTTTCTCTGTATCTGTCAGACTGGCTTCTTACTTGGTGTTTGGTCCTCACATGCACGGCTTGGTTGTAATTGCTGCTTGCCCTGGACCGGAGGAGGGAAGCCCAGGGTGTGCATGGTGCAGAAGCAGAGTATCTCCCTGCAGTCCCCCATCATGCTCCCCACACTGTTGCAGCACTGAGGAAGCTGTTGCACAAGCTTGTCCTCACAACTGGTCTTCTTCTGCTCTCCTCCTATGCAGGTGAATATGCCCTGGTGGTTCTCGTGTCAAACCAGTTTGAGAACCTCACCCACTTGACCCCAGTTCACATCCACAGTTATCTGATTGATGTGAAGATGGAAGTAGAGGAGGATGTTTTAGTTGTGAGCCGTCCGGTCACCTTTAGAGCCAATCCACTGCCTTCTCCTTACGGTGTCGTGTACACCTGGGACTTCGGGGACGGGTCCTCACCGTTCACAGAGAGCCAGTCTACAGTGACGTACAGCTACTCCAGAAGAGGGGTATACAACATCACCGTGACAGCAAACAATACCATAAGCAGTGTGGAGACAGTTGAGTGCTACCAAGTGTTTGAAGAGATAACTGGGCTCCATGTTTCCGCAGATGAGGCAGCAGAGCTGGGAGCATCTGTGACCCTTAATGCTTCAGTGCAGACAGGGGACAGTATCACCTGGATATTTGATATGGGGGATGGGACAGTGCTGAGGAGTCAGGTGCCAGTAGTAGAACACATGTACATAAAGGACATCAACTGCACTGTGAACGTGACAGCTGTGAATCCTGTGAACTCTGTCTTCCAAACTGTGCCTGTTCGGATATTTGTCCTGGAAGTACTCAAAATAGAGCCTACTTCTTGCATCCTTGAACACCCAGATGTGCAGCTCACTGCATATGTGACGGGCAATCCTGATGAATACATCTTTGATTGGACTTTTGGAGACGGCTCGTCCAATGTCACAATCAGTGGGGACCCTGTGGTGATGCACAACTTCACCCGAAGTGGGACATTCCCCCTCTCCCTGACTCTCTCAAGCAGGTTTAACAAGGCTCACTATTTCACCAGTGTCTGTGTGGAGCCAGAGATAGTCAATGTCACCCTTCTCCCTTCCAAGCAGTTTGTGAGGCTTGGTGAAGAGAGCAGCTTCCAGGTCAGTGCTGTGCCTCTCTACCAGTACCGCTACCGCTGGGATTTCGGGAACAATGAGTCCACTAGATCGAGTGGGACTGAAGTGACCTACACCTACAAGAACACAGGGGTCTTCCTGGTCACGGTGACGGTCTCCAACAATGTCTCTTTCAACAATGACACAGCGTTTGTGGAAGTCCAGGAACCTGTTGGGGTAGCAAAGATTGAATATAACGGGACAAGTGTTTTGGAGCTGAACCAGATCTACTTGTTCTCTGCCAGCATGAATGGAACCAAAGTGAGTTACTGTTGGGACTTTGGAGATGGCACTACCCAGCTTGGCCAAATCGCTACCCACTCCTACAACAACACAGGCCATTACACTATTAGTGTGATGGGCCAAAATGATGTGAGCTTTAATAAGACCATCATCGATGTCACAGTGAAACGTCGGCTCCATGGGCTGACCATCAATGCCAGCAGGACAGTGGTGCCATTAAATGGTTCGGTGAGTTTTGTAGCCACGCTTGCGGCTGGCAGTGCCATCCGCTACTCGTGGATCCTCTGTGACCGGTGCACTCCCATCCAAGGCTCTTCCACAATTTCCTACACTTTCCGGTCCGTGGGCACATTCAATGTCATTGTGACAGCAGAGAACAAGATCAGCTCGTTGCAGGACAGCATCTATGTCTACGTCCTGGAGCAGATTGAAGGCCTGCAGGTGACTAGCAGTGACCTGGTGGAGGACATCTATTTCCCAACTAACAAAACACTCCATTTGCAGGCAGTGGTGAGAGAGGGAACAAACATCTCTTACAGCTGGGTAGCCCAAAGGGATGGCAATGCTGTTCAGACCTTCACTGGGAAAACCTTCTCCCTGAGCATCCTAGAAGCTGGAAACTACACTGTCTATCTGAAAGCCACTAATATGCTGGGGTGTGCAACTGCTAACAGGACACTGGAGTTCATTGAAAGCATTGGTCTTTTAAAGCCTTATGCCTTCCCCAACCCAGTTGCTATTAATGCCTCTGTTAACATAAGCACCACCATAACCAGTGGCACTGGTATTACCTATGTTTGGTACCTAGAGGATGGCTTCTCTCCTGTTACCTCTGAACCCTTTATTGTACACTCCTTCCAAAGCCCTGGAGTGATAGAGGTTGTCATTGAAGCAGAAAACAAGCTGGATTCAACCAATGCAACAATTTATATCTGTGTAGAGGAGGTCATAGAGGGGCTGAGTATAGGGACTGCAGAACTGGACTGTAGGTATGTCTCATCAGGCTCCACAGTGGTCTTTGAGGGGGAGCTGCAGAAAGGGACTGAAGTGACATGGCTTTGGGAGGTGCCAAATGGCACATTGACTGGCCAGTCCGTGGCAGTCATGTTCCCCACAGCAGGGTTTTATACAGTCTATCTGAATGCATCAAATGACATCAGCTGGGCTCTGGCCAGCAGGAATATCTCAGTGCTGGACAGGATTCAAGGACTGGAAGTTCTTGCCAGCAAGAAGGTGGTGGAGCCAGGGGAACAGGTTACCTTTGTGATCCGGATGTTGTCAGGTACCTCTGTGAGTTATTTGGTGAGCATAAGTGGGGACTACTCTGTGGTGCTCAACGGGTCCAAGTATACGCATGAGTTCACCAAGAGCGGTGATTATTTGGTGACCGTGACAGTGCAGAACCAAATCAGCATTGCACATGCCCAGGTGCTCATCTCTGTCCTGGAGGCCATCCGCGATGTCAGGCTCCTGAACTGCTGTGAGGAAGGCATACCCACAGGCACAGAGAAGAGCTTCAGTGCCCAGGTGGGAAGCGGCTCCCGTGTGTCATTCTCCTGGCAGTTCTCCCTGTGGAAAGATCAAGGTCGATCCGTGGTCACTGTGGCAGGAGAGAGTGTTTCCTATACTCCAGAAGCTGCAGGGCTGCTCGAGATTCACCTCAATGCCTTCAATGACTTGGGAGGTGTCAATATCACCAGAATCATCCAGGTCCAAGACCCGATAGTCCAAGTCTCCCTTACTGCCTCTAATGCCTTTGTCAACAGGACAGCACTGTTTGAAGCAGCAGTGGTGCCCAGCAGCAAGAGTGTTGAGTTCCTGTGGACCTTTGGGGATGGCTCTTCCACTCAAATGACCAGGGTTGCAGTTGCCAACTATTCTTACCTGAGCCCTGGGGATTACCTGGTGGAGGTGAACGCCACCAATCTCATCAGCTTCTTTATAGCCCACCTCACTGTCACTGTCAAAGTCCTGGAGTGTGAGGAGCCAGAGGTGGAGTTAGCCTTGCCCCCTCAAGTAGTCATGAAGCGGTCCCAGAGAAACTACCTAGAGGCCCAGATTGACCTCCGAGGATGCATCAAGTACCAGACGGAGCACCTATGGGAGATCTACCGAGCACCCAGCTGCATGAACTTGGATGACTCCAGCAGGATCCGTCTGCCGAACGTTGACATGAACAGACCCCAGTTAGTTATACCGAAGCTTGCCCTGGAAGTTGGGAACTATTGCTTCATCTTTATTGTCTCCTTTGGAGATACCCCACTGTCCAAAAGCATCTTTGCCAATGTAACTGTGATACCAAGTAAGCTGGTCCCTATCATTGATGGGGGGTCATACCGGGTATGGTCCAACACTCAGGACTTAATCTTGGATGGGGAGAAGTCCTATGACCCGAACTTGGATGATGGTGAACAGACTCCGTTGTTATACGATTGGTCTTGTACATTCTCCTCCAAGGTAAGAGCAGTCTTGCACAGCCAGAGAGGGTGATCATTTGGGAGCTCCAACTGCACATCAGCTCCGCTACAAATGTGTCTGGGTTGAAATGGTGTTGAGGGGAGCTTTTGTGAGCATCTTTAACAAAGCTGCTCTGGAAGGAAGGTTGCAAAGGTTTCCCAATTCCCAGCTCAGGATGATAGTACAAAAATTGCTGTGGAGAGTTCTGCAGTGCAGCCTGCTGCAGTCTGGTGCTGCACAGTGTCCCTGGGCAGGGCAGAAGTGTTGGCACTGGAAGCTGAGGCATTCACATTGCTGCTTCCTTTGTACTTGGCCTCTGGTTCACAGTTTCGGGGTAGCTGCTTTCATAACCTGAGGGCATTACAGAGCTGCTGATTGCAGTCCAGGGGCCTGAGGGCTCTGGTCCCTCTCCCATTAACAGTTAAATGTCTCTGATTTCAGCAGGGGCCAAAGTTAGGCTTCAGAGGAGTCAAGTGACCACAAGTTATGGTCACTATGGTCACTAGCAGGTCACTGTCCTCACGCACTGAAATGGCCTGACCCTAGAGTGACAGAAGGGCAAGGGAGAACTGCCCTTCAAATTCTTACGGGAGATCCACCTCAGGAGGATTTTTTGATTGAATGTGGGATTCTTTTGCTTGTAAAAAGTCATTGTTTTCTATCTTTACCTCAAAACAGAAAGATGCGGAGCATATGCGGATTAGACTTTTGTGTTTAATGTGAGCTTTTTGTGTTGTTTGGCAATGTTTATAAGCTATTTAATGAAGAATTAATTGCTATAAAATAAGAACGTGAAGCTCAGATGAAATACAGGAATATTCCAAGTACTGCTTACTAACCTGAAGAATAGGATAATGTGCTTTACTGTCCACACACCACCCTGTTTTTCCTACCCCAGTGGTGGCATTGCACAGTAAGATCTGTACAGTGACTTTGTGTGGACCTAAATGTTTTGGCTGTGGACTAACCCGATGTGCACCTGTACCAAGGAGGGTTTGAAAGTTCTTTTCTCCTTGCAAGCAGAGCTCGGCTGCAGGGTGCTCTCTGAATTTCAGTGACAAGGAAGGAATTGTGACAATTCCCAAAGCTGTATTAGAAGCAGATGTGGAGTACACATTCGACCTCACCGTCAGGAAGGAGGGTATGAGTCCCGAGGCAACAAATCAAACCGTACGTACCACAGACAACTGTTGCTTTCTGTCCTTGTGTGCCTGTTGCTGGACACAGCTGAGCTGGAAGACCATGGCCCTTTTCTTAAGGAAGTTTCTAGAGGAGGGCGCTGATGGCTCAGGACTGTGCCCAGCCATGGGAGACTCCCCAGGCTGCGTCCCCTGGCCTGATCCGAGAGCCAGTGCCCATTCAGCTAGGGTGTGGAAGTACCGCTATCTACCTGCATCAGCCAGCAAGGGAAAGCAGGGGAAGCAGATTTTAGGGCATCGCTGGGGCTCCATAACCGATCCTGTCCAGGTCACTGGCAGGAACAAACACTGGTATTTCCGTGATATATTCATCTTATGCTGACTTGGGCAGCACTTTTTGCTTGTCCTGCCAAGTCCTTTTAGCTTCTTCCTTCCTGTAGACCTTGCGTTAGTCCCTCTCTGTGCAGAGGCTGCGTTAGTGACCCAGCCCTGGACGGTACTGGCCACCATTCCTGGAACTGAGAGTCTGTGACTGCAGATCTGCCATAGGAGGACAGCAAATGAGCCCGTGGTCGGTAGCTCTTCCACCACTGTGTGCAGTCCTGGACTCTTCACATGTCACAGCACCAGGCTCTTCCCTGATTTTTGCCCAGAGAGAGCTTCCTAAGGGCTGGTACTTAATTTTACTGTCAACACTTCCTCTCTTCTCTGTTTCTGAATTTTTTTAAGGGAGGATTTTTTTAAGTGCATGTTGTTTATGTCAAATTAAGCCTAATGCTGAATGCATCTGCAGTCCGACAGCAGTTATGGTTTATGTCACAAACATTCATCGTGGTGCGTTTGGCAATTAGAGATATAGTTAGTCTGAAAGTGGAAACTCTTACTGCCTGGGTTTTAAACCAAAGCTGGAGGATAAAAAGAAAAAAAAATTAAATTGATAGTCTTTCAAGGACATTCCGTACTATCTGGTTTCCATGCATGAGCGCAAAACAATGATTCCAGTGTCGCAGGAAATTTGCAAATACTGTAGGAATGAATGAAGCTTCAATGTGCTCCGGCTTAGTGCTGTGGAATATTTATCCTCTTTTAAAAGTCTGCCATATTAAACAATGTCTTCATTACTGTCTTTCTTTGAATTCAGAATATTCATTATGCCAGGGCAGAGGGCTCTGTCGAATGCTGGACAACCCCGTTTCCTAGGGGATTAAAGGAATTCAGACAAAGTGTAGGGGTCAGAGCTCAATAGCCGTTGTGTCTGAGCCACCGGTGCTTCTAAAGCTCTCCTCTCTCTGAGTGCTTTGCTGGGGAGGTGTGGTAGGCGTTTTGAGATGTGCAGCTTAGATCCAAGCTAAAAGCCTGGAACAACATGCTACTCTCTGGAAAAGGTGGTTCTTCCAGGCTGGAGAGCAAAATGCGTTTGATGCACAGTGGGAGCTGTGTTTTCTGGCTATTTTTATCATCATTCCTGTCTCTCAGGGACATAGGTAGTGTCAGAAATGATGATGGTTCTGCACAGGCAGTGCAGTGCACTCGAGAGCCCAAGGGTCAGGCCCTGAAACATGGCATGTGGTTCTAGTCCAAGCTCTGTAGATGAGAGTGGGGATGGGGGAGACAGCGGGACCATGCTGGCTTTGCACAGGGCAGCACATCCTCAGTAAACCCAGGCTCCCTGGCTCACCCTGAGCCCTTTGATACTCTGGACTGTAAACGCTTCCCAGTTAGTCATCTTCCAAGTCGAGGACAGGGACCCACTCCTGTGTCCGTGGCAGATCTGCTGTGACCCCACCAGGTCAGGCGCTCCACAGCCGCAGAGGCAGGGCCAAGAGTTTGGCCCACAGAAAACAAAGGAGAGCCGCAGTTGCTTCCCAGGGCAGGTGCTCGCCAGATGTTTGGTCTGTGCTATAATGGAGGCTTTCCTCCTCCCGGTTAGACTGCTCCTCTTTTCCAAACTCTAACACAAATCCCATTTTTGTAGGGTTAACAGCTGTCCTGAGATGATCAGTACAGCAAAGTGCTTCAGTTAGCATCATCCCCACCTGACAGCACAAGCAAGACTTGCTGGGAATTCAGCACAGGGTACCAGAGGGACATTTTGAAAGTGATTTATGTTGTTAAGAAGTGTAAATAAAGTAATTGCAGAATTACCTAGATTGGCCCAGCTTGGCATTGGGTGGCTCTTGAGGATCAATGACAGAAGAACTTGCTGTGGCCAGTGTGAGAAAAATTATGTATCTTAAGTCTGACCTGAAATCCTTTGGAAATCCCTTTCTGCCGTTTCCTTAGCACAGACTGGGCTGGTGCAGAGCAGTTCCTCTTTGCAGAACCAGGTGCTGGGATGTCTGCTTCCCTGTTCGATGCCTGTATTTTTGTCTCAGACCTTCTGATGGAGCCTCTTGCTTTCCCAGGTATTCATCAAGAAGGGGGGAGTCCCTATCGTGTCCCTGGAGTGCGTTTCCTGCAAGGCTCAGTCTGTCTATGAAGTTAGCAGGAGCTCCTATGTCTACCTGGAGGGGACCTGCCAGAACTGTCACAACGACTCCAAGCTTGGGGTAAAGTCATTAGCAATGCTGGTCTTTGCTTCACCTTTGGTGGACTTCAAGAAGGGGAGAGTCAGAGAGGACAGGCTGGAAAGAGCTGTGTGAGAAATAAAGGCCTGGACCTAAACTGCCGTAAAAACAAGGAGGGGAAACAATCTCTGACCATAAATGCAGTGACAGGCTGGGTCTGGCTGAGGGGATGAAGAAGGCTGACTGATACTGGTCTCTTCATCACAACCCCTGGAACTGGCTGCAGGACTGGCTTGCAGAGTCAGAAGTTTAAAACAGGCCCTGCATGGAGCTTGCCTTGTGTGACATGGGGCTCTCACATGCCGTGCCATGTCTCGGCAGCATGGAGGAGGCTAGGAGAGCCTGTGAAGCTGGTTCCCCATGTCCTGTAACCACTGGACCCGCTGTGAGATGTGCAGAGCTTTTCTTTGCCTGGGGTTGTGCCTGCAGGCTGCGGGACACATGGCCTGTCAATCCTCCATCAGTGTCTCAACCCACCCAAGGGCAAGTCCTTGCTGGGTCATTTTCAAGCCAAGCCCATGAGTGACCAGCTCTTTTCACACAGTATCCACTTTTTTCCTATAAGAGGTCTGTAAAGTGTTTTCTTCTCCCTGCTGATTGACATTTTGCCCATGATTCTGGTGGCTCAAGCAGAGGTTGTTCAGTCTCTTCTGATCCCCCAAGTCCTTCATGCCCTCCTCTAATTACAGATTCCTCTACACAGCATCTCTGCAACCTGTTGAATGAAGCAGGTCTCAGAAGTGGAAGTCCTGTTGCGAGAGCTAGTCTGTATTACTCCCAGCAAGCCCAGCATGTACTTGCATGGCATTTTCTGGCTGGCTATCTCACTGTTCCTCTTGTTATCGCAATTGTACATTTGTGCTATTAACAGTAACCATCCAGGACACGTTCAGCTTGAAGCACATAAAACATGGTATCCCGTGGAGGCTCCATGAGTACTTAATTTATTTCCTGTGTTTTGTATTCTGTATTATGAAATATTCTGTCGGAGGGTGATGTAATCCCAGAGACTAAAGTAGATCTCACAGTGGAAATATTCCCACCAGACATTTTGGAAAGGTTCCAGTTCTTGTTGCTGTAGCACACAAGACTAAAGCTGAATTATCAACTGCAAATTTGGCAGATGCTCCCACTAGAAATCTGTTACTTTTTATAAGAGACTCAATCTGAAAACATTTTAAGGACATAACTTCAGATTTAAACAAAACCTCTCCTGTCTTTCCCCTCTATAGAGATGGGCAGCACACAGCTTTAAAAACAAGTCTCTTATCCTGGACAAAAAAACTACCTCCACTGGCGACACAGGAATGAACCTGGTCTTGAGGCAAGGGGCACTGAAGGATGGGGAGGGATATACTTTTACCCTTCACATCACAGACCTCACAACAGGGGAGGAAGGATTCGCCTCCATCGATCTGCTCCCAAACCAGCCACCCGTTGGAGGATCCTGCCGGCTGTCTCCCAGAGGACCCCTCAGGGCACTGATGGTAAAGGTGCACTTCGAATGTGCAGGTGAGAGCATATGGACAGCGGTGCTGGGCACCTGCCAGCCCGCTCTGCGGGCCATGGGCAAAGGTTTCTCATGACCAGTGTGTTACCAGCTGCCCTTCTTCCCACAGATGTTTTCTTTACCCCGAGCTTCTACCCCAGGGCACTGTTGGCCAGGGCTGAGTTCAGAAGTGGATCTTTCCATTTCTGATCCCCAAAGCTTGGACCATGAGCAGCTTTGTGTGCCCAAATTATGGAGCTCTAAAACTCATGGTAGCAGGCAGGAACTTTTCCTAATTCATGTAGTTGAATGGTGATATCCAGGCCAGGACAGTGCTTGTGGAAGAGGCTGGTACTTCAGTGCAGGAAAAAGAAGGTAGGTGCCCAAAACTGAGTCACATATATGTGGGAAGAGTCAAAAGACAAAGCACTGGGGCCTTCTCTGCCACGTGGGCTGGATGTTCCCGTCGGCAGTTACCTTCTCAACCAGCTGCAGAGACAGCAACAATGAGTCTAGCTTTGGAAAAGTGGCCTGGCTGACATCCTGTAGCCTTGGGCCAAGGAATAAGTGCCTCTGAAAGCCATATTTCCCCAAATGATTAGTGTTAGAGATTAATGCTGTCTGTGCACAAATGCTGGGAAGCCACACTGCAGAGGAGATGATGAATTCTGCTGGTTCTGGGGGGAGCTGGTCACCAAAGCCCAGCTTAAGGTGGGGGAGAAGCAGAAGTGTGTTTGGCATGATATGGTTGTAACTTTGGGAAGTTTTGAGCTACCCAGAATAATTACGAAATCGATACCTCTTTGGAGTGGTGGGAATTTTAGCTCTTAGTGATTGTTTTCAAGCTGAAGTGAAACACGCAGGATACAGACCCACTGGTGGATGTCTAGTGCAGCGAGCCCTGGCAGCTGGTGCTCACTGGCAAATGCGCAGCGAATTTCCTAACTGCCCGGCTCCCACAGGACTCCCCATAATTCCTGGGAGCTCCAAGGAAACCTTTGTGCAGGTTTTATCCTAGACTCAGTCATTCCTGAGATGTTGAACTGCCTGAGGGCTGCGCTGAGCCTCTGTCTAATGTCAGGCTTTGCAGTGCTTGTACAGAAGCTGTGGCCTTGGGTCAGTGCTGTTCCCAGCAGAGTTATTCCCATTTTTATTTTGCTCATGAACTCTTCTCAGATCCCTTTAAATGTTACAGGACCCAAACACCTAGGCAGAAGCCCCTAAACATCAGAAAAATTCAAAGAAGGTTAGAGCTTTACATTGCAGGCCCTGGAGACATCTGTCCAGCCTGACAGAGTCCTTAAGCCATCCCCTAATGGTGGGGACAACCTGTCCCTCTGCCAGAGCAGGGTGACCTCTTGCTGGGGACAGCAGTAAGGGGGGGATGCCATGCTGAAGGGCTGAGTGGGGTGGGACACACCAGGGGAGGGAAGGGGCACTGCCAGGCAGTGCCAGCTCTGATGGATGGGCTGGGCTTCAGGATGGTGGCTGCAGCCCCCCCATGCCCTTGTCCCCATCAGACCCTCTGTTTGGGTTTGTTTTGCAGGCTGGCGAGACACGGAGGACGCGGAGGGCCCGCTGGTGTACATCCTCCTGGCATCCCGCCACAGAGCTGGGCACTACCATGAGTTCTGCGTGTACAAGGGCAGCCGTGCTGAGCACAGCGCCTTCCTGCCCCCGGGCTTTCACGAGAGCGGCTTCATGGTGTCTGTGTCAGTCCTTGTTCAGGACCAGCTGGGAGCAACCGTGGTGGCCATTAACCGGTAAGACCCACCGCTCGCAGGCTGGGCTTACACAGCAGTGCAAGTGTCCAGCCTAGGCTCCTGAATCACAGTCTTATGGCTTGACCACTGGGTCCCTGTCCTGAAGGGCTCGGCAAATCCTGGGTGAAACATTTACCTCCTGGAAGAGGCTGTTGGCAGGAAGGCTCAGCAGAAGTGCAGTACAGAGAATTCTGGTCTTTGTGGATCATTGCTCAAGGGGGAGACTTTCCCATAAGTTACTGCTTTCTTGACCACCTCCTTAATTCCCTGGTGACACTTTGCTTTGAAGGCACGATGTCACTTTCTCAGAAGATCTCTGTGCTCTGTGCTCTGCCACCTTCTTTGCATCAGGAGCCCTCAAAGGAGATTTGGCAGCAGCAAGCTCTGGTGCTGTGGGTGGCCTGGTGTCCCGCCGCTGAGAGCCAGGGAGGTCTCATGTAGCCAAGGTGGAGAGCACATGCATTTGAATAGGGTGGAAGGGACTGCAGCTCGAGTCTCAGCAGGGCCAGTATCGTGAAAGCCCAGTTATCCCTTCTGCAAACGCCCCTTGGTTTTCAGTATGCTCCATGCAGGCCAGAAGTGCCCACATGTCTTTGGGCAGCATCCTGAGCTGGTCTCTGCTGCCTGACCGAGCTGTATGGCTGCTCCTTCTTGAGGGTGGTTTGCAACTCCCTGCACTGTACATGTGGTCCCAGCCTCCCAGGCTAGAGCGCACGGTCCTGCAGTGCCTGCAGAGGAGGATCTGTGTTCCAGCTGTTCCTCACACCCCAGGGAACGATGCCAGAAGCAGTGCAGCTCCTCCCAGCACACCAACCGTGTTTTTAAGTGCTCTTTATGCTCCATCAGACTAAACCTGGATTTTCTGCTCTGAGTTCAATGCATCCTCCACCTGCAGCTTCACAGAGCTGGACCAGTGAGGAACCAGGTTTCAGGTCCATGATGTTCCTACATACAGCTGGTGCAAACTGGGCACCAGGGCAAGCGTCAGCAGTGCTGTATTTGTTGTTTAACCACCTGCTTCCCCCCTCATGTTCCTTCCCAGCTAAAGAGCAGATTCTGCCCCCTTCCCTCAGTCCCATTTGATAGTCTGCAGTTAACCTAAATGCCTCTTTCCCTTGGCAGCTCCATGGAAATCAGCTTACCAGAGGGGTTCCCCAGCCTCTCTCACTGGCTCTACAATCAAACTGACACCGTGCTCCAGGGCTTGGTGAAACAAGGGGACCCTCAACAGGTCATTGAGTACTCTCTGGCCCTCATCACCATCTTAAATGAGGTAAAGCAGCACTCACTGCCCAAGAGGGACCTCCAGAAGGCCTTGCAATCTCCAGCAATGTTTTTTTGGCCAGGTTTTGTACAGCAATGTAGGGAAATGACTAATGCTACATTTTTTCATGTAAATCAGCATATGTGCATGCTGGGAGCTGGGGTTCGGCTATTTTCATGCATCAAAAAAACTGACAAGCTCCAGGCACACAGATCACCAGGGAAAGTAGAGGGGCTGCAAAATAAAACAGAGGTCCCAGAGAAGGCAGTGGCCTGGGTGTCTCCCATGCACCTTGCTTTTTTGCCCTCGTATTCAGATACTTTTGCCTCTTTACTGCCAACGTCAAGTCTAAACACTGAATTTAGAAACAGAAATCTTAGTCTAAATTCCCCCACCTCCTTCATGCTTCCCCTGAGCCAGCCACCCCACTCCAACTCAGCAGGGTTGGAAACTTCCTGTAGCTGCTCAGGTGCTGCTCTGGGTGCTAAGGAGACCTCCTTGTTCTGACTGCTGAGCTAGTGCAGCTAGAAAGATCTTCTGGCTGCATACAAGGCTCTTAATCCACAGCGCAGGAGCATCATCCTCCTGGCAGCATTCACTTTCACACCTACCTAAAGTAGGACCTAGTCCCTCCATGTGCATCTCTATAGGCAGGGCAGGAATTTTGGTCTCTACTCATGCTTTCCTGCCCAATAAGAGCCTGCTGCGTGCCTGGAAGCCAGGCAGGGGCAATCCCCCTAAGTGCAGGCACTGTGCTTAGCTGGATAAGGACTGCACACTGGTGTACTACTTAGCTGTCAAGTGCAAGGCTGTTAAGATAATTGCTTGGAGAGCACAATTGAAATTGAGGAAGGTCTACTGAAAAACCAGCTCATTAGATCACCCTCTGGGGAGGAGCACAGGCAGGGAGATACAGAGTGGAGGGAAGAGGTGACTTCAGCACAGCTTATCATCCTCTGAAACAACCTGATACAGTTCCTCACTCTGCCTACTTTTCTCCCCCCCCCCCAGTACGAGCGGTCCATGCTTCTGGAACCTGAGACTGGGAATGAATTTGAACTCCGGACCTGGACTCGCAACAATATCACAGAAACGCTGAACTCACTGAACGTGAACACAGTTGATGATATCCAGCAGATCTCAGCTGCCTTGGCACAGTGCACGGTATGTTCCCCATCACCACCTCCAGCCTCCTGCTCTTCCAGGTGTAGCTTAGATGCTCTTCAATTCTTGTTCTGCTTCCCTGTCTCTCTCTCCCACATACATACCACACAGGGAGGACAGGTATCACTTGTTGACATCATTAGGGTTTCTGTGGTGATGCCCTAAGTGTTGTCAGCTCTGTCCCTCGTCATGCCACTGATCTAGCAGGTGTGGATAAGATGATGTATTCATCAGCTGGAACACAGCACCTAAGAACTCTCTGCTTCTCTGGTACCAGCCCTGGTGTGGCAGCTTGCTTGCAAGTACGTTCCTTCACTTGCAGATGGAGACTGTAGGAGAGGCCTCGGCAGACTGGAGAAGCACTGAAATAAGTTGGTGGGGGAGTCGCAGAATCTCCAAGGACAGGCTGGACTCCCATCAGGAGTAACACAAGTAGAGCCAGACCTGCCTTGAGCCAGGGGACAGCGCCAAGGACTGACGTTCCTTCCAGCCCTATTTCTACCATAGGAGATTAGAAACACTGCTCTGCTCTGCTGCTGACTGGAAGCGCTGTGTTGCCCAGCCAGCTCGCAGTTTTAGCTCCCTGGTGCTGGGGCTGCTGCCTGGTGGATTTAGGAGTGGCTTTATGTGTTTTGTCAGATGGGCAAAGGGAAGAGAGCCCAGTTATATAATGTGCTTGGGGTTTGGTGGTCAGCCAGTCAGCTCTGGCATGCTCTTCCTCCCCGCCCTCCCAAATCTTTGCCTTCAGGACTGGAGTCAGGTACCCTGGCCTTGGCTGCGCATCGCCTCCCCAGCCAGGTCAGCAACCTCGCTCAGTAGGAAGAGACCGTCACTGAAATGATGGACAGACTACTGCATCCCACCCACAGAGTCCCTATTCTGCTGCTCCTTTTTCTGCGTCAAAGTCTGTAAACCTTAAAAATCACATGTTTCTGTTCATCTTTGTTCAGGGATTTGGAGTTCGGCACATCGCATTCTGATGCTGGATTGGTTTGTTTGTGTCTCTCCCACGTGCTCTTGCCTTGCGACTGGTTCTCGCTGTGGAAGCTTAAGTCTAGAAATAGAATTTTTGTTCCATGGGAAAAGCTGATGTTCCAGGATTAGTTTGTGCTCTGGGTTGGAAGGAAAACCTTAGAAAAACAGTAATCTAGAATTTCCTGAGTGGTTGAGACTAGTGCGGATTTCACACATTTCCTTTCCTGTAGAAGTGTCAATCAGTGATGATACTTTTTTGATTTTACCTACAGGGGAGAGGAAAAAGTCAGAATTAATTTCTCCTGGAGGGGAAAAAAAGAATCTCAGTCTTCTTAGTAGATTCTCCTTCCTAAGCAGTAGCTCCTTGGGTGGTTCCTCCCCATAACCCTTTTTCTTCCCCGCCTCTTTGATACCTGGCTGTGCCTTGTGGACTCCAATTTACACAGTATGTCCTTGCTTCTTGTAGCTTACAAATAAAAGCAGAAAAGGGGGAATTCTAGACATGCAGAAGTCGTTTTGATTCTTCACCAAAACATATGGTGAATCACGTCTAAATCCTATGATGATTAAAAGAAAAAAGATGAATAAGAGCTAGGAACAGGGTTGCGGTAACAGCTTCCATGTGTTGCCTCAGTCCCTCCCATCCAGCCCTCGAGAGTGCGGGGAGCTCCAGGCCGTGGCTAGAACATTCTGTTTCTTGGACACATCTGGGAGCAGAGGGAGGGACATCCATCATGCCCGAGTGGCAGGATCCCTCCCACAGCTTTCAGGAGTATTTGGACACTGAAATGGATTCGGTTAGGGCTAAACCTTGCTTCCATTGAAGACAGTGGTGTGGATGGAGGAATCCTATCCAGCTCCTTCTGGTTGATTTCTGTAGGAATAGTGTGTGGCCCTGAAGGGGTGCTCATGAGATGCAACAGCAGGAGACGTGCTTGGTCCTTACAAGTGAACTCCAGGGAACATGAATATGCTGCCCTTTATTGCTCTTTCGAACCCTAATGCATCCTCCATCAGACTCCTGGCATGCCTACCTGTACACTGGCAGATTGTAGCGTGAGGGGAGGTGGATGGAAGAGTCTTGGAGACACCAACAACTTCTTGGCATCTCTCAGTGTGAGCAGAACAGCCATGGTCTCTGCAGTCACCACCCTGGGGCTGGAAAGAGCAGGGGGGACTTTCAGAGTACAAACGATGTTTGAACAAATGTGCTCAGGTCTTTGCAGGACTGAGTCAGCGGGACTTGCCTACAGCTGCCTTCGTCTTTCCCTGGGGGTGTTCCTACTGAATCAAACTGTGTTTCCCTTTGCAGGTGGTGAGCAAGGAGCTGGTTTGCAAGTCATGCCTGACAAGGACCTTGAACAAGCTGGAGACCATGATGACCATTCTGCAAGGGGAAACGACCCAGGGCACTGTGACACCGACTGGTATCGCTGACAACATCCTCAACATCACAGGTCAGTTTTGTTCCTGCAGGAACGGGTGACATTTGACTGGGCACTGCTGAGGGCACAGGTCTCCCTGTGCAGGGTGCTGGGCAGAAGTAGACTGAGAGAGGCTTTGCAGGCTTTCTCCTGTACCATTAGGGGTTTGGCTTATGCCTTTTCAAGCTGTTAGGGAGATTGTGTCTAACATTTGGAGTGTGGCACCCCAGTACTTTCTTCTCCCTGCACTTTTCCCAGGGTTGTCCTGGCTTTGGCAGCTGTCTCTGCGGACATTTAAATATGACAGTTGTTAATAAACTCACTAATACTTCAGGGAATTGTCTTTTTAGTAAACAATGAGTAACAGCTATGGCTTCCAGATGCTTGCCTTCCTGGTTGTGATCTGAGGAGGTTGCCAAACTTCACTGGGGTACCCATGAACACTGTGCAGAAATTCCCACCTGGTTACCCTGGGAGGAAGCAGAGGCACCTTCTTTGCACTCCTTGTTACGTATTTCTGAGTGTTCTGCACTTTATAGTGCAAAAACTTAGTAACATATGTTTGCTTTATCCATTCTTTCCCTGTTTCCCAACCTGCCATTCTAGTCACTTCACAGGAGGAAAATAAAGCCTGTTGTGATTAAGTATTCACCACCAAACTTTGTAGATTAGCCAAGAGAGCCTGCAGGAATTGCTGACAGCTCTATTTTTAGCTATGTACTACTGAACACTTCCATTGCGGAAGGTCATGTGCACAGCGTAGAGTTACAGTGAGAAGACAGTACAGAAAGACTTGTCTGATTGTTTTGGGAAGGTGTCAGATGTTATCTAGACTGTAACAGTTATGTAGGCTATTTACCACTTCCTCTGTTTGCACCTTTCTTTCTCTCCTGGCAGGTGACCTAATTCACCTTGTCAATACGGTTTCACAAGAATCCAAGCCCCAGGAACTGCTTTCTGATTCCCACAATTTGCTGCTAGCTCCCAAAGCCTACAACCTGTCTTCCAGCCTGATGCGCATCCTCATGAAGTCTCGAGTGCTGAATGAAGAGCCCCTTGAGCTGGTGGGAGGAGAAATTAAGGCCACAGGCAAACGGTCTGATCCCTTTAACTTGCTTTGCTACGAAAACACACCAAACTGCCAGTTCTCCATCCCCCAGGCATTTAACACCACCCTTTCCAACCTGACGGATGTCATTCAAGTCATGTTCCAAGTGGACTCCAATCCTTTCCCTTTTGGATACATCAGCAACTACACTGTGTCCACAAAGGTCGCCTCCATGGAGTTTCAGACACACAACGGGGTGCAGATACCCATTGGGAGCCTGGACTCGGAGAAAGCCATCACCGTGATGGTGTCAAACAACACAGATGCTGACAATCTCTCTGCTGGCACTGAAGTTATCGAGGCAAGAACATCTGTGAACCTGATTGTGACTATGGAGAGCAACAACAGAGAAGCAGGACTGCACTTCCAGATCACTTACAGAGTCCTGAATGGTAGCGCAGACAGATCCAACTCTTTATGCTCTTTGCTATTTCTTCCCGTGGGAAAGGAGGGCTGGGTGTTGCAGCAAAGGAAAGCTGTGTCAAGAGTTAACTGGTGTGGGAGGGGATGTCAGGTGTAGCCAGCAAGTTCCACACTGCATGGTTAAGGTTCTGGCTCTCACAGGCATTATCCAGTCCCCAGTGTAATCCTTGCCTGTGGACTCTGGCACTGAGAAGCCTTTTGATTTTTCTAGCCCTTCCGTTGAGCCACAGTGGCACAGGAGGGAGTTTGTCCAGTCCCTCTCTTGGTCACATACAATGGCATCCAGAGTCTCTTGCTCAGGGATCCTCTGAACTGCAGACTGAGAGAGTGCAATCTGGAAAAGCATCTCTCCTGACTTTCTGCGTTCCTGAACATGCACTGCTGGCAGCAGGCTTGTGGTCGAGCTCTCCCTGGTGTTTATAAAGTACTTTCTGTTTTTTCTCCCCCTCCCCATGCAGATCACTACATTGCAAGCGAGCCTGAGCCATTCATCATGGCTTATCTCCATCACAAACCAGAGCCCAACGAGCACAACTGCAGTGCCTCTAAGAAAATTGGCCTGGATGCCCTGGCTGGAAATGACCACAAGCTCTACACCTTCTTCACCTCACCCAGGTAAGAGAAGCCTCCCTTGTAATCCCTGTCACCCCCAGGCTGTCCCATGGATGCACGTGAGGGATGCTCAGGGCCTCGCCATGGCTTATGCCGGGCTGCTTTGCAGGGCTGGTGCTGTTGTAGCTATTCACAGTGCTCCACTGTCCTTGGAGGAGACAGCTCTCCTGGGCAGGCAGCTGCAATCTGCCATTCCTACACTCCAGCATTGGCACCTCTTCTACCTTGGCACTGCCTCCTTCCCAGACATCTTCTGCTGCTAGTGCAAGAGCAGCTCAGTGCTCTGTGATTTGCCTTTCTGATCCAGGTGAGGGATGGTTCTCCTTTTAAGAGCTGTAAGTCATGTTCCCTGTGAGTATCATGACCCTCACCCAAGGCCTCTCCTGGTGATGAGTCTCCCCTCCGCTGCCCTTTTCTCTGCTCACTTGTGTAACAGCTGCTGTAGACTGTTTGTCTGTTCCTTGTCCAGACTTTCATCCTCTGTGCACTACCAATCCCAGAGCTGCCCATCTTTACCAGGACTTTCCCCAAGGGACTCACACTGACCTTTGCAGATTCAGGGCTTGCTCCATGCAGCTTATGAAACCATTTCCCACACCAGACGTTAGCCTAGTTCCTGAACTGCAGTGCAACCTTCACAAAAGCACCTTTATCCTCAGAGCTCATCTTCCCAACATGTGACTGGAGGAGAATGCAGGTTCCCTCGTGGGCTACCGTCCACCCTGCTTGCCTGCTGCTTCGAGTGTGCCGGGGCTCATTAAGCACTGCTGTTGTGCTGTTGGGTTTTGCAGCAAAGCTCTCTTCTTTTATCAGAGCAGTCGTTCTTGTAACTTCAATTGCTGACTTGCTGTCTTGCCCAGGAGCGTGTGTGTTCATGCCTCGTGTTATTTATGAGCCATTCCTAGGCGTTATCTAAGACGAAAAGATAGGCAACTTGGGAGTAGGTGGGGCAAGAGTGGAGCCACTGTTGTGTAAGTTGACACAGCTTCTATGCCTTTTGGTAACAGGATGCTCAAAGGGGGATTAATTGTCATAATGAGCAAATCTGCTCTCAGCCCAGAATCATAGAGTTGCTATGGAAGTGTCGTGTGGGTCAGTGGGACACAGGGAAGGGCTGTGCAAGGCTGCCAGCACAGAGAAAAGGATGTGCAACATAGTGCTCCAGGTGCTGAAATAATATAAAGATAAAGAAGAATTCAAGTGGTCTGTAAAACCCCAGAGTTTCTGCACAGCCAAAGGGTGGTGTAAATTACACCACGTTCACTGGGCTTTTCCTCCTCATTGTGTGCTTACGTGTCCCTGCAGCAGGGTGCTTTCTGTGGGCACGCATCCATCAGAACGGAGTTTGTGTCCCTTCAGCAGAAGGGTTAATAATGTCTCCTTGCTGTCTTTCGTTTCTCCAGAACGGATGACACCATCCAGAAATACTACTTCAACATCACAAACCATTTCAGCTGGTCCCCAGTGGAGGTGACTCTGGGGCTGTACACCTCCCTCTGCCAGTACTTCAGCGAGCAGGAGAAACGGTGGAAGACAGAAGGCATCATCCCACTGGAAGAGACCAGGCCAGACCAGGCTGTGTGCTTAACCCAGCACCTCACCGCCTTTGGGGCCAGTCTGTTTGTCCCCCCAAACTCTGTCCAGTTCATCTTTCCTGTGAGTAAAACACAGCAGAGGCTGTGCAGCACTGCCACACACTTAACAGATTGTTGTCACCTAGAGGAAAGCCTTGGGCTCCCGTCGGCTTCACATTCAAGCTGGGTCATGGCTGACCTGTGCCCAGCTGGCAGACCAGCACAAGTACCTGAGAGCTTTTGGGAGCTGCAGATGGGCACAGCTCACAGAGGGGCTGTCCCCTCTGATCATGAATCCTGACTGCTACTGCTAAAACCAGACCTTTGCAGATGGCTTTGTTCTCTATCCTGGACACCTTGCAGTGTGTTCACCTCTTAGTGAGATGCCAAATGCTCCTTCCAGCTGTCACCCAGCACTGTTTTATCCCAGCGAGCTTGCACCTGCCAGCTGCTCCCTGCCTCCCAGGGGCGTTCAGGCTTTTTCTAGCTATCGGTGTGACGTAAGTGGGAGCAGAGAGCTCTCAGCAGCTGCTACAGCAGCTTCAGCCGGCTGCTGCAGTCGCTCTGCAGGGCTGTGAGCACACAGTCTGTGCAGGGACAGGTCTCTCTCTATTTGCATGTGGTATCATGTGTGTGAATGATTATAGCCAGGAAGGAGGCAGCATGACTCCTGGGGAACAGGGGGGGTCCTCCTGGGGAAGGAGAGTGCCTTGCAACATACTTCCTTTCTTCTAGGCTCCAGGCCCAGGTCTCAACTACATCGTTCTGCTGACTTGTGCCGTCTGCTTTGTGACCTACTCAGTGGCTGCACTGATCGTGCACAAGCTGGACATGATTGACATTAACCGAGTGGGGGTGATTCCCTTCTGCGGGAAGAACGGGCTGTACAAATACGAGATCCTGGTGAAAACTGGCTGGGGCAGAGGATCAGGTTAGCCTGTATTCTACTCCTGTGCTTGATTCCTAGAGTGACATCTGTGTAGTTCCCCTGAGATCTCACCTCAGCACATCATGCACCAGGGCCCAGAGCTGAGCTGGTGTTTGGAGCAGCACTGAGCAGACAGTCGGTTCAGGGCTTCCCACAGCATTCGCAGTTTTTATTGTGTGATGATGGGGCAGGTCAAGAGCTGTGGAGAAGATCATGCTGCCCTACTGCTTGCTGTTGCGGTGGAACAAGCAACTGTTGCTGGAAGGAACCACCCAGTATAGAAATACACCCACCCTGCTTTCCCTGACTGGGCTGTGGTTGCAGGAACAGCCAAGAGGCAGCGATTTTTCCTCACTTCTGATCCTCTCCTGCAAAAGGATCCAGGCCTTGTGGGCCCTTTAGGTGGTCCATTTTGCTGTCCTCCAGCGTCCATCACTTTGTTCTGCCGTCTGAATCTTTCCCAGCTGCATGAAGGCAGAAAGTTTGGCTTTCTGATCTGGGGCTGGGTTTGTAGCTAGAGCAGCCAGAAACATCATCCTGGACTTGGAAAGCCGGGTAGTTGGGACGTGGAAGCTCTAAGCAAGAACGGAGGTGGAGTGCCACCATGTCACTGCCAGAAACATGCTCCCGTTGGTCTTAGGGTAACCACTGGTTTCACTGGCAGCAGCTTTCTCCTGAAGCCACCCCAAGGACCATCCAGGTTGAGCAGGTGGACCAAGGAGCATCTGGCAACTGGTACCAGAGAGAAGTCAAAGAAAACAAGTCTTTCAACTACTTGGTGGAAAAAAACATCCAGAATAAACATCTCCTCCCATTAGGGTGTTAGCAAGGCAAGGAATGTCAGATTCAGTCCCCTCCAAAGAGCAAAACCATGAGCATGCCAGGGTCCATGCACCAGGCCAATCTGAGCAGCTGCCCTCCAGGCTGTGTGTAACACTATCCCTGGGTGTGGGATGGCTGTTGAGCACACTTCTTCCTCCCGAGTCTTCAGGTGGCCCCTCTGAAGGGCCATTGCATCTGGTACCAGGTCACTGGCAGGAAGGCAGGGCTGGGGAACAGCTCCACCTTGGGTGGACTTCCCTAACTGAGCCTCGTTAACTTTGCCAGGTACCACAGCCCATGTGGGGATTGCCCTGTATGGTGTAGACAATAAAAGTGGTCACAGACATCTGGATGGAGAAAACGCCTTCCACCGCAACAGCCTTGACGTGTTTCAGATTGCAACGGAGCGGAGTCTGGGGAGCATTTGGCGCATCCGCATTTGGCACGACAATAAAGGTGAGACATGAGCGGGTGTGCAGGCCTGAGGCAGCCATCACACATCCCAGGTCAGAACCCGGCTCTGCTCCGCCTCGTGCCTGGGCCAGGAGAGAGGTACCTGGGCCTACAGTCTGGACTAACCCTGATGGGAGACCACGGTGACCCACTGGCTTGGGGGAAGATTGCTGGGTGGGGGGATGTGGAGTCTCCATCATGGGGAAGTCTGCAAACTGGTCAGCTGTAATCCCCTACACATACAATGCAGTGTGCTGTGACAGTGTCTGTTAATGTCCGTACAGCCTAGGAGGTGACCTGGCTATGCCAAGCCTTTCTCCTGGGGACTGTGCAATTCCCACCGATGAAGATAGTGTCACAGGGTAACTGCTGCTGGCCCCCTGAGGGGCTGTTGTGTTGCCTTCTTGGCTTTGCATGTCCACACAGGGAATGTCTGCCATGGGACACATTTCTTCTTCTCTTAACTTTTAGGGCTCAGCCCCTCTTGGTACCTGCAGCATGTCATAGTCCGGGACCTGCAGAGCAGCAAGAGCTACTTCTTCCTGGTGAATGACTGGCTTTCGGTGGAGAGTGAAGAGAACGATGGCATGGTGGAGAAGGAGGTTTATGCTGCTAGTGAGTGCTCAGCCCCTGGGGTGTGGGGCTGGGATGGCTGAGCAGCGTGGCAGTTCTCATTGCATTGAGGAAGGGCCCACAGCAGGAGACTGCAGAGAGACCATAGAGCCTGCCCACCGGTTCTTCCTCACTGCACTGATGCCTTGCACAGCCAGGTGCTCTGCTGGGTCCTTTGGGCTAGAGGACAAGGCATGGCAAGGACCCAGTTGTGCAGGAGGGACCATACAGATGCAGTGTGGATACTTCCTTGAATATCAGTCTGTAAGGAGGGACCATGGCAGGCCCAGCTGGGTCCCCTCTGCGGTGCAGTTGGCCCTAAGAGTCTCTCTCTTTTTGTGCTCAGGTGAGACAGAGCTGAGGAGCTTCTCCCGGATCTTCATAGCAGAGTTGCAGCGAGGTTTCTTTGAGAAGCACGTCTGGTTGTCCATGTGGGACCGCCCGCCTCGCAGCCGCTTCACCCGTGTCCAGAGAGCCACCTGCTGCTCCCTCCTCATCTTCCTCTTCCTCTGTGCCAATGCTGTGTGGTACGGCGTGGTGGGGAACGTACACCTCAGGTGCGCTGTGTCCCTTGGTGCTTTGGCCAGTCTCTTACCTCTTCAGGGCCCCTCCTGCACTTCCCATTATATAGGGCAGGACAGACCTTATGTCTGCTGGGAATAGGTGCCTGGCTTGTGGCCTTGAGTCTGCCCTTCCTGTTCCAAAGAATCTGGGACCAGGACATGGATGATGGATGACCAAGGACAACCTGATCACCTTTCCCCCTTACCTGGTTTTGCTGTGTCATCTGTTAGCACAGCCCATGCTCATTTCTTTCTCTGCACATCTGAAATGCCAAGTTGTGCAATTTTATCTCACTCCTTGCTTAGCTGGCAACCCTGAGTGCTCCTGCTAACACCGGTCTCTGATCTCTCTTGATTCTCTCCAGCAATGGTGCTGTTTCCAACCTGATCCCTGTTAATGTGGACACAGTGGCTGTTGGTTTGGTGTCCAGCGTGGTGGTCTACCCTCTCTACCTGGTCATTTTATTTCTCTTCCGGATGGCTCGTGGCAAGGTAACGAGAAGTAGTTGCAGGCTGCCCAGATGGGTACAGTGCCACCAGGTTTGCTCATCTAAGGCTAGATTCTGCCCTTTGTGGTACATCACTTCTCCAGCTGGTCTCTGCCTCCCTCCTGAGCTGAGAGCAGCCCCTGACCTCAGAGAGACAGATCATTGCCTGGATTCTGACAATGCCCAGACAGAGACCAAGAGGGCAGATTTTAAAAGCTGTTGAGGCACTTACTCCCTCTTGAGTTTAGTATGTGATAGGTATCCAAATGCCATTTAAAGGTATGACCCTTTGCTGCATTGGCAGGAGTTGAGAGATGCTCAGTGGAGCATTGCTAATGAAATGCCTACCCTGGGTACAAATTCAGCTGTCTGAGCAGAGCTGTGGTTAGGCAGCTGTGAAAGGATTAGCTGGGGATTTAATGACTAGTTAGACACAATTAGCAGCCCCATTAAGTACTGCAGCCAGCTGCTCAGTGACTGATGAGCAGCAAATGTATCTGATATTTCTTGTTCCTGTAAGCGCTCCCTGCTTTGCAGGAGGCTGCAGACTCATGTGGCTTCCTGGGCATTTGTACCTGGGACAGCCTAGATGGCACTGGGCTGTGGTACATGTGAGTGCAAGTGCCCAAGGTGCCTGGGAGGCAATGGAGGATGTGCATGTGCCTGTTCTTGGCCCTGCGGGGCAGGCCTGGGATCCCCCAGCCCTGCCTGCAAAAGCATGGAGCTCCCCAGCAGAGTAGCGGGCTGACAGGAGCCACTGAGCAGCAGGGCTCTGAGCCACCGTGACATTGTCACTTCCATCCCTTCCTTTTCTGCTCAAGCCTTCCTGTCTCCTGCAGGTCTCCATCAACCACACCCTGACTCACTCAGACCAGCAGTCCTTGGAGATTGACAACTACCTGGACTCCTCAATCCTTGACAGCTCCTTCCCTGCCTTCCCTGGGCTCCGGGCAGAGGTAAGCTGCTTCACACCTGAAAGTTAGAAAGGCTGCATGGGTCTGTGTGCTCCCCTGCCTGGACATAGTGTCCATCCACAGCTGTCCGTGCAAGAACTGATGCACTCAAGTGCCTCTGGCAAATACTGTTGATGGGGGAGAGCCACAGCCCCTCATCTGTCACCTGCATCTCTGCCTAGGCCAGTCCCAGGTACCGAGCACAAGCTGTCTCCAGCTGCTGCTCTGTGTCTGTGAGCATGGATCTTCCCAGTGTGCCCAGGTGTTATCTCCTGGAGGAGAGCAGGTTCCTGGAGGTGTGGACCCAGGGCTAATAGCAGCTCAGGCTCCAGGTTTCCAGTGACCTCTGATGTTAACAACCTGCTGTTTTAACAAGGCACAAACCAGTGCCATGTGCCTGAAATGTCTCCGCTTCCTCCACAGGCCTTCTCTGAGCAAACCAAAACAGATCTGTTCTTGGAGGACTCCAAAAGGTAAGTAGTTTTCTGGGGATGGAGCAAGAAGGAGTTCGGTGTAGTCTTCTGCTTTGGCAGACTGGGGTTTGTGCTCCCACAGCTGTTCCCCTTCTGGACAGTTCTACGCGCTAGCACGGTTGCTTTTCTCGTGCTTCCCATTCCCCACACATACCTGGTTGCACCCATTCCTTTGTTTTCCTGCAGCCTTGTGCGGTGGCCCTCCAGTGAGGCCCTGCTCAGCTGGCCAGACCTCCTCAGCGACCCCTCCATCATGGGCAACACCATCCAGAAGCTGAAGAGAGGCCGGGCCAGCCGCCACCTTGGACTCGAGGCCCCACTGGCAACTGAGGAGGACAGCTTGTCACTTGGTGTTCACCAGGGACAGCCTCGATATTTCTCTGCCTCAGGTAGGTGTGTGAGTAGCATTGCTCTGTGCCAGGGTTTGAATGCCCCAGGGAAGTGCAGGAGGAGCAATCTGGTCCCTAGGAGTCCTGGCACAGCTCTGGAGAAGGCAGAATAGCAGAGCCTGTCACCATCACCACTGGCTTCAATTTGAAGGGCAGAGGAGGAGGGTCGTATTTTCTTAATGGGGATTTCAGTCTGGGAAAGCAGAAATCCTGATGTGGATCAGCCTGAAGTGAGTGGTCACCATACTGCCAGCAGACTGGGAGCAAGGAGAGATGTGTTCCCATGGGATCTGAATGTTGTAAACCAGCAGCACTTCTTCACTGGTTGCAAGGCCACAGTGTGTCTCTGAACTCTGTAAATGGCAGGAGAACAAGAACTTGGCCTCCTATACCAGCAGTTTCATGCTAGGCTCCATAGCCAAGCTGGGGATAGACAGGAGCTGGAAGACAGGGAGGAGGGGAGGGCTGTCCCGTGGAGGAGGACCTCACCCTAGTCCTCCTCTTCCCCAGCTCCACAAATGTGGCTGAGCCGGAGCGGTGCAGAACCACCCCAGTGCGGCACTGTGTGCTGTGCTCCTGCCAATGCTGTTTGCACTCTCTCTTTCCGCAGATGAGGATCTGATCCGGCAGATCCTGGCAGATGGAGCTAGTGGCATCTCACACTCCCAGGACCTAGGGCCATACATGAGGGCTGAAACAGATCTGATCTCAGGCCTGTAAGTATTCAGGGAGCAGAGTCCCCCAGACAAAGCAGCTGAGCCAGAGCCTCCTGTCCCTTGCCCTCCCACCCAGCTCTGCAGCAGCTGGTGGCACCCAGCCACAGCGAGCTGAGCTGGGCTTTGTGACACTGCAAATGCCTGGGTCAGCCTTGTCACAAGTCACTATATTCTTGCTGGCCATGATTTCTGCAGCCCCCACAGCTGGAGCTCCAGGAGGGCACTTCTGCCCTTCCAGGAGCCACCTGGAATATTCCCTTAAAGCCCTGGCTGAAGATGTGTCTCCAAAGCTTTCTGGACTGCTGACAAAGTGCTGGGACATGGGTTTGCTTCATGGCGCTGACAGGAGGGAGAAGGGGGATTGAACCTCTGTTGTGTTATCATGCCCAGAGCACCCTGCTTTGGGACCCTGACCACCACCCAGCTGGGCTGGCTCCTCACCGCTGGGTAGCCAGTGCAAAGCTGCTGATCAAGGGAGGGGAAAGGCTTTCAGCCCTCCTCCACAAGACGCAGAGCAGAGTGTCTGCGTGCCTCGGCAGCCTGGGCCTGCTGCTCTAGAGGGAAGTGCTTCCAACTGGTCTGGAGCTGCTACACTGGTGTTAGCACTGGAGTTCAGTCCACCTCAGTGCCAGCTTGCTTACTGCAGAGCCAGCAGCGGCATGGCTCACCAATATCACCCCTTTGCCTTGGCAGGTCCAGCGTGTTTGGGGAGAAGGTGGAGACTGTCATGATGCAGAAGCTGAATGACAAAGGCCAGAGCATGGCAGCTCCTCCCAGGGAAGTGAGCAGATCAGCCAAGTCGACATGGACAGGTACCAGGGCTGCAGGGCTGTGCCAGCATCAGAGCAGTGAGGGTGGGGATGTGCAGGAAGAGGGGCTGTTGCACACAGCAGCACTTGGGAGGCACAGGCGGGTAAATAGAAAAGGAGCCTTAGGAAAGGCTGATCCCCTGCTTGGGATATATTTGCTATTTCCTGCCAGCTTCTCTTGGAGCCTGAATCTCAGTAAGCCCTGGGCCACCTCTTGTGCTGTGACAGTCCCTACTGTGCACCCTAGGGAAGCTTTGCTCACTGCTTCCCCAGTTACTCTGCTCTCTGCACCCTTCTGCAGCCATCAGTCCCTTCATCCATCCAGCATGAGAGAGTGAGAGTCTCTGTACATAACCAGAGGGGAAAGGGAGTCAAATGCCAAGGAAAGTTCAAATCAACAAACAAAGCAAAGAAGAAAAGAGACACTTCCTACTGGGTCATGACAACATGACAGCTGGCCAGCTGGGCTTGCACAAGGCAGGGAGCAAGCTGTCAGGCCCCACAAGGTCTGGGGGGGTGATAAGTGCCCGGGTGCCCTGTGGAGAAACTCAGCATCCATTCTCTAAGCATGAGCTCTTGGCTTCCCAAGGCACAGCCTCCCTGGGGCGGGCTGCAGCATGGAAAATTGGACACAGCAGCAATCCTCTTGGGTCCGTTAAAATCCATCATTTTGTCTTGGTTGATGAATGGTTGTAGTATCTTTATGCAGGCATTGATTTGCATGGGTGGGTGAAAGAAGCTGTGCCAAGCAAGCCCTGGGGCAGGGTGGCTTGGCAGTCTGAAGGCAGTCAGAGCAACGAATCTGTGTGGCTTTTCACGGGTTTGACAGCAGGACCTCCAGCCAGGCTGGGCATGCCCAATTTCCTGGGGCTCTGCGAGAAAGTAGGGAACCCATTGCACTACCCAAATCAGGATCCCATCTCCTGCTCCTGCCCACCCTGTTGTCTGCAGATGGGAGGCTGCTCTTCTGAGGCTGGCTGTGTTTCAATGTGCTGTCCGTGTTGCTGCTTAGTGGGAGATGTCTGGGATAATTCCTCCAAACTTACCCAGGAGGGGTGGGGAGCTCTCTGCTGGGATGAGTGGTGTGCTCAGCCCTTCCTGTGCCCACTGGGACCCTTCTGCAGTAATTTTTACGCTTGTATTTTCCTCCCTCCTTCCAGTTGCAGACCAAACGTTCAGGAAGCGCTTGCTGCCACCCTGGTGCTCCTATCTGGCTCATGGTATCAGTCTCCTCCTCTTCGCCACCTCCACAGGGGTCTCCGTGTGGATTGGGGTGGGCTTTTCCTCCAGTGTTGCCCTCATGTGGCTCATCTCAGGGATATTCAGCTTTCTGGCATCCTTCTTGGTCTGGGAGCCCCTGAAGGTAAGGATAACATGAGTATACAAGCACATATCTGTACGTGTGTATGTATTAGCTGTAATTAACATCTTGTCCAGATACTAATCAAGTCATACTGGACACTGTGTGGATTGAATACTCCCTCCCATCTTCGTATCCCTGCGGGAGGGAAAGGATGTGCACACCAGCAGCAGTAGGAGAGGCAGGGCTGGTGGCAAGTTGTTTTAGAGGTCATCTAGCTGCTCCAAGAGAGTGCTCAGCAGCTGTGCCATGCTTGCTGTCTGTGCTGAAAGGCCCACAGGAGCTGCTGCCCGTGGTGGTTTTGGTGGCACGGCTCTCTCTGCAGGCTCACGACACTGCTTGTCTCCCCAGGTTCTGCTGGAAGCCCTCTATTTCTCACTGGTTGCCAAGCGCTTGCACCCAGAGGAAGACGATACCTTGGTGGAACATCCGTTTGTTGAGCATGTTTCTGAGAAGATCAGCAAAGTCCGACCCCCACAGGGGTTTGCCCTTTTCCAGGCCAAGGAAGAGGCCAGGAAGGTCAAACTGCTACACAGGATGCTGAAGGTAAGACATCTCCTGGTGCCTGCAGTGCCTAGGGCAGAGGCAGAGTGCTGGCTCCAGGAGCTGAGATACAGCCTTGTGTGGGTCCTCCCAATCCAGCTGTGATCTCCTGAGATAGTAGGTGCATGTCTCCAGTTTCTGCCTCAGTTTCCCCATCTGTAAAAGACTGGCAGTGACGTTCATCTTCTCTCTGAAGCTCTGAGATCTGAGGTGGCTGGAAAGCAGAACTCTAAGGGGGTTCATTTGGAGTGTCTGATGTGTTTGACTGTAACTCAGGTGTTTGAGGTTAGGGCAAGGTTTGCAGTGTGGAGTAGACACCAACTTGCACAAGAAAATTCATTAGTTGAGTCTTTTGAAACACACAACTTCCCATCTAGGAGCAGAAGTTTCGATCTCTTTGTAGCTCATTCAGTACTAATCTTCCACACTTGTGCTGGGAACACACAGCTGCTTTAATGGAGTCGAGTTATTTTTAACTGAGTGATTTCCTTTTAAAGGATGGAAACCCCCATAACTATCATATAAGCCGAGCTGGCAGCATATAGGAGCTCGTACAGGGAGGCTGTGCAATGCATGTCAACTGAAACATCTGGTGCCAGGCTAGCCATTTCAAACAAAGAATATTGTTATGAGCCTGTGGTCTGGGTTTCATTTTAAGCTGCTTCCCATATGGAAAAAGAAAGAACAGCATGCTCTGGGTCCTGATCCTGCTGCATGGCAGTCAGCAATCAGTGGAAAGCAGTGATTTACTGCAGGATTGGGAACCAACCCCCTCCCATGTTTGGGTGCAATCCCTTTCTACTCTCTTCTTGCCAGAATTTCCTCATCTACATGATGTTCTTGCTGGTGATCCTGCTCACCAACTACGGAGATGCCTCCCGCAACAGCAGGGCCTTCCTCTTGCAGAGCTCCATCAAGCAGCAGTTGGGCAGCAATGAATTCCTCCGCATCAAGAGGTAACTGTGAAGTCCCTGGGGATGGGGAGGAATGAGATGTTGCTTTTTATCAGAGAAGCTGTGCAGGGCTGCAGCAAGGAGTTGGGGAGCAGGCTGGGGCTGGCTGTTGGGCTCGTGCTCCACAGTTGCTTCCATAAGAGGTTCTCGACTCTATGGGGAGCACTGGTGCCTCTGTGGAGCTGGGCACTTGCACATGAGCACAGCATGGCAGTGAGCAGGTCCTCTTTTGTCCCTGTGGTTCTGCTTCTCCCCTGGAGAACAGAGGGACCTGTGGGGGTTGAGAGCTTTAATTTCTTTGAATTTTAATTATTTTCTCAGTGGGAAGGGACCGTATGAATTATAGATGTTTATCTTTCTGTATCTGGTCAAAAGGACACAAGTTTTCTCTGTCTCCAAAATTTACAACTGTAAGGTTTAGCCATAAACATGGTCATGAGAACCAAAAATAACATCTCTTATAAATACAGTCTTTCCCTTCCTTGCTCTGCACATATGGTTTAACTAGATTAAATTTTCCCAGCTGAGTTTCCACACTGCTGCAAACTCCGGCAGCCCAGACTGACATCAGAACGGCTGCCTGGGATTAACACCATCTTTGCACCCTCTCACTACAGACCCCTTGATTCTTCTGTGCAAATAGACATGGCTTGTCCATGCCATGTAAAGTCACAGAGACTTTGATTCACCACACTATGAATCAGGAATGATTCCAATGAACTCAGTGGAGTTTCTGGGGTGAAAGTGGTGTAAAGGGGGGAGAGCAGAGCAGAATCTGGTCCTAAATATCTCTTTTCCACTGTGCTGCCACAGACCCACTGGTCTGATCCTCATCCAGGTGCCAAGTGGATTCAATCACCTTTTGGTCTTGCATGTCAAATAAACATTTTCCTGACCCCAGCCCAGCTCTTGGAATGGATGGAAATGCTGCCTCTGCCTGCTAGCCAGGCACCCAGGAGGAGAGCAGCCCAGGCTGGCTCTCCAAAACTCAGTCCTCTGCTCCATGTGAAACACAGATGGTCATGGGTGAGACATGCAGAGACTGCCCTAGCAGAGCTGCCCCAGGAGCTCTGCTTCTCATGCCTTTTCCCCGTTGCAGGTCAGATCAGTTCTGGGTCTGGATGTCGCAGGTCTTCCTCCCTTACCTCTACAACAATCAGTCAGGTCAGGAGAGCTACAGCACCACGCTGGGGACAGCCCGGCTGCGCCAGCTCAGGCTGCAGGAAGGTAGGTGGGCAAGGGTCCGTGGCTCTGCTGTCACGGGGTGGGTGGTGACATTCCTGGAGGGATGAAATAGCCAGGTCTGGGTGCAGCTGGGGCTGAATAAAGCAAGGCAGAGGTTTTTCTTTGCAGCATGTATATTGGTGTGCCTCTGGTTCTGCTCCTGCAGAGATGAACTGGGGCAATCGATCATGGGGATTTACACTAAAGAGAGAGGTTGACTTGATTTCTGGAGGTGTGACTGAGGACGTGGAGGTGGCAGGGGCTTAAGAAGGGACATGCTAAGTGTGAAGACTCAGGTGTGTGCCCCAGCACTGTTTGGCTGCGTTGGGCTCCCCACTGGATGACAGTGTTGGTCTCATTCCAGCTGAGTGCCAGCGCAGTGCCCAGGACATCCTCCACGGCATGGGCACTGCTGCCAGGAGGAACTGCACCGACTCTCACAGCTTTTCTACTGCTGACTATGCAGCTGGCTGGGAAAGGGCAGCTGTGAACATGACGGCTGCATGGTCCTACTCGCCACCTGACCTGACGGGGTAAGGAGCTGCCCAGCCTGAACCTACGCCCCCTGCTCCATCTGCCAAAGACATTGCATCTTTACAGTTGATTTGATGCCCAGGGTGGTTCCCAGCCCTCAGCTCAGTGATGCCAGCTGCAGCCCCTGAGCCTGGCAAAGTGCAAATAAACACAGAAATGCTGAAGGCCTTCCCTGATCATGTCCACACTGGCAGTGTGAATGGTGGGAGGCATGTAGCTGCCACTCACCCAGCTTCCCTGGAGATGTCCATGTCACCTCGAGCTGTCTGAATGGCAGCGTAGTGCTGTTCTCAGGGGCCCAGGGGCAGAGGGTTCAATTCTCCAGCTTCGGGGGCAGAGACAAGCTGCAGAACAAAGTAATCCAGCCACCCACAGAGACCACAGAGCAGCACTAGCTTTCTGTTAAAGTGGGTTATGGGAGATTGGCCTTTACCAGCATACTGGACATTAAACCACTGTTGGTTTCTGCTCTGGTTTGTTCCTGGATGCATCTTTGTTGACGTCTGGGGCACCACAGGGCTTGGGGCTGTTCTGAGGTTGGGAACACTGAGATGGATCAATGCACTTCTGTAATTTGTCTTGTGAAATAAATAATGATGCAGCTGTCACCCTTGGATGTGCAGCATAGGGGTCAGGGTCTGCATCTGCACACTTGCTCCTGGCCTGCCATGTAGGAGAGCATACCTGTCACTGCTCTGTCCTTCAGCTCCCACCCTGTGGCTCCTCTTCCTCTGCAGGGTCTGGTACTGGGGTTACATCTCTTTCTACGATAGCAGCGGTTACGTCCAGGAGCTGGGGGCTTCACTAGAGGAAAGCAGGGCTCAGCTGAATTTCCTTCAGCAGCACACTTGGATCGACAACATGTAAGCGTGGCAGGGGTGAAGCAAATGTTTTGCTGTCACCTGCGCTTTTAAGGGGTGCTGCTGGGGTGTCACGATGGGGAGAGGATCTATGATCCTACAAAACAGTGGCACCAAAGCCCAGGGTCAGTGTTGACCCAGAGCCCTGATCTGCTCTTCTCCCTTCCTCAGGAGCCGGGCAGTCTTTGTGGAGCTGATGCAGTATAACCCCAGCGTGGACCTGCATGCTGCCATCACCCTCCAGCTGGAGTTCCTGGGGGCCGGCCAGGCCATCACTGCCGTCACCATCAGCCCCTTCCCGCTGCTGCGGCTCAGTGGGGGTGTCACGCTGCAGCTTCTCATGATGGTCAGTGTGTTACTTCCCCTCCACACTCCTCTTCCCTCTTGGTCACTGCACAGAGAGCTCTGGGGGCCCATCGCCTGGGCTCCCCGAAGGGCAGTGTTGGTCACTGTGGACTAAAGCTCCTCTGCCTGAGGCCATCTGTCCCCATGCCTGTTGCCACTCCGCTTCCAGACCTGGATAGCACACAGAAACATCCCTGGCACCACTGAGGGGAAGGAGATTCCTCCTGTCTAACAGCATTTGTTGGTCATGTCTCAGCCTTTTTGCTTCCTTGAACTCATGCCTGTCGCTGTGGAAACCTGAGACTTTTGTTCTTCTGTCAGCGGGGACATCAGCCAGCTGAGCCGTGTCCCCAGAGACCCTGCCTGGGCCAGGGTTCAGTGTAAGCGGAGCCCTCTTCCCCTGGGCACTGCCACCCTGCCACAAGTGCATTGGATGTGGTTTGGGGAGCTTCACTGCTTGGACAGGAGGGAGCGGGGCACTGAGTGAGCCAGGAAGGTGTGGAAGGACTCGGGGGTGTGCTCCAGCTGTAGGCTGGCAGAACTCAGCCTAGTACATGGGGCTTTTGCTGTCCTGGGGTGCTGCAGGGTCCCCTGGTGCAGCACAGCAGTCAAGTGTTGCCCTCTAATTCCCAGGTAACCTCTCCATTCCTCCCCCAGGTCTTCCTCATGATATTTGTGGTCTACTTTGTGGTGTCTGAGTCACTGTCCATCAAGAAGGAAGGCAGAGCCTACTTCACCCTGTGGGGCAACTACGGCCAGTGGGTTTTCATCCTCCTCACCACTTGCACTGTGGTGGTGCATCTCAGCCAAGCCACCCTTGCTGACCAGCAGTGGCTCAAGTACCTCAACAACCGCAAGGGTTTCACCAACTTCTACCAGGTGGCCTTCCTCAACACCGTCTTCAGCACCTTGGCTGCATCCCTCCTCTTCCTCCTGACTGTGCAGGTATGGAGAGGGTTGGGTGGGAGCAGCACGTGGGCAGGGATGTGTGCTTTGATCCCCCTGTGCCAGCTTGTTGTCCATGCACAGTCCCACGGCAGGGGTAGCAAAGGGCCCTGAAGTAAAAACAAATACAAGACTGTGGTCCTGCTGTGCCAGGCACTGATCAAATGCAGTGGGGCTGCTGCCACATCCAGACTCTACTGCAGGACAGAGGTGGTGGGCAGTGATGCCACATGCATCTTTGCTGTAGTACTTCGGGTCTCTAAAGCCTCTGGGCCCTCAGTTCCCTTGGGGAGTTCAGCCTAGTGTGGCTGATGGGATGATTTTGTCTGCAAGGAGCATGAGCTAGGATGTCCTCTGCTCTGCCAGAGTTTGCACTTCTCAGACTTGTAGAGATGTTTGAAAGACCCTTCCCTGGGCTGGAAGGATCTCACAACAGCCTCCACGATGGGCCCGTGTTGTAACACCATCCTCTCTCTTGGTCCTAGGCTGCCCAGCAGCTGCGTTTTGTCAGGCAGTGGTCTGTGTTTGGGAAAACCTTTCAGAAGTCTGCGAAGGAGCTGGCCGCTGCGGGGCTGGCATTCACCGTCCTCATCCTGGCCTATGCTCAGCTTGGCTTCCTGGTAACTACCTGCTGTCCCTGCCTTGCCTTGCAGAGTGGCTGGTTGTCAGCAAGGGCTGGCCAGGGTCGTGTTGTCCCTCATCCCTCCCCAGGCCACGACTGTGAGCAAAGCCCAGCGGGCCCTCTGGGCACTCCAATGCCCAGCCTGCGCAGGGTGCTCGTTTGCCGCAGGCCAGGTGGCTTTGGCCTTGGGCTGTGTCTGTGGCCTGTCCTTGTCACAGCCAATTCATGGGCCACTCCTCAGGGCTCATGCTTTCTAAGATGGGGTAGTGAGTATTGGGGTTCAAGGGGATGTTTTGCCACTGATCCTGTCTCCTTATGCCTCCAATGTCCCCTTTGCAGCTCTTCTCCTCCTCCTCGGAGTCCTTCCGCAGTGTTGGCAGCAGCCTCCTGCTGCTCTTTGCCATGCTGCGGGGCAGCGTGAACCTCCGCCCCTGCCCGCCCGAGTCCTCGGGCCTCTACTACCTGTTCTGCACCAGCTACGTCATCCTGGAGGTGTGGATCGTGCTGAGGCTGTTTACCGTGGTGCTTATCTACAGCTACCGGGAAATGCACTTTGATCTGTACCGCCCGGCCTTCGAGCCCCAGGACTACGAGATGGTGGAGCTCTTTGTGCGCAGGCTGAAAATGTGGATGGGCTTCAGCAAAGCCAAGGAGGTGAGTGCAGCCTGGGAGACCCCATGGAGAAGGGGCCCAGTAGCAGGCAGTAGGCTGCAGACATTTGCAGAGAATCAACATCCACCATCCTTAGCCTTCCTTTGCCTCTGGTTACTTCCCACGGCTGTTCAGTCAGGTTCCTCTGGCAGGTGAGGACTGGAGCAGTGGCCATTCCTGGAGGCCCAAGAGCTGGGTTAGTGATGGGGCGTTGTAGGGGCATCTGTTGCCAGTTCTCAGTCCCACAGTTCCACGTGTTTGTTTTTATTTGAGTTCTGTCTCCAGGTCTGTGTCGTGGCCTGGCCCACCAGGAATGGCTGGGAGCAGCCCTGGGGCTGTTCGGAGTGGGATACGGTGCCACAGCACAGCGTTCCCATTTACCAGCTCCTGAAATAACTCTGCTCCCCTCTTCTCTTCCAGTTCCGGCACAAGGTGAGGTTTGAAGGGATGGAGCCGCTGCCATCCCGAGACTCCAGTGACTCCAAGTCCTTTCGGGGCCCCACTCCCAGCGCTGCCTCTGACAGCTCCAGGGCCTCCACCTCCTCCAGCCAGCTGGATGGGCTGAGCCTCGTGCTGAGCACCCGGGACAGCCTGGAAGTGGATGCTGACATCCAGCGCCTCCTTTCCCTCTTTGAGATGCTGCTCGCCCAATTTGACCGGGTCAACCAGGTGACAGAGGACGTGTACCGCATCGAGCACCAGCTGGAGGGCTCTCAGAGCCGCCGCTCCAGGAGGAGGTACACCCAGATGTCGGAGGATGTCCTGAGCAGGTACTGCGCAGGCAGCACAGAGCAGGGGCCCTCGCCCGAGATCTCCTCCGACATGGACCTGCAGCCCTCGCGGGATGCCCCACTGTCTCCCCGCGCTCCTGCCGCCCCACCAGGCAGCAGGGGCTCTGTGCCCAGCCGGCTCCTGCGAGCTAGCAGAGGCATCAGCATGGCAGCTTCTGTGCTGCCCCCACACAAACCCTATGCTGCTGTAGCTCCAGCAGTGAAGAAGAAACGGCCCCTCCGGGCTAAGAACAGGGTGCACCCCACAGTCAAGTAACAGGCAGTGTGCTGAGCATCGCGGGGAGCAATGCCCTCGGAGGGCAGAGAGTGCCTGGAAGGGGTTTGCAAAGGGTAGGCTGTGCCTGCCATGCAGACCTGGAGCCTCAGGAGCTGCCGCTTCTGAAAGCTCCCATGGCGGCGGCTGTGCCTGCCGGGGCGCCCGGGGCTGCTGCCTGCAACATGGCTGGCACAGCCGCCATTCTTCATGGACATGACCGTACCCATCGGATGGGCTGACCTCCCTGCTGGTGGTTTCCAGCATTAAAGGCTGGTTGGAGAAGGCTGAGCCTTTCCCTTGGGGACAGCTGGGGAAGGCTGCGCAGGGTACGGTCAGCGTGCAGAAAATCCCTCTTGGGGTAAGGCAGTATTAAAAAGTCATCTCTTTTGTTAAATGGCCCCATCTGCAAACAGCCTGCTTATGGTGACTGTCACAAGAACACTACTGGGGGCTGGCACAGGGTGACCGGTACAAAGCTCACCTCCCTTCCCCGCTGGCTGTGCCAGATGGAAAGGGGGAGAGGAGAGCCCCAGGCCTTGAAGGTTTGAACTGAATCTTGTATTTTTGTCGACCAGACACACTGTGGAGGAAAGCTACAGGTTTCGAGAAGATATTTAACCCATCTTTTTTTTTTAAGCATAAATATATATAGATATAGATAAATGATATCTACACCCAGATCAGTTAAGTTCCAGTATTGGCTACTTTTATCCTCCAGAAATTGGTACTATTTTTTTGTATTTAAAGAAATCCAATATTTAAGACAAATGACATTGCAAGCTGCAGCGAGCTGTCAGCCCTGCTACCCGGCCAGGCTCAGAGGGGATAACGAGCAGCAGCTCAGCCCGAGGGGTGCGGAGACCTGGGGCTGCTTTCAGCTGTCTCTGAGCGTGGGGTTGCCAACGTGCTGGCTTCGCTGCGGTCCCCCACCCTCCCCTGCCCGCCAGCGCTCGCCCCCCCGCACGGTGGCCCACGGGCTGCTGGCTGCTTGGCTTTTCTAATCCAAGGAATGTAGTGACCTAAGTATATGTATTTTTTTGGTTTACTTGTTCGTATGTACTGCCCAGCACTTTAAACAATGCTTTCCTCGGCTAACAATGACACATGCAATCTAACAAGAATGGGATAATATATCACGAAAGCAGTATTTTTTTTGTTTGTTTGTTTGTTTAAATCATAAACTGAAATGAGCGAGTGCTGATGAAGTGAACGCAGCCCCCAGCACATCCCAGCCTGAGGCAGCCATGCCAGTACCTCCTGGCATCTCTTCCCTACGAGAAGCACAAAGGCTCTGGGGGAGGCAGGTGAAGCCCTAAGAGAGCATTTGTCAGGGTCCTTCCAGCCCTGGCACCCCGCAGCTCCCCAGGACTTGCCGTGCGCTGGGCTACAGCTGGCCTGTGCTCGCCGTGCCTGGCCAGGGAGGGGCTGCACCGCGGGCCACCCCCTGCTTCCAGTGCAGGGATGCTGAGCAGCGGCTGAAGCTGCCCCAGGGCCTGCATTCACTTCATCATCACCATTTCACGTTATGAATATTGTAATTTATATGGTGGTTTTTTTCTTTTTTTAAAATGTATATATTTTTGTATGTTTGCTATATTTTCATAGCATCGGTAACGTGTTTGAAACATGTAGATAGGAGACAGAATACTATTGTCAGAGTTATTTAAAGGATGTATTAAGTGCTTCTTCCTGGGAATGTCCCGTGTATATAAAGTATTAGGTGTCTGTGTGCATGTGGTGCGTGTGCTCTCCTGCCAGCTGAGGTTCGGCCGGGCTGGCTCTGGGCCAGTCCCCGCAGGTGGAGCAGAGCGTGGCAGGGGTGGGAAGCCCTGCATTGTGCTAGTTGGTGCGTTCCCAAACCTGCTCCATGCTTTGGAAATGTAAGAGGCTTGGAGGGAAGCCTTGGGCAGTGAGACCAGGCGGGCAGCGCGCCTCGGGTTAGACTGCATCTTGCCTCTGGTGCTGGTGGTCCTGGAAGCATCCTTCCCCTGCCCATGGCAGGGAGACCTTTCTGGGCAGAGTGAGAGGGGGTCTGCTCAGCCACTTCCACTGCTAATCCATCACATCACCTCCGGAGTCTCCCAATCCAGCTCCCAGCACTTCTGCCACGCCGTGTTAGATACTTCCAGCTGTCCACGTGCTTCCTTGGCTCCAGGCACCTGCCCCCGTCCCTTACAGGTGACTGAAGGAGGATGCAGGAGGACACAGGGTGCTCTTGGTGATGGCTTTGGGACTGGTGTAAGTTACCTTTGGAAGAGCGCAGCTGATATGAAGGAAAGGTTGCAGAAGGATGTGGGCAGGAGAAAACAGGTGTGCTGTAGCTTGAAGATCACTTAAAGTGAGATGGTGGTTGGTCACCATAGAGGTGGTTGAAAGAGCAGATTGCACAGAGGGAAGTAGAGTGCAGAGGTGAGAAAACTTAATATTAGTAACCACAGAGCTCTCGTAATGGGAAGGAACCGGCAGGTAGACGAGATGACAGAGATGTGCCTAGAGTTCAGTAGCTGGAGATGGAGGATTCCAGCTTGGAGGCAGCAGGTGCCTGGAGCAGGGAGACCCAGCAGTGAGGTCCACAGAGCCCAGGTGAGCCCAGGGATGGGGCCCAGTGCCGGCTCAGGTGCTGATGTTAGTAAGCTTTGTGCGCTGTGCACAAGTGATTTGTTACTCCTTTTACAAACAGCTCCATCTTCTCCAGAGCTCTTCTGGTATCTAAAACTGGCTTTCAAGCCAGAGATTTAACTCTCTTGGCCTTGTAGCTTTTAGTTCCTTTTACTTAGCCAAACAGTGCAGCCACCAGGCTCAACTCTGGTAGATGCCCATGACTCTTTTTCGGCAACAGGTACGGTGCTGGTGCAAGTGCCTGCAAGCCATGTCCAAAAACCCCTAAGGCAGTAGAACGAGCAGCTGTGAGATGTACCAGGCTACCTGGGGTGTGGCACTGCAGCTCTGATAACGGCACTGGGCACACCTCTGCAGTCGCCTCCAGCTGCGAAGCTCAGCGCCCCTCTGGCGTGTCCTCCCTGGGGCTAGGAAGGACGTGGTTATAAAGCAAAACCCTACTTGGTGAGATAAGCACAGGCCCTTGGTGAAACTCAGGAACTCTGTTCAACTTCTGTCCTTAAAGCCAAAGTTTCTGACTCTTTGGCTATGCCTCAGAAGAAGAGGCACTGGAGAAGTATTTAGTTGCATAACCAGCAACTACCCACAAAGACAAAAGCAGGTTGCTCAGCTTTAACACCACTGTGTAAGCGTGTAGGAATTGGTTTGGCCAGCAGAGATGGAAAAAGGAAAGCACTCGCTGGCATGTGCTGCTGGGTGGGCCACCAGCTCTTACCCTCTTCTGGGTTCTTACCTGGGAGATCTCCTAAGCACAACTGCGCCAGAACAGCCACTTTTAACCTCCAGCTCCGCGCCTGGCTGCACCCGTGCATCCCTCTCCTGCTGTGGTGGAGCAACGTGTGCAGATCCAGCCCCCCGAGGGCCACGCGGGAGCGCTCAGTGAGTAAAACGAACCAAGCAGGTCTTGGAAATCTCTTGCATCTTCAAAAGCTAAAAAGTTCAGTTCAAGAACCACAGTTCAGTTCTCAGCCCCTCCCCAGCCCCACGGCTTGCGTATGCTCATTTAAGAGAGGTTGTTAATAGGAGTTAAGCGCAGGAAGGAGAGACAGAGGCAAGAGGCAGAACGGCCTTGAATAAGCTAACGGGAGGCGAGCGGGCGGGTGTAACGAGGATGCTCCCCAAGAGAAGCGTCAGGATTTTAGTTCCCAAGTGCCTGTTTCTTACCAAGCTTGCTCTGCGTGTGTGTGAGTGTGACATGATGTGTGTGACTTACCAAGTGCTTCTTCTAATCAAAGAGGAGCAAAAACAGGACAAGACAACTGCCCTACTTCTTTCCTTCACTTGAAGTACGGAGAGCAGCTCTGGAGCCCACAGTTGTTTCTTGAAAAGCCAAACACCTCTGCGAGGGCCCATGTGCGTGGTGGGCACCACTGACAGCTTTCAAGCAATCATAGTTCTCAGCGCAGCGTTTATTTGTACAAACTATAGCAACACTCACAGGGTTCCTTCACTGTCCCAGCTAAGGTACCGCGTATACATGCACTTAGCTGCAGCCGGAGTTACAGCAATAAACTTGACTTGCAGCCCTAGCTAATAAATACTCCTGAATGTATATTTCTGTGTTCGTAGTCACCAAGAGATGGTTTCTTATTTATTGTCTTAAGTCTCACAAAGATGCAACAGTATCGAGCTGCTTAAATAAAAAACCCTATCCATTAGTTTAAAAGGGAGAGGGAGGGACTTATATAAGTGCTTTTTTTTTTTTTTTTTTAAAAAGAACAGACGATTGTGACCAATATGCCAACTGTTACTGTCTGGCCAGCATTTCACTGCAAACAAAAAATACCGTATTTTGTAACTGTGGGGATGTTTCTTAAAAAATGACAAGGTCAAATAAAAGATGACTGCTACGACCTGGCTCTGGTGCTTTTGTTACGCTCGCTTCAGCGCTACCAGCGAGAGCTCAGCAAAGGCACGGGGGCAAAGCAGCGCTAGCCAGAGCTAGTCCAGAGATGTTCCTCTCCACCCCACTGTCATTCTCTCTGTGACCGGAATTTTAATTAAGGCCTCCTGCACAATACAAGACGCTCTCTTAAATCAGCCAGCCTATTAGGGCAGCTCTGGGCTGTAATTAGCGACATCAGGTCGTCAGTGAAGGGTCTGCGGTCAACGTAAAGGAGACTCAGCCATGGCAAAGTACGGCACCAGGGCTCGCTAGGGCCCAGGCTGCCCCTGCACAAACACCCGCCAGGGCAAGCGAGCTGCTCTGGCCCACCTGCGGTGGGAAACGCCGACAGAAAAGCCCCCCGCTGTAGAGGTTACCTGAGGCTGAACCAGAGGGAACATCCCCAGCACAGGGGCTGGAACGCAGCCAGGTGTCGCACCATGTCCAGCACTGGAGGTGTGGCTGGTGGTTGCTGAAATATAAGCAATACAGATCGGAAAACTGAAAGGGGAAAGGAGGAGGAATTTACACTACTATGAAACACAGTTTGAATCTTCCCAGGCTAGCAAGAACCCACTGACCATACAAATATTTTATTTCCTTTACGACTTATAAACACTCAAAACACAACATACACTTAGAGTTCCCAAACAGCCCTGCACAAGCCAGTAGCATCACTTTCGTCCCCTCGCCTGTCACTTCACAGTTCCGTGTGCAGATTGCACTTGTCTTCATCTCCATTGCAAGGGCGCTGCTGTTACCTGTTACCAAAAAGCCACGCTTCCCATTTATTGACAAAGCAGGAGATAAAGTACTCACAGTATAGTCCAGCTTACATGGTTTCTCCCAGTTTGGTAGTGTAGTGTCTGATGACCATCTTGCCACAAGATGGGCTACATAATCCCATTCCACCTGTACACGTGTGCACCGAAAGGACCGCTTGTTAACTGCTTCAACAGCCGAGGTCCCAGGAGGAGGGACTCTCACTATGCGTTAGTGCAACAGGCAAAACTCACCCGGAGATGATGCCCCAAGACATGTCAGCAGTCTTTCAAAAAGGGATTTACCGGGTGCACCGAGAAGGACAAGAGTTTTACCCCCAGCATCGCTGCAACCAGCGGAAATTCTGCAGCTGAACCCCGAAGCCAGGTCTGGCCTCTGGCTATGTCCTTGCAGTCAGCCCGGTGGGTCAGGCTGTTCATCACAAGTGATGGCTGCCCCAGTGCTCTGCCATTCTGCTGCTCCAGTGAGTGGCACCCACCTCCCTGTTCTGTGTTAATTCCGGTAGCAAAATCATTTCTGCTGAATGAGGGAGGGTTTGCTCTGTATCTCTCAAAATGGAGACAAATCCGTGGGAATTTGAGCAGCATGATGGCAGGTCACTTGAGAACCCAAATTAACTCTCGCCAGAGCTGGCAGCAGAACAAGCCTGAGAGCCTGAAGAGTTCAAGTGCCGAGAGGCACCGAGGCCTGGAGAGGAGCTGGGATTCCAGGGTCCTTAGAAATAGTGACTGGATTTTCAGTACTTCATATTTCATTCCCAATAAAGTTGTCAAAATTCCCACAATTCCTGCACCTTCCAACTACATCATCAACTGCAGAATATCCTACTTTGTCTGCTTCCACCAGACACTGGTATGGAAGGAGTCCGAAGAAAGGTTCTGCAAGAAAGTTCCCATCAGAGATGGAAACCTTGAAATAGCTCAAACCAAATAAAAACAAAACATGTAGAGTTGGTCCTCTCTCGGAGCATCTGCTGGGGATACGGCGTCCTCATCAGACAACAGTGGCAGGCCGAGACACTGAAACATTCAAGCCTCCCGGTACGGTTCAACGCCGAGTCCACTTGCAAGCAGCACAGCCGCACTGCGCCTGCCAAACCCCGCTCCTCTGTGTCCATGCAGCCGCACGGAGTCGGCGCGCAGGTAAAATGCTCTCGCTGCCTCGTCCGTCCCAGAACAGACACGCCGACCTGCTGGGATCTACACGAACTCCGTGAAGTCGTCCACCGAGGAGATGAGCCGCTTCCTCTGTCCAGTCTCATAGGTGGGTGGAGGGTCCTGCGGGATCTGGGGAGGGGGCTTTGTCGGGGCAGATGGATGCATCTGCAGGGGAAGGCCAGGGGTCTGGTACTGGGTTTCTTCACGGAGCTGAAAGTCAAACGAGAACAGATGAACTCCACTCTCTCTGAAACTCTCTTCACTCTCCATTTGGGGAGGGCAGGACAGGTTACTCAGGACAGCCTGTCCTCGCATCCCTAGCCCCGTGCCAAGTGGGTGCAGCTCTGTGTCCAGATATTAGGGGGTTCCCAAGCCCCTTGCCGCCAGGGAAGCTCTTTGGAAGCTCGCAAGTCCAGACCTACACCACCGCACTTGTCATTCCCACAAGAGCTGGATTCTAACCTTCATACACATATTCCTCCTCTTATTCAGCAAGTTTTGATAGCTGACTTTACATGCCTTATTTGTAATAAGGCTCTAAGGTAGAGCCCAGTTCTAACACTAAGAACGGACAGCTTTACCTACCCGGTGCCTTAGCCTCTTGATGTGACGTAGCCTTGCAATCCATTTGGATGGGTAGGTGTCAGTAGGGTTTGATCGACTATGATGAACCTGGGAAGCCATCTAATTTGGGAAGGAGGGGGAGAAGCAGGGAAAGAGAGGAGCCACATTAACATAAGCACGATAATAAAATTAATAGAACATTTCAGTACAGTTTGACAGCAACTGAAATACAGCTGTAAGTTATAACTGTTCACATGCTAACTCTGACTTAAATGTTGACAGCAATAAATGAAGCAGAAAACTTATCTGCTTTAGCAAGGTCTACTCATTTCCCTGGAAGCTGGTGATGGACCAAGACACCAGCTGAAAGACAGACGGTCTCAGGGAGTTCAGGGGTACTCACGTTAGCATGCAGGGCCATCTGACGGGCTACAAATGGCAGGTTCTTATCGGAGATGATCTTAGCAACACTCGTGTCTACGAGACCCTCCATGTCTTTGTTTTAAAGGAAGAAGAAAAAAAATCTTGTAAGACAGTTAAGAAGAAGCCAAAGGTTGCCAGTAACTAAATAGGTTAGTAATATAAACCCAGGGAACTGCATCACAGAGTCTCAGAAGTTCCCGTCAAGCTCTACAGCTCCAGCTGTAACAGAACTTGCACTGCAACTTAACACAACTGGCTTTCAAATTCTGGCTGCTCCATAGAGGTTTGAGGAGAGCCTGCTGGGCTCTTTGTTACATGAACCCACGTGTGAGCAAAAAGCACCCCAGAAGACCCTCTTTGGTAAGAGGGAAGCAAACGCCCCTGCAGATCACTGCACCAGCACTGCTGAACTCGCACGGAGCCATGATCACTTTCCAAGTATCAGGTCCTGCAGTGCCAGGAAGGACGGCAGAGGCCAAAGCCGCAGGGACCTCCACCTCATATCTCCTCCAGTATTCCCAAGCAATTGTCGGAGGGACCTGCTCTGCTGGCACTTTGTCTTAAGCTTGAAGATAGTATGAGTGGTACAATGGGAAGAAACCTCTTATCTTGGGGTAGATACATGAACAGGACATATACAGACATAACAGGGCAGCAAATTGGTTTCAGAGAGTTTCTCCTGCAAGTTTTTACTTTCGAAACACAAAAACATTGCGAAGTGAAGGCAGTTATTGCACCACCAATACAGGAAAGACTGAAAACAAAGGCTGGAGGGATTCCTACCTTTCCGACACTGCAGCGTCACCAGGTTACAGTCATAGTCAAGTGGTGTGATGATAACGTGCACAAAATTGAACTGACCCTAATGAGACAACAGTAAAATAGTCATATACATTTTACTGGCAGCTATCGCGATTCTTGTGAATGCCATGAACTATCACAGGTGAACCCACCAAGGCAAATAACCTCCATGTGTGATCTCAACACTGTTTGCTAAGAAAGATAACACACATCAGATTAAGGTTTTACAAACAGCCACATGCCTGCTTTATAACACACCTGCAAGTAAAATCTTGTACCTTTATTGTTCCCAGTTTAAAGTCTTCTCCAGAATCGTTGTAAATGATAGACACAAAATCATTCCCAAGGTGCCTTTTCTTGTCACAGCGATATTTATCTAAATCCTTTGTGGGCATCAGAGTAGCAATATGGAAAATGGCTGAAGAGGAAACAGAAAAATCCTTAGGCTGGCCTGGGAAAGCAGCGCTGAAGGCAGCAACGGTCAACATGCAGCACTTGTCTGGAGGACAAGGTAGTACCAGCACCACAATAGTAAAAAATATAAGTTGTGCTCCCTCGACAGGTTTGGCCCTCTTTGTGACAGCTGAATCCAGTCCCACTGGATTGCTCCAATGGTACCTGGAGCACAGAGCGCAACGGCCAGTGAAAAGGCAGCCTCTGAAGGCTCTGCTCTTGCCAGTTTTTAGGTACGGCCCTGCACAGTCTTTTCTAGCGCCAGGCTCAGCAAACTGAATTAAGGGCCTTGCTTTCAGCATGTGCCTGATGTATACTGGAAGAAGCATTTTCATCAAGCTGGGGTAGCTATCTATCCATTCAGAGAAAATAAACAGAGGACTGCAGAAGTGATTCTGGGTATTTTTTCCATGACCACAGCAGCATAGTGAGTAGCATCTGGTTTGAGGAGGAAGAGTTAAATAGCTTAAACCAGGAGTTCTCCTAATTGAGCTCTGCAGAGCACCAGGGCCACAATAACCTGCAGCTGCTCCACTGAACCAGACTAAGTATGATGACTGGGATGCACAGAGCTGTACGAAAAAATTTGGGAAGTTCACTGTAGCTTGTTGGATCCTGGATGATATCTGCACTGCTTGGTGCTGCAGGAGCTGGGTACCGCTGCAGTTCAATTAGCAATGACCACAGTAATGACAACCCTCCTGCTTTCAATACTGTTCTTCAGAGGAATGATTAGCAGAGTTTCGACATGCAAACACTACTCTCAATTAACAGCCTTCATAGCAGCTCAAGAACAAACAGCTTATTCTACAAACCTCTACACCAAACGATATCAACCTTTAATAGAGCAGACTATTTTAGAAGTAAGTGGTGTGATTTTTTTTTCCTTAAATAAGGCAGGCACCTTTCCCAAACTTTAACACATGGCTTGCAGAGATACCGGAGAGAGAATAGTAGGAGAACAGAGCCCCAGGTCTTTACTACATCCCTGGAAAGGAAACAGTCTGTAGAAGGCAGGTCAGTCTTCAGATGAGAAGAGACCATCCTTCTACTTCCAACTTCTGGAGCCACCTTACCTTGCATAATGTCATCGTGCCAACAGTAGGTAAACTGTCCATCCTCCCCACACACATCCAGGCCACCAAGGTAAATTTTATCTGGCTGACAGTCTTTGAGCTCAATGAGCTTCCCTAGACCAGTCAGGAACTCTGTATAGCGATAAGATCCGTGTTCATTTGACAGAATTGCGATTTCATTGTTGCTCTAGGAAATAAGAACATGGGAGTCCCACACTGAATCGCACGAGTGATTAGGTTGCAACCTTCCTAAAAAGGCTTCATGCAGGCACTGATTTTTAGTGCAAGAAACTAAGGAAAAGCAAGGCTACTGCAGGAGCAGGACAAATCTCACAGCTGGAGTAGTGGTGCTTGGCCTTCTGTTCAGATGTAACCATTAAAGGATTAATGCATCTGCAACACAACTCACCTGGCCTTCTCCAACGTAGAGCACTGCAATCTTGTGTGTGTCGTAAGAAGGAATTTGATCCAGGAGCTGCACCGATCTTTCAAACGTCTACAATCAAAACATTGGTCACATCCTTAAAAACTTATCTCCACACACTCACTGCCCTCCCTAAAACCCCTTCAGGACAATGACAGCACAATGTAAGCACAGATTCCTGACCTTCACTAGGGTCTTCCTTGATGAATGCTGCCCTGCCATGTTCTGCAAGGGCACAGTGCATCATCAGTCCAAGGTACAGAGCAGTGCTATATGGCATCTGTCACCACGCTTCCTTGGTTTTATACTTCAGATGAGATTAATCTGGCAAACTGCACAGGTTAGATGCGCTTGCCATGACAAATTACATCGTATCTTCATTTAAGCTCCAGCCATGAAAAACTACCATGTCTCTTGCTCTGAAGAACATTTTTAGCCCAAGGCATCACCTCATCTCACCTAGGCTCCCTACTGCCTGACCACCTGAACCTAAAGGGAGGGGAAACTATCAGCTGGAGGTCTGTGGTGCTCAGCTCACAAGAACCCCATTCCAGCACTACGTCTCCAGGAAGTTTATAACTAATTTCTCATATGACCACAGAAAGCAGCTTGGCCACTCCCAGTTATATGGAGGGCTGACAGGTTTGTCTAGTGACATTCTGCCAATATCACCTAATGCTCAGTTTTCATCCTGCACTCCTCCTACCAGCAAAATCCAAAACTCCAAACCCATCCTGCCCTGGCTGGGATTCTGAAACAGCAGCAGCAAAATCTCCAATATCTCAAATTCAATCCAGAGCCATAAAGCAGGAGCCACCAGGATTGGGGTACAGAAAATCTCCCATCTGTAGCACTGTTGGTAGGAAACCCCTTTAAATCGCACCATCTGAGCTGGACATTCATTACTATCATTTACGTCCAAAAAAATTAATGAGGTTAGAAAAATTAACTACAAGAATTTAAAAAAAAAATCCTTGCCTACCTCATTTGGCAACAAAAGGGGCTTGTTGTTTTCATCGCCAAAGAATGGGGAGTGATACAACTGTAAAAACACAAAGCTAGGGGAGAGAAGAGGAAAAAAGTCCTGTTACCATAAAAATTAAGTCAATTTTGATCTGTTGTATGTAAGAATGTTATGTACAGAAGAAAAAGAGGAGCAATTAAAATGCTAACAGAGTATTACTCATCTTCTAGAGACACTTCAGATGCCTGGACTACCTGGAGTTTGTAATAGACCCCATGATAAAAAACAATGGTTATGTCAAACAGCAGCAGCTGCACAAATTCCCCGTTCAAAAGGCGATCTTTACACAGAATGGAGGAGTAGGAATGCACTCCTGCCTCACAGCTATGGGGAGTATTGCTAGGCTAGCAGATAAATCATTTTACCTGCCCTCAATAAGATGAAAATTGTCTCATAATGCAATTTTGGGCAACTATCAATATCTAAAGTTCAAAAAGCAACTATTATAACCCCTTCTTTTCCTTCTTCTTAGTATTTTGCACATTATATTTCTTGAACTGCAAAACTAGTAATTCATCCTGTTCGCAGCAAAATTAACTCTAGGTGACCTGCATTCAAGCCACATGTGGATTTGGACCCTAAACTGGGACAGATTAAGAACAAGAAGAAACTATATTTCTTTCACCATGTAAGAGACCTGTTCCCTAAATCACAAAGTTGATTTGGTGGTTAAACACGTCTGTATTAGTTCCTGAAAAAACAGGTAATTAATCTTTCTTTTTAATCAGATACTGTTTTGTAGATCCCACAAAACCAGCAGACCACTTCAAACAAATCCAGCCATGGCTGCAGCAATTCTGAGCTCACCATTTCTAGTTTCAGATAAGCCCCTCCACCCACCTTGGGTTTATTCCGGGTACTTTCTCAGCATTGGAGGCTGCTGTTCTGCTCTTGAAGGCATCTCTCTCAATCCTTTTTCCCCTTCTTGATGGGGCTGAGTCAGAGATGGTGTATCCTCGGGGCCGATGCCCAGAGGGAGAGCGAGGTGAGGTGACAGGACCAGTGCCATTCAACCCGCCTGACCCAGTCACTCTGGTGTCCTCCCCCTTGCCCAGCCAACTGCCCAGCCCTTCCCCTTCCAGGTTCCCAGACTGGGACTTTGATTTCACTTCTGTGCTCAGCCTCCTTGTTACTTCTCTGCCATTTGCATCTTTAAGGACCTCCTGCAGTGTCTGTAGCTCGGGGGAGGAACTCGACTTGCTGAGCGGCTGGGATGGCTGGAAGGAAAGCTCCTCCAGTGTTCGGCTGTCCTCTGATGGCAGGACTCTCCCGATGGGAATTCCACCCTCCACCAGGTCTTCTGACTTCAGAGATTTTTCTTCTTGGCTGGAGGTTGAGGAGGACTTAAAGAGGGAGAAACAAAGACGAACAGTTTTCCTGATAGGCAAAATAAAAGCTAACAGCAGTAATGCTCAAGGCACCCCCTGACACTTCCTGTGAAAGACAAGCAGAAAGATGCCAAGTACAAAGCAATGCAGATTGAGGACCCTGCATAAAACAGGTATTTACTGCTGCAGTTCTGCATGCAGTCCCTCACAAGCCACCCAAACTCTCAATCATGACTGCATGTGCATATTGGTATCATTAGTGACTTCTTTCAGAGGGTGCTGAGAGGGACTCATCTGAGCACAGACAATTCTCCCGTCTGTCTGAAGATGGGGCTGTCATACAGGACAGAACAGGTTAAACTGTTTCTTCTTACCCTGCTATAAGACTCCTGGGGTTTACCAAACCTTTCCTCACTCAGGACTTGTTCAGAACATGAAGTCTCAATGTCCTCACTCTCTGGAGACTCAACTGGGGACTCGGTTTCCTTTAGCTCCATTTCCGACGGGCTCCCTTCCTCCAGCACCACCGCTGATTCTATCGAGACACAAGGCAGAAGAACTGAAGTCCGTAGAGAGGCACAGACCGGCAGGCCCCCATCCTCTCCTCTGAAGTACCAGCCTTTTCCCTACGGGATTTCAATGGAAGGCCATATTGAATGAGTGCTCTGGTTCTTTGATTTCTTGTCATGTCAGACTTGCTCCTGGTTCCCCTTTTCTATCGAATGACTTATCACCTTACCCTCACAGCAAAGGGCTGCGTCTGCTTTGGTCAAAATAAGCGCAGCTGTTTCCAATTGTTACTGATGAACAAGCAGGGGACAGAATGAGGAAATGGGACCTTGTACATCAATGCTCGGTTATCAGGACAGACAGGAACTACAGAGATGTAAGAAAGTACAAGACTAGCATTAAAAGTTCATCATTATCCAGGCAATGAAGACATCGGTTCTATGCAAGTGTGCAAAAAAGTAAGTTTTTCTTGTATTGAAATGTAATGCTCCTGTGCCTTGTAGTGGCCTAGAAGGAGATAAGAAATTTTACTAGGAGCCATTTACTTGCAGTTTGGCAGTTTTCCTAGTATGTCTCAGTAGAAGCAAAACAATTCAGCCCTAGACATATGAAAGGACAAGAGAGCAAGAGTAATACATGCACTGCAGCAATACTGTGAAACCTGCATGTGCCATCTGATCAGACAAATGGTTAATGAAACCACACTGACAAGAAAGCTCCTTGGAAGCCCTGCCTACGGTGGAGGAGGTTATCGCAGCTTTTAATGTTGTCTCTACTCCAGGCAGCGACCCTGACCACAGGGATGAGTCTGACCAAAGGCTCCTCTTGGCCTTGCTTTTTTGTCCTGAGGAAAAGGCTGGAGAACAGGAGGCTTCCCATTACGCACACAAGGGACTGGAAGACCAATCTGAAAGGCCAAGATTTGTTTTCCAAAGTAAAATTTAAAAAAAAAAAGCACACATAAAAAATAAAGAAAATCAGCAAAATTAAAAAAAAAGAAAAAAAATCACTAAAGCAGCTTTTCCTGGATTGATTTCAGCTCGCAGGACCAAAGTTATTTCAAAGAAGCAATTAAGAATTAGCATTGCACACACATACCTTCTAAAAACGAAACAAAACAAAAAAACCCAAAACAACGTGCTGATCTGGTTAGCTGTCCAAGCCAGAACACACCTGCATATATCCAGTGTTTCCAAGCTTCCCTAGCTCTTACACTACTGCCAAGATTGCTGGTGTTTTTAAATAATGTAAGCACTGACTAATTATTCTTTAGGTGGGAAGAGAATAATATAAGCAGAGAGAAGTACAGAAAAATATTTTACTGCAGCATCTTTGTGTTGCTTTAAGAGGCCTATGTCAACAACAACCAGCAGTTAAGAATACCCTGCTGCTCTACAGAGAATTTTCCAGTAAAGGAAAGAAGGCAGAATGACATTTCAACCCTCTAATTAAAATCACAAAGCATTGCAGATTATCAAAGCAATGCAGGTGTTGTGCTCATAAGGTATGTAATTTGATCTCCACTTCATTTAATTACGAAGTCAGTTTTACTGAAGTGGATAAAGATTTTTACACTACTATAGAGCCTCCAAAAAGCTGTAATTTAGCAGGTTTTCCCCTGAAATATAGTTCTTCTTTTCTTATTTAAAAAACTTTTAACCAGCATCCGTTGTAACATCAAACTTTATATATAATCATATATATATATATATATGTATCAGCTCCTTTTATCTTTTCTGTGTCCAATTCTGACAGATTCCTGTGGGCTGAGTAGCATGCGACTTCATTTCAGGGTAGCTTGTCCTGTAGCGTACTGTGCTATTCTCAGACGTGGGAGCTTTTACATTTAGCAGAACACAAAGCCAATTGTAAAATGAAGCTGAAAATAAATAATTCAATTAATCAAGCCACTCAGACATTTTGACGGGTCATTTAACACCGTGCCTCATGACTCACAATCCGCCCCAGCTAAAACAAAAGTTGCTTTAAGAAATTGTCTGCACTTGCAAATGTTGGATCTGGCTTGGACTTCTTCATGCTAGTCAAGATCCCATTTGTTGAGAGTAATGAGACTGGGTACAGACAGGAGACATGGAAGGGGAAAATGAAGTATGAGGGTACATTTTCTATGAATCAGAGGTGTTCTTCTATGGCAATACTTTTTTTTTTTTTCCTTAAAGATATATAAATATACCTGCCCAGGATATGCTCCTGTGCAACTTCCCTTGACAACTGGACTGGTACATGGAAGAGAAAGAGGCCACTGCAAAGGGAAATCAAGTGAGCAGCTACATCAAAAGGAAGGAGAGACTATATGAAAAAAAAAAATTAAAAAGCACAGAGTTTAAAATGTAACCAAGAGCCTATTTAAAAATAAATAAATAAATAAATAAAAACAAAGGAAAGAACAAGCTGGGATAAGCTCACTAGATGCCAAAGGGATACTTTAAGGGTACAAGGTCTCAACATGAATAAGGAGGCATAAACACATTCAAACAATGCAGACTCAAACTGCTGTCTTTGAAGAATGCATCTTTGTGAGTTTTAGTAACAGAAAATTCCTTAGTGATATCCTAGCACACACAGGAAACCAGTCTGAGCTTTTCCTGAGCTACACATTTTTGGCAAAAGATTATTTTTAAACCCACAGAAGAGTCTGAAGAGTAGAAATATGGATAAAGATTCACATAGTTTTAACCTCTAAAGAGGGAGAACAACATGCGCATGACAGTCTGACAGCAAAACTTCTTCAAAACATTCATTCGCCAGCTAGCTCCGGAAAGTCTACTGTAGAAGTTGTGTTAACAAGAATGTGGCCAAAATGATTTTCTCAGACTGCCACAGGAGTGGCATTCAGGTGGGTGCTTTTTTCAACTAATCACTTAGCACCTACATACCAAAAATTCGTAGGAGTCAATAAAAGCGTTCACAGATATGAATTGAAATTTTTTTTTTAAAGGTGATAATTTGATTTTGACTCTAATTTTGTGTTTACACATTCTGAAACCCTAAAATTATACCCTGCCCTGTTTAAAACAAACCTGAAAACTAGCATTTTTGCCAGATTTTCAAACAATCCATATGATTGATGCCACCTCCCCAGAAAAGCCTTGTCTGCTGTTACCACTGCTGAGTTTTGATAGTGCTAGCAGTGCCGAGAGCCTCAATGTTAGATATTGTTGGTAGGAGCTCTGAGCAGGGGTTACATAAAGCTTTAAAAATGTCAGCTGTTGGTCAACATTGACCTCCCAACATTAGCAGCTGTTTCAGAAGTGAACTAGCACCAAAGCAAATATAGTGAAAAGCCCTGGCCACTATGTTAAAATAAAGCCATCAAAAGAAACTCAAGTGATTCAACTGCACCAGTCTGAAGGCTGAACAGTCTTTTTCCACAGCCAACAGGATTTGCATTCTGCTATCTCATGCTGTAAAAGACAGTGGCAGCTAACTGACCCTGGCTGGCAAGGTTTGTAATAGGCCATTCTCCCAGGAACCTAGCACTCTTAGTGCCCAACACAACTCCCACACTGAAGACAAATGGAAATGGAAATGCTCCATGGGAAGATCCATCCACATGTGGGATGCCCAGATCAGCCCCAAGCGAGGGAAAAGACCCATGACTTTGTTCCTTTTCATTTGGGAAACAGTTAGCAGGAAACATATTACTCCTCCAAAGAAGCTCTATTACTCTCCTCTTACTTTTCTTTAAGAAAGAGAAGTACTTTTCTGACGGAACATCAGAAGCAAGGAGGAAGGGAATTTTTCACTGAAAATTTCTATGGACAAGAACTGATTCCCCTTCTCATTGCCATGTTATTCCTCATGCTAACTTTACTGTTCTAGAAGACCTGCAGTAACTTCAACAGACTTTAAACAGGCTAGTGACAGCTATGCTGGAGACGCTACTGGCTTGACATCTCTCACCTGTGTTGGAACGCTGGAGAAGCAATGGCTTGGCTGTGCCAGTGGCCAAGCTGGAGGAGGGGACAGAGAGGGATTTATACAGAGCCGTTTCTCGGTGTTCTTTAAAACGCTCTGCAGCCATGAGTGCATTAGAGAGCTCTTGCAGGGGCATATTGTTAATATCTGAAGAAAATGGACTGAGTGGGTTCTCCAGACTCATTAGCCAGCTTGTGTTACCTGGTAAGAGAAAATTAGGGAAGAGTATTAAGCGCTCTCAACTCCAGAAAGTTTACAACTCACGTCAAAAAAAGCACAAATTGTTTTGGATTTTGCAAGTAAAAACCAAAATGGACCAAGTTCCAACTTCCTAGTTTCAGTAAGTAGCTCCGAATGCTCTGTACTTCACCCCAAGCTCTTCAAAAACCATCCTTGGTAACTCATTACTACAGCAGATTCCCAAAAGGCATCCAAACACTCAGGTATTTTAATTAATGACACCAGGTCAGTTATTTTCTCATGAAGAGCTGAAATAGACAATTCCCTGTTAATGTTGTGTAACATACCAGTATTCAAGAATTTTGACCTTGAACATGTCATTACTCCTTCCCTAACAGCAGACGCAACTATGCAGCTGCTCTAGCCATAAGCCTCACTCATCTCGAATCTAGCACGGGAAGCTAAAACACAGCACGGACAGATTTTCAAGAAAGACCACAGAGTGGTGTAAAAATGGAAAATGCAAAGTAGGGTTGATATTACCTGGCTCTATTTCTGTAACAGTACTTAATATATAAATTTAAGTCCTCGCTTCAATCTTTTCACAGGTCTTTTGTAGATTTAAAACACTAAAAAGTGATTTCAAAGAATCAAGTATCAGACGTATTAGTTTCAAGAGGCAGTAAGCAATAAAGAGAACCATTTGCAACTAAATATGGATTTTTCTTCTTCAGCCAGGCTCCAGTTTCTTAGCAAGTCAAAAGAGCTCACTCCACATTCAGGTAGATACCTGTGGGTCTGCGCACTAGGATTTCTGCCCATCCCTGTGTCAGCAGCGGGACATATGCAGCTAAGTTTGCTTTTTCTTTCTGCAGAGGTGTCTGCGGAGCAGGATTAGTCTTCTCTGATCGAGATGCAGGAGCAGGAGGACTCTGTGTCCCTTGGGAAGCTGAGCCACTGGGGAAATGGGAGGCTGAGCTGTCTAAGGCACCAACACGTAAGGCATGACCACCTAGCAAGACAGACACAAAATAGAAGGGAGAGCCATGCTTAGTTAGCACTGAAAATATCTCAGAAGTACTAAGTCTTTTAAGCTCCTCTAGCAGCTGTGCTCACAATATTGGGAACCTAAGAGAACTTTACCTTGAACGCGTTTCTTACAAACCATGAGGTTAGATAAACATAGGTGATTCTCACTGCAAGTGCTCACCACTTAACCAATCACCAAAGCTTTCCTGCAAGGAGAGCCAAGCAGGAGGAGTACCGCCACTCCTGAGGCCATCAGCTGCTGCTACCTGCCCATTATTAAATACCAGACAGGTCCAGATTCTCAAATTAGTTTAGACACAGGTCTCTTCAGTAGGCACCTGGACAACTAAGACTGCGACACGGATCCAGAAATGGCAGTAAGACTCCAGGATAGGAACTTACCAGACATGGATCGGACTCTGTTGCGAGAGCTTCTGCAAACCTGCTGCCCAGCTTGAGATTCCAGTTTTGCTGGAGCTTCTTTAGTTTGTCTCACTTGCAAAAGAGGGTCTGAGCTGGGGGGGGGGGGGGGGGGGGGGCGGGGCAGGGAAAAAAAAAGATATTGATGATATTGAGAGAGGAATCAGTCATGCTGGACAGTAAGACATTCCGCTTCTGGTAAGTGGAAAACCTAAAAAGATGCACTAACAGTGGTTTAAGTGACTCTGTTAGGTGGAAAAGTCTAGAAATGGGAGCAGTTTACCTTGATTCTGTGCTGCTTTGGAGCTCTCCAGAATCTAGGCCAAGCAGGGACCTCGTCCCTGTTCCAACGCTTGTAGTGATGGTCACCAGCTTGTTACCAACCAGCCACGTCTTTGTCCTTCCTCCAGCCAGCAGAAACTCACCCACAGGAGACCTAGAAATACATTTGTGATGAACGCAGCTCTAGGCTTTAGAGCATAGAACCTATACAGGTGGCTCGTTTCGTGTAACTACATAGGAGGTACTGCCTGCTTTCCTTCTTTATACAGCATTTTTAACGTACCCGCTGGTCATCAACATACACATTATCCATCAGGGGAAGGGATGAGCTGAATTTAATATCAATTGATAGCAGTACTACTGGACACACATTACAGAGCAGTCTAGTTCAATCCTGGATGCACATCACGGAGCAGAAGGGAACGAGCCCTGTCTGAGCTATGTGTCTCCTTCTGGGAAGGGCTAGCAAGAAAAGTAAATGCCTTCCATTTGAAGCCAGCTGGCGTGACACTCAGTTCCGTAGCAAAGATTGCAATTATCCAGCAAGGACATGGAACAAAGCACTGCTCACAGACAGCATGCCCTCAAGGCATCTCCTTCTGGACAGTTCAAGGCTGAGGCAAAGGCTGGTTGGCTCCAATGGACTTCTCTCATCTAACCTCATATTTAGCCAAGCCAGATTTTATCTGCGAGGAATGGCTTCAGAGCCTGGGCCTGCCAGAATCTCAAATGTGTCATGGTAATTTTCCACTAATAAAGTGAAATATGAACCTCAAACAAAAACATCTCTCCCACGGTCACTGACTGACCCTTACCTCTTAGGCACCGCAGTGAAGTTTGAAAAGACGTATCGAGCCATCATATCCAGGCAGGTCTCAGTGAGTTCCAGGTGGAGATTTTTTAAGTTGTCATCAGCCTGAGCCATTGAATTTTCATCTGCAGAGCCCAGGCTTGAACTAGTGATGGATGTTTGTATCCGACTAGAAGAGAATGTTTCCAACTGACAGATCACATTGCAAAATGCTTGTCCCTGTCACCCGAAAGACAGTGTGATGCAGAACAACCTGTGATACATGCATGTGCCAGATCAGAGAGGTGGCCAGACATCAAACCCAGGACATAATAAAAATAATTTTGGATCAGCCTCATGTTGTGTTTTGTAGATTGTCACTACAGAAAGTGTATTTCACCTTGAGAGACTGAGAAACATTTAAATGTCTGTCAACTGACTGGGTCAGGCCAGTACTCTCTGATGTTGGGTGGCCCATGGGCAAGTGTACCAAGCAAATAGTGGCAGCACCAAGCTTTGCGTTCGCTAATCTATAGTGAGGGCAAGCATCCCGCGTTACCCATGAGCCATAAATCGGGGCACTCTAGACTTAACTTTATAATGCTGTGGTTTGCTTTCTTCTCTGTTGCACCCCTTTCACATATTGATTTTTTCCCTCCAAATTCAATAGCTATGTAAAACCTGATTTAACTTTAAATAGAAAAAAATTGCACTCTGAACAGGACATTGGCACAAGAATAGATAGCAACTTTGCCTTCAAATCAGCCAAGTTAGCAATGCAATTTAAAACAATTGCAATAACATGCTGGATTGCAATATTTTATAAAGACGACTCCTTATGCCATCCTAATACAAACTAAGCTGAAGTACAGCCAAATTTTTTATGATGTGGCAACTTCTTTGGCATCATTAAGGATAATTATCTGAACTTTTAGTTGCTACCATTTACATATAAATACAAAAGAAAATCACCTAATAGATTAATGGGGATATCGGAGAATGAAGTGCCAGAATTGTATTCACAATTCAGTCACTTCAGTGTCTTTCCCCCAAATACCATATAGTCATAGTCAAAAATAAAACCACAGAATATAAAGTCCACTGACAGCAATCCTTATAGATTAAGGCACAAATCCTCAGATTCAGATTTTAAACCAACATGTTACAGACAGCAGTTTAACACTCAAGGGAAGTGATCCAGAAATATGTTTTAAAAACTAGCATAAATTGTTTCATCTTTCATGTAAGCAAATCAATGTCTGCCATCAAAACTTGTTTTCTTTAGTCATGAAAGCAATAGCTTCATATGGGCTGAGCATACATTTCACTGCTCTATGGAAAGACAAATTAAGGTTTTCATGGCATCGTACTTTAGACCAGAATACTTCCGTCAGCTCCTTTTGCCTCGAAGGACAAATCCTAAACTGAGGCCAGAACTATTCCTCACAGTTTGGGAGCAGGGCCTGTACGTAAATTTGCAGAGTATCAAAAGCCTCTCCTGGGACAAGTCACTGCTTAGAAGGCTGAAGTTTTAATGAGTTTTAACCAGGACTCTCACTTACACAGAATGCAACCTTTTTCCTTTTTTTTTTTTTTTGGTGTTTTTTGTTTGTTTGTTTGTTTGTTCCCCCCCTTCACCATCTTTACTTTGAAAATAGAAATTTTTGTTGCTAAAGCATCAGAGAATAGGGCAGAGTAACCACACACAACATAGGGCGTGATGTGACAACCCAACAGCCAGCATTGGGAAGCCATGGGATATCCATGATACTTTCCCAAAACCTTTGACTGTGGCTAAGGCCAGTTTTTTATTGCGTAACAAAGTCATGCAAGCATCCCACATGCAAATCCACCCTGCTTCCACCCACCCTTGCGGTAAAATTTCCAAGTGCTGAGTTGCTCTTGGATTCTCCCCATTTAAAGTGCCTCTACCTGCGGACCACATGTTCAGACACACTGATGCTGCGGGATCGGAAGGCATCAACTGCAGAGGATTCTTTCAGCTCTTTCACTGGAGGAGAGTTATTCAAGCCTTGCTTTGCATTTTTGGCTAGTCTTAAACTACTAGGTGGAGAAGCACCAAGCCCCAAAAGAGGTCACAGGAAGGGAGGAAATCATTGTAGGGATGTAGGTTGAAAGGTCACAGGTCACAGGGTCAATATTGGGGGATCCCGGAGGGTGATGTAAAATAAAACAAATGCCAAAAAAGGAAAACAAAAATTAAAACGTACAAACAAGCAGAGCTGAAAGCATTAAAAAGACAAACCACATTTTGAAAACAAGATTTTAAACGTGCTACAAAACAAATGAAATTAGTACAAGTTAAAACAAAAAACTGATTGAAATGATAGTTGGAATACTGCGCTGTTAAACAAAGGCAAGAGCACCTGAATGCTAATTCGGCACAAATTTCTTGAGCCTGAGAAGTTTTGTGCAGTTCTACCACCTTTTGTGTTGCCCCAGCTCACCACTTCAGCACAGCTAAAAACCTGACTACTTCCACAGAGACCAGATCCTAAAATGCTCTACCAATACCAGGTAGCAGCACATTTTTCTAAGAGATGCAGGAATATGTCAGCCATCTCTACCTCTGTTAGGCCTGGCCCAAATCTGAGCTTCTACCCTGAATCACAGGAACACCCAGGGCCAGTCAGAGGTGCCCCTTAGCTCAGCTCAAGACACTGGGGGAGACTCAGCCCATCTACACGAGACTGATCCTTCTCACACTGCACGGACAGAAGGGCAAGAAGACAAACATCCTCTTGGCTGTTGCTGACTGCATGATGCTTTTCTGTCAAACAAGCTATCTTATTTCAGGTGGCTTGAGGTAACCCACTTGACTTTCAACTGGAACAGAAAGGAAGATAAGCCTTTACACTGTCAGGTGCCAGCCACACGTGGGAGATGACAGCAGTTAACATCTAAGAGGCACTTTAATTAGTCACAGCTGAGATGCGTGCCTGGCTCAGTACTAATTTGGACGTAACAGTTGGTCCAGCAGTTCACATCCCCATATATAAAATGCAGATACTAATTTAACCCTTCTGGCTCTTTCTAAACATGATTTATTTGCTATCCTCCTTTCAGTGAATTATTCCATTTCAGATAGCCACCTGGAGGGATCACAATTTATTTGTCCTTATTCTCCCAACAACCTCTGACAGATCACTTTTGCCCACAGCTGGAGATGTGACTGCAGAGAGCACATACTCTGAGATAATCACCTACACCATCATCATGCCATTCAGCAGCCTGGTGGGATCTTGATCTCTTGGAACACCGAGCACCTCAGCTAGGACACAGAAATGCTTATTCTTTGGGCTTAAGGAGTGAAAACCAAGCACACAAGCTTCTCAAGCAAGGAAACTGATATCTGTTCAAAGCTACTTCCTCTCTCATTTAACCCGAATCCAAGCTCAGACAGACTCAGAGGCGGTGGCACCCTGCCATTCTGGCGTTTCAGGTTGCTGCCTGAGTACAGCCCACACTCCTTAGCAGAGATTTCTGTGGAAAGTGATCCAGCAGCATTAGCAAAAGCCTTTAGATACAGTAGTATTCCAACCTGGTAGAATTTAACAGGATTTTTGGAAAAAAGATTAGTTGAAATTCTAATTTGAGAGACAAGTGTCAAAAGGCTTCTCTTCCAAGTTTCTGAATGAAAGAGGAGGAGATGGGAGAGATGAAACACAAAACAGGGTTTACAGCTATAGCATTAGGGCAGGGATGGTGTTTCTTCATTGCAAGATACTCATCGAGCCTTGCAGTTAAAGTAGAGGCACTTTCCCCAGGGTTCAAATGCCACTGTATGCTTACTGCACATTAACACTGAAGCAAGTTAAGTGAACCAATTTAGGTAAGCCCCACAGGTAAAAGGACATTAGAGAAACCCTGAATGCCTTCCAAGGAATATTCTCCTATCCCAGCAAACGTTACTTTGAAAGACTGTTGGCAAGACACATTCTGACTTCTAAAGACATTAGGCTTTGCTTAAAACTGACATAATGGCTTCAAAATTAAAAAAAAAAAAAAAAAAAAAAGGATCAGGCCATCCAGATACACAGAAGGCAGCTGTCTGCCACCCAGTCTACACTGACTTGACAGATAACACTATGGAAAACCACAGCATTGGCTCTCTCCGTTTTCACAGGTTGCTAATCACAACAATTTCTCTGGCAATCATTTAAATAGTTGTTACAGATCAATTATCAAAAGGAGTTAACACCATCAATATGAACATGGTATTCTACTACTTCTGGTATTACCCTTCTCTGTTACTTCTGGTAGCATTGTAGAGACACACATCAAGCTGAAAGAACTGCTGATTTTCAAAAATTAACAACAAAAAGCCCCACACCTTACTGCAAAGGCTTACAGAACAGCCAGTGATGCCCTCATATGTACTATGAGACTGTCAGCTTGGTTTGATTCCAGCTTTTTACCAACCTAAGTTCGTCTTTTACCAATCCCCTGACCTAAAGAGGTTTACTTTGCTTGCTTAAATGCACTGTCAGATTTTGGATAACTAGACCCAGCCTCCTTCAGAAAAACACAGGGAAGGGTGTGAGCACTAGAACAGGGAACACAAGACCCTGCTGGAGTCAAATATAATTTACCTTTTTGGCCTCTCATTCAGGCTTGTACTGCGAGCCCTGAAACTGTCCTTCTCCGGCGTGTCATCAAAGGAAAGGAGGACATTCGAGCGCAACCCCTGCCAATTGAAATGAACAGGTAACAGTTTCAATGGCTAGGACATGCAGCTGAAAGACTGCAATCATGGACCAGTGCCCAAGAATTCACAGTCAGTGTTGAGAAAGATATTGACAAGAAAAGGAGAATTTGTCTAGCTTCAAACAGAACCTTTAAACTTCTCAAACCAGTTTTTAAGTAATAATTTTTATTATGTATTGTTTGATTCAGTAGTGTCCATTACCTTTGTAATATAGGGGACAAAGTCCTTTCGGAAGGGAAGGCGACAACGAATGAACCACATAGCTATCACGTGATGGGCCAGGCAAACGATGTACTGGTTAAACCTAAAACAGTAGAAGGATCTCCACAAAGTTTAATGCTGCATTATGATGCCATTCCAGAACTGAACAGAAGGACTTTTCAATCTGAGAAACAGAACTGTTCCTTTGCTTACTGTAAGTATAAAGAAAAAAACCTCAAAAGTTCTGTTCAAGAAAACCAGGTATTTTGTCCAAGGTGAATATGTCCCTTCTTTAGAAAAAGCCCGGAGATACCAGAATGAGCAATATCCCATCAATAACTCTGACCCAAGTACTACAAAAAAAGCATGTCTCATTCTCTTAATTTTACAGATGAAGAAGCAGCACATTTGCTATGAACTTACTTGGAAGGGTTTGTGTATGGTAAGGAGATGGCGAACACACTGGCATACTGCTCTGCTGCGAAGTTCCTGTAGAGGTGAGGCAGCCTTGCTAGAGCTAGAACAGTTCAAGAAGAAAACCAACACGGGTGAGGTCTGAACACAAACTATTCCATATCACAATTCAGTTTAATTTGAATTGGTTTGTTTCTTCTAAATCATCAGCTGACATGGAAGTTAACATCATGGTGTAATTTAAGTTATAAGCAGCAAGGTGGAGAAAGCAGCTTTGTATTTCCCATCACGGCAGGGCTGCACTACACAGAGCATGTCTCTCTCTTCAGTGTGTGCAAGTGGTTTACATAGAAAAACAGTAACAAACAAGAGATGATCAAACATTTATATCTTGAGGATGGTGCAAGGGCATCACCAAAAACCAAGAAACCCTTACAACGCATTCCATTTGACTAATACAGTCAAAATACCCATATTCAGTGCAAACAATACATTTACAACTATAGAAGATCAAAAGTAGAACATTACAACTTACTTGAAAGAAATTCTAAGAGAGGGATTGCCATATTGGCTGTAGCAGAAATGTGGGTTAATTTGACTATTAAGACAGGAAGTGCCTTTATGATGATGTCAGGCATCTCGACACTACAGACAGAGAGTGCCACAACGCACTGGTTTGCACAGCGATAAATAAGACCGTGTTCCAGGCAATACACTATTTCACGCTAGAAGAGTAAAAAAGAAAAAGAAGTCATAATACAGGGAAAGAGAAAACCTCTGATGTACCATCTCCTGTCCTCAGTTAGCATTTCAGAATGGCTTGCAAGGTATCACTACTATGAGGCCTGTATGACGCACAAGAATTCTTATCCAAAATGCACTAACACAGGACCTTAAATAGTATTGCATGCGTTCTAGGTCAAAATCTTAAGACTGGACTTTAATCAAGCAGACATTTTAGAAATTAATATTTAAGTTTCTGATTAAACAGAATTTTTGTTTATCAAGGTCTTCCAGCAGAGGGTAAAGTGTCACTCAGCAACCTGCGAGGGGGGACAGGTATGGACAGAGAACACTGAATCCAACATGAATCCAACTGACTGGACAGTTACTGCTGCACAAAGTTAGCAAAGTATTTTTTCACCCCTGACCCCAGTCCAAATACAGCAGATGTAGCTTTTTATAACAGAAATGGGCAGTGTTACCTTGCACTTAAGTCTCCTAATCAGCTAGTATGAGAAAATGCTCTACTGTACAGGCTCAGGCCCCGTCCCCCCTACACCCTCTTACTTTCCCCATACCTGTTTAGCTTTGTCCAGATAATTATGATAAGATATTAATGCCGTCAGTACTGGAACTACAGCCAGATGCAAATCGGTGCGAGAAAAGCCTTCTGGGGTACCATGGAGCCTGTCGGTAGTCTTTTTGTCTGTGAGCTGACACATCACACAGTAAGTTAGAACACCTCAAACTAAAAATGTTCTCTAAAAGGCAGTAGACAGGCACTGCCCATAGCTCCCTTTTCACATGTATACATACATACACAGAGAATGGACACTCATTATTACCTACGTCTGTACCTAAAACAGCCCTCATAAAAAGGGAAGGTGAGTGAGGACTGACAACCAACATGCTAGTCTTCAAAATATTAGACTGAAGAAAAACAAAAAAACAACCCTCAAACCACCCCCCCAACCAACTCTCAAGCAACCTAAGGATCTGGTGATTATACATCAGTAGGGTGCATGGCATTACCATGTAGCTCAGTGCAGAGGCCAGGAGGTCTATGTTACAAGGAGAGGTTAAAAATAGCACTTTGTAGCGGAGGGATTCAGGTAATTTGTTGAGGACCAACTTCAACACCTTCCAGTCTGTCTCCTGGAAAGAAAGAAAAAGTTAAGGTGGAAAACTTTTGTACAATTTCAGTTCAGTTTGAAAGCAAGACCAATCAAGTCTCAGACAGCATGTCACTTCCTAGGCAGATATATGTCTTGCCATGGTAGCTACATAAAAAGAAGTGGCATTTAGCTGTCACAAGTGACTTCCTGTCTGTCATCCAGCTCTAGGTGCAATATTGGCACCGCAAACTGGAAGACAACTTGTATCCAGATCTGACTGAGCTCAAAAGGCAGAGCCAGAATTCAATTCTCCTAACCACTAGCACAAATTAACTTCTAGAGCAAGACAACCCCTCAGCACATAACTACGTCCAATACAACACTAATGAACAATTTATATTTATAGTTTATTAGCAACTGAAACATTTATCAATTCTCAAAATACTTCAAAAACTTGCAGTAGGAGGATTTCTTTTAGTTTCAAATGCCCTTTCAGAAACAGGATGACTTCTCTGATCTCTGTTTAACAAATGCATTTTTTGCCCTTGTCTGCTCTGAAGCAGAGTGAAATGAAAGCTTTGCTTAGTTTCTGAAGAGCTGAACTGGTGCTCCCACTGGTGGTTGTAAAGCTGCACAATTACACACAGATTATGCCCAAGAAGGAGGATTTACATATTGCTTTTCAGACGTTATTTAGATACTCTGGGATAGAATTCTCTAGCCAGCTGGTTTAAGTTGACATATTGCACATGAAGATGACAATTGTCATGAAGAGTGGACATACTTGCTTCAAACACTGCAGAAGGACGCCAAAGACCATTGAGTATGGCAGGTGCCCTATACGAATGGTGGCATTCTGGGAAGGCACACTGGGACTTCCTGAAGGCGGAGAGAGAGTACCAGTAGGCTTTTTCTCAGAAGCCCTCTTCTCTGCTTCTCTACAACATGGAAAGGGAGAAATATACATGTAATGTAAAATCAAGATCAGAACAGCCTATTCATGTGACCTACAGTGCTACCCTATTTGGTAGCCAGTTCGATGACCAAACAACAATACAAATTGCATTTTCAATTAAAAAGCAGAGGATTACCCAGTAGATGGACAGCAATGAGTCAGTTTAGTCAGGTTAAGGATTTTTCTAAGCAGGCCCCTAGTGAATTTAGAAAGATATCTTTTGGGGTGTGTTACACAAAGAACTTCAGACCAAGCTCTAAAATTAAAAATAACCAGATTTGTACAAATCATCGAATCAAACTTCAACATGAAAACTGGTTTCAGGCAGCAAACTACCAATACTTTTGTTAAGTTTGTGAGCAGGAACAGAAATTTCATGTCTGAGATTGAGAACTTTGTAGCTAAGTGATTTGTAAGAACAATTCACCAATGAGTTATTAGTTGAGACAATCCTAGGCTGTATCTATAAAATTGTCTAGCAGCTGATTCATCAGGATTTGGAAGATTTAGAAAAACTGCTAATTGCTACTGGTGGACCGTTAAGCTCATGCAAAAATACCAAATAGTCTGGAAAACAGCTTTTGCTTAATGCAATGAGAAACCTACACAAAATCACATAGACAGTAAGGGCTGAACCTCACTGCTCCATCCTTGTTGGAAAGGCCAAGACGGTGGAGGGAGTCAGCTCGAAGCATCAGCAGGAAATCAAATACCTGTAACAGAGAAGACACTGGAATCACCCAGAACCCAAGCCAGTGGAATACTCTCCCACCTCCGCGTGTGATACTTTTGCAAGTACAAAGGGATTTTTAATAGATGCTGTGGCTAGTTCTGTAGGAGGCATCAGTTCTGGCGTTACAGTACATATACATACTCCTATTAGCCAAGAAACATTTAATTCTACTTCTGGCAAGCTCCAGAGCACACATTCCCCACCTGCCACCCAAGAATTTCAAAGACAGCACGCAGCTCTCAACCTGAAAGCATAGGTTACTGCTCATACCTGCAACCTGATGCTGCTAGCAACAGCAAGGCTGTACGCATATATATAATGGCGCTGGACATGGTGAATCAGCATCTCATACACCCGCGTTGCATGGCTGGAGGGTAAGCTGTAGAGTTTTGTCTACAGAGGAACAGAAACACAAATCAAAAGGCAGACTGACACTTGTTATTCAGAAATGTGTATCTGCACAAAGAATTCAAGAAAAATGCAGCAAAAACTTGCTCCTGAAAGCAAGATGAACAGATGGCTCTGGACAGAACCTCTGCAAAGGCTCCAGAGCAACTCTGCCTGGCTCCAGCAGGGCAGTGGTTGGAACAACCAGCTCCTAGCAACTGCTTAACCATATCTCAGGACACGCTACCCAAACACAATGGATCTATTCAAGGTTATGAACCATTCCCCTTCTGCTAGTTTATGAACACATCTGTCCTTCACACGTGAAAATGTGCTCACATTCATTGTACAATGAACATTAAGAAAATAAAACATTTAGCAAACAGTCATACAGTACCCAAAAGCAAAAGGAGTGACCAAAACAAGAGTTAAAATATTAAGTGGCTAAAAGTTGGAATATTTAATAGTGGGAGAATGGGTATCTAAAATGCCAAGACCAGCAGAAGACTATTCTGAAGAAGATGTGTTCAATGCTCTGCAGCATTTACCTGAAGAATTATCAGGAGTCCAAGAACTGCTGTCTTGACATCCTCCAAAGAAGCTGAATATGATAGCAAGTCCCTTTCTTCCAGTTCAGAAGGAGATGAGAGAGAATGTGCAGCCACCTTTTAAAAAGAAAAGCAATACATGGTTTAAATCTGCAACACACCTTTTCTTTATTTCCATCCTGGAAGGTCAGGAAAGACTACAGCAAGTCACTCTTGCAGGAAATTCTGCAAGCCCTGACAGGTAGCTCGGATGTACATTGACAGGGTTTCTAAAGCTCCCTTCTGCTCTTCAGCACTTCAGGCTTGCATCCTCCAAAACCCAGCAATTTTACAACAGCCTAGTGAACCATGCAAGTGGTAACAGTCATGGGTTAGCCTCCTCAGTCACAGTAAGAGGATCCGGCAAAAGATGTGGTTAAGCTACTGATAATTGACCAAACTCTGCCTCACCTTTTCTATGATATCAAGCAAGCTGTTAAAGTGATGTGTGTTGCAGCCTTCAGCCAGGTCTACAAGTAGCTGAGTGGCCAGTTTTCGGACTTGATGGTCTTTATCCTCCGGAATGTGAGCCAGCTGAGAGATCACAACCGAGTTTATCAGCTCCTCCTGCAAGAGGACAGACCTCAATAAGCCTTGACATTTTGCTGTCAGTTGTTCAATCAGCATGTTAAAGAGACAAATAATTACAAATAAAAGAACACTGATATTCTGATATCAGGCTTGTTCCTCAACTAACTGTTTGGTTCCTTGATCTTTCCTCTTTTTTCTAATTAAGTATTTCTGTATGCCATCCCTCCAAATATTTATGACTTTTGTTGAACTTGGATTCACTGCTTTGGTTTTCATCTGTCCTACAGACTTGATAGCCCAGCCTCAAATAGACTGTTGACAAGGGATTTCTAGGGCTTGTTTTTTTGAGAGAGAGAGGAAACATGCAACAGCATCATGTTTTCACAAATCTTGAAGGAATCCAAGAAGCACCTCTGCCCCTTCCTGTCCTCTGACACTCTGAGTACATTCCAAGGAGCTGAAGACATCTCCAGAGCTCTTCTGTAACTCCTCTCTCAGACAGCTTCCATCTTGGATTGCAATTAAACTGCAAGCACCAAGACAAGTCAATCTGCTCACATCAGATTAAGTCCAGACCCCATCTTTTTACAAAGCTTTTAAATAAAATCTGCATCTCTCACATTGACTTTCCTTTCTTCCAAAACAAAATGTATATGGAATTAATGACCTTAAAACAGGGAAGCACACAACCAGGTATGTCCTCAAAACACAGCAGCTCCCACTGCAAGTGGCACATACCTGTATCCAACTAAGGACAATTAAAAGGCAAGTCCTCCTACAAGCATCCTGAAGAAACACGTCTATCGTGTGCAACATTTAAAGCACAGTTCTGTGCGTTCCCCAGTGGCAGAGACGACCGAAGCACACCATAAAACATGCCTCACCAAAGCCTTTCCCACCCACTTAAGATCTCACATGTGATCATCAGAAACAGATAAACACACACCTCATAGAACTGTCTGTTAATACTCAGGACAAAGGACAAGACATCCAGAACTTTAATACGAACAGCACTACGACTTTCGTTCCTAAAATGGGAAGAGCAAATTCAAGATGAATAAAATAAAGTTGCTGATATTTAGGGAAGGGGAAAGAGGAGAAAAGGAAAGTAAAACTGAAGTAAAATAAGAAACTTCTTAAGAGTTAAAACAGTAACTATTAGAGATCAGTTGAGCCTTCAGTTAATGTCTCTACATATGAAATCAGGTTCAAGAACAATTGGAAACTGGAATCTCAATTCAGCTTTTACTACTTCTGGAGACCTCTAACTGCAGTTTTCCCATTTCCAGTCCAAACTAGGAAGCACATGTCAGAAAAACAAGTGCTCTGGTGAGCAAATTTAAAACCAAACACACGGCACCGAGGAAGAGTTGCTCTTTGGCAGCATTTCACAGATGAGACAGAAGTTTGTTATTGCTGTATGTTGATATTTTAGAGCACAAGAATACTTTTAGGAGTACCAATTCAAAACCAGATAACTTTAATACTGGATAACCATATGCAATCCCGATGCTTAACAGGAAAACCTTGTTTGGTGTCAGAACTACAAAGTGCTGTGGAGTGGAAACATAACTGCCTAAGCTAATTGGGATAGCACCATCCAATGGAAATAAAAGGAAAAAAAAGCATAAATAACTCTGCCGAAAGTTTTTCTTCTGTTAAACAAAATCCTTTCATGTACTGTGTCCTGGCGCTACCATACTTCTTAGCAGTCATTTACTAACATTAGAACTTCAGAAACAAAATTATCTAACACAAAAGGTGGCAAGAAACATTTGAAAGTGCCTTGTATTCACAAAGTTATGATTTCATACCTGAAGAATCTCTCCATTAACATCTGCAGGTTGTGAATCCAGCCATCTTTGGCAGGATGAATGGACTGAGCTCTGTATGTTATCAAGTTTAATACAGAAGATTCCTTTCACAGAAAGATCAAGAATTTTTTTTTAGTGTATAAGCAAATACAATATATCCATTCTCTGAACACCCCCCCGAGAATAAGGCTCATATAAGTCCTTGCTGTGATTTTCTGACCACTTGCTATTTTACAACTCCCAACTTTTAACTGTACTGAGTAACAAAATGGATTCAACTGGCAAGAAAGGAAGACAATAATAAGTAAAGTCTTACTGGTCTCTGATCAGCACATCTTTCCACCAGCTCAAAAAATCTCTCTTCAGAGCCATGGAATTCATTCTGGTCACAGAGTTCTTCTACTGTAGTCAAAAGATCATGTACAATGGACTTAAGTTCTTGACTCTCCAGACTCTGAAATGGAGACAAAAACATTCCTAAAAGAATTCTACCTTACCAGAAAGTGCTAACTTTTAAATACAAACAGAAACCTCAGTTGAGAAGCACAGTGTTCACAACTGGGCTAAACCTTCATTCAGCTTCAAAGTTCACAAGAGTGTACAAACAGGAAATCAATTTGCAAAAATATTTACAGCAAGCTCTTTTGATTGAAAGCACATCGAGACAGGCTCAACACTTACCTGCAGCTGTTGCAGTAATCGCTCCATGATGTCCAAAAGGATATCCCACGTTACAGCTTGCAGCTCCTTCCCATACTTCTTTATTAGACGTGTTATGGACAGAACTATCTCATAAGACACAACTGCATTGGGACATGTCATGGCCTGGAATACAAAGCATTTCAGTCAGTTAACAGTTGGAAAGCAGTGATCAGAAACCCTCTTAAATTCAAATGAAACACGCCTTACTAATTAGGAACTTAGCCTGAAGGTCTGAGATGAATATATTCAAGTCTATATGCACAAAGGGCAAAGCAAAGACCCATTTTATAAAGTGCAGTTATGCACTCTTGCAAACAGCTGTAGATCAGATGTCAAATACAGTCCCATCTTCCAGAGCAGACACATGAGGTTAAAGCTACTAATTCCTGCTTGATACACTCAGATGAGGAAATTTTAAAAGCACTCTGAGGCTGTCTCTGAAGACACCGTCCCTCACTTTTTGTACCACACACTGTAAAGAGTAAAGTTTTTGCTTTGTTTTTATTTTTTAAGCTGAAGTATCCACAATGTAGATATTTGATAAAAAGAATTCAGAATTTGCTTTTCTGGCCAACAAGGGTATTCCAGAAGGAGGCCTCAGTTTCAAACTTAAATCCTCTGTTGTTTTACTGTTTCCCCATGCTTCACCCCATACCCAATTGCTGTCTCTTGTCTTTCAGGCATACAAAGATCTCTTTGGTGTAGGGGACCACATTTTTGCTGTAAATTTATACAGGTCCAAATGTATAGCTGATTAAAAAGTTCCTCCAGCATCCCATCCTACCTTGAGGAATGAAGGCAGCACTGAAGTTGGGGAATTCTTGAGTGAATTGAGGCGATGAGCACCCCACAGAGCCATCCCAACAAAGAACACAGCTCCTCTCAGCAGCGCTGCATCTGCCATGTAAGCTCTAAGAATAGATGGAAGGAAAGTCTTAGACCATGCTACAATTATTTTAGCATACAAGAGTCAATAGGAGTATACACTGTCACAACAGGAACTCCCAGCTGTTACACATCATAGCCTTGCACAGCAATTTACAAACATTAAAAGCAGAAAATAATTTAGTACAACTTTAAACAAAGGAAAATTAAATTCGGAAAAGCCAAAAAATGAGCACTTCAGCAGCATAACTAGGAAGGGAATTAATTTCTAAGCATCAGAACCTTCAGCTTGTTCTACTGAGGTCAGTGACTCCCTACCTATCTCAATGGGATCTCTACTGAATTCCTTGCGTTTTGTTAGATACCTGTCTTCCATGATCCTGCACATGTTGTAGATGGCACTGTGTCCCAAATGAGTTCCCAAAAGGTTGCGCATAAGCTGCAAATTAAGAGAACACTTAAATATCCAATTGTTAAAACACTCATTAGCCTAAATATGCAGTTAGCTGGACAATCATGCCCACTTATGGTAAGTAAATGTGTCCGGCCATTTCCATGCCACTAGAGAAAAGGCAGCCTGTCGCATCAGCTGAGAGGAAACTATGAGTAATATCCATGGACATGACAAGACTTACACTAACAATGTGCTGATCCCTTAATACTTGAAACAATTATTAATTTACTCTTAAAAGCAAACTGAAATTTATGGCAAAGGTGCGCAGGCACGTCTGACACTTCATCTATGAGGCCAAAACAACAAAGTCATTAAAAAACAAAACTACAAGAAAGTTCTGACCTTCCAGCACGGCTCGCAGAGCTCCTTCACATTGATGGTACGGCACAAAGTGATGATAAATACCGGCAGGTTCTCTGATGGCAGACAGTTATAGCAAACAACTGCATCTAGGACTTGCAAGGAAATCTTTGGGAAAGACAAAATGGTTATACACTTCTCTAGGAATAAAGCAGGTCAAATCCTAACCTGGCAGACCAGGAAATCTTCTGGAAGTCAAAAGGGATACAGATACGTCTTTTTTTTTTTTAAAATAATTGCAAGATGGAAAGTAAAACATAAAAAGCACTGTTGACAAATTGATTCACTTATCAAATTTATCAATGCTCTGTTTGTTTTAGAATAAAATGATTGTAAGCCATTGGATCTCATAGGCCAGTAAATACTTCATAACACTGTATTAGCTCTCTTGTAAGATGAGAATAAACTGAGCGAGAGTCTGATGATCTGATTTTGTTTGTAAAAGTTACAGTTTCAAAGAATTTGAAAGAACTCTAAAGTACTAAGAGAGACTCAAATTACTGACCTCTATGTCCACAGAGGATGAAGTCTGAATGCACAAGAGGCATATCTTGCTGTTAGGAAAGAACATTTAATTATAATTGTTTGCTTAATATGGTTTTAGGCAAATTACAAAGAGCCAAAACAGACAAGTAAATTTGCATGTTATTTTACTCATTGTTCCCCTTACTGTGGCATTGCTGATAACATTCCTAGAGACACTGAACACTACAATCTCTTTTACAAAGTTAGCTTAAAGTTGCACTTAAATGCAACTCAGTATGCCTACACTAATACAATAGCAGAGACCCTCTGTGAGACTAAGCATCGCAATCAGGTCCATCACATGAAATGGGGAAAGCACATGCAGTTAAACTAAAACAGATCTGAACATTGTAAGAACTGAAAAACAAATATTTGTCAGAAATGTCAGGTATGACCTGGAATGAAACAGATCCAGATCGGATGAAAAAGATTCCACTTATCTGTCTATTGATCTTCAACTTTATCTGTAGTTTACCAAGAATGTAGGAGTTAAAAAAAGCCAACTTACTGGACCATGTCAGCTACATAGTCTTCCAGATAGCAGCTATTGAATTTCACCAAGTTCACTAAAACCAGAAGGAACTCGGAAGACAAACCAACATCCATCCACTGTAGTACAAAGTCAGCTAAAGAAGGAGAACAAATTGTTACAATATGCTTTCTACCCAGAAGTGTTACCACTACCTTGTTCTCATACCACTGAATGCCTGCCCCTTGACTTATTCCCACCAAACTGAAGAGGGGTAGAGACAATACTCACCTAACTCTTCTTCTAAGTAGGTGATGTATCGTCCATTCTCCGTTAGAGCCTTGAACACTTCAAGCCGTTCATGCAAGTCTTCATTGGAGGGATAGTCCTTAATAACCTTAAAAAAATGTGCTCTGAGGATCCCTAATCTCTCACCCTTAAAAAAAAAAAAAAAAGAGGAGGGGAATAACAGTGTCACTGATGAAAAAAGACAGTTAAGGCCTGGACTTTATCAAGGTCTATAACAGTAATCTTCATGCTTGAAATTATTTTCTTTTCCTGCAGAGTATGAAAGTCTCCTGAAAATACCTCCAACCTCTACTGGCTATTGACAATGGCTCAGGTCTTCTCAATCTGTTATACCAGCACCCAGGGCTGGAGGAATTTTGTCCAGCAACACACAGACAGCATCCAATACACAAAGTAATCCATGGAAACTGCAACTGACAGCACTGTCAGTAGATCATTTAAAAAAAAAAAAAAACAAGCCAACAAACCAGAACCAATGCCTATTCTTTTCGTAAGTGTCTACCCCTACTTTTTCAGAATACTGAAAACTAGAACTTTGGTCTGCCACAGTCTTACATTTGTATAGCACATTGTGAAATCTGAAGAATTCATAGTATGCTTAACTTGGCCAGGCTAGAAAAGTATCTCATACAGAACTTCTTGCATACTTGACATGCTGACACATCAAAAACAGCTGCAGACTAGGACTAATAGGTCTGGGCAAAGACCATATAAAATTTGCTGTACTATGCTGAATTTAACCCAAAGTATTTCCTCTTTTTCAAGAACTTTGTCCTGAAACAGAAGTTTTCTACAAGTTGTATGAAAAGTTTTGCTATAAGGTCAAACCAAGACTTAAATTTAAATGCTTCCTCTCCCCATTTACTAGGTACAACCAAAATAAGAAACATGGAAAGTTGTAGACAAGAGCCACCCAATGTTTTTCACATTCACACTGTGAACAAACCCTAGTTTAAGTGTAGTGTTTCTTCTACAGTTTGTTTGTTTTCACCTGTCCTTGAACGATTGACTTTAACAGATGAAGAACAGCATGTCTGGCTTCGATGGGGCGCTCTGGCTGGAGCATATCAGCTACCACTTTCCATATGGCTTCCACTGCATGCTGAAAACAAACACAGGAGACAGGCAGTAGTAGGAAAGTTAAGCTGCTTCTGGGATCTTTACCCAGTAGGTCAGTCATTAATTATGGCAAGTTAATGAACAAGATTTCCAGGGATTTCATGTCCGGAGCTCTCTTTTCTGAGGAACACCCTCACCTGCTCAGTCATAAGCTCAGATGAACCACATAAGAGACACCAAATCCCATCCTACATGACAACTTGCACCCCAGTAACTGAAGTTCTTCATTCACACACTTACTTCAGTGTGAACATTTGTGCAGAAACCTTCACTCAAATTCAAGATGAGTTTAAAACCAATTTGAGGTTGCTTATTAACAAGACAGAAGGAGCTAGCAAACACCTCTTCTACAGGATTAACATCATCTCCCATGAACCGTCCTGAACAGGCCTGCATATTTGCAGCACTCTCCTTCCATTCAGTTCAGGAAGCCCGTCAGCTATGTCCTCTCTGCTCCACAGCTGGTAGGTTGGACAAGACTAATTTCCTTGGCATGTGAGTTATCCTTTTACAGGTTTGGACAGCACAAAACAGCTTCTGGGATTACCAATTTTAAAAGGCAGCCTAAACTACAAGAGCCTCTTACGATAGGTTAAAAGCTGTTGCTTAAATTTTCATCCTTCCAATATTCACTGAACACTTTGAAACTTACCTCTTCAATTTTTTTTGTTTTTGCCACTTCACAAATTTGACTGATTGCTCGTATCCTATTACTTAATCCACATTCTATGCTCAGTTCCTGGAAAGAAATGTAGAAATAAGCTAACAGTTTATCTTACTAGAAACACTTATCCATTTCTCAAAGGGGATCATGAACCACTGAAAAATAAGTTACACGTTTGTCCAAAATGATCTAACCATTAGTCATCACTGGAACTTTTCAGGAATTTCTCCAAAAACTTCTTTTCATTAGCAAATGATTTGTCAAAACTAGAACTCTCACAGAACTGGAGCCAAGCAGCTTTTCACCTCCAGGATAGAACATCTAATTTTCTTCATAAATGTTAGTAACTCACTGGCTGTGGCACTCGCCCAGTTCACAGGAGAAGGGCAGGGAAAGGAGGGACGTTAAGTCCGGCTCCCAGCCTTCCAGCAGGTAAGAGCCTGGATGCTCCAGCACAGACGGGAAGGGATTATGGTCTCCTTCTCCCTTTTCTGTGTTTTCCTTCCTGCGTGCCAACTATTCTACTTACAGACTTGCTGTACCAATTACTGGAATAATTTTTTTATTTTTAATTTTCACAAAACCATAAGGTTTTCATTAAATAGAAACAGTTTCCAACTTCTGCTAACTGCCACCACATAAACTTCATCAAGCTCAGACTATAAAAAAAGAGCAATATATTTTGAGGAAACACCCTGTAACCCAACAGAAGACAACACCATCCTATCAAATATCTCAAAAGTATTCAAACACTGAATAATTAAAATGCTATGGCTTCAAAGTAGGTAAGTTTTACATCCATTTCACTAGAGAATGAATTGAGAGATAAGGTAAAAAGGCATGATCGGAGAGCAAATGAATGGCAAACCAGAAAAGAGAATAAACAAGCCCTCCTTCCAATCCTTGCAGCTCAGGTAATCCAGGCACTATCCCCACCTTTACTATGGTCAGTTCTCACACCTTGAGTATTTCTGCAGTGATGATAAACTCTGTTTGCTTGCCCTCCGATGACTTTGAACTTCCCCGGGATGTTCCCAGCCCCAGGAGATTCCTGAACTTCTCCTTCAGTCCCGAATCCTTGCTCTGAGGCTTTGCCATCGCTGACAAGCAAGCAGCGCTGAGCCCCTGCAAATACAGGACAGGGTTTCTGTTAAAGGAGGCCCAAGGGGAATCTTTAAGCAAGAAAACACCAGTAACAGCCGTCACAACATGGCTTTTACAAACAGCTCTGATGTCTCAAGCCGTTTCAAACAAGGGAGAAGCCCAACACTGAGGACGAAACAGCAAGGAGCACACACGCATGAGGAGCCTGTGCTGCTCCTACTTCAGCACCCGCATCCTGCAGCTATCCAGGGAATGGGGAGCTCGGGGTTACCATTTTCTGGGAGCTCCAAATGCCCAGCACCACCACAGGCTGCACAGAGCAATCACCATTTTCAAACTGCTGAGCTGATTTTTGAAGTATAAACATACATGCACACTTTTTGGCGGGTGTGAGCTGAAGTACTTGTTCCCAGTTGAAAAGCAATGGACAAGCACACAGCACTGTAAAGTAGATGTTGAAAATAGCTAGACATGATGAAGGACTTACAAATCTGAGCGTTCGAACATCCAAATGCTGCCACAGCAAGGAGAAAGAAGGGGAGCAAGAACAGGCACACCCATTACAGCAACGACACATCGACAGCAACATCCTTCATAAACTGTCTCCCCAGCCCACAGCCCCTCGGGGACCCCTGCACCCGGCTCAGAGCAGGACACCCGCTCCTGGCATGCCGCCGCAGCCCCAGCACCCTGCCCTCGGCACACGCTCCTGCACAAAGCCGGCAGCCCCCCGGCTGTGCCCCATGCCCCACGGACACGCCACAGCCCTCCCCACGCCCTGGGCACATGCCAAGCAACCGCTTGTGCTCCCCAGGGACACGCCACAGACCCTGTCCCAGCACCCCATGGGACACGCCACGGCCCCCAGCCCAGCATCACCAGGGGACACACCGCAGGCCCCAGCCCACCACCCTGGGGGACACATCCCAGGCCCCAGGACACGGCACAGTGACCCGCCAGCCCCCCCAGACAGGCCGGGATCACACCACGGCCCCCACCACCACCCCGGGACATGCCACAACCCCTTACGCACACCCAACGGGGGACACGCCACAGGGCCCCCAGCACAGCCCGGCTCCCTGACAGGGGACACCCGGGGGACCCCACCACCCGGCAGCCCCACACACACCCCCGGGGCACGGCAAGGCCCCGCCTCCCGCTAGGCCCCGCCAGACCCCCGCGCACCCCGGCCTGGGCATCGCCCCCCGCCCGGCCAAGGGGGCCGCTGCTCGCCCACCCCCTCCCTCACTCACCCGCCGACCCCCGGCCCCGCCGCCCCCGGCCCAGTGCCCCGCTCCGCGCCGGCCCCCCCGGCCGCGCCGCGCCCCGCCCCCGGCGGAAGTCCCACCGCTTCCGGCGCCCGCGCCCGCCGCGGGGCACGCCGGGGCCGGTAGTGCCCGGGCCGCCGCCATGTGCGCGGCCGTGTCCGCCGGCGGTGGGCGGGCGGCGGCCCGGCGGCTCGGCAGGGCCGGGGGGGGCGGCCAGAGGTACGGGGGGGGAGGGATCGGTGCTTCCCGGGGCTGGCGGGGTGGTGTGCGGCCTTGGCACGGGGAGGGGGGCCTGCGGGCCTGCAAGCAAGGGGGAGTGAGGGCCCAGCCCAGCCGGGGGACAGGGGTCCTTGTCACCTCCCCCTCGGAGCCCGGGATGTGGCAGCACCCCGGTGGCTGTCCTGCCTGTGGCACTGGGCGAGGGCCTGGGGATGCGTCTTGTCCTTCAGCAGCCTCCTGTGCGTTTGGGAGACGCATCCCCCTAGTGTGACATGTGTCCCCAGCTGTTGCCACCCGTTTCCTAGGTCCTCCCAAGCCACTCCTCACCCCACGGCTGGCTGCAGCGAGGGCTGGGTGGATGTGAGGGGTTGCTGCTGGGTTGGGACTATGGGGAAGACGATTTCAGCCCTTGTCAGGTCCCCGAGGTGGTTGCCAGCACACGAGGCTGACGCTGCGCTGTGGTGGGAGACAAACGCTTCTTTCCCCTGGCCTCAGGCCTGAAAATCTCACTTCTGTCTCTTGCAGCGAGCCAGGTCCACGGCACAGCCGGCATCCCGAGGCGCAGCAGGAGGAGGAAGAGTGTCGCCATTGCCTATGAATCTGGGCAGGGGGATGGTGCCGAGCAGGGGATATCTGAGCCCCAGAGACCACGCTGGGAGCCAAAGGACTGGCGGCAGCAGTTGGAGCGCATCCGGGAAATGAGGAGGAGCAGAGATGCTCCCGTCGATGAGATGGGAGTGGAGAAGTGTTACGACAGCAGCGCACCTCCACAGGTAACAACACCCTGCTGCCCTGATCCGTCAGGCAGGCACATGAAAATACAGCCTTGCTTCCATAGCCCTCCAGCCTTCCTCGTCCTCATGTTGCCTCTGGATATGTCCCATTTTGGATATCTCCAGAACAGAAAAATAAACGCAAGGTGTATCAGGACTCTGGGCTGGGATTGGTCCCACAAGAGGTTACTGCACAAGCATGCATATGAGAGAAACAGTTCATCCTGCTAGAGGAGGAGAGTCAGCCACTGCCTCTCTGGTACCGGGCTCGTTGGCTTCAGACAGCCCTTGTGAAATGGCAGTGGGTATTTTCTGAGATGTTCTCTGCTCGTATTCAGCCCATGGTGTGCATAGAGACAAACTAGCAAACACAGCTGTGAAAGGCCCTTGTCCTCTGCTTAAACTGCTGCCAGAAGAGTTAGCAGGCTGAACCAAGAGTAGGAGCTGTGGCAAAAATAGGATTATTTTGGACTTGGGACTGAAAACCCTGAAAGTATATTGTGGCAGTGCTGTCTTCTAGGGCAGGCTGGCAGGGCATGAAGGCATGTCCCTTTTTTCTTAAAAATCTCTGTAGGACTCCAAGGGAAGTATCCAGCAAGATGGCTCTGTAATACAGAGGAAAAACAGTATGGAGAAAAGGCGAGGGGAGCTGAGAAAAAAACTTTCCAGGCTGCTTTTATGCTCTTCAGAGCAGCACAGAAGTGTCAGTTGGCTTCTTCCCCTCTTGCGTTCCACTTTTAAGGGGATACTGGTTGAAAGGAAGGGCCATGCTGGGATGGCACTGTGCTCCCCAAGCCTGGGAACACAATCAAAGGCCCCAGATGACACCTCCCTCCAAGGGGACCATTTGCATCAGTACAAAAAACAAAGCGGAGTGAGGCCATGGCGCGGCGCTGGGATCCGGGGCTGCAGGGCTGCACTCTCCATGCACAGCGCTGGTGTGGGAACGTGGAGATAACCCGCAGGCAGGCTTGGCAGAGCAGTGGGAGTCGTGTGCTGCACGGCGACCTGACGGGCTCCGAGGGAGGGGTCTCGAAGACACAGCTGCACAGCTTCAGCATATGTAACGCTGTCCTTATTGCTGGCATTGTGCCTTGGGCTTGGATCCCTGGGGAAAACGGTTAACTTCGACTCTGGATTCAGACAGCGTCACACGCTCTGCAGCCGTGTGGGCTGGCATCAAGTGCAGCTGTGGGGCCAGGGGGACCATGGTGCACGATACGGAAATAACTTTTCTTCCCTAGGGAAGCAGGGTTGTTGCTTCCAAGAAAAAGTGGATGTTGTAACCCTCAGCACACACCAGCGCTCCTCACACAATTTCCATGCACTTGGAGATTACCCTACTTCCATGCACTCAGAGATTTTTCATGGTGCACTTGCAGTTTTGTAAACTTTTTTGTAAGAGAGCTGGAGGAAGGATTGTACCCCACATTATCCTGGGTCAGTCCAGGTTAGTTAGTCATCCTCCTCATTCTGGTGGGGACAGAATCGCATCTGGGGAAAAATGAATTGAAAAACAGGAGGTCTGGACTAAATGCTGCATGACAGCATCAGAGGAACTTCTGGGTTTTGTGCTTCCAGTCTCTGTCATCCCAGTTCTTTAGATTTGGTTTCCTAAGGAGCTCACTGGAGCCAGATACCCAGTTCCTACTGAAGCCTGGTGGGAAAGGGATGGGATTTTCAAAAGCAGTTTTAGAGCAGAAGTTGCATGAAAATCATTGGGCTTTTGTATTTCTACATCCTGTGGGGTCTCCTGAGAATCCCATCATCAGGAAAAGCTTTATCTCACCCTCTGTGGCTAAGCACTGACATCTTTGGATGTGAGATCCCAGCAGACAGTAGCTGCTCTCTGCCCTTTTACACATGCTGACTGCTTGTATTGAAGGTGTTTCTTTTCTCCCTTTATTGTGTGGTAGAAGTAAAAGGTTATGGATCATTTCTGTTGCAGCCTTCTAGTCTCTTGCAGATAGATACAGTTGAACCAGGGTAGGTCCATATTATGCACTGGACTGAAGATGGTGCTGGGTGGGAGAACTGAGCCCCAGAGGTGGCCGGATCTCCTCTCAGAGATCTTGGGGTGTCTCATTGTCTCCTTTTCCCCAGGTTATGCGCTACCAAGTTCTGCTGTCGCTGATGCTCTCCAGCCAGACCAAGGACCAGGTGACATCAGCTGCCATGCTGCGCCTGAGGCAGCACGGCCTCACAGTTGACAGTATTTTGCAGATGGATGATGTGACGCTTGGTCAGATCATTTACCCTGTAGGATTCTGGAGGGTGAGTGCAGGATCGCGGCAGCGTGCACGTGATGTGCACGTAGAGGAACCCCCTCCACCGTCCTCTGCTCCCGTGCAGCTGTCTGAGACAGCTCAGAAGCCCAGGAGAGGAGTGCAAAGGGGGTGCAGGCTTGTCCTTTGCAGGCTGTACTCATGGCCAGTCACTGAGCTGACAGCAGGTGATGAAGGCAGGAGGTGGGTGCGAACCAGCCCTGCTCCTTAGAGACACACACCCCCAGCCGGTATTCAGCCTGCGTGCCACACCCCATGGTGATCTTTCCCCTGGAGTCAGCTGAAGGATGTATTTTACACCAGTTTTAGCAATTTGTATTCACAGCAAGATTGTTTGCTGCAGTGCCTGGAGTGTGCACGGGAGGTTAGAGCTAATCAGGTCTCAGGATTTTGCTTTCAAAGAGAAATCAAAAAGACCTCTGTCTCCCCTCCGCAGTCTCCAGTGTATGGCCTCACATGTAACATATGCTCAGGAATGGTTTGTTTTCTGAGCTGTTTGTCTCTTCCCTGCATTGGAGAGCAGCTTGGATTTTCTGCCTTTCCCCTTGGTTTTCCAGAACAAGGTGAAGTACATAAAGCAGACGACAGCCATCCTGAAGCAGAAGTACGGGGGTGACATACCGAGAACTGTGGAGGAGCTGGTGCAGCTGCCAGGAGTTGGGCCCAAAATGGCCCACTTGGCCATGAACATTGCTTGGGACAGTGTGTCCGGGATAGGTAGGTTGGATCTTGTTTTCCCCATTCCTCTCCTAAATCCTGCCTGATCCATTCCCTGGGCAGAGGGGAAGCATTGCAGCTGTGTAAACTGCCTGCCCCAGGAGCCTGATTGATAGCATCGCTTCAGTTTAGTCATCTGCAGAGTATTTGGGTGAGTGAAGGATGTGACCCTCAACCACTCACAGCAGATGAGTTGCTATAGGATTTAGGCATGGATCCAGCTACTGTTTTACCCCAAATATGATAGCAAAAATCCCCAAGGGCAATCAGTCCCTCCCCTCAGATGCTGGTAAGCAGTGCAAGTATTGCCTAATTGGGTAGGCATCCAAAAAAGATGTGCTAGCAGAATAATGCTTTGAAATCTGTTTGGTATCAAGTGAAAGAGAGGTGGAGATAATTCTGTGATTTGGGGATACTTTTAGGATAGTCTGACATTATTCTTTTCCAGGGTTGCTTCCATTTAAACAAATCTCATTTGAGATTTTTGTTTGGCAAGCTGTAAGAGGGCAGAAGCATGATGGGTCGTAGAAAGAAATGGTCTCAGGCAATCTGTAGCTACAGAATTTCTGATCTGTTGTAGTTCCTGCAGCTGGGTAATAGGTGACCACAGGTGTATTTGTTTATTTGCCATGTTTATTGAACAGAGAGTGCGTAGCTGTGCCCCATGGAGCTGTGTGCTTTAGCAGTGATCAGCCGGGAGGAAGTCTGCGGTGGAGATGGGCCCAGGCCAGACCGAGGGCAGGTCTGCTCCTGCACGATGCTTGTTTGGGGAGCATGGAGGGGAGCGTGTCTGGCAGCAGAGCTGCCCTCAGCAGCCGGCAGATGGGGCTGGACAATCAGCTGCGGCATCCCAACAGGCTGCCCGGCCTGGGGGCCCCTGGGGACAGATTAATATTCCAAGTGTATTTGCTGCTTAAAGGAGGAGCCCTGGGAAAGCTAGGAATGGTGCCACCTGATGAATGACTGCCGCCGTGGTGAGCACGCAGCCCAGGGTCAGTGCGGGCAGCAGCTGACTCCTGCAGCCCCACTGGTGACCGTCAGTTGTACAAAATGTGGCTCTCGCGCTAGATTCGACAGTGCTTGGGGTCTGTTGTTCTCTCCCTGCTGTGGGGGAGGGAAGTCTAGAGGGAGCCAAACTAGCCAACTATTTTCCAAATAATTGTGTGCTCAGTTTTGATTTAGGAGGCAAGACTTAGTCTTCCTGTTTACAGCAATTTCCTGGGGTTTGCCCAATTAGCCAGAGACAGGTTTATCGCTGCTGATCTAACAATAATATACTTTGCATTCAGAGCTTTTTAGCTCAAAGCACTTTATAAACATTCGTTTAAGCCTCACAAACCCTCTTGTGTTGGTAGGTATTATGAAATGTGTTTTCCATCTGGGTAAACTAAGGGGCAGAGATTGCAACTTGCGTAACATCAGCTGAAGCACAGGGAGGAAGAGAACCTGGGACAGGCTGCCCTGTGCCTGCTAGATCAGAGCACGCAAACCTTTGAAGGCAGGCTAGTTCAGATTGTGTGAGCATGTCGCTAGCTGCGTAGTGTGAGGTATCTATCCCGTCTTGCTTTTGACTCTGGGCCTAGGAAGAAAGCAGCACATTTGTTCTGCGAGTGAGTCTCCCCTCCTGTTTCACCTGCCTGTTCCTGCCGGCCCGTGGAGGAAGCCTGTGCAGGGCGCTGTACCTGGTGTGCTGTGACAGGCAGCTTTTGGCTGTGCTCTCTCTGTTCAGGTGTGTCTGCCCCCACCTAAACTCTGGGCTCTCCCTTCCTAGCTGTGGACACCCATGTGCACAGGATCACAAACAGGCTGAAGTGGGTGAAGAAGGAGACCAAATACCCTGAGGAAACTCGGGTAGCGCTGGAGGACTGGCTGCCCAGGTGAGGTCTGAGACCCCAGCCTCCTTCCTCCACACCAAGCCCCTCAAGCTAGCTGCAGGAGCCATGTTTGCACACAATTCTGCTTATAGCATTTTCAGTGACTGCACTTTGGGTCCCTCCTCTTTATGGGGGACTAGTCTTCAGGTGTTTCTCCTCTCCCAGAGAGCTGCAGCAGCAGCATCTGAGCTACTTGGTTGTTTCGTGACTATCAGATATAGCGATCACCACTAGCCCAGCCAGGTACCTGGAGGTCTTGATGACCGATTGTTGCTTTGACAAGTTTACCATGACCCAAGCCAGGTGCTTTTCTACACAGGACTTTGCTGAGCCTAATGGCCCCAGCTGTATTAGACCATGGTTGGATTCTGGCCTTCATTGATGCTTAATCTTCAGTATTAAATGCCAGCTGACAGGTACAGTGTTGCATCTCCACATTTGGCACATGCGTTAGCACAAGAGAATGACCACAGGCACTTTGTGTGCCTGTCCTCTGCTCCCCACCCCAGTTCAGAGGGATCAGGAAAGGTTAGGAAGGCTGTTCTTAGCAGGAGGCTGGGACCCGCCTCCAGGCGCCTTGGGAAGCCAAGAGGAACAGGCAGTAGGCGAAAGGGATCCATTTAAAAGCACGGGCTGTTCTTTAACCCCTCCGAGCAGCTGTATTGGAAAGCTCATGTGGTTTTTTTTTTTTTTTCCTCTCACTGCAGGGATCTCTGGAGGGAGATAAACTGGCTCTTGGTGGGCTTTGGCCAGCAGACCTGCCTGCCTGTGAATCCTCGCTGCAATGAGTGCCTCAATCAAGACATTTGCCCAGCTGCTAAGAGACGCTGAGGGATCATCCGGTCTTCGTAGAGCAACAAAGCTGCTTCGGCTCAGCAGCAGCCCGGAGCTGAGCCCTAGTAAAGCTTGTGCTTTGCACGGGGCTGGCTGTGTGACTGCAGGGAAACAGGAGACTGCTGCAGCCAGCTCAGCATCTCTGGGGAGGGAGCAGCCGCTGGCAATGGCTGAGCTCTTGAGAGGAAAAAGGGTCTTTCAAAGTGCAGCAGTCCTGCTGTGTCAGTGCTAAAGGCTCCAGCCCCCGTGTGAATGCCTGAGCATGCCCCAGCAGAGCAGCAGGCTGTGCCGTGTCAGGAGTAGCTGGAGAGAAACGCTTTGTCCTAGGGGACTTGCTGCTGCTTGTAAATACACATTTAATAAAGGTGGTGGGTTGGTTTTTTTCCACCCGTGAGGTTTGCTGGCATCTGCGTAACACAGGGCAGGGGGAAGAGAGCACGGGTGACCTCACCAAAGCGTGAGACCATAGCAACCAGCCCTGCCAGCTGAGAGCAGGCAGCACGCAACCTGCCAAGCTGCCTGCCTAGCCCGGGCAGCGAGGGGCACTGCAATGAATAAGGTACAACTGAAAGACTTTATGAGCCAGGACCAGAGGAGGCCACCGCCTGGACAAGTGACCTTTGGGTCCTGGTAGCAGAAGAGCAGGGGGTAATGCAGAGCAGGGGCAGGCAGGAGACAAGCCAGCGTTACTCTTGGTTCTGTGTGTGCCAGCAAGGGTTACAGTGGCCACAGGAGCCAGGCTGGTGTGTGCCTCAGAAGCTGACAGAAGGGACACCACCACCATCTGTGTTTTGTTCTTCAAAGAAAGGGCAGTGCTGACTTCATTGTAGAGCTTCAAAGGAATAATTTCAGCTACTCTTTAAACAGGCAAGGGAGGAAGCAAAGTTTATAATGTGCTAAAGAGGGCTGTAATTCCGCTCTGAAGTTCCCTACCACACAGATGAGGAACGAGCAAATAAAGTACTCGGTACATGGGAAAACGAAGTTTATTACTGACATTACAGTGTACATTATGTTTTTACAATGCAGCTGACAGCCTTATACTTTATTGATTTTATTCCCAAGTTAAATGTACAGGAACTAAATAATTACTACTGAGCTACAAGATGTCAGAAATACGATAAGTGCTTTAACCAGGAGCAGTTTCCATGGACTAAGCAGAGATTAAGATTTTTAGATCTTATCAGTACAGATTTGCACACCTGATTTCTTTTGATCTGCATTCAAAACTATATGTTCTCCCTCCCCCCCCGACAGTGGTCCAGTCTTGTATGAGAAATGCGGTATTTACAAACAGGTCTTTGCTCTCTGACATGCATCGGAGCACGCGACTTTTAGGTCAGTGTAATGGGGAATGCTCTGCCTTGCGCAGACCGGGGCACTGCCTGGGGTTTGGCTATGCAGGCACGGGAAGCAACGTGCATACCATGAAAAAGAAGGACTCCTTCAAAAGATTACTGATTTATAGAAGCAAATATTTTGGGGGCCAAAAAGAGAGCAGATGATTATCTTTGAAGTAGGGTAGGGAAGAGGTGTCTTGTTAATGGCAGAGTCCTGGAGGGGAGGCAAACCTCTCCGCATCCTGAGCCATCGTCCTGCTGCCAGTCTTGTCACCGATAGCCAAACACCTGCACCAGATCCTCTCCAAAGTCATTATTTTCAACCTGTTCAGCCCATCAACATTCCTAAAAGATAACTTTCGCAAAAGAGAACTCATCTCCTTCACCCCTGAGGCTTTCCATGCTCTCCTGCCAGCCAGCTAAGAGCCACGGGCATCAGCTGCTCCCCATGGTGAAGCCAAACATCCTGGCTCCGCTGCTGCGGTCCCCCTGCCCAGCACCGACCCGCCGCTATGCTGAGCCCCAACCTGCTGCCGGGGAGAGCAGTAAATGTTATAAGGCACCTTTTAGCTCAATACTTACGAAATACACACAGAGCCGTTACAATATCCACAGCGCACTGACTGACCCAAAGGCTACGGGCTTGTAACGCAGCAGTGCTGGAGTAACGCAGGGCAAAATCACAGCCATGTGCTTTAAAATGGCCATCGATGTTCAAGTGATTGCTGCTATTTGCTTTTAGCTGGGGAAAGTGGTTTTGTACTTGACTGTCCTGCTGTGCCCAGTCCCTTCCCCCTGCTGCCTTGGCATTTGAGCTGAAATACCAGGCAGCCACCGTGGCTGGGCTTGGGAGCTTGCTGGAGTGTGGGAAGGAGGGGGCCAGCCCCATCACGGCTGGGACCCTGCCCTGGTAAAACACCTCTGTCTGCAACCTCTGAGGGAGTGTTGTAGTTCAGCTTAGTAGTCATCTTCCCTCATTTACAGCCAAAGGCAAGTAATAAAGAGAGTAAATGGGCTTAATTTGTAATGCTTTAAAGATACATTTTTGAGGCTCTAATACCAAGAGCAGGGTGTTTTCAAAGGAGGCCATAGAAAGCCAAAGCAACTGCCTACTCCATTACACTGCTGCCTGTTCACAGCCAGCCCCATGGAGACCCCATGGCTTTGGAGGACACCCTCCCGACGGCGAGACAGCCTCAGTTACGCTCACGGGCTGGAGACATCCAATACCAGCCCAGCAGTAACAAACCAGGTGGGACCCAGACCCTGCTCCAGGACCCAGCACCCAGGCACAGCCACAGCTGAGCCCCACTTCCCCAGCGCCAAGCCTGCAGCCAGAGCCGGATCCCTGTGTTCCTCCCTGGAAACAGATGGTGGGTTGTGCTCGCTTTCAAGTCTGTCCAAAGAGGTTTTGTAGCATCTCATGGCTCTTGTCTTCTCGCAAGGCTGCCGGAGCCGGGCCGGCAGCACCGCTCCTCGCACTGCAGGGCAGGATTGGCCCCGCTCCCTGCCTTCCCCCGCTGCTCAGCGCTGCATCGATGACGGCAAATGGTGAGGCCTGTGGCATTTGGGCTGTTGGGTTTGGGTTTTGTTTTTAAATCCTGCCCTCTCCCCTCTGCAGAGCTGTCGGGGATGAAAAAGGGGCTTTTATTGCCAGGGCAGACGTCACTGGTGGGGAGGGAGGTTCATAAACTAACTGGAAACATATGGGACTTCTTAAAAAAAAACAAAAACAACAAAACAAACTTTTTCATTTCAATAGCAAAGCCAACAAGAGCGATTTACAGCCACTGTCCGTTTTCCCATCGTGTGAGTATTTTACGCTGCAGACAGGGTGCTGAGGAGGGGGTGCCAGGTACACCCCACCCTGCGGGCCCCCACCACAGCGGGGGCATGAGGCCATAAGACATTTGCACAGCGGCACAGAGCATCCCATGGGGCTCAGTCTGGGACACCCGCAAAACCAAAACAAACACCCAAAATAAAAAAATAATAATTAAAAAAAAGGTAGTAATAGAAGCCTAAATAATGCAGGTAAGAAACAAGAGTTAAACTCTTCCAGTCCTTTCTCATAGGAACAGAGGACAGCGGGCAGCCAGAGCCAGGCTGAAGAGCAAGCAAGAAAAGGAGCTTTGGTCACATTTGTCTTATGAGAATTGCTGGCGAGTAACAATAATAATAATAATAATAAAAAATTAAAAAGGACTTTAAAATACACCTTGTAAAAGCAACCAGTGAAGAGCAGAGCACAAAGCATCTCACATGGACACTGAAGGACAGGGCGTAGGCACCTCAGAAACGTCCGAGCTGGGGCAGGGGCAGGAGAGCGGCAGATGGCAGCCACCAGCAAGGCTCAGAAATTGCTGAAAATCTCTCGCTTCTTGTTCCAGTCCATCTGCGGAGCTCTCTTCTTCACCCGCTTGGCCCGCACCTTCTCCTTGGCCTCAGCAGCCGTCGGGCTCAGGGTCAGCCCGCTCTCCTCAAACGGGTCCTTCTTCTCTGCATCTCCATCCTGCGTGGAGAAGGGAGAAAAGATGTCAGCCCATGGCAGCATCCCCCCCACCACCATGAGCATGGCCATGGTGTCCTACAGCGTTTCACCCTGCATGGCCCTGGGAGAGGCGTTTCCTCCAGCGTGCATGATAAGCAAATGCACAGGGGTGGGTTTTTTTGGAACAGAAGGTCAAAGTCCCTCCCCCGTGGCGTGTCTGTGGTTTTGCTGGCAGCGGCAGCATCCCTGTGGCCATGGAGTTAATTACTACATTGTGTTTTATGGGTTTTTTTTCCCCCGCCTGAAGAATGTGTGGCTGCCATGGCTGGAAGTGGAAAAGCAGAAACACAGAAGCTGCTGTCAGAGGGAAAACAAGCTGCTCCACTTGTCTGCTGGGAAAATGAAAAATAAGCCACTAGTGTAGGCAGGATCCCCGCAGGAAAGCGGGGATGAGGGAGCAAGCTGGGTGAGCCTCAGGGCTCGCAGGGAGGGGTTGCAGCAAGGCCCCCCTGTGTTCACCTGCCCAGGCACCCGTTTGCTCCCAGAGCACCCGTGGCTAACCGAGGCGGGGATGGGGCATGCGTGGGAGGACAGCAGCGCCTGCCTGTGTGCCCAGCTGGCCATGCCCGGGACGGCCACCGTAAGACACCAGTCAAGGCTGTATTTGCTTTGGGAACTGTATTGAAAACAGCATCTTTCCATCTATTTAATAAAAATACTTTTGTAATAAGAAAATTAACTTTCCTTTCTAAAGTCACTGCCGCTGCAGTGATGTGCCCTCAAGCCAGAAACCCCAGGTGCCCCTCCACTAACCCTGACCCTCTTGTTCCTGCAGTAGGTGAAGGACGGCCACCACGTCCTCAAGGTACAATTAACGTCCTGGCCAAAATGCTTTTATTCCATTGCATCCCTGCTGGGGACAGACCCAGCACCGCGTCTCCAAGCCCCTCAAACCCCACAGGTCTAGGAAGCATCATCCCTGCCAGGACTTGGTTCGTCAGAGCTGGTTTCAGCAGGCAGCACACTCCATAGCGGGCGCAATCTAAAGCTTCGGCTTCATTGATCACATCTGTACCGAGGCTTTGCCAGGTCTCGGTGCCAGGCAGGGCGGAGGTGCCCGAGGAGACCAGCTTGGGGAGAAGCAGCTGCACCCTGGAGCTGCATGGCTGCGCTCCGGAAGCACCTCTCTCGTGTCAATAGTGGGCAAACACACAGAATCAAGATCTTCAGTTTTAAGGAAACATTTTAAAGCCTGCCGACTCACACTGCTGCCCTAGCACGCATGTGAAACTCCAAAATAATGATTTCACAAACCCTGCTGATAACCATGGGCAGGTCTTCCACCAGCGCTGCAAGATAACAGCTCCAGCTTTGCTCCAGCTTACAAATGCAAACTGAACCGGGCGGTGGCTTGAATGAGCATGCCAGGCTACAAGCTGGGGGGCAGAGCTGCAGGCAAACCCCCTGCCACCCTGCAGGGACTCTGGTTTTAGTGCAGAGGTGGGACAGCAATCTCTGAAACAGCCCAAAGGTGACGCCACGGGAGGAACCGCTGCACTCAGGCACCGGGACACAGCCCCGTTTTCCAAAGGCAGCAGCCATTGGATCAGGACATGTATTATTTAATGCTTAGAGAGAAACGGAGATGCCAGACTGCAGGCGCTTGGCCACAGCTCTCAGACACAGCTGGTGTTCGAGATGTTTTAGAGGCTCTGGGTACTCAGAGGAGGCCGCAGGAGCCCTTGCTGCTGTCAGACTCCCACTCCCAGCTGTCTCGGGGCAGGCGACAGCACAAGCACTGAGAACCAGCAGAGACCCCACAGAGCACCTGCATGGAGGCATTCCTCTCTTTTTAGCAGAGCCTCATGCTAAAGATAAATTTTTGAGCACTTCAGAAATCCCCTACTTGTTATTTTAGGAAAAAAACCTGCTAAATTAGTAACACCAAGAGAATACCAATCTATGCCTTGTGATTATTTTTGGTCGCTAGTTCACCTTGCACAGCAAGGTCTGCCTCTTCTCTGGCCCTTTGCTGCAGTGTTCAGCCAGGCTCCCCCAGAGAAACAGCCCCAGCCCTGCAAGCAGCCCTGCGGGTCACCAAATCCACACTCCTCCCATCTTGAGCAGCTCCTTTAAACACAGTGATAAATTCACTGTGCTCCAAGCTAAAAGCAATTTGGCTTTTTTAAATTTTAGCCTGCCTTGTTCCTGTTAGCAGCCCTTGAACCTCACAGCTCTGCTCCTCCTGCCCTCTCGGCTTCCCAGCCTTGCCTCCTGCCCTGTAGCTCATCAGTATAATTAAACTTACGATCCAAAACTCCTGTAGACATCTTTTCACCTCACACCTCCTTTCAAACTATTTGAGCACGAGTCACTGCCCAACAAAGCACCAATTAACTTGCTGCCATTACCCCTTGACGTTCTCCCTGCTCAGTTTGGGGCAGTGCCACCTCCTCCCCGAGGTCACGATGCCCGAAGGGACGAGCCCGCGTGAGTCCTCCCAGAGCCAGGACAGAGCACGCATCTGCACCCTTGCAAAACCCGTCCGTTAATACAGGACATCTGCTGCTGCCGGCAGAGGCCACACAACCCCCGCGAGCTTTTCTGTCCCCCGGACAAAGAGGGGAAAGAACATCTCTGTGACAGCAGCTCGTGCTGCTACAGCACACGTCACCCCGAGGGTCCCAAACCCTTGACCAGCCACCCAAAGGAGTTATTGACCTATCCCAGCAACGTGGCCACCTCCGCACTGGAACCAGCAGCTGCTGACAGCTCACGGCTCCATTTCATGCACATCTACAGTGCAAGGAATGAAAGAAAACTCTTGTCTTTTGCTTGCTGCATGGATACAAGTGTACCTAAGCCTGCAAGACAAATCTGAAAATACATTGAAAGGCATTGTTACAGAGTACCATAAGGCAAGTATGTACCTACAATAGTACGTGAAAGGCAGGGGAATGTTTGGGGTTTTTACCTCTGATTCCTTCCCAGGACTTTGAAGGTCACTGTGAGATGAAGATGTAGATCCTCCATTCAGCTAGTGGAAATTAAAATGTTAGTCCAGTTTGCACAAAGACAGAATTAGAAAAAAATAAAAAGCCAGGCAGAAAAATGCTCCAGCCTGGTGAGGACAGACATCCCAGCCTGGCTTGTCCAGGGACAGGAACAGAGCCCGGAGGGGAGGGTCCTGCCGACAGGACCCTGAATGCACATATGCACACACACGCACACGTGCACACATGGGAGCTTCCTGCGATTTGCCAGCAGAGCCGCTGCTCTCCTGCATCCCCCACGCCAGGCCGAGCACGGTCCCCATCCTGCCAGCACCAGGCAGCCGCTCACCTCTACCCTCCATCACTGGGAACAGCGATTAAACAGGGCTGAAACCAGCTTTGTTCAACCCCTAAATTAAAGCTGCAGCAGGAAGCAATTAAAATCAGCCAGCAGCAGTTAAACTGAGCTAAATGAGCCTTGGGGACATTATGAGCATCCCTCTCTGCTCTGCAGGCTGGCAAGTCATCCCGACAGGCTCACGTGTCACAGGTGGGAGCCAAGGAAAGCCAGCATGCCAGGACCCCTGATCCTTCTTGATCACTCCAACACATTCCCCTAAATTGAGCAAACCTAGGATGCTGCCCAGCCACCTCAGCTGTCAGGGCATCCTGGAGCAGGCAAGTACCCACCTGAGTCTGTGCGGATCCATTTGTCATGGGCTGAGGTACCACACCTATAGACCACGTAAAGAAAATACGCTGTAAATACACTCAGCTGGGATTGCTGGCCTCAGGTCGCAGACAAGCATCCCTCAGCGTCGCCCACCCGGCCATCCCGAGCCTGCCTTCTCCCTTGCCCACTCCACCAGCTCCAACAGCTCAGTGTGTCTTGTCTCTTGACTTTGTCCTGTGCTGCTTCCGAGCCCACGCAAAAGCCTGTCCATCCCCTTTGTGCCCTTCTGGAACCAAATTCTTTCCAATTCCCCTGACTTCACTTGATTTCACCCTGTTGTCATCAGAAGAAAACACCTTCCAGGAAGGGGACCAAGTAACTTCCATGAGCAGTAAATTCAGCACACACCCATTATTTTTTTTTTGACTATTAAGTAGTTTTTCTTCAGAAGCTGTTTAATCAGAAATCTTCAAAAAACCCAACGTTCTTTGCCAAAATCAGCATCTTGTTGGTGTCACAACAGTGTGTGGCAAACAACCTGCTCCCCAGGTACCCTGGCATTTTTTTTTTGCTCACTTTCAACGATTTGCACTAATAATACTTCATACGATGGCAAATTTTAGGCAGATAATCTGCCAGTCACCACGATGGAGTCATTGCTAAAGTCATTATCATGTCTCATCTGTCCCAGGCTAACAGATGTGTTAATTGTGACAAGATTAATAACTGAATTATGTCAAGCGTGAATGCTTCTTGGGGCAAAGCCCTCACTCTGTGCATCTCTCCAGCAGCAGACAATGACATGGATGCACGTCGCTGTGTAACCCGAAATCCAGTGAAGCGAGAGCAGCACACAGTGCCAAATGTGGCTTGCAACTGCAGAAACCCAGGGCAGCTAATTGCACAGCTCCAAAGCCATCATCTCCCTGCACCACGTACAGACATGGCTGGGCTTTCCGAAAGACCGATTTGGGGGCTGCATCAGTGCGAGCTGCAGGGATTTCCAGTGCAAATCAGGGCAACTTTGCGTTTAAAAAACATAAACCCAAATAATAATTTTGAGAGTGTGCTGGTGCAAAAGCCTCAGTTATGGTGTTGGGATCCTTGAGTATTTTATCATACTGAATGTCAGACTCGTGTCTACAGTATGATAAGCTCTGAGCAACGGTCATCAGAAGAAAGTCAGCTCATAGCAGAAATGACGCCAAAGTCTCTGGTACCATAAGAAGCTAAAAGATAATGTTATTTAAATGAGAAGCAAACTTCAAATCACAAGCAATATTAAAGGGGAAATGGAATTAAAAAAAAAAAGTCATTTCAAAATTTGGCATGTCTGGAAATATTTTCGTATTTCCTTAATCCTGAAAGGTGCATAGCTCTTAAAATACACTCAGTGGCTAAAACGTTGAGGTGCTTAGGATCAGCTGTAAGACTTTGAAATTGTCAGCTTGAGGTCAAAGCAGTTCGATTAAAGAGTGCAGTTGTTATTTCCTCTTACCCTGCAAACAACAGAATTTACCAGAGCACTTTGTCACCAACACATGTGCTGTCACCAGCCAAGCAGACCCAATTCTTGATCTTTGACGAATGCGTCGAGACGGCAGCAAGAGCTGCAGAGTCAAGGCAGGGGCTCGAGCACCCACCCGCACCCCTCCGCATGTCCGTGGCCCTGGCTACGTCCCCACCCCAGGGAACAAGGGCTCCTTTATCGCTCGTGCCAGCAGACAGCTCTCGCCCCAGCTCCTCCTCGAACCGATACGGAGCATCTGACACCGTTTTCGCCCCGTACGCTTCTCTGCATTGTTTGACCCATTTCTTTGGACAAATCTCCCCATTGAGTATCCGAGGAAGCCGGAGTGCAGATCAGATAAGGAACAGCTGTATTGGGAAACAGAGCTCCCCATTCAGCCAGGGGGTCGGGATGGGATGGGGAGCACCGCACACCCTTCCCATCCGGGAGCTGCAGCACAACAGGTTGGAGAGTGGACAGGCAGCTTTCTCTGCCAGGTTTCAACAGCAAGGAAAACATTTCCTGCAACAGCCACCCCTGTGATCGCCGTGGCGTGAAACCCTTCCCCCTGTGAGCACGAGGTGTTTGCTCCGGTATTTCTCGATGCACCCTCAGGCTCCTTTGCGGGAGCAAAGAACAACGGGGGATTTATTGCACTCTCCCTCCTGAGACCCCAGCTCAGCACCTCAGGCAGACCGCTCTGCTCCCCCAGACCCTGTGGGTCCACCTGCTCCAACACCAGACACCCCATCTCCCAGGGTGCGGGTGATGCAGCCAAAAAAGGAGGGGCCCAAGGAACAGCCATCAGAGAGGCTTCCCAGCCCCAACCAGATGGACTGGTGCCATCTGTGCATCCCTCCGCAAGCTCATCGCTCACTGTGCACCCAGCTCCCCCCAAATGCCACCACGCTTTGCCTCAGCCACTTTATGGCAGCAAGTTCCTAAGTTAATTATTCACCGTGTAAAAATAACAAATTATTTTTTGGCTAGATTAGGAAGTATTCTCACTATTTATAAATAGCTGGGTGGTGCTCAGGAAACTACCGAGGGATGAGACAGAAGGGAAACACGACTCTCCCTCACTTCTGAAATCCCACCCATGACACGGTGAGTCATGGGAACAGCATAGGGTCGCCCAGGGAAAGCGAGGTCTCACCTTTGGTGTGCTCCTCTGTCGGGGTCACCCCCAGCTTCTTGAAGTAATCATCTGTTTCGGGGTCCACCACCAGAAGCCTGGCTTCGTTCTCCCTGGACTTAATGTGGGACACCACCTCCGAGTGCCGCAGGCCTTCCACGTTTATGCCGTTCACCTGCAAAGCGATGGCATTAGAACCCAAGTCTGTGCCCCCTGCAGCAGAGATGCTGGTCCCGGCTCACAGACCCCCAGAGCAGCCTCCTCATCCCCTAAGGGATGGGATTTTCCTTTTTTAATTTCCGTTGGGATGATAGGAAGGCTACAGGCTTTTTCCTTCCCCCTCTCAAGCCAGCCACAGCCTCCTACCAACCCCCAGTGCCTCTGACAGAGCATCCTTCGTGTTACTGCACACCTCCGCCTCTGTCCACATCCCAAACACATCCATCAGGAACCACAGCCATCACCTCACCCACCCAGGTCCTGCCCTCTTTAGTGATTTCAAACCCAGCCTTCACCTTGGATGTGCCCTGGGTATCTCAGGCTGCCTACGGGGTGCAACCATGTGCATGGGCTGGGTGCTGCCAGCGTGTCCTGCACCCCAGCCCTGCCCAGGCAGCTGCAGCATCACCACACCATCATTCATCCCTGTGTGATGGAAAACTGTGGATTTCCTGTGTCCCAGGCGGGCGAGTCCCCATGCCTGCTGCACAGATTTATTTCTCCCTTCCCTGCGTGCGAGCCAGGACCTACCAGGGAACGTGATCCTCTGCTCCCAATTGTTCCCAGCAGCAAGGGAACAATTATGATTTTCAGGCATTGTTCGGGTGGGAATGAATCACCCTTTGTCCTGCAGGGGAAGGTCTCTGCACCGCCCGGCCCCTCGCTGCTGGACCCGCTTTTATGTGATAAACTCTTTTCAATGCTCCAGCCCATCTCCAGCAAAGCTCAACCCACCCTTCGCCGCCTGTCCTGCCTTTAGCATCTGAAGGCACCTGCCCTCAGGACAGCAGGGCTATGTGCTAATTCAGCTTGGATGGAGAAGGGGAGAGAGTGCTGGTGGTATAGAGATCAGCGGGAATGGAGTAACCTCCTCCTCTTAAAAATAGCTACTCCATTACTACAGCTTTCTGAAACAAATCAAAGACTTCAGGAATCTGTCCAGCACAGAAAGGCCTTTGTTAGAAGTGGACAGCAGGTTTTGTTTGTTTCTCTAAGCCACACATAAAGTTATAACTGCATGCTTTGGATGCACACGCCTGCTCTCCTGCAGGGCCACGGCTGTCTGGAATCACCAGCATCAACAGATTCTTATTCCTCCTTCTCCTGCAGACAGACTTCTCCTGCATTCCTCCTTCTCCTGCCCCAGACCCTGAAGCACACTGATGCCAGAGTCGGGGACTGAGCCTGGGAGTGAGGGCAACCCCATCCCAGCAGCCCCCCAAGGAGCTGAGCTACATCAGCGTGGCATTGCCCCAACAGCACCCAGGATGTTGCAACCCGTCCCAGGGAGGCAGAACAGCAGATGAGGCTGGCCTTGGCCCAGCCATGGTCCCTCTCACTGCAAAGTCGTGGCTGCATTGCAGTGGGGACAAGCAGCCACCTCCTCTGGGTTGTACCGAGGCTGCCAGGGGGATGGAGACAGCCCCGACAGCCTTGGCACGACCCAGAGGAGGCAGCTGCTCATCCCTGCCGCAACGGGACAAGGCAAGCGAACGCTGCAGAGCCTGCGCTGGGCCAGCTCCAAACTTTGGGTTCCCCTCTGTGTTCTGGATGCCTGAACACAAACCTGGGGCAGAAGCAGGTCCTGAGGGCCAGGATACGGCTGTAAGGGCTGGGATGGAAAGGGAACCCTCTCCCCAGGCTTTGCACCTCACTGGCAACCTCAGCTACTGGCTTGTAACCCTGCTCCATCCCCGGCAGCACCCTGCCACCTCTCCCGGTCACCCCGATTCACCCTTAGTTGAGCTCGGTCAGGCAGCACGGGGCTGCTCTCCCCCCCGCCCCGGCACCCCCACCCTGCCCAGCACAGCAGGGCTGGGGAACATCAAATATTTATCGAAGCCCCAAAGAGCGGGTACGGAGGGGATCGGGTTTCCGAGCTCACCAGCTCACCCCTTGCCGCTTTGTGTGTGCCAGGCGCTCTGCCAAGCACCGATAAATAAATAACACAATCCCTTGCCGTGACACTGTGCTGCCGGGAGCTGCTGCCGCCAGCACCCCACTCCCGGCCCCACGCTGCTCCTGGCATTAAACTTTCAGGTGCTGGGAAGAGGCAGCGGCTCCCACCGGCTGGGGAACGATTATTCACAGGGCTAGAAACCAGGCGAGTGCTTTGGTCTTCGTGTTTCCCCGACTTGCTTGGCTCTGCAGGATGCGAGGGTTTTCCTCCAGGAGTGCAAACCCCTTTCCCCCTCTGGAGCTGGTGGCGAGGGCCATGGCTTGGTCCCTGCGGGAGGGTTTTGGGGTTCACCCTCCTGGGGAAGGGCCATGCATCACCCTGAGCAGGGGACATCCACGTGCTCCCGCGGTGCAGAAGTGAAAAGAGCGATGGTTGCCGTGCCTGGGGCACTGGCTGCCAGATCAAGCCCTGCCTGTCCCTCTGTCCGTGCACTGCTCAAGCCCTGCCCAAAGCGCAGGCAGCTCTGGATGAGGAAACCTTGTTCTTCAGGAAAAACACAAGACAAACAAGTCGAAGGGTGAGCGATTCCCAGACACATCAAAACTTGTGTTGTCCAGCACTCAGTGACCAGGAAGATCCTTCCAAGAGCAATTCCCCTCCCCCCATTTTTCACAATTTCATGTCTTAAAATCTCTGCAAAGCTTTTTCCCCTCTTTTTCCAAACACCTGCCTGGCAGTGCATCAGCTCAGCCGGCAGCACCGACCCATCCCTGTGCCCATGGCATGATGCCAGACCGGAGAGTGGCTGGGTGGGATGTCACCCCCTCCCCTGCGCTGGCAGTGGGATGGGTCCCACGTGTCCCCATACCCCTTTCATTGCAGAAGGCAGAGCCAGCGCCAGCACCAAGCAGCATCCAGCAATGCCACCAAGTACAGGGCTTACTGTGCTACAGGGGGGGAGATGGGCACCCATCAAGTGCCCATCTGTCCGCAGGATCCCGCTGCCACTCCTGAGCCACCTGGATGGGCACAGGGGCAGCAGTTCACCTGCTCCATCCTCCTCTGTGACAGCCAGAGCCAGCAGCATCATCTAGATTTCAGCACTCGCAAACGCCCACTTTGAGTTGCCAAAGGACCACAAAGCCACTGCCTAAGCAGCCACATCAGTCTTATGGCTCCATATTACAGAGGAATACAGGGGGGATCTGATGAAAAAGGTCATGGGATGGGGCTTGTTTCAGGTTTCCTGAGGATCCCATCACTTCTGCTGTCCCTCTCCCCACTTGTAAGAGAGGGACAGGACGCGGCCGCTCCTGCCAGGCTAGGCAGGATCAAACATCCCTGCGCAGCATGTGCCGAGGAAACCCCAAAAGGCTTCCCAGGAAGGGAGGTGCTGAACCCCCGCGCTGTTACCTCCACCAGCCGGTCCTGGGGCCGCAGCCCCGCCCTGGAGGCCGGTGAGTCGGGGTCGACTGAGCGGATGAACTGCCCCGGCCGGGACTTCTCGCTGTGCAGGTTGAAGCCATAGCCGTTGGGGCCTTTCTTCAGGTGGCAGAGACGTGGGCACAGCTCCTTCTGTCCGTTTAAATCCTGATTAACAGAAAAGGGGTTGAGGGGAGACAAAACATTTAATTTACAGGTTTGGTTTTGCTCTAAAGCAGATGCAATCATAAATAAAGCTACCAAGGAAGCACCATATCTGCGCCCTGTCCTCCCGTTCCCCTGAACAGGGACAGGTTAACAAATGAATTTCCTCTCATTGAGTCTATTTTAGAATATCAATTGTCCAAAACCATTCCAGAAAAAATTAAAACAAAACAAAAAATGCATTTCCTTCACCAGAGGCAGCCCAGATAAAGTCCACCCATACACCAAGACCCCCCCCCAGCAGTGTCCGAGCCCCAGTGCCACAGCCCCGGGCGGGGAGGAACCAAACCCGAGAACCGAGACACTGGATTAACCTTAGTAATTTATTTAAGGCAGTGCCGTGCCCTTGGTCCGGGTGACATCGGCATTGCCTGCGGGTCTGATCACCTCCCAGTGGAGGGGCTCCGGGGGCCAGGGTGAAGAACCCCACGCCTGATGGCTTCCCGCAGCACGGAAAGGCTGAGCTTGCTGTAGGATGAACAGTACAGGAGTATGTGAGGAGTTTAGTGCCTTCCCCCCATCCCATGGAAAATGCTTTACGGCTCCTCAGGGCAGCTGGGGGAGCAACAAATACCAGCTTTTCTCCAGGTCTGCAGGACCCATTACACTCCCTTGGATGCTGCTCTCCCCACCAGCCTTCACACGGCCCCTTCCAGCCCACACACACTGGGCAGCACCAGCTCACGGCACAGCACCGCTTTCCCGGCAAGAGCCGCCATGGAGATACAGGTTTTCATTTTCATCTGTGGTTTAAGGAAAACATCCCCTGTGGCTGAGTTTTAATCTTTCATTAAAAGAAATGCTGCTCCCCTCCTGCTAACAGACCTTATTTTTTTCAGATCACATTTATGGTGAAATCTCTTACAGCCTTTCCTTTCAAATTAAAAACCCACGCAGCAATTGCCTCCATGTTCCTATCTTTGCCAAAAGGTACTGTGAAACACCAAACCCGCACCCCCTCCTCTCCCACCGTATGCCCAGAGAAGTCCTCCCTCCTCAGACAGCTCCAGGGCTCCTACACACCATGCTGGCTTCGCACTGGAACTGCCCGTTGTGCGCGCAGCACCTTGGGGTTATTTCTGCAAAACACCCTCAGTGTTGCTTAAAACCTGCTTCCTCTCCAGGAAGGGCTGTGGGAGCTGAGGGCACCCATGGCTGATGCCCAGGAGACCTAGCCCGGCCACCACTCGCGTGGGGGACCCCAGGGATGATGCCAAGGGGTTCCAGCTGCACACAGACCCTGTGTGGCAAGAGCCAAACAAGCCAAAGGATGTTTCCCGCTGCCACCGTGGAGCTGGACTATCTGCAGGGTCCTCACGGATGACGACGGGGAATAACTCTGTTTGCAATGATACAAGGTGATTTTTGCCTGCTGCAAGTCACAGTGGGGCAAACACAGAGGGCAGCAAAGAACTGAATCAATTCACCAGCACTTGCTCATCTCCTGGCTCCCCGTGGGGACAGCAGTGGCCTGCAAATGGCACTCCCGGGGTCAGCACCTAATTCCCGCAAGAAGAGCACAGTGGGTAAGCAAGCTGATTACTGGGGAGCCGGGCACTGCCGGTGAGCTGCTGGCTCCTGCCGCCGGGGCCATCATGGCTAAGTCGCTTTGGGGGCTGATCCCGTCTCCATCATCCTCTCAAAGAAGGGATTTTCTGGAGGAGCATCAGGCAGGGACACACAGAGTGGTCACCCCCAGGGACCCACTGTGCTGGGGAATGGCTCTGCCACCTTTCCCCTTCAGCACAGCCGTGGAGCCACTGGCTGCCAAATGGGATGGAGAGAGCAACCCCACAGCACCCTTCCGCCCCCAGCACACAGTTCCCCGCTCAGTACCTACGGGCACCGCATCAATGCAAATGGCAAAACATGGCTAATATTACTCAATGCATGTCCCTGTCCCCACCTGGGTTTCCCACTTTGCAGAGCTCAGGGCCAGAGGATCCCCAGGCGCAGGGCATCAACCATCACCTGCACTGAGCACAGGCACCATCGGTCACACGAACACACCCAGCTAGGGTGACACTGCTGCCGCTGGCAGGGCACAGAGGCCACAGATGACGAGAAATAAACCCAAATAATCCCAACAAGAAATACCTGCTTCATGCTGCAGAGAGCAGTGTCCCCATGCCGCGAGCCATGACCGTGGCCGCCCAGCAAGCAGGGGCTCCGGACACCACCCCAGCACCGACTGCCTGTTGCAGGCTTTAATGCAATGGGATGAGACCTGGGGATGGCGTGAGACCTGGGGACAGGGCAAGGGGAGGCAGAAACCCACCACGACTGCTTCACTGTGGGGTGAAACTCCCCCTCACCCCGTCCGGCACTCGCTCCGACCCCACACGCACCCACCCGCTTGAACGGATGTAAATAAATATCCCAGCACAGCTCTCCTCAAGCTGCTCATGAAATACTCGAGCTGGTGGGGTTCACAGTGGGTTGGAGGAGTTCAGGGGACGACTCTGGTGTGACTGCAGCCTCCATCCCCGCATGGCCCTTTGTTGGGAATACGAATGCAAAAAAGCCTCTTTCCCCCCCCGCCATCACTTAAGGCTGCATCTTCCCAGGGCAGCTGACCGCACCAAACCACCTCCTCCATTCCCTCTGCGACTTGCTTCCTCACATTGAGCTCTTCCAAACACAGCCGCTGTGGGGCTGACAGCCTGAATGCCCTGTGGGCCCCCAGCCCCGCTGAACCCCAAAGCCCGGAGGTGAGAGCAAAGCCTTCCCCAGGGCCAAGCGCCGGCACTCGGCAACCCCTGGCCAAAGCAAGAGCTGGAGCTGCACCCATCTGCTCCCACGTGCATGGGTGTGTGCCAACTGCACTCTCCAGCAGTGAGCAATGAGATCAGTCCCAGAGTCCTGGGGCAAAAAGCAGAAGGAATTTTGGCTGTGGCTGCAGTGCCCAGGGGGAACAGAGGTGGATCAGGACTCAGGACCAGCTTGACCAGCTCAATCCCAGCATCCAGGAAGAAACGGGATGCGAGATGACCAGCCTTCACTGGACGCCAGGTCAGAGCTGCCCGCGATGCCGCTGCTCTGGCACAGGAGGGACACCTTGGCCGCCCCGACTCCTCGGAGCCCGAGCACCAAACTCCTCAAAAAGCGGTCACAAACAAGGGCTGCTGTCAGCAGCGCCCGTCGCAGGCATCAAGGCGTGCTTGGACCAGCTGCAAACTATACCTGAACATTTACAGAGATTAACTTGGCAATGCAGTTTTTTATAAAAAAAGCATGGAGGGAGCTGCAAGAAAAGCCTTACCGACTGCTCACGTGCACACTCAAGTTTTGGAGGAAGAGGCCCACAGGCACCAGCCCAGGAAGATGCTCTTGGCATTGACACCTCAATGCACAGATTGGTTCTTAAAAGGGAAAAATCATCAACGCAACATCCACTGATTGATAAAACCCAGCTCCTGCAAAACAGGGCAGGGCTTCCAAAGCGCTTCAGCTACCTGCTCAGCAAAAGCCAGGACCAGCCCCTCCGCCTGCCATGACCCTGTGCTTCCATCCTCTCCCTCTGCAGATTTAGCATGCCTGTATTTTTCCCATGGCCCCAGAGCAGTTAGTTCACCCTATCTGCAAACATTTCCAGCTTGCCTTGGAGTTCTTCAAAAACCGAAGAAAACAGGAAATGATTCAACCGGCCGAAGAGGGTCGGATCTGTGCGACCTTAAAGGATGCACAGGGCTCTGTGCAGCTAGGAAAAGGGGGCATGTCTCGCAAGCAGAGGGGAACACATCTGGGATCACCTATTCGGGTTTAGAAAGGACCTTTTTAAATCACTTCCCTCTTGCTCCACTTTTATGGAGTCAGCAGTGTGAAAGCACTGAGAAAACCACCTGAAAATGCCACGCTGTGGCTGCCGTCCCAGTGCGGAGAGTCCCGGGGCTCAGTAGGCGGCTGCGGGGGGACAGGCCGGCAAGGGCCAAGTCCCTCCGCCTCCAGGGAATTCCCCAGGATCACCAGGGAAATCAAATTACTCAATAAATAAACCATTCAGGGGAAAGCTTCGTCTGCAGGATCTCTTTGGCTGCGAGGTTGGTAACCAGTGCCATGTCCTACGCGGGCTGGCTCTACTTTCACCACAAAATCTTGAATTCGAGGTCCTTAGCTGAAATGAATTCAACATCTTTGTTTTTATAAATAAATAAATAAATAAATAAATATTCCAATTCAGCATCTATTCTGGGCAGAAATCCTTGGGCAAAACTGCTTATCCTCCCGCAGAGATGATCTGGGGCTTTTGCTGGGCTCTTAAACCTCCTGACTAACGCAATCCTCGGCCACTGGAAAAAACAGGTCTTAGACCACAACTCTGCAAAGCCCCTCTCTGGGATTAAGCAAACACTGATGCTTCTCTTGCTTCACCCAGACCCGAGTACAGGCTTTGCACTTACGTGCTCTGTTGACACGGAGCTGCTGTGGCTTTTGCCAGCTCTGCTATTTATTTTCTTTTTGACCAATGCCAACATTTCCCTGGTTGTGTTCTGGGAAGATATTTCCTAAGCTCCTGGGGGGATTTTGCCTTTGTGAAACCCAAGCCCTGCGACGAAGCATTCCCTCTAATGGTGGCACGTTATCTGGGCTCCCCAGAAACCCATCAACACTCACCCCTGCAGAAACACTTCAGTATTGCTCCAGAGGAGGCTTCACCACCCTTTCACATGCCAAGAATATAAAGCCAGTTTGGCTAAGTTAGATTCACACGTATACTAGAAAGCAACAAAGATTAACTTTTTTTTTTGTCTGTTTGCATGCAAAAGAAATTGCATGCAAAAAAAAAATTGCAAAAGAAAGCAATTTCTTTTTTCTAGGTATCCAGATACTACCAGTGGCCACTAATTTCATAAGTTGGATTAAGAAGCAATGGCATGTCATACTCCACCTACAAGCATCACTGTCTATACACATCCTCAGGTATGTATGTGCGTGTGCAGATAAACAAGCTGCATTGCCACACCACCCTTGGAGCTGCTGCTTGAGGCAAATCATTATTATTTTAGAAGGAAAAAGGTTTCGGAAATGCTGTTCAAGCTGGTCCATTTAAAAATGCACAAACAAGACGTTAAATAACAATGAAACACTTTCAATTAAAAAAAAAAAAAACAACCAACTGGTTGGGTGTTGCCAGTTCTCACAATCTCATTGCAACTCTTGCAGCATCTGACTTTTTTGCCTTAGAGTTTCCAGTGCTGCTGCTGGGAGCTGGGGACCCCCGGGGACACTCCCCCAGCTCACTGGGATGCCACAGCACAGGCTTCGTGCCAACCCCGTGCAGCTCCCTGCAGCGACCAGGACCATTCCCATTTCATACACCTGGATGTTTCAGGCACACTCCACCATGGAGCCAGTATCGTAAATGTCACTGGCTCTGATTAATGAGGGGTTTCCATGCAATTAATCAGTAGGTGCCAGCCTCCACGCAAGCAGAATCCACTCACAGAAGCACCAAACCACCGGCACTTTGGTCTTTTCTGTTTCCTGAAACAAACTCACCTCCTGGCTTTCTAGGGGCAGCAGAGCAGCCCCCCACGCTCTGCTGTTGAAACGAAACCCACATGCCCCTAGAAAAGTCCCTCCCTGGCTCCAGCGCCCGCCCACCAGCCACAGCTCAATGCTGCGAGACCACCAGTGTCAGAGACCTGCTCGCCATCACCGCTGACCCGGCCCCAAGCTCCAGCTCTGGGCCAGGGCTGTCCCCATGCTCCCCCTACCCCTGCCCACCACCTCCACCTTCCCAAAGGGCACTAACTCACAAAACTAACCTGTGCATTCAAACCATCGCCTGCAGCGTGACTTTGAGAAGGGCTGGGGATAAAAAGGGCTTTTCAAAGACCTCTGTCACACAGGCATTAGCACACGCTTTTGAGCACGATGCAAACTTGCTGCCAGCCCTGCAAGCTGTCACCCAGCCTTGGACAACCCAGCCAGCACAGCCACGGGTCTCTCCCCGCCTGTGGTGCTCAAAGCTGGCGGTGGCTGAGTGCAGCCACGTTGGGTCCCAGAACCATCTCCAGCCCCTCCACCCCACAGCTCCCTGTGCTGCGCAGGCGAATGCACACCCCTCAATGGGCTAAAACACCTTGAAAAGTCACAGTTTCGGGATTTATTCCACGAATAAAATACCAGTGCCAGCATGGACACCCACCTCTCCCAGGTCCTCCAGGAGAGGAGGAGGAGGGCTGAACACACACACACCACACACACACACGAACACGGAGCTAGCCTAGTGGCCGAGGCCGGGTCAGTACCATCTGCTGCAGGAGCCCAGCGGGTCCCAGCACACCACGGGGCAGAGCAGCTCCTGAGAACAGCGTGCCGAAGCCACGATGCTGCTGTGCGCCTCAGCAAGGGGGCTCGCCCCCTGAGCCTCCTCCAAGGCTGAAGGGATGCTTTCGGCACAGCCGGGAAGCGCGTGGTGTCCTACAGGAGCACTGTGAGGGGAGCGGGAGCTCCGGCCCCACTCATTCCCCCGGAACAGGGATTTGCTCAAACCAAGCTGAGCTCATCTGCCGTGGGCGTGACGGCCACCTCAGCCCCATCACAGCACGTAATCACCAGAGATCAGGGCTCGCCACCTAATCTGCTCAATCCTGCCTGGGACCACTTCACCCGCAGCACTCCACACCCACCGGCACTTTTGGTGCCACTCCCAGCACCAGCTCCATCCCTCCATGGCCCAGCCCAGTGGGCTTTGCTCTTTCCTGGGGGCAGCCAAATAGGCTCTAATCACCGCTGTTAGGAATTGCACCGCCTGGATGCACTCCAGGCTCCGGATCACCCTGCAACACGTCAAGCCTTTCCGCCTCTGCTCGGCCGAGCTGGAGAAAACACAGGCAGGAGCATTCCTGCCTAATTTACATTGTTAACATATTTTCTTTTAAGTCAGCTCCTGTGGCGACGTTTCCTCTCCTTTTGCATGTGGTTTCAGTCAGAAAATGGCTCCTTTGCTCGCCTGCTCCCTGCAAAGAAAACCTCCACCGGCAGAGCCCACCAGGGCTGGGGGACACTGGGTTCCCATCCTGCTCCGCGGTCACCTTGGGACACCAAGATGCCCTGGGGGAACAAGGGACACTGCTCAGGGCCTCCGTGTCCATCCCTGCTGTCTCACCTCCAGCCAGGACCTCTCCATCCTCTGCACTTTGGCTTCTCCGCTGCAGGCAGCAAGCACCAAGGGATGCATGGGAGGGATGCATGGCTGCCTTTGGGGGTTGTGGAGGAGAAGGGCAGCTCCGGCAGCGTGGGTTCCTGACCAAAACCCAAACACTGGCAGGCAGAGCAGTGAAGGGCAATGCCAGGAGCCGGGAAGGAGCCGAGCAGGGGGAGAAACCCATGCAGGAAGGGGGCCCGGGATGCAGCACCGCCAGAACAAGGGGCCCATTTACACCCGCCCTGACGCAGGCACCCTCCCTTGGCAGCAATGGTTATACTAGGAGCCGAGCTGAGCCGCAGGCAAGCTTTAATTGCCACTATTATTACCACAATTTTGTTGGAAGCTCAAAGGCTGCTGCCTTCACTCAGATTTAGGGATGCACTTAACTTTAAGCAGATGCTTATTGCCCTGATCTGGGAAGGGGAGGGGGGTCCTCGCATCCCTGACGTAAAGACCCACTGTCTTTCACGCTACAAAGATGAGGAAAACTGGGAGAAGCAGGAGCCCTCACCGTGCCTGCAGCCCTGCTCGCTGTGAGAACCGGGGAGGCTTTGGGCTCATGCCACAGCCAGGAGTGGGATTACTGCCTCCATTCACTGCTGTGCCAGGGATCCGCCGCCTGCTACAGCAGGACTGGTTTTCATTCCCCTTCCCCCAGGAATGACTCAAATTTTCCCATTAAAGCAGCACCAGAAAGGGGACTATTGTAGCCCTGCATCCCCCCAGGCCAGGGGGACCTTGGTGACACTTTGCGGGGGGGATGACAGGGCTGACTGCTGATGGTAAATGTCAAAGGAGCCTCAAAACCCAGCCAGAAAGTGGGACCGCTAGCTGGCAGCGCTGCGAGGGGGGAGGCAGAGCACCCCCAGGTCTGTGACACAGGACAAGGACACAGCAGCTCTCCCACAGTCCCCATTGCTGGGAAAAGCAGAGGGAGGATGTTCCTGGGGTTTCCCACCCACCAGATTCAGGTCCACGCCAAGATGCTGCAGCCCTCCGCACGCTGCTGGGAAGGGCTTGGGGGCTCCCTCCCCGGCCGCACACGCTTCACCCAGCTCCGAGTCAGCCAGCGCTGAATCGGCTCAAACTCCAGATGTTGGTGAAATGCTATAAATAAAGGAGGGGGAAGGGGAGAGGCAGCTGGTGGGATGCCAGGCCCACCAAAACACAAGCAGATGTTCCCCTTCCTCGCAGGGCCAGGCTGCACCCATCCACAGTTGGGGTTGGGGAGAAAGGTGGCAGTTCCAGCACCCAGAGGTGCCCCGGCTGGCGAGACACCTCCCCCCAGCACCTGCAGAAGGGGGGCAATTCAGAGGTTTTCCACCAGACAGGCCAGGAATAAATCCTTGGGCAGGACCAGCTCCGTAAACAACCTGCTTCCATTTTTATACAGCCACAACCCTAATTACCACCCACCCCATTAGCCGAGGAGGTGTTTCAGCTCCGACACCAGCAGTCAAAAGAGAAAAACGTCACTTTGTTCTTCCAATACAGACCTAACAGCCTGACTGACACTCGCTCTTAAAGCTCGTGGCTTCACAGCATCTCCTGGGCAGCAGTGGCTGCTGCCTCCACATCGCAACAGCCAGGAGAAAGTTTTGGGTGCTCCCCAGGGATGAGCAGGGACTGAGTCAGCGCCCGCAGCAATCCCTGCCCTGAGAGAAAAGGAGAAGCTCGAGCACAGCTGAGCTGCCACGAAATACCTTTTGGCATGGCCTGTGATCACCCCAAAATGAGCAGAGTTATCTTAAATATCACCAGGAGGAGAGGAGGAGTGCTGCAGGTCCCTGACAGTGCTGGCACAAACTGTGCTGTGGTGCCATCGTCCCTTGCCTCGGTGTCAAAGCTTTGTGTCATCACCAACCCAAACTGCCAGGCACCTTGCCTGCCCACATGGGCTGCCAGCCCCGAACACAAGGTCTGGGCTTTTGTAGCTTATTTAAATTACTTCCATTATTCAAATTGCTCCAATTATTTAAATTGCTCCAGCTGGGTTTGAGTGATAGAAGCATCAAAAAAATTATTTATTTGTTTTTAAAGGGCAAAAGACATTGAGATTTCTGCTTTTTTCCTCAACAGCTGCAGCACTGCTGCCCCAGCACCCTCGTGCCAGCCCAGGGGGCTCAGCCAGGCACTGTGTCTCTGCCTGGGGGGCTGCTGGAGGAGCAGGGGATGCACCGGCATGCACACCCAGAGCCCTTTGGACACGTCCCGCTGCTTCTTCTGCCAACATGCAGCACAAAGGGAGCGAGCGAGGATGGCAGGCGAGCTGGGAGACAGCTGAGTAATCCCAATTAGCAGTGGAAAGCGTCCAGCCGTGGGTACTCAGCAGGACCCACAGCCAAGCTGCAGCTGATATGGTAATTTGGATATTTTCAGTGGGTGAGCGTCCAGCCTTGCCAGGTCTGCTGCAGCAGACGGGAGCACTGAGTCGGGGCTGGCTGTGCTGGCCAGGGTGATGCCGGGTCTCTGCTCTGCCCTTGATCACAGCCCGACAGTGGCCCCGGCGAGGAGGAGGATTAGCTGTGCAATGGAAACCCTGCACCCGCAGGATGGCTTCTTCCAGCAGCAGAGGGGAAGGATGATGCCTGCAGATGGCCACGGCAGGTACAGAGCCTTGACAGGGACCTGCCATTGCCAGGGATGCTCACCCTGAGCCCTGCAGCTGTTTCAGACACAGTGGAGGGGATGGTAGCTGGTCACTGATGACCCTCAGCCCCCGGCAGCCCTTTCCAGGGCAATGCAAAAGCAATCAGAAAAGATTCATTAGGTCCTTCACTGTCCCCTGGCACTGCGGGAGCAGTGTGAAGAGGTACGCACCCTCCCTGAGCCATGCACCAAAGTGTCCAGGTCTCCCCCAAGCCCATGCGCCCCAACCTGGTCCCTTCCAGGCGCTATGGGATGCAAACCCCGTGGGAGAGTGGGGCGGCCGTGCCAGCACCCTGCCACAGAGCCAAACTTCGGCCACAGCCCCAGACACGACAAAAGGTTATTATCCCGAGAAACTGCCGGGCAGGAGAAAACAAGAGCAGGAAGGATATGAAGGGTGGGGAGGACGCCTGATCTCCAGCCTGTGCTGACAGTGCCTGCCACGCTGGGCTGCCCCAGGGGATGGCACAGCTCCTGCCTCCCCGGGCACCCCACATCAGAGCAGGGTGATGGCAAAAGCATTTCACTTACAGCCTCCCACCAGTGTTTCACCTTTAAGCAATTTGCTGCCAAATAAATAACAGTTCAACCTTAGCTGCTGATGCCGTAAGGCAAGGGAGTAAGCCTGGATTTGCCCTGCTCTGAAATCCCCAGCACTGTGCTGCAGCATTACAGAAATCCCAGAGCACAAAGGGGCCTCTCAGGAGAGGGGCTGCAGCCAGGGCCATGTCCTGGTGAGGACCACACATCCCCAGTGGGGACAACCCCAGGCAATGGTGCCCAACAGGCACATCACCCAGAGAGGGCAGCTGGCTGGTGTGGGGATGCCAGCCCGGTCTGGCTCCGCAGGGTTCATCTGATCCCCCCCCAGCAGCAGTACCTCCGGCTGAGCTGTCCCTGCCATTCCTCAGCAATCCCACAGCTGGGGAATTTCTCAGCCACAAGCCGCAAGCAGCAGCTTTTTTTCCCCCCGCATTTGCTGGCGTTTGAGCAGACTCAGACAGCGAAGGCACCCACGCTCTCCCCTGGGCAGGGCTGGAGCCAGGAACAGCAGCACAGGCTTGGCTGGGAGCAGGGAGCAGCTGGCCCAGCCCAGGGAGAGAGTACAGACGGAGGAGACCAAAACCGCCACGTGCATGTGTTTTCTTTGAGAGAGACAACTTTTCCAGCATGATCTGCCAAGGGAACATGCAGCCAGGATACCGGCAAGCTCCACTGCTCCAGAGGGATGGGCTCCAGGACAACGCAGGGCAGCAGCATGGGTCCTGGCAGGCTGGGATTTGTCCAAAAGGAGAAACACTGGATCTCCGTTCTGGATGCAAAGAGATCTCATCAGATCTAGAGGGATCTGTTTTCCAGTGGGTAGGAGAGGAAAGAGGCAAGGAGCATCAGTCACTCTGTGCAGGGCTCAAACCATGGCTTGAGCCGCTGGAACAGGGGGAAAAGTCCTTCCCACGCTCGCCATGAACCCCCCTGGGGCAAGGGGAGGGATTGCTGTGGGTGATGGGAAGGAAGCAGGAGAGCTTCCCCGATTGCATGGTGCTCCCTCCCTCTCTGCAGGGGCCATGCTGCAGTGGGGAGCTCACAGCCCCTGGGGGGGGACGTGCCCTGCTCTGCGGCACCCTAAATCGGAAGCACAACTGCCACCCACGGCAGCACATCTCAACATCCTCAGCACTGCTCCAAGGACAGGCAATGGATCCCAAATGGAGCCTCCTGCCCAAGGCAGGGCCCAAATCACACTCCGCATGTGAGCTCGTGCTCACTTGCAGCCCAGGCAGCCAGAGGCTCTGGCCAGAGCTGCACACCATAAAACCGCTGACCATGCCATATCAGCCTGCCCTTTGGACTCCTCAGCTTCTTGCTGAGGCCAAGCCTTGAGCAATCACCAAATCACTCATTAATGCTGGCCCCATTCATTGCCTTTAATAACCACAGGTCATTAGCAGGAATCCAGTCATACCAGCTTTGCACTCCCCCAGCAGCGGAGAGTCTGGTTTGCAGCCATGAGCCTCCCAGCCCTGCGCTGGGTGAGCGTGGCTGCACTGTGGTGACCAGTTCAGCACCACCGAAACTGGGGGAAATCCCCCTCAAGAAGGTGGGGGCCCTCATGCGATGTGCCAGGGAGCACCAGGGGCTCATGTAATGCACGGGGCACCATGGAGAGCACTGCTCCCTCCCCAGACCCTGTGGTGGGCACAGGGGGACAACTGCTGCGCGTGCCACCATCGCCTTGTTACAGGTGGGGATCTCTCATCCACGCACTCAGGGAAGGAAAGATATTTTTTGAAGGGTATAGGTTGCTCAAGCTCTTAACTCCTGCTTTTCACCCTGCGGGCTGCATGGCTACACTGCGGTACCCATGCAGGACCCAGGGGACCACACACTGTGCCCCACGTCCCACAGCAGCTTCCTCCCTGCTGCAGTGCCAGCTGTGATCCACATCCCATGGGGGCCAGCACCAACCTGCTCAAACCCACTGAGAGCTGCCCTGAAAGCCTGATTTTTGGGGACAGGGTGCAGCTCCCAGCAGGTCAATAAATATCCCGCAGCCCTGCAGAAAGCTGGCTGTTAGCTGAGACATCTAACATGGAACGGGGAAGCCTGTGTTCTGCACCACGGGCCAGTGAAGACATGGCTCCCGGTCCTCCCCCTGAGCCCCTGTGGCCTCCCCCAGCTCTGGAGGAAGAGGTCATGGGCGCTATATTTAGACCTACAGAGCCCAATAAAGCACATACAGGGTGGGAGAGACCACGCAAGCCATCGTACTGGCCCTTCAGGGCTCACCTTCCACCCCACTCCACCACCCAGCTCACCCCATGCCCAGCAGGATGAGCTGGGTGCAGCCCCGCAGGTGCTTCAGCTCCGCAGAGTGTGCTGCACACTCACCGCATGCTTGCTCCATGCTCACCACACACCTTCCAGCTCCCACCGCCGCACAGCAGCATTTCACTGCCCGGCTGTCCCCAGCGCAGGGACACATCTGCACCTCCCCAGCCTGGCCCCTGCCCGGGAAAGGGGGGAGAACAGGCGCTGCTCTGTGAGCGCCGGGGAGCACTGGGACCAGGGAAGTTCAATAGTTTACTACCAATATTTGTCTTGGCCGGGCAGCATGGCTTGCTGGAGGAAACGGGGCAGGGGGAAGGCTCCAAACATCCTCTGCATTCCTTGTAATGAAAGTAAAGCCAGCGCTGTGGCACCCGCGCTTGGGGTTAACCAAATGTAAGGCCTTCTGTATTTAAAAATCCTGCAATAAAATATCCAGGGGTGCAATTTTCCAAAAAGCAAGAGTGAGGGGCCTTGCTGCCAGCCCTCGGCTTGACAGGCGAGCTACCCCCTCCTCCCAAAAACCCACAACTCAAAGCTTTTGCACAAAATCTGCCCATGGAGCTGATCCGGATACAGCACCCAAAGTCCATGGCTCTGCCTGGGGCTCTCAACCTCCCACGCAACTCAACCCTCCTTCCACAGCAATCATAGCAAAATGCTGGTGCCAGCTCCATCCCACAACACTGCTGGAAAATGCAGGATCAAACTGAGACCTGATGCCATCAGGGCTCACTCACTCAGCCTGTACCGCTGCAATGCTCAGCTCAAAAATGACGTTTTAAACCCAGCTCCTTAAAAATGAGAAGGCCACAGAAGATGCCTCTTGCTTGCTAAAGGCTGCAGGAAGCTGAGCACCCTCCCAGCCGCTGCTCCTTGGGCAAGGGGCTAGTGTTTATCTCCAGCCGGGGCAGCTGAACAGCACCTCCATGCTGGGGCAGATAAGGAGGTTCGGAGGTGGCTCTGCCAAAGCCCTGCGCAGTGGCGGGTGGTCCAGGACAAAGAGCATTTCCCATGCAGTGTGGGAGGACCTCCCGCGATAACCCCCAGAGCTAGCACCAGGCTCCGGCTGCTTCTGCTGATAAACCCCAGGCGAAGGTGGGTGCGTGGTGTCAGGCACCCTCCGGTGCCGGTTGCGGGGCTCTGAGCATGCTGCAATCCATGCCCATGGGAAGGGCTGAAGAGGACCAGAAAGCTGCAGGGAAAGCGGCCGCCCCAGGAACAGCCCCAGCATGGCACTTGCAAAACCAAGAGATGGATCCAGGTGTCCAACAAAACCCAGCAGTTGCTTCAAGGAGCGGCACAAGGCAATCTTTATCCCCACCTGCTGCCCCAAGCACCTCTCTAGCACGACGCAGGATCTCCCACGTAACCTCATCCCCAGGACAGGCTCAGCCTCCCTGATGTCAGTGGGAGCCCTGTGCTCATTAACAGCTGCCAGACAAGAGCAGGGAACTCTTCCAGGCAAATCGGACTATTCACCCTGCTTAGAACTAATTAGGGCTTGTCTTAATTAAATCCTGCTAACCATGAACAACCGCAGGGCCAGAATTAACTGATTTACCTGGGATGGCCTTTGGCCGCTCATGAGGGACTGCCAGCCCAGTGCGAGCGAGCCAGCCCTGCGCTGGCCACGGTGGCTGCAGACACAGCAAGGCAGGAGCTGTCGGGGCTTGGGAAGAGCCACTGGAGACCTGCCCCACGGCAGAGCATCACACCCCAGGGGATGCCAGTCCAGACAGGTGGTACAGCCCTGTCCGAGGGCTGCCGCAGCACACCCCGGGGTGGGAGCTCAGCCCTCCAAGGCAGGAGAGGAGGGATTAGCCCTCCTGCTGCCTTTTGTGCTGCTTGTTTCTTTAAAAGGATTAGTCCCTCTAAGTCCATAAGAGGGTTTAATCACATAACGCCATGGGGTGAGCAGCGGGTCTGAGACCTGCTGGGTCTGTGCAGGGGTGAGCCTGACTTAACTGGGTTTACCACAGACAGCGATGGAGGCGGCCGGGGCTGCATCCAGACACCAACTCACTGCTGCTCCCTGTCCCGCTCCTTTCTCGAGCATCCCTGGCCGTGGGGCAGCACACGGGACAGCTCAGTGCCAGGGCTGGAGACCCCACCAAGGGAAAGATCCACTGCTCATTGCTGGCTGGGCAGTTGGAGCCCGAGATGCCCACAAAGCATCCCTAAGCACTACTGCAGCACTGGTACCTATAGGGAATTGTCTGTCTTACCTTCCCCTTGCTTATAAAACTACTTTTCAATTTGACTTTCACAGACTCGCCACTAACAGACATCTACCACCAGCTTATTTCACCTGGTAACAAACTCTTGCAAGGTTTTAGTGGAAAAAGAGAGACATTTAGCCAAAAAGATCCAGCTCCAAGTCTGGTTACAGTTTAAACGTACGCAGCAGTGGAACCAAAACACTCAGGAGTCCAGGCAAAAGCTGTAATGAAATTAAATTACAATATGGATCTTGCCAGAAATAATTATGTCGATAACTTGGGTTTTAATTCCTTATTTATAGAGACCTGTGGATCTGGAGAAACCCTTTGCTGATTATGAGTTTAATTTTCTCTCTCTCTCTCATATCCCAGCCTGGAGTCTCCCAAGACCAGTGCCTGTAAAACCTCTGTACCTAGAGATAGAGCCAAGGACCGGGAGCCAAAACCAGCTCAATTTAGACCTTAATTTATACACTGAGTTCTCTGATAGTGATGGGTAAATCAGTCAGCCTCACAGCCTCAGTCTCCCCGACCGAAGGGCATGAACGAAGCACACAGAGGCGATGCCACGGCCATCGCATTGCCCTTGAGTGCTGTTAGGGCTGCAAGCAGTAAAGGGATGTTGGATTATGGATTAAAAGGAACTCTTTAAAACCTCATTTGGAAGTCGGGTGTGCCCAGCTGGCAGCTGGAAGCCCTGCCCCGCAAGGAATGCACACTGTAAGTCAGCATATGCACAACACCTTTGCTCCCTGTGTTTCCACTCCCCACAAGCAATGCCGTAACGCCAGCACCTTCTTCAGGTGGGAGCAGCCCTGTGCCCGGGAGACTGGGCAGGAGGAGGTGGGATTCACTCAGACCCACAACGTCGCCCACAGCACCGCCAGGTCCGGGATGAAACACCCAGAGGTGTTTTATCCAGCCACACTGCACGGTGGCACCAGGGACAGTCCTGGATAAAGAGAGGTAGAAACATGCGGTGTGCCCCCTCCTCCACAACTAATCTGGGTCTTGGGAACAAACAGAGAATGCAAAAAAACCACCAAACTGTTTTAAGGTTTCCTTGACCACAACAGGAACACGAGCCCGACCATACCAGAGAAACTCCAAGGGACGAAGCAGTCACGGCAGAAGCTCTGTGCAGCTGCCAGGGCACATGCAGAAGGCCCTGATTCTGCCAGAAGATTTTTAATTTATTTGAAACCATTTAATAATTTTACTATTGAACAGAACCATTAAACAGCTGGCGAGGAGCCCACTTGTAAGTGGGGCTGTTATTAAAGCAAGCTGCTCGAGCGCATCCCTGTGAGCAGAGGGGGCCGGGACCAGCTGCACCAGAGCAAGCTGCATTTTGAACGGCTCCCATTGAATATCAGTTTTCAAATCATTTTGAGGGAAAGCTTTTGATTACTCGAGGATGCAGAAGGGAACATGGACCACATGCAGCATCTCTTGGTGTCAGCAGTGTCACCGCTCTGCAGCCAGGCAATGGGCTGGGATGCAAACACCCCCCACACACTCCTGCCCCCCTCCCAGAGAGGTGGCAGGTCCCAGGGGTGACCCCACTGTCCCCTCACAGGACTGGGTGTCCCTTGGGAACTCATGGCCCCAGGAACAAAGGCTCTTGGCAGGGCACAGCTCCTCCTGATGTTAATCTGCCTCCTGCCTCCCGCTCCCTTCCACTCACTTTGTGTTTCACTAAAAATATCGCAGCGGAGGAAGTTTCTGCTGCGGGGTGGATGCTCTCCTCCCCGGGAGGGGCTTCCTGCACTGCCCCAGCACAAAAATAACCCCCCAGCCGAGCTCCTCCGCAGGACCCACTGCCCACACCGAGCCCCAGCAGGCGAGCTGCAGCCAGGGGACACCCACTCAGCCCCCTCCCTCTGTCCCTGCAGCCCACCTGTGGCTCCCAAACATTTTGGGTGATGGGACACAGCCACAGTCCACATGAAAGGAAGTGTTTTGCATCCAAACAGCCTTTCCACAGCACTGGGAGGATGCAAGTGTGTGGGACCCAGGCGTTTGGGAGCCAGGGCTGACCCTGCCATGCTCCAGCACGGCAAGCAACACACTGTTTTCTTCACCTTACAACACCGTGGGTAAGTGTCCCATCTCATATCTGGAGCAGGACAAGGCTCAGATCCCTGCCGGCAACTCCTCCAAGTGCTGTGGCAACACCCAGCACACACTGCTCCCCTGCAGGCTCATCACAACCCAAGCTGAGGCTCCAGTAAACCCCACTGCAGGCACTGCGATGCCAGCCCCAAGCTGATACCACAAAACTGCTCTCAGCTGCCTGCACACCATGGGGCGCAGAAGTGCAACCAGCTTCTGAAACACCCCAATGCTCACGCAAAGGCAGCTCTGCAAAAACAGGTCTCGTCCTGCTCCTTCTAACCAAGCGCCAAGTCACTGGACCAATGGTCCGAAAAGTCAGTTATTTTTATGCATTTATTCTCTCGCTGCCTGCACGGGAAAGGGGCAGGCTCCCAGAAAAGCAAAACACTCCAGGTTCCTCCAAGCAAAGCCCATGGTGTAGCCACCTCCCACAGCCCAGATCAGCATGAGCTACCACACCTTTGCCCACTGGGCGAGGGGCAAGCATCCCATCGCCATCCCCAGACACAGCACCTCTGGCTGCCGCACACCCCAACCTCCATCCCCAAGATGCTGCAAGCTGGAGCTGCTCCAGAGCCCACCCGCACCGCCTGGGGCCCCGGCACCAACTCTGCCCAGCCCCATTACACACGATGCCAGCGAGCCCAGCGCCATCAATAATGTAGCAGGGTCAGCGCCAGCACAGGGCCACCGGCTTCCCCACAGCTCCGCCGCACACCAGCCCAACTGCTGCCTCTGGGATGGCATTGAAGCACTAGTCCCAAAAGCAAGCCCGGCTTTACGGCCGCTCCTCAGCTGAGCTCCTGCAGTAACCAGACTAGCGTAGCCCAGCACCCACTGCAATGCCGCTCTTTGCAGGGAGGCAGGGGGTCTCCAGCCCTGCTGTCCTGCCTCCCAGCTCCCTGCAGGCATCTTCCCTTCCCCAGCAAGGACATGGCAAGCCACACTCCCATCCCACATCCTCATCCCAGCACAGCAGAGCAGCAACCCAAGCTCCCTGCAGCCCTGGTGCAGCTCCACACTGCAGCTGCAGAAGTGGCTTTGCAAAGTTTTTTTTTGTTTACGCAGAGAAACACAGAGCACACGCAGTCATGCATCCCTGTTCTGACGGGGCACGCACATGGCTTCCTTTCAGCTTTGCCGTTTCAGACCCACGGTGAGCACTGCCAGGCTGGCAGCATCCACAAAAATAGCTGCTGTGGGAAGGGCAGGGAACACTGCAGGGACATGGCCACAGCTCCTCAGGCTCTGTGCTGAAGGGTTTCCCCAAGCCTCTGCACAGCAGGAACCTCACCCAGGTTGTACCAGGATGAGCTTTGCTGTCCTCCCTGACCACCCTCTCCTTGCAGGTCTGAGCCTGCCACCGGGGCCCGGGGAGTGCAGGATGCTGCAGGGAAGTGCTTTAATTTAAACCACGCACTTATTTTTTGGGGTTGTTTTTTTTTTTAATCGCATAATTACTGCAGACATTTCTGCTCATGTTAGGTTTTATTACATCTTTGTGGTTATTCTACAAGCCCTAAATTTTGGGCCTCAACTGAGTTGGCAAAGTTCTCTGAAAACATCTGTCCCAAGTTACTCCCCTTCCAGCACTCCAGCAGAAAGCTGGCGGCTGAAGATGTTGCAACGCAAAGTTTTATTTGCAACAGAAAAAGTTCTTACTCCTGACCCAAACAGAAGTGTAAATATTTACTGCCTCAATGTCAGTGCTGGCCCCACACCTGTGGGTCCTGACAGGCACCCAGGCACTCGTCCATCCTCCTCCAGAAAACAGCACATCTGTCCCCAGGCACATCAGCTCCTCTCCAGCGCAGGCGGGTAGCACACAGGAGGCTCAACACCTGCTCGCTGTCACAGCAAAGAGTCAGCCAAAATCCCCTATGTCGACAGAGACACCCCCATTCTCCCGCTGTTTGCGGTTGTTGCCGGCAGAAACGCTAAGGGTGACACTGTCCCTTCCTGAGCAGGGGCTGATTAACAACCTGCCACTAATTGCCCCACATTAAAATTTCTGGACACAACAGGCTGCTTCAATCCAGGAGCTACTAAACAAGATGTGGGTTTGTTTTCCAAAAGATGGTTGTCAAGGTCCCTTTGCACACCCACCCCTCCCCACAGTCATGCTTTGGTGTGTGTGACCGGAGCAGAGATGGAGGGGAATTGCATCACCCCAAACGCATCTTGGTGACTTTACTGCTGTTCTTGTTTTTCCTACAAACACACCTGGAGAAAGCAACAAGGCAGCAAGTCCCAAGGACACTGCTAACATGGCTCATGAAGCCTGCATGGCAGTAACAGGGGTCCCAGTAACAGCACATCCATCCCACCACACAGGAGTAGCAGGGGCAGCCGAGCTCCTGCCTGCAAAGGCACTGCCAGCCCCAGGCCATGCTGCCTGCACACCATGAACGCCTCTGGGATGGCCGGCAGCATCCAGGCGAGCTCCCGGCAGCACCGCTCAGCACCAGCCCGGCCCTGCAACACACCTGCCTTTTACACACTGTTAGCCCAGGCATTTAATTAACAGCTACCACTGGCTCACACTGCTGTCCCAAAGGCACCTTTGCAATAAAGGCAGCTCACCACCAAGCACCCAGAGCAGCCCCTGCCACGCCGAGACCCCCCTGCCCTCCAGCACAGCCCTGCCCGCTACCTCCCAAACCCCTGGGGACTCGATGCTGGGTGCCTGACAGGGGAGAACCAGATCTCCAGGGTAAAGCAGAAAACAGCCCAGTGGCCACAAGAACATGTCTGGGACAGGGGAATGCATGGCATGGGGGCACGGGCCCTTTTGCTTCCCCTCCCAGAGGGCAGAGCATGGGGCACGCAGCGAGCAGGCAAACAGCACAGCCAGGCACAGACCTGGGTGCAGCACTGCAGGACAGGGCAAGGCAGACGCTGCTCCCCGTGCCACCACGGCCACACAGGGCACGAGTCCCCAGGGTGCCAGGGATGGCAGGGCTGTGACAGACACAGCTGCTGGCAGCTAGCCCTGCCAACCTGCTCTTGGGGCAGGCAGCCTGATTTTAAATACGTGCTGAATTATTCATGGCATTATCGTGGTTCCTGGAGCACAAGGTCCTGAACACCAGGTCTCTGCCGGGGGTGCACGTTGACCTCCCCACCCATGGCAGCTCTCCAGGGGGGTCACTCCTCTTGTGAAATAAGACTGGGGCAGCATGAGGGAGGCTGGCAGGGCTGTGCCCACCCTGCCTGCTGCATCGTCTCCCCGCTGCCCACTGCTACGGCCACCCCGGGTGCCAGATTTCCCTCCTCTTTGTTTCAGTTGCTTGTTCCTTCAGGCTGCACTGAACAACCCGGCCTCAAATCAAGGAGAACTGCAGCCTTTACGTAAACAAATGCTGCTCAAAAAAATGCTACTCCCTGGGAGCAGCCTGGAGCATCAGCACCGGTTCCCACAGGGGCAGGTTGGGGCCAGGGGTCCGCAGGGGAAAGGGAGCTGCCTTTTCTCCTCCTTTACTAAGCGCCTCCAGGGACGCTACACAAAAGACCCAAGCGCTGCCAGCCCAAGCCCAGCTCCTCCCAGTGCCACCCAGCTCAGAGCCTGGTCCCCTCCAAACCCAGTTGAGGGCAAGTCTCCAACTAGACCCCAGCTGCCACGGCCCCGCGGCAGGGATGGAAATCTCTCCCAAACAGCCCCTGCACTTGAGAGCTGTGCACCCGACGTGGGCCCAGTGCTGCTGATATGCAGGATTAGGGTCAGGCTAGAGCTGCCCCATGCAGGGGCACGGTGCTAGAGGGCTGAGCACTGCAGGAACTGGGGTGCACCACTGCTCCCCTGGCCTCCAGCCATTTTGGACCTAGGAGGAGAGCCACATCATCCAGACCAAGAGCCTGAAGCAAGCAGGACTGCAAGGCACAGGAGCAGGATGCAAATCCTGCTGCTCTGGCCACTTGTGACCTCATACCAGGGTCACTCATGGCCCCAGCACAGAGAAGTGACCTTGGCCAAGAAAGGCTACAGCACCCAGCTCTTCAAAGAGCTGCTGCCTGCAGAGGAAGGAGCAAACTAGCCGCTGTCCTGAGCCTCTGCAAGCACCTGACATGCTCAGCACTTTCTGCTCAGCAGCCCCTGTCCCCAACCCCACATCATGGGCATCGTCCCCAGAGTCAGTTCCCTTTGTCCAGCTCAGGCTCAGCCAAATGTCAGCCCCAGCTCCAGCACAGCAAGCACCAAATGTCCCGGCCACGCTGCCCCAGGCAAAGCCCCCAGCCAAGCCCCCCAGCCCCTCTGAGGGGAAGCACGGGCGCTTCTCCCCCCTTGCACCCCAGCCCTGCCTGGCTCTCCCCGTCCCACCCTCTCCTTGGAGGAGCCAAAACCCAAAGGCCGGAAAGGACCGTCCTGTTCCCCTCGCCTGACTTCCCGTCAGCACACGCTGTTGGATTGCAACCAGCATACGAAACAGAGACAGGATAGGAAATCCCCAGCTTGGAAAGTTGCCCCTGGCCATGCCCAGCCGCCCCCCCGCCCCCCCCAGGGAACAGCTCCTCTCCCACCAGTCATCCCAGGGGTGACCAGCCCCCCACTGCACTGACCCCTAGGGTAAGCACACCCACCATCATCACACAGACACTCAAACAGCTTCAAATCATGCAATAAGTAAAAAAAAAAAAAAAATACTGCCTCTAACCCTGTCCCTGCCAGCCCCAGGGAAGGGGGGTTCCTCCTCTGCAAGATGCCAAACAGCTCTGGAGGGGAGGGCCAGAGGCGAGACCCCCTCCTTATCACTGGAGACGCACGTGCCTCCTGCTTCATACCAGCATCTCCTCTTATCTGCGCGGGGGAATTTCTCCAGCTGTTACTCTGTGGGGGCTCCTGAGGACATGAAGCTTTCCTGACTCGCCCACCTATGTCCTCCCGGCAGCCCCACGGCCACTTCTGGGCCAGTATCCAGCCACCACCCCAGCTCTGAGCGGGGAGAGGCCGACCACCAGGCACTGCAGCCCCTGCAAGGTCCCCGGGGAGGAGGAGGAGGAGGAGGAGGAGTGTGCCCATGGCAGCTCCACAATGGAGGAGGCAGTTGAGCACCACCACTCCCTGCCCAGTGGCCCAGACCAGCAAGCACAGGGGGGCTGCAGGGTGGGGACATGGAAGGAAAGGGGACAGACGACTGCAGAGAGGTGACAGTCACAGACTCAGCCACACGACACCCACACGGCTCCTGCCACGTTCACACCCCAAGCAAGGGCAGCGCCGGGACCAAACCCTGCTATCTGCAGAGTGCAAGCCTGCGCCGTCTCCGCCAGCCCGGCCCCAGCAGCAAGGCAGCCATGGAAATTGGAAGTTTTCCACCCCAAATTCTTTCCTTTTTGGAAAGGAGTTTACCAATAAAAGGCACTTACTGCAGAATCACAGTCCAGACCCAGGCCACTTGAAAAAGAGCTAATTTCCTTCCTATTTAAGCAAAGAGCTGAGAACACATTCGCCCCAGATGTTCCCTCCCTCCTGCAAATAAAGGAGGAGAGAGAAGCTCATTCATGAGCTCCAGCTCTGCCGCGTGCCTGGTCTGTGCGCCCTGTCCCCCCGCAGGGGAGCGAGACCCCGGCTGGGTCACCTGTTCCTAGGGCTGACGATCCCCCAGCAGCCCCCTCTGTCCCAGCCCCCCAGCAGCTCCCAGGGCTCACAAGACCCTTGAGGGGCGCAGGAGGGGAGAGAGCAGCGCAGGCCCCAGCAGCCAATGCTGCTTCAAGCAAGAGCAAATGAGGCCAAGGGGCAGCTCGCCCACTGCTTTGGGACACAGCAGGGTCCCCAAAGTGACAGCCGTGTACAGAAGGTTTTTCTCTGATGGGAAGCAAGCTGTGCTTGCAGAGGGAGGTGCTCCCAAGGTGGCTGCACCCACTCCCCAGCTCTGCACCCAGCAGCCCCATGCACCGCCCAGCTCGGCCCTCACCTTCCTGCTGCCGTGTGAGGAGAAGCTGTGCGAGTGCCGCTGGAGGCTGCCCCCGCTCAGATCCAGCTGTGGCTTCCAGACCTCCCCGTTGTCACTGCCCACCGATTTGGTGGGCGAGACGCCAGAGTTCAGCAGGATCCCACTGTGCACCATCTCCTCCGTGCACGTCAGGCGCAGGCTGCACAGGTACTCATCTGTCTCCTTGTCCACCACAAGCAAGCGCGTCTCTGTCTCCACAGCTTTGATGCGCTGCACAACCTGGAAAGGAGAAGAGCAACTCAGCAGAAACCCAGGGACCTCCTGGCTGTGGCAGGAGCTGGATCCAGGGACCATCAACTCCCCCACACTCTCCTTCAGCTTTGGTCTTGCTGCAGGGTGCAAGTTTGCTGTCACTTCCAGCCATCAGTGATGGGGGAAAAGGGCAGAGTGGGGCTTTGAGGGACCCCTAGGATGGAGTATCCATTGCCTGCAGCCCCAGGTGATGACAGTGATGGCTCTTTCCACTCCACGGCCCGCAACCCACATGACAGCTCTGCCCAGGGTAGCTGCACGGACCACCCGGGATCACCCACTTTCCTCAGACACGAGCTTTCACAGAGGCTGCTTCATTGCCCCCCGAGCATCAGAAACCCTGCTGCCTGGTTTTGTCCCTTAGAGGGACAACACAATCTGTCCCACCAAGCAAACAGTCCTGCACACTCTCATTTCCTTTATCTGGGACTGATTCCTCCCCCTATCACCAGTGCAGGGTGGAGAGCCAGGGTGCACAGGGAGGCACCAAGCACCCATACATGCATTTGGTGGCTGGGCTGCCTTTGCTGGGTGCTCCCCACTGCACCGGTGTACCAGCCAGCCCCCGCCCCAGGTGGATTTATGAAAGAAACAACCCGATCTGCGCATTCATCCCCGGTCTGTGCTAGGGGCCAGCAGAGATAAGGGAAGCCAGTGCTGGGAGCGGGAGATGGGCCTGTCCCTGCTGGGATCCAGCTCCAGGCAGTGCTGAATGGGGACCATTGTCCTGCTGCTGCCCGGCTCCTTCGCGGGGATCGGTGACTGGCAGAGACTCTGAAAGGAGCTCGCGGTGTCGGCGCAGCGGGGAGAGCCAGGAGGAGCTGATTGCAGCCGGGCAGGGGGGTAAAATCACACCAGGGTGGGCTGTGATGGCAGCAGGGCAAATCCAGGACACACACAGGAGCCAGGCAAAGGGAAACAGCCTCCAGACTCCCTGCCAGCAGCTGCAGAGGGCTGGCTCTGCTCGGCCACCTCATCCCTGCACAGGTCTTCATCCCAAGGAGGAGGAGGAGGGGTGGTATCACTGGCGATGCTGCTCAGCAGCCATCCCCAGCCATGGGTTGGCCCTGAAGACCGCAGACCCATGACCCCCCAGGGTGTGCTGGGAAACCCCCGAAGCAGTGCTGGGCTTTCTTACAGGGCTCCTGCTCTGATCTAGGTCACACTGGCCAGACACACTGCAACCACCAAGGTGATAAGCGGCAAATGAACCTAATGCACAATTAGCTAGCATTTATTTACTCCCCTGCAAGCTCCATTCAAGGTCAACAGAGCTGGTATCTGCAAATGAAAAAAACAACCAAGAAATTTATAGACTGCAGACAAGGCTGCTTGTCCTGAACCAACTAATCTGCTGCAGGCTGCAGCCTCCGTCTCCACGCGCCGCGTCGGGCGGCAGCATGCCCAGGGCTCCCATCCGTAACCAGCCTGAAGGGTGCTATTCCATCAAGCCCCAGAAAATCCATCTGCTCCCTTTCAGATCTATTTACATGCGACACCAGACAGTGCTGCCGATACCACAAGGCAGTGCCTGTGCAAGGCCACTTCTCCCGGAGGGGACCTGGGAGCAGGCAGACAACATGCAGTGGCAGGAGACGCAGATGGGCAACACCTGTGGGGACCACGCAGGAGAAACATGCTGGGTCCCACAAAGCGACATCCCCCAGACCCCGCAGTTTGGGTGCTCCAGGCATTAGGGCAGCACAGCTAATCACCAGCAGGGAGCAAGTTCCCGCAGACCATAACCAAACACAGAGGGACTGCAGAAGCAGCTGGTGAAGAGCAATGCTGGGGCTCAGCCCGCTGCTGAGCTCCCCAACAGCTATGGCAAGAGCAGTGATGGAGCAAGCGTCTCCCCAGCCCCACAAGTGCTGGGGGCTGAGCCAGGCAGGGATGGAGAGTGGGCACAGAGCAGCCCCTCATCCTCTCCCCATTAGTGGGGATGAGCAGAAGGGGCTTTCTGTGATGAACTCCCCAGGCTTTGGGGACAGAGCAGTGGGGTGAAGGCAAAGCAGCAGCCAGGCACGCGGCAAGACCCTGCCCAACATGGGCAGAACCCAGCATCCTACCCGTTTCCGAGCCATGGTCACAGCCTCAAGTCTGCAGCTTTTCTGAAGACGACACAGCCTTCCCTGCACATCCGGCACCTCGGGACCTTCTCAGCACCGGTCCCAGCCGCATGATTTCCGCAGCTCCACCCAAACAGACTTTCAACTCTAGATACACCGGCACCAGCCCAGCAGAGCCAGCCCAGGCCCTTCCACCCTTGCCAAACACCAGCTGCCCAGGAAGGAGACTCATGGTGCCACTGGGAACAGCTCAGTTCATCCCTTCAGCTCTGAAAGAGATGCCTCTGCCCATGCACCACACGTCCAGCCTCAGCAAGGACCTGGAGGCTTTCCTGTACCACCTTTTAACAGCACAGTTGGATCACCTTTGTGCATGCCACACTGGTGCAGAGACACCAAACAAGGAAGAAGGGGTCTTATCTGAAAACCATACATATCCAGGGAGACCATCATCCCCATCACGACCCCCAGAAACACCATTTTTTGGTGCTGTACAGTGGACCCAATCCAGGCAGAGGCTGGTCCAGAGCTCAGCCTCCATGGTCATGGGGCCCCAGGACAAGGCACCCACCAGTGATCCCAGGAGAGGCAGCTCTCGGCTCCTACACCCCACGCACTTCGGGCGCAGAGGGAAGGCAGAAGCCCACTGCTCCGCCCAGCACACCCACTGCCTGCCTGGGTGAGGAACCAAGGAGCCAGGATGCAATTTTGCATCCAAGACATGAAACGCCCTGAGAACACGTTCTGCCTTCACTCCTTGGGTAAGGCCAGGAAAAAACAGAGAACAAAGACACCGATGCCAACAGCTTCAGCTCGAAACACAGTTACACCCAAACAGCAAGGCCTTGTTTGCTGTGGGCTCGGTCCCACCGCAGCTTCAGAAGCGCATAGAGAAGTGTTACTTATTCAAGGTCGAGGACCTCAGCAGTGCAAGGAGGAGAGGCCACGGCAAACCGGCTGTTCTAACCCATCTGCAGGAGCCAGCATCTGACCCACCACAGCATCGCCCTTCCCACAGTCCATCAGCACTGGGTATTTTTTTGGGCAGGGGGAAAGGTTCTTGCTGTATTGAGGCAGGAGGAAGGGCGATCCCAGAGCATGTCCTGGGGCAGGGCTGCTCCTGCTCACACCACTCGCACACTCACACACACTAATGCCACCACAGTGGGAACACAGCACGGCTGTGAGCTCCATGACACCCCAGGTGGGACACTCCATCCCATTCACTGCTCTGCAGCAGGGAGCGAATGCCAGGGCTGAATCCTGCCTCCACAGCAGAAAATGGAAGACAGGAAAATTTCTCCCATTTCACTTGACCTGCTGGAAAACCCCGCATATTTCAAAGACACAGCTGGCTGTCTCAGCTCCGCTATCGCCCATCCCCAGCATCCCAGTTTCAGCAGGGAGTTCTGATGGCTTCCAACACGACACAGCTCCTTACGGGAACGCAGCACTCCTTTCTGCCCAGCCAGATCAAAGATGTGGATCCTCCTTCAAGGGTTTTGAAATCACATTCAAGACAAACATTAACTTTTACACAGCTGGCTCAGATCATCAAAACAGGCTCAGTTAGCCATGAAAACCAACCAAGCCCATGGAGAGGAGTCCATGAGGCTTCACTGGAGCCACCTGGTCTTGCCATGATGCCCTGGAAGGCTCTGCCTCACCTTGAGCACAGCAACATCCACATCTGCCCATGAAGCCCAGGAACCCGCACCCCCCAAAACGCTGCTGGGTCTGCAAGCTACATGAGGCACACCCCTGCTCTGCCCTGATAAAGCGCTGGCAGCAGGGGCTGGCCACATGTTTTAAGTTACTAAAGCACTAAACCCCGCAGAGCCCCACGAGCCATTAGGCAAATGGGCACATTCGGCCCCTGCCAGGCTCCCTGTGTCCAGCAGGACAGGAGCAGCTTGAATCAAATTGCTTGCTTTTTGGACTAAACTGTTTAACAAACACAAGTTTCAGTTTTATAAGCAGAAAATGACACAGCCTGAAGTGTGCAGCTTCTGTTACAGAGCTGGGAAACAGCTTGCTTTGACCCCCCCCTCCCCAGTCACAGCCATGGTCTAATAACAGCCATTATTTCCCTACAAGCCCTATCTCACTTGAGCCAGTCAAACTGCTGCACATCTGCAGAGCTTTATCAGTAGATTTTAAGGCATCCTTACACACTCCGGGCTGCATAAGCAGGAGCAGCTCACCCAAAGTGGCCGAGAAAGAGCAGAGCAGGAAATAAAGCCCGGGTCTCCCCATTCCTTTCCACCACAGATTGCATAACGCAGCGCTGCCCTGCCCATGCCGAAACACCTTCGCTTTCCCACCTTCACACGATTACAACATCCTTTCCCCAGCAGCGAGACAGACCACACCACACAACCGTTCTCGTGGGAACTCGGCGTCCCGGGCATGCAAAGCCCCCCTGCAAGCCAGGCCTAGGATTTTGAGGGGCACCCATCCCACCCCAGCGACCACCAGCGCCGGGCAGGCCAAGGATGCTCCGGCACTGATATTCTGGGAGAAAACCAGCCCTCCAGCCCACCGCAGGGAGGCTGGAGCCGGGCAGAGCCAAGCCGGCGGGGAGGCTCGGAGCCGGGGCACTGGGCCCCGGGGGTGCCGCGGTCAGCTGCCTGCCCTGCCCTGCCCGTCCCCTGCCCGTCCCCCTGCCCGCACCTGGTGGTGCGTCTCCTGCTCCACGTTGAGCCCGTTCACCTCGACGACGCGGTCCCCGGCGCGCAGCCCCGCCGCCTCGGCCGGCGAACCGGGCTCCACTTTGCGGATGAACTGTCCGCTCTTGCCCTTCTCGCCGTGCAGGTGGAAGCCGTAGCCGCTCTCCCCCTTCAGCATGCGGCACAGCCGCGGCTTCAGCTGGTCCTTGGCCATGGCCGGGGCGGCCGGCGGCGCGGAGCGGCGGGCGGGCGGGGGCGGGCGGCCGCGGGGCCCCTTTTATGCGCGGCCCGGGGCGGGCGCGGAGCGGCGGGGCGCGGAGGGGCGGGCCGGGGCCGCGGCCGGGGCCGGCGCTGGGGCTGGGGACGGGGCGCTGCGCAGCGCGGCCATGCTGCGCGCTGCCCCGCGGCGGCGGGAGCGCGGCGGGCGGGGCCGGGGCCGGGCCGGGCCGGGCGGAGCCGGGGCGGAGCCGCAGCGAGGGACGGGGACGGCCGAGGGACGGGGCGGGCGGAGCCGGGACTGACACCGGCACCGGGATCGGCACCGGCACCGGACGGACGGAGCCGATGGAGCCGCGGGGCCGATGGAGAGGGGGTGCCCGGGGCTGATCGCGGCCTCCCGGGCTCACAGATCGGAGCCACCCGGGGCTCTGCGGGCTCAGCTCCAGCTCCGGCTGCCGCAGCCCCCCCGGTACAGCACAGAGCCCCCGGGCTGGGGGCAGCCCCGGAGCCCCCCGGGCCAGGGCAGCGGGCAGCCCTGCAGGCAGCTGGCCGGAGCCCATCACCCTCCAGGCCAGCCTGGGGACCGCTACCGACACAAAGCTGCTGAGCTGGGTCCCCCCTGCACCTGCGGGCCAGGACCCCCATCCCTGCTCCCCTCTGGGAAGGGGGACCTGGGCCAAGGCTCATTCATGGGGCAGCGCAGCTCTCCGGGACACGGGCAAGGACCACCCCGTGAAGGGGAGGCGATGGGGAGCGGGGCCTGGAGCAGAGGCTGCTCAACCGGAGAGAGTTCATCCTGAACCGATGGGATGTGCTGGGAGCCCCTGGTCCGGAGAGGGGAGGACCCAGCCCAGCAGCTCCTCTGCCCACCCAGCCCCAGCTCGCGACCGTGGGGAGATGCAGAGCTCTTTGTGGGATGTCTCTGCCAAGCCAGCCGGTCTGGCACACACGGGCTTCATGGGCTGATGCACTTCATACATTCATGTGAAAGAATTCAGAAATATTTTGTATTTTGTGTTTCGACCAGAGAACAGCTCTGCTGTTCTGGTCCCAGACACTCCTGGCAGGGAAAGGCTCCTGCTCCATCTCGGGTGCCCCTGTGGACAGGCAGTCCAGGTTTCACCTGGAACGAGGTTGTTTTGATGAAACACAGAGATCCCCATCTTCACCCTTTTGCATTCCAGGTCTTCATTTCCTTGAAATCTCTTACAAGGAGGAAATGACCCAGGTTAGTTGTCACAGCATTCGTTGGTGCTGCATGTCACGTTCCTGTGTCACAGGTTTTCTAGCTCTCTTCTGTGGCACTTCTCCTTCCTCAACTGGTTTCCTACTAGATTTTTATAGAGCTGAAGCAAATGCAGCGGCCAGCTTGAGGCAGTAAATAAGACTCCAGAAATTAGTATTGATTCACTTTTAATTTGTAGTCTGCTTTTAAAAAAGACTTCCACTGCAGTTATACATAAAGTCACTCTTAAAGGAAAGATGCTTGAACCAGAAAGATGCTTCCTGATGTGTCTTGGAGGAGAGACGCTACCCTGGAAAAAAATGGCATTATTTATTTCTAGGAATTCTTCCCGCCTTCATTTCCTATAGACAATATGGCTATTCGGATGCTGCATACAAGGAGAGCACACAGCGTGGCTGTGGCTGGGTGGTGGGCACCAGCCCCCGTGGGCGCTCGGTGCTGTCCCTCGAGGTGCCCGTCACCCTCAGTCGGGCGCGAGCTCAGCCCCCAGCTCAGCCCCGGCTTTGGCCTCAGTTTGCAGCCAGCGAGGTCCCAGCAGGGAGGACGCTGGTTGCCTTTGCTCCAAGGCTCCTTTGCTCTCTGCATCACTGCAGAAGCACTGATCTCGGCACAAAATCCTGGGTGACACAAGAGGAGGCCAGAGAGCCGGGAAATTCAGAGACTGTTTTATTTGCTGTACAAGGCAAGTACTCCCTTGAGCGTCTTTGTGGAGTCCTGAAGCTTTTTATCAGGCTAGAGGAGTGCAAATAATTGATTTTTCCACTCACTGGCCAAACCAAAAAAACTGGAGGGAGGGGGGGAGGAGAAGGAATTGTTTCAAGTTTATTTGAACAAAAAAGTTTTTCTTTTTATTCAGTGCAATAAAAACATGAGGGAGAAAATCTTTTGGGTGGTCAGATAGACTATTTTAACCCTTTTGAATGTCTTTTTAAAAGTTGGTAGCTTGCAAAATAAAAAAAGGCAGAAAATACAATTTCAAAAAGGTGAAAATGGGATGTTTGAATTTTTAAAAAATGCTTATTTTTGTTGAACACAAGCATTTTCTCAAGTGTGACCTGAATTTGTTGATTTTTTTCAACCTCAGTTGAAAAGACTTTTTTTTCTGAAAAAAACCATCTATTCATTGTAGAGAAATGCAAACCTTGCAGCCTGAGCATCCCTGCCCGTCTCTGCTGAGTGCAGGAGGCGGCAGCATCCCAGGACTCACTCCTGGGGGCATCAGGACCCTGATTCAGCTGCTGCTGGGTCCCCTCTCCTGCAGGGACAGGTAGGGGACTTGGTAGAGCCCCCAACTCAGCACAGGATTTTTGCCTGCCTGCTTTGGGTCGCATGCCTTGCGAGCCTGAAATGGAGGATTTATTTCATGATCCCACTACTTTGGGGACTGACGGAGCCGTGCTGTGGTTGTGCCTCTGAGCCCAGATGGTGCACGGGTCTGGGATGTCCTGCCTGTCCTGGGATGCACAGCTCAGTGCATGCTTTGGCATGGACGTGGTTCAAAGAGAAATGCTGTATTTTTTTCACTGCAGCTGATGGGGAAGGCTCCTTCATGTAAAGGAGCTGGAAAGAACCTGAAAATGCATTGTGCAAAGGCGCATCCTCACACGGTACAAAACCCCTTCAGTTCTCAAGGCCACCCTGCCATTTCCCATCTGTGGCCCATTGTAGAAAAAGAGGAGAGAGCACAGGAGGGCTCCTGCACTTACTTACTGGTATAACAGAGCCATGATTAAATCCAGCAGATACTGCACGGGTGAGGTTTTTCCATTGAAATTTCAGTGTGTTTTGATTTGAGCAGATATTTAAGTCCGAATTGGGCCAGCCTGGAGGCTGAGGAAGTTCATGGGATCTGTGTGTTTACTGGCCTGGAAGGGTTTGAAGCTCTTTTTGTTTGACATCTGCTTCTAATTCCTTCACTGCACTTGGTTGAGCAGTGACAGAGAATTATACCTGTGTCCTGAACCCTGTTTGCCTTAGGCCTGATCCTGTTGCATCACTAATGCAAAATACAGATGCTGTGAAAAGTTTCACAGTTACAGAAATAAGGCTTGACTGGCAGGCTCCCTGGTGTGTCAGAGGGAGGGATTTTTGGAGCCCATAAAGTCCATCTTCATTCAGAAACTGGCAAAACCTCAGCTGATAACCCAAGCCTGTTCAGGCTGGCTTGTTTCTAAGACGGGTGGAAGGTCAGGGTGAGGGGCTCTTTGAGGGGGAGGATGGTTTGCTGAGGCTGGTGATGAAGTTGCTGGGCCGTGCCAGTGCTTCCAAAGAAATGAGAGGTTTTGCACATGCCTTTAGGCCATCTTCTGCCAAAGAGGGGACACGTTTTCAAGACTCCAGGAGCCCCGTGTCTTGCTCGTGGCTCCATCTCATGCCTGCTGGGTGGCTTTGGGCAGATCTTGTGGCTTCTCTGTTTCCCCTCTCTCCCCAACCCTCTCCCGGGATGTGGGTCGCTCCCCTGTGCTTGTCCTGCTCGGGGATGGGAGCTTTGCCAAAGGCAGGAGGAGGGCGAGGGAAAGGCTGGGCGCTGCCGGACACCCCTCCACTGGTTTCCACCTCAGCCATGGGAGCAGCTGGCAGGGAGATGCTCTTCCTCCCGCTCAGCCTCCTCCTCCCCATCAGCACGCTTTGGCCGGTGTTTATCTGCCCCCCACTCCACACCAAGCTTCCCACCAGAGGCTGGTTGCAGCTGGGCTCCATGTCCCAGGAGACCTTGGCCACCCACAGCACCTTCTGCCTGGGTGTGGAGGAAGAGCTGGGTGCCTCTGCCCACGCTCAGGGATGTACCCTTGTCGGCAGTGCTGTCTGATGGTCCCCGCCGGGAGCTGCAGAGAGCCATTGCTACTGCAGTAATTAGCTCTGACTATTAATAAATGAAGTCTCGGGCTTTCTGCATGGCATGGATGCGGCCGTGCTCATTGCTCCCTTGTTTCGCTGTCACTCAGCGTGGGGCTGCTGGGTCCCGGCTGTTCTCTGGGAGCAGCAGCTCTCAAGAAGTGGAGAAAGGCCAATGAATTATTTACACTACCGGAGGAACTGGGAATGAGAGGAGAGCTCATAAAAAGCACCATCTCATTTTCTCTAGGCCTCTGTGTGTGGCACTATTGAGCTGTAAACATTTTCCAGGTTGGATTTATAGAGATAGAAGGAGAACTGATCATTAGGAGGATTAATTATATGCTTTGTGGGTTGTGAAAGTCCAGAAAGTTCAGTTACGCTGCTGAGAGCTGGGAGATCCCTCTTGCACAAGCTGACAGGTAGGAATCTGCCCAGGTCCTTTATTATTCGCAAGCAGATAGCAGTGCTATAGGTACCAAGCTGGAGGGGGCCCAGCAGCACTTGGTGCTGTGCAGGCATGGAGCTGGCAACGCTCCCCGGCCAGGCTGGGTGCACCTCAGACCTCCCACGCGCCAGCACACCCACGGACAAGTGTGCAAGCAACGATGCTGCTCCCACACCCCAGCAGCATGCAAGCTGCCCTGCTCCACACCCACCATGCTCCCGCGGCATAGGCACCCCGCTGCCTGCACCATGCAGGGTGACAGCCCCGCCGCTGACCACCATTTTCCCCTAGAAGAGCCAAAACATCTCTAGCTGCTACAGGAAAACCACACAGATAATACAACTGCAAATGGACTTGCTCCTGGAGAGGCTGATGTTGGCACAGCTTGTTTCCTGAGCTGGATGCCAGACAGTGCTGGTGCTGGTGCCACACCAGTGTGCCACTGTGCCTGCCGCAACAAGGACATGGATGTAAGAGCAGCACTGAGCCCTCCAGCTGGCTCTGGGGTCCCCTGTCCCTGGGAGCACCCATCTCCAGCAGCACTGATCCCCAGCAGCACCCGTTCCTGGGAGCACCCACCCCAGGTGGGGCTGGCAGCAGAGCAGTGCAGGTAAGCACATCTACGGAAGTGCCAGCGTGGCAGAGGGGACCTCCCTGGGCAGGAATGTGCCTGCGAGGTCCCTGCCAGTGCCCGGCCAGGCAGGCAGTACTGCCGCCCAAGGAGAGCATCAGTGTTCATTCACGCCGCGCTCCGCCACAGCCACCTCCTCTACTGCCAGGAGAAGCAGAGTGGAGGCCTCACGCCGCCAGACGTGGGAGCTGGACCCGAGCCCGGGGTGGTGGTGGCCTAAGCGGGGAGTGGCAGAAACACCTCGAGAGGCTCTTGCAGGGCTGGAGGTGGATGGAGGGGGGGGGGGGGCTCACGTTTTCACCCAGCTGGGACACCCCCTCTGCCAGCCCAGCCACAGCAGCCCAGGGGGCTGGGAGCGCAGCCAGTCTGTGCTGGTGTTTTAGCACGGCCATGCCTGGGTTTAATCCTACCATGCCATGAAAGTCATGGCTCAGGCTAAGGGTTTTGGAGGCATCAGCTCTTCTGCTGGCATGTCCAGCCCTGGATACCACCCCAGCACCCAGGCGACTCTGCGAGGGCTGGGACCATTCCTGCAGCATCTTCTTGGCATGAGCAGAAGGGCGAGGACATCCCCCAGGGACCTTCACTGGTCCCTGAGGTGTTTGCAGCTCTTGACGGGGTTTGAGGAGCACAGTTTGATTAAGGGGCTGCTTCTCTTGCAGCAGCTGCATGGCTCAGGGAGGATGGCTTCCTTCCACTGCCTGATGGGGCTGCATCTGGGTTTTGCTCTCTCCTGCACACATTAGAGGGAATATCCACCAGAAAATAAGACAGGGGAAATGCTCAGGCCTGAGAAGATGCCTTTAGCCCAGCATCTCATCACCCAGGAGGGGGTGAAGGGGGGCTGCAGGGGACCTCCAGAGAACATTTTATCTTTGCTGCACCACCAGCCACTCAGCCATTCCTGTGCCGGACCCAGCAGTGTGTGTGCACAACCCCAGGAGAGGGGCACAGGGTCTGGCAGGATGCCCAGGGAACAGGCAGAGCCAGGCAATGCAGGTAGAGCCGCGTTGGCTCGGGTCACCTCTGCTCCCGGTGGCACGTGCCCACGGCAGGTGAGCTGTCCCAACGAAGCAGCGCGGGCGCTCCCCAAATACAGCCCTGTGTACAGTCAACACGGGGGAAGCACCTCCAGGGCGGCCTCAGCATGGGGCCAGCACAGCCCTCGGGACACCTGGGGGACACTCATGGGTGGGAGCGTGGGGCCCACGGGAGGGTCCCAACCTGGTGTTTCCCCTTGGGCACCCCAGGAACAGCCCCAGGCTGCTGCAGCTTGGCCGGGGAGATCTCTGCCCATGTCTCTAAGCCACTGTCACCTTATCAGCCCTCTGGTCATCTTCGAAATAGGCAAAGCAGCAGGCACAGAGGTACTGTTATCTCCTGTTCTCTGCAGCTCCTACCCCTTATCTCCAGCCTGGGTCAATTCCCCTGGGTGGTGTCAGCGTGAAGGTGTGGACAGCCCGGTGGGATGGGAGGGGACGGGATGAGACCCCTGGCAAACCCTGGCTCAGCACTGGGTCCTGCAACCCGGGGCTCCCCGCAGGGACATTCAGGGCCATTGCAGGGAGCATCTGGGGTACCCAGCTTGCCCAAGGGCTTTCCATCCCCAGCCACCACCGCACCCAACAAGGGCCACCCACCGGAGAGGGGCTCAGCCTTGGCCCAGCTCAACCTTGGCCTGGCTCAGCCCCAGCTGCGTGCATCCCGCTGGGGCGAGGAACAGCTTCTGGGCAGAGCCGACAACGGAGGAAATTCCTTGGGGAGTTTTCTTCCTCCTGGTGCATGCAGGGGCCCTGCAGCCATTGTGTGTGTGCACGGGCCAGCCCTGGCGTGAGCTCATGCTGGCTCCTCCGGGGCTGCCGGTTCCTGTCCCAGACGCTGCCCCCAGCCCCGGCGTGCCGGGCTGCCTCAGTGGATGATGCTGGTCCCCTGGGAGAGGCCAGGGAGCCGGGAAGGAAAGGGAGCCGCCCTGGGCTCGGGCTGGGTTGGGGTGGGACGTCTTCCTGCCTGCCACAGCCCCTGGGATTTGCCTGCTTCTTGGACTGGAACAAAATGCATCTGCTGGCACGGCAGGCTGGGTGACGGCGCACCTTGTCCGGGAAAGCCTCGCTGCGTCAGCCGGCCCCGGCTCCGGCTGGTGGTGCTGGACCTGCAGAGCTCCCAGGCGGCACCTCAGGGATGGACCTGGATCCAGGTCCAAACCCCACGTGTACTGCACGGGGATCCAGAGCCCAGGAGCCGCCTCATCCCTGGGCTGTCCTAATCCAGAGCAGCGGGACAGGCTTTAGCCAGAGCTCCCGTCCCCTCCCGGGCCCGTGGTCTTGGCTGGGGCTGTGCAGAGAGCGGGGCACCCATGGGGGCAGGACCCCACTTTACAAGGGAGCAGGGATGGGGACGTGTTAGCGGGGCTCATCCTCACCCCTGATTCAGCTCCCGAGCCCTCCCCAGCCCCTGGCATCAGCTTGGCCACAAGATGGCATGGCAAAGCCACCCAGGTGCCACTGCATCCCCTGCACCCTGCCCACCACCCCACAGCCTTGGTGACCTGGTGGAACATGGTGGGAGGGAAGGGGTGATGTGTCTGGACCCATGTCTCCCAAAGCCCAAAGCGGTGCTGGGAATTGCACTCCATGGTTGCAGTTACCCCCCACAAAGCAGCTCTGCGGGGGCCAGCGGGCACTTGGACCCTGAACAGGGCCAGGAGCCAATGTGCTGCTGCAGCTCTGGGCCTGTCTGTGATCCCCATGAAAGCTGTCATCCCCACACTTTCCTCCCAGCCACAAACCAAGCCCATGGCGGGCAGGGACCCAGCATCCTCCCCAAGAATCCTTGGGGCTGCATTTTGTCTCCAGGCATCCACGGGGGCCAGGTCAGGGGGTCCCCATGGTCCAAGTGGCAGGGTCCCCGTGGTCCCCCCCCCTGGAGTGAGGGGGATGAGAGGCAGACCATGGGGAGTGTGGTGTCTCCTCTGGGACCAGTCTTTTAGAAGGGATTAGATTAATGTCCATCAGGGATGGCTGGATCCTGACCCAGGGTGGGAGGGGTAATTAAATGCCTTCTTAAACTTTCTTCCATTTTATTGGGCTTGTTGACCCCCAGGGAAGGCCCAGACCTCTCCAGAGAACTGGGAGCACAGCGGAAATTATTTTATGGCCCCAGTGGGGAATCAGCTCATGCTCCTCAACAGCAATAGGAAAAATTATTTTACAAGATGAGAAGTGAAGGGCTTGTGGTTAACTGAGTGCCTCGCTGGTTTTGCCCCAGTAATTGGCACGTACAAGTGTTTCTTTCCGACAGACGAGGGCAGAAGCGCACACTCGAGTCGCGTCTCTCATCGTATCGCCCTTCATTCCCCTCTCTGTGTATCCTCCTGCGCAAAGCTGACCTTTACATTTTCTACCTCATTTTATCACTTACCTCCATCAAGAACGACAATCTGCCTCGGTGGCCTCTCCACAGGCTGATTGGCACCCTGACAGGTAGGGCGCTTTTCAAGTGCAGCTGCCTAATGGGTTATTGGCAATCATGTCTCATTTGGCCCATCCGAGCACCGCGCTGCGCTAACGAAGAGCAGAAATTGGAAAATCATGGGGGGGAAGGGAGAGGGGACACGATGGAGAAACCGGTTGGGAATCAACTGGGAGAGAATGATCCCTCGTGTTACAGCACCTGAAATCCTCCCCGAGACCCGGCAAGGGGTGATGGCAGCCCCCCGGCTGCAAGGGGCAGCGTGGCAGGCAGGGCTCGGTGTGCGCCTGGCTCTCCTGACAAGCACCGTGAGGGGTTTCTCCTTTCAGATCTGAACCAAAGGCAGCACAAACCCTGCTGTCCCCGCTCCACGGTCGGCCACAGGGGCTTGGCAGGAGCAGGCAGTTCATGCGAGAGGGGTGGAAACGTCTCTTTTTGCCAGATTTCCTGCAAAATCCGCCAGCGCTGGCAGGCAAGAGCTCAGCAATTCACGGGAGCCGGACTCAGCGCCCCAAACCTCAGTTTTCTTTACAGCCCAGATTCCACCCGCTCCAGCACACCTTCACTGTGCACTCCTGCCAGGCCCCAAGGCTTCTCCCTGTTTTAATGGGGAATAACATTTATTTTCATCACTGGAGACATATATAAAATTAAGCTCTAAACAGGCAAATAAACAACTAGAGCAGTGAGGACTCGCAGAGCTTTTGTTCAGCCCAGTCCAGGAAAGATTTCTAACTTTGTCATCTTAATTGACACTTAGCCTGGCAGTAACTCCCTGATGGGCAGTAAAAGAGATTTACTGTAAAGCTGCAGAATAAACTGTGTCAAGGAGTTAAATCATGTCAGAAAAATCTGGGAGTGACCCAACCGCTGAAGTGCCTGCCCTGTGAGGAGCCTACCAGGTTTTGCTTTTAAAAAAAAAAACACAATAGCACAATGAAGCCGAAGTTTCCTTTGATCAATTGTCATTTTAATGAGGGCAGGTTCCTAGGAAGCAAACAGTACATGTTTGTATCATATTGCAAACAAGCTAGTACAGAAATCTAAAAAAAATAAACAAAAATAAATATCTTCCCTGTTTATTTCTCCCCAAGTTTATAGCACTAGGTTGACCTGAAAACAAGATGAATTTACCACTGTGTCTGGACAGCGGCCATGGAAAATCAGATTTTTTGGAATGTAATTGTCTGTATGGTTTCAGAGAGGTCAGAGTACCAGGAGATCCGCCGATGAGACTCTTCCTCGCCAGCTAGGGTGAACGGTTCTGCCTCAGGCAGTCAATGCTCCTCTGGCACTTGAAGCACCTCGCTGGGCCCCTTCAGCGGACCAGAGCCATGTCTTCAAGTGGGAGAAGCTGAAAGAAGAGGGGCTGGGTTATTTCGGAGCCTCACCTGGGCATCTGGCTGCACACCCGAGCCCCACCACCACCTCCCTCCCCACGAGGACCGCATTTCCCCTCTGTACAGCACTTAAACCAATGCTGCATTCACGATATTCATGAAACATTCTCCTCCGTGGGCTCAGATACGACCTGCGGTGACTACAGACTCCCTTTCTGCCACTGTGCATGCAGATAAACCCCATGCAGAAACCCAAATACCAGGCTTGGACCTGCCTGCGAGGCTCCCATGGAGATTTTGCTGTGGAATCAGAGAGATGCATGCACGTACTCAGGTCCAGAGCCACGACCGCGGTACCCAGGACTGCTCTGCCCACGCACAGCCAGGCTGCGGGAGGTAACAGGACAGCGCGGACATAACGCAGGGCTGAGCTGACCTGCCTGGGCTTTCCCAAAAAGATACTAATCTCAGATTTCCTCCAAAAAAGAAAGCGGGGGAGCAATACAGCTATGTGTTTCAGGCGCTGCTCCAACATCTAAAAGCCTCCGTGGATTTCAGCTGGATGTTGGCTCCAGCTTTACATAAGAGGAAAGAGATTTAGTGTCTGGAACCAGCCCCGAGCCAGTCCCACGCAGCCTGGCTGAGCCCCAAGCAGGGCAGGGAGAGGGGTCCTGCGGAGGGGCCACGCCGGCAGCGCCTCGGCATCGCCGGCCTGCCGGCCCCACGGACACCCCTGCTGGCACTGGCAGCTCTGTCCGGCAAGGTGCAGGTTTGTGATGCACCAAACGGGGGGCACAGAAATCATCCAGCTCCTTTTTCTGCCCTAAACCTGAAGTGCAGCTCCTTCAAACACTTCCCATGGGGAGGAGGAACCACATCCCCCTCCTCCCGGCTCACTTTGCTGGGTGCAACAAACCTCGTGGTTCAAGTTTAAAAATGCAGCAGACTCAACTCATGCAGTCGCACTCACGCAGCGGTGACAGGGCTGTAAACCCCCGGGGACCCGGGCTGTCCCCCATGGTCAGATCTTCCTTCGCTCCCCCACACCGTCCCAGCCCAGGTGGGGCCGGGGTGCAGAAGGTGGTGTGGGTGTCGGGGGGCCACTCCCCACATCTGGGGCTCTCTGCTTGGGGTGCCCCGAAACCCCAGTGCCTGGGGGATGGGAGAGCACAGCAAGGCTCTGTGCACCCCAGTTACCTGCTGAAACCCCTCCAAGGCTCTGTGCACCCCCCGTTACCTGGTGAAACCCCTCCAAGGCTCTGTGCACCCCCCCGGTTACCTGCTGAAACACTCCCGAGGCTCTGTGTACTCCCCGTTACCTGGTGAAACACCCCCGAGGCTCTGTGCACCCCTGGTTACCTCCTGAAACCCCTCCATGGTTCTGTGCGCTCCCCGTTACCTGGTGAAACACCCCCCAAGGCTCTGTGTATCCCAGTTATCTGCTGAAACCCCTCCAAGGCTCCATGCACCCCCAGTTACCTGGTGAAACCTCTTCATGGCTCCGTGCACCCCCGTTACCTGGTGAAACCCCCCCAGCACACCAGGGTGCCGCAGAGAGACCGCAGCAAGGCTCCTGCACCCCGGGCACCCCTCAAGCATCCTCATCCACGGAGAGACCGTGCCCCCCGGCCCCGGCGCCACCCCCGGCGCCGCCCGCGGGCTCCACCGCCCCCCGCCCGCCTGTCGAGGCCCCGTCGGGGCCGGGGTTACCTGAGCTTCGCGGGGGCCGGGCGGAGGCCGGGCGGGGGCCGGGCGGGGGCCGCCCCAGCCCCAGCCCCGCCGGAGCAGGCGCTGGAGGAGGCGGCCGGGGCCGGGCGGCGGCGGCGGCGGGGCGGGCGGCGGGGTCTCCCCGGCGGGGCGGCCCGGGGGCGGCGGGGCGGCGGCGGGCGCGGCTCCCCCGGGGCGGCGCGGGGGCTCGGCCGGCAGCTCCCGGCGCCAGAGGTAGGGGGAGCGGCGGACGCCCATGAGCAGCCCCGAGGCGCGTCCCACCGTGTGGTACCGGGGGCTGGCGACGTGCTTGTACCAGGCGCCCGCCGGGGCCGCCGGCAGCATCAGCCCCAGCAGCACCAGGGCCCCCCAGGCGCCCCCCGACAGCTGCCCCCTCGCCATCGCGCCGGGCTGCGGGCGGGCGGGCTGCGGGCAGGGCTGCAGGCAGGGCTGCAGGCAGGGGTGCACCCCGGCCCCGGGCGCCCCAGCGAAGGCTGCCCCGCACCCGCGCCCCGCCGGTTTATACCGCCGTCGGGAGGGGCACCCCGCGGCTCCGCCCCGGCGGCCCCCGGCCGCCCCGCCGCCAGCCCCGGCCCCCCCGCACCTCCTACCCGTCGCCCCCAGCGGCCCCCCGCCCCCTCTTGCAACCTCCCCCCCGGGACGCCGCATCCTCCCCATGGCCCCGAGCATCCCTCCCATCCTTAAGCATCCCCCTGCAGCCCCGAGCATCCCCCTTTGCCGCCCCAAGCATCTCCCCTGGAGCCCCCAGCATCCCGAGCATCCTTGAGCATCCTCCTTGCAACCCTGAGCATCCTTGAACACCCTTCTTGCAACCCTGAGCATCCTTGAGCATCCTCGAGCATCCTCTTTGCAACCCTGAGCATCCTCCTCATGGCCCAAGCAACCTCCCCGTGGTCCCCTTTGCAGCCGTGAGTACCTTTCCCATGGCTCTAAGCATCCCCCTGCAGCACTGAGCATCTCCCTGCAGCCCCACAAACCTCTCCGCAGCCCCACAAACCTCCCCGCAGCCCAGCATCCTCCCCAGCCCCTTGATAGCAGCAGGACTTACTGCTGGAGGAAGAGATGTTATAAACTGACTGCAAGTGAGGACCTTCAGAGGGGATCTGCATGTCCCCTCCTTCAGGTATGATCCCCAGCCTCACTGCCTAGAGAGAGACTGACTGCAAGGTACAGGAACATGCCTTGGATGAACTGTAAGTAAGAACAAATTGCAGTGATTTTCGGCAAAAGTCGTCCTGAGTGGGGTACCAGACGGAGGTGGGCAATGTGGACTGAAGCCCTGCTTTGGTTACCTGCCTCCATGCAGAGATGATGCTGCTGCTGGGGGGGTGCAGAGGGCCCACAGGTCGCAGGGAGCATGGTGTCCTGCTGTGCAGAGCTCGACTGGCTCCTCTCCACCTTCGTAGCGCCCACGAAGTGGTGAGACCTGGATTTCACTCCCATCTCGTGCAGCTCAAACTAACATCCCACCCACAGTTTGGGGGTCCTAGTGCCCATGAACTTGCCTCAGTGCAGGGCAAAGTCATGACTGCTTAAGAGGTGCAAAGTGATGGGAAGAGATGAGACACCGAACAAGTGCAGGGGGCTCAGACGACTGCTGTGCTCATGCTCAGGCCCCCACGAACGCTACCCCCGGGATCACCGTCTGCTCTTGGTCACTTCTCCATCACAGTTAAAAGCGGCCAGCTGCCTGCCTTCCTACCCGAACAGCTACTTCAGCGAGTAACTCCTGCTCTTCCATCTCTTCTTTAGGAAAAAAACTGATGACCCAGGACATGAATACCTGATTCCCATGGGACGCCTGCCAACTTGTCTTCCTCTCACCGAAGCCTACTGCCTTCATAATCCAGAGAAATTAGAGGACCTGGTATTTCCAGCCCCTTCCAACACTCCTCTGGTGCCACTTCTTAACCAACGGGAGGATGAGGGATTAAGTAACACCATCCCTGCGCCTCCTGCTGAGAGCCACTTTATGTTGCCTGGATTGAAATCTTGTGACCACACAATGTTTTGCCCGTAGATATTTTGGAGGGATGCGAGGAGCTGGTCGTTCTGCTCCCCCCCTGCAATTCGGGAGCCTGCAGCCGACAGGAGCGACCAGCCGCTTTGTACTTTCTCCTGCAGCGAAGTGCTCAAGACCATTTGCAGTGGATTTGTCAGGCTGCTTCCCCTCTTCTGCAACTCAGTTCTTCTTAAATAGGATATTACTGTGAATTTTGCCATTCCAGTCAGGTGACTTGTCCCCCCAGATTCCTTAATAAAACCAAGCAGGTCGAATTTATACTCATCAGGGAGCAATTCCATTTCCTCTTGTTTATTAGCCAAGTTCTTGGCTTTATACACTGAACTATGACTAAATAATTTCTTTTTTTTTCAGGCCACACAGTAACTTGATTAATTTTATTCTCAGCATCTTGCATGCTCCTGTGTGTCCATTTCTCCTTGTTGATATTATTTTAACATGCTCCCAAGGCATCTGGCCAGCCTGCTTCCCACTGTCGGGCTCCCCAGCTCTTTACCGGCATTCATCCAGCCCCCATCTTCTTATAGCCCAGCAAGCACAAGTTCCCAGCCGTGACGCTTTCTCCATCAGCCCAGCTTGCACACGTCGGTGTTTTGTGACCCTCTGCTCAGGCATGGGGATATCTTTGCACGTTCAAGCAGGAGACAGACCCATGCTTGGGACCCCTCGGCGTGCGGGAGCAGGTTCTGCTCGTCTCGGCCAAGCAATAACCTCTGCCTGACGGAACCAGCCCCTTGGCCAGGCAGGGGCCGGAGAGAGCGGGGCTGGGGGCTGGGGGGAGGAGGGAGAAAAGGAAAGTGCAAAGCAGCAGTAAGAAATGGGGAGGTGCAAGATGGGTGGTGCAGAGCCTCATGATTTTCCTCTTCTGGGAAGGCTGGGAGCGAGTGAAATTCCCAGTTGGCAAGAAGGAGATCCCAGCCTTTTCCCAAGCAGAGTACTGGAAGTTATGCCTGTGCAGAGCATGACTCGTTTCTGTTAATGAACCGGACCCAGAGAGTCCAATATGCCCATGGCCCAACTTCTTGGAAGCACCCAGGCTTACAGTAAGGAGGAAGGCAGGCTCCCATCTCCCACTGAGCAGATCATTGATGGGTGGACTATTTTTGTCACCCTTTGAGTGCTCTGGGCATTACGAACGGCCTCACCACTTTCATGTTTTAATAGAGCCATTAAGGAATGGCATCGGGACAGCACACAGACAATCACATTGCATCCCTCCCTGGTCACCAAACCCCAATTCACAACAGGACACGCGCTGCCAGGTTTATTTCACTCAATAAAAAGCCATTATACTTCCTCCTGCCCCCAAGAGACGGATCAATTCTGAACAACCTGACGCCCAGTCTGGAGAAGGCAGAGGCTTGTTCCTACCTCTGCCCCATTCCCAAGCAAATTGACTGTTTTTAGCAGCTTATGTTATGCTGCAGCAATACACCAACGTGGGCTCGACCTTCCTACCCAGAAGTGGAAGATTTTCTCATTCCTAGAGATCTGCCTGAAGTGTCTTTTATGTGTATTTTTGGCATAACTTGAACAACTTGTCACGCTGATAAACTCTCCTGGAACTGAACTGAACTCTTTCCTCCCAGTGCATTGAATGATTCCTGCTTACAGCCAGCCTGTTGTGTCTGCAAGGCACTTTGAGATCCTTTGGGCTGATACAGTAAGGCTCCGGATCTCGAGCAGAGTGCATGTTTCCTCTCCCCAGTATTTTTAAATATCTTTCGAACGAAACAGCTGACAAGCAATTTGTCTTCTATTTATATTCTAAGTAGCTAAAATGTAATTTTAGGATTCCTATTCCCCTCGCAGAAGCCGATGCTCCCACAAACACCATAGCACGTCAGCAGACACATTGCACTGTGCTGCTCCGAGGTGGTCTTTGTGCCAGGAACTCCCCCGAAGGAACAAAATCCTGGTTCTTCTTGGTAGATAAAAAGCTTTTGAACAAAACCTGGCTCCTATGGAAGTTTTCTACAGACTCCCGTGACATTAAGGTTTCAGCCTTTTGGGTCACTTCTATAAGCTGCAGGTGTTTGGGTTCACCCAAGCGGAGTCCAGCTGATCACAAGCCCTTTTGAAAACCCCACTTTTATGTTTTCACTTAATAAACACAATTATTAGCTCCAGCATCACATTTACCAACTACACAGATGCTGAGCTGAGACTTTGCTCAGCAACCCCAGTGCTCGGACGAACCCTTAATGATGTTATTCCACATTTGTCGAGGTGAAGGGCAATAGGATCTAACCGTATGGCTCTGCTGCTGAAAGGATTTAAGGTCGTCTTCTTTTATTTTGGAACAAAATTAATCTTTTTGTAAGAGGAAGACTCCGCTGTTGGAAGGGTGCTGGCTCCCAGTCGCCAAGGAGGCAGCTGCAGCCCCTGCAGCTCCCCGTCCCGCTGGATGCTCGGGCTCTCCAGGATACACCTCCCTCTTCTCTGCTGGACCAGCCATCTCTACCACAGCTCTAAGCTGAGATGCCAGAGCACGAACTGGGATTTCAGTCTGAAAAACTGCCCGCTGGGGAGCGAGGGGGGTGAGCAGCTGGAGGCATCACGTCTTATACCCCTTCAATAAACCCAGCCGAGCTCTCTTATCAGAGCCCTGACTCTCTACCTGATTTAATGCCTGTTGTGTTCTCGCCTCCCACCACACACATTACTGCACCCATTCAGGATTTGTGGCTTTTGAGAATGATCTAAATGAATTTGATGTCCCAGAAAGAGGCACTTGAAAAATAAACCGGTGTGGTTTAATGATAGCATTTTCCACATTTTTATTATAATGACTCTGGTGTTTATTGGAAGGTTAGCGACTCAGCCGAGCATGAAAACAAAGCAATTGAAGAGGCCAGCCCTGTGATGGGGTCTCTGCACACTTGGTCATTAATGCTCATTCTATACATGCCACTTTTTGGCCATTTGGGCTCTACAGCATCTCCCTGTGGGAGTATGATGAGAGGATGGAGGCAACATCATTTGGGATGAGGAGCCTCATGTGCTCTGGTACAGAGCCTGCCCTCCTCCTCCTCCAGCTGCGAAGCACTCTGCAAACCCACACCGCCTTTGTTAATTGTGATCATCCTGTTTTTCAGGTTGGGAAACTGAGGCCCAGACAGTTCAAGTGAGTTTCCAAAGACCACACAAGCGAATGGCAGGTCTGGCCAAGTAATGGAGCCTCCTGCTCCGAGGTCCTTCGCCTGGAGACTCTGCCTGGCTCTGCCTGGTTTGCCTTGGAGAGACGAGCACAAAGCAGCCAAAAGGCAAAAGAGGCTGCACTGCTGTGAAATCTGACAGAGGCACAAAAAGTAGCAAAGGAGCTGAAGTCAGAGGTTGCAGCAGGGATGAATTTTGCTGCCCATCCCCTACCAGGCAGCACCATGCTCACCCTGAGCCAGTGCAAAGCTCGGTGCTGCTGCAGGCCGTTGTCTTTCAGATAAAGTGCGAAGCTCAGCATCTGAGCGACCTGGTACTGAAGATCCTGTCTGAAAAGGTGAACGTGAGAAATACCCTGCCTGGCTGCCCAGGAGGTCAGTGGCCTGCGTTCCCACCGCTCCATCTCTGCCTGCACGCCGAATTTCGGCGGTTCACCCTTCACCTACTTTCCCAAATTCACATCCCTCCTGCCTCTTGCATTACTTCAACCCAGGAGTGAGTGAAGACTTAATGGCAAGAAAAAAATATTCCCACACATGCGGCTCAGCAAACCCTGATGCTTTCCAACACCCAACCCACCGCTGAGCTTCCTTGGTGAATCAGAACGAGTGCATTTTGCTAAGGAGCATGGATGAGCCACTTAGCGAGTGGGACCCAAGCAGGCTCGGTCCCTCGGGTACTGCAGTGACAGCACCCCAGGCAGATACTCCCAGGAATAACAACCTTTGCCATTTTCTTGCATCTAGAGTGTGTCCTCATGTAATAAATTCAGATTACGGAGCGATTCCTTTCACCAGTGATTCAGAACATGCTGATTAAATGCTATTTCTTTGTTCCTCTGAAATAAAGGAACTGTAGCTGATACAAACAAATTACGATTTCAAACTGTGAGGCAAGACACACCTTGACTCCACGATAAAGCTGCTGCATATGTTGGTGGCTCTGAAGACAAAGAGGAAACAACAAATGGGGTTTCCTAATGTTGCAGATCTTCTTGTTAAAGTGCACTAAATTAATTATTTTACTCCTAAGAAACAACTAATTCCTCGCTATTTTTAGGCTCGTGTACTATTTTAAGAGATTTTTTCCCAGGGTACAGTCATGTGGAAGTTAAACAGCAAGCAGTAAAGTCTCCAAAAGATAATAAACTATCTCAAATTACTTTGCTAATGGAACAAAGAGTACTGTAAATGCCACATATGATATAAGAAGAGCGGTAGAAACCTTTACATGAAACAATGGATCCATTAGCACAAAGTTAAAAAAAAAAAACCCACAGAGTCGCGATACTTTTGCATGGCTTCATGGAGCTTGCTGCTCCAAGCCAAATGAACTTGTTTGTTCACTCGAATTCTGCAGCTGAGCTCACAACACAGCATCCAGCTTACTAATCACACACACTCTCAAGGCATCAATCATTTAGGATTTCAAAGCCCTTTATAGACAATAATTAAGCCCCATCGCACCCAGCTGAGTCAGTGGAATTATTTCTGCTTAAAACTGAGGTACGGAAAGGGAATAACTGAATCACTGATTGGAGACCAAAACTGAACCGAGGTACGGACCCAGGTTCTCTGCGCTACCCACCAAACTCCACTAATCAGTCCTCGCCTATCCAAGCTTAATGAAGTAGTTCATCATCTTACAAGCTACAGGCATGATCCTTCACTTCTTACGTGACTCATCAACTTGAGAACCTGACTCTGATGGGGCTACTTGGGTGAAAGGATGAACTGTCAGAAACCATCGCATCGCCCATCCATCCAGCCCCATCGTTTGCCTGTTTTGCCTCCAACAGCTGCGGTTGGCAGAATGTTAAGAGAGTCTCTAAACATCTCGAGGGCTGAAGCAATGTCATCATAGAGTGATTTGGACATGACATAAGACCACCAAAGAATCACGATGAAAAAATCATGAGGATGTAGCATGACAGCGTTGCCTTAGAAAAGCAGCAAGTAAGGAGCAAAGACAAAAATCTGAAATGCGGGTAAAAGAGCAGGGAAAAAAGATGCCATCAGATGGCTGTCTCTAATGCAAGCAGATTTCTCAGCCCCCTCCAGTCCATGATTCAGTCTTTCTCCTGGAAGTAATTTACAATAACGAAAGCGAGCTAATACCCAGATGTGTGAAGTGCAGAGTATATTTGGCTCCAATCTGAAGCATGTTTACTGTAAGGAGGAAGAGTTGTGAGACGAATCTTTTCTTTGGCAGCTCTGAGATCTCTTAACCAAATCCCACACAACCCCAAAGTGCTCTCCTATTTTCCTGAAATTTAACCAGGTGAGGCTATATAGTACACACAATTATATACGTGTAAGATAATTGGAGTAGAGGGCTCTGAGGCATGTAGATGAGACCAAAATTTGTCTTTAAGCAAATCTGCACAGGTGGAGCATGTTTTGCTTGGCATGAACACTTTGCTGGATTAAGAGCTATGTTTGTAAAACCCTCTGAGATGTCAAAAAGGAGGCGCATTAGCAGTCCTATTCCTGGACCAGCACTACAACTAGAATTAAATACACTACAACTGTGTTGCAAGAAGCACAATGCTACAGCAAGAAGCCCAATGTCCCGCATTGACCGCATGCAATTCTTACTGCTGTTTATGATGTCCCTGTAGGTGTGAGATTGACACCCCCCTAAAATCTAGCAGCAGACAAAAAAAAAATCAAACTATTCAGAGCAGAGTGGTTGGGCTGGCAGGGCACCAAATGGGGAGTCAGGAGCTCTGAGCTGCACTCCCAAAGTGATCAGGTATTTGCTATCTGACCTCTCCGACTTTCTGAGCCTTAGTATTGCTGGATATAGAAATGGGGATGAAAACGTGTCTTGTCGTTTGAAAAACACGCCCTGATCACCAGGCAGAAGACCTTGTGTTTGCAAAGTCTGACGCCGGGCTGGGTTGGATTAAGCGTGGTTAAGGTTTGGTGACAGTTGAGCTCCACAGACACTCCCGAGGCTCCCACCCTGCCCAGAGCATCACCCAGTGCCCCGCTCCGGCTGCCCCATCCCCTCTGATGCGCCCCAGCATGAGCTCTCCTCTCCCGTACGAAAACTGGGGCACGAGCAGCAAGGGAGCTCTTGCTGCCAAGCCGTTTGCTCCTGTCCATTGACGTTAGCTCCCGTAATGTTATTTGAAAATCGAGCTCTCTCGAGGTCCTCATCCTGTTCTGGGAATTTGCACAGTGGCGCTGCACCTTGAAAGCCTAATGCCATTTCCTTCCCCCACTGTTCCTTTGAATTCCCATCTAGGTACTATATTTTCTGCTAGCTGCACTTACCTTGCTCTCATCCTCCTTTAGTCGTTGCTAAAGAAAACTCTATCACTTGACTAATGTTTATGAATTCCTTAAAATACAACTCTGCTTCCCAGCATGTGTCTCTCTTTAGACTTTAAGGATCCTTCCCCTCCCTGTTCATCCTTCCCCTCTTTAAGGAATTGCTACTCTTTGGAAAAGCTTGTGTCGCCAAATTATGGTTTTGTTGCAAATGTAGATTCTGGAGGCAATGTGAAGTCGTGCATTGTGCAAAGTGCACTGTGCCTACTGACAAATCAAAGGACTGCAGTATGTGTATGCCTCTCTACAACTGAACTTTTAAATCGAAAAATATGCTTTTGTTAAAAAAAAGGTGAACAACTAATGTGATCCCAGCAGACCGAGATATTTCTTAAATGCAGGAAAATAACAGACTGACTTCCCATCAGTCCCACAAATAGGGCTGTCAGTATATTTGACCCAAAACCTCATAGAGTGAAACCCCCCAAGCCTGCCGACCTCTGCACGCAGCGACACGGTGGAAGGGAGGTCTCTGAGGAAGGCAGTGTGATGTGTCTGGGACCAACACCGCTGATCTTACAGCAACCTAAAATGCTATTTTCAGCCTTAAACTCTGAACCATAAACTCTGGTCTCTAAAGACTATGAATGGTCAGGGCTGTAAATTTAAACCTGCCCTCAAATGAGGTACCTGTGTGAAGCCACCGCTAATAAGAGGCTGTCTGAAACTTATTAAAAAAAAAAAAGCAGCCCTGAGAAAATTACCACTCTTAACAGAAACTTTGTCAAATGAAAGCAAATTTCACTATTACGCACTAAGTATCTTGGCTGCAAATGAACCGCATCCGCGTCAAGCTGTGAATATGAAATTAATCTAAGGCATAACCTTTAGCTCTACACTTTGACAATATTTTAGTGCCGAACTATAAATATTTGATCTGTTGCTCTTCTGAGTAAAATGGATTTGTTGTGCTCATCTGCAGAGTTATCAATTATTCCAAAGTATATTTATTGCTGATTAAATGACTTGAAAAGTGCCTTTTTTCTTCTGATGTTATTCTGTGATATTTAGCGAGTAAACATGGAAATTAACTAACCCTAACATCAATATTAACCCTTTATCTTGGGAAGAAAACATTGCCTGTTTGACAACACATAGAACTAAGTATCAACCGAGATATTTACAATACACGCTGGAGCCTAGTTAATTATATATGATTGTATTTCTTTATGTTTTGGGGTCACACTTAGTGCTAGGATCCAGCTTCCATTTGCAATCACTAGAGAAATAAAACAGCATCCTTAAGTCATCAGCAAAGAATGATTCAATCCATTGAAAGAGTGTTATAAAAACCTCTTTGCACCGCAAAATAAATTAATCTAAACCCATGACTCACATACACCAGCAGGATGAATTTTCAGAACGATGATGAGTTGAAAAACAGGCTTTGGTGAATCGTTTGAATATTGGCTTTTTAGCAATTCTTTGTTCTGCTTGCTGAAGGTGCAGACATCAAGGAAGCAGGAGCATCTTATGCGGTGATATCAAAATGGCACAGAGGGGGTTTTTTTGGCATTTTACACCCATGTAAAGACCTGGCAGACCGCTGGAAAGCCGTGTTACAGACAGAGCAGCTTGCAGAAGGACCGTTCGGACCTGCTATCTGGCGTGCCGTGGAATAAGTGGCAGGAGTTAAGGGAACCCAACCTTTGCCGAAGGCTGCCTCGGCAGCGTGCCAGAAGCTGAGGGTCTGGGTTGATTTGGATCGTTGCCTGTTTGCATATAGGGGACAGGGCTGGATCTGGCCTCCCAGCCTGCACTGGAAGAACTGATAACCTCCCATGTTCTTTGTTCCAAATAAACTTCCTGGATCTCCAGTTTAAAATTGAGGACTCGGTGAGAGTGCAAAATCTGACTGGGACGAGCTTTCACTGCTGATGGAAGTTTAACTGCACTGTGAAGGGACCCGAAACCTTGAGCCGTTTCCCCCTTCAGACACTGATTATAGTAAATATTGTCCGAGAAGCAGAAAATGCCCCAGCTGACGAGTTGCCAGCAATGCTGCCTGCAAGCCGCTGCAGCACCCAGTGCTTCCTTTGACCAGTAACATCGCCCATGCTACCGGTGGGAAAAACACGCTGGTACAAACACACTTGGCAGGATCAGGCCCTCGGCGCTCCCGGACCCGCAGGCAGTGCTGCCACCGACCAGCTCCTACCCACACAACCAAAATCTGAAAAGTACAAACTCGGATTCTGCCCAGTCGCTTTGTCACCGTGTTCTTTGTGATGAGTAATGTCACTTTTAAGCCTAATTATGCAGGTATATTTATTATCCTATGCTTGGCCATAGCACTGGGGTACTTGCGTAATTTCACAGACGAGTGACACTTAAGACAGCACATTACTGTCAGCAGCCTCCATCTCATTTCATGCTAATTGCTCTCCAAAATTGTGTGATGCAGTTTTGACACAAAAACATTTTCAACAGTATCATTAATTCGGGGGGACACACATTTCCTGAAGTAATTACAGCCAACATCCTCAGTCATTCCTAATTATTTAATACAGCCCCACCCAAACACACTTTAATGTTGATTACCAGAAAGACACGTATCATCTACTCTACTTTGAAGTGTGATAAATGGGTCTTTTTAGGAGAAAGTAAATATTACCTGTTGTAGCCAATGATCCAAAATGTTGAAATACTTCATTTATCTGTTTTCCAAAATACTTATCAAACCTATTACTTAATTTATTTTACAGCACAGATGTAGTTAAATGATGCTGGTGTTGGACTAGATAACATGATAAATTTTAATGAACTCACTATGTTTTATATGCTCCTTTGTCCTAAAACAATCATTTATACACCAAAGAAAGTTAATAGCATCTTTTAACTCAAATGGCAAAGAATTTGGTGAAAAGAAAGCAGATCTGAATGACAGAGATGCTGCTTGTCCAATCTTCCAGCTAGCCACGATGCACATGAGTAGATCCTAGGAATTTACTGTATATTTTAATGTGGAATTTAACATGGTTTGTCTCCATTTCCCTTCCTAGAAAATGTAGTTTATTTTGTGGTTTATTTTTAAGGATTTTCATATCGTACCAGTGAGTAACCCGACCATCGACCTGCTTCACTGAGGCACGGTGTGTCCTGGAATCATTCTTCAGTCATCCTATAATACCAGCTCTGCAGGTCACGGGAGAGGGCCATGAAAAACTGGGCCATTTTGTCATTCCTGTGACAGATGGCAGCCGTCGACTCAGGGGACAGGACTCCAGGAACGTTTGCTAAGGAGAGTGACGTGCTGCTCATCTGGCCACACATACGATGACGTGGCAGAATGAGTGCCTCACGCCAAGATCTTGGGGTTTCTTGAGGCTTTTTGGGTAGATCTAGAAGCAGAACTTCCGTGTTTGACAGGGATCTCCTCTGATTTCCCACATGTGGAAAGGAAAGTGACCCCGCACAGGTAATTTTTGTGGGAATCCGGGAGAAAAAGAGGTGGAAGATCCTAAAGTTTGAAAAAAAGTTTCTGTCTCTTCCTCTGTGCTGCCCCCAAACAAGCTTTTATGCTTTTTTACTTTATTTCCAGAGGCTGCTGAGCCCGTGCTGACACTGTTCTCCATGTTCTTGGAGCACCCTCTTCTGTTTAAGGAGCTGCAATTTTCATCTCTGAGCCCCAGCAACACACAGATCTTTAAAACACAAAATCAGCCATCAAAGCAAGTGCGGGAACATACATTTCTTTACCAACGAACCAGACATATTGATGATTAACTCTGGCTCACCTTAACTCGCTCTGAAACACCGGACAGCTGTCACATGCTCAGATGCTGACTGCATGAATCACAACCTGTGGCACACACACAAAGATTTCTCTAACAGACTGTGCTCTTAACGTACTGACACTAACAGAGCCCATTTGTGGTGCTGCTCTAATGGACGCGACAGCCTACTTTCCACACTCTTTCAAGTACACTTTTTAACAGTTTTTCTCCAATCGCACCTAGTTTGCACAGGCTACCAGACACCGGCGTTATAAAATCAGATCAAGAGGCAGAGCCGCAGGTCCGATGCGCCCATTATGGGGCTGTTTGCCCTGGCACCACCCCGCCGCCTCCGCTGCTGGCGGTCGCACGCTGCCGCATCTCCGTGACACCGACGCCACCACGCACGTTGGGGCCCAAACGCCTTGTCCAGGGCAGAGCCACTGCCGCGCTGCCCCACAGCCGCCCGCCGCGGGGCCGTGAAGGCGCCGGGCAGCACCCAAGGGTGCTGGGGAACGGGCCCGGCGTCCCCGGTCTCGCCAGGGGTGCTGGGGCGGGGGCCTGGGGTCCCCGGTCTCCCCACGGGCAGGCCCTGAGGTGGCACGGTACAGGCCGCAGCCGCCCAGCGCTGCTCGACCTCTCCCGGGGCCTGCTCAGCTGCCACCGGGCAAGTGGCCACCAAAAGGCTCCCGCGGGCCGCCTCCGCCGCACGGGAGGCCAGCGAGAGGCAGCTAGAGGGGCTCTACCGCGGAGGCGCTCCGGGCGGCGCTTCTCCATGGTCAGGGGCCTGCAAGAGCGAGGCTAGCGCGGCCCGGGGCGATGGGGCGCTCTGGGCTGCTCCTCTATGGTCGGACGCTGGAGGACGCGGGGTGACGTCAGGAGGAGTGGCGCTCTCGCGGTCGTGGGGGGTAATTAGGGGAGCGAGGCGCCGCTCTAGGCGGATACTCGATGGTCAGACAGGCAGGCGCCGGGGATCTGCGAGGGCGGATCTCTATGGTTGGAAGCCGGGCGGAGAGTCACGCGGCGCTCTAGGCCGCCTCTCGATGGTGCAGGCGGTTGCTAGGCGGTGCGGGGCCTAGGCCGCGGCGGGTCGGCGCCGCCATGGCCGCCTCGGCCTCCGGCGCGGCGGCGGGCCCGGCGGACGGGACGTGCGTGCTGTGCTGCGGGGAGCTGGAGGTGGTGGCGCTGGGCCGCTGCGACCACCCCATCTGCTACCGGTGCTCGGTGCGGATGCGGGCGCTCTGCGGCGTGCGGTACTGCGCGGTGTGCCGGGAGGAGCTGGGCCAGGTGAGGCCGGGACCGGCGCCCTCGCAGCCGGCGGGGCCGGGCCGCTCCCTCCGCACGGTGCCGGGGCCGGGCTGGTGCCGGCTGCCGTGGGGAGCAGGGCCGCGGCGGGAGGGAGGCCTCGGGCCGGGCTGGGGCAGGAGTCGGGCCGCGGAGCCCCCCGTGAAATCTGCTGAGTGGAGCCCGAGGGTGGAAGCACCCCCGGCCGGGAGCTTTCCGGGTTTGTCCGCCGCCTGCTGCGCTCCCGGCGGCGCGGCTGCCGTTCGGAGGAGGCGGGAGGGGTGCTGGAAACAAAACGTGGAGAAAAGGGAATTTAAAGGGGATGGGTTTTTGTTTTTTAAATAAGCAGGGATTGCTCTCCAGAGCTGGTATTACGTGATCTCGGATGACTCGTTATTCTGCCGAATTCCTGACTTGATTTTAAGCTCGGGGAAGAACGTATTTTGTATTCTTTCGTGCCTTGCCTTACAGCACACCACGCTGCATTTGCCTCCAGTTCCTGTTCGCGTGAGCTGTCTGTCGGGCCTGTGCTTAGAAAGTAATTTCCCCCTCAGTTATAAATTTTCTGGTAGATTTGTGTTTTTCTCACGGCCCGCGGGTGCAGTAGCACAGGGCCCTGTTGCAGAGTCCAGGGGAAGTCGCTCCGATGCTGTGGCTCGGCTGCGCGCAGGGAGCCCAGGGCTCGGTGCAGCGGTGAGCTGCGTGAAGGAAAGTTGTTCAAGGATGTTCTTATAAGCAAGTCTTCATATGTGAATTTCTTTCTGCAGAACTAATGCAGGGAAAACCAAACCCTTTAAAAAGAAAAGAACTGGTACTAGCACTGAAAGAAATACACTGAGGTGGTTTAGGAAATGAAATGAAATAAAACAAATATATCAGGGGAGGGGGCTCTCCCCTTGGTGAAAGGAGTGCCCCCAACTAAACTTGGTGTTGGCCGCTGTTCATGTTGTTCAAATGGCTGGAGGCATTGAAGCTCTTAGGCTGCATGCTGAAGATCCTCAGACTTTGTGGAGGCCAGAAAGGTCAATGTGGTTTTTACCCAGAGCTTGCTGGCACGTGAGTAGCTTCTGTGTACAGAAAGATACTCGGTGAAAGTAATTTTTATATCTGATTATCCTCCGAGGAGCTGCTGTGCTGCTTCTCCCGTCTTAGGAAGAAGCAAGCTGTGATGTTGCTCTTCATCCATAAACCTGCTTGTCTTAGGGTCACAGGTGGACTGTTAAATCTCAAGAGCTTTTCAATTCTGTAATATTGCTACATTATGTGGCCTGAACTTTGCTGCATTCAGCCATCTTTCTCTGTCCTTTATTAACTGTTTAAAATGATCCTTTTATTATAATTGACTGAGAAGTCATTTTTAATGTCTCTGCTCTTTTTTTTCCCCCTTGTCTTTAAGTGACAGTATAATACTGTTCTGTCTGTTCACCCATCTGCCCCAAGGAAAGAAAAAAGATATTGGGGGCATAAATCATATCAAAACTGCCTTTGAATGAACTGAGCGTATATGTAGGACCTAAAACTGGGTCTCTTAATTTGCATAGTGTGTGTGGAATTAGAAGAGGCAAGTACGACACTACCACATCTCAGCTAGTGGCGTACAGGGTAGTGTAGACCGAACTGGTAGATGTCACAGTAGAATGTCCAAAGGAAATATAACTATAAAGATGAGTGGCAGTACAGAACATGGCGGAGGAGAAAGCAGGATATACTTGTTATGGTAATATGGGCTTTCAGTGGTGCGTAATTGTTGCAGTGAAGTTAGGAAGGATTACTTGTTGACCTGTAAACTAACCCTGATGTGTACTTGGATCAGGCTCGGAGGATCTGTCAGCGTGCTTGTTATATATGTGTGCGAGATCGTTCTTGGAGCTGCTGTAGGAAATTGTGTTGGACTCCTGTGATAAAACCTACTTCTCAGCAATCCATTCCTCTCTTCTAAAACTCACTTTGGGCTGAAATGAAATGTCAATACAATTTCACTGAAATGAAATTTTTTAAATAATTGGTGTTAGACATAGTTGTCATTTATCCAACAAACTTAAACTTGTATGCTCTTTATTTTAATGCGCTATCTCAGCAAGTTGGGTGTGTTTTTTGTTTTGGTTAACTTAAAAGTAGCCCCGCTGTAAAGAAAGCGTTAAAAAACCCCCACAAAACCAGACAAAAAAGACTTGTTCCATGGTATTTCACCCCAACAAAGGCAGAGGAGTGATTTAACAAGACTAAACTACATGTGTGTTGTATAGTTGAATGCTTTTATTAAGGTTGTAGGTATTTCTAGATTTACAACAGTTACTGTAAGAACTGAAAGATGCTTACTGTGTTTGTGTCGCAGCCTTTCTGAGCTGGTGCAGGTAACTCTAGCTGTTTCATAAATGTTGCTGCTACCCCAGCACTTCCCAAACTGGTAACGTGTGCTGGAGCAGACCCGTGGTAGGTGGCTTCTAAAGAAGGATGTAATATTGTAAATGGCTGCAGTGTGAGACACAAGCTGTTTGGAGGTCAGCAGGAGCAACTGTGAGCAAGCAGGTTCCCTTAGAAGGGGTATGTGGTACAAATGATTTGGGATGTGATGTAGCATTTTGTTTCTCACTTTCCTGGTAGTTAAGGAAAGAAGAAACAATGGTTTCCCAGTCGGACTCTGAGTAATGTCACTTTGCACTTACAGACCGTAGGTTTCTGTGTGATCTCCTACCAGGAGATAGGAGGGAGCTGAGTGCAGGGCTCTTGACAGACATTGGCTCCTGAAGGGGTTGAATTGGTTGAAGATAATTTACTCTTAGCACAGCTGTGGGAGCAAAACATACCGTAAAAGGGTTTCCTAATCTACTTCAAAATCCAAAGATCAGGCTGGTCCAATCCACCTTCGTCTAAGCTGGCTCACTTGCTGGAAGTTGATAAGGAACAGTCACAGTGGCTTTGCTGACAGCTGGGGCAGTAACCGGGGGTGGTGACAAGCAGCTGGGACTGACACAAAGCTCCCCAAGCGTTGTCCAAGCTTCAGGCTATGGAGAGTTCCCTGGCAAACAAAGTTTGTGCTGAGGAGTTTATCTGGAATCCCAAAGACTGTGCAGCCTGAGCGTGCTCTCGCTGATTCTTGTGTTGTGTTGCCTGCAGGTTGTCTTCGGACGGAAGCTTACGTCTTTCTCAACAATAGCACTTAACCAGTTGCAGCATGAGAAGAAATACGACATTTATTTTATGGATGGAGATGTTTATGCACTGTACAGGTATGTACTGGAATCCTTTCTGTAACATAACCCTAAAGCAGCATATTCTTATCTGCGTTACGTGGCAGGAAATGAATGCTTTAGTACAACAGTGTGGTTTTGTTTCATGGGAATAGAGTGGCTGCCGTGCTGTGTACATTAGTCACCGTGCAGTGCAGGTGGCTTTGGTAGGATGAGAGGCTGGAGCAGCGCGGTTGGCGTGAACGCTCAGTACCACGGTCGGCAAAGGGGGCAACTCCTCAAGGCTGGAGCGTTAGATTCACTGACGCATAATACAGAAGCCTTGCTCTGTCAATAAAAGTTGCTTTTTGCTTCTTTAGCAACAGCAAACTTGCTGAAAGGCTTTTCATTCCTTGCATGGCTGCTGTGGAAATTGGTAAAGACTGAATTACTATTGTAATTGTATTTGTTGCTGTGCTGTGTAAGGACTAATCAAAACCAATCCTACCAAACACTGTATGAAAAGAAGAGCAACCTTGTCTGCCTACAAAGATCTTAATTCTAAATGGAAGAGAAAAAGGGTGAAGTAAAAAAACAATGCAGAGTAAAAAATGTGGCATCAGCATCATGTTCTAAAAATATTTCTCATAACCTGCTTAATTGGGAGGCTTAAAGATAATTAAAAGCAGTTAAAAGGAAAGAAGAGTGAAAAAAAGATGAAACCATGCAGGCAATGGTACCTTTTTCTTGGAGAATTGTGCGTTATATCCAACCTGATTTGGGCTAAGAATGTAGCTTTGCTGATACATTTACAGTTTTGTATGACTTCATATTTATGGAATTGGGCAATGGGTTTAGTGAGCAGAATCAGCTGGAAGCATGTTCTGATGAATTATACACCAGCTCTGGGAATTGCTTTTGATGATCCGATTTCTGGAGAGTTGCTGAGATTACAGTTCCGAGGGCAGCAAGCAAGCGTGAGGGGGAGGGGTCTCCCACTGAGACCAGTGCTGTCTTCACCTCTTGTTGGGAATCATTGTGGGTTTTTGTTTGCGCCCCCCTCCCAATACAATTTTTCTATCTTTCCCCACCATATTCTTCAGTTTCTGACAGTAGAAGATGTAATTAAATTGGATGCAAGTGTTGCATATATCAGCTGAATTTTCAATAACCAAGGGGTTTGTTGCACGGACACGTTACAGTCCACTCAAAATTTTATAGTGGCAGTGTATTACTTACACTGTGACTGTTCAGCTCTTCTCTTACAGTTGACGCCTCTGTGTAATTTGGTTCTGTTCTGCTCCTGACAGATGACAAAGTATTCTTGGAATAAGCAGGACACTAACCTCATTACAAATTGCTGGGGGAGCTATAAAAATGCAGCCTTCTGCCACTGATGGAACATTGTTTTTCGATAAAGGTATTGGGTTGGTAAGAGGGAATCAGATAATTTTTAGGAAATCTTTCTTGTCCCTTAGGAAGCTGCTGCAGCATGAATGCTCTTTGTGTCCAGATCTGAAGCCGTTCAATACCTTTGCGGATCTGGAACAGCACATGAGGAAGCAGCATGAACTCTTCTGTTGCAAACTCTGTGTTAAACACTTAAAGGTGAGCTAGTTCTATGTTTTAATGTGTGTGAAGGAGGGGCGCTTCCTTATATGACCTGCAAGAGTACTTGGGGAGGTGGGAAGAAGGGGGTGGCTGAACAGTGCTGATTTATTTTTTACGTTTCCTCTGTCTGCCTGCAGTGAGGACAGTTGCTTTGTTTTAAGTCTTTCTTCTTCCATAAACTGATTAATGAAGAAGGCCTGAAGGTTCTCAGTGGATTGTATTTTAAATTAAGCCCTACCATATTAATAACCTTCTGATGTTAGCTCCTCTGCCATGACCTGTGTAAATACCAAACCGTGACTGTCTAGTAGGAAGTTAATCCTGAGTTGTAGGCAGACTTTGTTACAACTGTAATGGTAGAGATTTGATGTCTATTAAGACTTATACTCGTAATGACTTTATGAGCTAAAACTGTAACTTAAGAAAATATTTGGTGCCAGTTCAGAAAGCAGAATGCATCATGCAGTGATGGATTTATTTCTCAGATCAGAGTCAACATAACATTTACAGTTGGATCATGTACAGGATGTGAATCCATCTTGCTGGTTTAATGAAATACAATTATATTTCATTATCTTGTTTATTTGTTCAGAACAAATTTCCTGTATCTTGTTGACTTGATTGGAAAATGAAACTTACTGTTGCCTGCAATCGAGGTCCTCTGTGTTTGATGTACACATGTAGAACGTGACCAGGGGCTGTTTTAAAATGTATTTTGCAACCTGCTAAAGATAAAACAGTTACTGGAAAGCTGAGTTGTCTATGTCTGAAAAGATCATGTGTATTGGGCCTTAAAACTACACATCTTACCATCACCATCATCATCCCTCTCTATTTTTTTTGATCCCACCAAATTTCACTTAGAAGGGCTGGTGTTGCGTCAGTCAGGTGATGCTTTTTCACATTCTGAAAGTCAGAACTCCACCTCTCCCTGGAGCTAGAGTGGGTTTTGTATTTCAGAATTACACATCAAACAAAATCAGCAGCTACTGTTAAATGAATTCTAGGGCTGCTAACCTCTGTGTCTAATATTTGTCAGCATTCCTTATTGTTGTAGGAGGGAATTTAATGCATGAACGCATATTTTTAGAACTCATTACACATGGTTTCGTATGTGCGTTTGCTTTTTCTGAAACCAATTAAGTATCAAATCAGAAAAATGCATTTATCCTGTGGTACCACAGTTGGTTTATGCCAACTGAACTGTAGTTTACTGCCGAAAGGGACAGGATCCAGAAGTGGTCAGGTTGACCTGAATGAATGCTAATATGTTTTGGTGTTGGTTCCCCCCCCCCAAGGTTAGCTTTCAGTGAACTGATTTGACTCTCTTTCCTGTAGTAGTGCAATCACTAGAGCTAATTCAAGGGAAGTGGTCAGGGGAGGGCAAAACTGCTTCTTTCAGTTGCTGTGTCCTTTGAGCTCTGGTGAAGAGGTGTTCCCACAGTCAGCTTAAGTAGCCAGCACTAAAGGAACTTGTTTGCCATTGTCTCTCCCAGAGAGTTCACAAACAACAGTAGAACTTGTTGGCTGTTAATTTCAAAGCATTGCAGGGATTTTTATTTCTCAGAAGAAAGTTCCATATTACTAGTACCAACTGAAAAGATGTTCTTAAACTTGCAGAAATTTCAGTCAGTCAACCCTAGCTAAGCCAAATGAACCTTTTCCCAGAACAAGTTAACACTCCTTCTCTAGGTGAGAAATAAAGGATATTCTGTTCTCAAGGATGTGTTGACCTTTTTGGCATCTTCAGAACCCTTCCTACCAAAATAGCTGACGTGTTAGTAGGGACAGAAGATGGGCTTATAATACAAAATTTGTTCACTGAACTGTATCCTTTGTATGTAGCTATCTTGGGGTAGTTGCTATCTGAGGAAAGTAAAACAGCTCACTTCTGGTTTATGGGGGGTGTTTTTTTGTTGGTTTTTTTTTTTTTTTTTTTTTTTAGTTTGAGTGTGCAAAATACTATGTGTTCATAAATACATATTTAGGAATTTTTTTCCCCACCAGAGATTATAATTTAAAGTTTGTTGCATTATGTTAATACACAAAAAAAAATGTGAAAGCGAAGAAGGTGAATTAGATCTGTTTCCAATGTTCAAACTGAGTGAAATGCAAGTTAGATTTAATTTGGCTCTATCACTTGAATTTTGTTTCCTATTCACTGAAAATTTTAGGTGTCGGTTGTCAAATTGCATCTTTCTGAAGCAAATCTTCCACTCCGACAAATGAACAATTTGTGCAAAACCCGGCTTATTCCATTTTGTTCTCTGTTCACAAGAAGTAATAGATGATTTTTTTTTTTCTTCAGATTTTTACTTATGAACGGAAATGGTATTCTCGTAAGGACCTCGCCCGTCATCGAATCCATGGAGATCCAGATGACACCTCTCATCGTGGCCATCCCCTGTGTAAATTTTGTGACGAGCGTTATTTGGATAATGATGAGTTACTGAAACACCTAAGACGAGATCATTATTTTTGTCACTTCTGTGACTCTGATGGTGCTCAGGAATACTACAGGTTTGTGCAAGCAGTTTATTTCTCTTTCTGCAGCTTAAATTTTGAGGAAAAATTGCGTGGGTCTGCTTTGAGTTTTGGGGAAAGTAGTGCTTGAAGACAGAGGGCAAGAATATGAGCAGGTTGGCTGCGGTCTCTTCTGTTCCTCAAACCAATAGTCAGAGTAATCACTTTCTGTCTAGTTCATGTTTTGAAGTTTTCTTCATTAATGTTAAACATTAAAAGTTACGTTTTGCAGCATGACAGCAGATGTCTGCAGCTGTCTAGTTTGTTAACTCTAATACTCCAAAGTTCATGGGCAAAGCAGATAGAAGTAAATTTTCTTTTATGAAATACATGCCTTATGTACAGCTGGATGTGATGAGTATCAGCCAGTAGGTTTAGTTTAACATCTGGGATCATGCATTAAGGTCTGTCGACTGTACACAAGTGGTTTCAGCTGGAAAGTTTGCCCGGGGATAAAGAAAGAACCAACCACCTAGGCTTGTCTTCATTTCATCTTGTAAGAGTAACCATATACCATTACTTACTATTATACTTTCCTAACAAATATGTTGGGAAGGTTGCAGCTCAGCTTCTTTCTCTTTCCAGTGATTATGAATACCTTCGTGAACACTTCCGCGAAAAGCACTTCCTTTGCGAAGAAGGACGGTGCAGCACAGAACAGTTTACCCATGCTTTCCGCACCGAAATAGATTATAAAGCGCACAAAACAGCCTGCCACAGCAAGAACAGGGCAGAGGCCAGGCAGAACCGGCAGATAGACCTTCAGTTTAACTATGCTCCTAGGCACCAGAGGAGGAATGAGGGTAAGTGTGGTTGTGGGATGAGGTGGACAGAAACATATTCATTCTTACTGCTTTGAGGGTTTTCAAGAACATCTGGTGAACATTTCCTAGCCAGGAAGAAATTCTTTACAGAGAGGGTGGGCAATCCCTGGAACAGGACCCTGAGAGTTTGAGTTTGTCCTTGAAGATAACCAGAATTTGACCAGACAGGGCCCTGGGCAACCTAATGTAGTTTCAGAGTTGGCCTTGCTTTGAGTGAGGGGATGGAGCAGATGACATCCAGAGGTCTCTTCCTACCTAAATTGTTTTACAGTTCCCCCCCCCGCCATGTGTGGATTTAATGATGATAAATCAGGAAAATTGCTGACTTTCTTCTCCAATTTGTAATTATGTGAATGACTTCTAATACAGTTAATACAAAGTAGTGATGAAGGTGGAGCATGAGACCAGGGTAGCATATCCACTTAGGAGTGCAGAGATCGACATACATACGAACTTTTCCTCTGTGTGGAACTGTATGTAGACAGATCTCTGCATAAAACCAAAATTACTCAAAACTCACATCACAGGTTACAATACATGGAATCCATATACTGCAAAATATATTTTAATGTAGCAATCCTGAAGGTTATGTAGACTACTTAATCATCAGAAAGAAATCAAGATAGATTTGTTTGTACTAGTATATTTTAGCTTTTTTCAGGCATAGTGTGATGCCCAGATTAGAGAAATAACTTTGAGAGTGATCAACCATCCCTCCTGTTTAGGTGTTATAGGTGGAGAGGACTATGAAGAAGTTGACAGGTATAACAGGCAAGGGAGGTCAGGTAGATTGGGCGGCCGAGGAAGTCAGCAAAACAGAAGAGGCAGCTGGAGATATAAGAGGTGAGTAGCACAACATTTTGTGGATTTTTATTGCTGCTTAGTGTTGTTTTTTACTTACCAATTAACAATGTTTTGGTGGGCCAGTAGGAAGGAAGCGGGTACAAAATTTGGAAGCCTCCATAGTGAATCCTTGAGAGTAGAACTAGCTTTCAGTCCAAGCCCGTGTGCTGACTACACGCTTGGTCAAAGTGAAATTGTTGTGTGTGAAGTTTCAGCTCTCTGTAGTTGACATTGGAAGCAACCAATGTGATCTTCAACTTGTGGGTTAAATACTCAGAATCCTAAATTAATTTCAGCAACTGTTTTTATGCTAACTTTTCTAAATAGGATTTTCTGAAGTAAGTGACGAGTGTTTGCAGGTTTAATGGACTTTTTGGTCTGGGTAGTCCTGAAGTTCCTATTCTAAGGACCATGCTTTTCATTGAACTAACAGATCTCTGTGTGGCCAGACTGAGTGCTTTGGAAAAAGAAGAGGGTTAAGTATTGAAATGAAATTTTGCATTTATATGTCTCTTCATCCACACAAGACCTGAGCGCTTTATACATACTGCACATCTATTTTTCTTCTTTTTCTCGCTGGACGGTCAGCTGGTTCATTACTGGTGATTTCACTGGGGGAAAAAGTCCATCTCTAAACACTTATATGTTGGTGTCGCATGTGGATTGTGCATGTGTTGAGAGTTCATGACAAACCATGTTTCAAAGAATTACTGTGGCCTAAAGTATGACTTCATACGTTTGAAAATGAGTGGGAGAGACAGGTGTCCCCATGCATCCTTGGTACTGTCTCTCCCAATTCACCCCGGTTTCTTCTGGCCTGGATTGTTATTACCACATGTAGAACTTGCACATCCAGGGGGTGAATGTTGCCTGTCTCACCAGCTGGCGCCAGGGTGTTTTGTAGTGGGTTTGTTTTAGCCTTCTCAGCAGGTGGCAGCACAAGATCAGGGACAGTCATCGGAGCTGACACCAGAGAGGTGAGAGCTGGAGTGAGACAAAGATGCTCGGTAATCTTTACTGTTTGACCAAGAAAATCTGCCCTGTCCTGTAGGGAAGAAGAAGATAGAGACGTTGCAGCAGCAGTCAGGGCATCTGTAGCAGCTAAACGGCAAGAGGAGAAAAAACGCGTCGAAGACAAAGAGGACAGCAGCAGTAGAGGTAAAAAGGAGGACTTGAGGGATTCTGAAGTGCTCAGCTCCAAACGTGCGCCAAAGTCTTCAAACGATGCTACAGGTTAGTGTTGACCATGTTCTGCAGCTGCAGACAGGCACGATAGGTGTGGAGATCAGCCTGGCAAAAGTGGGGATTGCCATGTGTTGTTCTCAAAAGCTGGTGGATTTGGATAGAGCTATGCAGAATCGTAATCTAGCAACACAGATTTGCAGTGAAATGTGTCCGAGTGGGCTGGGATTCCTGCAGTAGGTTATACGTGAAATGGAGCTGGGTAGAAATATCAAATGCAATTAACGTATGAGAGTATGTGTGATGTTCCATCCAAATCAATGTAATCTAAGAGTGTGCCATTTCCTACTCTAGCATGCAAGAATTGATTTATTGTGATGCTTGAGCCGAGTTTCCCCTTTTTTGAGAACAAGTTATTCCCAGTAAAAGTTTATAACTGGGGAAAGCAAACCTTTAACTGTTTTGACCCAGGTCTAGTTTGGGGCAAATAAATATGATGCAGTGGTGTTTTGATATTACTGTTGCTCCAAATCCATTTTCCACTGTTTTGTTGCTCCTACAACAGGATTCCCACTTAAAGATTATATGTTTTCATTTTGAACTGAGAGCTGCTAAGAGCTCTGTTTGGTTAATGGGTACAGCTCAGTTGGGCATGACAGGCAAGGTTATCTCTCCCAGTTGCCTGCCCAGCTTTTGCTGCACGCATGTCAAAGCTGTTATCAATCTGTCCCTGAATTGCTGCAGTCCGCAGCACTGGATTTGGATTTTAAGGCAAATCTGAATTAGGAATGAGTTATGTTTCAATGTAAAATGACTGCCCAGGAGCTAATTGCTGGGCAGCTTGGGCATCTGTGCAGCAGAGGTGTGATGGACAGCTCAGAGGAGCAGCTTTCCAAGAGGAGCATCAGCGTACTGCAGTCAGAACACTGAGACTCTCATGAGCATCCTGACCCTCTGCAGGCAGTTGAGCGCTAACCTCTGGCAGAAGCATGGAGCAGATGGCTGGGGGCATTGGCATCTCAGTCCCTAGAGGGTTCCTTCACAAAGTACTTATCAACCGATGTTTTGGTCATGTTAAGTATTGTGAATTTCCCGCATGCTACAGCCAGTACATGATGACATAATGGTGAATGCAGTTAATTGAAGGAAATAGTGATGCATGGATTTAAATTGTCCTTTTGGAATGTCACAGTTAATGACATCATCAGCTGCTGAAAATAGGACTTGTTAATGCTGCTGTCATGTTCATTGATAGTTTCCACTCTGAAATGAATGGATTTTAGTTGAAAACATTTCTTTGCTCTTTTTGTCAATACTCCAAAAGAAGCAGCTGCTAACGGTGCTTTAAGCCAAGATGACTTTCCAGCAATTGGTTCAGCAGCGGGACCTCTACAAGGGTAAGTTTGTGCAAGGCTGCAGCAATGAGAAAGCAGATTTAGAAACTTACTTATGTTCTGCCTTTCTGGAGAAAATAATTTTACAGATCACTTAAGCTACAAATGCTTCCCCCCTGCCCTGGCCCCCTTCTGCCTCAAGCTGTTTTTGTGCTAGTCACCTGCCTGAACGGCATCAGTTGTTGCTTCAGTTCATGGCTTCATCTTTTGGTGGTGTAATTTCAGGGAAGTTCTCAATATTCTTTATTCCAGACAATTTTAACTCGATAGCTTACCTTTAAAATTCATCATCTCCTGGAATCAGTGATGATTAGAATAGTGTCTTTGCAGGATGTGGCAGCTCGAATGTGCCTGTGTGTACAGCTCCGGTCAAGGTGAGGTGTACTAAGACAGTACTGATAACACAGCAGGGCTGTAGTGTGACTTCTTTGAGGAGACCCATTCCAGGCACAGTTTACGAGCCTGAGTGCATTTGCATCCTGTTAAGTTAGGGCAGTTGTGCCACCCTAAGTGATAGTTTGAGGAAGAATGCAGACAGGTATGGAGCTCGTTCTGCCTGCTGGAGTTGTGCTGCCTCTGCAGCACCGGTGTAACAGGGTGTGCTTTTCTTTTCTCACAGCTCTGCCCAGCTAGCACCGGTTAAGCTTAAAGAAGAAGATTTCCCAAGCTTGTCGTCCTCTGCAGCACCCACCATCTCTTCTGGGATGTCTTTGACATATACAGCGACTGCAAAGAAAACAGCTTTCCAAGAGGAGGATTTTCCAGCTCTGGTGTCCAAAATGAGACCTAACAATAAAACAGTAACTAACATCACATCTGCATGGAACAATGGTTCCAGTAAAAATGTGGTCAAAGCCATTAGCAACCCCTGCGTAAACCAGATAGCCAAAAAAACATCCTCCTTGACTAGCACTAAGGGAAGTAAGAAGAGCAATAAACTCTCTCAGTCGGACGATGAAGACAGTGGTAGTGGCTTGACAACCCAGGAGATCAGAAACACGCCGACAATGTTTGATGTATCGTCCTTGCTAGCAGCTTCTACCTCACAAACTTTTACAAAAGTGAGCAAGAAAAAGAAGATGGGGGTTGAGAAGCAGAGACCGTCGTCCCCACACCCGTTACAGGAGACATCGTTTCCCAGGTCATCGACTGAAAAGCCACCAGAAGCAGAGCAGACGTCAAATGCATCCTCTGCTCTTCACGCCCCTGATAGATCCGCAGCTGTCATGAATGGTCATTCGGAAAAATCATTAGTGATCTGTAGTACACCCAAAGAGCCCCCTGGCCTTAAAAAGCCCACAGTGACTAACAAATGCCCTTTACCTCAGGAAGACTTCCCAGCTCTTGGGAGCTCAGGATCAGCTAGAATGCCCCCGCCACCAGGTAAGCACTGCAGGGCACGGCCAGCTTTGCTTGGCTGTAGCTTAGAGAAACGTGGCATGTGGATGAGGTGTATAAACTGCTCCTTCTGGCTCTCATGTGAGCAGCAGTTCTGCCACCACGCGCTAGGTTAACCTTTGAAGTTTAAAAAGGCAGTCTGGGGGACGTGGATGGGCTTGAATGTCCTCTGTGAAACATGGTTGAAGCGGTGGCAATGTTGGGATGCCTCTGCTCCGTGCAGCTGCAGGTATCTGCTCACTGGGGGTAGCTCACTGATGAGCAGCCAGTCTTTACCTGTCACTGCTTTTCCGATGAGTCATGTCTGACGTGTATGTGTGCTTTTGTGCTTTAAGACCTGGTCTGGAGGCCCCTGCGGGCAAAGGGAATCTCTTTAGCTGAGACCTGTGCCTGCTGGTACTTGTCAGTTGGCTTGCTTGGTCACTTTCGTTCTGTGTTTGCAGAGATTTAACGCCCTTGCTTTTAGTGGTGCCATAATCTTGTAAACTGGAGTAACATAGCAACAAATGTGACTGACAGTGGTTTTAATGAATGTAGAATCGCATCAGGAGATGCTTGCGTAGCTGTTTTGTTCTGTGCGGCTCTGCAGATATTGCTCGGTGGAGTATGCTAGAACATGCAATGCCTAGTGCTGTTGTGACTTCTGGAGTGATTTCTGTTCACTTTAATAATGTAAAAGTGTTTTTCGTCGTGAATTTGAGTGGGTTTTTAAAAATTATTTTCTATTGAAAAAGTAAATTAATAATTAAAGCACTTTCTCTGTAGAGTAACATCAGCCACTATGAAGTGCTTCTTGACCTAACAGTTAAGGCAACAGATTTCCACTTCTCTAATTTTTAGGTTTTTTCCAATATGGTGATGCCTGCACTGCTGACTCTACTTCTTAGTGCTTCTGGAGAGTACGTCAGACCACTGGTGTTAATTTTAGATGGTGGCATGTGGGTGCCACAGACGTGCTCTAACTTCCTGCCCATTCTCTGCTTTCATTTAGGCTTTAACACTGTGGTGCTATTAAAGAGTCCGCCTCCGGGACTGTCGGTGCCTGTTAGTAAACCCCCTCCAGGTTTTGCTGTTATTCCATCCACCAATATCTCTGAACCTGTCACTACATCTTTGAAAGAGTAAGTAAAAGTCCTTCGAGTTAAAGTTACTTTACACATTACATCTCAGTTATGTCATATGGGCTTCAAACAACGCATGAAATACTCTGAGGGGATGAGTCTAAACAGGTGCCGCCGCAGAGGCCAGCCACTTAATGATTCCCACTGGGGAGTCCCGTGGCTGTTGTGGGCTGGATCCAGGAGAGTTGTGTAAAAGAAAGCACAGGCATTGTGTGGATGCAGGTCTGAGGAAATGAAAACCTGTGTAGTATGGCAGCTCAGACTTTCGTCTTTTCTAGATTTATTTGGAAATCTGCAGCTTCAACATATTCTTAACCTTTCCGTTGATTCTGTCTGAGTCCCAGAAGCAAGGTGCTGAAGCATGTTTTCCTTGGTGACCTCTGAATGCCTTCATTGCTCTGACTTTTCCAGTAGCTGGTCTCTGGTCAGGCCCCTTCTGGGCTAGAGGGATGAGTTTATAAGAAAAGGGGAGGGTGGAATTTGTGTAAGTTTAATACAGACGTCTGTATTAATCTGTTCAGTTTTCTTTGTGGTGCAGTCTTTGTTGCTCATGTCGTTTTAGTAAACCTGGCTTACAAAATGGCTAGTCAAGACCATGTTAAACTTGCATTTTAAATATTCTGTCTAGGTAAAGCTGGAATCTAATACAGTAATCCCACAGGACGCATTTCATCGTCCCGTCAAGATAGCTATGTGCTGCTTATAGTAGTTGCATGTGTAGTTGGGTGGAGAAAGGGAGTGCATCCTATAGAACAGCCATATAATGTACATCCCACAGCATCTTTGTGTAACACGAAGCAATGTCAAAGTCACTTTTGGTCTTTTCAAATGCAGGCCAAAATCCTGTCACGGATCGTACTTGATACCTGAAAACTTTCAGCAAAGGAACATTCAGCTAATACAATCTATTAAAGAATTTCTTCAAAGCGATGAGTCCAAGTTCAATAAATTTAAAACTCATTCTGGGCAATTCAGACAGGTGAGTCGGCAAGAACCTTCAGATTCCTGGAACCTTCCTCTCTGGGAGAAAGTGAATCCCAGTGAGATTTTTTTCTTAATATAAATTTTTCTAATTATTCCAATTCTCTTTTCACGGAAGGGTCTGATTTCTGCAGCACAGTATTACAAAAGTTGCCGAGAACTGCTTGGAGATAACTTCAAGAAAATTTTTAATGAGTTGTTGGTGTTGTTGCCGGACACAGTTAAGCAACAAGAACTGCTTTCTGCTCACAACGATTTCAGAATCAAAGAAAAACAGAGCTCAAACAAACCCAAAAAGAACAAAAAGAATGTTTGGCAGACAGACTCCAACTCTGATCTCGACTGCTATATCTGCCCAACGTGTAAGCAAGTACTAACTCAGCAGGACGTTGTCACCCATAAAGCTTTGCATATTGAGGATGAGGAGTTCCCTTCCTTACAAGCAATCAGCAGAATCATCAGTTAGCTTTCCTGAAAACCAATAAAACAGTCTCTTGTCTATGAATATGCACTTTTTGGAATGAGGTTTGGCAGTGTAGTGTGGCTGAGAGCCGGTGCCGGTTGAGTAGTCAGGTAACTGTTAGAGAGCCCTCTCAGTGCTGTTCATAAATACTGTGCAAAGGGATCACTGGACTGCGCCGTAGCTAATGAACATCCAAAGTCTGAGCTTCTGAAATGCCTGAGTAGAATTAGGCTGAAATCGCAGGGTGGGCAGGCAGGGGGCCACCTTTCTCCGGTAACATGCAATAGCTGAGAAAATACTTTCTGATCTGAAGACTGACAGGGGACACAATAGGGGAATAAGCATCTGGTTTGGGTTTTTTCTTTCTTTTTTCAGGGGGTGGGGGAAGATTATGAATCACTGAAATGAACGGAGGCAAAAGTGGCTTCCCTTATAATATTCTGATTTTTTTTGTGCTATTTCGGTGACTACGAAGATCACAGTAGTCAGGGGTACAAAGGTGCAGAAAAGGAAAAGATGCTACTCACTGGTGAGTAAGACCATTACAGCTGCATCTGTGTACACATTGGGCTGCTCCTATAGCAAAGAGTATTCCTGTCTGAAAAGGGAATTAATTCTACTACTTGAAGAATTGGACTGATCTGTGTGATGAGTTGAACGTGAGATTTGAAGTTGCCTCTGACCTTTTATGTAACATGTTCTTTAAAGAAACTTATTTTGTAGCACTGCATGTAGAATAATAACGTTAAGGCTTTACTTTCTGTAAAGCACACTTCACAGTAATTTTATTTAATGACTGCCATGTTTCTAATTTCTTGGATGTATTAATGGTGGTAGCTCCAAACGACAGCATATTGGGACATTAAATGCTGCTGATCACTGACCATGTTTATCTGCAGTGCCTTTAAGTGCATTTATCTGTTTACAGTGGTCTGCACTAACAAGGACGATTTGTTAAGACTGTATGGAGCGTTTACATCCTGTTACCTCCCTTGGTGATACCAGTCTGAAGTAGCTTTGCTTATGTTGCTTGGCATCTCTAAATTCCACCTCTCGGAGCCAAGAGGGGAATCTATTCATCATTTGAAGTAACTCCTCCTCCAGCAGCAGCTATGACGTGATGGAGTGACAAGAGTCCTCCCTGCAGTGCACTTTCATGGCTGTAATTCGGTGTCTGACTCTCTCCCATCCTGGCAGACCAGGTTTAGTTATTTCTAACATGTAAGAATAAAGTTGAAATTAATTTATGTAATTTTTAGTGACAAAACGCTGCTTTTATATAAGCATCATTTCTATGAAATTGAGCTCGGAGTATTACTGAAGAGCTAGTCCTGGCTACAGAAAGCTTCCCTTGCCTTACACTTTTTATTTTTGCTTGCTGTCAGGCTGCAAAGTGCTTTTGGTTTCTTTTCCGAATAATTAAGACTGTTTTGAATACCTGAAAGTGTTGTATTCAGCACAGGGGCCAGGCTGTGCGCCCTAAAACGGGGATGGGGAGGATTATTTGGATGCATGGCCGATTATAAAATGCATGAATACGCGACAAGTAGTGACACTTCTGCGTTCGTGCCCTGAGCCGGGTTCCTCTCGAGCAGAGCGGGGTGCAACGCCCACCACACTACCACGACACAAACGACTGCAGCGGTGCTTCGCTTCGATGCCAGCTGCCCCCAACACTGCTGGTCAGCGACTGATCTCCGGTGTCAGCTCTTCTCCCTCTCTTCCTTTGGTTCGTAAAGTTCAGAGGAAATGAAATGCGTGCTCTCTGCAGGAGTATCTTACGTCTTCCCTCGATTTTTTTTCAGTTAATTTCTTCTGTGTTGGCAGATACGTAGTTCCCCCGGGCGGGTGCTGCTGTAAGTTTCCTTGAGGCGATCGATCTCTTTGGCCTGATGATGCAGTTTCCTTGTGCTCACCTGATTAAATAAAGTATTACCAAATTTTTTTCAGGCCGCTTCTATTCATTTTTAACTCTTTATTGAAAATAAGTTGCAGTTGGTACATGGACACTGAAAATACATAATCACAGATTGTTCTCTCAAAAGATATTTTTATATATATAATATATACAAAAGTTGTAAACATTTTTAACTTTTATTTCCATACACAGTCCACTTTATACTACAATGCACATAAGGTTAGTGACAACTGCAACTCTTTGAAGCGGTCTGCTTATACAGAGGTATCTGCAAAAAAACTTAAATTTGCAAACCACATTTGGTATCAGTTTGATATTAAAACTCTTAAAGAATCTGAGGTTTAAATGCATATTGCAACAAAATACAGGCAGCTGAACTTGGGTTTCAAGTTGATGCAGTGAGGGCCGTTTCTGAGCCTCACTGGTGGTGGGAGAGGGTCTTCTGACACACACAGCTTCAGAACGCTATCTGGAACAGTACTAGGAATGGTCCAGAGCGGAATGAGACCCATCCGCTCTGCCCAGCACGCTCTGGGAGAAAAAAGGCTGAAAGGAAGTCTGCAAATCTATATGGTAGCTTTTATCGAGAGAAATACTGATCCCACAAAAGTAATGGTGTGATTTACTGATGAACAGACAATGACCACAGTTAGCTCAGTTTTGTTTAAGTGACCTCCTAGCTGCAGCAGGCAGAACTAAGGAAGAGCCAGCCGTACGCCATTTTGGGGGGTGGTTGCGGAGAGAGAAGGGTACGAATTGCCCCTGTAAGGATCTGCTGGTCGGCAGAAGTGGAAAAGAAATGCCAGAGTTGTCACTTGCTGTTGTAGCATGAACTGATGGGAAACATCCTACAACGCGTCCAGGCAGAACAGCCAGTGAAACCCCAGCTGCTTGTAGACATGACTTAAAGGGAGGGCTCTGCTCAAACTGCGTGAGATACAGATGTAACGGGGGGGAGATCTTCTTTACTAAGTGTCAGTTAAGCAAAACTTCCACTTTGCTAGGAATGGCTTAAAATGTTGGAAAAAAAATCCAATTTTTCCAAATCTTTTAATATGCTTAAAATAAATATGCAAAACCGATGATGCAGTTAACTTCAGTGCTGAGAAATATCTATGTTGTCGCAACAGAACCTCCTGAAGCAGGGTGATTTGGTAGAATACATCTCCAGGAAAGGTCCAGGATTGTTTGAATTCTATTCTTTACACCCAAATTCAGTGCTAACACTACGCAGAAGCTTTCGGCATGCTAGTCTGAGAGCGGCACAGTCCTGCCTTCTGCGAGCTCGAGTTAGCTGCTGGGCTTCTGAGATCTCCAAGAGAACAGAGGCTATATGAAACAGCTTGCGAGGACAGCATGGGGGTAGCAGCTGGCATGGCACGAATTCACAGCGCAGTCCTGGCATGCTTTTAGGACGTGGCCTGGACGGTTACAAGGAAAGCTGCTAGTGCTACTGTGCCACAGCGAATGCGCAGGGAAGAAAAAAAGTGGGAGAAAGAAGTAGGAAGGTTGATGTTACAAATACTTGAACCCCAAATAATATACTACAGTTATTACACCGATGGATCTAATTCTCTAACCATAAGCCCGTAAGGTTATATTTAGTTACAGTCCATACCTGTATACACTAGTTTGCCTGACGAGTCACGGACACGCCGGTGTGCTACGACAGTTAATGCACGGCACTGCTGACACTGAACGGCTAGCGGGGACGCTGTGGGGGCTTGCAAAGAAAGAGGATTTCGTACAGCGGGTAGGCACATGGCATCGCTGGCCAGGCTTGGGGCCGGCATCTCACCCTGCCTTTAAGCATGTTTTAATCCAGCAGGGCCTCGGTGGCTGCCAGCCCTGCTGCTGTGGGGTCGGGGAGCTACACAGGCGTTCAGCAACGGCCTCGCCAATAAACCAGAAAATGGTTTTTGTTCAAGGTGGGCAAACGCTCTTTCCAAGGCATGTGTGTCTTAGGTGTTGCGGTACCACGTTAATTACAGCTTGTCCCATCCTGCCTGGCTGACACAGCCTCGGTGGGGCGACCACGTACATGAACTCATGGCTGTTGCCTGGAAAAAAATGCACCAATTGTGGGCTGCCTGCCTCTGCAGACCCGGTCCTTCCCAGTGCCACCCTGGCAGGGGCGTCCTCCCCTCCACCGACAGCGACTATGGCAGATTTCTGGTGGCAGAGGGAGGAGGGTTAAGCTTCCTTGAGGTGCCTGTTGGTATGGCTGGACATGTTATTCCCGGCTCCGGTTTAATCAAGGAGCAATCTGTTCTGCCTTCCTGCTGCCAGGAAGCCTCTTGGGCGCCCAAGCCCCTTCTCCTCCTCCTCCTCTCCTGCCCAGCAAAACACAGCCAGGTCCTTGCACGCTCACTGTGCCAACTGCAAGTCAAAGGTAACACTGACTTTTGGGGTGCTGTAAAAAGCTGCTGACCTTGAGCAGAACAACGGTGCCTCGGCTGGGGGCTGAAGTCATGCTGAAGTCGTCCCCGTTTCACCATTGCTGCTCTCAAGGTCGGGGCTGGTGTGAGAGTGTGCGTGTGTGTCCCTTCTGCATCCCACCGCTGGCAGGTGGGAGGGTGGGGAGGAAAAAAAGGCAATGCAGGCCTCGGTGCATACATTCAGATGTTGTAATATTCAGCATGGTTACACCAGGGGTCAGGACACGTCCCGCAGTCAGACAGAGCTTTAGTTCTTTACGGTTACAAGGAAACTCTGGAACACTTAGATAGTTAGAAAAAATACAATGTACTGAACAAACATTATCTCACATACAATCAATTTAAACATTTAAATTGATTATAATTTTGCTAAAATATTAACACAAGTACTGTTTGTGCTGCTAAAATTTCAGTGTTCCCTCTAAGGAAAATATTGCTACAGTTCTACCTTACCCTGTATTAAAATCCTTTGCCCTTATTTTTTTCCCCAGCAAGACTGACTCTAGAAAAATCGCAAGGGTCGCGTAATTAATTTAGGCTTATGCCATACTGGGGTTTGGGTGTCCCTGGTCTACTTAACGCAAGGATGTCTCACTGTTCACTATGCCCTGCTGGCATGGGCCACCGCCAGATGCCCTTCAGTCACCTCTTCCTTGCTCCTTGCATTAGCCGAGCAAATGACACCTCCGATAAAGCAGTGCAGCATCCTCCTGCTTGTGCTCCTGCCTCCGCCGCCGCTGCAGGCAGCAGGGCCAGGCAGCAGGGCTGAGCGCTGCCTACCCTGAAAGTGCTGGGACCTCAAAGTGGGTGCAAAGGTGTCCAGAGGGAGAGAGGTCTTCTCTGCTGTCGCTGCTGGGAAAGCCCGTGGTGGGGACGGCGGCGGGACGCCAGGTCCTGGTGCCACCGCATGCGGCCGCACTGTGTGGGGAGGCTGCAGCAGCGCAGGAGAAGTGTCCGAGTTGGGAAATGCTGCCTGAAAAATCCCCTCAGAGTTTCAGTGGCTCTGGTGCCGCCAGGTGAGCAGGAGGAGCTCAGCTCCAGCCAAGCAAGCCTTCGCTGCAAATGCACATTTTAACCCGGCCTGAATAGTAGGGGATTCAAGTAATGCATTTTGTCACTGATAATGACTGCTCGGGATGAGATTTGCTGCTTATTAATTAATGCATTTATTTGCAATTTAGCAGCAGAAATGAGCTGTGTTAATGATGACAAAAAAAACTCCTGGATGTTTTTGCTACAAGAAGAGCTGGGGCAGTCCGGTAACTATTGCTTGTCACAAGGTCAGAAGGCAGCACGCAACTTTTGCTGGCGTAAACCAGCGAGGCAAAACCCTGGCCCACCAGGAGCTGGGGGCCTCTAAGGACGGAGCTGCCACCGAGGTGGTTGGGAATTCAAGTTTCAGCTCCTTTGCTCAGTTCTTAGTGACAAATAGCTCAGATCACAGCCACCGCGCAGGCAGACAGGCGGGGAAAGCAGGCAGGTTGCTGACAAGGATCTACTGGATTTCACACATTGAGTTGTTTTTGACAAGGCAGGAATTTTGCAGCTGAAAACCAAAACTCAGCCTCTTTCCCAGGCATTTTTCATTCACTCTCTTCTCCCACTATTTGCAAACAGGGGGCCATGTGCCCCCACATGATGGACTTCAGTGGCCTGTAAAGTCTTTCCAATTCTCTGCCTGAATTCCTCATTTCTAGAGACTACGGGATAAAATGTATGTTCACCCCTGAGGTTCTGCTGCAGCTGACGGCAGATGGTGGCTGCTCCCAGGATAAAAATACAAGTTCAATGCCACTCCTAATTGATTTGGACTTTTGAGTCACTGAGACCCCTCCCGTTGTGTTGGTAACTCTGGGTTTGAGCGTGAGTAAGTGTTCAGTGTTGCCAACCAGAAACTTTGTAAATTTGCAAACTTTCCCAACCCCTCGATGAAGAAGTGGAACTGCAATGCGCCGTACTTTCCGCTGATAAAATGCTATTCCTAATTAGCAGCCAACTATTGCTGAACTGGTTTCCAGTTTCAAACAGTAACTTTTTATATCCTCAATCAGAACCGTCTTGAAGCGTAGAAGCAATTTGGATATTCATCACAAACCCCAACCCGCTGCGCCCCCCCCATGCTACTTGCATCCTAAGCTAAGTTTTAAACACCTGTTTGGATTTCTTTTTTTTTTTTTTTGTACAGTAAATATATACAAATAAAAGTAACACAGACACCGCTATTTCTTTGTGAATTTGGCACTTTCCATGGAACGTGTACAGGAAAGCTCTGTAGCGGGAGCGGTACGGGGCCAGTCTCCCCAGCGCCACCCACCCACCCTCGCCACCACGAGACCGATTCTGTGTTAGCTCTGGAAGAACGAGATAAATAGCAACTCCTCAGCTACTGCGTTTTCTAACAGGAAAAGGTATTCTGGGCTTTCCCAGGCGCTCAGCAGAGCCCAATGCCAATTGCCCGGTGTCAAGCCTCAGAGAGGGCATTTATTCATCTTTCATCACATGTAGGTGATGTGGTAGCAACCTTCCTTCCTTCTGACTTAGAGGGAACACTGCTTTTATAAAACCCTTGGACAGGTAAGACAAGAACCAATACCACTGTACAGAATTCACTGCACAACTAGCTAATAGTAAGGAACCCAGCACTGACTTGCCACATTAAGGAAATGGGACTGAATACATTTGCAATCAACCGGTTAAGTGTACTGCACCGTAGGACTCGGTCTGTTGGTACACGGCCCTCGCCCCTCAGTACGCTGGCACTTGGTAACCTTTCGGGTTGGCGTCTAAGGTCTCGGTGAAGGGGGGGCTCTGGTAGGTCTCTGTGCTCTCGATGCCGCTGCTGGTGGGGTAGCCGGGGTACGCCGCGTTGGGGTCGGTGGGGAACTGATCAGTAGCAAAGAGCGACATGTCCGTCCCCAGGCGGTATCTCTGCAGTGCCTTCACCGCCAGCACGACCTGCCACGGGATGGAGGAGGGTTAGGGGGGGATGGCAACACCGCAGCCAGGACCCCACATCCCCCCAGGACCCCATGTCCCCCGGCTCATTGCAAAGCGCCGAGCGCACCACAGCGTCCCAGGTGGCTGCTGCCCCTGCTCCATTAAAGCTGAGAGCTAAAATAACCCTGAACCACAACCCCTAATGCTAAAGATGCCATTTCTATGTGACTGGATGACCCCCAAAGCTCTGCCTAGGGTGGGGGTTGCAGCTTGGGCTCAGGTCCCTGGCCATGCAGATTTGGCACCACTGGCACCAATAAACCCATCTGCCGCGGGGAGGGAAATCTGCTGAGTCCCAGGCCAGCAAAATAGGTCAGTTCTGCCGAGACTCCTTTCACCCTCTTCCAGGTTGCCAGTATTCAGGTCGCAAACCATGGGGAATGCGGGTGGCAGAGCTGCGAGCGCACCACGCTTGCTCTTATTTCAGGAGGTTTCATTAACAATTCAATTAGTTTATAAATGACAGGCTCGGGGGGAAAAAAAACACCCACAGAAACTGAGAATGGCTTTCCAACCACTGCCCAGCGCCTGCTCCCCTGGTTGTGTGCCCATCAAGCAGAGCATCCGGGTTTATTAATGGTACCAGCGGAGGGGCTGCCGGTGTGACCCTACAGCCCAGCCAGCCTCCGTGCCGGTGGCAAGGGACCGGTGTCCCCACTGTCCTCCCTGGGGTGGGAGCAGATGCTGATGGGATGTGGGAGAGCATCCCGCCCAGCTCACTTCCCTGGAGGCTGCATTAAACGGGCAGTCTGGCAATACAGCGATGGAGAAGAGCTGTGAGGGAGCCAGGATTAAGAGAGATTTATTTGGATAACAATAGAGCAGGGAGCAGTTAAACTGGTGAGTAACTGGAGCCAGGCCTGCTGCTGGAAAGCCTCAGACTGTCTTTTGCCCCAATTCTTTTAAGGCAATATGGAATTACTGCACATCTTGGGTGCTCTCTGCCTGCAAAAAGCCGGAGGAGGGGTGGAGGTGACGCAAGGGTCATCCCTGCTCCTCCATGTGCAGCCTCCAGAGCAGGAGCCCCCCAAGCGGCACAGGCATCCCCAGGTACATGCGGGGTCCAGCAGCTGTGGGCAAGGGGCCTCATGGGGTTTTGCACACCCCTGGCAGATGTCCCACTGCCACTGTGCGGCCCCAGGGATGCACAGAGCCTAAAAGCAGGAGCAAAGGGGGTTTCTGCAAGCCTCTGCCTCCAGGGTGGGCAGCAGAGGAGCCAGCCTGGCTTCCCCCGAGGGTGAGCTGATGAGCCTGAGAGCTCCCAAAATCCCCCTGCCATCCCATGAGACTGGCTCATCGCGGTGATCCGCTCCTGAGGACTCGTTTGCTTCCAATCAAGCTGCTCCTGGGGGTCTAACGAGGCCCTGAAATGAGGGCAGCTCGTGGCTGGCGACACGTTTTCGATGGGAACGCAACTTTCCAGCCTCAGGAGAAGGGGAAGTCTGGAATTCCCCAGCGAGAGGGGACCAGAGCTGATGCTTCCTCAGTAAGAAACCACAAGTTTCATCTCTATTTGGAGGGACTGCAAGTTTCCTCACTACAGCCCCTTGCTGCCCACCAGTATTCACTTCTCCAAACCGTGCCCCAGATTCTTCCTCCCAGCTCAGCGCTAAGCCTACGGCAGGTTTCATTTCTCCTCTCCCCACCTTAGCTCCAAAGCTGAACTCACCCAGACGATGATGGAGAAGAAGGAGAAGGTAATTGCTGCCCGGGCAGCGTCTGCTCCTTGTGAAACCCCCCTGCTCATCGTCGTCCGCTGCCACTGGTTTGCTAGGAAGCAGAAGGCTACAAACCACAGGAAGGACACGAAACCTGAAAGAGAACAGAGCTGGTCAGTGCTGTCCCTGCCCACCGCTGCCTCTGCTGCCAGGACCCCCGTTTGCTGATGCATAAACACACTGCCATCAATATTTTCAAATAGCGATCGTGATCTTGGGTGCCTTGGCCTGTGCTGTGGCCCAAACGGAGCTATTTTAAAAGAGGCTGATTTGCAATCGCCATAAAAACAGGGATGGAAGGAAGCTTGTAGGGCCACCCAGTGTATTGCCTGCCTGAAGTTTAGCTCACCCACATCTCAACCTGATCTCAAAGACCTACAGGGACAGCACGCCCTCTCTGGACACACGGTCCTCGCCGTCTGTGGGATTTCAGCCTGCTTGCAAGCGTCAAGGTGCTAACAACTCATTTCCAGCAACCCAGTGTGTCGCCCCACCATTCCCTCTGTTCCCTGGACACCACCGGCTCTTAAAAACTTTGGGCTGGATACTGCAAACCTCACCCAGGAAGAAGAACAGCACCAGGCTGCTCGGCTGATGCAGGAGATAATAGCTTTACAGCTGTTCTGCAATGGGCTATGCCTTGGTCCTACCCAAGGACACAGTCAGAGAGCTTAAAAAAAGGCAAGGAACAATCACCCAGGAATATGGACAGGCTGAGATTAACCCTGCTCTGAACACGGGGATCACAAGTGACCCTGGGATGTCAGTGCATCCCACAAGCGAAGCAAACAAGCAAGTGCTCATCGTGTGCCGTGCCCAGGGCAGGGACACGGCAGGGCTGCCCACGGAGCTGAGAGGCACACGGGCTTCACGTGAGGGAGCTCTGCTTGTCCCTGCTGCCCTCCACTGACTGCACTCCTGTTTGCAGCCTCTCTGGGCTCTGCGGGATTGAGCAAAAATGCTCTGGTGATTATTCCTTACTGGAACCAAAGCTGGCTGAGCAAGATAGGGCTGCAGCTCCCCTAATTCAGTCACCAGCCAACAACACTGCCTGATGCCAAGGAGCTCAGAAAATAGTCAAGAAGCAAGCCACAAGCACACAGTGTACGGAGCAGTGATGCTTTCCAGTGCTGGGAAGAGGAGCTGCATAATCTGGAGCCTTCCATGACGCTGTTTTAAGGGTCTCCAGCTTTCCTGAGGATTCCCAGCGCAAAGGTCCCCCCACCCACCAATTCTGTGCGTCACTGCACATGGGGACGTTGAACTACCCAGCATCTTCCAAAGGATGGTTAGCACATCAGTATGAGCAGCCACACTGCCAGTCCCATGGGGCAGCCAGCTGCAAAGCACAGTCTGACTGCAGGGAGAGGAAAGGAGCTTCTTTATTCCCCTTTATCTTGCCAGTTGTTCCTAAGTACGATATAAAATGCATGCGTGCATACATAACCAGTGTGAGAGTTACAGGGCTCATCGCACACCTCGCCTTTAATTCAGAATTTGCTCCTAAATGCAGTTTAAGAAAACGCACTCCTCATCTCCTTCTCTTGCATGATGGGGCCTGGGGCTTCCTGACCAGCGGATGCTTTTGTCTGCCTGGCTCTGCTTGAGCCCTTGAACTGCCCTCACAGCAACACAAACTCCAGCCAGGATCATCCAGGCTTTCATTTGCCAAATTGCAGACTAATACCACAGCCTCATTTTGCCGAATACAGTTAATGCCTGCCACCAAAACTGCCCCAAATCTCTGCATACACATTTTCACTTCCCCTTAGCATGACCACTTGTTGTCAGTGTTAAATGAGACCTCTGGGGCTTATACCTCAAAGGTCATCTTCAGGGACAGAGATGCTTTCTAGACCCCCAACTCTGTTATAACAGGACTTTACCAGCAGCTGGCCCCCCTTGGGGAAAGCAGATCCAGCCCCTAAACGTGGACACAGGAAGATGCATGCCTGAGATATGGCACTGGCTGCAGCTCGGATGACCAGTAGTGGTCCCCAGGTCTCGGTGCAGGAGATGCTGAACAACATCTCCAGACATTGCACTGCTGCAGCGCTCCCACCTCTGGGTATCTGGGGAGCAAATACCACGGCAGTGGGGAGCACTGCCCTCCCATGCTCGAGGAGCAAGCCTCAGTCAGGAGTTTCTCACTCAAATACACACCTTCCTGGAGACAGCGGTGTTTGGAAGTCAAAAGACCAGCGATCAAACGTAAGAGCAGCTCCAAACAGGCTAATTCGGAGCCGCACTGTGGGGAGCAGAGGGACGCTCAGGGACAAGCTCTGGGGCCATGCAGGGCTGGCACCAAGGGACACGGAGGCTCTCCAACAGGACTGGGCTGTGTCACCAGTTTATAGAGGGTGAACTTGTTTGGGAGGACTGTTTCTTTGTTTAACACTCAATCTAGTGCAGTAGGTCCTCTCTCGTATGCTCCTGGGCAGGACACTACCGCAGAGCACGAGTCACAGCCGTGACACGGGGACTACCTGCCAACCAGCGCCACAAAGCCCCATCTATCACTGGTGTCTTCTAAGGGTTTTCAAGAGTTAAAATGACATCATGCACATCTCCGAACGTGCACCAGCTGCGCTGGGTATTGCAGTTACTGGCTTCCTCCGCAACACTGAGATATGCAAGACGCTGACCTTCCCAGTGCTAAAACCATTAGCTTTTTCAGCCAGAAACCTCTAGCTGGGGTCACTTCTGCTGCTACCTGTGTGGACTTCCTGGAGGTTTTGTGACACAGACAAGCCTTTCCCCTCCACATCCAGCTCTGCCTGGATCCTTGAGAAGAAAAAGGATTCCCTCCAGTGCCTTGTGGAAGTGGGAAGGCAGGTATTGCTGCCAATGGAGGAGACAGGGTCGGGCATGAAGAGCATCTCCAGAAACACTAGCCAGGCATTGTTCAAACATGAGACCTCCCAGGGAGCTCTATGGGAACTATTTTTGTTTCTGTACCAGTGCTTATTTTCATTTGTGATCATGTTCACCTTCTGCTAGCACTCCTTCGAGATGAGACTTTGCACCTGATAACGTGAATCAGACATGCAGGATTGCAGCTGACTCCCCTCACTCCTGGCACCTCACTGGGAACACGGCTGTGCCCTCATCTGGCACCCACACGGTCCCGGTCCCAGTCCCGTGGAGGGGTTGGCAGTGCCTGCACCCAGCCTCTGGTGTATTTGCAGCATCAGGTGTAAGTGGGTGTTTTGGAGGTGTCTGTCACTACCCATGAATTTTAAAACCTCATGAAGAGGGCTGAGCTGCCAGTGGTGTGGTATGGCTACCTGTGCCAGTCCCGACTCCATCTGGAAACAGGCACGGTAGCAGCTCTGCACCCACCAGCACGCTAGGGAAAAGGAGCACGCCAGGAAGCACCGTAAGAGCCAGTAGATAATTATCGTTTTAGGATCTGCAGATAACAGAGTGCAAACACCAGGAAAGATGCATTACAGCCATAATTACAGCCTGGTCCCAAGCAAGCACACATCTACAGGAGCAGCTGTAAGAGCAGATGGAAGAGAAAGTCATAAATGCCGTTTGCACAGCACCGTGGCCCTGCCTGCACCCCTGCCTGCACCCCTGCCTGCGCCCCAGCATTACCTCCCAGCCGGCTCAGTGGCTCTGATCTGCCACTGATCTGATACACAAGTCCTTTTTCCATCAAGCGAAAGAAAGTTGTGGGTTAACGCTTTCATTAACTCCCCCCCCCAACCTCCAGAGACAGCAACTGCCAGTCGACATCTGCTTTGCTGGCAGCCGGCATCAGGCTCCTGGGTGACCCGAGCAAAGGGCCAGAAACAACCTGCTTTTCTCACACACCCCCCCACTGCCCGGTTTGCAATGTTTCCTCATACCCAAGCATGTTCCTCACCCGGTTACTTCCCAGATGCATTTTCGGCTTTTATATTAAGCAATGGTGCAGAGATTACATATGGAGAGAAAGGATGAAACAGTTGCAAGGAAAAAGGGGGAAACCAAGCATCCCATCCTTAGTGGGGAGGAAAAAAGAAGGGGACAGCATAAGACAGTCCCAGAGGTGAAGTCTCCAGGGGTTATTAACATGGAGGTAGTTAAACAAGGCAAATTACATGGCTCAGCTCTGCCTCCTGGCAGGTTCAGTGCCTGAGGCTGCTGGGAGCAGCACAGAGGGGTACGGTGGGCTGTGATTTCTGCAACTGCAGAGGCTTCACGTGCCAACAAAACCCTGCACTTCATCTCTGCTGCGGGATCTGCTTGTATCGAAGCTTATTCTGGGAGCAACCAACTGCCTGGCATTTCTGTGTGAGTGGGTGTACAGGCTATGGCAGTAGGGCTGTAAGAAAGGTTTGGGGCAGCCATAATTTTAGAAAAGGGAAGGCACAGCACTAGGAATGGGATAAAATACACTGGGCAGGAACCCACCCTGGCATCTCCCAGTGAAATGAACCCATTGCTCGTCCACGCAGCAGAAGGGTGCTTTGCACACCGGGCACCCGTGCAGCTAATGGCTTGTGCCACTGCTTCAATTGCTGCAGGATTTGGGTGGGAAGGGACCTCCGGGCACCACGTGTCCAACCCGCCCCTCCAAGCGGGGTCAGATGGGGAGGGGAAGGACCAGACTGAGCAATTGCTCCTGCTGGACCCCAGGGACCTGCACCCTCCCCGGGAGCAAACAGGGCAACTGCACATCAGCAGCATTTCGCCCAATTTGGGCTTAGGAAATGTGAAAAACAGACCTAGGTGGAGATGTGTTTACCTGCAACCATGGACTTTGTTACAAGAGCCCTGGACAATGCTCCCATTTGTATCAGCACTGAGCTGGATTTCAGCACAGCATTTGCTAGGGTGCCTTGTGGTAAATGATTCATTAAGCAGGGAAAGCAGGGATTGTACAAGAGCAGCAAGAAAGGTAAGGAGCTGCTGGTGGGGAGACCTACTGGGCAGCATTAAGAGAGGCAATGCCAGGCTGGAGGGGAGCTACAGAAGACCGCTCTTTGCAGACCCCGATAGGTGACACTGTGTCGGTCACAGGCTCGCGTCCACACAACCTGCGTGTGACTTATTTGTTTTACCAGCAAGGAAGCAGCTTGCCTGCTTTCTACCAAGAAGCCTGCAGAGGGGATGGCCTGAGGGAGCAGGACATCTCTGCCCGGACACAGGCTGAAGACACGATGCACCTGGAGCACACACAGTGACCCAGGGTGATCCTGGGGTGCATTTACCAGCACAGACCTCTGGTGCAATACTGCTGCCTGTCCCCAGGGCAGAGCACAACCCTGCACAGCAGAGGCTTTGCAGGGCAGAAACTATCTTCTACAGCTCGCTGCTGAAGCCCCTGAATGCACACGCAATGCAAGACAAGTGCAAAAGAGAAATGAGGCAGAGATTGAGAGCGGTATCATTTCACATATGCCTGGCAGGGGAGAGAACGGCTGTTACGAGGTGGAAGGCAGGGAGGATCACAGCCTCACACCGCGACATGCAGCATCAGCCAGAAGATGGATGGGATGTTCCCCTTCTGTTTGAATTGAAGGGTTGCAGGCACCGAGCCCCACGGAAGGGGCTGTAAATATCATCTAACAAGGGCTGGACGCCGGCGCTCTAGGACCATGGAAATAAGCTTTCTAGCAAGGAGAGAACATCCTTAACAACAGGCAAGTGCAGAGAGGCGATGACGGATGTTTTCATTTGGGACCAGAAAGCCATCAGCGATGCTTGTGCTGGATAAATCACCTTCAGACTTTGCTAACACAAGAGCCTGGAAATGGAGAATATCAGCTGGCAACTCCCACAGCAGCCAAGCAGAGGACAGCCTCTCCTGGCTCAAGGCATCCCACCTGCTCATGTTCACAGGGATGAGCCCCAGGTCAAGGGGCTCAAGACAGCACAGAAGATCTGGGCCAGCCCTTGGGAGCCCCAGACCCACCTGCACACCGCAGTCCTCGAGGCAGCGAGGGATTACAGTGGTATGTAAAAGCGTGTTTCTGCTTTGTTCCAAAACACACATGCACAAAGTGAAAACAGACCCAGATGTAACTGATGAAATGACATTTGCTTGAGCCAGAAACAGGAGATGTGGGAGGGTAAAATGCTCTGGTCTCCGAGATGCAACCACCAAGCCTCACTTCTCTGGGTGGCCTCACTGAACGCAGCTCAGCAAACGTCTCCGGTTGCAGAAGTGACACAGACAAGTGGGACACCCCGCTGTCCCCAGGCTGCCACATACCGGCTTCCTCGCTCCTGCCTCTGAGCTCACGGCTGGATGGAACAACCCATCTGCCACCTCTGTTCTCCCTGACTGAGGCACACGAGTCGTGCCATGCTGTGGGAGGAGAGGGGAGGACTCAAGTGTGGAGCTGCAGGGCACAGCAACGACCGTGTGCTGCCCATGGAGCCAGTATTGTCCTTCGCAAGCACAGCAAAGCCAGAGACGTACCTGAAAAGCCGAGGTCCAGCAGGACGGCCCGTTTACGGTCCTTCACGCTGCTGATCTGCTGGAAGTAGAGGTCCACGACAAAGAAGAAGATGCAGCCAAAGAAGGCAATGATGCCAACGGCGATGCCATAACTGCAGGCACTCTCATTATCATTGAAGATGCAGAGCAGCTCAGGGTTCTGGCTGTCCTTGTTCACGTAGCACTCGTTCACGATGGAGCCAAACACCACAATGGAGAAGATCTGCAGAAGGAAGGAGAAAACACAACTTGCTGCTGTTTACATTTAACTCTGTTTTCCAACAGCAACATAATTGAATTCAATCCTGTCTTTGACTCCATGGCAACATGGCATTTGTTAGACAGATCCCGACTCTCGCCTGGTTGGTGGCCCAAAGCGATGGTCTGATGGACAGTACCTAGGTCCTCCTTTGCTGTGAGCCTGTCTGCCTTTCAGTGGCTTGGTTTGCAGAGTATTTTAAGAGATGTTATTCTCCAGACAGACTGGGGAGGGAAAAAATAAATAGATGGGCCAGGTCTTTGCACAGTCTTTCTGCTTGTGCTGCTCTCCGCTGTCAGGCTGTGCTCGATAAACCCTCTTGTGTCACTGTGGAGCGGGGAGAAATGAAGTTACAGAGGATAACTGAGTTGCTGAGCAGGCTGACCCAGGGAAGGACTGGATGCCCAGTGGAGGGGGGATGGGACACGGCAGAGTGGGGAGGTGGGGAGCAGCTCACCTGGGCGCAGCGGGGCAGGGGGACAGGCTGCCCTGGGAATGACAGGGCAATTCTTCGCCTGGCTTAGCAGGGGTCGAGGGATGCAGTGCCTGCATCCATTCTCCCGTGACCTGGGTTTGGCCCTGAGAGGAACAAAAGGGCAGGAAGGTTGCTGGTGGCTGACCAGGTCCCACCGCTTGGACCCAAGTGTGTTTCACATCCCTGCAGGCAGGGAAGGAGCCGGATGGCAGCATGCAGCCAGCTGCCTAAATTAATACCATTGACAATGCTGCATGCTAAAGTAATTCCCTTATCCTTCTGACACCAAAGGCAGCAAGTGGAAGCCATGGGACCAGCTGCATTATAATTCGCTCTGGAACCTGCTCCTTTAGAGCCTAGAAAGTGCTGCACCACCGGCTGGATTTCAAGGCTGCAAGCAGGGAGGGAAGCAAGGTGTGCAGATGCCCCTCCATCACGCTGCAAACCTCTGATCTTGTCCCTCGCTGCCAGCACCAGCTACCCGCATCCCTGCATGCCTCCCCACCCCGCTGGCTCGCAGGACACAGCTGGAGGCCATGTATGCAGGCAGAGAGATAAGAGGCTCCTCCGGCACACCCCAGCATGGCAGCTGCCCAGGAGCAGCTGGGGTCTTGGGGTATGGTGCAGTTCCCACTCTGGAAGCCCTGCTATGTCTTCTGCAGCAACAGCACAACACAAAGTGCACGAGACCGAGACAGGCGACAGACAGAGGTGGCAGCCGAAGAGCCACATGATAAACTGCAGCCGGTGGCCTTTGCAAAGTCACCTGTGTCTCACCCACAGAGCTGATGCCCGGCCGTGGGCCACCTCCTACAGCCCTGTGCTCCCTGAAGCGCAGCGTTAGCAGAGCTGGGTGAAACGGAGCAGAACCACTATGAGCAAACCACTCAGAAAGCTCCAACCACTCTTTAACATAACATTGTGATATACATTTTCTCCCAAGCACTGGTCAGATATCTCACTCTTGCCTGCCCCGAAGGATTTCATCCAGATTTCTCTCCTCCAAACTCCTTCCAGTGCTGGGGTGAAGCTGTGCCAGAGCTTCTGTCTGAAGCTACTTACAAATGCAAGTGTCTCATTAGCAAACACATTTTAGATAGTGTCCACTGACTCTCCCCCAAGTTGGAGGGGATAACAAAGAAATGGATCTGCAGGGGATTGAATTACTAAAACGTGAAGGATTGGTGAGGGATTTTTTTTTTTTCTCTGTAGGGTGTCATCTGAAATGATGAGTAGAAGCAGCAGAGTCTCTGGAGTACCTCCTACCTTAAGTATGTAGGAGCTCCTGCAAGCAGCTACCCCAGCACCCCAAGCCCGGGACTTTGCCACCAGCTTCTCATGCTGATATCTGCAAGCACGTGATGGACAAGCAGGTTGCACCATGCTCACTCCCACCTCCAGAAACCCACCAGCAGGACAACCAAGGGCAGGACTCATCTTTAAACCCTTTTAGCCATGAGCTCTGTTAGTGACAGCAGACTCCTATTGCTTCTAGCATTTAAAACTCAGGCCAGCAGTAAGCTGGTCTGTGTCGGGTGGTAGAGATGCTCTGAGACCTGCTTGCTAATTTAGCTGGCATCTCTGAGCTACCTGAAGACGTGCAGGAGGAACAACACGTTGTATCCAGCCCGGAGACCCCCATGCTGCAGTGTGACAAGGCTGCAGGGAATCATGCAGACAGGCTCTCCTGAAATGCTCTGTCACTGCAAGGAAACAAAATGCGGGGGGTCCCACCACGGGGTGGGAAAGAGAGCAGAGCTCGCCTGCAACACCCGGTGCTGCTGACAGTGGTGGCCAGAGAGGGCAGCTGTTCTGCCCTGCACAGCCGCTCGGCCGGAGCAAGCGACATCCTGCAAAATCCCCCAGGGATTCACCTGCGGGTCTTGGCAGCAGCTCTTTGGGGCTCTTTCCATCAAAACACCTCCTGTACCTCCCATGGCTGCCCTAGACCCCCACCAACTCTGCGCTGGCCCCTTCTCTCCACGGCCTGCTTAGCCAAGGGGATCAGCATCTCCACCTTGGCAGAGGCAAGTATGCGTCCCTGTCTATGCGACTGGCAGCAGGAGTGGGCTTCTGGCCTGGAAACACTCGTCAGCCCCAGGAATTATCCTGTTCTTGAGTGACACCCTCCTAGAAATGTGGGTTTCCAAATGTGCATCTGTAAAACTCAGGTGCAACCTTTGATTTCCCCTGGAGCGTTGACAGGGGATAGAAAGTACACATGTCCCACGGACCTCTCCACAGCTGGCACAGGGAGATAATCAGACCTTCCTCCTCTCCAAATTTAACCACTACCTGGGGTCCTGTTCCCATCCATCCCCGGCTCATCTCAGCTCCGAGCACCAGCCACAAGCTCGACGGCAACCTGAGTCACCGACTTGTATTTGCACCCTCTTCCTTGCTGGCACTGCACTTACGGAGCGCTCGGCTGTCACACCGTGACGGGCACATCATCATCATGCACAGAACAAGAGGGTTGCATTGTAAGAAAGAAACAACCACAAACAGTAATAATAATTTTCCCAGTGCTTTGGCAGCAGCTGTAATATCAGCAGTTGTAAAAATCTGTTCATAAATAATGCAAAATTGTTATTTACCATCAGAAATAGCAGCAGCATTTATAAAACAGGCCCTGGAAGAAATAATGTGATTCTGGAAAACATTAATAATTGAGAACCTCTGATTCCACGGGATTATTTCTCTGGCAGGCCAGCAAACTCATACTCAGCTTCTCCGTTAAGTGTTTTGCTTAGTTCTCCCAGGATTAACAACCTGGACTACTTCTCTGTGCTTTCGGGTGCCAGTTTCAACGGTTGAGGGAGGGCTCCCATAAATACGATTAAGGACGTTACAGGACAGGGTATCTGGCACCTGCCTGCACGCAGGTTTGCACACCTGGGGCTGTCGACAGAGGATGCCCAGGAAGCACTTCAAACTCCAGAGGGTTTTGCAAAGCAAGGCATCCTTCTTGTGGCTGGACAACCTGAGCAGCTCACCCCGCGAGACCCCTCGGCCGGGTGCCGCCCGCAGCATTTTGATGCAGGCAACATGGGACATGCAGCTTCTTCTCGGGAGGCCAAAATAGTAACGAATTGCAAGCGCACGCACTTGATAGATGCACTCAAAACATCAGCGCTGGCTGAAATACTCCTGTCAAAACATGCTTTTCAATGAAAACAAGTCTTTCCATAGGTTTTCTCCCCCTCCCCCTGTGATTGAAATTTTATAGTTTTTCTTAAAGAAAACAACTGATGCTGGTCAAAGATTTTAATGAGAATAGATTTGGTGTTGTCCTTCTAAGTATAGGTGAAAAAAAATTTTTTTGAGAAATTGTGGGTAGATGGGGGTAAATAAAACCCATACGATTTTTTTAAACTTCATGCAAAACAAGTAGGATTTTCCAATGACCTCTACAAACTGCACTTGCTCAAACCCACAACCAGTTCATCAGTCTGGGAAGTGAAAATACAAGGTCAGATTTTCCACTGCAATTGAGATTTTATGGGTCCTCAGCAAGGATGCAGGGATCCTGCTCTCCCGAGGCGCTCCTCCGACTCCCACCTCCTCCTGCCAGTCAGGTCGGTCCCCAAAACTGCAGTCCCCATGACCAGGCATGGCAGCGACAGGACTTAGGACCAAGTGCCAAGGTCGCTGGCGCGCACAGCACAGGGGCATCTGCTGCGCAAGCCACTGTGTCCCAAGGCCATCCACCCTTCTAACAGGGTGCCTCCATATCTCACAGGCTTTGCAAAGGAGCTTGAGCATTCACAGGACACTCCATTCTCCAGCTGAACAATCCAACACAACCAGCAACAAATTTTGCTCTCGCTGGGTGAACTGGTGCAAGACCCAGTAAGAAAACTGGATTACCTCCAGCCACCCCAATATGAAATTGCATCCCGCCTGCCAAAGCTTTCACATAAATCTGCTTGCAGCTCGGGGTCTCCTGGCCAGCAGCCTGGCTCGCGGGTTGCTCAGCCCTGCCTCTCCCCAGTGTCAGAGAGCGGCTGGGAGCCCCCGGCACATGGCTCCAGCAGCTCCACATTCAGCTGCGGGGAAGGATGGGAAGGAGGAAAGCTGTCTTCTCCCATCCCTTCCATTAAGGCTTGCACTTCAGCCACACAAAGGAGCTTCTGTGCCTCAGTCACACCCTGGGAGGGAGAACAACGCCGGTCAGGGAGATGCATGAAGTACTTTGAACCACCATGACGCAGCTCAGCCGCTCGTGCAAGTGCAGACAGAGCTCATGTTACACCAAACCAGTGAGAAGTCAGGGATCTCACTTCTTAATGAAAGCCAGTTGCCTAGTTCCCCCAGTTTAAAGCTTGCTTCCAAGCAAGACTGGACACCTTGCCAGGCCAGCCAGCATTTCTGTAACACAGGACAAAGGCCCAGGTCTCGGCAGTGATCACTGACAGGGTCTGGGTATGCCGGCCATGATGGACTCTGGCAAATGACTGGTGCAAAGCCGAAAACAGAGGCGTTTTGAGTATCACCCTAAAAACCTGGGAGAGCACCCTAGGGACACCACTTCCCCATGGCTGGAGGCTGTGTCTAAGCAGGAGCCTGCAGCTCCAAGGCTGCCTTTGGTATCCAAAGTGCTGGACCCAGATGCAAATCTCGCCCACTTTCCTTGCCTGCTGCCCACCTCCCATTTTCCCCGCTCACCCTATTTTAGGCAAGACCTCTTGCCTCTTTTGCCCTCTCTGGCAATGGCTGTTAAGTGCAGGGGACTGTGACCAAGCACTCGGTGCCCTGTGCTGGTGGATGCCGCAGCAGGGGCTGTGCTGGAGGGGCAGGGAGGTGATGGTGCACCGCGGGCAGACTGCCGGCACCACGGACACACAGGCAGCCCTGCAGCACGAGACCAAGTGAAATCTCATTCTTTTTCCCCAAAAAAAGGAAGGGGGGAGCCTGAGAGGACAGGTTGCTTGCTCAGCAGTGTCCAGGCACTCATGCCCAGGCTGCTGGACCCGCAGCCGTTGCCAGACAAGGGTGGAACCCAGGGCGTTGGGGACACCTGTGAGCCTCACAACGGAGACACCATTTTAGGTGTGCATAAAGCTGGGAGACTTGCGGCTGCCTTCTCTGCACCAGATTTTGACCATCTGGAAAAAGGTGGCTGGCCAGGCTGCCTGGCTCAGTTCTGTAATTATACTTTGCAGATCCATGTTCTCCCCTAGGGCTTGAGCCGGCTGGACCCCAGGACACAGACATTTTTCATCCACGTTGCTTTTAGCCTTCTGTAGCCCAGGCACCTAAAATGTGCTTCACAAAACCTCGTGGTGTGAGCACAGCCATCACAAGGAAAACAAAAAGCAAATCACGCAAGAGACCACAAACTGAAAGCTTCAGTGTGCGAACTGTCAGCCATTTTAAGGTGAGATGTTTCCACTGCTGATGCACTGTACTTTGATTTGGGACCTATAAAAAACATTAACAGAAGGTGTGGGGTTGTAGGAGACTGCAAAACGTTGCTTTGATTACACATGCAAGCAACCATTAACGTCAACATCAAGGAAATGTAATGCATGAAGAAAAATCCACTGCTAATTTGCTCTGCTGTAGCTCACAATCCATGGTGTTGGGCACAAACTGCATGTACAGAGAGCCGGTACCAACGTCTGGATGATCCTTCGCCACTCTAATGCAAGCATCAGTGAGACAGATGCCATCCTGCTTGGCACTCTCCCCTCCTTGAGCCACCACCCAGCAAGTGAAGGATGGACTAGCAAATGAGAAGGGAAAACAATTAAGGTCAAATCCACGCAGGCCAAATCCTGCCTAGCACTGAGTGTTTTTATAAGCCCCAGTTAAGCCCTTGCCTTGAGTCGCATATGTACCTCGTGCAGATACTCTGCTCAGGGATGAGTTAGACCCTTGGCAGAGGGCCAGCCTCCTTCAACACCCACCAAGCTCAAATTCTGGGGAAATCGGGTCCCGTGTCCCTCTCCAGTTTATCTTTACAGTTGTCAGTCATGGGGAAGTTTCCAGCACAGATCTGCATAATTTATTGGAGGGTGTGAAGACTAAAGAACTACTTTAAGCACTGCCAGATCTCCCACAAGGGCTATGGATACGACCACAAAGGAAAGACCTGACGCAGTTTCTGGCACAGAACGAGGTGGTATGATGCTGGCCGTAATAGGTTTATGGACATGTCTACCAGGCTAATCAGCTTGGGAAGGATGCATATTGATGACCACATGACCGATTTTTACTGAATTACTTTTCCTAATGTGGCAAGAGATGCTGGCTGAAACACAGCACCCATTCAAAGTTCCTAATCTAGTAATGCAATCTGAGCACATGGCAAGCCAGCAGCGTTTTGAACCAGTGATGACAGGAAAATGATAATTTAGCAGCATTTTAAGCTCAGATGCAGTGAAACTTCTGTATAATTCCATTACCAAAAATGTTAAATTTAAGTTCTGCCTTTAATCTACAGCCCACGAAAAGAGAGAATTAAGACGGAAATCTGGTGACCCTACTGAAAAGCAGCCAAGACCAGACAAAGTCCAAAGCAGCTAAGATGACGCTAATGATTCTCAGCATCGCTGCGGGCTCCTTAAGTGCCAGACCAGCCTCGCAGCCCTTCTCTAAGAGACACGAGGGCTCAAGAGTCAGTGAAATGCAGCGCTGGGACTCCCACCTCGTAGTTCTTGTTGATGTCTCCTGGGGAGTTCTCAGCCTGGTGCTGGGTATGCCAAGCAGCCACCTCCATCTGCGTCTGCAGGACGGGTGAGCAGGCAAGGTCTGGTCCAGTGAGAGAGCCTTCCAGGCTCCAACTCCAGCCCTTTACAAGAGCTGTGTGTTGTAGCCCTGCAAACCCAAACGTACGCCCCACATCAGCTCAAACCCGCACTCCTGCAGCTTCACCCTGGGTGTGAAACTCCCCAGAAGGGAGGATGTGCTCTGTCCTGAGGGTGCAGGGTAGTGACAATCCTGAAGCCATATTCTTCTTCATTTACTGCCTGGCTTTTCTGCTCTTGAGCTTGTTTTCTAATAAAAATAAACACACCTTTTGCCATGAGCACAAATACCGCCCTTTCCATCCCTCTGGAGAAACAAAACAAACCTGGACCAGGATGGCAAGGGCACGCCCTCTCCCTCCAAGAACCACCATCTATTCCTAATACATCAAACCACCACACGGCACATCCCTTACCAAAGTCACAACTCAGCAAAGCACATTTGCCTTGCTGAAAGACAATGATCTGCTGTATTATGGACTAAGACCCATATCAGTGCAAAGCCAAGCACATAAAGACTTTGCTGGATCTGAGCCGAAGTAACCTCTGGTCATAAAAGTTCTCTACCGCATATCAAAGGCTACAGGGACTGCCACTTTGCTGCCATGCCTCTGCCAAGTAATCAGATTTCACTGCCCTAGTCTAGTCCCTTAATAAAGGTTTTGCTCTTAAAAGCATAAGATTATTGCAAGGAAAACCCAAACAAAATACTGGGCCTAATGAGATAAAATACTGCATAGGGAAAGCTCTCTCCAGTGATCCAAGTGATGAACTACAAATTCATTCAGCTTTAAGAAACAAGAGATAATGGCAGCAGATAGGGTCAGGCAGCTGCCAAAAGGTCGGTTGCAGGCAAGGTTGTCCAGCTGTGCAGGTCATGCAGGCAGCAACAGGGTGGTCACTGGAGCAAGAAACACCGTTTTAAAGAAAACAGTTAGGTATTCCTCTATGTTGTAGTAAAACAGGGACCCAATCTCGTGCTGAGCTCCACAGAGGCAGAGGGAATGGCTGGGTGGGTGGAGGGAGGCGAGAGTGGCCCAGCCCTTCCAAGCAGGCTGCACCAGTGGGACCGGCACCGTGCTTTTACTGTTGCTCTTACTGAAATTCACAGGAATTACTGAAAATATTTTCATAGAATCATAGAGTCATAGAATGCTTTGGGATGGAAGGGACCTTTAAAGGTGATCTAGTCCAACCCCCCTGCAATGGGCAGAGACATCTTCAACTAGATCACGTTGCTCAGAGCCCCATCTAGCCTGTCCTTGAATGTTTCCAAGGATGAGGCATCTACCACCTCTCTGGGGAACTCGTTCCAGTGTTTCACCACCCTCATCGTGAAAAATTTTTTCCTTATGTTCAGTCTAAATCTACCCTCCTTTAGTTTAAAACCATTACCCCATGTCCTGTCGCAGCAGGCCTTGCTAAAAAGACTATCCCCATCTTTCTTGTAGGCCCCCTTTAAGTACTGGAAGGCTGCAATAAGGTCTCCCCACAGCCTTCTCTTCTCCACACTGAACAACCCCAGCTCCTTCAGCCTTTCCTCATAGCAGAGGTGTTCCATCCCTCTGATCATTTTTGTGGCCCTCATTTGGACCTGCTCCAACAGGTCCATGTCCTTCCTGTGCTGAGGACCCCAGAGCCGGACGCAGTGCTCCATGTGGGGTCTCACCAGAGTGGAGTAGAGGGGCAGAATCACCTCCCTTGACCTGCTGGCCACGCTGCTTGTGAGTGCAGCCCAGGATACGGTTGGCTTTCTGGGCTGCGAGAGCACATTGCTGGTTCATGTCCAGCTTTTCATCTATCAGTACCCCCAAGTCCTTCTTGGCAGGGCTGCTCTCAATCCCTTCATCCCCCAGCCTGTACTGATACCGGGGATTGCCCCGACCCAGGTGCAGGACCTTGCACTTGGCCTTGTTGAACCTCATGAGGTTCACATAGGCCCACTTCTCAAGCTTGTCCAGGTCCCTCTGGATGGCATCCCATCCCTCAGGCATGTCAACTGGACCGCTCAGCTTGGTGTCATCTGCAAACTTGCTGAGGGTGCACTCGATCCCGCTGTCTATGTCATTGATGAAGATATTGAACAGCACTGGCCCCAGTATGGACCCCTGAGGGACACCACTTGTCACTGAGTTTTCCCGAACTGCTTTTAAAAGTCAAACCTAAACCTACGTTAAATGAGCAATGCCCCTGCAAAGCTGCGTGGCCACTTGAAAGTCTAGATGGTGCTGGCAGTCACAGAGAAAGGAACTCATGATTCTGCGGGTATCCTTTGTGAATATCAAGTTTGTTTTACTGTGCAAAAAATGTCTCAAAAGGAAACCACAAGAGCGATCACATCTTCATCTGACAAACTGCATCAGACGGAGGGGGAAGAGATGAATGAGGAACTGTTAAATGGTTCTTTCCAGCTTTTGATTTTACAGCTCATGCCAGGAGTGTTTTTTTCCCTTCTGATACTCAGAATTACTATATCTGTCAGGAAGAGGTTGCTGTGTGAGGTAGAATCAGGAATCCCCTTTTGCCATCACTTACATTTGGAGTTTTCTACATTGAAGTCACAATTCACCTGCCAGTCCCTTAGATGTTTGTCAGCACAAGGTCTGAACCCACAGCCCTGAAGCAACCACCGGAGTCACAAAACGGAGCTGGACCCTCCTTTGGGTAGCTCGTCATGAAACCCCAGCAATGGCCATCGGCCGGATCAGCACCGAGTCTCTCACACCAGGCGCGTGAGGCTGGCCCCAAAGCCTCATGGTAGTTCTCCATCGCCCATACTCCCACCCAAACCAGCACATCTCAGGCAGCTCCCTCCTTTTCTCACCAAAAGAACGTAACGTCATACGTGCAGCAAGGATTACGTCTTCAAGGTTTGATCCAACTGCACAGGTTAAACACATTTAAAAAGATGCAACAGCAAAGCACAGGAAGGAAAACCACAGGAAGAAAACCCACCCCAATATCTAAACTCAGTCATCCTCAAAGCCTCAGTCAAGGGCTTTCTGAATAACCATCCACAGCTGTTATGTGCAGGCACAGGCAGCTTGTCCCCCCTGTGACAGCAGGCAGGAAAGCCCGGGAAGGTTTCTGTTTGCTTTGTGAATCAGGGAGCATCACAGCGGGGCATTGGTCTGTGCCACCCGCCCGGCCACCAGCACGGTGCGGTAAGGAGCAGACGCTGCCACGTGCCACGGTGCTGCCACGCTCTCCCAGGGCAGCAATTACAAGTGTCAGGGCGGAACAAAAAGGCAGCAGAGACCTCACAGGCAAACCCTTTTGGCTGCCTCCTCCATCCAAGCTGTCCATCTTGACATGGGTCCCACCTGGCAAGAGCAGCAAAGCAACTGCTCAGAAGGAGCCCGGGCACAGGCTGCTTTACAAAACCTGCAAAAAATAGTGATGGCCATGCAGGCAGGTGGGCAGGAAACCTCCACTCATACCTCCAACCTGCCTAAAGTCCCTGCTCACACTGGAAAGGAGCTGTAAATGCTGAACTGGTTTAAGATACAGGTAACAGGACTGCAACGGCTGAGCGAAGGCCAGCCGGGGCTCTGAACACCCAAGCTGGAGCGGCAATGGAGAAGGGTCCCCAACAGATCTGCCAGCAAATGTGAGACCTGGGACAAGTGGTCGATAGGGTTTTTAACATGAGCTTCCACAGCCTAATCCCCAGCCCACTGAAAAGAGCAAAAAACCTCCCTTTGAGCTCAGTGGGCTTTGGGGCCGACTCCAAATATTGCAAACGTTTACGCTTGGGACAGCACAGTGCACATCCCACATCTGTCCACATCAGTGCTCCTCTGCACTTTAATTTAGAGTTAAGCTGATGTGTTTCTGTAGCTGTAAGTGCCCGGTTTTCACAGATTCCCTGTGAACGCAGAACCATGAAACGAGTGACTTCTTTGCCATTAAATAAACCAGCCAGTGAATATATGCATGAGTATTTTCTAAGCTGGAATTTTTATTTTATCTCTATATTCCATATTCTGTTCCTGCTTCCCAGCAGCATCTGATCCCCTTCTGTATGACAAGGATGCTGAGCTCTCTGGGTGCGTGGTGGCAGATTTATTTTACAAGGTGCCTAACTCACCATCAGTGGGTCAACAATTTATCTAACTGTACCTAAAACCAACACCACTGCCAACAATTTGCCATTGCCACTCGAGGAGGATCCAGGTGGATCCAAACCAAGTTTTCTGGACTGAGGCAATGCTTCTAGGAAATGACTGCTGCCAGGTGCCCAAACCCTGCGCAAAACGCTCCATCCACCCAAGCTGGATGCTTCAGATCCATACCTGGCCTTTGTTCTTCTCCAGTAATGGGGTCGCGGGCTTTCTCAAACCCCTGGAAAGCATGCTGGCTCCCATCCAGCAAAACACTTATAGAATCATAGAATCGTTAAGGTTGGAAAAGACCCTTAAGATCGTCAAGTCCAACCGTTAACCCACCACCGCCAAGTCCACCACTAAACCATGTCCCTAAGCACCACATCTACCCGTCTTTTAAATACCTCCAGGGATGGGGACTCAACCACTTCCCTGGGCAGCCTGTTCCAGTGCCTGACTACCCTTTCAGTGAAGAAGTTTTTCCTAATATCCAACCTAAACTTACCCTGGCGCAGCTTGAGGCCATTTCCTCTTGTCCTATCACTTGTTACTTGGGAGAAGAGACCAACCCCCACCTCACACAGCCTCCTTTCAGGTAGTTGTAGAGAACAATAAGGTCTCCCCTCAACCTCCTCTTCTCCAAACTAAACCACCCCAGCTCCCTCAGCTGCTCCTCAGAAGACTTGTGCTCTAGACCCTTCACCAGCTTCGTTGCCCTTCTTTGGACACGCTCCAGCACCTCGATGTCTTTCTTGAGTGAGGGGCCCAAAACTGAACACAGTACTTGAGGTGCGGCCTCACCAGTGCCGAGTACAGGGGCACTGTCACCTCCCTGGTCCTGCTGGCCACACTATTCCTGATACAAGCCAGGATGCCATTGGCCCTCTTGGCCACCTGAGCACACTGCTGGCACACTTAATGTGTTAAGCCTTGAACCATTTAAACATGTGGTTTAACTTTAAGCATGTGATTGCAGGTGGAATTGCTCATATGCTTAAAGACAAGCACATGCTCCCATGTTGTGCTGTACAGGGCCTCAACCAGGGCACCCCACCCTGGAGAGCCCCACAAACGCACCCGCCGTGTCGGCTGGCAGGAGGGCAGCTGGAGGGGGGGCAGCACCTTCTCATCACACCTTTCCTTCACTCACTGCCTGCATTTGGCACTGCTGAAGGTGACACAGAGCCAGCGTGGGCAGCCGAGGGCCTCTGTTCACGGCAGAGGCATGACACAGGTGAAGACAAGCCCCCCAGGCGCAGCTCGGTTCAACTGCAGCCTCCAGCCAAGCACCAGAGCCAGGAGCCGGCCGCAGTGAGAGCTGGGGACACCCTCCCCATTGGGGGCTTTTAGGAAGGGCCAGGCATTGCCAGCCTCCCAGGGCCGTGCACGCTTGCAGATCTTAGCAGGTAAAAACCAGGCTGGGGGAGGCAAATTAGTGGCTGCCCTTACTCTTCGGGCAGCCGGGCACCATGGCCCCAGCGAGCATCAGCGCGCAGCTTCCTGTGCTGCTTATTCACGGACCATCGGCGAGCGAAGCCTTCCCTGAGCAGCTGCACAGCATATTGCACCTCCTGCTCTCTGCTCCACGGCAGGAACTCATAGATGGGAAACGGCCAAAAAATATGACATCCTTTCAGAAAAAAAGGGGGAGCTGGGCAGGGCTGGCTCTCGGATTTCTCCTGTCACACACACACACGCATGCATGCACGGAGTGTGGAAGGAAGGAAAATGTCCTCTGCCTCCTGATTCACACCCCATCCCCTTGCCATTTGCTCAAGCACCAGGGGCAAAATTGGTAACAGGCAGTGGCACATCCACCCGCTGCACGTTGCCCCGTTCCCAAGGAATCTCCCTGCAAAGACCCACGGGAGCCGGCAAGCCCTGCCACCCCGGCCGGGACGCGGCCAGCCCCACGCCGCACGGCTGGCCACCACCCGCCTCAGCTGCACCAGCACCGCACGGCTGCAGAAGCACCGCACATCGCACGAACGCTGCACGATGCCTGCTCACTGCACATTGCACGGGCACTGCACAATGCAACGGGAACCGCGCGTTGCAATGGGCATTGCACCCCGCACGGGCACTGCACGTTGCAACGGGCACTGCACATCGCACAGACGCTGCCCGGTGCCCGGGCGCTGCCCAACGCCCGGTGCCGAGCCCCGCGGCCCCGTTTCCCCGCCAGGACGGCCGCTCCGGCTTACCCAGGTCGTCACCCGGAGGATGGTCTGCGGCTGCTTCAGGAAATCCACGGGGTCGATGGCCCCCCCCGCCCGGCCCGCTCCGAAGGAGGCTCCTTCCATCTTCCCCCGCCGCCGCCCGCTCCGCGCCGAGCCCAGCCGCGCGCGCCCCGCGCCGGCCGCGCGCCTGCCCCCCGCCCCCCGCGTGGGCTCGTCCGCAGCGCCGCGTGCGGGCAGCGGGAGGAACCACCCGCCGGGGGGGCGGGGGGGGCACCGGGAGGCGGCCGTGGGCACCACAGGACGGCCGTGGGCACCACAGGACGGCCGTGGGCAGCGTGGACAGCCCGTGTCACCACGCTACACCCGAGGAACGTCTGCTACAGCCGGCGTCATGGTGCTGGATAACCACAGATAGCCACCGCCACCGCGCAACGGCTGGGGAGAGCGTGCTGTGGTTGGGGACACCTCGCTACAGCCGGGATACCTCGCTACAGCCACCATGCTGCTTCTGGGGATAGCGGTGCTATGGCCAGGGGTAGGGTGTTGTCACAAGGGTCACCGTGCCATGCCAGCGTCACCGTGCAACAGCAAGGGCTACCTGTGCTACGGCCAGGGCAACCCACGGGGCTGTGAGTACCTGGGCCATTGCCAGGAGGGAGATGCCGTGGCCCGGAGCGCAGGGAGGTCACCACGCTGAGCAGGTCCCGCTCAGCCCACCTCCGCTGCAGATGCACACCTTGCTTCCCCTGAGATAAACACCCTTTCTCCGCCCAGACCCACTGGTGTCCCCGCTGATAGCAGGGACAGGCAGATGTAACAGCAGAAAGGGCTGCTGTCACCTCTGCTGGGGAGCAAGAGCCTGGGAGGCCCCCGCGGCAGGCAGCACGGCTTCAGCGCAGGCAGGGCTTTCTGACCTACGGCGTGAGCCAGGGCCTGCGCCAGCCGCTTGCTCGGGGCCTTTGGCTGAGAGCAGCCCCTTCGTGTGGCAGGGGGAAAGGTTTGGCGGCTGCTTCGCAGCAAGGCATGTCGTTACGCACCCCGTAGCAGGTGCAAGAAAAGGGAAGTGAAGACTGATGGGGCTGAAGCTTTTGCTTTCCTCGTGCAGGAAAGGAGACATCCAGAGCTGCCGTGGGATGGGAGGAGGCCATACCCCGTCCCCACTCCCTCCCCAGGGACAGTAGGAAGGAGGAAAAAGAGAGGAACCTTACAGAGGGAAACCCTCAATTACTGCAAAGGGAGTTCCCCCCTGCAGCTCCAGGACCATCTCCTGAGTTAGTTTTTGTAGCACCGTGATGATGATCCCGGTTCCATAGATACCGATGCCATGACAACTCTGACATCATCTCTGCTTCGGATGGGAACTGCAGGGAAAGTCACAGGGAGGAGTATGCATGCACTGCTGGCACAGAGCAGGCCTCCAGTTGGGGCTGGGGGGGCTTCTCATGGCTCCACCACCAGCTCTCACCCCAACCTGCTGTCCATACAGCTCCGTTTCCCTGTGCAGGGACTGGTGCCGCTGCCGTGGGATCACACAGGGTACGCGTGTAGCAGGCATGTTAAGCCCCTTACATGCAAAACACTGTAACAAAGCGAAGGATTCCCGTGCACTGAGCCCCATCTCCAGCTCACTTTGGCCTTTTGCGGCTTTGTCGGTCTGTTCTTTCTGGCAGGTGGAATCAGGATTTAACTGTTAAAGCTCATGATGATGCCATTCAGTTTTTCTCAATTACAGGTGAGTCATCATCTCTCCAGATCTATTTCTGACTCTCAGCAGGAAAAGCAGAATTCAGCCTTTCATTCCTCAATGTCACCAGCTCAGTAGAAATCACATTTTACTATGCAAAAAAAGAAATGGCTACAAAGAGAATGCCAGGTTGGTCCCTCCTGCTTTCTTCTGGCAGGATGTCTCATGGGGCTGGCCAGGGATTGCAACCCAGCGTCAAGAGCATCACCGGCTCATCCCTGAATGGCAGATTTAAGAACAAAGACCATATTTACTTGAAGGGGTTACCATAGGTGAGATTTTTCAGACAGCTTCAGCAGTTTAGAAGCAGCTGTTCCAGTGTCCTCAAAAATAATTTTCATACTTTGAGAACAAGTCACCCTGTATCCATCAGCCCAGAGTTACATACGATGGCAAGGGCAGCCCTGCTCCCTGAGGGCGGCCAGTGCCAAGGAGGCTCCCTTGCCTGGGTTGGGCTCAGCACACCCCACACCTCACCGCGTGAGTGGGTGTCCCATACAGGCACTGTGCCATACATCCCAGGCGGATCTGTGCAATGCGAGCAGCTCACACACGTAAAAAGCTGTGGACAGACCCTCAGAAAAACAACGGCATTAAGAAAGCTGTGCTGTGGGGCGTACATGCAGGAGAGCAGCGTGCTCCTGGGGTACCACACAGGGAATCATCTAGACCTCTGGGGTCTGCTCTTGGTTTTCCGGTGACATTGGAAAAGACACTTTAATCCTCCTGGGCCTCTGCTCCCCCTTTCTAAAATGTCTTGCCCAGCTCATCTGTCCCGACTGGGACAGGCATATTTCGGACAATGCAAAGCACAAGGGACAAAGATATTGCCTGAATCTTTTAGATGCTCCCATAGAACAAATCATAACCGTTTCCAGACAGATACATGGTTTATATGCTTCAGGGCATGACCGTGATGCATCAGGAAAAATCCCCACAGAAATCCCTTCTAAACTTGTCCTCTTTCTTCGAGGTTCATATCTCCAACTTCTGCTATGTGCAGTATGTTTATACAATCATTTTTCACATCATGTTGTGCTAGCTTTTGTCCCCTGCTACACTGCAGATAAAGCACAGTAGCTATCTCTAGCCTACATGCAAACTGTATTTCTGTTTCGTGTCCTATTGCTGCAAATAAGGTAACAGATACACAGAGCCAGCCAATAACAGGAAAGGATATTGCATCTTGGAACATTTTCCCCATCAAACGGGGGAAAAGAACAGCATTTGGAAATGGCACTTTCCAGGGCATTTGTTCAGTTTTAACAAGTTCTGTTTGCCTTTACCATTCCCCCTGGATTTCAGTGACAGGGAGCAAACAGAGCAGCACGCAGACAAGTGCCTGAGATCTGTCTGTGGTTTGATTTTACATGAGTTTAATTAAGGGTAGTGGAAAACATGGTTTTGCCTCATGCTTCTTGTAGTCACATTGACTTCTTAATCTTTGTCTCCAACACAAAAAAGCAATCCGTTTTTTACCCAGGGGTAAGTACATGGACCTGACAACCTTGAGGAGACAAGATGCGGGGCTTCCTCCTTCTTCAAAGCTTGAGTCAGCCCTATCCACTCAGCTAAGGGCTGATTTCAACTAGCTCTACAGAGCCAAGAGTGGCAATGTTTTTCAAGGGCATACGGCTGGACGCAACCCATTTATGAAAGCTTACCAAGTTACCTGTTGTCAGCTGAATGACTGTAAGTGATGCTAGCGTCACTCTGTGAAGCAGAACTTATTCGCAAAAAAATTCCAAGCAGATGGCTGAGGCTAATGCACCCTGCTTCACAATCCCAACACTGCGATCACTGGGATTGGGACCTGGCCCATAGGAAGCCCAGTAATGGACAAGATGAGTTAATACGATTTCTTTAGCAGGACTGACCGTATTTTCTCTATGGCAGAGGGTAGCAGTGGGATGCTCCTGATTTGGCAGGCAAAACAATCGGCCACACTTTCTACTTAACTTCTCTAAAACAAAATAGTGATGTGAAACTGCCCTGCTCTCAGAACAGCTTTGACAATGTATTTATAGCAAAGCTGCTTCGGCCGAGCAATCCAAATAAGCAGAATGCAGGCTCTCTGCAGCACGTGGCCCGAGGGAGCCAGCCAGGCTCTGGCCAAGGTTTACAGCCCACCAACTTCAGCAGCTCCGCGAGGTCTGATGCTGTCTTTTGCAGGGGCGTGGGTGGTACAACGGCTTGCCCTTCACATTCCCTGGGCAGCACACTTGAAGCAGTACTTTGATATATGTTCATTTACTTGTTACTCTGAAATGCTTTGCTCGACATTCATTAGAGTTTGGCTAATATTGCTTTCAGCCATTAGTCTCTGGAAAAACAGGAGAGTTGATGGAAATATTTGAGAGGTGCTTAGAAATTCATAGTGTCCAGTAACAGAGAGAATGGACTTCCTGATTAGCAATACCTTAGCATGCTATCACTAGAAAGCTACTTAATGCCCTCCACCCTAAGAGATCCAAAAATATCTGGAGGATCATTCATTAGCTGGTTACTCATCCACTTCTGAAATGCAGCCATTTCTCAGGTGGGATTGAGCAGTTACTGTGCAAGTATAAACACAAGATAAGTATGCTATAAAAAAAGGCAGAAAACTTTACTAACTGAAATCGCTAGGGGAAGATTTGGATAGCAGAATTCAATTAATTGAGATAGCATTTGTTTTGAACAGAAGAGTTAATATCTCAGTACTTGCATAAAAACCAAACTGAACAAAAACCCCAAAGCGTTTCAAAATGCTTTCCAGTGGTGAAATTGTGGGCTTGACGTCTCATCTAGTAAACTTATTCTTTGCTTCTTCTCAAAACATGTCATAGCATGAAAAGTTCGGGGGTTTTGGCAAACCAGTAATCTAATCTGATTCAGTCACTGGGCTGAACTCTGCTACATGAAGGTGCACACCACCTTGGGAGGAGCTAAATGAAAGGGAAATAAGATCCCTAGCTGTTTTCCAAATTGACCTCCTTAGGACCACAACAGCAAGTCACATCGTGTAGGTCCTGACCAATAAGTTGACTTCAGTGCTTGTCATCTGCTACCTGCTCGGCATTGCAGCTAAGCAGGTATGGTAATGCGAGCAGAGCTGACAGCTACAAGGACACGGGGCAGCCTCTGAGCAGCTCGAGCCATGCTCTGACATGCATAGCTTCTACAATTCTCATTTGAGCTAGATCAAGCTTTGCTGCCAAAGGAGCTCTCCCAGCTATTATCGTTTCTGCTCGTGTTACACAAGAATGCAAGATCTGGGGGAAAAAAGGGCCACAACATTTGCGTAATGAATGTGGTATTTGTAGTGATATACTGAAAATAAGAAATGCTTCGTTTCTTAACTGAACATAGCAAGTACTGAACAGGTCCTTGGATTCAAAAGAAAGATGTAACCTGACATAAAGGGGATTTGTGGGATGGATTGAGATGAGTCATTTTATTGTAGTGAACAATCTTGGGCCCAGGCCTATGCAGTACAAGCACATTAAAATAGCCTCCCTGAAAGAGATTGTCATCTAAATAGGAAATACAGGCAAAGGCTGGTGAAACCGCTATTTTTATCCCCATTTTGCAGAAGTGGAAGTGTGGCTGCAAAAGATGAAGTGACTTACCTGGAGTCTAGCAAGAAGCTTATGACTAAGAACTGCACTTTGATCTCTTGAGTCTCTAGCCACATGCTCTAGCCATATAAGCCTTGTCTTATATACCTTGTGTATCTTTTACCCCATCTGAGAAGCATGACATGAGGCACAGTCACAGAATCCACTTTTTGCACTACTGGTAGCTTGGGCCAGATGTCAAGGATGGAAGAAGCCAGGAAAGGCCACCTTTGCCTGACTATACTTGGCATTTGAAAGGAAAGCCCCCATCCAGCACCATCTAGTACTGGGACTTGAGTTTAGACCTAAAGCTTGGTGTTCTGGGAAAAAAGGAAGCTTTGAGGGACTGCATGAGATAGCTGCCTAGTGTCTGCTGGGGGAAAGACATTAATTTAACTCAGCTGTTTTCTTTCTCATAGATCTGCTAATTCAAAGCAAGGCTCCCATGAAACTCTGTGGGATTTCTTCCTACCTCTTCCCATGCAGAAAGGCTGGGTTCCATCCCTGTATCTCAAAAGGAACAGCTTTGCTGAAGTCATGACTGCCGTGTGATCTTCCTTCCAAATCCTGTTTTTCCTCCATAAAGCATCCAGAGCAGATGACACCCATGCCAAGTAAATTTGATCCCTTCTCTCACTAAAAATGATGCATGTTTCGTGACTGCTGTGTACCGTTCCCCTTACCTATGTCTGGTCTGTGCATGAGCCCACACATGTCTGCGCATCCACTGAAGAGCTTGTGTGTAGCACAACTGAGTTGTGCCAGCATGGCCCAGCTCACCTTTAAGCAAGGTGCGCATCTGGCTCCCATCTGCTGTTGGCTCAGGTCACAGGAGGAACAAAGCAAGCCACAGGATCTAACCCAAAGCAGCCCCTGCCACCAAGAGGACCTCCGAAGGCTGGCCACAGCTGAAGTCACTTTCCTACAAAGAAGCAACGCCCTATATTACACAGTGCTCTGTATAAAGTGACAGTTACAAAATTATCATATAAAATTCATTCACCCTTTCCAATCTGTTAATAACCTAATAAAAAAAGCCAGAACTTCTCCATATATGACCAGCTATGGGGTCTCCAGTATGAGGAGAAGGCTGAGGTACTTAATGCCTTCTTTGCCTCAGTCTTTAATAGTCGGACTGGTCATCCTTGAGGTTTTCATGCCCCTGAGCTGGGAGATGGAGATAGGACACAGAATGTAGTCCCAGCTGTCGAAGAGGTGGCAGTCACCGACCTGCTCCTCCACCTGGATGCCCACAAGTCAATGGGGCCAGACGGGATCCACCCGAGGATACTGAGGGAGCTGGCAGAGGAGCTTGCCAAGCCACTCTCCATCATTTATCAGCAGTCCTGGTCAACCGGGGAGGTCCCAGATGACTGGAAGCTAGCTAATGTGACACCCCTCTACAAGAAGGGTCGGAAGGAGGATCCGGGGAACTACAGGCCTCTCAGCCTGACCTCAGTGCCGGGGAAGGAACAGATCATCCTGAGTGCCATTTTGCGGCTCGTGTGGGGCAACTGGGGGATCAGGCTCAGCCAGCATGGGTTTATGAAAGGCAGGTCCTGCTTCACTAACCTGGTCTCCTTCTATGACAAGGTGACCCGCTTAGTGGATGAGGGAAAGGCTGTGGATGTGGGAAAGGCTGTGGATGTTGTCTACTTGGACTTCAGTAAGGCCTTTGACACCGTCTCCCACAGCATTCTCCTGCAGAAGCTGGCTGCTCACGGCTTGGACAAGTGCACTCTGCACTGGGTTAAAAACTGGCTGGATGGCCAAGCCCAGAGAGTGGTGGTGAATGGAGCCAAATCCAGTTGGCGGCTGGTCACGAGTGGTGTTCCCCAGGGCTCAGTGTTGGGGCCAGTCCTGTTTAATATCTTTATTGATGATCTGGATGAGGGGATTGAGTGCACCCTCAGTAAGTTTGCAGATGACACCAAGTTGGGTGGAAGTGTTGATCTGCTGGAGGGTAGGAAGGCCCTGCAGAGGGACCTGGACAGGCTGGATGGATGGGCCGGGGCCAACTGTATGAGATTCAACAAGGCCAAGTGCCAGGTCCTGCACTTGGGTCACAACAACCCCATGCAACGCTACAGGCTTGGGGAAGAGTGACTGGAAAGCAGCTTGGCTGAAAAGGACCTGGGGGTGATGGTTGACAGCCACCTAAACATGAGCCAGCAGTGTGCTCAGGTGGCCAAGAGGGCCAATGGCATCCTGGCTTGTATCAGGAATAGTGTGGCCAGCAGGACCAGGGAGGTGACAGTGCCCCTGTACTCGGCACTGGCGAATCCTGTGTTTGAGGGGCCCTGAGTTTTGGGCCCCTCACTACAAGAAAGACATTGAGGTGCTGGAGCACGTCCAAAGGGCAACAAAGCTGGTGAAGGGTCTAGAGCACAAGTCTTCTGAGGAGCAGCTGAGGGAGCTGGGGTGGTTTAGTTTGGAGAAGAGGAGGCTGAGGGGAGACCTTATTGCTCTCTGCAACTACCTGAAAGGAGGTTGTAGCAAGGTGGGGGTCGGTCTCTTCTCCCAAGTAACAAGTGATAGGATGAGAGGAAATGGCCTCAAGCTGCGCCAGGGTAAGTTTAGGTTGGATATTAGGAAAAACTTCTTTACTGAAAGAGTGGTCAGGCATTGGAACAGGCTGCCCAGGGAAGTGGTTGAGTCCCCATCCCTGGAGGTATTTAAAAGACGGGTAGATGTGGTGCTTGAGGACATGGTTTAGTGGAGGACTTGGCAGTGCTGGGTTAACGGTTGGACTTGACGATCTTGGGTCTTTTCCAACCTTAACAGTTCTATGATTCTATGATTCTATGATCAGGTAGGAAACATGCTGGAAATAGCATCCAGACAGTGTTTTATTATACTTTCAAGTGCAGATTTTAGCTATGGACAGAGAAATAACACATCCCTCAGGTAATTATACAAGAGGTATTGCACACTAGTTTGAAAAGTAACTGAAGTCACCAAAATCTCCTCCCAAAACCACAGGAAAGGGACTAGCATGAGGTAAAACATTTGATATCTAGAGCAGTCTGCTATTCCAGGGAAGTGCAAGAGACAGGAAAGTCAACGAAATGCATGCTTTGTTGCCCTCTACTGTTTGCTTGGTTAAGATGCAAAGCAAATTTTCCCCGTAGCTTCACCCCTGTGAAGCTCATTGCAGTAACAGACAACAGAAGCATGATGGTATGTGATATATGGGAAGGAAAACCTGGGACCAGGAAGAAGCTTTTGCATTAGGAATGCTTGAAAGGTGACCCGGTGACAAGGTGACCTACTTGGTGGATGAGGGAAAGGCTGTGGATGTTGTCTACCTGGACAAAAAGCCTTTGACACTGTCTCCCACAGCATTCTCCTGGAGAAACTGACTGCTCACGGCTTAGACAAGTGCACTCCGCACTGGGTTAAAAACTGGCTGGATGGCCAAGCCCAGAGAGTGGTGGTGAATGCAGCCAAATCCAGTTGGCGGCCGGTCACGAGTGGTGTTCCCCAGGGCTCAGTGTTGGGGCCAGTTTCGTTCAATATCTTTATCAATGATTTCAATGAGGAGATTGAGTGCACCCTCAGTAAGTTTGCAGACAACACCAAGTTGGGTGGGAGTGTTGATCTGCCTGAAGATAGGAAGGCTTTACAGAGGGACCTGGACAGGCTGGATTGTTGGGCCGGGGCCAACTGTATGAGATTCAACAAGGCCAAGTGCCAGGTCCTGCACTTGGGTCACAACAACCCCATGCAGCGCTACAGGCTTGGGGAGGAGTGGCTGGAAAGCAGCCTGGCTGAAAAGGACCTGGGGGTGATGGTTGACAGCCGGCTGAACATGAGCCAGCAGTGTGCCCAGGTGGCCAAGAGGGCCAATGGCATCCTGGCTTGTATCAGGAATAGTGTGGCCAGCAGGACCAGGGAGGTGACAGTGCCCCTGTACTCGGCACTGGCGAATCCTGTGTTTGAGGGGCCCTGAGTTTTGGGCCCCTCACTACAAGAAAGACATTGAGGTGCTGGAGCACGTCCAAAGGGCAACAAAGCTGGTGAAGGGTCTAGAGCACAAGTCTTCTGAGGAGCAGCTGAGGAAGCTGGGGTGGTTTAGTTTGGAGAAGAGGAGACTGAGGGGAGACCTTATCACTCTCGACAACTACCTGAAAGGAGGTTGTAGCGAGGTGGGGATTGGTCTCTTCTCCCAGGTAGCAAGCAACAGGACAAGAGGAAATGGCCTCAAATTGTGCCGGGGAGATTTAGATTAGATATTAGGAAAAATTTCTTCACAGAGAGAGTGGTTAGGCGTTGGAACAGACTGCCCAGGGAAATGGTGCAATCACAGCCCCTGGAAGCATTCAAAAAAACATGTGGATGTGGTGCTTCCGGACATGGTTTAGAGGTGGACCTGGCAGTTAGATTAACGGTTGGACTCAATGATCTCAGAGGTCTTTTCCAACCTTAATGATTCTACGAAAGGAAAACCAACAGCCCGCACTAGCACAGTGCGCAGAAGCAGAGGGCACCTTTCTGCAGGAAGCAACGCAGCAAGGTCATGGGAGGCAGGGGCAGAACTCGGCAGGAGAGTGCCAGGACCACCATCTAAGCGCTACACCGTGCCAGATGCTGTAAGCCCAAACACCGGCTTAACTTTACGGGCTGTATTAGCTACCCTTCAGTAGCCCAGTATGTGCAGATGGGGTTGTCAGACACCAAGGGGAACAGAGCAGTTTCAAAGCTTGGCAAATGCTAGTGCTGCTTGTTAGACTTTACTTCCAGAAACATTAAGAATAATTACAAAAATTAAGAACTGTCAGCAATAACATATACCCCAGCATCATCACACATAAGGATACCGAATCCCATTTATCCTTAGTTGGTAGGAACCAGCCTTTGTTCCAGAATTTTGCAAGTTGTGACAAGTTTTCTGATGTGCAGTAGATGCATGCTGCATGCCAACTACCACCATCTCTCAGCTCCCTCAACTGTGAATTAATTGTGCATCAGTGCAGACACACCTGAACTGGCTGTGTAAGCCAGCTCGGAAGCATCATATGTTGTTCACATACACCTCCCTGCGGGACTTGCCAGTCCAGGTCAGTGCTCCAGCTGATCACAGCGCTGACCCCTGTCCCCTCAGACAGTCCTCTAACTGATGATTTGCCTACATGCTATTAACTGTGGGTTTGCTTTACTTGCTTGATTTTATTTCCTATTAGCCTACAAAATCAAGAGTTGACTTCACACAACCTTGTTGCCGGTTTCTACTGAAGTGTTTATTCCTGACTATGCAAAATACTGAAGAGCTCCTCTCCATCGTTCAGACAAAAAAACCTGAACAGCCACTCCAGAAATGGAAAAAAAAAAAAAAAAAAGAAAATCAATGCTGATAGGAAGGGGTGAAAAAAACAAAGCAAAATCTAAATCCTACCCTCTTCAAGCCTGCAAAACTCCAACAGGAAGAAATATCACACACTGCCTGTAAGAGGCTGGAGCAAAAGACACATGCAAACAAAGCAACTCTTGGGAATCTTACTATAATTAGGAGATTGTATACACCCAACACACGGCAAAGGAACAGCTAATCCCTGGAAAAATGTTAAAGGCATAGTGGTGCTTCTGCCAACATCTGCACTTGTTACTTGCGTAAGCAGCTCTGCCTCCCATTCATGAAGCAGACAATTCCCTTGTGACTCCCTGCTCTTTGCTTTCAGGGGGGGAAAAAAAAAAATAAAAAAGAAGAAAAAAAAATACAGCTATGAATACAGACCAGTCCATGAAAACAGTAAGTCCTTTGTGAAGCTGAAAGGTTAGCCAGGTGCCTATTACACAGGAGCAGCTCTTGAGGAAGGTCCCACAAGCTCCTTAGGCAGCACCTGCTCATGACTATGCTTTGTCTTGCAAGGGCTCCTCGTATTGATAGGAAGGAGCTTCCCCTTTCTGGCAAATGTGATGGGATGTGCATGGTTGTCCGGTGAATACGCAATTAACAAACGTTGCCCTTCAGTAGATAACACCCTCCACTGCCATCCTGCTCAAATTCAGCAAGATTTGAGCTACTCCCAAATGTAACACTACCCTTAATGCTGGTAGAAACACAGGACAAGAAAACCACTTGAACCCCATAAAAAGTCCTGCTGTTCCCCACATAAAACCAAACTCTGATCTGATGGGCAAGGACCTGCTGTACAAAATCACTGCGTTTTTGTAGCTTCTTGGCCCAGAGAGAATTGTGTCAGTTCAGCAGCACAACAGGGTTGCAGCTTCACCTTGTCTGATCGATACACACACACACACACACACACACACAGAATCACGCAACCTCAGTTGAGCAATCAAGCTCAGACAGTAATATACTGGCATGCAGAAGGTTAGACACACCAGCACAATATGATGCCTTTTCCTAAGGTCTCGTGCAGTAGGGAAGTCAGGAATAAACTCAGTTGCTTTATTATTTTCACATCAACAGGAAATATAATTTGAATACAGATATTTTTAAAACTAGATTTAATTAAGTGCATTTAGAAGAGAATTCACAATTTTCTGTACACAAATACAAGTATCTTCAATAGAAATTCCTTACATAAGATTAAAACTTAAGATGTGGTACAAATGAGCAGCAAAAAAAATCCCCCCCCCCCCAGTCAAGTCCACAGAGATGACGATATGCCTGAGAAACATGTAAGTCAAAGCTCTTCTGCAAAGCCAAAAACATGGGTGAACAGAGTGCAAGCATGTATTTTACCAAATGGCTGCTTAGCAAAGTTACAAACTGCCCTAATAACATCCTAGCAGCCACAGCTGGTGGCCTCATTATTAGGAAGCATTTGCTGAAGATGCTGGCTTCAGCTTTAAGGCTCTTCCTGTACCCCTGCACCACTGCCAGGACAGCAGAACAGTACATGCTAGCAGAAGGGGCCTTCCCCTCTGCGCACCTCTACCAGCTCCTTGAACAACACAAGGTGACAAAAAACGTGTTGCCACAGCTGCTCCCCCTGATTTTGAGCAGGATATAAATTTATTTTCCTCTCCACACTCTTAAGATGTGGACAGATCCTGCAGTACGGCGGAAGGTTACCATGCACCTGCCTATCACCAACCACTTGCCAGCACACGACAGCAGCGGTCCTAGGACTCAGCTACAGAGATCAAGTGTGCTTGCACAAGTAAGTGCAACTCACCGACCTGGCCCATGTTCAGTACTGAGATGAGAAAGCATGAGACGGGCGTTTTACCAACCTGCTCATTTACACTGAAGCAAATTAAGACGAAATCTCATCATCTGCTCCATGGGCAATGAAACTGTCACGGTGAATAGTCGAGGGCAGATTGGAAAGGAAGAACAGTAAATTCCTCCTTTAGCACAACCAAGTCGAGAAGAAAATGCCTGTCCACACCCCCAGCTGCTAAAGCTATCCTGACAGAACTGTGTAATTTAGGTCATGCCTGACAAAAGTGGAGCGGGGCAGCGGGACTACAGCCTTTTTCTTGGTCCTCTCCCCACTAGTGGATACCAATGTGCTTCGTTTGGGGGACTGAGTTTAATACTAAAAAGACAAAACCCAAGGACTGGAATTTATTTGTTCTAAGAACCTCAACATGCTAATAGGGAAATTTTCTGAGCACTTTTAATTACCTGAATGATACCTTCAAGTCATAAGTCAGATTGCATACTTCATTAAGTACCTTATCATCGCTCTTGTTGGGTTTGTGTTTAGAAACGTTATTATATAAAAACACTTCAAGAATAACCAGTCCATAAAGTTTGTCTCATACTGTTTTAACAGGTCCAACTTGAAAGAACTTGAATGCGCCATAAAACATTAAAATGTATTTCCAAAGTTCTTATTGCTTTTTTAAACACTAAGGAGCCCCATGCACGCAGGTTTGAAGATCAAAGTTCTTAGATACGAGCTGTCATCACTATACTACTATTACAAAAGTACCATTAACATTTCCAGGTAACACTTGCTCTATCAGCAAGAGTAAATTTACAAATGTGCTGTAGTGCATAAAATAAAGAAGCTCGCTAAAACACGCAAGAAAACCTCAGCAGGAAGTACAGAAGGAAAAAGCCTACTATTGTCATGGTTTGTGCAAACTCCTGCAAACTTTTCACAGCCAGAAATGCAGTAAGGGCATGATATTGCTATTTTAAGAACTTGAAATTATTTTGACTTTTTTTTTGTAAGCTGTCTCTTTTTATAGACACGTGTTTATATGTATTGTGATGTAAATCATTTATGCTGTTATTTCACTTGAATCTGAAATTCACATTTATGTATAGATACACTGATGCAGTATAGCTGACCTAGGAAAAATACACATAGCATGGATTCTGACCAGTTTCTACAGAGGGAATCTACCCCAGGGACTCCTTTGAGTCCCCTGTGCAATAGATACTACGTAAAGCGGACATCACAGTCTTAAGCAGGACTCAAATACTGCAGGGGGCTTGTAAAGTCCTTTTGTTCTAGAGAGATCTTCAGGTAGGGCATAATACCAGAATATCAACCAGGTCAGGAAGTAACAATCAAGAATTTCAAAACACAAGTGACATCTCAGAAATACTGTATGCTAAACAAAGCTGAATATGCTTCGTTACAGCTATCAGTCTCAAGCTATTTTCACAACTGACAGAAGTTCACAGCAGAGATGAAGAGGTTATATGCTTTAAGATTAAGTAGTTCAGTAGAAGTTATCATCATACCAGTTCTGGATCCAAAGAAAATTAGCAATCAATTTAAAACATCTGAATTTCACCCAGTTGATACTTCATTCCATTCATCAGATGAGGGGTTTTTTTTTGTCCTGCTTTAGTTTCCCTTTCTACAATGTCCTCTTACATGGTAAGTTGAAACACAAAAATAGAATGAGAAACCTGGGATCCATTATTTTAGTATTTATATTAAATGTATCTGCCTTCAGGCCTTTTATCAAAGGAACTGGATCCAAGTTTAACAAAAAGCACTGGATATCTCGGAAAGAGTGATCCAGGGGTACAGACTTGGCACAAAACACAGCATGAGTTTTCTCTATCAGAACAACAGAAATTAAAATTACAATTAATCAGATGCATTTTCTAAAACATCAGGATAATGCCTGCAGATAAATGTAAAATGCCACAGGGCAGCCCTCTACAACTGTGTTCAGGGAAAAGGAATTCTAGTCACAGAAATAAGCAAATGCCCCTAAAATAAGGAAATGTCATAATGAAAAACTCTCCACGAGTTTGTCAGTGACTTAATTTCACAGGTTTCTGGCAATTCCTGCATCAAATGTAAGGCCTCAGTCCCTCAGGTAATACATTTATGTAATCATTTATCAAAATACTATTAGGATAAGATTTTCAAATTTACTTTTAGAATTGGTTTACCTTTATTTCCACAAGCCATATCAGTCACACACACAAGCAGGCAAACACACAGTTACTGACTCACACATCTCCCTGTAGTGACTCGACACCAGATTGAATTGGTCTGTTAGATTTCCAAAGCAGTCTCTACGGATTAATCGCAACTACCATCTTTCCAACCATCTCGCCAGCGCTCATCCACACGAGAGCAGTCAAATTCAGATTTGCCCAGTTTCCTGTTCACTTCATTATGAAGAAGACACAACCACTGGGAGAAGTTATTTCTGTTGCTAGTATCAGGCTGATTTGTACGTAATCTGCAAACAGGGAAGAGGAAACAAATGTTACTTCTTTACAGTCACCAACTTCAATATCCAAAGCAGGCACATAGCACACAGGCAGCCGGGGTTGCCTTTTCTGCTATTGTAAGATGAGTCCCAAAGAGACCTCAGAAGAGAGCACACAGACATCAGTAATAATCAGAGGCCGAACCTCCACTATAAAATACTGACGGCTGCAACTGGCTTGGTTTCATTCAGTGCCTAGTCTTGTCAACTGGAAAAGACACAGGAGTCAAACAGCTTATCTATGACAAAAAGCAAGAAGTACTTGAGTTCATCAAAACACCAAATTAAAAAAAAAAAGAAGTAGAATAATAAATGAAATATACTGAGCAGTTGTTTTGCCATGTGATGGCTGTTAAGTCAATAATTAGGTTTCATCATCCAGAAAAGAGGAGGTGAAACTTTCAAGAAACAAGTTGCCAGTAACAGGAGTAGAAAACTTTATCAAACATCACAGCCCACATTGGTCTTTGCTTCCACTGCTGAAGTTGCCAATAAAGTGGATTTTCTGGAGTAGAAGAACACTTGCCTCCTGAATGCGAAATTATTTCAAGTCCTAGTCTAATTCCACAACTGAGCGCAAATCCAGTTTGAACTAGAAAACCCCAGAATCACCTCAGGGAGGCTTTGGAGGCAACACACAACCTAACAGCATGAGAAAAGGTATTTGTTTTCTGAGTAAGTGTATCTCTGATTTATGCAATAATGGAAGAAACCAGTTCAGGTCGCTACAAACTCCAAATGCAGGAAGAGCTGCTGATATGCAAATAGCTGCTGCAGCCCAGCAGCCACCAAAAAAAACCCGATGAAGCAACTCACCTTTCCCTCAGATCCTCAGCACAGTGCTCACAGGGGTAAAACTTGGAGAAGAGGTTGATGAACTCCCTCATCTCCTTCTGCTGGGCACCGGTGGGGTGGTCGGGGTAGTACGCTGCCATGGTGTGCAGGAACGCCCAGGTGTTGCGGCCCAGCTGCTCGCTGTCGAGGGGACAGTCCGGCGGCGGCTCTTTCTCCTCCATGACCATCGGGTCCTGGAGCAGGAGACAGGGTTGTGAGGCTACAACAGCGCTTGGTGGGGAAACAGCCCCTTTGCACTCAGGTGGGAGGACGAGATGGCAGGGGACAGGCCCTTCGCACCCTCAGCGGGGGACAACGGCTGAGCCCCCCTTCACACCCGGTGGGGAGAAGATGGAGGCCCCATTCACACCCCCACAGAGGGGAAACCCTGCCCCTGGCCCCTTCACACCCTGAGGAGGAGGCCACAGCCCCATCACCCTTGGTGGGGAAGGATAGAGGCCCACTTCACAGCTCTGCAGGGGCTGGAGGTACGACAGCCTCCCGGGGATAACAGGGGAGCCTCCCGCCGCGGGAAAGCCGCCGCCGCCTCACCCCGCCGCCCGGGGCCGCCCGCTTCCTCTGCTCGCGGAGCCAGCTCTTGAAATCCGTGCAGGCTCGGCACGGCTTCTTGGACGGCTCCTCCGCCCCGGAGCCCGCGGCGCCGTGCGGGACGGCGAAGGGGAAAGCGAAAGGGCCGTTGTCGGTGCCCGGGAACGGCGAAGCACCGCGACCCGGCCGGCCCTCCCTGGGCGCCGCCATCTTTGCGCCGCGGTGCACCACGGGCCGCGGCGGCCGCCGCGGGAGGCGCCATTTGAATTGTCCCCGGTTTCCCTCAGGTGCGAGCGGGCGGCGCGGCCCGACGGCAGCGCGGGGAGCCGGGGCCGGGGCCTCGGGAGGGCCTCGCTGTACCCCCGGCCCGCCGCTGGCTCCAGGGACGGAGCTTTTCCCGGGTCTGGGTGAGGAGGCTCGGCCCGGGCATTCGTCATTAAACACCACACACAGAAGTGCACATTTCTGATGGTTTTTTGCCAATACAGCAGCAGGCTCTGGGTTTCAGTCTTGTGTTTGAGGAGAACAGGGCAGGTTTTCCTTCACACGACGCAGCGACGTGAGCCTCCCACCAGCACTTGTCCACCTTGCATCTGTGTATATATATACATATATATATATATATAGTGTGCGGCAGAGCTCATGGCACAGAGCGTGTGGCCTATGTGCCAGTGGCGGCGAATGGCACCTCAGCGTTATCTCCAGCACAGTGATACAGTCAACAGCGTGATTTCAAGAAGAAATAAATGGGTACCTCAATTCCAACTCATGCACCTGTAGCAGAACACGTCCGTATCGAATTGTATGTGTTTTAACACCTGTCACATGCTTGTAAAACTATATTGAGGAAGGATTTACTTACCTCTTTCCGAGAGCGTTTGCACATGTTACGCAAGGGCGGGTATGTTGAAGAAGTGAGCCCTTGCCTGTGGCTGGGAGCGGCTGGGCTGCTCGGGGAGCGGCTGGGCTGCTCGCGGGTGAAGGAGAGCCCAGGCCTTGCCCCAGTGCTTCGGTCTCGAGCGGACGTTCAGCAGCTATCCTTTTACTCCTGTTGAGCCACAGGCTTGTGAGCACGTGAGGACAGTGACCCAGCTCCTGGGCAATGGTCCAGCACAGCATCAGCTTCAGAGCTGGGTCTCTCACCCCTTGGAAGGGTTAATTAGCTGCGGCTTGGCGCTGTGCTAAAAGTGCAGATAAAGCTTTTGGCCGATGCATCCTGTAGTCCAGCGGGTGTGACTGCCTGAAGTGCATGCCACAGCCAGGCTCTGAGACACAGCGGCCTTGGGAAGTTCTTGACGGGGGTTCAGAGGGTGAAAAGTCAGGGGGCAGCACAGCCTTGCTCTTTTCCTTATTTTTGGCTTGACACTAGAGGTTTTGAGGCCACAGGATAAGTCTCCCACTGTGGCCAATGCACTCTAGAATGTGAATTTTGTATCCACTTCCACTTTTCACCTCTTCATGTCCTGCAGGTCAAGTGAAAAATATGATTATTTTGCTTAATGCAAACAAATGTATGGCCAGCATGGAGGTGGACCAAAATATCATCTTAAGAAATCTTGTATTGGGTGGCTGGGATAGGTTTTTGCCTCCCCTCCCTTCTCTTCCCCTTCAGGCAGCACCAGCCCTTTCATGTCCCTTCAGGCAGTCGTGGCCTTTCTCCTTAGCAGCTCCTGCCCCTACAAATAGCTGTACTTCTCCACATCCTATTCCTTCCAGGCTGTTTCGTAGCCTGTTTGAAATGCATCTTGAGTCTTTTGCCTGATGTTAAGTGCTGTTGTGCCGCCAGTTCTGCAAAGACACAATTTGTATGAAAGTTGCTGGAAAAATACTGCTCCTTTTCAGCTGTTATCGTCGATATATTTAACACAGCATGGTGTAAAATGTTTAGTAGGTAATGAATCATTTTAGAGAAATGCTTCAAAGACTTGCCTTTGAAAAGATTTCAAAACTTAGTGTGCTTTACGTGGAAATGGCTGATCTGTTTCCCGGTCTGTGTGGCACTGAGCTGATGATCTGGATCTCCATCTTTGGGCCTCCTATTTACCAGTGCTCCATTTTTTATTTATTTGCAATTTCATGAGAACATTTCTTTGCTGATAGTCGTGAGGGAGGGAGAAGAGATATGAGTAACTGATAGGAACTACTGAAATGGCTTTGTCTAAAGTTAGAGACAACTATATATCTAAATTTCACACACGAAGGAAAGATCAAGTAAGGGAAAAGAGATTCTTTATGTTTGTTTTCCTTATCTACCAATAAATATTTAAGTGATGTTGATGACCTCATTCTTTTTTTTTTAATTCAGGAAAAAAGGTATGCTGGTATCTGGAAGAGAGACCCGGGGAATTTCCTACAGTGCTTTATTGCCTAGCCTTCAAGCAATTAAATAGTTGCAGAGATGTTTCTAAGTCAAAGCAATCTCCTTTGGCTATTAACAGTCTGTTTGCTTCCTCATTAGTGATTTCATTTGTTGAGTTAGTTAAAATATAAGCATTTTTTTTATTATTATTTAAAAGGAAAAAGTTCATAACCTGGAAGGAAGCTGTTGCTTACAGAGGGATTTGTGCTCAGCGTTGCTCCCCCTGCCCCTTCTCTGGTCGGCTGTAAGAGCAGAGCTGGCTCTTTAGGAAAAGGTGCTCCCAGTTTTCTCTGTTTGTCCTCACGGCCAGCATCATCTTGTTTCAAAGCAGGCGAGGAAAAAAACGGAGAGATGCTCAGATTCAAATCAGAGCAAGGAAATCCACTTTACTGTCTCTAATTGAATCCAAGCACAGAGCCCAATTAATTCCATCCAAAGGAAGGAACATGGCGCAGAGCAGAGGAAGGACGTGGCAGCCCTCCTTCCTGCTCTCCCTTGGACAACCCTTCCCAGGAGGAGCCTGGTGGATGCCACATGGAGGGGCCCAACGGGTGCCAGCGTTCAGCCGCGTGTCCCTTCCTGGGATTGTGTGACACTGGAGCATCCCTGCACATCCTTGCACCACCGCTGCCCTGTCCGCTCAAAGCCTGCCCAAGGGCGCTCAGACCAGGCAGAGAAGCTGCAGCGCGGTCGGATGACACGTGAGCTTGGTGGGGACGGAGCTCTGGGGCTGAAGGAACCCATGGTGAGCCCCGGCAGCCCAGCACAGTGCATGCTCCCACTGAGCCCTCTGGTTCCAGCACTGTGATTTAGAAGCTGGCATTGTGGTAGAGCCTGTTACCAAACGAGCTCCTAACAAAGACCCCTCCTAAGAGTGGCTGCTTCCTTGGGGCAGGGAGCAAAGCACGGCTCCATCCCATGCTGGCCGGCCGAGGCTTCCTTGGTGCGTGGTCCAGGCGCCTGCTGACAGCGGCACCTTGCAGTGCTTCTGGGCACGGGCGCTGCCAACAAAGCACCTATTTTTCAATTATTTATGCCTGCGAGACCAGCCTCATTGAAGTCTACTGAATAGGTGCTACTTCCTCACAGCTGCTTAATCTGTGACTGGAATAGGGTAATGTGCAGGACGGCAATGACAGTAATAACCAGGAAGCATTAGTAAAACCTGTGCTTGAGAAAATGAAAAGGGCGTGTTTGCCTTTCTCAGAGGGAGGCTGCTGTTTAATGTTCTGCTCTTATCTTTGGCGCTTGCTAAACAAGAGCTTGGGAACTGGCAGCTGACAGTGGGTGCACGGGGAAGGAAGAAGAAACAGACTGGCAATGGGAGATGACCTGTATTTGAGGACAGATACACATCCCTCTGCTCGCTCTCTAGCACGAGGGCGGCAGCTGGGGCTGGACACCCCCCTGGGGCTGGACATCCCCCTGGCCCTCCGAGCCCTGCTGCATTGCAGCCAGAAAGTCAAGTCAGGATGGGCAAAATGCATGGCACAGGCATACCCACAGTGGGCTTTGGGCAAGGACAGAGGCCTGAGCTTAAATGCAGCTCCTGAGCAAAAGAGGAGAGGAAACCCCAAGGAGAGGAGACCCCAAGGAGGCTTCACGCAGCTCTTTTTTCAGTAGTGTGACCCCAGGTTACAGCAGGATGCTCATTTATGTATGGGTATGATTATATCTACAGAAAGGCTGCTAATGTTCAAAGATAACTGGCTTAGCACAGAGAGGACAAAACTCTTGCTGCTATCCTTCCAGCCCACTGTCTAGGATGCAACAGGATTGTATGGAAATGTAATAGCCTGCAAAGCCAGTGAGCCCGGACTGCCTGCTGGCACGTGTTTTGCTCCATTACTGCAATAAAAACTTAGATTTTGACCAGAGAACAAGGAATAATATTCTCAGAGCATTCTGCTTCATTTGGGAACCTAAACACCACTGACTTTTGATTAATTTATTTACAGTTCTTTTTGGAAAAATTTACCCTATACCTCTCAGGATTCTTACAATTTTTTGTGGTGGTTTTGTAGGTAGTTCCAGTTGAATGTAACTGTTGCCCTCTCCAGGGGAATACACCAACAGGAAGCTGACTTCTATTTATGTGTAAGGATGTGAGCCTAAAGTACAACCAGTTACAAAGCCAGCATCAGGAATTAGTCATGCAGTTGTTTGTGAAACGACAGTCAACTAGGAAATAGCAACAACAACAACAACAAAGTATATTTGCAAGTGAGTGAATCATATTGAACATTTTTGCTTGTATACAAGAAATGCATCACCTGCAAAATTTCCCAAGGCATGCATTTATCTCCCAATTATCAGGAAGGACCCTGCTGCCATACTGACACACTTCACTGCCAGTGAATGGGTGAGACATCGATCTCAGTTCAGATCCATCCAGAACCATTAAAATCTGTTTGAAAGTCTGAAGTGTAAGACTTTGCACAGAGTATATCAAGACTCTGCCTCGCTCAGAACTGGGTGTCTATATGCAGGGACTGTGGTACATTATTTTAAAGTTTCTGCTGTTTTTGCATGTGGATCCTCTTGCTGATTAAAATGAGAATTCAGAAGTAGTGGTTTATATATTTGCAATGGCAGGGATAGGGAGAAAAACAGATTATTTTCTGCAAGTTGGTACAGCCAGTCCTCTGACGTTTGTGTCGTGCTCCAGTCTGTCTCCTACATCCCAGACTCTCTCCAAGCATCCATGGAATCAGTTAATGCATTCTGAGCACAGACACAGCAAACTCGGTGTTTTCCTTTTGTGCTCTTGAAAAATAAAGCACAAAAACTTCAACGAACAGCTCCCATTCCTCTTGGCTTTGCAAAAGGAGGCTGGCCCAACTGCCCTCTGTGAACGCCAGGAGAGCTCAGGGTGGGCTCCAGTGTGGACAGGGGCTTCTGCTGCTGCGGCAGAACTGACTGCACGACGGGAGCACCCTTTGTTTTAGTAGGAAGATGCTATTTGAAGATCATTAAAAAATGTTGTAGCATGCTGTTTCCCATGTGGATTTTGAGGGTCCTTCCTTATCAGAGATTCCCATTTTTGTCTCCTAAAAATTAATGACCCTGATGTTATGAGAGCTGTGCTATTAAAATTGCTTGTCCCATACAGGACAGGTACACCTGGTGGTTTCTGTCTTTTTCCTCATCCTTAAGCAGCTCTCCCTGATTTTGGGGTGATTCCTCTTTCTAGAAGTAGGTGAAAGCAAGTGAACAGTAGTAAGTCTCAATCAGTGGTAGAGGAAGAGATTTTTCTCAGATAACAATTGTTATGAGGATGTGTTGAACTGTTAAGAATTAAACATTAATGAAACAGCAGTTCTCCTTCCACATTACTCTTGTCCCTGCCAGGCTTTTGAGTAAAGATTAAGTATTGTTTTCCCTGTTTTCTGAAGAGGGCAAGGAACACAAAGATCTTGTCTTTCCTCTGAAATAAAGGTGAACTTTTAACTTGAGATACCAGCACTGGTGGAAACCCCAGGAGAGATAAGGCACTTTGCATATTCTGCTCATCGATGGCAGTGGGGAATGAGGAAAGGGTAAGAATAGGATGAGCATTTCTCTGACTAACCTTGGAGGAATACAACGGTCTTGTCTCTGATCAGACTTTACCATATTTAGCATGAAGTAAGAACAGATTTTGCCCAAGTGAAAACAGTATTTCTACACGTTCACCGGTGCTTGCTTTGCTTGCCTTTGGCCGTACAGCTTGTGTTGCTGGGATTTTCCCCTGATGGATTTCGGACTGTGCGGGGCAGGCTGTGCACTGCGGAGGCACAGCCTCCTTGAGGCTTGAAATCCCTTGGAAACTCAATCCTGCCTTCCATCTCCCTTCATATCCCGTAGCTGGGTCCCAGCATGTACACATGCTGCATTGGCCTCATACCACGCAATGCACTTATCAAACACCCTTTTTTTTTCCCCCTCTAGGAAATGATGCAGGAAACTTTCTCTTGCAGCAGCTTAAGTTACATTCTCATTCTTCCTGGAAGTTTTCTTCTTGAATCATGCTTTTGTCCTTTGCATAACCTTAGAAAAACATGCCACTTTTACAAAGGAGCTATGAAATTGTTGCAACAAGTGCTTGGTAAACAGGAGCTGGTCCATCATGCTCAGGGCGGCAAGCAAACCTCCTGCAAAAGGCTGCTTTGTCCCTGGGCTGGGCGGCTGGATCCCAAGGGCATTTCAAGGAAAATTTGCTCTGTTGCTTTCATCTCTCTCAGCCGGCTGGTGCGCGGTTTGAGGAAGTTTGATGTGATGCTGTGATTTTATACCAGCCGGCTGGCTGCAGCCACACTGTCGGTGACCGGGGGTAGCCGGGACCCCTGTGTCCTGAGCCCTGGTCTCCTGCGTGGGGACAATAACCAGGGATGCCCTGGGCACAAGTCCGTTGTGGGATATTGCAGATTAAAAGGAGTGTGACTCATGCTGAGGTGGGAGGGTGGCAGAGGAAAGCAGAAACAGGCATGGAGCAGAGAGGAGAACGAAAATGCCCGAGGAAGCCAGCCCCTGATGTGCCTCTCCACGTGCTGGCTCATGAAGCCACGGTGATCGTGTGCAGTTTCCTGCAGAGGCAGGATCAAGGGCTTGTAGAACATGAGCACTGTCTTTTCCCAGCACCGCCGTAGGAGGCCTTGCTGGCTGGGACTGTTTCTAAGATAGCTCACGTAGCAGCATGGCAAAATTACTTTTTCTTCCTTCTGGCAAAAGCTGTCTTACCAGCCTGAGCTGGTGGAGAACAGAGAAACACGCTCAGCCTTATTCGATCTTTGGTCTCAGTAGCAGGAGGAAACTGTTATAAGCTGCAGTAATTCACTGTGATCCGAATGAAAATGCTGCTTGCAGTTATTGCAAAATCCATTCTCGGTGCTGTGCAGACACTGCGAGTTCATCACCTGGAAAGGAAGGTCCTGCACACAGCCCTGGTGCAGATACCTACCATCCAGCTCCCGTTATTGTACATACAGTGCCAGTTACCACGGCTCTTCATGCTTGAGCCCTGTTTATCATGAATAAATCTGCCCATGAGTAGTTAGTGAACCCCTGCACTGAAGATGGACGTGCATCTTCTGAAGCTCCTGCAATGCAGCCGCTGCTGGGGGTGGAGAAGTGCTGTGCTGCTGCGTGCACTCAAAGTATTTCTGAATCGGATTCATCTGGCCACTGAAAAATGCTTTAGTGCCTGCAGCAGCTGCTGAAATTAGGAGGAAATGAAATACCTTCTTCTGGGTTAGATATTGCAAAATCTCTCATACCAGCCTGTGTGAAAGTTCAACTGCTTCCTTTGTGTATGAGGTGAAGGATATTTTTGTCAACTCCAGCATTTGATTTTTTAAAAATTTTTAAATAAGGGTCTGTTTCTCTATTTATTGGAAGTCTAAAACCTCTTTGTACTCTTAAAATCAGCTTTTAGCAGCTGGCCTTTTCATTAAAGGTGTTGATAGGTCATGTGCTATCGCAGGTGACCTTCAAGAACAGTAAAGGGCAGTTTTTGATCCTGAAGGTGATGGTGGGAAAAGATGAACCTCTCCTACCGGCATTGTTCCAGGCGAGGGCCCCCCACAGCTCCTTTCCGTATCTCTTTCTTGCAGCCGTAGTATCTCAAGGGTGGTTTGAGGACTTTTTCTCTCTTTGCCTTTCCCTGGTCAGTGAGTCTAACCAGCAGCAGCTCCTCCTGTGCTGGGCATAGAAAGAGAAATGCATGATATAGGGTCCCACACATCTGCAGCCATGAGATGTACAGGTCACTAACTGGCCCGGACCTGACTTCTGTACGTGGTAAAGTATGTTCATGACATGGCTCCTTCTCCTTTTTGTGTGCGTGTGTGCATTTGTGACAAGGCCATCGCTTGTGAAACTTTGAAAATGGCTGCGGTGGAGCTGGTGAAGAGCTGCCTTTGGCTACCCCCAAGTGCTCAAACTCTACTCTGGCTCTCGTTGGACGCAGTGAAGGATTGGTCCAGGCATGCACTTGTCCCACCTAGGCTGCTCTACTCTGGTTAAACACACCAAATTAAGTTACTCCTGATCCATACTGAAATGAAAAGAAAACCAGACCCTCAGTGTTTATTTGTCATGGAGATTTTACACTTGGTGGAGGGAAGCTGGTCTTGTAATGGAAATAGCAGAGGGGACAGCCCGGGTGGTCAGCGAGACTCCCTGAAGCCACTGGATGATCTACCCTGTCCTTCAGACTGTGGGCTCTTTGGGGCAGGGACCCTTGGGTGACTATACCTTAGTCACTTTCTGTGACACAAACAGTATTTTATATACCCAGAGCAGCTGTTTTATGGTGGTAGCGAAGTTCCTCGAGTAGCAGGAGGCAGAGCTGCACCTTTGCGAGGCATGCGTGGCTTTCTTGAAGCAGGCTGCAAAACGTCTGCAGTTATTATGGAAAAAAACTTGTGTTTCCTCAATCTTGTCAAAGCTGGACAGTCCACTCCTATATATTACTTGTTAATTTATCATCTCTTTTTACCTTGTAAAACGACTAAAGAAAAAAGTAACTCCTGTCCTCAAAAACTATGTAAATAAATACTGATGATGAAATAGCAGCACCCAGCAATACTTGCTCAGTTTTACTTCTTCCGGGCAGAGCACTCCTACCCTTCAGTTAATGACACATAAGGAGGCACCAATTTATGGCGGGATGATATGGAGTTAGTAGAAGACTCAAAGTAAACCTGACAATATCAGGAAAACAGTGTTTTGGTTTGTTTTTTCATAAGTGTGCTCAAACGTATCCAGGAAAGAAGTGGAATTAATGGCCTCTTCTTATCAGTTACCCATCCTTCCCAACAGAAATGGCCCTGATCTGTCAGGGTTTTGCGAAGGAGGTGCAGTAACGCTGTTGAGGAGCACTTGTGCTGATCCAGAGGCAATCTGGCACGGCCCTTCCTTCAGTTTCGCAGATAGAGTCACTTTAGACTAATAATAGTCACTAATGTGACTCATTAGATCTTGAGCAGACAGTTTCTTGACATCAAACTTGACAACAACAAGGCAACGGTACTGCTGTAACGACTGCAGAGTCTTGAACTGAGCTCTCTGGGATGGCACCCAGTGCTGTTATCTCTGAGTAGTGCCTGGCCGTTCTCCCCCCCCATACCTCTGTTCTGCATTGCAGTGACCTTTGCTTCTGCAATACACTTTCTCAAGAACTAATTATCAAGTTTTGAGTAGTTGTGCTCATACCTCGCTTTATCTGAGATCTCTGTCACCAGCCAATCTCCTCCAGAAAATCAGCTCTCCAAACTGCATGGCTGGCTCTTCAGCCTGAGGGGACTTGCAAACCTCCATGTAGTTTCACCTTCCTGTTGTAACATTTCATTATATGTTTTCCACACCCCCCCTTCTGCTTGAATTCCATGAGAATGGTGAAATACGGCAAAGCCTTTGGAACTAGCAATTGCCAAAACCAAGGCTGTTTCCTACTCTTATTGTTTTCACCGACAGCTGCAGTACCTGCTGACATGGAGCGACATGCTGTCTGACCCGCTCCTGGCCATCTCCTACGTGTACAGAGATTGCAGCTCCTCTAAAATCTTAATTGTCTTTGGCTTTTCCCATGTAGGGTAAATATGCTTAAACCTTTAAGCTCGTGGAAACACATTGTGTTTTGTGGTTGCTCTGAGACAGGAAACCAGTCAAATGTGCTTTGTCAAGAGTCTTGGTTCCAGCTTTTCTGAGAGCTACGTAACAGAGCCACGTAAAGGCGAGCTTGTCCCCAGCTTGGCTGCCAAGGAGAAGCCTGTGAGCGTGGGTATGATGAATGACAGGGAGTCGTGAAGGGTTTTGCCACCTCAGAGACTGGTAGCTTCTAGATAAGCACGATCGTAAAGAATAAACTCACTGGATGAAGCGATTTCCTCTCTCTCCATAAAAACCTTACCTTTTAAGCCAGGTAGATTTAACAGCACGTGCTTTTGCTGGACCCTCTGTGGACAGAAGGATGGAGGGTCCGATTCCAGGGCTGTTGAGGGCAGCGTGCTGCTTTGCATCGCCTTTCCTCAGGGCAGCTGCTGTCTGGCTTCATGAGCCAGGAAGTGCCCTGGAGATGCCATCGAAGGGGTTTTCCCACGAAACCTGCGCACAGGACCAAAGTGCTCTCTCTATAACTTTTCCTTCCCAACGGAGGACAGATATCCAGCAGCAATAGATTGAACTACAACAAAACCACTTCCTTTGTCCCCAGAAACTGCCATCCTGCTATGCAGCATGTGCTCATGAAACACAAACCAAGGCCCTACTCACCATATTTTCTGGCCATCTAGAAGGAATCTTGTTTAGCTTCCTATTCAGATCCTGAGGGGTTTTTTTGGTAGATGACAAATAATCCACAGCTGTTGCTGAGGGTTTTGAGACACCAGGTGTAACTGGAAAATGAAAGGGAAGGCAAGGCTGAGCTTCTCAATTTGGGCTCCAATAATGATAATGATCCAATTTAGGCTTCATCAAAGAAGAGGGGGAGGGAGGACGGAGAAGGCGGTTTGATCACACGGTTGCCCATCAGCCAAGTCATAACCTGAGGCATGCTAAAGGCAGCAGTTCAGTGAAAGGACGGGCTTTCCAGGGCTGTAATTACCGGTCCGGCAGTGCCTGCGGGCAGCGAGGAGCTGGTCTATGAGAAGAGCTGCTGGTTGCCCTGGGTGGGTACGGACACCTGACTTGATGTGGGACAGAGCACAAGGCACTTGGAGCTGAGTCTCCATTGCATATTTACACCTGAGAAGCTTTGGGACTTTTTAAGTTACACCCTGGGGGATGCGTTTGTTCATCCTTTGCTCTGGCAACATTGGCATCAATATCTCCCATTAATTTCTGAGAGAATGCAAACGTTGATACAGCTACCAGACATACCTTTGAAGTGAAGTACCTTAGCAGATGGGACAAAGCAGTAAAGAGATTTGTAAGAGCTGGCACACATCAGGTCACCCCTAATTTGTACTTTACAACAAGCCATGTTCTTAATCAGTTCTTGGGACTGGTGTGAGTGCAGCCCAAGCTGCAGGCAACTCTGACAGGCACGTCCGTGCAATACAGCCATAAACACAAGTCCATCCCTGGAAATGTACTTCAGTTCACAGCAGGTGTTGCTGCCCCGGTGACCTCCCCGACACCCAGGGATGATAAACGGAGCCAGCCGCGGGGCCAGGCTCACTTACCGGCACTACTCTAGTAAGGATGTGATAAGATGCTTCTCTGAACTATGCCCCTGCCATCTGCACCCGGGAGTATTTGCATGTTAAAAGCAGGGGGGCAAGTAGAAGGCACGTGGTAGTTTGCCAAATTACGGAATTTCTGCTAGCGTTACTGGGCGGAGGAGGAAGCGCGGGAACACCTGCGCCCTGCCTCCCGCTCCAGCGTACTTAACCCCCGGAGTTGTGCCCGGAGCTGCATCTCTGCTCAGCCTCCAGCTGCCCTGTGGAGGGAGAAGCAGGCTTGGGGAAGATGAGCTGCAGCAGGTACCCAGTGGATGTGAAGGCTGTAGGCTTGATGCAATGCAGAAAGCAGAAGGTACTTTAATGGGTTTTTTTTTTTGGTTGGATTTTTTTTCTCTCTTTAAATATTTACAAATCAGGAAATTAGAGGGCTTTTTGAGTTACTCTTACAGGGGTATACTTGCTCATTTCCCCACAGTGTTGGGATTAGAGCCTTGTGATTTAGGACAGGGGTCTTGGACTTGTTTTTTAATGGTCTTAATATTGCAAGAAAATGGTTGTCTTGGATTCTGCCATCTTTCTGTTCACAGTGTTATAAATTTCTTCTGGTTTTAACAATAATTACCCATTTGGGGCCCTAAAATTCAGGAAATATTTCTGTAGGTCTAATGTTTAATTGATTTTTTTTTTTAATGTGACAGTCTTGCAGCCTGAAGCCAGAACTAATCCACAGGTCCTGGCTAATGCTGATTGCTTGAAAGCATCCAATATTGAACATTGTAATAAAAAAAAAAAATGCACTTTTTTATTTTTTCCAGAACTACATGATGTTTGTGTCTTGGTCAGATCAGAACAACATTCTCATCTACCGGACTTTTGAAGACTTTAAGAGATTCCACGTAAGTGAATATTTCCCTGAAAATAGGATTCCCATCCTGGGGAGGGGGGAAGGAGCCAGCCGTGTGTTGGGGCTGCGAAGCATCACTATTCTCTCCTCCTCCTCACTTTTAGAAAGAGCTGAAGAGAAAATTCCCCATCGAGAGTGGCTCACTCAGGAGATCTGACCGGACACTACCCAGGTTTAAAGGTAAGGAGAACAAATCTCTGATGGGCCAACAAACACAATAGAGCTGTTGGGGACAGTTGTAACTGATGACATAGACTTCAGTCTCTGAGTCTGACCTTCCTCTGGAACAGATTAACAGCTCGCTCCTGCTCGTGGCATGGTACTTCTGGGTTACATCAATGTGCTTGGGGCTATTACTGAGTTAAAATAACCCAGAAAGATTTTTTTTTTAAAAATAGATAATTGCACTTGATAAATTAATATTACACTTTAAATATTGGCCCAGAGCTCCTTGCAACATTTACGTGTGAACAAAGACAAGTTTTAGATACTAAAAAATTGTATCAGGAGCTATTAAAAACGATAGGGAGGCAGGGCAGCTTCTGTCTCAGCTTCTTACAGTTTGGGCTTGTGTGGGGAAGGGTGGTGGGTGAGGGCACCCCTGTGTTCAGGCAAAAGATGCTGCTTGCAAGGCATCCAGATCCGTTGCTGTCTTACACCAACTTTGCTCTTGTTATTTTAAAGATGCAAATGTGAAGCAGAGGAAGAGTGGGAAGCTGAACAGGTGCCTGGAGGTACTGAAACTGCTAGAAACTTACTCCCAGGAGCTGCTGAAAACAGACGCTAAAATCTCCCAGGGTGAAGACGTGATTCAGTTTTTCAAGGCACAGACCCAAGACCTAGATCCCTCCTTTCCTGAAAACAGGTAGGAAGTCATATTTGTATTTTTTGTTTGTACGAGTCTTCCTGAAACAGAAATGTTACAGAATACGGGTAGAAGAGAAACAACAGTTACATACTGGGGCAGCAGAGCAGGAAGGTTCTGCTGAATGCTTTAACGCATGTTTATGTTGTTTCTGATGCCTAAGCTTTTCTTAGCCTACCGCATAGACAATTTTACCAAAATTAATACTAAACTCAACCTTCCATGTGAGTTTTCAGTAAACTGATATTAAGCTTCACTTTTCAGTGTTGTGATCATGCCATCAGAAATTGGAGGGGAAAAGAAAAACCGTCCACGAGAGCAGCTCTCTATTACACACCCCCAGGCATCCCAGAGCTACAGATGCATAGAAACCTTTGAAACCAAAGACACAAAGAACAAGACTTTCAAAGTTGCTAAGAAGGAAATTGTGGAAGTGTTAATCAAGGACATGACTGGTATGTGTGATAGGGATTCTTCAGTTTCAGGGATGGATGGTGTAGATATTGATTCATAGCTTGGCAAATGCCAAGTTGGTAGCATCACAGGTGCGGGTGGGTGTTTGTAGATGTGGTGTGCTTACCCGGATTTACACAGGAGGAAAGAACAAAGGGTCAGCACAGCATCGGCCAGGCACCAAGCTGCTCTGCAGAATGTCCCTCCCGTCTCTTGTGGCAGAGCAGCCCCTACCCAGGGATTATGGTCATCTGTCTACTTGCAGGCTGTTAAAACTTTTTTTTTTTTCCTGTTTGCTGCAGGATGGTGGCTAGTGGAAAATGCAGACAAGCAGATAGCCTGGTTCCCAGCCTCATACCTGGAAGAGATTGACGTCCACAAGGATGTCCAGAATGCCCTGAGCTCGAATGAGGAGGGTAAGTCTGCTTCTGACTCCCTGGGACACCACATTTCCTCCTTCAAAAAATGAGTTCTGTAAAAACCCCACCACTTTAACAATTGCTCAGAGTCCCTGCCTGGATCTCTGACTCTTCTGATCAGCTGTGGGTCTCTGAGCAAGTCGGTCACTTACAGGGACACTTGTCATGCAGCTCTTGCTGCTGAGCTGGTTGGTCACAGGGACGGAGGCATTTCTCTGCAAGGCAAAACTGACCTCCCCCTTCTCTCTGCAGGCAGCCTGTACTTTGTTGTGCGGGCCTATGAGTCTCAGAAGGCAGATGAGCTCTCACTGAACAATGGCGTTGTCGTGGAGGTGGTCAGGAAATCTGACAATGGCTGGTGGCTGATCCGGTAAGGAGGCTTTTCCAAGGCCCTCGCTCCCTGAGGGAGCTGGTTACCTGCTGCAGGTGCTGGTTACCTGCTGCAGGTGCTTCTTGCCTGCTCCTCCCCAAGCGGGGTGCAGAGGAGCTCCCCCTGACTTGACAGTCCTTGGCTAGGGATGGTTTCCCCTTCCTCATGCCCTGTGTACAGCACTGGGCTGAGTCCTCACCTGCTTCCCCCAGGTGCTCTGCTCCCTCCCGTTGGTCTGAGGTGGGAGAAGGGCTCTTTTCAGTGTTGCTTTTCATCCTTTCCCTTCAGATACAACGGCCGTACTGGCTACATGCCTTCCATGTGCCTCCAGCCGTACAAGAATCCTCACCACAAGCTCCAGACCATCATAAGCTGTGGGCTCAACGTCTCCACCCCGAACCTCTACTCCTCCCTGATGGCTCCCCAGCCCCAGGGTGAGGCCGCGGGACGGCACAGGGTGCAGGCTTCCTCTTCCCTTGACGGGACTGAAGAGGACGTGAGCTCTCCGAGAAGCAGATCAAGGTCTCTGCCCAGGGCCAGCTCCACCCCGGACCTGGAGTCAGACAGCTCATCCCTCAGCTCGGGGAGCAGCAACGAGCGGGACGGACGGCTGAGCTGGAAGCCTGACTTGTCAAGATCTCTGCCCGAAGTCGAGCAGGCCAGGAGCTCTCCCCTGAGGCATGCTTTGGCCACACACAGCAGCAAGTCTCCACACCTCACCCACAAGGACAGGAACGATTCTGGCTTTGTGGAGTCATCTGCACCTGATCTAAGCTACTCCCTCACTGACCCAGACTTGGCCGCTTGTGTCCCCAAGGTGCCCGTGCGCCCCTCAGCCCATGAGATCCTCCAGAAGTGCAGCACCCTCACGAAGCGAGCCGTGCAGCAGTCCTCCCGGCCGGCCCTCCAGGCTCTGCTCCCTCTCCCAAGCGTGCACTAGTGCCCCTGGGGGGACACGAACCCAGCCCTGGGCCACCACCACAACCGAGAGCCGGGCACCCTCCGCACCGAAGTCCCGCAGGAGCCGTGAGCAGTGGCGCGGGGAGTGTCAGGGCTTGGGGCCGTCACTTTCCAAGGACACTGTTAGATCCTGACGGAAGATGCATGCAAACGTTGCTTCCCTGGGTAACACTGACTGGTGCTGCAGCTCGCACAGGGAGGCCGGGGAGCCACAAGGGACTTTACTGGAGTTAGCGGGAAAGGATTTAGTAGTTTAACTTATCACATGAGTCAGGGCAGCTGCAGATCTGGCAGCTCCTGTGTCAGGTAGAGGTCACTTCAGACGCAGTTAGTTCTCCCTCAGGCAGGTATTTATCCTGCAACGTAGTATGTGAAAATTTCACAGTTGGTCTTGCGTTACTTCCCACACCAGGGCTGGCTGGAGGAGTGCTGCAGCCACCCTGGAGAGCGGGAGTGAAACCCAGAGTAAGTGACTTAGAGTCACCCATGAAATCCAGAGCTACAATTATTGGTATTGGGTAGGGACAGGATGGTACAGCCATGTGAATATCGTTTATCTGAACTGCCTATTTTATATATTCTTTTAAACTCTTTAATTTTTGGTGTTTGTTTGGTGTAGGTTTTTTTTGGTTGGTGTTTTTTTTTTTTTTAAAGGTTAGATCAACTTGGGTAGCGGAGAAGTAGCCATCAAATATATGAATTGGCTGGATCTGCTGAATGGCTGTGAGAACAAAAAAACCTGTTGGCTAGAATTGAGTTAGAAAAATAGTTATAGGAAAACTTAAGCCTTTTTACATAGATTGCTACTTTTACTTTTAGTTATTCTCCCAGGTATCTTTTTCTTTTTTTTGAAACAAGCAATTTAACCAACTTGTGAGGTGTTTACGTTGTTCTAAATTTTATACATTTTTGTCTCTACAATAAAATACACATACATATCTATGAAGACTGCTTGTTTTTTTATACTTCAAAAATTTGCTAGCTGGGGAATTAAAATTGCGCTTATTTCCCTCCTAGGTGCTCCCATTTGGGGTAGGCACAGGTGAGAGCCCTGCCTTGACCCAGGCTGCATTTCGCCCAAGCAGAGAAAATATTCAATGGCACAACACTGATGAATACACACTGCCCAGCTGAGCTCTGGGATGTGATACGACATTGCCAGTAGTGTCTCCCAACTCCGTCAAGTCTTTAAACCCCCAGTAAAGACGAACTGCTTGTTCAGAACCAGGTTCTGCTTTTTCTCCAAACTAAGTGCTGTTTAAATGTCTGGGACTGAAAATGCAGGGTGTGAAAATACAAATGGAAACCACAGCTTGGCCAAAGGAATGTCCCCTTCCTCTCACTAAGCCCCAAGGAGACTGAATGCTGGACTTGTTTTAGAAATTCAAACTTTAAAAATTTATTATAAAATACAGGAATAGTCCAGTTGCCATACCTTGTGGGAAAGCAGTTCAGACTCTCCCTCCAGAAAGAGCAACTGGTGGGAGGAGGGTCACAAAGTCACATCTTCCTGCTGGGCTGCATCAGCCAGCCTCATGTTTTGCCACATGAAATCAATGAACATGGAGGCCTGTAGCAATCGGCTCAGTCTCTGAAAATGGCGCTCTGCAAAGAGAGAAATCCGATGGTTAGCATTGCAGAGAGAAAGCTCACCAGAATGGGGCGCAAAAATCTCTCTGCTCTTTAGAGCAAGGCAAACAGGGAATATTCACAACACAGGAGGAGACCTCAGGCTCACAGCCCAGCCCTGCCGTGTGACTCACCGGTGTAAGGCAGCAGGGACTCCACAGCAGATTTAATGCCCGAGTACTGCAGGAGGCTGTCTGGTGCTTCGTGCTTCAGGAGGGTTTCAATGACAGCTTGGGCCTCATGGCAGTTTCGAGAGTTCGTATTCCATGTCACCAAGAATGTTAACACCGCCTCTAGGGAGGAAGGAAGGAAATTTGTACACGCTGGCTGTGCCACGGGCGCCGGCGTGCAGAGGATGCCAAGCTAGAAAGCATCTCTTCTGCCCTACAGAGGGGTTCAGCTCCCCCACACTGTGACTGATGAGCCCGGAGGGGCAGAACAAGTACGCAGAGAACCGTTCCTTGAGGGACATCCTAAACGAGGGGGTGGTAAGGCCAGGCAAAGCCACTCATGCAAGCTCAGAGCAGCTGCTGGTGTGCACCACGAGTAGCACCGTAACAAAGCAGCTGGCCCTGGGCAGCAGTCCTGCTTGAGGGTGGTGGGAGCTCCGTGGTAAACGCTGAGCCTAGGGAGATTCTTCTCCTTTTAATTTCAGTTGCGAAAACAAGCCCCTAACACGAAAGGTTTTAGCACTTAAACCATGTTGCAACAAACCTTTCTGATCCTTCCGGAGCCGAACAATGTTCTCTTCCAAGTGCTTTCTCCCATCAGTTTCCTTGAGGATGGCTGCAGAAAAGAGAAATGAAGAGTCCGTGCAAGAGCCCAGCCCATGCACCCATGGGCTGAGAGCAGGAAGACCATTTGTCACCTGGGGTGATTTCACTTAGGAAAACGGGAGTCGTAAGAGAAAGGGAAAACTAAGGCTTTTAGACAATTAAGACTTTGTAGTCTTCATTTACCTGGAAGAGATGTTCTGGAAAGCAGAGAGGGCAGAAAAATGCCTTCAGAGCACAACATGGACTCACCTTTGACCACCATCAACACTGTGTGCGGACGATCCAGAGAGATTGCCAGCCCTAAAGCTTTGAGATATCTTTTCTCATGAAGCAGGTTAGAAAGCTCTTGCTCTCTGGAAAACAAATCAGGGTTCAAGAGAGTGAGACAAATATTTGGCTCGTGGAACAAAACACTATACAGAAAGTAGCAGATTTGGCAATAATAGTGTGCAGAGGTTTAAAGCCAAGAAGCTGATACTGTTTGCCAGTGAATGCCTCAGTGCCCTCATTGTGCAGATAATCACCTTGGCACATTCAAGGGCTCCCTGAACTATTCAGTGCTGGCTGAAGCAGGAGAAAGTGAAAGTAGGTTTTGGCAGTTTGACTTTGCTTATCTTAGCAGTGCATAAACATGAAACTAATTGATTGTTAAGCTGACAGTATTATAGCAAGGCTTTGCACGAACTAAAGATAAACTACAAGGTAGAAGAGACTACTGTGCCTTGACAGACTCTAAATAGCTAAACGATGTAACGTTCGGATTAGATGGAGCTGGATGGCTGTGCACATGGATGGTTTCACTGGACAGTTTGCCTTTCACAGCTCATTATGCATAAGATCAACTTACTTCATAATCTGCTCCTCCTGTTTAGCTTGCGCTTCTTTCTCTTCGATTTCAGTGACATCCTATCAAAAAACAGGATACAACTTTGCCAAATCTTGCTGTAATACAGATGAATTTTTGTTTAGCCATCTAGTGATTAGGAGACCAGTTTCTGCAGCAAGGTCTCTAGGTCAAGTAATTTAAGTGACTCCAGCTCCCCTCCAAACCACCCTTAGAACACCAGCGCTGGGCAGGCTGCTAAGGCCCATCTGCTGTTCCTTTTACAACATCAACTTGGGAAATACAGTATGACCAAAAAACCCCAAACCCCAAGATATGCCTTACTGACCCAGTTTCAAAGTGCAGAAAATGAGGAGAGCATGTGTCACGCTGGAACAGCAAGGAACGAGCCACTGGGATCCTGAGCTCTTCAACTGCCTCCCGATTACTAACCCAGAGAGGAAACACATAAAGACCCCGTACCGTACCTTCCACAGCGTGATGCAGGAGTCACTGGATGCTGTCACAACCATGTCATCTTGCTTGTTAGAGTGAAGACCCCAGATTTTATCTTCATGACCATCTAATGTTTTCACACACTCATTTGTTTTAATTGTCCAGAGTTTTAAGAGACCATCAGAGCCACTTTTGGAAGAGAAAGAAACAACAAAAAGGATCACTGGATAGATCCATTGTCACTCTGCCCCATCTCAAATATCAGATAAACTCGTCCCATTCCAATGCCTTTCAAATAGGAGCAGAATTAACCAAAAATGTCAAGGGTGAGATGGACCCTCAGCTCTCCCTAACTGTAGAGTATGTCACCAACCCAGCAACGTCACAGCAGCTAACTAGAATCCACAGCGTAACGGGAGAAGAGGAAGATAAGTTAGCCCCTGCAGAAAGCTTGGCATAAAAATGGCATCTTCCTATCAGTCTTTCCAAAACTAAATCCATTGCACAAGACTCTTCCCTCTTGCTGCTGATATCAGCAAAGAGATTTCTCTTCTGATTAGTTTTGGCATCTTCCTCTAGACTCCTGGTGTAGGCACTTACCTGCTGAGCAGTTGTGTTCCTCGGCTTACAAAAATGATCTTCAGTACAGAGGCATCATGACCTTCAAATGTCTGGAAAACAGCAAGGAAGCTCAAAAGTGTTAGAGTTGTTGCCAGGCCTTTCGAGAGAGTCCTCTTTCAAAAGGATAATAGTTATTCCTAAAGCCCAAACAGGTAAGTTCCAAAACACAGCCTCTATCCTTGGAACTTTTACTGTAGGTTAAAAGGGCCGTAGGAAATGACTTGTCCCTATAGCATTTCTTCAAACAACCTGCTCGCTTAAAACTGGCTGCCCAAGGTCATATTGCAAATGGTCTGAATGGTGAGGCCACCTGCATAGGCTATCCCCCCAAAAGGCCGATTCCCCTGCCACTGCATGAAGCACCCATTTGGTGAGGTGACGCTGCTGCGCAGAACGTGGCGCAGAGTAGCAATTGCCTTCTCATGGTCTTAGTGAGACACTACTGCACTGGAAAGATAGTTCTATAATGAGCGAGTCTGAAATTTAAACTCGCATGTTTTCCCTCCGTGGCCACAGCTGTGTCAGGCAAAGCCAGCTTTCTATCAATAGCTTGAATGTGCTTTTCTCCTATGATCAACCGTGTTGCTCACTGGCTCGCTAAAAAAGAAAGACCACTTGAGCGCTGGGCAGGTGCTCTTGTCCTGGGGCTTTGCATGCAGCTCACACATCCAGGATCCTGGAGAACAAGGCTAGACCTGGATAGCTCTTCCTTCAGCATGGCTGCATTGCTACATTTCAGCTGCATTAACTAGCACATACTTTTTTGAAGCAACTTTAATCAATCTCCATAACATGCAAGGGCTGCCTAGAGCAAGGGGCAGTCCGAGTTCTCATTACCTTCAGACAGCTGAAGTCTCGAAGACCCCAAAGCTTCAGGGTTCCATCTGCTGAAGAGGTGGCCAAGATCTGGTCCACCGGGGAGAACTGCACGCACCAGATTCCACGCTTATGTCCAGTGAAGACACCCAGCAAAGAGCAATCAGAACAGGACCAGAGCTTGGCCAGCCGATCCTGTGAGCCCGTGGCAATGAGCTTGTCATTTGGAGAAACTGTCACACTGTTTATGTCCTAGAGAAGTCACACAAGTATAGAGAGTGCAAAGCAGTTTAAGTCCTTGCTTTTGCTGTCGGACAGGTAATAAATGTAGGGTACAACACAGGAGAGAAGGATTTAAGTACTAAAAGCATGTTCTGACATCAGGTGGAGCTTTACCTTGTCATGACCCCTCTCAGTCACTTTTGCATGAAGGATTTCTGGACTGGAGATCAAGGCTGCTTTTGCTTTGAAAGTGAGGGATTCTGGGATATTCCAGATCTTGATTGTGCAGTCCTGGCTGCTGGTCACTATGAAGCTTTCTTTCAGTCTGAAAGGAATAAAAAAGTCAAGCATAAGGTAGCAAAACAGTGGCTTCCTCTGCACAGAAAAAAAAGGCCTTCTCCTGCCCTACCAGGGCCTACACACATTCAGTCACTCTGCCGGGATGTGAAACAGAGTGCTTTAATGTTTTTTCAAGCTGTCTTTCATTTTACTGAGGTCCCTGGGATAGCTTCTAGCAATTCAGACATTAGGCAAGAGCACTGCTAGCTCTCTTCATTTACAGACAAAGGTATACTGCAGCTCTTGAACAAGCGAGCTGGGCTTCCAAACTGCTAGGCAGCACAAAGAAAGGAGAAGAGCTGATAAACAGACACACTATTCAAGCAAGCACCTTCATAGACAGATTCCCTTCACTCCCCAATCCTCCTCTCCACATCACTCAAGCTTTATCTGGCAACTTATCCAGCTGCTGCTCTTTAAGGTAGATGGGGATCAGACTGACAAAGAAATGCAAACTTCACAACTTATGGATAGACAGATGTGCATCCAAAAAAAATCCTCCTTCCTTCAAACCCAGAGCACCATGACAAGCTGGCACCAAGAATGAGAAACAGGACGGCTCAGAGGCAGGCATCCACCAAAACATTCACCCTGAGGATCGGCAAAGCAGCCACAACTCACACTTGCAAAGGTAAACCCTCATCTGATTTTTATTACCTTGAGCAAGAGACAGCGCCTACCCCGTGCGCATGACCCAATCCTTGGGCAACACAGATCACCCTTCCATCTTTGTTCATCCGCCAGACTCGAAGGCTTTTGTCCTGTAATGGGAGAGGACAGAAACCACTGTGCTTTTTTGACAAATGATCAGTTCCCCATGTGTTCACCACATTCATGAGCCTGACTATTCACTTATTTTCAAGCTTGAACCTTTGCCTGCATTCATCAGAGCAGGTGAGAGCAGACACAGCCAAGCAGGGTGCACTGCAGCCTGGGATTCCAGCGTGGAGGTTTATTTCTGAGTGCATCAGGGCAGTCGGTACCTTTTCTTCCAACACGGTTATTACACACAGCTCCCCATCAGTCTCACACTAACAACATCCCTGAACTCCAATGCAAGACCAAGATGCTTGGAGAATCAGACATCTCCTTTCAGGCTAATAAAATACAATCAACCACATTTCCCCAGGGACAATGTTAAAAAGGGATAATGGAAGAACCTTATATTTGGGGGATGTAGCAGACAGGAATTCCAGCTGAACAAAAGCCCTTTCTGGATCACCAAAAAGGAATACAACTCTGCCCATAAAGATCACTAGAAACGAAAAGTTTCATTAAATGAAAAAAAACTAACACACCTTAGCACAGCTGACAAACATCAGGCCTTTTCTGAAGACATCCAAAGCAAGAATTGTTTCTAAACAGAAGAAGAAAAAACAGCTGGATGCAAAGTAATACTTAAACAGGACAACAGAAGTGCGTGAATTAATGAGTCCACTGCTTACTGACTGGGGGACAGGTTTGGGACACTCAGGAACATATACACACTCCCTGCGGAGTGACTGGCTGCTTACGGCATTGGTGCGAGTCTGTCACTTGCAGCCACAAAACTGCAGAGCTCGCACTCACATATCTACACCTTTAGCCCCAATTTAAATTGATCTCACTGCTAGTGAAAGGGACTGAACCCACATACCTGGAAAAAGAAAACTAGTGTTTGCAAAACCAGAATAACATAATATAGCCTTTTTCCACACAACTCCAAAAACCTGTCGTGATGCTGTTCCAGAGAGAACTCACGGACTCCAGTGTCCACGTGAGAGTTGCGAGAGAAGCTGGATAAAGAAATACTTGCATATCTCCCACCCGCCCACGTAAGAGCTGACTGTACGCACCTGTGTGGCCATAGAGGATCTGGCAGTGTGATGTTGCCAGTTCAAACACTTTCAGCTGAGGGCTGTTGGTAGCCACAACAACATGAGAATCACCAGGCCCAAGGAACTTCACATCCAGAACCTCATCGTTGTAACCTGCAAGCTGAGGATGGCAGAATAGAAACAGTTTAACAGGAAAAAGTCAGCTGGTTAGAGAAGTACCAAATGGCACCATGCTCAGTGAGGCTGCATTACCATTACTTTTAATTTAATTCCATATGTAAAAATCTTTTTTACATATAAGCTGGAGCACAGGAGGGATTTCTGGCTAGGCCTGTTCTGCTTTTTTTCCTATGTTTGTCTCTGGGCCATACTCCTCCAAACAACCCCACCAGTGAAACTGGCTTTCTGGCTTGTAACCAAGGAACAGTTCAAGAACAGGCAGGAGACAAGGGCACCCCTGGACAAAGCTTTCACCAGAAGCAGAACTGATCCTCAAGTATAGGTAAAGGAAGAGGAAAAGGGAGGCCAAGGGTTGTTACCTGCTTCCTGAGCTGAAGAGTTTGAGCATCATAGAAAACGATGTTGTGTTCCACGGACACCGTGACAATCTCATTTCTCTCAGGCACAAGCATGCACTGGGTGAGACTGCGCTCGCTGGCCTCCTCCTTCAACTCAAAGGGCACAGGCTGGGTATACACACAAGCAGCTGTGGCAACTTCCCAAACTTTCAGGATGCCTAACAAAAATGATGATATAAATTATCTGTCAGAGCCACTGTTTTAGACAGTGATTGTCCAAAGAATATAAAACAAACCCGGGCCTTGCCTACTGGAAAAAGCTATGCAGCTTTAAGGCAGGACTGCAAAGAGATCCAATCACAGTGGCACGAAGGGGCACAAAGTTTTTCTTCTTCAGTCCAAATCAAACTTTGCTGCAGCTTGAAAACATATACAGGTAAAGCTTCACAGCATACCTGATCAATCCTGCTCATCCACTACTGTCAAAGCAACTCAGGAGAAGGCTCTGCTCTCCAGCCCTCAGGAGCTCAGCCCAAGGCTTCTACCATACAAAGAACGTGCATCCCAGCAATACCAGCAATGCGGTGTCTTAAGCACTGTCCTTCCTCCACCTCCAAACCTGGCAGTGACATGGCAGGACACTCACCTTTGCTACCAGCTGTGACAAAGTGCAACCCTTGTTTCTTCACACCCAGTTGAGAGAAATCTCCCTTTTCAGGTAACAAGATGGCAGCTTCCACGCTCTGCAAGAGAGTTGGCCGAACACCAGCTGAGCGTGAGGGACTGGAGTCCCGTTTCAGCAACCAGAGCTGTGCAACAGCCCGCTAGTGCCAACAGACACACACACACACCACACTCCACTGCCCCAGACTGCACGGCTACTGAGGAGAGGCAGGCAGATACAATGAGAGAACGAAGTTTTTACATGACTGTCCTTCCTTCCTCCTCCAGCACTGGGGCAATGGAGGCAGCAGTGGCATATATTTCCTCAAACTACCCAGGCACAACCACACCAAGCAAGGAGAGAAAGAAAATAAACAGCTTTAGACACAGTTTTAAGGTCTCTGGAAAGTACAAGGGGGAGAAACCTGATTTCATAATACATAGGAACATAAAGAGAGAGAAGTACCATATGAACTGTGACCTAGAAACTCCAAAGGATCTCAAAGGAATAAACAAAATGCAATTTCACCTCGTAGACAGGGACAGTTCGTTTACTTTCTCTGGTTTTCAGGTCCCACACCATGCAGATTTTATCACGGCCAGAACTGCAAGTTAAAAGATCAGTTTCAGTGCTAAATCCATTCAACGTGGGCTCTGAGTGCAAATTTGGAATTGTGAGAAGAGGCCCATATGAAAGAAGGCACCAGCCTTCCATGTAGCAGCACAGTATATTGCCAGAAACACAAAATCAGTCACCTGCTTGTATAGTCAAGCAGAGACTGAACACTTGTAGCAGTCCTTCCCCTCACAGGACAACCTTCCCAGACACTAGAGAAACACCCAGTCTCTGGCAGGAGGCAGGGAGAACAGGAGAGGAAGGCTAAACTCCTGCAAGGTTTTACCTAATGAGTGTGTTTCCATCTGCAAACGCCAGTGAGGTGACAGCGCTGAAGTGGCCGTCCAGCATAGCAACACACTTGCTGGAATTCAGGTCCCAGATGCGGATTTTGTAGTCAATTGAGGAGGAGAAGAGTTGCAGACGGGAGGTATCAGGGTGGAACTCAACAAGGCTAGACAGAAGGAGATACACTTGAACAGGACAAATTAAATGATCTAGCAGGCTGGTGTTAGCCCAACATTTAAATAAATATACATTCTACACAGAGTTCGACAGATCAATTGACATGAATTTATATCAGGACTTTCTTTGTAGGACTTCATTCCTCTGCCACCCACCACAAAAATTTACAGTTGATCTTTGCCAGTCTTACGCATTCTTGAAGTACAGATATTCCATTTAGATCCCAGCAAATTTCTTGATCAAACCCTTTCCTCTCAGGGCTAAAGTCAGTCAGAGCCCTGCTCCTTCACTAGACATCTCAAGAATCAGGAAGCAGAAGAGCCTAGAACCTGCTCGGAACAGGCTTTACATTCCATTAACTCAAGACATTTCACATCAGTCCCAGCATCCAAGCATCACACTAATGCCAGCAACTGACAAAAATGACTCATCCTTACTGTACAACTCCTGAAGATCCTTTTAGGTTGTGTGTGCAGTACTGTTTGATCATATCCCAGATCTTAATGGTGCTGTCACAGCCACCTGGGAAAAGAAGGGCATAGAAGAATGAACGACATAGGAGAGAGACACAGGAGGTCCGATATATCAGCAACTGCAAAATTTCATGGGTTGCAAAGGCAGCAGAAAGAAAAATGAATGCAATAACAACCACCCACATCAAGAGAAGCTCATGGAGCACCTTACACTTTCAGAGAGCTGGGCAAAACCTGACTGAACACAGTCAAACCTGAAGTACAATTACGTTACAGGTCATGCCTGACCTCCTCCATCTCCAAGAGTCCCAGTTCTACACCAGGATAACTACGTCACGCTGTCTCATAGATGCCTGATATTTATCAGCATTTTACTAAGTATATTTTAGGTAGAATATTGAAAGGACCCCTTGTTGCCTGTCAAGACTTCACCTCTTCTGATTGTGTCTGAATTCAGGAGATCACTACCTCAGGCTGTGTCAAAAGCAGAAGGGCCACTCAATGTCATTCCCGTCACGTGACACTGAAATAGGACAGTACCTGTGGCTAACAACGTGGAAGTAGAGTCAAAGGCCATGCTAGCAACCGGGGCGACGTGCACGGCTTTCCACGTGCGAACACACTTGTTCTCTCGCCAGTTCCACTGCTTCAGCAACAGGGCTCGGCTCCCTGTCACGAGGATCTATGCAAAAGCAAGGCGAAGGAAAGGCTTTAACTGCTAGCTTAATTAACTGCTAATTAGATTTTCATTTCTTTCAGTGCCCACACACAAAGCACAGAAACGCCAGTTGCTATGAGACTCTTGAGGCTCAGTCTCTCCGCGTTCCTATGTCTGACTTAAGCCCCGAAGGGGAGACAGACAGAAGTGCCTGAGAAGATTCCGCAGAGATCTCTGGAAATGCAGGGCGCTTCCAGGCAGAGCAGCCTTCAGTGCTCACTGGCTTTATAAGGAGGCCCGACAGAGCAGCACAGAAAACCACGAAGCAAACACATACCTCATCATCAGGGCTAAGAACAAATGAACTGATATTCTCTTCATCGTCCTATAGAAACAAAAGGAAAAAACCCACAGTTAAACCCCCTGTGGAGCAGTGTGCTCTCAGAGTTCCTTCTCTACATGCTCCTGCTGACACCGTGCGCACCCAGCAGCTTCTGGGGACAAGACAAATGACATCTGTCTGCGTTTAGAACCATTCACATCCTCCCCTCCACTTCTTGCTCACGGGAGCTTTAGAACAACAGCTGGCGATAGCGGCAAAACACCTCAGGAGCCTTGGGGAAATCCTCAGCAGTTTCATCGCCAGTCAGCAGAGGCTGGGCCTCCTCACCTGCTGGAGGCTGTGGAGAGCTCCCGTTTCTACATCGATGACATTCAGCTTGGTCCCGCAGGGGCAGACCATGAACTTTCCATCCCGGTTTATCTGGAGAAAAGGGAACGGAAGCCAGGAACGTTAAAGTTGGGAGATGAGGTATCCCCAACCCTGCTCCTCGCCGCCTCAGTACCTGGACTCGCCCTCCTTTGTAGAAAGGCTCGATTTTCCTCGACACGGCGTAGCTGGAAGGAAAAAAGAGAGAGAGAGGCGCAGAGCCGCGGTTAAACCAAAACCGCGGCGGCCTGTTAGCTCCCGCAGGCGAAGGCCCCGCGCAGCGCCGCCGCAGGCACCCAGCCCCGCCGCTCCCACCGCCCCTCACTTGCTCTTGAAGCGCAAGGGGCTGGTCGCGGCCGCCTCCATGTTTCGCTCCGCGTGCCGGCCACTTCCGGCGCTCTCGGTTGCTACGGGAGGGCACCACTTCCGGCGCATGGAACTGACGCACCACGCCACACTGGGGACGGGAAGCCACGAACGCCATCTTTGGTGCGGGCAAGAGGCGGCCCCCCGCCGCGAAGACCCAGACATAGTGGGGGAAAAAAAAATGCCTGGTACTGAAAAGCGGGATTTTTAGACACTAGGAAGGACAAATAAAGACTCGACCAGCAAACTTTCGAGTAATTCATCTTTTATTGCATATAGAAATAGATAACTGAATCGTTTCAAAGCTTTCCAGCTGCAAATACTCCATCACCGTCTGTGACAGCATCCCCTTGGCTTCGCACGGCTCACCTGCAGCAGCAGCAGCGAGGGAAGAATCACGCCGGAGGTGTGAATCACGCCGGGGCCGGCAGCCGGTGCTCGGGAAGGCAGGGCCCAGCCCTGCAGCCCGGGCGGATCCGTCCGGGGGGCCGCGCTCAGCACCTGCGGCGGAGGGAAAGCAGCGCTCAGCAACAGCCGTCACCCCCGCACGCGGCACTCCCCACTACCGGCTCCCTACAGCTGTTATGGGAACATGGGTTTCACTCCCCACGCATCGCCGTGGGCAATAAGCTTAATGTTCCCTATACTGTCGGCACAGTTATCTCACCGGGGGCCACAGGAGACCCCAAGTGATTTTCAGACTGTGCCTGGCAACCTTAGCTAATGCGGCCCCAGAAGCCCCTTCCCCAAGCCGCTCACCCAGGCCCGGCGCGGCCCCCCCCTCCCGACCCGATACCGGCTCGGACAGCGCCATAAGCACACCCCAACAGGTTTTTTTTTTTAAAAGCTCTTGGAGGGCAGAATGCGAGGGACGCCAGCTCCCCCTCGCAAGCAGGGCGATAGCCCAAAACCTACCCTCGGCTCGCCTCAGACTGAGCACTGCATGCGTGCGCTCCCTTATATACCGCCAGGTTGGCGCATGCGCACGGCTGCCTCCCTCTCTCCCTGCCCCGCGCTCTGTATAAGTGAGCGGGAGGCGCCGCTCCGCACCGCGGTGTATTCCTCATTCAGCGTGCGGGGCTCGCACGGCTCGGCGGTGCTCTCGCGAGACCCGCGGAGTATAAATAGCGGCCGGCGGGGGGGGGCGGCCTTCTACGCTGAGAGATCACGTAAGTGGGGCGGGCGGGATGGCGCCGGCGGAGCGGGGTGGCGCGGCCTCGGCCCCATCCGCGCCCATCGAGGCCGCCGGCGGCGCGGGGGCAGCCGCGCCCGGCCGGATCGGTCACCGCCGGGCCCTGCTGTCGCGCTGTTATTTCCCGCTGGGGTGGCGGCGGCGGTGTCCCGACTAACGCGCCCCTCTTTGCTCTAGCAAATGGCGGACGACGCCGGTGCTGCGGGAGGTGCAGGAGCGGCCCGAGGGGGCTTCCGCGGCGGCTTCGGGACCGGGCTGCGGGGCCGCGGGCGCGGCCGCGGTAGGGGCCGAGGGAGAGGCCGCGGGGCCCGTGGAGGCAAGGCCGAAGATAAGGAAGTAAGTGGTTCCCGGGGCTGTGTGGGGCCGGGCCGGGTGACGGCGGCGGCGGCGGGGCCGGGCTGTGTGAGGCGGGGGGCTGTGTGTGTGTGGGCTGTGCGGGGGGGGGGGGGGCCGTGTCTGCTGCCATTCTGACAGCTGGAACAGAAAGTGAACCGCTTCCCGTAGGGGGCTGGCAGTGACCCTTGTCCACGGATTTCTTTCGTAGTGGATTCCTGTCACCAAACTTGGTCGCCTGGTCAAGGATATGAAGATCAAGTCTCTTGAGGAGATCTATCTGTTCTCACTTCCAATCAAGGTAAGCTTCTGTGAACGTTTAAGTAATGTGCAGCAGAATCTTAATCTGAAATGCAGAGTTAACTGCACTTGCCGTTTGAGATGCTCAGTGTTTTCAAGTTAAAGACATAAATTGACAGAAGCTGAGGACTGATGCAGTCAGTTGTAGTGAAGTGTGGTGGGTTTTGTGTGTCGCATTCTGCCTTAGGTGGATATGGCAGCACATTGCTCGAGTGTTTCTGTAATAGTTCTGCTCAGTGATGGAAAAAAATGGAATTTTGACTTGCTATGTTGGACTGCCTAGCAAGCTAGAATAAGTTTATGCCTGCAAAATTTAACATGTTCAAGTACCTATTACTTAAAATATCTTTGTATAGGATTGTTGAACTTGAATTGTAGGAGCCTTACTAGCTGTGTTTGGCTTGTTTAAAAAGTGTGGCCTTGCGTAATTAAATGACTGACTCTTGTAGGAGTCAGAGATCATCGATTTCTTCCTGGGGTCTTCCCTGAAAGATGAGGTTTTGAAGATCATGCCTGTCCAGAAACAGACTCGTGCTGGTCAGCGTACCAGGTTTAAGGTAGCCTTTTTCTTCTCACGTTGAAAACTGCGTGTGCATTGTCTGCTGCTTTTTTAGTATCATATTAATAAATTAGTTTAAATACCTTTATTTTCTTCTGTAGTATCTAGTAAATTTTTTTGTATGGGGATCAGCTTGTGTAGCTTACAAAGTGTTTGTATTGATTTTAAAACCCTAGTAATATGCTCAGATGTTATTTGAAACAGCCCTAGCACAAAATTAAGTCACACTTGTGCAGCAGTGCTGGCTGTTCAGGGGCTGTGGTGGAGAGAGAAGTCTTGGGTGTAAAGAGGGAATGCTGCTTGGAAATTATCCGGACTTTTGTCCAGTATGAGGCTGTAGCAGGGATTTGAATCCTAGTTCTTCATACATAGCTGTTTTTGATGGAAGGATGAGCTCTAAGGGGAAAAATGGGCTTTTTGAACTGCGAGCTGTGACTGTTGGCTGCTGAGCGCACACCTCGGGTTGCCCTTGGTGAGAGACCCTGACGGATCATGTTCTGAGAAGAGCGTTCTGAGCAGCACAGCTGCCACTGAAAATTTTTCTTTCAATCCTAGGCTTTTGTCGCTATTGGGGACTACAACGGCCACGTTGGTCTTGGTGTTAAATGCTCTAAAGAAGTTGCCACTGCTATTCGCGGGGCGATCATTTTGGCCAAATTATCCATCGTACCTGTACGACGAGGCTATTGGGGGAACAAGATTGGCAAGCCCCACACCGTGCCTTGCAAGGTGAGAATGACTCACCGGGCCTGCTCTCGGTGATGGTGCCGTAGCATCTGTTTTAGGAGCTGTGACGCATTGTGTTTGCGTAGGTCACGGGCCGGTGTGGATCTGTCCTGGTGCGTCTGATCCCAGCTCCCCGTGGTACGGGGATCGTGTCTGCCCCTGTCCCCAAGAAGCTGCTGATGATGGCCGGTATCGATGACTGTTACACCTCGGCCAGGGGCTGCACTGCCACCCTCGGCAACTTCGGTAAGCTTTAGGTTTTTGTGTTGTAGCTTAGCTGTGTGTACTGCTGTTTTTGTCATTGACATACCCATTTCTGTAGTATTTTTAATGTGTTGAATCAAAACCTTCTAGCAGCCAAGCAGAAGCAAAGACTTCTGATACCTTTAACGGTGCATGTTAGTCCTGCTGTAGATGATCTTGAAGTTCTGTAAAAATTAATTACAAGAAATTGTCTTTTTATATGTGCATTGATATTAAAAAAAATCTCCCAATCTGCGCGATTGCACTTGTGTGAAGTAGTGTAATTGTCGTAAATGGCGAGAGAAAGAAACTTGAGTTTTGTGTGTATATCAGAGAGACCTTGCTGTGATCTCCCTGTTCCTTCTGAAATTCTACATTTTTGGAGCTGGGTGGGTGCTAGTGAGCAGGTTTCTGTAGCTGTGCTATGTTTGACTTCTGTCCGCAGCTAAAGCCACCTTCGATGCCATCTCCAAGACCTACAGTTACCTGACCCCCGACCTCTGGAAAGAGACTGTCTTCACCAAGTCTCCTTACCAGGTGAGAGTATTTCTGCAATTTGCAGCTCAAATCTTACCCTCCCTACCCTGTAAAGCTCAGGTGCTGTGCCCAAAGACTTTGCAGTTGAATGATGGGAGGGTGGAGTCGCAGTCAGAGCTGACTGCCAGGTAGAGTGTGATTTTTCAGCATGCGGTTTTGAGTAATACTTGAAAATGGCATTTCATGGACAAAGGAAATAGGAAGAAGGAAGCTTTGAAATATTAAGTAAAAATAAGTTGTGTCTGAATTACCTCAGCCCCCACATTACATGCCGCCTTGGAAAGAGATGCAGTGCTGAGAAACCCATGATAGTGGCTTAAGAAAATAAACCACTGATTTTTGTTTTGTTTGGGTTTTTTTTTCAGGAGTTCACTGATCATCTGGCAAAGACCCACACCAGAGTCTCGGTGCAGAGAACCCAGGCAGCTGCTGTGGCAACAACTTAAGTGGTTTTTGTACAAGACAATAAAGTGATCAGTGAACAAGAAATTGTGATTGGCTTTGACAGGATGATTAATGCATTGGGCAGATGGATTAAACCTCTGCTGGGGATTTGAGTAGGTTCACCTCTGTGGGCCAAAGCCTGAACATCTGTTGAATGAAATAGCGTGTTACGTTATACTAATCCTTGTTAATCATGTATTAATCCTAAATGGGGTCCAGAACCAGCTCTGCAGATTATGTGCTGTCCTACAGCACGCAATCCTTGCCCTAACAGGGAATTCTCTGCCAGGGCTGGGCAGAGCAGTATGGTGTGTTTCTGTGGCTCACGGAGGTGGGGTAGAGGTCCTGTGGGGAAATCCCAGCTAATGCCGCCAGGGGCGCCTGGAGCAAGGGGCTCCGTGGTTTAGAGGATGGTAACAATCAACTGGAATTTAGCAGAGCTCAAAAAGGACAAATTCTGTAAGCATTTGCAGATCTCTTCAAAGAATGAGTCTAGAGTCTCGCTGTATGGCAGATGTCTGGCCTGCACATTTATTGTAGAGGTCAACAGCATGAGAGTTCCAAGATGCAACATGCAGTATTCAATACAAGCACCAGGGAGGGAGGTGGTAACCATTTGCATCTACTGAGACGCATTTGCTTGTGCCTTCCTCTCCTCCATCATCCTGTGCTTCTGCTTCATCAGGCACGTCCTTGCATTTCCATGGACACCAAGATCACCATCTAAAAAGAAAGTAAATCTCTGAAGAGTGCCCCTCAGCAGCTAAAAAGAAACAAGCCTCTGCTCCGTGTAGAAGTCTGGGATGTGGCTTAAGACCCCCGTTTCCCTGCCTGCCATCCCAGCTATGGCGGAGGTGCGCGGGTGTTGCTGTACTCACATCGGTCCTGGTAGGCCTTGGTGACCTGTGCCAGCTGCTCCATCTCCTTGGCGCAGTTCTGGAACTGGTTGGGTCCTTCCCTCTGCTTGCAGGCGCCCAGCCTCTCCCGGACTATCTCCACAATTTCCTGATCAACCATCCTGCGGGAAAGATGACGATGAACCGCAACCACAGCCAAGAGATAATAGAAAAGCTGAACAAAGGGGTGATTGATAATGCCCCATGGAAGGTCAGCTCTAGGTTTTTACAGGATCCTGGTCTGTCCTGCAGTGGTGCTGCAGGAACCAGGCAGTGCAGGAGGAGGTGTCCTGCCACCTGCTCAGCTCAGGTGGGCTGCAGGGGAGAGCAGGACTATGAAACGGGTGTTCTGTAATGGAGCGGGCAGGAGGTGCTGCCTCAATGCCCCAAACTCCGCGAAAATGCTGTGAATTTAAGCCAGGCGCTGCAGCTCCCGGGGCTGACTGACCGGAGCAGCACACACTGCTCCGGCCTCGCCTGTGGGCAGCTGGGTGACAGCCATACCTGTCCCTCCTCCACTGTGCTTCGGCCTCGAAGAAGCAGAGGTAGTCGCCCTCCAGACACTCGCTCAGGTCGGGGACGCGGCGAAACTTCTGGTGGTAGTAGTAGAACTTGTTCTTGGCTTGCTGGCGCTCGATCCACTCTGCAGAGACAGCCCTGCAGTCAGGCACCCCCGGCCCACGACTAGCCAGCAGACCCCCGTCTGTCTGCGTCCAGCCCTGCGTGTCTGTCCCTCTGTCCGTGCTGTGCTCTTGTCTGTGTCCCGCGTCCCCGTGCCCTTGCGTGTCCCACCTCCCGGTGGCCGTGCCCCTGCCCCGCTGTGCCCGTGCCCCCGTGCCGGGTCGCGACCCAACTCCCACGGAGCGGCGCTAGTGAGGGGGCCCGGCCGCCCCGGGACGGCGACGGGAGCGGGAAGGCGCTCGGCCCGCCGGTACCTCGGACGAAGGTGACGGGCGCATCGATGACATAGTTGAAGACGGTCTGGATGAGGGTGACCGGGTTGGGCACCGACGTGACCCTCTCGGAGACGGGGGTGCGGGTCGGCGGCACCTTGTACGCCTCCCAGTCCCTGTCCTCCGGCATGGCGGCGGCGGCGGGCCCGGCGGGCGGCGCGGAGAAGATGGCGGCGCCCGACACAACCCCGGCGGCGGCGGCGGCGGCAGGGGACGCCGGGGTCAGAGGGCGCCGCTCTGCGCATGCCCCGCCGTGCCCGGTGCATGCTGGGAGGTGTAGTCCGTGTCCGGCCCCCGCCCGGGGAGCGGCAGGGCCCGCAGATCCACCGCCTCCGTCTGTTTTCCATTCAGAATCACAGAGGCTTTCTTTCCTGGGCTGATGGAGGGATTTTTAGTCTGTCTCCACCCAGAGCAGCCGGCTGCACTGAGCCGGGGGTGGCCGGTGCGGGCGTTGGCAGCTCTGGGTGTGTGGTGCCCCATTAGGAAGCAATCCTAATTCCTGCTGTCCGCGTTCAAGTTATTCAGGAGGCAGAGGTGTAAACTGAGACACCGGCAATTGACCTTTATCATGCCACAACTGTTACGTCCAACCTGCCAGCTTGGCTGGGTATGAAATGAATATAGCAGCATGTGAAGCTAGTAGCTAAATTTGTGTCTTCAGACCAACAACCATCTTAAGTATTAGGCTGGGGAGGCACTTACTGAGAGCCTCTTTCTGCGGCTGACCTGGGCTGAAGACGTCCCATGGTTTGTAAAGCTCGGCACTGCTACCTTTCGATTGTGTGGAGAGGGACAGCGAGCGGGGCTGGGCTACCGGCGATGTTAGCGCAGCCGAAATGGGGTCGAACTCAACAGAGCTCCACTTGGGCTGGAAAATAAGCTTGGTGGAAAGTGCGACCAGGTGCTGGGACGGACCCCAGCAAGGGAGGGAGTTGCAGTGGATGCAGAACTAACCCTTGGCTGCTTGGGCTGACCCCCAGCTCCCCTGCCTGGAAGCCAATCGTGTGAGAAGTTGTCCATGTCTCTAAAGCGCTGTTGCTTTTCTCTGCCTTGCTCAGCATGACCTTGTGATTGGGGTTTATATATTTAGCTCTTCTAATTTGGTTTTCAAGGTGCATATTTAACCTGCGCATGTTCTTATTACTGATTCCTTTGGGCATCCTTTCCCGTTTCTTCTGATCGTTAGCTGTGCTTGTTTGGTGCCATTTGCCTTGACAACACGAAGCCCATGAATTCTGAGCAGGCCCTTTTGGTGCTGCAGAATACAAAATAAGTCATTCTAATTACCATCACAGAAGGGTAGACCTATTAAACAACATATTTCTCCTTCAAAGTCCTCAAGCAGAAGGAGGGAGATTATGTTCAAGTTTTTTTATTTAATTGGCATCATTTGTCCAGAAACTTACTAAATTCTTCCATGCACGTGACGGAAGCTTGACCAAAATCCCATCCTGTTAATGAGTTCTTTTTGTCATGTTAGAATCGAGGAGGAGCCCAGAATCCCTCCAGCATTCACTGATGTTAAAGGGGAGCTTTCCTACTGTGCTTTGGGTCCCAGCATCTTCTGGGACCTGAAAGTGAAGCTGATCTTTTTTGTTCTTCCTCTCTGCAGTCCCACCGCAAGTTCTCTGCTCCCAGGCACGGCCACCTGGGCTTCCTCCCCCACAAGAGAAGCCGTCGCCACCGAGGGAAGGTGAAGACATGGCCTAAGGATGATCCCAGCAAACCAGTCCACCTGACGGCTTTCCTGGGCTACAAAGCTGGCATGACACACACTGTGCGGGAAGTGCACAGGCCTGGGCTCAGTAAGGCTTGGCTGATGGAAGCAGGGAGCCACATGCAGGAGGGAAATGAGGGAATAGACTTGTTGGTGGGAAAGGCTGCTCCTGGGAATGGGTGGTCCCAGGCTACCTCCTGTAATGCCATCCAGATCTTGGATGGCCAGAGGCCACCTCACGGCCAGTGTGAGCTGAGTCTGGGGGTTCCTGGGAAGTCTTCACACTGGTATGGTGACTGCTGGTTTGTTGGATCCTCCTGGCAGAAGGGCCCTGCAGAGTAACTACCTGACAAATCCTGGGCTTGAAGTGTCTTGCTGGGGAAGTTTGTAATGTTACCCTCCGGGATGCCCACAGGACTGGAGCCAGACTCCAGGGCAAGAATCATCCAACGGACTGCTTCCCCCAAGCTGGGGCAGATGGGTTAAAGTGTGCTGGGCCACAGGGTCTAACCTGTTCGGCGTCTGGGGATCAAACCCTGTGTGGTCCTCCAGCAGGCGGGAGATGGAAGGGCTGAGGCTGGCTGTGAGAACAGAGTGTGACCTTGCCCTCAGTACATTGCTTGCTCGCTGTAATGGCAATGGCTCCAGGGAATGATCTGATCGTAGGTGACGCTGAGCACCATTTCCCTTTGCTACCTTGCAGAGATCTCCAAGAGGGAGGAGGTGGAGGCCGTGACCATCATTGAGACCCCCCCGATGGTGGTGGTGGGGGTTGTGGGGTACATAGAAACACCAAAGGGCTTGAGGAATTTCAAGACTGTTTTCGCTGAACACATCAGCGATGAGTGCCGACGACGCTTCTACAAGAACTGGTACGTGCCTCTGTGGCTGGGGAGGGTCCCTGGGGGAGTGGGGAGTCCCTCGCAGGTCTTCCCCGCAGGCTCTTCATGATGCCCAGCCACTGCAAACAGCTCAGCTACTGGCGGCTGGCTCTGAGGTGGAGTGAAACTGCTATTTATTTAGTCATGCACAGAGATACTGCAAACAGCTTGATGCTGGGAATCAGCATATGCATGTGTAAATTTATTCTAATAGTTGAACTAAGTTAGCTCTCTCCACAATATCATATAGCAGTGCATGCTGCAGGTTCATTTTCCTTTGTGGAGGTCGGGCTCATCTACTCTCCATTAAACTGGAATACTTGAGCTGAGGCACCAAACGAAGGGAGTAAAACCAGATTTGTCAGGGAGAAAACTGATGCAGAATGTGACCCCTGGTCCTTGTAAACATCAACACCACAAATCCCACACCAGCAGAGAGGAAAATGGAAACATGAATTTCATAACTGTAGGAATCGTGTCTCCTGCAAAAGTGCCGTGGAGATCCACCCACCACATGCCTCTGATCCCTGTCGGAGGCTGTTTTCTCCTTTCTCCACTTAGCTATGATTTTGCGCTTGTATTTTGATGGCACTGAGCCAGTCAGTGGGAGACAACTGGATTCCTCATGCAAAAAGGTTTGAATTACCAGCCCTTTTTTGCAGCTCATTATTCACTTTCCTCTTCCCACCTCAAAGCCCTCTGTCATGGCCTTGGCAGCCAGGCGAGGTTCAGGTATCCACAGGTACCTTGTGCCTCCAGGGAAGTGCCTGGCACGGTGATATGTCCCCCCGCGCTGCACTGTCTCAGGGCACAGCAAAGTGCAGAAGCACTTCATCATTCAGCTCTGCTAGATGTTAAACACTTCTGTCGTAGGCACAAGAGCAAGAAGAAGGCGTTCACCAAGTACTGTAAAAAATGGCAGGATGAGGATGGCAAAAGGCAGCTGGAGAAGGATTTTGCAGCTATGAAAAAGTACTGCAAGGTCATTCGTGTCATTGTGCACACGCAGGTCAGAGCTGCACCCTGGGGGGTGGGCAAGGGGGACTCAGGGTCTTCCTCAGCCCAGGAGCATGGTGAGGGCCTGGGAGCCGGGATCATGGGGGTGTCTTGGTGGGGTCACAGGAGGCTGAGCAGGCAGACACCAGTCAGAGGGTGTGGGACAGGGCATGCAGGTGATGGGAGGTGCTGCCTGACTTTTCCAGCTACCTCCTGACACCAACCCTGTCCCTTTGAGCCGGGCTTAGCAGAGCTCCCTGCTGGGGCACACTGGGGAGCCCACACACGCTGTGGAGGAGAGCAGACTTTGGGCAGAGCCTCAGCAGGTGGTGAGCCCTGTGTCAGCAAGGGACCTTAGGCCCCATGATCACCTCAAATTAGCAACTGGTGTCAAATGTTTGGGCAAAAATAACCCACAGGCAGGCACAGTTTTGCCAGATGTTGATTGCTGGATATATGGGGACCATTTTCATGCTGATCCCTGGAGTTAATGGCTGCTTTGGAGTCTGGGGCAGAGCTAAGCTGGCTCAAGGCTTCATTTGTGGCTGGCACAGACCCTCAAAGTCCCACTGTGGCGATTTGGCAGGGGTTTTGCACAGGCAGCTGGGACTGGGAGAGAGCGGAGGCACCTCTTGGTGGAAGCTAGAAATAACTGCTCAGTCTGGAAGCAGAAGTGGAGCTTGACCAAAGGAGAGGCGCTGACACTGGCTCGGAGCACAGAGCTGCATCCTGGCTGGTTGCAGTGTTCAGCCTCCGACAGTGCTCTGGTGATGGGCTCTTCTGGGGCATTTACCATGGCTGTTACTTGTGTGCTTAACTCTTGGGGTAGGACAAGACTGGCCTGCTCCTGTGCTCCCTGGAGAGAGGGAGCTGTCAGCTCCTGCCTGGAATGGGAGCACTGGGAGATGGGATAGTTGGGCTCAGGGACAAGGAGTTGGGTCCAAGAGATATGTGGGCGTGCTGACCCAGGTCACTGGCTGTTATGAAAGGGGTTGACAGTGTGACAGAGAGGTGGTGAAGAGCTGGCTCTGCTCACCCTCTGTGCCCCTCACAAGTGGTGGGTGATGCGGCCCTGCCCTCATGCTCATGCCTGGGAGGTGAGGGGCAACATTTTGTCCTAATGCACTGTCTAATGCAGATGAAGCTGTTGCCGCTGCGGCAGAAGAAGGCCCATGTGATGGAGATCCAGCTGAATGGTGGGACAGTGGCTGACAAGGTTGACTGGGTCCGCGAGAGGCTGGAGAAGCAGGTCTCTGTGCACAGCGTCTTCAGCCAGAACGAGATGATTGATGTCATTGGCGTGACCAAGGGGCATGGCATGAAAGGTACGGAGCAAGGAGACCTTTTCCAGGGGCTTGGTTCTGTCCTTTTCATATGACACTGCCCATAAGGTAGTGTTGAGGGAGGAGAGTATTAGCCATGCTGAGAACCCACCAACTTATTGCACACAGGGAGTGGCAAAGAGCCTCTGGACCTCAACCAGGACATGCAGTTCCATTGTAGCAGAGCTTGGTTTCCTTAATCTCAGTAAAGGCCATGTTTTCTACTGTGCCCAGAGTCCTCCCAGGAGGCTCAGAGGCACTGTGAGTACGTAAAGCCACTGCACTTCTCACAAACCCCACGTGTGTGGAGGTGTGGGTGTTTCTGTGCGTGTGCGTGGATGTGCTCAGCAGGAACATATCACAGTCTGATCGAATCCATGGGAAGTGAGAACAGTTCTGTGCTCTGGCCTCTCATGGTGGTGACAGCTCTTGGTCTCCTTCCAACACGGTGTCTTCCAAGAACTGCAGAAGAATGATGAGGCTCTCCCCTCCCCAGCACTCAGACACCAGCCCTGAATCTCCCAGGTGTTCTCACCATCCTGTCCGGTCACACTTCCAGGAGTGACAAGCCGTTGGCACACCAAGAAGCTCCCGAGAAAGACACACAAGGGCTTGCGCAAAGTTGCCTGCATCGGAGCCTGGCACCCGGCCCGGGTTGGTTACTCCATTGCTCGGGCTGGCCAGAAGGGCTACCACCACCGCACGGAGCTCAACAAGAAGGTATGGCCCAGATGGGCTCCCTCAGAGCACCACTGCGCCTTCCTGCCTTCCTTCCTCCCTCCCATGCTGTCACCATCCTTTGCACCGTGGCCTCTTTCCCCTCAGCTTCTCAGATGTTTCCCTAGAGATCTGCAGTGCTGCTGTTCCCCATTCCCTTGTTGCCTGCTCAAGGGACGCATCACAAGGGGCACATCTTGGTGAAAACGGCATCGTCCCTGTGACATCCCTCACTGAGGGGGTGGGAAAGTCGCCATCTCAATTTCCTTTCTGTTCCTAGATTTACCGCATTGGCCATGGGATCCACGTGGAGGATGGCAAAGTGGTGAAGAACAATGCCTCGACACACTATGATGTCACAGAGAAGACCATTACGCCTCTGGTAAGGGCTGAGGGGGTAATAGGGCTGTGACTGGCCCTGGCTACAGGAATCCTAGCCAGGGAAGTAATTCCTTGGCTGGAGACAGCTGCATAAGAAATTACTTGAAGGAAATTCACTGAAAGAAATGCAGTGATTCCTTTCCTCATGTTTTGGACATGGAAAACCATCACTATGAGGTGTTTTTTTAGGCCCCTTTGGCAGACCCAAACATATAACTTTCAGCTGATAACTTGGGCAGGGACTGAGAACTTCATTTAAAAAGAAAAAGAAGTATAAATGACATTAAAAATCTGATACTTAACAGATAAATATTTGTTACTTGGTTTAAAAATGCACTTTTGCTTATTAAAAACTTGGGAGTCTAGCTAGCTCTGCTCTCTGTTCACCCACATCCTTCAGAGAAGGAAGCAGGGTTGCTGGTTCCCCAGCTCTTACGGGGTGCTGCTTAGCTGGGATCATGCAGTCAGTGGGGCTGACATGCTCTGGTGGTCCTGAGCAGGCAACCTGAAGGGTGCAGAGTGTTGTTAGCTGGAAGGACTGTCAGTCACTACCTTCTCCTTCCCTATAAAATGCCACCTGTGGACACGTCTGCTCCCATCCAGCTCTCCTGCCTGCCAACCCTCTCTCTGCCTCTCCCCACAGGGTGGCTTTCCTCACTATGGGGAGGTCAACAACGACTTCCTCATGCTGAAAGGCTGCGTTGTGGGCACGAAGAAGCGCGTGCTCACCCTCCGTAAGGTGAGAGCGCAGCTGGTGCTGGGGAGGGATGGGCTGCAGCTCTCCACGAACAGATTCACCACGTGGAGAATGCCACTGCCTCCAAATGCTGGGCAGGGAGACTGGCTGGGTCCTTGATGCTGTGTTGCAGAGGGCGTGTGGCACATAAGTGTGGTGCTCAGTGAGACCATTTGCAGCTAGGTGGTTTGTGGCAGTGTGCAGGCGGATGTACTCTCTCTGGAGACAGAAGCTGCAAGCCTTTGAGGGCTGTGATGGGGGGCCCAGAATTGCAGACCTTGGCCATAAACAGATTGTGAGCAAATGAAATGCTAAGTGAAGAGTAGGCTCATTTTAATGCTGCTCTGCAATCCCAGGCATCACCTGCCTCCTGAGCACCAGGTTTCTCTGAGAAGGCAGATTTTCATGGAGATATTTGTTCAACGGATGCACCTAGGGTATTTCAACCCTGCTTCCATCAGAGCAGTTGTCCCCATTTTCTGTAACGATAAGCCTGATTCATTGTGACTCTTCTTTTCCAGTCCCTTCTGGTACATACAAGTCGCCGGGCTCAGGAAGCCATTGAACTCAAATTCATTGACACCACTTCCAAGTTTGGCCATGGCTGCTTCCAGACAGCTCAGGAGAAGCGGGCTTTCATGGTGAGTTATGCTCTGTGCTGGCTCCAGCTCCCAGACCATGCTCGCAGCTGGGGCTAAAGCAACTGATTGAACCCAACCAAGCATCTGGTTCTCGATATAACAACAGCCAAATGAGTGATCAGGACCGTCTTGCATAAAAGACAGGCATGAATTCAATTCACACAGCAGATATTATGCTAAGGAAGAACATGATGGTTGTGTGAGTGATCCAAGACAACCCAACTAGCAAATAATATACCATATGGCCAACCAGTTTCCATTCACCACGGGATGTTTTAAACAAGCAGTTAACTTGGCAGGCACTGCCTTGGACATATGGTCCCTTTCACCCATAATTGTGCACTTCTTTGATTTGTTTGGAATGATTTATAACTTTAATGTTCTTAAGAGGAAAAGGTTGGGTCAAATTCAGACACAAATTTGCAATTCTTTTGTCAGGAAGCTTTCAAAAAGGCCAAGCAGTATATTTTTCTTAAATCCAGGGCAAAAAAAAAAATTAAATAAATCCAAAACAAGCAGAGTTTCTTGAACAGTTTTGCAACCTACACCAGGCTGGTGCGTAACTCTGAATGTGAAATTGAGGAAGCATTAAGTAAGCCAGGCCTTCAGCTAGCAGAAATGAAAGAAACAACTGCCTGGATACCACACAGGCGTAAACCATGTCTGGATCTGGCCTGTCAGCTAGAAATCCCATGTGAAATTGGCTAAGCCTCCTTAGCCCCGAGAAGGGGGATTGGCTATGCAGTGCCTTTGCAGAGCTCTTTAGAGGTTAAGCTCTTTTCCTTTATCTCAGTGTTAGGAGCTTGTTCTGTGTTCTGCTCTTGCTGTCACTGCAAGTCCCGAGTAGCTGTGACGTGGACCTTAGTGACAGGAGGTGGTTTTACCCGGTTGCAGCTGTTTTCTTTGCCATTTTCTACTGTGGGGTGAGAGTTTCCCCCACATATAATGTGGTAAAACTTCACATTTGGCTGGAAGTAGAGGCACATAAGTAATTTTTGCCATCTGCTCCCATAGGACTTACTTGGTCCAGGACAACCCCATTTCTTAGCTGGTGGAAACGCCTCAGGCTCTGTTGAGTTGGCTGATGAGAATCTGTGCCTTTGGCTGTGGGAGGCCTTTCTTCCTGCAGGGCTCATACAGCAGCTCGGCAGCCGCTCCACCATGGTGGGCTCCGGGTAGCATTCATCAGCAGTTACTGCTCCCCTCCGTGTCCCCTGACTGCAGGCCAGTCTGCCTGGCTCGGAGCAGGGCACTCATTGCCGCTCTCTGGCTGCTTTTGTGCTGTCCAGATAAACAAACGCTTTGTGCAAGGGCAATGATGTTCCACTCCCAATTCCTGAAGGGCTAGGGAGGCTCCAGGGGTGGCTGGTGAATGGTGGCACAGAGCTCCCAGCTGGAGAGCAGAGACCAGGAGCAGCCTTGCACAGCAGAAAGGGGCCAGAGCTGCAGTTCTGCTCCACGCAGCTCAGGTGCAGCCTTGTAGGCCAGGTTTGTCTGCCACTAACACCAAGACCTCTCCTCTCTGCTCTCTTCCAGGGCCCTCAGAAGAAACACTTGGTGAAAGGGAAGCCAGGAGTGCAGGAAGAGCTGTAAGGACTGAGATATGCAAGGCTACCTAACTGGGCACCTTCAATAAAAAGGCTTCAAGCCATGCCTGCTGCCTGTCTTGCTGCTGGAGGGGTGTCTTGCTTGTATTCAGTGCTGCCTGTGGGCAGCAGCGTGTCCTCAGGATTCCTCAGCAGGTGGGGATGGGACAGGTAGCACTTGGGACTGGCCCACATGGACAGGGACTAACTGGGACAGCCAAGTGTCTGCTCTGTCCTCTGCATCCTCCCTTTCCCTTGCCCAGTGAAGTTTTTCCCACTGCCTGCACTCATCCGAACCACAGTGAAGACTCCCCTTCCTCTCTTCCAGAGGAGAGCAGAGCAGGTACCAGCACTTCTGCCCCAGTTTCCACTGGGAATGCAGGGCCTCCACATTACTTGCCTCTGCCCAGTCTCCCTGACCATCTCTCCCCTTGCCTCCTCTCACACACACACCCCCAGGCACTGCTTTTGCTGAGCTGAAAGTATGACCTGTGGACTTCTCTCTGCACAAAGCCCCACAATCCTGGCTGGCATCCTCAGCAGATGTGGGAACTGGTGTACAATAAGATGGCTGCTAGGTAAGACTGGGCAGTGATGGATTTATTCAGATTTTGGATTTGTTTCCCACCCATGTTTTCCTTGCAGTCCAGCTGCCTGTGGGGAGGGTGTGATGTGTCTTGGAGCTGTGATGTCTTGGATCAGCGGTGATCACAACTCCTTCAGTGCAGAACCGGTCTGGGCATCCTGCACCCTTTTTGGGAACCAGACAGTGGAAAGCCCAGCCCTCCGCTGGTCCAGAGCTGCCCCCTTGACCAGGAGTCCTGGTAGGAGGTGCATGAAGTTCTTGGGTCTCCAGCAAACCCCTTGCCCTGGGTCTGGTTCTGCTCTGAACGTGTGCTTGCAGTATTTAAGGAGAAGGCTCTTCTACAAAAGTGCTGAGGATGAGCTGAACCGAGAAGCTCAGATCCCATGGCATAGCCCTGGATGCAGTCAGTGGCCAGGCCCTGGCTGGCTCCGTGTCCCAGCGAGGTCCCTGAGCTCTGTGCAGTGTCTCTGCCCTGCCCGTGGGGCTGCGCTTCAGAGCTTCTTCTCTCCCTTGGCTGGTAGGTCCCTGGGCAGTCCCCCAGTGGGTGGCTGAGGATCCAGGCCAGAGCGCATGATGGGAAGGATGAGATCGTCCATGTTTGGCATCACCAAAATTTTCTGAAAAGAGGAATCCAGAATAACACTTAAGTGATTTTGAATGCCACTACCTGATCGGTGACACATCTGCCGGGAAGTGGCCTTGGCAGGAGCCACACTCGGGTCAGAGACCAGGGCTGTGAACAGAAGGTCCTGGGCTCCCATCCCCTTGTCAGCAGCTGACTGTGCCTGCCCCTAGAGGATTACCAGCTCTGGATATCTCAGGACAGGGACAACCAGGAGCAGTTTTTCTTTGCCCTGCTTACCTGTATGTATGGCTTCAAGGGTGGTCATGGCAGAAGGGCAAGGACCAGCACTTTGAAGCCATTCAAATGGGCAGCTCTTTGGGGGGATTTGGGTACCTAAACATGTGGGGACATTTCTGCTCAAATGTGAGAGGCTGAAAACAAACCAGCAAGTACCTTGTGATGGGAGATTGCTGACCTTGTGATGGTAAATCTCCCAAACTTGCTGACACTCCTAACCCCCCCGACTTGGGGCAGGGCTGCACATGCTGGGAGGAAACTGCTTTTCCTCAAGCACTCTAGTGCTCAGAGCCCCGGCCCTCCGAGCTGGTTACTTAGGTTGTTTCTTGACTGTCCAAAGCTGGCCAGACCAGATTAGATGTTGGCTTTTTGTAGAGATATCCCTGGCCCAAACTGAGGTCTGGTTATCCCTGATCACAGCAATGCCCATGCTTCAGCAGGGTTTGTTGAGCCCTTTAACAGACCAGGCACCTGAAATTCATGCTGCAGCTTCTTCTCGATCCACTCAGTGACATGCAAGAACGTCACCTCCCGCTCGCCCAGCTTTGGGCGCACCTTCAGCTCCAGCTGGGGTGGGACTCGGAAGCTGTACCTGCAAGGGAAAAGGAAAGAGGTAGAAAGCATCACGTCCCAAATATGTGGCACAGCCCATGCGGCCCCACTGCTGGGTTTTAGGGACCTGCCTCCTGGGAGGAGGTGGCTGGGTTGCAGCGGGATTTGGGTTCCCAGGTCTTGTCTTGGCCTGGGTGGAGACCTGGAGAAATGAGTCTGAGGTCTGTGAGTCCCTCTGGGAGAATGGCCCTGGCTTGCTGGCGCCCCAGATGAACCCAAAGCCCCAGAGCTAGCTCCTTGGCCAAGCTGCAGGGAGTAAGGGCAGCTGGAAGGAGGATGCGCGTGTGTCCCCGCATGGGAGGAAGGAGAGCTGGTACCAGACACGGTCCGTTGGTGGTGGGGGGATGTTCACGGCCAAGGTGCCTGCCAGCTCCTGCACCTCCACCGTCAGCAGCAGCGGCGTGTTGGAAACCTCCTCAATTTTCTTTTTGATGAACTCATTTTCAGTGGCCTTCTGGAAGTACTTGGACTTGGCGATCTTATCAACAAAGCGCAGGATCTTCCGGCTCGTGCTGTTGCCGCTGATGTGGCTAAAGTGAGGGGAGCCACAGCTCAGCAGCAGGGTGAGACCCAGAGCTGTGCTGGGTTTTGGCATCCCCCAGCCGTCTGCCACAGCACCCCGCAGGGACAGGAGGCCCCTGTGAAGGGCTGCCATGATGTGCCCGGGTGCCTGTGTGCGCCTTCCCGGGGAAACCGGCCCCAAGCCCCTGTGCTGGCGTAGCACCGTGCCTCCCCCACCACCTCCCCATACACCCCATGGTGCAGACCTCGAATAGCCCCTTACCCCTCGGCGCCAGGCGGTGGGACCCGCTCCCCCAGGGCTCCTGGGGGCTCTGCAGCGGTGATGTCTTCCTCGTCAGAGGACCCAGCGCTGGATGACTCCGCATCGCTGTCTGCCAGCAGGATCAGCCGTGGCCTGGCCCTGCGAGCCCCGAGGAGCATCATGGGCGTGCCCTGGGGCCAGCACCCTCTCGCCTCACTCAGGCAAGAGGAGGAGGAGGATGAAACCCAGCCATGCACAGTCTCCTTACCCCTCTCCACCTGCCTCTGCCGGGCCGCTCTCCTCTGCAGCGCTCTCCTTCCCCAGCTTGCAGAGGTTCATCTTCGTCTCAAGCGTCATCTGCAACGAGCCACTGTAGGTGACCTCCATGTCCACCCAGAGCCCTGCCAGAGAGAGGGACGGGGTGAGCTCCTGTCAGCACCGCAGGGCCCAAGGGCTGCTCGTGTGCCTGCCGAAACCTCCCTGCTTCAGGGACTGGGCTGGCACCTCAATAACAACTGCCGTGGAGCCAGTCCTGGGGTCCCTGCCACTCTGCGGGGCTCTTACCTCGGTCATTGACGGTAGGGTTGGAGGCGCTGAGGACCGAGGGGATGGATGTGCCCATGTCCAGCTCTGTCAGCGTCAGCTCATTCATGAAATATGGGAGCTGATGGAGGGAAACCACATGGGGATGGTCACTGCAGCCTGGCACCCGCTGTGGGGCCTCGGGAACAGGATGGGGCTCCCATAGGTGCTGTGATGCTCCTGCTTCTCACCTTGATCTTGCTCAACTTCTTCTGGATCTTGCTGGACACCTGCTCAGCCCAGTATTGCTCCCGGAGGAAGTCCCAGAAGATGCGCCCCACCAGCGCATTCATCCAGGCCATGCATGCCTCGCTGCGCCCGGCCGTGTCCTCGCTGAGCTGCGATGGGACAGAAGCCACGAGCCCCTGGAGCGAGGTGGCCCCATGAGTGGTGGGACCTGCCGGCTGGGTGCTCTCCTGCACCACGGCTTTGCTGCTCAAACCACGGCACCGGGAGGGAAGAGAGGAACCACAGGACTGGAAGAGGCAGCATGCTGGGTCCATCAGCCTCTGCTCAGCATTCGTGTCCCACTCCCAGTGCTGGATTTGTCTCACTTACCTTTGTGGGCGTGGGGCTGCCCAGTGCTCCATGAGAGGGGCTCTGGTCCGGGCTGCCCCCCACCTGCGCTGGAACGAATCGGGCCATGTAGGTGCTGTAATCCAGGAAAATCTTCTGTTGGACGCTTCCTGCCAGGTCCTTGGGTGGGACAGCAGAGGGGATGTCCTCGGCACTCCCTCCGCTGCTGCTGCCGCTGCTCTGCAGAGCTGGTCCCACGCCTGGGGACACAGGGACATGAGTGGGTCAGGATGGCATAAGAAGTGACATGCCACCTGGCTGTGATGCATGCGCGGTGATGTGCCATGAGGCACACGTGGTGACATGCTGCCTGTCCGTGATGCCAGTGACATGCCACCCACCCTATGCTGGGGAGGGGAATCCTCCAGGCTCTCCCTGCTGCTGCAAATGCTCTTGGCTATACTCTGGGCTCCTTCATGTCCCCCCATGCTCACTGCTGCCTACCAAGGGCTTGTCCTCCCGGCACGCATGCAGCTCCACCCCCGGATCAGTCCTGGCACAGAGCAGAGGCCATGATGGCTGCTTCTCACCTGCCCTGGCTTCACTGTGGCTGCTGCAGGGTGTCCTGCGGGAGGCTCGCACGAGGTGCTGGTACCACTCCTCCTTCTCCCTCCCTGTCCGCCCGAAGAGGTACAGGCACCTCTCCCTGCAGTCCCCCAGGATGTCCTGCCCTGGTACCAGCGCCTTCTTTGTCCCTTCATCCCTCTGCAGCTCTGTGTTGTGCTCCTCGCTGCTCCTGCACTCCACCTCCACTGGGTCAGGGAGGAGGACGCAGATGGGGTACTTCTGGTTCCACGTCCGCTTTCTGGCCAGGCTGGGGGGGCAGAGGAAGACCTGCAACACCGAGAGTGGTGGTGAGGCTGGGCCAGGGCGTGGGGTGTTGGGGGTCCACGTGGGAGGGTCCTTGGCACTGCCAGGCTCACCTTGGCGTTGGTCAGGTTGTAGCAGCGGTGGTTGATGAAGGTGGTGTCAAGGATTTCCTCCTCAAAGGTGGCTCGGCGTGGGATGTTGCTCTTGGGGTAGGAGAGCTTGAGGGTGGCCCCATCCAGCGTGGCAAGCACCGAGTGCGTGAGTGAGGGGTGGAAAATCTCCGGGTCGTAGATGTGCAGCTGGTTCATCCAGCCCTGGGTGGGAGGAGAAGAAGCCGGCTGCTTCCCCCTGTGCCGTATGGGACAGCAGCCTGCACCCACCGTGGGCTTGGCACCCCCTCAGTGCTGCACCCCGAACCCTGGGCTCCCCGTCAGCTGCCACCCAGCACCCCATCCCGGACCACCCGTCTCCTACCTGGAGGCAGTGGGTTTCCCGTGGCTCCCCTGGGAGCAGCTCAGGGTGCAGACGGCCCTGTGGTCCCCGTGCTGCCGGCGGAGGCTTTGGCATGAGGAGGAGGACGGCGAGAAAGCCCAGCACCAGCCCACAGATGAGCCCCAGGCACAGGCCAGCGGCGTAGGGTGGCAGCGGCAGGACAAAGTAGCCGTAGGCAAGGAGGGCGATGGAGACGAGGGCTCTGCCTGGCACCATGGCCCCCGGCTGTGCTGGTGGTGGCTCCTTGGGGGGTGGCAGCTGGGGTTCGGCATCCCTCTGTGCCACCTCTACAACCTGGATCATGTCCCCGTAGGAGCAGATCTCATAGCGGCAGTTCAGGGTGGGCTCCCAGGGGCTCCAGTCCTGTGCCCGGCGTCCCCCAGCCCTGTGGCCCCCTGCCTGCCCAGGGCTGCCCCCCACCTCCTGCCCCCCGGCACTCATTTTTCCCCGGGGCATGGGGCTGCTCTCCTCAGCCATGAGCCGGCTGAGCCGGCTGAGGGGCTCCTGCACAGCTTCCGACAGCCGCCTCTTGGTGTCTTCCAGCCTGGCCTCCCGCAGCCGGAGCAGGGCAGCACGGCTCTCCGATGGGGAGATACTGGGGGAGGATGGGGCTGTACGGGACTTGGCTGGGCTCAGCCGGGGCTGGGGGGCTCGTGGGAGGTCAGTCAGGAGCATCCCTCTGGGCTGGGGTGAGGAGGGAGGCTTCATGTCCCCGTCCATGGCGAAAACAAGCCCATGGCTGTCTTGGCCACTGCCATCCTCCCTGGTGCCGGTGGGATAGGGCGTTAGCCCATCGGTGTCCCCATGCCGAGGTGAGCCCGGGGATGGTGCCAGGGTTGGAGAGGCGTCTGCTGCCGCCGCAGCCTGGTCTGCCATTGCTCGCATTGCCGATGGTGCGGTGCTGCCGAGGGAACGAGAGGAAGCAGCTCAGCTTTGTGCCACCTCGAGGCACAGCATGTCCCTGCCCCAGTCCTGCCTTCCCCATCAGCGTCACCACAAGCTGCCGAGCAGGAGTGGGGTGTCCCTGGGAACCTCATCACCACGGGCGGGGTGATCCCTATTTCAGGATGCCCTTGGGGCCACAGGGCTGCCAGTGGACAGGAGGTTTGTGGCTCTCCCTGCGCTTCCTGGCAGGGATGGGACAGAGAAGGCACCATGGTAAGAGGAGCTCAACGATAGCATGTGGGGAACCGTGTGTATAATGAGGATAAACCTCAGCCAGGCAATTAGCAACGGGACCTCCGAAAACCTGGAGCCATGAGCTAGGTCTGCAGCAAAACAAGGGGGATTTTCCCACATCAGGACATTATGTTGGTCCCAGCGCAAGTGCAGGGGCTGCGAGGAGGGATGCAACGACAGCAGGCAGGACTCTCTGACTCCTCTAAATGTTTCTCACTTAACCAACAGTGGTTTGGACCTTGCTTTAAGCATTGCATAAACCTGAAAAGAAACAAGCCCAAGCTGTGGCCCCAGTTCAGTGTGAGGATGCTCTGGAAGTCATCTCTATTTTTACTGTAGGGACACAAAAGTTTTCCTAACACATAAAGTTTCCATATCCCTGAGGGTGTTCCTGGCCATAGCAAAGTGTCGTCCCATCCCCAACAGCCACCATGATCCCTCCATCGCTGCACTCCTGCCGAAGCAACGGGTCTGGCCCTGCTCTCGATTTTTGGGAGGGAGGATGGAGGCTGCAGAATGGGCTCTGCAGGGCCATTGCAGGGCTGAGCCCAGCACCCAGTGGGTTCATGGGGTGCTCGAGCTCCACCACTACCCCCTTCCTCTCGCAGCATCCCTGCAGCAGGAGCGGGGTTACTGTCCCATGGGAGCTGGAGCTGAGCAGGACCCTGCCACCAGTGGGTGCTGCCCCTCGGGCTGCCTTACACCGGCATCTACATCGCCCTGGATCTTCAAAGCACTTCACTGCCACGAATTAATTACAGGCTGTGCCGCAGCTGCCTCCAGCGCCGTTTATATAATCTCATGCTTCGTGGCTTTTGCTTTGCTTCCGATTTACAGGAGCCACTTGTTAACCCCAAATAATCTGTGGGTGATCACCCTGGTGATACCCAGCACCTGGGAGAAACCCTGGCTGTGGGGATGGTGCCATCCAGCCTGTGGGCAGGGCTGCCAGCACTGGCAGCACCATTGGCACCCCTCGGCAGACGGAGCAGTCCAGGGCACCACACAAAGCACCAAGACACCAAAACAGGGAGCGAGCAGAGGAAAATGAGCGGCAAAGCTGGGCCTGGGAAGGGACCCCTTCCCCGACACTGCGGGGCCCTGTACACCTCCTGCCCAAGCATGGCAGATGGGGGGCAGCCAGGACTCCCATTTACCCCTCATCATGCAGGTTTCCTGGTGGCCCCCATGCCACAGCCATCCCCCAGTATCCCCAGTGCTGCCTGTCACCCTCCCCAGCCCTCGGCCATGCCTACCAGAAAGCCCTGGGGCTGGTCCTCAGCTGGTCCTGCCCAGCTGCCGCTGCCCGTCCCCACCGGGTTAGGGGGCCACTGGCTTCCCTGCGCTTGGTGAGGGCCCACAGCTCCACTCCACCGTGCCTGGCTTTTCGTTACCACCACTCTGGTATTCGTGGGTTTTAAAAGCTAAATAAAAAAAAGAAAAAAAAAAAAAAAGACGACTGTTTCCTGAGAGACCATTAGCACAGTGGAAGACGGAGATAATAATAGCCTGGGTTTGTATGGGAGTTTTCATCTGGCAGGGACATCAAGTACAGCGGGGGCTATAGATATGCTGCTGAAACGCAGCCACCTCTGGGGAGCGTGGGTGGCCGGGAGGGTGGGGAGCACTGGGGATGTACCCTGCTGGGTGCCACGGCTGGACCACCAGCACCCTGAGATGGAGGGTCCACATGGAGCAGCCCTGGTGAAGGCTTTGCTGCTGGCTCAGGGTTCAGAGAGCAAATATCGAGCCCAGAGGTGCCCCTGGAACCAGCTCCTCAGTGTCAGTGCTAACCCACTTTCCAGCCCAGAGCTCATCCCCAACCTGTGACCATAGGGATGCGGAGGGTGGGGGGATTCTCTTTGCTCTTTATAGGATAAATTGAATACGAAGGTCCTTGCAAGCATTTTCATCAAATGCTGGGGGTAGCTGGGTGGGCACAGCTGGGTGATGGATGGATGGGGACAGCAGCGGCTTCAGACTTGGTGCTTGGGAGAGGCAGCCTGGGAAGGTCACATCTGCAGAGCCTCGAGAGCTGCGAGTGCCCCAGCTGGGCAGGGACACAAGATCCCTAACGACTGCCAAGCCCCCTTGCCGCTCCTGAAAACATTGAAGACGTAAACATCAGCAAGCCTCTCTGCTGGACCCAGGCTCTGAATTTCTGCTCTTTGCTCTCAGCTCTGGTTCAAATTCAGGGCTTGGACTTGACCTGACACAGAGACAAGCTGCAGCCTGAACCGGGCTGGTGTCTTCGAGGCAGCAAGAGCCTCCACAGCACGGCACGGCACAGCACGGTGCACCCCACGGTGTGGTGCACCCTGGTGCTAGCTCATCCCAGGGTGCAATACCTACAAACTGCTCAGAAAGAGAAAGTTTCCCCACGCCGGGGTCTGCCCCATCAGTGCCCTGAGCCGCTTGCTCCCAGGTGGGCACTGCCCGACTGGTGTTTGCTTTTGTTGTGAAATCAGGGAGAGTTAATTGAAAAATTAATTTCCAGCAGCCCTCTCCAGTTAATTAGAGGTGCCGGTGGTGGGGGCAGAGGGCTGGCACTGCTGGCGGGGACGGTGGCACAGCTCTGCCTGGGCGCAGAGGAGGCTTTCATCACCCAGCCAAACAAGCTGGAAATCCCTCATCTAATTATCTCCACAATATACCGCTACAGAAACCAAATTGCTGTGGTTATTAGCGCTGTAACTGGAGAGCTCTTTGCATTATCCTGTGATTAAGGAGTGCGGGGCTTTGAAGAAAGTCTCACTGCAGCCTCAAGATATAACTTCAGGCAATGGGTAGGGCAGCACGGGATCCCAGCTCCATCTTCTGCTCCCGCTTCCACATCACATCGCTCCCTCTTAGGGGGTTTACTGGTGGATACTGGAGCGGATTTCATGCCGCTGGGGGAGCGAGGAGCCAGGCAGGCTTCGGCACTGCACGAATGGCTCCAGGGTGGCTGTGCCTGCTGGGATGCTCAGAGCCAGCCAGCCTCAGCACCCAGCCCCAGCACCCAGTCTGGTCCTCCAGTGATCCACTCCCAAAGCCTCCCTGCCACCCTATGCTGTCCCAGGGTTGAGCTCAGCCTTTCCACTGCTACAGACTTGGCTTTGCCCCTGTGTCTCAGCTGTCCCTGTCCTGCTCATCTCCCACACCTCCCTGCACAGAGGTTGCTGCTAATGCCGAGAGTGGCTACTAACTCAGGGCAGCCATCACGGAGCAAAAAGGAGCCTGGGCCATCCCAAGACATTTGCATCCCTCGTGGCGTGGCCCTTGCAGCTCACAGGAGAGGTCTCAGCCCTGCCTTCCCCAGGACACAGCCCTGGGGAAGGACCTGGCTGGTTCTCCCATCTCTGTCACTAGCACAGGCACAGCTTCACCTTCTGAAAAGGCTTTCTGGTTAGCAGCAGGCACCTGGGTGAATGATGCTGCTGAGACACAGGGTCCCAGTGGCCACTGTGGCTCCTTCCACTGGCTGAAAATCTGCACCCTGAAGGCGTACATGTCCCTTGAGTCTATTTGGAGCCTTTCCTGACACCCCACTCGTCTGATCTCAGTGGATCATAAGGAAGGTGCTTTCAAAACAGCACGTCACCCGTTCTCCATGCGGTGACACGGTGCGTCCTCGGCTCCCCGCTGCCCCACGGCGCTGCAGCGAGAGCCCCTTCCTCCCCCTGCCCGGGCGCCTGCCACGAATCATCAGTCCCTGGGGCTGGAGAGGGGAGCTCAGCATGCCGGAGATGAAAGCCTGACCTAATTCAAACCGGCAGCATCCAGCGGGCAAGAGCATCGCCAGTGCTGGCCCCACGCAAGGGTCTCCACGCCAGGCACAGCCCTGGGGTGAGCTCCTGGCTGATGGACGTGTCTGTTGGCATTAGGGAGCAAGGACCCGTCCAAGCGCTTTGCTGTAGACTGCAGGGCTCTGGCAGCAGGGCTGGCTCCTCCGGACAGTCCGCGGCTTCTGTTCGAAGGGCACCAGCATTTTTGCTCTTGCACCAAGGAAGGTGCAATTTCCATGAGAGCCCCTGGATGAGGACTCTTCCAAGGGTCCTCAGATAAAACTAGGGAAGAAGAGACTTGTGGTGCCTGTTGTTTTTGAAGGAAAAGGAAGCCGCACGCAGCTCATCCCCTCCAGGAGCCTGCCAAGGAGCTGGCTGCCTGTGGTTCACCTTCAAAGCCCTTACCTTGCCACATGCCGGGCTGCTGCCTCCTCCTTCTCCAGGAGCCCCATGCACCCCACGAAGGGACACAGCTCAGACCCCACATCGCCTCCCCGTGCTGGCCTCCGTGGGGAGGTCCCCACGGGTGACCCCCGGCTCTGCGCTCCTGGGGTGGTGGGATGGGTGGTCCCCACCGAGCCTGTGCCTGCACCCCATCAGCTGAGACCCTGGCGTGTGCGTGGTGGGGGGAGCCGCCAGTTTGTCCCAAGAGCTACCCATCCTCCATCCCCCACCTCGGGCAGCGCTGCTGGGGATGCTGCTCCGGCCCCGGCCCCGGCCCCCTCCCCGCGGGTCCCCCGCTCCCGCAGCGCCGGTACCTGGGCCAGACGGGAGGTCCCGGTGAGCCTGGGAAGGGTCGGTCCTGGCGCTGGAGAAGGACGAGAAGTCCCGATGCCGCCGGGGAGGCGGGCTGGTCCCAGTGCCGGGGGGGAAGCGGTGCCGGGGAAAGGGGGGGAAAGGAGGAGGGTCAGTCCCGGTGCCGGGGAAGGACCGGACCCTGTGCCGGGGAAGAAGAGACGGTGCCGGCGCTGAAGGAGGCCGGCCGGTCCCGGTGCCGGGATCCCAGGACTGATGCCGGTGCCGGGAGAGAAGGGTCGGTGCCGGTGCCGGGGGTGAAGAGCCAGTGCTGGAGGCGGAGTGTCCGTCCTGGTCCCGGTGTCGGGTGTGGATGACCGGTGCCGGGCTGGAGCTCACCCCGCTCCAGCCAGCGGTGCCGGAGCATCCGCAGGACCGTGCCGGCGCCCCGCGCAGCTCCGCTCCGCTCCGCCCCGCCCCGCCCCGCCCCCCCCGGCGCCCGCAGCCCGGCGGGGCGGCCCCACCGCCCCCTGCTCACCCGGGAGGCCTCGGCGGGGCTGCGGGTCCCGGCCCGGGGCTTCCCATGGCGGGGGGGGGGGGGGGAGCGCGGGGCGGAGCGGGGACCCCCCCGGGTACCGGGACCCCCGGTACCGCCTGCCCCACAGCGCCCCCTGCCGGCCGCGGGGCGGCGCCGCGGCGGAGGCGGGGGAGGGGCGGGGCGGGGCGGGGCCGGGGCGGGCGGAACCGGGCCGGGGCGGCGGGCGCAGCCATGTCCTTCTGCTCCTTCTTCGGGGGCGAGGTGTTCAAGGACCACTTCCAGCCGGGTGAGCGGGGCCGGGGGGGCCGGGGGGGCTGGGGGGGGGGGGCTTCCCGAGGGGCCTGTCGGTTCCCCGTGGGGTCCGGGGGATCCCCCCCCGTGGGGCCGGGGCGGGGGACAGAGGGTGTCCCCCGCAGGGGCTGCGGTCCCCGGGGTGTTCGGGGGTGCGGGGGAGTGGGTGTCCTTCCTGTGGGGCATCCTTCACCCGTGGGGACCGTGCTGGGGGTCCCCTCTCTGGGCTCCTTGTTGGGGGATCCCCCCCGTGGGGCCGGGGAGGGGGGGGATGGGGGAGATGTTCCCTACAAAGGTGGGGCTGGGGGGGTCCCCCGTAGGGGCTGGCTTGTAGGGGACCCATCCTGTAGAGGAGCCCCTATAGGGGATGTGGGTCCCAAAAGCCCCCTTAGCCCTGGGGGTCTGGCAGCTGGCAGTGGCCCACGTGGGCAAAGTCCAGCGCGAGTGTCCCATGTCACCCTGCTGGTCTGTCCCCACCGCTGCCCCTGCCCGATCCCTGGCCATCGCTGCTAGGAGCCAGCCGGGGAGCAGGGCCGGGGGGCTGCCCCCCAGCACTGACCCCTCTCCTGCCACCCTCCCCAGGCATCTACGTCTGTGCCAAGTGTGGCCATGAGCTGTTCTCCAGCCGGGCGAAGTACGAGCACTCGTCCCCGTGGCCAGCCTTCACTGAGACCATCCACGAGGACAGCGTGTCCAAGCGCAAGGAGCGGCCGGGGGCTTTAAAGGTGCCAATTCTGAAACCCTTGGGAAACAGCAAAAAAAAAAAAAACAAACCACAGGCTTTTTCTCACGAGCCTGTCTGCTGAGAAAGACCGCTTGCTGTCGAACCCTCTCCTTGCATTTCTAGGTGTCTTGTGGCAAGTGTGGCAATGGGCTTGGCCACGAATTCCTCAACGATGGGCCAAAGAGGGGGCAGTCCCGCTTCTGAATATTCAGCAGCTCGCTGAAGTTCGTCCCAAAAGGTACAGACTGCGGCTTGGCAGCTGTTTCAGCCCACGTAGTTATTTTGGGGGAAACTGCTGATAGCCAGGCCATGCTGTGTGCGATGCGCTGCTTTTGGCAGGGTGTAGCTGGCTGTTCAGATAAGCCAAGGAGCCGCTGGCATCCTCAACAAATCTCACATGCATCAGTCTGCTCAGCTTGCGGCTCGGCAGGGCTCCCTGACCTCCCACGGTGAAATACAGAGCGTGCTGGTCCTGGATGCGGCTGCAGGTGTCCGAGGGGTGGCTGGGCATTGGGGGTTTCTGCTGGTGGTGCAAAGTGAGGGCAGGGAGCTCCTGCCATGGCATAAACAGGGCTGGGAGAGTTTGCTGGTTTGCTCCTCGTGGAAGTCAGGTGGGAGCTCTGAATATTGCATCTGCCCTACAGGCAGGGAGCAGGTCTGTGGGGAAGGGCAGGGCTTCTTGCCGTTGTGGTTATTGTGCTGTTTGCTTCCCCAGAGTCAGAAAAAGGCTTTGGGAGGCTGAGTTCAGGGCAGCACCCCAGCCACAACTTGCTGTCCTGCTTGCCGGACTGTGATGGTTGTGAGATGTTAGCTGCACGTAGCAAAATAACCGTATAAAAGGGGCTGGGGGTTCTGGAGCAAGGAACACGAGCCCTGATTTTTCCTTCCCCTCTTTTAGGCAAAGCAGACAAGGACCTGAAGGAGAAGTAAGCGAGCTGCTCAACTTGGCACACTGCTCTTGGGCTGATCCTGCGTTCACACCTTGGGGTGCACCATCCAGTCAAGGGGGCACCGGGAGCAAGAGAAACCTGAAAGAAGCTCCTGGTTTCCCCGGGCCGGTTCCCTCCTCAGGGCTGCTCTGATTTGGGGTGCTGGGAGGAGCACGGAGGAGGCAAGGGAAAAATGAGGTTGCTGAAGCTCTGTGCTTGCTGGGTGGTGGGTTGTATGACCTGTGCCTGAGGGTGTTTCACATGAATTGGGGTGATGCAAAGGCTACAGCTCTTCATTTTACCCACCCTTGCCCCCTCCCCAACCATCTGTTCTCCCCAGCATCCTCGCCTCCACAGGTAGCAGCTACTACTGAGTCCTTTTGGGTTTGTCCATAAAAGCAGCACATGTGCCTGCGGTCCTGCCTCTGCTGAGCTCTGGGGTGGTTTTGCTGTTGAGTTCAGCCAAGCCAGGACGCTCTCCAGATCACAGCCAGGAGGGGCTGATTCTGACATGGCACCGATGCAATCCAGAGTCGCTCCACTGGCATTTCCAGGGAGTAATGCTGGATTAGCTGAGGTCAGAGTCTGGGTTAATCTCTGGTGCTATTCTGGGCTGGGATCATGGTATGAATTGCCCTATATAAACCCTTCCAGGGTGCTAGGGCAAGGATGATTTTATGATCCTGCTAGGCAGCATCCAGATATTTTACCCCTCTACCCATCTTGCACACAGTAGAGACAGTTCTAGATTTCAGGTGTCCTCTGGGCTTGATTCTGACTTGGCCTTACACCAGATTTATCACTGTGCTATAAACCCCAGTGGCACTAACGGTTCCTCCTTGCTGTACACTGGTGCAAGGGAGGCCAGGATCAGGCTCACGGGCTGCACTTTGCACAACTCAGGCTTTAGGAATCACGTCTGCATTCCCTCTGCACTCAGAAAGGCTGTGACGCTGATTTCTCCTTAATTCAGCATCTGATTTTTGGCCTTCCCTCCCCATCCCAGAAACCAAGTCCTCTTCTGAAATCAATATGCGAGTATTTCTGAAGACAGCAAACCTTTTGCTGACCCGTGGGTCCGGTGGTGCAGCCCTAGTGAGTGGTTTGGTGACGCTGGGCTCATGGCATGTCAGAGGCTTTTCTCTGCATGCATTTTGCCTCAATCCCGCCGTTACAAGGGCACCGATAAAAAGTGCAATGCACCAGCTCATTAGCTGGAGCTCACTGCAGGTCTTGTACCTCTTTTAATACTGAAAATAAAGCACTGATTCACTGTGTCTGAGAAATAACATCTTTTTTTTTTAAAAAAAGCACTGGTGATGGCACCCTGGTGCCTGGTGGATCTGCCCTGGGATTCCTTTTCTGCTCCATTTTCCCAGTTTTGGATGCAAGGGTGGGGAGGCTGTGCTGGTGGTGAGATGCTTGCAGGGCAGGCACAAATGCGGGTACAAATGCAGGTACAAAGCCCTGGCCAGAAAGCTGAGAGCAGATTTCATCTGGAGTCTCTGTCTCCAGCTGTGGACCCTGCGACCCGTGGTGTGGACACATGCTGTCTCGCATCCAGCGTGGTCTCACAACCCAAAGGGTTGGCCTGAGGTTGGTGTGTGTGGTTTTATCCTGTATCTGTTACCATTACCCCAGGTTTTGCCATGCAAAAGAGGGATGCTGATGCATTGGAGGCCTTCGGGCATTCCCAGGGTCAACACTTTCCTTGGGGAAGGTTTCCTTTTCACTCCAGTTAGTTAGCATTTTTGCCCAACTGAAGCTGATTTTAGTTTGTTTCATAGTGTGTTCTTAGTACCTTCTGGCCTGGCAGGATTTTCTGGCCAGAAGGGGTATGAGTTTTAGTGGTGTCTCACGGTAGTTTCCCTGCATGAAGCTGCCTGCCGGACTGGAAGCTACAACCCTTCCCTGCCTCCCAGAGGTCTCTTCGCCCCGCCAGGTTTGGATACCGGGTTCATGGAGGCTGGAGACTTTGAGCTGGGCTTTGCCAGATGCCAGTTCCCTACTTTAAGGGGGTAAAGTCTGCTCTGGAGCGCAGGAGCCAGCGCCACGTCTCCCTCCTGCCCTGCCGCTGGCTCACGCCCTGTGGCATCGCCCTTGCCGCCTTCCCCGTGCGTGGGACAACCTCCAGCTCTAATTACTAATCAGGTTCCAGCCTGAAGGTTCAAGCTGCTTTTCAATGGTTAATCCTCCGATCTGCTGCTTTGCCCCTCGTCTGGTGACCACTGCGCAAGCCCTGGAGGGCAGGAGCTGCCCCTTTGCTTCCCACCCTGGAGCACCACGGGACCATCCATCCCTGGGACACCTCCCGCCCCACTGCCCCTCACCTGCGGTGCTGGGAAGGAAGGTATTTTTTTTGGATGGTTTCCCCTGAGATGCTGCGGTGGAAGGAAACCTCCTTGGGAGTGCCAGTGTTGAGGGGCTGGCCATGATTCCTCCCACTCGTGGGTGACCCAGCCATGCTTCCACGCTGCCTTGCAGTTCGTGGACGCGGGCACGGGAGGGTGCAAGTGCTTTTCCTAACGCTTCCCCAGGCGCTGCAGGGAGGGAATGGGGTGGGCACGGCAGTGGCCTCGCCTTCCTGGGGATCCACCCTTGCAGCAACGAGAAAGAAAATTACCCGGAGCCAAAAAACCCCTCAGGATGGTTTAAATAGGGATGAAACATTTTCCTGGATATCTGGCCGAGCCACCAGTGCCAGCAGGAATTTTGGCCAGGGGTATTGGCAGCACCTGATGCTGAGGGTGCAGGATGCGACCCTGCAGGGCAGATCCCATCCGTGCCCCTTCCCAGCTCCGCCGAGCACCCCCAGCCATCCCGAGCACCGTGGGGTCCCAGGTGCTCGGGGCGGGAGGTAACCTGCTCTGCCCTTCCCTCGCTCTGCGGCACTGGGCATCCCCATCGCCTCCGCTGGGCTGCGGCCAGTTCTTCCCTTCTGCCATTCATCCTCATTTTATTATTACACTAATGACAATTCTGGCTTAATAAGAGGATTTTGCTTAGTTGGGCAAAAGTGGCCCCACATCAGCGACGCGGGTTTAATGACAGAAATTGAATTACGTTACCAGGCCGACGCAAACTTCCCTGGTTGTTTAAAAAATCATTAATTTCCTCTGCCGTAGCCTCCAGCTGACCTCCCTTTTTAATTTTTTAATTTTTTTATTTGCATGCCATGAAGAGGACCTGCCTCTTTGACCCTCCTCGGGATGGCTCCGGCGGACGGCAAAGCGGACAGAGTACAGCGAGATTTAGATTAATTTTCCTAATAAAGACGACAAGCCCTATAGAAATTATGTTACGCAAGGAAAATGAAAATGACCTGGAGGCATTAGGAAACTCTAATTACCGTTATTCCTTGGAGCCAGCGCCGTGGGAGGAGTGAGCTGGCTGGCCAGGCAGTCCTCCGCTTGCACCCGGCTGCTTTTACTTGAAATTTTCACTCGTGTTTCAAGTGGGCTGCCCAGCCTCACAGAGATGGCTCCTTCTTTTCTGTTCGTGTCGTTTTATTTAATTTTACACTTTGATTAACAGTTTTTCCCACTCCAGCTGAGCCTGCGGGCTCCCCATGCCAGCAGGTCTGTGGGCATGGTGGCACACTGAGGGCAGGAGGATGCATCTGGCTGTAAACATGCACTGAGACCACAAGGCAGCACTTTTGGGGTTTTACACATTGGGGCATCCCTTGGGGCAGGGAGCACAGCCTGATTTGGGGTGCTCTTGCACAGTCCAGTCCCAGCAAACAGGCACCTTTGGCCTCAGCCACAACCCCGAGCCGTGCCAAAGTCCCATCCCGGTGATGGGCTCTGGAGCACCAGTTTGCTTAAAAGGGATTATTTGAATTCCTTTTGGGGCTGTGAAAGTGCAATAAGGGTCAGAGCTGGTTTTGTGTCAATTACAGAAAATAAAATGATGGTAATTAAAAAGCCACTACACGCCCTTGATTTCCCCAAGATGTGGAGGGCTGTCAGGCAGTGAGGTGCCTCCCCATCACCCAGCTCGCCCGCTCCATCCCGGAGAGCTCACCTGTCTCTCAGCACATCCAGCAACAGCTGGAGAAAATTAAAGGCTTATTCCACTTCATTCACCGATAATAACTTCATCTCTCCCTGTTCCGGGCTGCCTCCCACCCTGAGATGCTGCTCGCCGGGCGGGGGGCAATTGCTGACCTTGTTCCTGGGGTTTGTTTAATCCAGCTGAACCTCCCAGAGCCAAGAGGTGGGGAAATTTGTTTTCGGTTTGTGGTGTGTGTTAATTAGGGAGATAATGACTGGAAACATTCAGAGCGAGTCTAAGCACGCCAGAAAAATGTTTAGCCCAAGGAAAATTTAAATCTTTCTTTTTTTTTCCTTCCCTAGCTGTTGAGATCTGACTTTTTAAGGCAATTAGTGAGGGTTTATTTATTAATCAGTCATACTTATATGCTTGCTTTGGGGTCTTATCTCACGCTCCCAAGTGCACATCGCTTCTAATCATGATCTTCACTTTTGATGTGGGAGATACCTGTCCCAGGCTGGCTGTTCGTGCCGTGGTGCAGGCACGCTCCTGTGCTCTGCAGCAGCTGCTGGCTGCACCAGGACCCGGCATGGGCTGACTTCGGTGCTGCCCTTCCTGTGCCAAGAGCCATGTCCACTGCAGGCTCCATCCTCAGCCCAAGCGTATCCCAAGTTTTCTGGGGTGGCTTTCCCTGCATGGGTATCCCAGAGTCTGCCCAGGGTGGGACAAATCACCCCAGCCAAAACCCCATCCCGTGCTGCGGGCACAGCCAGAGCCGGTGCCAGCCTCCGAAACGGCAGTGTTGGTGCAGGGATGCCCGCAGCACTCCTGCCCTCCCCACACCCTGGATGAACCATCCCCAAAACGTATCACCCCTGTGGTCCCCAGAAAGGCCCTGCCGGGGAAAGATGCTGGGATGTGCCGGCATTGGTCCAGCCCTGCGCCGGCATCAGTCCAGCCCTGCGCTGGCATCAGTCCAGCCCTATGTCAGTATCGGTCCAGCCCTGAGAGTATCGGTCCAGCCCTGTGAGCATCAGTCCAGCCTTGCAAGCATCAGTCCAGCCCCGCGAGCATTGGTCCAGCCCTGCGCCAGCATCGGTCCGGTGCTGCAGCTGCTCCCGCAGCCACGCTGATGGGCCACAACCTGAAAACCCACTGGTGGCAGGTGATGCCCAGCCAGGGCTCTCCTCTCTGCAGAGTCTTGTGGCGCGTGTTTTTAAGCGATACACTTTACTGTCTACAATAATGATTTGTTGCTTGTAAAACCACCATGATTAACTACAGTTTAGCCTCCTGGTTTCATGTCTTATCATGTTTCATCTCACAGAAAAGACATTTACAGTCTATTTTCAACTTCAAAGCAAATGCTTCTTGCGTGAGCATTAAGGAAGGCAAATATTTAAGCAGAACCTGTATGGTATTAGCGTCTCTTGATGTTCCCTGCTGAGTGAGGATTGATGGCTGCCTCAAAAGGCAGGTTTTTCCTATTGTTTTATGCACCAGTGATTAATATTTCATGTTCCCACTGTTATATATTTGCTGGCTGGCACTGGCCTACCCTGACAGTGCTTTCTTCATGTCTTACATGTCCAGCTTTTATGCACTTCAATATAGGAAGTGTGACTCTTGGCAGGGTCCTTTGGTCTTATTGAAGCCTCCTGCCCGAGTTTTTCAGATTAAGTTCATCTTGATGGTGTTAGGGCTGATGGCATGTTCTCCTTCTCCACCGATACCTCTGTCCTGTTGCCTCACGGTGCTCTGCCCCAGCCTGCACCCCTTCGCTGCCCCAGCTTTTGGGCGGGTGCTGCAGGCTGTGTCCCTCCCCACCCGGCCGCGCACCCACATGGATGGGGACAGTGGGGACAGCACTGCGGGGACCGGATCCTGCAGCAGCAGCAGAGTAAGGCTGGATCCTGCCCTACCATAGCCCTGCAGAGATGGAGGGATATGGATCAGGGGGATAAGCTGCTCCCGTCCCTGGTACCACCCTCTGCTTGGTGCTGGTGTGGCACCGGCATCGCCCCAAGCCCATCTCGGCGCTGCCATCACCATCCAGCACTGCCCATGCTGCCCTGGTGGGGTTTCACCTCCCCAGTGCCAGAGGAAGAAACGCCGCATTTGCACTGGACTTACCAGCACTTCTGCACCACAAGCCCCCCAAAAAACCCCGAGTTCCCGGCCAGCCTTGTCAGGGCAAGATGAAAATAGCCCAGGACCAAATTCCTCTGCTTTGAACACGATGACACACGGGTGTGCATTTGTCTGAATGCTAAACATATTAAGACCAGGAACTGTAAGGGACGGCTCTGCTTATCATCCAGCTCGGAGTTAATATAATTCAATTAGCATGAACAGTAAATATAGCTCGTTTTAATTTAGATGGAGGGGTTGCTGTGGCTCGATCCTTTAATTTCAGGAGTAGAGAAGCTGTGGGAGGGCTGCCAAGAATTTCTGCAAAACCCACATTTTCTCCGGGGCCGCGGGCTCTCACTCTGGGTGCTCCACAGCAGCGACACGGAGGCCACCTCCGAGGAGCCCGCGCGCTTGGCCACGCGCTTGGTGAGCAGCACCCAGCGAGGGGCTTCCCGGAGGGACCGGGAGGAGATGATGGTTTTGAATTGCATCATTATTAGAAGCAAAATAAAGACTGGAAAGCCACCAGGAGGGAATAAGCGGTGCAGTCTATTTAAAGAGGAAAAGATCAGCTCGGGAGAGACACTGGAGACATGTGTCTTCAGGGCTGTGCTGCATTCTTTGGAGATTATTTTAAATGCGTGCATCTTTTCTGCATCACAGTCTATCTTTGTTCCCCTCTGACGTCTTGAGTCGGGGCTGGTATTTTATGGCTGTGGCTGTGCCTGCCAGCAGCACGACAGCTCTGCTGGAAATTAACTTCTCTGCACTTTAAAAAAAATCTCACAGGCATAAAATTCAAAGTAAGAGATCAAACTAGTTAATCTCAGATTAATTTAAACTGCTGGCTCTAGCAGGCGACCCGTCGAGGCTATGACAGGGATGCAATGCTCAGGAAACACTCAGGGCAGGTGGGAGGTGCTGCCACGTCCCGTGTCCATCTGTCTGTCCATCCAGGTGTGGGGCAATGGCCTGCTGCATGGTGCAGCTCCTTGCCATCTGCCCAGGTGAGCTAACCTCGACTGCGGTGCTTTCCATCTGCCCATCCTGGACAGCAGGACGGAAATTGGGTGCCCTGCTCTTTTCCTGGGAAGTCTGGCTCAAAGCGAGCGGGGTTTGTGGGTGCAAGTGTGCACAAGCATGCTCGTGGGGCGAGGTCGGTGACGGGTCATGGGCTAATGAAGCTCATGAAATACATCCTTCTCTGCTGGCTAGGCCAAGTGGAGTGTTTTCTATCATCTCTCCTGACATTACCGCATAACTTAGATTGCACTTAATTAAAATAGCTCATTTAACTGATGGCTCCTAAGATGCAATACTGGAGATTGTCTGCTTTTCCTGTCCAGCCCACACACAGCAGAGGGATGGCAACAACCAGGCATGGTTGCTCCAGTGGGATGCAAGGGACACCAGCACGGACCGGCTGCCTGTGGTGCTCCGGCTCAGACAGTGCTCGGATGGAAATAGAAACTGAGGGATCGCATATTCAGTACTCAAAGCACTTTTGAACCTCCTGGGTTGTCCGGGACCTGGGGGATCTGACCCTCCCTGTCCTCCAGCTCATCCACGAAGTGAGGTGAAGACCAGCAGCCCCCATGGAACTACTCTGGGTTGTCCCATCACCCCCCAGCGCTGTGGGATGGGAGCTGGAGGCCCTGCCGGTGCCACTGGTGTGCTTGGCCTCAGCCATGCTTCCCAGCGCACCTCCGAAGTGGGGAGACAACCTCCTTTCTTTATCTACTTTTCAGGGTCCACAGGACCCACAGAAGGCTGGTTCATCAGGCTGGCTCTATCTGCCTCCGGGCTCTTTAAAGCACGCTGTAATTAATGACCTGCTAAAAAGCAGCCTCAGTTTGAGCAATAGGCAAATATGTCCTTTCCCAGCCCAGAAGCACCAGCTGATGGGCATGGAGAGCTTGGCCCTGCTTGCCCCATTGCTTTGCAGAGTTGGATGCATCAATTGAGGATGTGCCCGGCTCACTGGTGCATGCGCCCTTGCTGGAGCCAGGCATGAGCCTGCTGAGAGCCCTGCAGAAATGGGGTACCAGGAGGCCCTTCTGGGCATCGTGGGCCTGATCCTGCCTGCACAGCTGATGGGTGAGTGGGCGGTGCAGCAGGGAGGGCAGGGCAGGGCAGGGCTGGGTCTGGGGATGCAGACGGGGCTGAGTTGCTCCACCTGGGCTCAGGCATCACCCAGAGCAGGGCTTAAAGGAGGGAGCAGCCAGTCCTGGCCCCTCTTGGGATGAGCTGAGCTGCAGTTTAGGGCAAAGGCTGCTTGAGGGTCTCTGTCAATGCTGCAGCCCTAAAACCCTTCAGGTGGAGATGGCTGGAGTCAGCAGGAGTAAACCCTCTGCCTGATGGCCCCATTCAGTGAGTGGATGCTTCAGCTGAACACAGCGAAGTCCAAGACCTGACTTAAACGTCAACCCTGAGCTGCATCCTCATCTTACGCGCTTTATTGTGAATTCAAAAAACTGAACAATAGATGTCACATAAATGCTAATAAACATCAGGATGAAATGTTGGCTGTGGGGTGGGAACTGCAGTGTGGAGCCCCTAGTCTGGGTGGTGGATCACGGGGGTGCTGCTCAGCAGGGCTCCTGCACCCCCTGCCCTGAATACACCTGCAGCCCCTAATGAATACCCTGTTTTGTGGGTGCTCAGGTCTCCCAGAGAGCTGTGAGCCCAAGCACGTCTTTGCAGGGAAACTGTATTACTGGAGCTTGTGTCTGCCCCTGGTGGGACCTGTGCGGATGGTGATGGGCTGCCAGGAGAGCCAGAGGCATTAGAAGCGGGGGCTGCAGCTCTCAGCTGGGTTTTCCATGGGAAGGAGGCTGCTGTGGGCCCTCGGGCTCTTTGCAAAGCGGTTTCTCTGCAGAGCGTGGTGGTCCGTGCAGCCCAGCCTGCCCATGGGACATGTCCCCAAGCCCTTGGGCTCCCCGGGGCTGAAGGAGGCTCCTTGCAAAGCTGGATTGCTGCTGGGGCTCCTGTGCCATGTGGACAGGATGGGGCTGCAGTTTGCTGAGGGTTTTTTTTGCTGTCTGCCTTGTTCCAGATTAGCCTGGAAGCACAGTATTTGTGGAGGGAAAAGAAAAACCCAGTGGCTGCATATTCCTGCATACCCAGGCTTCCCCAGGCAGTGGTCTGCACGCTGCAGATCCCCGCGCAGCACATCCTGGCTGTGCCAAGCACCAGGCGGCACAGACGTGCCGAAACACCCGGCTGGAGCCGGGGCAGCTGCCCACGTGTGCGCCGGGCTTTCTCCGCACGAGTGTTTGCACGACCGGCGAAGATAAGCCTGGGGTGTTTCCTGTTTCTGAGGGATAGGTTGGGAGCTGTGAGGGGTGAACACGAGATGAATGCCTCTACCTTGATGCAGATTAAACTCCGGGAAATAACAAAAGACTGTAATTTGCCAATACATGCTGAAGGGCGAGACGGATCGTGTCTTCAATTACAGCTGCTCACGTGCATGAGTCGCCAAAATATGCAAGGTATTTGTTTAATTTCTCCATTTGAGGCCAGCGTGGTATTCTGATACTTATCAAGCCTGTGGCTTGGACGTAGGCTCTGGGCAGGAAAAGTGCTCTCACAGACAGCCCGTGTCAAGCCAAGGCACCACTGAAATCTCCAAAACTGGGCCTAGATTGAACCTGTATGCGGGCTTGTGTGGGTCACTGTTGGAGCAGCATCATTTTTACCCAGTACTGTGCCGGATCTGAATTTCTGCTTCACATGACAGCAGGGGGGGAGGTATTTTGGATCCTGGTGTCCCAGGGAGGTGGGATCACCGGAGGGGAGCTGTGACTGCCCCAAGCTCGGCCCCAGCCAGGCTGTGAGTGCGTCCTGATGCTTCCTGGGCTGTCCCCAGCATCCTGGGGACAGGGCTGTGGCTGGCGCCGGGGGTCCTGCTCTGCTGCCAGCACTGGCCACCCAGCTCTCCCCAGAGAGCCGCTGCAGAGCTGTCCTGGTGCCCACCGGGAGAGCTCTGGCTGCAGGGCTCCAGCCCATAGGAAAGGTTAAATGACTGCAAACCATAAAGAAGTCTGTAAAATTAGTGGCTAATTAGCAGCAACTGCAGTATACATCATACCATGCCGCTGCTCTGTGTGGGGATGGGTGCATGTGTGACACTGTTTTGCTCCCCAGCCTGAGGCATTTGCATTTGCTTGTAGCCCAGAGCTACCATCTTGTAATTGCAAAATTAGGGCAAAACAAGTGATTTGTTGCTACAAATGATAAGAGCAAATGGAAACACCTCCCGTCAGAGCTCTGGTAAGGCAGATGTCTGCCTCCTGGTGCTGCAGTCTGCAGGAGGGGAAGGGATGCGCAGCGAGAGCATGGCCATGCCTGCACCTCCCAGACAGGACTGGCACCAGTTGGTCCAGGTGTTGGCAAAAATGGGCCAAAGCTTGAGCCCCCAGCTCCATGTGTGGAGCACAGAGCGTAGTGATGGATGGACGTGGGCTGGAACTGGGGTTGGTGCACAGTCTGGTGTCCCCCTGCCACAAAATCTGTTGTGCCCTGCTGCTGCATGGAGGGATGGGCTGCCACAGCCCCTGATAAAGGCTCCCACTGCCTCTGCATTGCTGCTGGTGATGCCAGTCGGACATGGGTTATTTGTTGGTGAATTTATGGGGCTGGTATTTTCCCTTTCCTCTCCTCCAGCTGCAGGCAGCCCTGAGCCGGGCAGCCACCAAGGCGAGCTGAGCTGATGACTGCAAAGCATTTGCTGTAGAATCTGAAGAATTTGGAGTGAAACCCCCAAAGAAATTAAGGACAGATGGGTTCCAGGGGAAAAAAGAAACCCAAATTCCTTCTGCTGCTTGGTGCCTGCCTCCAAGGCAGCCCCTTGTTCCTGCTGCGGCTCTGTGCTGGCCATGGGGCTGGTTGGGCACCCTCCTGCATGCCACGTGAGCCATTGCGGGGGCACAGGCACCTCTGCCCCAGGGATGATGCCAAGCGGGGACGATGCTCCTGCAGCAGCCAGGGCCATCCCCGCTCTCTGCCTGTGGCCAACCCTTGCCACTTCCCTGGCGATGGCCCAGGAGGACTCGGGGCTTCCTCCAGAGAGACCCTGTGTTCCTGTCCTGCAGCGGAGCAGAGCCCCCGGCAAAGCATCAGCTCCCTGAGGGGAGTGAAGTGCTGTGGGAGACACATGGCAGGAATTAACCTCCTCTCTCCTAATTAACAGCTCCTGGAGACTCTCCGGGGCAAAGCCAAACCCACCCTCTGCAGTGGCCGGCACTGCCTGGGCTGTGCTGGGGTGTGAGCCCCATCCCCACGCCTGCGTTTATGGGCTGTAATCACGGGGATTAGGAGCTTTCTGCTTGGGCTGGCACTGGCACGCTGCTGAGCGCTGCATCAGCCCCAACACCTGTGTGCTGACTTCAGCACCTCAGATACTTCTGATGCAAATTTTTTTTTTCTCTTAAAGCAAGCTCAATGCTGTCGAATGTGTTAATGGGTAGAAATGAAGCATAATTGTTCCTTTGTGTAAAATCGGTCGGTAGAACAGCAGCAGCTTGGCTGCAAAACTGGAACTGCAAACAGGTTGTGGTGTGATCCACCTGGGCTTCTCTCTGTGCTCGCCAGGAGAGCAAACCTTCTGTGAGAGCTGCTCATGGGAGGAAAATCAGTGGGCTCCTCTCCCCACAGACGGGCAGGGTAAGGAGGGTCAGGAAATGGTGCACCCTTTCCTCTCTGAAGGTGCTGTGGATAATTGCTGTTGTGTAGGGCTAATTTTATTATGGTGTGTTTGATACATTCCCATATGCCAAGCCATGGTAAACGACATCCAGATGAAGCCAATGCTGGCGCAGCCACGGCTGGGCTGGGGAGGAGGCAGGAGGAGTGTGTGCGGATGCAGCGCTCCAGATGCAAACAATAAGGCCAACAGATCTTGATTTCATCTGTCAAGTAATTGGGCTGGAAGTCTGTGCATGCTAATGACTCCACATCAAGCGGCTCAGTGCTCAGATGTGACCCATCCCGCTCCATGGGGAGAGCGGGGGGCTGCAGCCCGCAGTGGCCGTGATGAATATCCCCCAGATGTTATCCCATAGGGGAAGCGAGACCCACATGTATGTTATTAATAATGCCAAAGATCTGAGGTTAAAAATGACCACGGGGCATTCACATGAGCCCCAGGATGGTGGGTCCTGTGGGCTGGTCCTGCTGCAGGGGGCAGCGGGAGAGGGGCTGGGGGAGCCTGGCCCCATGTCCTGGCTCTGTGCCTGGTGCTGCATGGGGTGGGTGAGCACTGTCGGGGCTCCCAGCACCTAAGTGCCCCCCAGCACCCTGTCAGGCAGCCCTGGCTGTTTCGGGGAGGCAGAGGATGCTCCAAGGAGCTCCGACAGCCATGAGAGTTAAATGCGGGGATGACACGAGGGAGAGGGATGCAGGGATGCATGCCCTGGGAGGCACAGCCAGGGCAAAGCCAGCAGGCTCATCCCAGACATGTCCCTGTTTGGGGAGCTGTGGGCAGCCGGCCCCTGTGTCTGAGCTCCCCCAGCTGCCCTTGGTTTTTTGGCTATCCTGCTCTCCGGCCTCATCCTGGCAGCCTGGGATGCAAAAGTCTGACTATGGCTGTGTGAGACCCTCAGCTTGAGAAAGTGTCTGGAAAACACGCTGGTCCTCTGTACTGGGCTGCTCTGGTCCCACTCTGGTACTGCAGTGGGGACTTGAGCCCTGGTGCAGGAGGGACATGTGGTATGGACAGGCGTCTGTCTGGGTTTCACCCCCAAGGCGTGATCTTAAAACCTGTTCCCAGCATTTTGGGTTCATGGGCTCTTGTGTTGTTTTTATCTGTGCTCAGAAGTTGGGTCAGGTGATGGGTGAGACCCAAAGCGGGGACATACATCACCACACGCCAGTGGCTGTGGGGAGGGTGCTGCAGCCCCGTGAGCTGGTGGGGATGCTCCTGTGCTCCCTCCAGTGAGGGCTGTTGGCTTTCCTCTTCTCCTTGGGGCTCTGGGGGTTTATCCATGAAGTTCACATGGGTTCAGGGGCTGGTGCTGTTGGGATGTGTTTGGCAGGAGGTGGAGGAACAGGCAGAGGGTCCTGGGTGGATGAACCGGGGCTGGGGGCTTCTGCCGCTCTGCAGCAGACCCCCATGGCTGTGCTTGGGACTGTGGCGTGGGGAGTGACAGGAGAGTCCTGGAGCACAAGCACCCAAATATTCAGATGAAGCTTTGAGGCATGGGATGCTGGTGGGTACCACGAGCCCACGTGGAGCGATGCCGGTCCAAGGGCCCCCAGGGCGGCTCTCCCTGCAGAGTGGAGCTCGCGGGCTGATGAGCCTCAGGTTACTGGCAGCTTCAGTCCCGGCTCCATCTCTCCCAGACGCGGCAGAGCCCAGGTGATTTGGCTGAAAGCTCCTGTCGTCGGCCCAGCTCCAGACAAAGCCCCGGCTCCTTCCTGCAGAGCTGGTGAGCGCTGACCTGCCTTTTTGGGGAGGGGATGGGGCCCATGGGGTCATGCAGCACATGTGGGTGCCTGTGCTATAGGAACCAGATGCCTACTGTCCCTGGGAAAGGGGATCCTCACCACCAAGAGGCTTTTGTCTCTAGATGGGGCTTTTTTCCCAATGCTTTTCACCATGTGTGAGCCGGGAAGGGGCCAGGGTACCGGGAGGCAGGATCCGAATGCTATTGAAGTGCGTGGGCAAGTGCTCGCAATCCCCCAGCACCTGCAGTTTATTGGTGAGGGAGGTATTGCAGCCCCGGGGCTGCGGGAACACGAGCGTACCCTGCACCCTCTCCCATTTTGGAGGCTTTCCAGCCTTTCCCTGCTGATTGCTTCAGCATGTGCATCACAGATGATGAGAGATGAGTGGGATCAGCCCTTGCCTGCTGGGTGAGACATGGCAGCCAGGGCTGGACCCTGCCCTCACACCGGTGGCAACTCCCAGCAGGCAGTGGTGCTCCCTGCAGCTCCCTTCCACTCGCCTCTCCTTGCTCCCGGATGAGACTCAAGGTCTTGCTGGAAAGCGGGTGTGTTTCACCCGGAAAGCAGGGTCTTGGCATGTGTGGCTCTGGTGTGACCTGATGGCTTCTCAGGCTTTGACTTCAGCAGCTGTAATTCATGAGTGCACATCATGCATGCCACTATTTGGGGGAATGAGAGTATTAGCTCGTTATGTTCATTACCAGATTCATTATCCATTCATTAGCTGTTCTTAACAGTGCAATGTTTTGCTGTCGTAGGGGTTTTGCAGAATTAAGACTGGAGTAGACAATGAAAACAGACAAAGAAAATGCATTACAAGTATGACTTACATACTGTTGGCAGGGATGCTTAGGAAATGGAGCCCGTACGATGCCAGGGGCACCTGCAGCCACTGCCCCGTGCCAGGGGCTGCCCAGCATCAACCATGGAATGCAGGGAGAGCTCTGGGGTGGCCCAGAGGGTGGGACTGTCCCCGTCTTGTGGGGGCTAAAAGTCAGGATTCTGACCTAAAGTCACAGTCTGATCCCTCTGCTGCTACTGAAAAACTTCTGAAATTCAGGTTTTATTGCATTAAGCTCTGGAATCTGTGTTGCCCGCAGCGGAGGAGCAGGTTTTGCTGGGGGCGCAGCTGGCCAGGGTTTAATCCAGTGGTTTTGCCTCCTCCTTTGATACCACATTTTTTTTCTCCTGTTTCCAAAACCCAACCAAATGCATGACAGAAGGACACTTGGGATCCTGCCTCCCTCCTTGCTGGCAGTGGGGAGCCCTTTGAACTCTGCTTTTTCTCCTCCATCCATTTGAGACATTTTCTTTAAAACTTTGCTTTGTGTTTCCTTATTGCTCAGCTCTGCTCCAGATGTTCCGATTCTTGATCCCACACCTTCCTCTCCCTTTGGCCACGGAATATTTGGCTGAACCAGAGCCAAATGAAAGCTACCCCCCACCTGTGCATGGAATTAGCAGTGGGCATGCCAGAGCTTCATAGACTCGTAAATGTGGCCATCTGCACCTGGTGACATTATTTTTTAAAGGCAGACAAGCAAAACCAACCCCCTACCCCCAAATGGTTTTAGTTTTGTTTTGGTTTTGGGTTTTTTTTTGCAAAAAAGAGGAAACTTGTAAACTGATTTGCTTGAAAAAAGCTGGTTCCTGCAGAGATTGGGCACGGCAGCGTGGAGCTTGCCGGCTGCGACTTGGGGGAAGCCAGCGTGCCACAAGCAGGCAGTGAGGATGCGCCCCAGCTGCGCCGGCTCGCTGCTTGATTGGGAACAGCTCTGTGCACTTAGCAGCTGATTTTGCGAGTGCTTAGGATATAATTCTCCAGCTCTGCCCTCCAAGGCGACAAGTTGTGCCTGTCTTTTACGGCACGGAGCTGGCCCTGCCTGCCTGGTGTGCAGGACAGTTCGGCCGGGCTCCAGCCCTCCTGACTCCAGTGGGTTTAGCACTGCGATGACAGCGAGAGTGGGCTTGGGGATGGCATCCCTCCCTTGCCACCATCATTTTGTGGGGTGCTGGTGCATCTTCCAGGCTCCCCAGTCTCACACCAGTGCTGTCCCAGTGCCTTGGGTGGAGCTGGCAGCCCCAAGCCCAGCAGTCAGGGGGGAAATGCAACAGAGGCATCACCTAAGTGGAGTGAGCTCCATTTTTAGGCTAAAAAAGTGGGATTAAACCATGCAGTGACCCTATCACTAGCCTGTTCTAGATGCATTTTTAAAAAGAAATGAGGAACTTTCAGTGTGGCATGCTATTTTATCTGCCAGACTGGCCCCATCCTAGCCATGTTGCTACCAGAGCTGATGGGTTTGGGGCTGACCCCGGTGCTGGCACTGCCGTGGGTCAGGTCTTGCCCGCTATGGCCAGGAGAGGTTCCCCTGTGTTCGTGTCCTCCCTCGGAGCTGAACCAATGCTGCATCTCCCCCCATCCCAAATGGGATGATACTATTGATTTAGACCTGCAAATAAGCACTGGGTGGTAAAACACCCAGCAGAATAAAATACCTGCATTCACGTAAGTATTGATGGGCTGCTCAGAGCCTTTATTGGGATGCTTCCAAGCACATTAGAGATACGTCTATTTGGCATGTAATTAACTCTAAATGAGATCAGCAATGAACATATAATTATGGTTCCACCAAGTTACTAAGCTTGTAAAGAGCAGGTAAGCAGTTGTCAGGATACCCCTGGCTGGTCAGTCAACCGCTCCTTGTGCAGACTGATGTAGCAGACAGCCAGAAATACCTGCAGGGGATGTGAGGGGTGTTGGAGAGGCTGATAATGAGGAGCTGATGGTGGGACCTGAGACCTTGTTCCCTCCCTGCCCAAGAAAGGCAGAGGTGCTGCCAGCTTGCCCTTGGGTCGTGGCTCCGGTAAACCCAGAGGGACTTTGCCACCTCCACAGCACTGAACCCACCTCATCCCCAGGCTATTTGGGCTGCAGATCCTCTGAAACACCCATCAGGGTGCTGGGCACCGTTCTGAAAGTCCCGCTGCAGCTGGATGGGCTCTGCGCTGTTGGGTTCGGCTGCAGCCATCGGCCACCTGCAAAGAGAGATGCTTCATTGTCCGGTTGCATGGCATTGCCTGGCTTCTTCAGGGGGCGACTTTCTCAGCTGGAAATGGCCTTGTCATTCCATACATCTAAAGAAAATAAAGAAATCCCTCTGCTTCCACAGACCTGTGTGACCAGACACTGGGTAACAGCAAATTAAACACAAAAAAAGCACCTTTGCTTTTGTGCTTCCTCCACGTCTCTGTTATTGTTCACTCCCAGGATGATGTGAAACTGTTGTCACTCTTGCGTCTTCGCCCAGGGAGGCACCAATAAAGGAATAATTGCAGCCAGCTTCAAGTTTGTGTTCGCTTGTGAAATTAGAAGGAAAGCGGAGCCAAGGCAGAGCTGGGACGCTGTGCAAAGGATGTCTGAGCACTCTGGATGGCACAGTTAATAGCTGGTGTCCCGGGGACAGAGGTTTGGTTAGCAAAGGGCTCTGTCTGATACTCTGCAGCTCTGCCTACTCTAATAAAAATCGCACATTTCATGTATATTATTTTTTAAATTGAAGCTTTAAAAAAAATCAGTGGGTTTTGGCTGCTTTATCCCCTTATTGGAATTATTTAAATCAAAAGCAGAAATAGGGGGAAGGCTCCTTTTGCAACTCCAGCTGGCCGGGAGCCAGCCATGTCTGCATTGCTGTGAGCAAGCAGTGCTCCCTGGACTGGCGTGGAGGCAAAGGGCAGTGGGGTGGCTGGGGGTCCCGTGGCCGGGGAGGCTGCCGTCTCGCTGGGACCCCACCACTGCCCCAAAATGCTGTTAGGAGAATAAGGTGAAGCTGTTGAACCCATGTCGCTCCCAGGCTGATGGAGGGAGTGGAGACCTGCAAGTGCCGAGGGTCTGGGAAAAGCCATGTCCTTCCTTCAGTGCTGCCAGCACCAGCTTTTGCCTTCTATGAAATGCCGTGTCGCTGTTTGGTTGCCTGCATCGCTGCGGGAAGATGCATTGTGCTGTTCAGCCATGTCCTGCTGTCCCATGGAGAGTTTTGCAAGGCTGCAGCCAGTACCCAATGCTGGGGGCATTGCTTCCCTTGCTGAAACCCTTGCTCCCGGGATGCCGCTCCCTTCCCAAGACCGGCAGGAGAGTGGCTTTGCCCTGGGCCGTGCAGCCTCCACGTGGCTCAGCCCCCAAATCCCATCGGACACCCGGCTGGAGAGGTGAGCTAAGGTGGCAGAACATCCCGGGGTGGCAGGGGACAGCAGGCTTGTTGGAGTTGGTGGGTGTTTTTGTTGTGCAAATGCCTCTCCTCCTCCCCGGGGGCTGTCTCCAGCTCGCTGGTATTGCTATAGCTACGGGCAATTTTCTGTGTTCAAGTTTTGCAAAACCATATTAAGAAAAATCTCACCCTGGTGCTGTTGGCTCTCCTCCAGGCTGGAAATTGCATTCCCCTGCTTGAAATTCCTCCCGGAGTTTCAGATGGAGAATGTACAACTTCACTTTCCATCTTGAGCTGCTGTCACACATTTTAATAACAGGGGCTGTGCTACACCCCAGAGGTGGCTGCATGCCAGGATTTTGAAGTGAACCCGTTGGAGTGGTTGCGGTGAGGGTTTGGATGGCCGCGAAGGCGCTGGAGCCGCCACTCAGCCCCAGCCCTGGCCCTTCCTTCCCCCCCAGCCCGGCTCAGCCTCTTGGCCCGAGGACAGAATTTGCGGGTTAATTTTTCATCCTGTGTGAGCGCAGTGATGAGTTTGTTGGTGTCTCCTTTGCCCCAGGTGATGGGAAACCCCCGGATCCAGAGGGGATCAGCTCTGTTTGCTGCACTGCAGCGCCCGTGATCCCAGTTAGAGGGAGACGCGATTCATTCCTCCTCCTTCGTGCTCGTATCCATCCCCGCTCAGCTGGCCCTAGCGAGCTTGGGCAAAGCCCGGAGGGTCCCATCTGGGCTTCTCCCTCTGTAAAACCTGCCTCTCCCCACCGGCTGGATCAGGGCAAATCACCCCGCAACATTATGTTGAGGATGGGTTTTTTTGCAATACCCAGTGAGTAAACCTCAAAACTTGCCAGGTCTTTGGGGAAAGGCTTGCTAATGTCACAGAGCAGCTGAGCTGGGTGACAAGGGGTGGCCTTTGCTAAGACCCTGGAGGGGACTACAGAGGGGTAGCCCTGACAGGGACCCTGGTGGCATCCCCTATCCAGATGACCTCAGGGCCCCAGCTCCTGGTGCAGACTACAGCTCGGAGATCCTGTCTCTTTGGCTGGCGGGGCTCTGCTGCTTTAGGGACGGTCCCAGGGGTGCTCTTCCAGCAAGCATCACCGTGCCTGGGGCTCAGGCATCCCATCCCCATCCCCTGTGGTACCCTCATCCCTGGGGACAAGGACACCTGCATCCTCAGGGACAGGGATGGGGTTTGCCTTCCCTGGCTGCGGGCACTGGCTTGCCTCTTACCGAGCTCCCTTTTATGGATTGCTCTTTGAACCCAAGGAGTTGTGCTGTATTTGTAAAACACACCACCGTAATCAGGGAAACAGCCTTCCTAATTGGATTGGAACGGCCCGGAGTAATTGGCTGTTTGGGAGCAGCCGTTTCAAATCAAGCTGTGCATACCTTAATAAGTTTGCTTGCCTTTATCAGCTTGGCAAACTCCACTGTGGAGGTGACCTGTTAAATGATCTCCTGTGTTTCTAAAGCATTTTTCATCCCCACTGATCCCTTGAGCCCTTTTCTTTCTTTCTTTGTAATAACAAACTTTGGGAAGTCCCAGAGCACCCACGCTGCGACTCCTGCCTGCCTGCTGTAGCGGGCAGAGGGGAGGTCTCTGGAAGAGAGGCTGGGTTGCCAGTCGGGATGCTCTGGCTGGTTATCTGGGGTCCCATCCTGCTTGGACCTGCTGGTTTTGGGGTGGGGGAGAGGATGGACAAGGGAAGCATTGAGCTCATGTGGCACCACACTGATGTTGCTCTGTTTGGCTCTCAGTGGGGCTTGTCACTTGGCTGTCCCGAGTCAGACATGAACCTCACCTGCTTTGGGACCAGGATTTCAGCCTGCAGTGGGGCTGGCTAACCACTCTCCTCTGGGTGAGCCCTGGGATGGGTCACAGCGAGTTTCGGGGCCGGCTGCCCTTGGATCCTGCTCTGTCCCAATGCCTCCTCCCTCCAGGGCTGAGCCACCCTGAGGGAGGCTGGCAGGCACAGCCCTGCATTTGGAGAGGAGATGGCAATGCACCTGGCTGGAGGAAGCCCTCCCCCCAAAAAAACCCAATTCAAACCACACGTTTGTGTGCAACCACGTCTGGCATCAGGCTCTCGCCGCTGTGCAGACACATGGCCCTTTGATACAGTCGCCAGACATTTCCAACTGATGCTCTGCCACAAGATCTGCCAAGGCAGGGTCCAGTCCCTGACCTCGCAGCCCCTGGTGTGGCGGGAGGCATCTGCAGCCCAGGAGGTTTGGAGGGAGAGCTCACATCACCGCTGACCCAGCCAAGCTGGCTAGGGTAGGAGGCAGCCCGCAGCCATCCCAGCCCTGGGGACCACACGGGCAGGCAGCCCCCGGCAGCACGGGAACCCCCGCGGCTAGCCGGGCTGGTCTGTCACCCACAAAAGACAGCCCTGAGGCAAACTGCAAATCTGGCATGGATGGAGCACCACCATTGTTGAGCATCCTGCATGGGATGAGCATACTGCTTATGGCTCCCTGGTGCCTTCTGCGAGCCCAGCAGTGCTGGCACTGGCCAGGTGCAGGCCTCTCTGCTGCTTTATTTTCCCCTTTTGCTGCTCACCCATCAGCGCTGGGCATCACTGCTGTGGGAGCTCCCGGCCAGCTGGGACGTGTCTCACCTCTTCCCCTTGGCAGCAACCAAAAGCTCCTTTGGCATCTTCCTCCACATGGCTGCCATGCCTTGGCTGCCCCCGGGCTGCTGTAGCCCCCAGTCCCTGGGGAGCTGCCAAGCCATCAGCCAGGTCACGGGGCTTCCCAGGGACCCGCTTGCTCCTGCCGGGACCCCAAGGGGAAAAAACAACCCTTCTCATCCTGCAGTGGAGACAATTATCTCTGAGGTTCAAAGCACCCTTGTCCCGGATGGAGGGCTGAAGCAACAGTGATATAGTAAGTGAAACGGCCAGCACTTGCATCTCATCAATCAGGGGTCGGAAACGCAGAGGCTCCCTCCACATCCGCAGTGTCTGCGTGCCGCTCCCCGCCAGCGCTCGCAGCCCATCTGTAACGCCGGTGACAGCCCCAAACACTTTCATCTGCCTCTGCCAGAGCAGCCCGGTGGCTCCTGCGTGCTGTGAGCAGCCCTGGGAACCAGCTGTGCCACAGAGGTGCCTGTGGGCTGCTGCCCCCAGCCCCCCTGGGGCCGTGGGTGCCACCTGAGGGTGCAGAGCCCTGATGCCAGGGCCTACGCAGCAACCCAGGGCAGGGACTGTGGTGTGCACCAGCCTTGGGAGCAAGTTGAGGTCTTGGGGTCCAGGGTATGGCAGTGCCTGTCCCTGCTCTCCCAGGGGTGAAGATAAACCCTCCCAACACCATTCCCAGCCATGCACTGCGAAGGGCTAGCAAGGACAGCCGGCGTGCTGGCTGCACTGGCTCTGTGCCCTGCTGCTTGCTGCCCGCACGGCTTCGGCTCCTTGGTGCAAACACATTGATGCCCATTGCAGTGGCGTTGCTCCTGCCCGGGGAAGGCAGCCCCGTCCCCCGATGGACACCAGCACCACTGGCAGCCCGGTGAGCGGCTGCAGCAGGAGACCTTTCAACAAGATCACCAACCTCTCGGAAAGCTGCGCTCTCTGGTAGGTTGTGTTATCAGAGCCGCAGACGAAGATGTGCTAACGGAGGGGGAAGACACACGGCAGATGATGCAGTCAGGGGATCAGAGAGGCACCAGGCACTGGCCCTGCTGGCCTGGGTTCACATCCTACGTCCCGCACAGCCCTTCCTGGGCAGCCACAGAGACATGAGGGTGGCCGCTGCCTGCCAAGGGCACTGAGCATGGGGAACATCAGAGCTGCTCATTTCAGAACTCCTTTTTTTCAAACAAAGTGTCCTAATTTTGCTTAAAAAATTGCACCTCAGTGCTTGTTGTCCTTAATTGCCTGAGCTGCCGGCAAGGCAGGGAGCTGGTCCTTGTTCAGTGGGGTCTGGCTGAAGCTGGGGACCCTCCTGCAGGGTGGGGAAGCCTCGGGCACAACCCAAGCGCCCACGGTGCTTGGTGCTTCCTCTCCTTGCTGCCGGGTGCCTGGCCCCAGCAGTGAGCCCCGAGCTCACGTTTTAAGCCTTTTTCCCCAATTTTGAAGGTGAGAAAGGAAAAGGCGCTGCTCCTCCGACCGTGCCTGAGCAGCAGCAGCGCCCACGGTACAGGGGGGGAGCTGGCAGCACTCGCCGCAGGCAGCCCCAGCCCTGCGCCCCCGAGGGATCCCCCTGTGCTGAGGATGAGGAGGGTGGCTGTGCTGTGCTCCCCTGCCTGCCCTTCCCGAGCCTCCCTAGCTGTGTTTTGACAGAAGTTTGTCAAAATGGATATATTCTTGCCAAACGTTTCCATTTTTACAAATTGGCATTTTCCAACAACAACACCCCCCCCAACCCAAACAGGGAGCTGGAGCGGTTCCCACCCGCTCTCGCCCGGAGTGAAACAGTTCCTATTTCTAATTGCTTACGTAAACCCAACAAGAGCTGGCAAGTGCCGCGCAGCAGATTTTGGATGCATTTTTATTTATCAAACTGCTCCCGATAACAGATTCACTTCCTCGGCATAATCTTTCCTCCTCGTTTTTCCCTGGGGATCCTTCGCGTTGCGAGTTGGAAGGGATCTCCAGTCGCACTCACGCAGTTATTTCCTCTCGTTGAAAAGCTACCGTGCAGGACGGGCCAGGCAGCCCCAGTGCAGCCTCCTGCAAGTACCAGCCACGAGAGGGCACAAAGCCCTGTCCTGCTACAGCCCTGCAGCCCTGCAGCCGTGCCACCCTGCAGCTGTGCCATCGTGCAGCCATGCTGTCATGCAGCCCTGACACGCTGCAGCCATGCTGTCATGCAGCCTTGCCATCCTGCAGCCGTGTCACCCTGCAGCCCTGCCATCCTGCAGCCTTCCCATCCTGCAGTCCTGCCACCCTGCAGCCCTGCAGCTGTGCCACCCTGCAGCCCTGCTACCCTGCAGCCTTGCCATGCTGCAGCTGTGCCACCCTGCAGCCCTGCAATCCTGCAGCACTGCCGCCCTGCAGCTGTGCCATCCTGCAGCCATGTCACCCTGCAACCCTGCCACCCTGTAGCCTTGCCACTCTGCAGCCCAGCTGTCATGCAGCTGCGCTGTCATGCAACTGGGCAGTCTTGCAATTGTGCCATCATGCAACCATCATACAAGTGATCAACGGTGAAGCTGTGGCACCACGCAGCCACGCAGGAGCATCAGTGCCTCCCGACACAGCTGTGTTTGTGCAACTCTGCGCCCTCCTCTGGTCTCAGGCCACGGATCTCCCCCTCCCTGCCATGCTCTATCTCTTGGAAGACTCGAGGGATCTAATTATAAAAAGAGCTAATTATATTAATAGGTTAATTAAGACACTGCTGATTTCAGATACAAAAAAAGACGACTTTAGCACAAGACTGGAAATCAGCCTCAGTGTTTCGAGGTGTGGGGCAGGGTGGACCCCGGGAGCATTTCAGTGAAGCTGCAATGGGTCCCAGGGGTGACGACTCCGTGGGACCCCCCAGGCATGGGCGCCCTGGGGCTGGGTCTCGGCTATTTTGCGTTTGGCGACGGCACATGCTGCTCGGAGGGCAGGAGCAAGCCAGGATGGTGCCATTGCTGCACACGAAGCTCAGGCCTGGCCAGCGGCACCCAGGGACGCTGCCTGCGCAGCCGCTTGCCGCGAGGTCCGGCTCCCACGTGTCACCAATGCTGCAGCACCGAATGGGATTTATTTAGCACCCAAGGGGCACGGTGCTTTGGGCCCCAGGGAATGGGTTCTCCCCAGCAGCAGCAGGAAAACCACCTCATCCCTCCCCACCGTCCATTACACACAAGCACTTTAAATCACAACACCTAAACTGCTGCTTTTGGGCTTATTTCGGAAGGTGCAGGGGAATGGGTAGAAACCCAGGACTGTCCTTTCCATCCCAAACAATGAATACACGCACACGGGGGCTGCGTTTCCACGCCTGCAGCAGGACCCCGGGCAGCCTAATTAGCGCTGCCTCGCCGGGTGCCGCTTGCTAATTGCGTGCCACCGGGCTACCATGGCGGTGATGGCTCGCTGTTTCCAGCCCGGCGCCTGCCTGGCACCCCGCAGCGCTGCGGAGCCGCAGCCTCCCCTGCGCGGCCCTTTGCGTGATGCGAGCGGCTGAAAACACCCGCTTGCAACCCCAGAAATTATAAAAAGAGGGGGAAAAAAAGGAAAATCGGATGGGAAAAAAACTCATCCTCCCGGCGCAGCGCGGCCGGGAGAGTTTGGCTCCGCCGCGGCTGCGGCTCCCGGGAGGAGACGGGAGGGCGGCGGGGCTGCCCCGGGCCGGGCTGGCACCCACGCGGGGGCTGCCCACGGGCACCGGGGGGTGCCCCGCTCCCCCGGGGTTATCCCGGCCGTGCCCCACGCGTGTGCCCCCCCCCCGTCCCCGGGGCGTTGCCGCCCCCACGCGCGTGTCGCGCGCCCTCCCCCGCCCCGCGGGTGGGCGTGGGGGGCGGCGCGCGAGGGGAGGGGTCGGGGCGGGTGTGCGCGGAGCGGAGCGGAGCGCGGGGGGCCGGGCGGGGCGGCGGCGCGGGATGCGCTGCCCGGCGGGGCCGGGAGCGGCCCCCGATGGGATGTAGCGGGCGGCTGCTGGGACCCGTCGGGGGCCGCCGCGCCTCGCTGCTCCTCACCATGATCCTCTTCTTCACCTACTTCTTCTACTGCCTGCCGGGGCCCTGCGAGCCGCTGCCGCCCGCCCTGCTGCTGCCGCCGCCCGCTGCGCTCCCCGACGGTGCGGGGCCCGGGGCGGCGGGGCCGGGGGCGGCGGGCGGCGGCAGCCGGCGTTTCCCGCAGGCCATCATCGTGGGCGTGAAGAAGGGCGGGACGCGGGCGCTGCTGGAGTTCCTGCGGGCGCACCCCGGGGTGCGAGCCGTGGGTGCCGAACCCCACTTCTTCGACAGGTGCTACGAGAAGGGGCTGCGCTGGTACAGGTAACGGCGGGGGGGGGGGGGGGGCAGGCCCCGGCAATGGCTAATGAAGCGCCGAGGCGCCGTTAATTGCCTGCCGTGCCGCGGTGGGGTTGCTCTGCAACAGGCTGGTCCGAGCGCGGGGCGGGAGGCTGCAAGTCCCGGGCCGGGATGCGACGGGAGCCGAGCGGCGGGTTGGGGGGGGTGGCAGCTCTCACCCTCCGCCTTGCCTGGGGAGGGGGCCGGGGCTGGTTTTGGGGGGCCGCTGCTGAGGTCGGGAGCGTGAGAGCCGGTCCCCGTGCGTCCCCCCGTGTCCCGTGTGCCCCGTCCCGCAGCCCGGCCGGCCGGTGGCAGGCGGAACGGCCGGTAGCAGAAATTTGCTTTTTTAATTATCCAGGCTTTGCGAGTTTAACCTTTAACACTTTCTTCTCAGCTGTCCCACAGTTTCCCCACCGGGTTCCTTTAGGAATTTTTTTGTTTCGAGTGGCTTATAAAAATAAAGGGAGCGAGGACCTCGGCTTGCAGGAGCGGGCTTGATCCTGGCTGTGCATTCAAACCGGCGAGGGAAGGGGAAGGGTGAAACGGTATCGCTTGAATTCCTCGGTAGGTTTGTGTCAAAGGGCAGAGCCGTATTGGTTCAAGGGAGTTGTTTGGTTTTGAGAGTTTCAGTGGAATTGAACTCTGGAGGCGATAGAGCATTCGGAAGAGCAGCTACCGTGCATGTGGTGTCTATTAAACCCCGACTCCCGGCCAGCTCCGGAGCGGCCGGGCCAAGCGGAGCCGGGGCGCGAAGTCCCTCGAAGGCAGTGGAAGAATCTGGTCCGTTGTTTTGAAGAGAGTCCAAATGTGTAGATTTATAAAAGCTCTGCGGTGTTCTCGGGGAAACATCTGAAAATAATAAAAGGAGTAGCTCTCCCTGTCCTTCCTGCCTCTCCATCCTCTTCGCCCCAAGCCCCGCGGGAATAGCGTATTTCTTGCGTGCTTTTAATGTTTCTCGATGTTTTGCGGGAGGTTGCAATTTGGCAATCCTCGCCAAAATAATAACCTCTGAAAATCAGCGCGTTTAATGGAGAGCGTAATTTTAGTGGTAATTTTACCCGCAGAGTTTCAGCTCTGTAAGACTACATCTGGACTGTAAAGTTATTGACTTAACACACCTTCAAATGCAGTAAGTAGCGCACTTATTTTTACGACTGTATTAATACTGCCGTGATTTATTAGCTCATTTCTCTGTCCCATTTGTATCTACGCTGCTCTAGAAACAATAATGATGATAACTAATCTTTTTGGGTGAGGATTACAAGATAGATCTCACTTGGCAGAATGGGAGTTTAATGACTGCGAGCACATAATTAAAGTGTGGAAGATCGAATGCTTTCATATCGCTCGCCGTAGTCCGGCGAGATGTTTGCAGGATGGACCACAGCGAGAGAAGAATAAATAAATCTTAGTTTTGGATTGCTGTGTAGTGAGTTTTTAGTGCTGTAAGTGCTTGCAGGGAGCCTGGCCTGATACCAGCGAGATGTTTTAAGATGATTCTGCATATGGTTATGGTAAATTTGGAGAAATAGAGCAGGGGAAGGTTTTTGGCGTGGCCAGATGCATCGCAGGGAAGCGTACGTTGTGCTGGGAAGAAGTTGCATCCTTTCTAGTGAGAAAAAAAATCAGTAGATGTTTTGCTTTAACTCTGCATAGAGCAAGTGTGTTTTCAATCACACGCACAACTCTTTTCCGTAGTTTCCTCTTCTCTTTGCCTCTCTTGTTTTGTGTTCTTACAAGACCTTGCTATACTGAGGTTTTTTTTTCCCGGGAAAGCCAGACAGAGCTAAATGTTTAAAGCTGGGGTGTGTTTGAGTGAAGGAAAATAGAAGTTGGACAGAAGTTCAGGTTTTTCCAATGAATATCTCAAAGTGGTGTAAACATTTTTAAAATATTTGAACTTGCTAGGAAACCAAAATTACACCAACTGCTTCTCATGCCAAGACATTTGGCCTGAAGGCACCTGTAGGTCATTGGTTGTCTTAAGTAGATGTGAAAAGAAAAAAAAAATCCCTTGGAAATATTGCCACAGAATTATTTTGTTCTTTTTTGGTAGTTCAATCCTGTAGCGATTTCACTGCTGTGGCAGGAGTATCTGCTTGTGGGTGCCGAGTAGTTTACATTATAACGTAAGTCACTGACTGAAACCATTTGTTCTTACCAGAGTGTTTTATTTTATTTAAATTTGAAATAGCCCAAAGTCCCTTTTTTGGAGTAGTTCTTTTTACTAGCGAAAAGAAAATGTTCTGCAAAAGCAGCAAGCATCTCATACGAAATTCCTTGAGTTACTGTAGGTTTAGCTAATTATAAGAAGATTAAACACCTTTTCTAGACTGCAACATAAATTACCTAATGGATAATCCAAGCATGACGTGACATTTTATCCTAAAGCAAAACACTATTTTCATTTTTTTGGCACTCAGTACTGCTTAAAGTAAACCTAAATAAAAAGAAGAAGTGATGTTGGCGTGTCTACTCCTCCGCTCATGCAGCGGCTTGGGGAGCACGAGTGTCCTGTTTGGGAACCTGGGAACCTTGCTGTCTGTCTGTCGGCTTTGTGGGAGCGTAGGCGAAGGCAAATGTAAGAACTTAATTGAATCTGAGATGTTTGCCAGTGATGTTTAGAACTTCATTGCAAAAATTTGAGGAGATGCTCAGCGTGACAGCATGGGGCCAAATCCTGCCCTTGCTTGTGTGAATTGAGAAAAACTGCACTCGTGGGCCAGGTCGCTATGGGGTGTAACGGGTGTAACCCCCTTGGTGCCTGCAGAGCAGCGCCCGCTTTGAACCAGCGCCCACTTTCAACCCTTCTCGGCGCGAGGGGGAGCTGAGTCAGGGTCACAGGTGGCATTTGGGGTGCTCGGGGTGTTTGCACTTCACACGATGCCCGTGCAAGCGGGGCTGCAGAGTGTGTGCTCTGGCGAGCTCTCCAGTGGACGCTGCTCTGTCCTGCTCTGCTCCACTGGTGACGTTTCAGGGGCATAGCCGAGATCTTTGCACGGGGTTGTTCCCTTTTCAGTTGCCAGGGCTGGGCTCGTTTCCCACACGGCTGCCCGATGTCGCTCAGAGGTTCAGACAGCTCCGTCTGCCTTGCACCGTAACTCAGCATGGCCTCGGCAGTTCTGATGCTGTGGGGAAAAGGGCAGAAGAAGTAGTGGATAACGGCGGCTTTGGGGCATGAAGGTGGTGCAGGGAAGGGGCTCTGCAGATGCTGGTTTGCATAAACGGGAGTTTTGGGGAATTCAGCATGATGGAGCTTATCCGAAGAACAGTTTCCTTGTTTCCATCCAAAACTTTGCAGCGACATCAGCTCGATACGACAGTTTTGCTCTGTCTTGTATTTCCTCATATGATCTATGATCCCAGTCCCTTTTTTCTGTCTCCTCTTCCTGCTTTTTTCCAATAGCCAAAGAAAGAGTTACACAGGAGCGGGGCTGGGCCGAGGCTCCTAACGCCCTTCACATCTCTGAGGGCAGCACACTGCAGGACAGCAGCCTTTGGAGTTGTGCTCTGTGAAACCGCGCCTTGGATTATGGCGCACACTGGGTTTCATAGGAATTGTAAAGAATTCCTTATTTTCTTATGGTTTGGGCCAGAAGTAGTAAAAAGTACTATGGGATGGCTAGTAACAGTTGGCCAATGCTTCTTGCTGGAGCTCTGCAGCCGGCTGTGGTGGCACACGGTGAGCGGGCATCGCTGCTGAGCATCCTCCGGCGCTGCAGAGCTGTCCCAGAGCTCTGACTCTCTTGGAGGCTGAATTTAGCTTTTTATTGTCATTTCCCCTTTTGATTAGATGCAGCGCATGCAGGTTTGCCTGCGGGGGGGGAGGAACTTTTCATGTGGCTCGTCATGCTTACACTGTGTGCTTTGGTGCATGCATTAAGCAGTGCTGGGGGTGTCCCAGCTTGGGAGCATGTATGTGTGCCCCGGGGGAGATGGACGGGTAGCAGAGAGCTGCTATATGCTATGTGGTGGTTTTGGGGTTTTTGTTTGTTTTGTTTTTTTTTTTTTCCCCCCCTCCTTCAAACCCATTCATGGGAGCTAATAATGTTCTTGAAAGGCATCCAGGATTTCTTGAGCCAGACTTTGTTATCTCCGAACCTTGCAACCCTGAAGCCTTTGAGCGGCAGGGAAAGGACGCGGCTCCAGCGCTGCTCTTTTGACTTTTGCTGTGAGTGTTATTGGCAGTTGAAAAGTAGAGCTAAGTAGATGCCTTGAGGGGTTTTTGTGTGTGTTGTGATTGTACAGACAGATCAAGACACTCTATAGCGCAAGCTGTTGAATAAAATCCGACATTTCAGCTACTCTGGAGTCACCAGGCTGCATTTTGGCACGGAGCTTGTATCCCCTTCCAGGGAGAGCTTTTCACAGGCACATTTAAGAAATACATAGGTGGGAACAGACAAAAGGAGCTTGCGAGGAGTCAGATGGCGATGCACTGAGAGCTGCTCGGGGACATTATCTTTATTCATTGACACTGGCTAATCTGTTCTGATGGACTCATGTTTCAGCGTTCCATGGCTGAGAGTTGCCCTTGTTTGTCTTGGTGCATTTGCAGAAACTCAGTCCTGCAGCATGCTTCTTGGGTTCATTATGTCGTGATTTCTTCTTTCTTTTTTTAACTTTCATTACAAAAATAGGGCCTCTCTGTATCAGCTTCCCCTATCTCCACCCTCATGTTTGGAAAATAAATCCTAAAATGCAAAGAAAAAATGCAGGAAACCCGAGAAAAAGCTGTAATTTTGTAACTATGAAGAAGATATTTTAAAGCTTTTATTTAATGCACAGTATTTTGGATTTGCTTTTATGCAATGTTTTAGTCCCAGCTCTACACTTAGGACAGGGCTTAAGTGCTGTGTGTGTCCGTGCCAGCCGGACAGGTCTCCCTGCGATGGCGTGCCCCCGTTTTACAGCTCCCTAACTGACAGCATTGCCTGTTCTTAGGAAGCAATCTGTAATACGTGCAAAGTTTGGTCTCTTCTGCAAACTGCTTTCACGTGGGATTAAAAATAGCTTTTACTGCCACGATGAGGAATTAACATTTGAAACCGTTTAAAGGGATCCTAGGCAGCTATTATGGAGGGCAGGCAAGAGGGGCTGTGCCTGCCTTGTTTAGGGGGGTCTTTCCCACCAGCTTTGAGTTGGCGATGGGGCAAGGAGCATGACTTGGCCCTCCTGCCCACCACTTTCACGCTGATGTTATTCCCTTGCTTTCATGTGGCAGTTCCCGAGTTTTGTTCCCGATCCAAAGCCCGCCGAAGCCAATGTGCTTCTTGCTGATACAAGCAGGTTTGTGAGTCTGAATTTGAGCCTGGCTCAGCTGCAAGGCAAAATTAAGTCGGGTTATTCCATGTGTTGTTACGTAGATAGTGTCAGGCTAAAGTGATTAAAGCTGCATGTTAGCGTTGGCTGCGATTTTTCAGATAAAAGCTGTGACTTGCAGAGTGGAACGAGTCGTGGTCTTCTTGACTGAGGAATGCTTTCTCTGTCGCTGTCTCTTTCAAATAAATGGGGGGTTTATATACAGGCTGTGCAGTGGGGTGTGCAGTAGTAACCTGAGTTTCTAAAGGATTTCAAGTCTGCCAGTGTTGCTATCCCAGACTGCTTAAATGAGTATATAAAACTGGGCACCTAGAAATCACGGGGCTGGTTTAAAAAATGAATATTATGTGAATCCATACCTTTGGAAAATACTTCTTCATTCATGCCCTTTTTCTTGTGCTCCTCTGGTTACTCTTTTGTAACCTCAGGGACTAGAAATGTAAACATATAAACAGGGACAGGTTTTTTATCACCTACATGTAACTCCAGAGAACTTCTGAAAAGATGTCAAATATCACGAAAAGTTCACAAACAGCAGTGAAAGCTGCAGGGTTTCTATTAGTTGAATTATTGAGGGGCTGGAGAAATAGTCATCACAGAGTAAGAGAGAGTTTTGGAGTTTCTACTTAGAAGTGTTATGGGTTTTTTCTTCCTAGATTATTTTTAGATGCAGACAGTGACAGAAGGTGGAAAAGGCCAGTGGATTTAGAGGGTGCTTTTATGCAAGGAGAGACTATTACTTAGGAGAGTTCAAAGCTTATTTATAAAACAGTAATTACCATCCCCTGAGACGGAAGTGGGCAGCTCGCATCGAGCCGAGGAGGGGGTTACAATAGTTAATTGGTAAATATGCTTAAAAGCTTCTTCCTGACCTTTTAAAAACTTTTCGCTGAAACAGGCTTGGGCAGAGATTGAAAACCTGCCTAATGAAAGGCCAGGTTTAATACCAGGACTTAGCTCTAAATGGCTTTTCAAAGGGCTTTGGAAATCCGCCTGCTTAGGGAGCCAGCCGGCGTCAGAGGGATGCTCCTGTGTCCTGCAGGACCTGGAGCGAGAGCTGAGGGGGCTCCAGGAGCTGGGTGAGACCTGAGCCCCGCGGCTCCTTCCCCGCACCCCAGCCCTTGGGATGGCCGAAGGGGCTCGGGCAGGGTGGCATCACCCGGCTGGCAGCCCAGAGCCCCTCGGGGTGGTCTGCTCTCCCCCCTGCCGGGTCCCGCCAGGTGCCCCCCACTGCTGCCCTCCTCTGCGGAGCATCTTGGGTTGCTCGGTTTAATTCCTGCCCTTCCTCTCATGCTACGTTTCAGCCCTCCAGCAAGGACCAAGCCGTGCGCTGTGCGGGAGACTGAGATGCTCTGAGTCCCCCAGCACTGAGGAGGTGCAGCGTGCCCAGCTGGCCCCGCCAGCGAGCCCTGCCTGCGGTGCAGAGCTGTGCCAGGCGTCTCTGCCAGCCGTGCCCTCCTTGCCCTGCTCCAGCGGGCTAAAAAATCATCAGCTCATCTACCTGGGAGTGGACGACAGAGGAGCCGGCAGAACTCTTGGATCTCCCTCTGTGCCTCCCACCACATTTTTCTGGTGTGTTTGTTTAGAAATGTATTAAAGTGAGGAGCAGAGGGATGTTCTCGACAGCTTTCTGCGGGTCTTTGAAAAGCACTTGGTTGAAAGCCTGGCCTGCAGCTGGGAGGCGTAGGGTGGAGGCAGGCTGGCCAGGTCTGGTCCAGCCCAGGCACTGCCAGGGTGGTGGTTTAAGATGAGTCTTTCCTTGCAAGAGGATGAATGGGGTGGATGTGGGAATAGGTGGTGTGAAGCACAGTCCTTGCTCCCCAGCAGCTTGCGGGGCTCTGGGGGATGCCATGCATTGCTCTTATGAATCAGGGTTTGCAGGATCTGCCTCAGATCTCTCTAGCAGTGTCTTACCTTGGGCTTGTCCAAGTTAGTCCTCCTGAGTGGGGTGGACCAGCTTTGCTCTGTAATAAGGAAATGACAGGCACGTGGTAGTTGCACACAGAAAATATATTGCAGCTTTCCACAGACGTGCTGAGAGAAGTGCAGGTCTGATCCTGCACCGCTCCATTAGTTACTGGGGCTCTGCCTAAACTCCTGGACACCATGTGTCTGGCATTACAGTGGGCATCGCATGTCCTGGGCTGGGAGAGTCTCGTCCGGGCTGTGCCACTGGGGGCTTTCCCCTTGGCAGGGTCTGAGGTCCCGACGTGTTGGTGCTCAGGGCTCGGTGTGCTCGTGGCTGCTCAGGTTTTACACGCTCACCTTCTGTGGTAATGGTCCTGGGTGGAAAATTCACAGCAACTCATTCGATTTTGCCTCCTTCTCCCTCAGTGCAGAGACAGCTCGCAGATCACAGAAGTCTAAACATCTTCAGAATTATTCATGCATCTCTTAAGTGAGTCACTCTTGATCTGAAGAGTCGTTTGAAATGCAAATGGGGAATACTGCAGTCAGGCAGGCCACTGGGGCTGTAACCAGGGCACAGAGGCAGCATGCCCGGCTAACTGAATTTGAACCTGCAAGTGATCCCAGTGCACAAGGTTGTAAATGCCCGACCCTGTGTGCTGCTGGTATTTCCAGACAGGAAGGATGACTCTGCCTGCAGATACCCGGGCTTTGCACGTCTGAGGTGCTCTAGAGCCGCAGACCAAAAGGAGCATCCCTGTTCTGGTACATGCTGCTCTGTTTGGGGTTGCTGGTGACATGAACCACCCTGACCTGGAGCATGCAGAGTGCTGGGACCAGCACCGTTCGAGACTGAAATATGGGGTGAAATGGCTGAAATGAGCTTCTCATAAGCAGTTGCAGAAAACTTTCCCTGTTTGGGCTATTAAAGCACCAGCACAGCAACGTTTCAGGTGGCCGAGGGGAACAGCAGCACTTTGGGAGCAGGATGTGCTGCTGGGCTTCTCCTGGGAGTGATTTTGTACGAATGAGTGTGCTCTGCCAAGGAAACCCCACAGCCAGGCAGGGACACACGGGGAATAAAACTCCTCTCTCCCATCCCAGCCAGCAGCTCCGCAGCGCTGGGGGTGGCACAGGCATCCCAGGCGTCCGAGATCACTGTGCATTTTAACACACAAAATTGATTACAAGCAGGAGAGAATTACATTAATATAGTCACTTGTCACTGAGGTCTTATTAGTAATCTCCACTCATTAGTCTGGAGAGAATAAGGATGTGACCTTGTTAAGCGTCCTTGCTGAGGGAAAGGCTGACCACTTTGCTATTGATTTATTACTTAGCCCCTAAAGAGTGCGTGTGTGCGTGGCTGTGTCTGTGTGCACACCTATCGCAGGCACACTTGGGTGCAGGGGAGGTGTTTTTGCAGTTGTAATGAAGAATTGACCATCTTCTCACCTGCCCCTGCTTGCACCCTTTGGGCTAGTTCTGCTGGTGAATTAGCAGCCGCTTTCGGCAGGTACTGTATTGTGCAAAATAAAAAAAAAAAATGACCTGCTGGTGATTGATGGAAAGGGACAAGAGAAGTGACAGATCCCATCCCCGGAGGCCACATCATGCTTCTGCCTCCGGCTCGGCAGGGGCTGGCGGAGCCCTCCTGCACCACCCAACTTCCCAGCTGCTCCGGAGCCCGCAGCATCCCAAACCCCAGTCCTAGGGGGGCCTGGGCTGTGGGCAGGGCTGGCTGCCTACAGCTGCTGCCTGCCCCCCTCTGCTCCCCACACCAGCACCTGGCTGAGGGCAGGATGGCTCCTCTGTGAGTGCAAGCAGACTCTCTTCTTGCTGCAGGTGAAATCAAGCCCCCAAAGCAAACCACAGCACAGGGACCTGCGAGCAGAGTCCTGCCTCCCTGCTCTAGCTGAAGGCAGAGCTGCCTGTGGGTGCCCAAGCTGCCTCCTGCAGTGCTCTGCCTCTCCGCACCGATGGGACAGGATCCTGAAATGCCTCTGCCACCTCTGCAGTCCTATGCCATATTATTTTACTGCTTTTTTTACTTCCTCGAGGCTTTTTGTGGGTGCTGATCATGCCTTGAAGGTTTCCCCTGCCTCTTCCTGCCGCATGCCTTGCACCCCGTGCTATGCTGTGCGGTGCTGTGCCGTACCGTTGTTCCCAGTCCCGCCTGTGCCGCTCAGCTCTCCTGTAATTCTAAGTGACAACATACCCCCACGGACACTCTGCCAGGGAGGAAATGTCAATAAGAGTGGAAGCCAAAGAAATCCTCCAATTACTGGGAGCGCGGAGGGGGCTCGATAAGTGCCATTGATCAGGTGCTCATCAGCGCAATCCCTCATTGCTGCCACTTGTCAATAGAAGCTGCAGAGCAGGGTGGGGGGCTGCTGGCCGCCCCTCCAGTCCCCAGCCGATGCAGCCCCCTCATGGCAGTGATGCTCTGGGGCTGGGTGGGTTCCTGATGGCCAGGCAGAGCTTTTCCCAGCCACTTGGACCTGGCTGGCTGGGACCTGCCGGCTCTGTCCCTGCGAGTGACAGCCCAGCAGGGCGTGTAGCTGAGCTGGGGGGGGATTATTCTTCAACAAGAGCATCGGCCGCTTCCTCTGGCTGCTTTTATATTTCAGAAAGTCATGTTCCTAAGCCATGCAAGCCATGAGAAAAATTTCAAGGGGCCGCTGCCAAGTACTTTCGACTGAGAATTTAGGTTTTGTTGAGGGAAGGGATCGTTTGTCTCCATGAAAAGCCTATTTTGGGGGGAGGGAACGAGTTGAACGTCCCCCCGCGGCGTCAGAGACCCAAGCGTGACAACCTGCATCCGCTCCGCTGCCACCCGGGCGGCGCGGAGCTGCCGCTGGTGCCTCTCCTTCACAAAGGAGCTGTCGGGCAGGGGCCGGGCTGCTGCCGGAAAGAGAAGGGAGAAAGGCGTCCCCAAGGGCCTGATCCTGCCCTGCAGGGAGGGCGTGTGCTGCTGCTGGGTCAGCGCACGCGTTGGACATGAAGGTCTTGACTGCGGTGGTGGGAGCATCCCAGTGCCCCCGTCCAGGGAAGGGGCCACGTGCAGGAGTGGGACCAAACCTGCCACAGCAGCATGTGGTGCTGAGCAGCAAGGGCACTGTCCTACCCTCGCCCACTGGGAGCAGCCAGGGCACTGTCCTACCCTCGCCCACTGGGCTTTTCTGGGATCCAAGCTGCATCTGGCTGGCTCCTGCAGCTGAAGTCATGCTTTATTATTTATTTTGAGTTTGTGTGGAGAGGGAGGTTTGCTAAAAGGATGGCAGTGCTCTGCATCTGCCTGGGTTTGAAACTCTGATCTCATTTTAGGTGGGGTGGGTTAGATGGGAGGATGGTGGGTTATGGTTTTGTTGGAGGCTGCTATCCTGGTGTCAGCCCCAGCAGATGGCTCCAGGTGACTCATGTCCCCTGGCTCTGTGATCAGGGCTCTCTGTGTGCCTGCTCCATGTCCCTCGCTTTCTTCCAGGCCGTGATGAAGGGTGTCCCCAGCCCCCTGCCCAGCTCTACTGCAGGTCCCTGTCTCTACAGCCTGCCTGGGCTGCTTTAGGAGACCACGAGGGACAACCGCTGCCATGATCACCCAAACCTGCCTTGGACCTTGGGACACGATGGCAGGGTGGGCATTGCCCTGTGCTGGGCATTGGAGCTCATCTCTGGTGCTTCAGCTGGGAACCACGGGGAAGTGGAGGGGGTGTTAGAGCCCATTGGCCTCGGGGAGGAGATGGGGCTGCTGAGCCTGTTACAGCCCGCGTGGGTCCCAGCAGGTCACCGTAATTAGCCCAGGCATGGGCTGCGAGCGTGGCATGCCGGCTAATTACCCAGCTGCGCAGATGGGAAGGACATGCAGTGCCAGTGTAACCCAGCCACCGTGGCCTCCCTGAGAGCGCGCTTGGTTTGATCCTGGTCTTGTTACAAGGCAGATAACAAAGGATAGCCTTGTTCAGTTCTGATCTTGTTATGTATATTAAAAATTAATATTTCTCTGCTTCAAAGTGTATTGGGAAGCGTGTGAGGGCTTGCTGTATTCATGGACCTTAGCAGGGATCACAATAAGGTCTCTGTCATGTAAAAGGTTCATAAAACTTGAATTACTGAACAGGAACCTTGAATGAGTGATTCCTTTTTAGCATTAATCACTCTGATGGTGCAAGACCCCTTCTAAAAGTTTTTTTTCTAGTCAAACATTCTTTAAAATAAAGGCAAATTTGGGCTTCAGTTATGTTCCAGTCCTGCCAAGGTCTGGTGACCACCTAACTCCAGCTGTGGGAGCCTCATGTCAGCGTTTCCATCATGGCTCAACCAGTTGCCTGTAAGTGTTAACATACACCTTGTTGTTAGTGGGTTTCTGGTTGCATGACATCATAGGCTGATGAATTACACAATAGGTTGTGTGTGTGTGATGTACCCAGCTCTGACCTGAAAACAGTCCCCAAACCTCATGCTTCCATTTGGGTGAAGTTGGAGCCAAATTTATGGATGAAGAGGAGGGGTAACGAGTGCCCTTTGGGAAGAAATCTGGCCGTGAAACCCTCCCGAGCTCAGCTGGGATGCTCTCCATGACAGATCCTTCTCTTCACGTGGCAGCTGAACATAAATTTTTAAAGCATGATCTGGGTGGAGGGCAGGGTTGGGAACTCTTCCGATTTTGTTCTTCCCAACAAGACACTTGGTGTGGGTCCTTTTGGAGCCGTAGCTCCTAGAGTCATGGGATGGGGAGAGTCTCAGTTCTTGCTTGAAGCAAGTATTTCCTAAAGACAAGAAAACTGAAGGCTCAGGAACCAGAAGAAGGCTATGAAGAACGGTGGTCCGTATGTATGTGCCTAGCTGTATTTGAAGACAATCCCAGTTTGAGCTGTAGTTTGGCTGAAGGTGGTTAGCGTTCCCCTCACCTACAGCAAAACCTCAGCAGTTATTTCTTTCAGGGTTATGAAACTATCCAGAGACAGTTTATGAGCCCAAAACGAGTGCTGGGTGCCTGGTGAAGGATGGTGTCTCCACCATAGTTTGAAGATCTCGGTGAATCAGAAGAAAGCAGTTAGGAGCAGTTCCGTGTAGGATGGTGTGAGGTTCTGAAGAGACCTGATTTCTGCAGAAATCTCCTTTCCTCCAGGGTCTGGAGGAAGAGCCTTGAAGCAGAAGAAGGTGGAAGGATGGCGAGGCAGTGGCTGGGTGTCCCCACCAGCAGGCAGGTAGGTCCTGTGCTGGCTGGGTCGCCTCGTCCCTGGATGGCCGTCAGCGTCAGGCCCTGCACATGCTGCACGTTAGTTCCCTGAGTCACCGTGCAGGATGAAGAACAACTACTTTAAAGAACAAGTAAAACTGTTGCCACTTCAAAACTAGTCTCAGAATTGATGCCAGGACTCCAACAGACTGATGCTCCTTTATTCTCCTTTTAATTAATTCCTTTGCCTCCAGTGAATTTCCATCTTTTATTTCTGCTACAATCAAAGGACTGTGAGCAGCAAGGCTCGCATTAGGAACAGACCGATTCCAACCTTTTTTTAATCTTCCTGTATCAGTTACTTGTCTTTTTCTTGCACTGCCACAGTGCATCTGAAGCACATATGCCAAGAGATGACTTGTTGAAGGAGAGATGGGGCACGCAAAACCCTGGAGTTTGCTTTCAGCAGATCTCCTTTGCTGGCAGCAAAGAGTAAGAGTCCAGATAAGCTTGCTCAGATGATACACAAATGGGCAATTACGTGGTCACCTGAGAAGTGCCTGATGATTTATGGCGTTATTAAAAGGTGGTGGTAAGAGTAGAAAAGATTTGTAACATCTGCATCGAAAACCCCGTCTCTGACCCTCACACCCCAGATACCAACATATTAAATATCCAAACAGGCATTCAAGCCTGCGGATCGCTTTGACAGAGATCCCTGAACATCTGGTAACACTTGGCCTGATACTTAAGACCCTGGACAGTGTGTAATTAAACATAATTCACTCCTTGCCCTGTTGCGGACTCAAAGAGACTGTTCCTGCTTGAAGGGCGGTCTTCAGAGGAGCCTCATGGAAGAGCTGATGCAAAGATGAAGATATGCTTTGCTGTGGGCTGCTGGGGGATGAAAGTCATGTTGTGAGAAAGCAGTCATCTCCAGGTGGCAAAAGAGCCAGGGCTGGAGTTTTCATGCTTGGTGGAAGCTAAGCCTGATCCCAACCAAGAGCTCTGTTTTCTTGCTAGTGATGACTGCAGTTTGAAAACAGCCTCGATGGCTTGTAGGTTTCTTCCCATGTCCAACACTAATGTGACAGCATTGGCCATCCTTGGACAGACTGTTGGATCTCCTTGTTCTTTTGCCCTTTGAAGACTGTAGAGGTCCAGGGCGATGCTGTTGGCTCAGGTGGTGGGAGCCTATGTTGCTGGAGCAGTGCAGCATTCCTCTTTCTCCCTTTCTATCTGTTATTTGCAGTTCTGGCTTCTGGTGCTGCTGGACAGGTGTTCTGCTCGTTAGAGGGAAGAAATCATAGCTGGAAATGAAAGGTGCAAAGAGTGGGCTGATCAGGGAAGATGGTTTGTGGTGCTGTACCTTGGCAGGGATGGCCTGGATGTGTTATTGCACGTGTTAGCGTACAGCAGAGCCTGTGTGTAGTAGGGCTGAAGAGCAGCGTGGAATCTGCCTCCTTGCTTTGGCATACGTGTGCTGTGATGTCCCCGGAGAGACATGCTTTTTGTGCACTCTGGTCCTCCACACCTTCACAGCTGGAAGAGATCTCTCCTTCCAGACCCTAGCTGGCAGGAATCAGTAGGATGCCAGTGGCTTCGGTGGAGTGATGCTGCTTTGCATCAGTGGGGTTCCCAACTCAAAATTACATCTCAGTCTGCCAAAGCTGCCTTGTTTTGTGCAAACACTGATTTTTAGGTAGAAGTGGGAGAAATCTGTTGGTGGAAGCAGCTATAACAGGCATGTTCACTTGTTAGAAATCTGCACTGTGCTGAACTCACAGCCTCTGCTTTGTGCTGAGCTGAAAATGAGCAGAGTGTGAAGGATGCACATGTTTTCAGAGAACAGGGGAGAGCTGGCAGTGGCAGGGATAAAAGGAACATATGTCTGATTGAATAAATGGGGAAATGCAGGCCAGATGGCTGGAAATACGAAGAACTGTTTAATAATTTCTAAACTCTTTGCTCTCTGGAGCAAGATTATGGGCACTTGCAATCTTTTCCTCTCTGCTCAATTTGCCTCCTGTGTTGGCTGCATTACTCTTGGCTTTGGGTAGTGCTTTTAATATTGTTTGTGACCTTCAGAAATTTCTGAAATTATTATCTGGGGTATAAATGTTGAGCATCTTTCAGGAAGCAGCCAATGATTTGTAAGGATGACCCCTCCGTCCCAGGGAGATGGGGCTTTGGAAGTGCCTTTGTGGCTGTTGCAGTCCCATATGTGTTATAGGCTCTGAACAACCCGGCAGTAACTGGGGTAGGTCCTGGGGGAGACTGGTGTCTCAGTCTAGTTCACACTGACCTGGCTGGGCCAGTTTGAAAACAGCAGTATCTGTGACAAACGCTAACAAAATCATTGTCTGCTCCCCGCAGCCCAGCACGAGTAGATCCGCGGGACAAGCACACACTGTTCCAGCCTCTGAACTCGGGCAGAGCCAGGTCTGGTTTGCACCGGCTCTCTTCTGGCTCCTACCAAACCGTGTAACTCGGCAGAGGAGCTGAGCTCAAACCATTTGTGTTGCAGCAATCGTCATTCCTGGGCGAGAATTTAGAAACCAGGTCCTACGTGGTGCTACCCTCCTCCTGATAGTGGCTGAACCACACGTTACATGGGGCAAGGGAGGAGGGAGGATGAGTTTGAAGGGCTTTGGGGATGAAGATAAAGGTGCCTGAAATGTTTCTAGGGATGGGTCCTCAGGATAGTTTTCTGATGATTACCCACTGCTACATTGTCCTCCCTGGAAGCTGGGAAGGACTCGGAGAAGCTGGGAGGACCCTCCCAGCCCATGCTTCCTTCAGATGTCCTGATCTTCCCCATACTACATCTCTATGGCCAAATCTCTTGTCTTTGTTACAGGGATGCTAGGAGGTGGTGAGCGCAGTGGAATGAATTACTGCAGGAGGTGGACAGGGTGGTGTTGCTGCAGGCTCAGGGCACGATCAGGGTGGTGGTGTAAGGCCAGGGGCCAGGCTGGAGCAGGCAGGAACCTGCGTCCTGTGGTCCATCCCCGTGTTCAACCTCTTGTGAGGTTAGCAGCTGATTTTCTCCCCGAGTTTCCAAGAAGATCTGGAAGTGCCCAAATAAGATGGAAAATGCTGACCATGCAATATTGCTGGCCTGGACAGGAGAGGGGAGGTTTGCAGCATTGAGGAGTTGTGCTCTGTCGTGACCACCAGCCAGCTTCCAGACGTGGGAGATTGGGACTGTGCAGGCTTGCGGCTGGCTTTGCAAATGACCCAAACTCACACCTTCCTGAGGGTCCCTGGTAATTAGAGAAGCTGCTTTGGGTTGGTGACTCATCTCCTCTCCAGAAAAGCTTCTTTCTTTGGGAAAACACAAATAGAAGTCCTCTGCAGGTCAGCAGGGAAGTCAAGCTTTGGTTTCTTGTGGTCAAAAATCTAATTTTCTTCGAAGCAGGAGTTTGCATTTTCTTTTAAATACAAAGAAAACATCGGTCTTCCAAGTGAAATCTTGGATTTGGTCAGTGTTGGTGTTTCAAAACTGTGGAGGTTTAGAGCAGAAAACGATATCTGTGTTTTAGGGGAAAGGCTGATCTTTTTGCTGCTTCAGAACCTCATAATCGGCTGTCAGGTTTCTCCATGGATGGTTATAAAAATAGTTAGTTATATTTTCTCTAAAATATTTGTTGTTTTGCACCAGACAAATTGCATTCAGCGTTGTGTGGTCTCGTCAGGGACAGATCCTGCTGACCCCTGTGCAGGTACCACTGATTTCAGAGCTGAGCCTTCTTGGTTTTTGTGTGCTGCTAGAAGAGCTATTGTGCTCCTCCTCAAGGTGGGGATGCTTCAGAAATTAAAGAATTATTATATTCTTTGGGTGATCTTTATTTATTTAAAAAAAAAAAAATTTCCTTGGAGGGAAAAGGGATGGTAGGAGCAGAAACTGCAGTTACATTAAGTTGGAAATCCTAAATAATCCAAAAATAATTCAGGTTGCACTTTTTGAAGTTGCTTTCTTTCCTTGCACAATGGAAGGGAGAAAAAAAATTCTGTGTATATACCCTGTTTCAAGGAAAATGAATTGCAAATAAAACAAACAAATTTGAGTTAATTCTTCTTTTCCAAGCACAGCTCCATTCAATGTTTTGAAAGTCAAGGGATTTAGGGATCTGGAGATAGCGTCAGTGTTTTTTGGTAACAAGTACAAACTGCAGCGGGTTTTAAGACTTCAGAAGCTGTTTCTGATTAGTAACTTTTCTTTTGACAACTTTTTTTTCTTTTCAGAAAAAAAAAAAGGGAAAGGGCTTTTTGTAACACAGTTGGGCTAGAGATGGAGAAAAAATCTGTTTGAAATATGCAGGGACCTGAAAGAAAATCTTGAGTGAATAATAAGTTTAACTGACCTTAAAATATCCCATTGCCATGAGGGATTTGAGAGTAATACTTCAAATGGATTTTTGATGAGGCTCTCCAGGCTGTGGGGAATTGAATATTTTACCCAACACGTTTTCTGATCTAAATTTTCACAATAACTAGGAAAAACTATTCTGAAATGCCTAAAGAAGTTTTTGTTTTGTTTTTATATTTTTTACTTTAAAGCTACTGTCCTGCAGGGAAAAATCTATTTACTGTAAGGTGGCTTTTCAGAACTATTTTTTTCCCCAACATTAAATTTCATCCTAAAGCAGAATTCATCCTGGCCGCAAGTGTGTGTCCACATCCTCAGCAGGTACCCACTGGCGTGGGGGGATCCAGCACGGCGTTATCTGTGTGCCCGCTGGGTTGTGTCCCCAGCTGGGGGACAGCGTGTGCCCCATGCCTGGCACCAGCCCGGGGGCTCTGGTGGGACCCTGGTGCGGTGTCACTCTCTCTGGGATCCCCATCCTCCCCTCTGTCAGCAGAAAGCCCGTGCTGATGGGCGGTCCGCGGTCAGACGCCCCTGGGAAAAGCTTTCCGAGCGGGCAGGGCATCCTTCGCCAGGGCGCAGACAGACCCGCAAATCCCAGGACAGACCATCCCTGTGGTCGCTTCTCTCTGAAGTGGAAATGACCAGTGCTTTCTGGGCTACCTTGCTTGTTCATCCATCCATCCATCCATCCATCCATCCATCCATCCATCCATCTCAGGGGCTGATTCAATCACAAGCGGACAGAGGGACGTCTGGTGCCCGCAGGGGCAGCAGGGCTCCGCGATGGGCTCTATTCATTCCCACTACCCTGGAAAATAGAGCACAAAGCGGCATTAATGCCCCACCCTGTCTGCCCCCCCTGGCCCCTCTCTGCACTGGCCCCTCTGATCCCGAGGCGTTCCTGGACCAGTCCCTGGGATCGGGATGGGAAACCCGAGGGCTCTGCCACTGCAGGCAGGAGGTCCAATCCGGGGCCGGGCACTGCCTGCCAGTCAGGCACAACCCCCCCATGAATTATGGACGCGCTGTCATAAGACGGCCGGGGAGCTTTCACAGCGTGTACCGCTCTCGCCATTGAGATGTTTGACTGGGGGAAGCTGCGATCCAGTCAGATGCTGTGGGGAAAATGGGAGCTTTATGCTCTCTTGGCACAGGGCGACGCGCGCGTAGTCCTGCCCCGGCTCCAGCCAGTGTATCGCTCTTTTTCTTTTTTTGTTATGATTTTTTTGTGTGCTATAGACCTGTGCAACCCATGCTGAAACTCATTCGTTGTGCTGAGCGTCTCCAGATGCCAGCTCAGGCAGAGCCGCTCGAGTCCCCTCACTGCAGGCTTGTCCTTCTGAGTGGCTTGCAGTCGGCAGGCAGCGGCTCTGCCCAGCTCTCGGGGTGTCGGTTACGTGTGCTTTTTCAGCATCTTTTTGACTTAGTGATTATGAAAACAAGCTTGGTGAACTCAAGCTGGGTGAGCGCCCTGCCTCTGCTGGCAGATAAAAAATAGATCTGTTTTATCTGCTAATAAAGTTTGAGGTGTGGTGTCGAGGAGTGGGACAGATGAGTTTAGCGAGTGGCGTGAGCCTGGATAAATGCAGCATCGCTGTCAGCATCCCCGACATCCCCTTGGCCCGCGGAGCACCTGGGTGGGCAGGGAGGGCACCGGGCAGGGAGGGTGCAGGCAGCCACTGCTCGGTGCCATCCCGCCCCACTGCCAGCACCTCTCTCCCTCTACTGCTTACTTTATTTTGCTTTTATTTTTCTTGTTGCAGCCATCCCTTGGTGTCTCAGCCTGGGGCCAAACCCAGCCCGCTGAGCCGTTGTCACCGGGAGGAGACCTCTGCTCATGCCCACCATTCCTGCCTGTACAGACCAACCCTGGCTTAAAAGCCATTTCCCATCAGGGTGGCTCTACCCTGACTGCAGCTCAGAGGGCCTGAGTGCCCCCGGCATCCCCGCAAACACTGCTGACAGCCAGGGGTTAATTTTCCATATGCTCTCCATTTTCCTCCTTACACAGTTGGGTGGAAAACCAGAGCTGAAGGAGAGGCGGCCCCGGTTCCTCTGCCTCTGGACAGGTCCCATCGTAATACCAGCTGCTGGCATGCCGTGGGCTCATTGCTGCTGCAGTGTCCTGGTGATCTGTGGGTCCGTGGGCTGGTGGGACCATGCAGACGGGGCCGTGACCCTGCCACTCATGGAAGTTCAGTAGGATGCATCAGTGCAGTGTGCTCAGGTGTGCTCGTAAAGCCACCCAGCATGAGCCCAGTATTTGCATCATTCGTGGTTTCAGCGTGCCTCTGTACATGGCTTTTTTGGAGTGGGGGGACCTCATGGGAGTGTGATCTGACCTCGGGGACCTCGTGGCTCCCTGCAGCGGGGCAGCTCCTGCCACCGCTCACCCCAGAACCCGGCTCTGCCTGGGCCCCTGCTCTGTGGGTGGGGTTTCTGGCCGGATCCTCCAGCATCCTCCTCACAACATCCCCTGTGTCCCTGGAGGCTTTTGAACTGGTGCTTCCCAAGCTGTGGTCTGTGGCAGTGGTGTGGAGCAGTGAGCCGCTCCGGCTGTACGGTCTGTGCTGGTGCTCCCTGGCAGCTCGGTGTGGTCAGCTTTGGAGCTGCACTGCACGGGAGCACGGCTCCCTCATTTCCAGCCTTTCCTTCCTCTGCGGCTTCAGCCATGCGAGGGGGTGCAGAGCCTGGCCCGGGAGGGAGCGGGGGGCTCAGCCTGGCGGGTGCCTTTTTCACATCACCAACTGCAGAGATGAGGACAAGGATGCCCGAGGAAGATGTCCCACGGGTGGGGGGGCCGTGGTGGCACCCCAGAGGCTGAGACAGCGGTGGGGGGGGGCTCTGGGAAATGCTCCTATCAGCTCATAATGTCCCATCCCATGTGAGTCCAGCAGCAAACAAACTCCCAGTGTCCTCCCTGCTTTTACAGAGCAGCTGGAGTTCCCAGGCGTGCCGGCCGTCAGCTGAACGTGCCTTGGGAGGAACGCCTCTTGGCCTCCCACTGCTTAATGTGCTCCAAACTGCCCCAGATTTTTCCTCTGTTGCATTCAAAAAGGGGAAGAAAGAGAAAATTGTGGTCCCGCAGCAGCCCCCCCAGGCCTCCCAGGGGCACGCAGACTGCGCAGGAGTCCTGCTTGCTTTCTGCCGGCATGGTTACCGGGAACACTGGCTCTCCGGGTCCCTGCTAAGGGGACGATCCTGCCGGAACCGTGGGATCATTGCCTTGTTCCTGGCTCGTGTAATGTTGGGCTCCAGGATGTGGCCCTTGCCCTGTTCGTGACTATTTTTAACAGAGATGCTGTTCAGTGAACGCATGAGCATGGGTGTAGCTGTGTGGGGGCTAAAAGACCTGTTGATTCAGCTGTGTGGTGGCTGGGTGGCTGCTCTCAAGCCCTGGCCAAGGGACGCTGGTGGATCAGTGCGCTGGTGTTGGTGAGCAGTGGGCTGATCTGCCCCACCACGGTTATTTCGGCACCAACAGGGAGTTCAGCACTTCCCTCCGTGCTGCTCTAGGAGCTGGTCCTGGTTGCAGAGATGGCTGTGGAGAGGCCAGGCTGCATCCCGCTGGGCAGGAGCAGCCCCTCGGCAGGAGTAGCCCCTCTGCAGGAACACATGAAGCCGTTGCCTTTGTGGGTGCTCGGGTGCGGGGCTCGGGCGGCGGCGGTGCTGTGCTTTGTCGTGGCTCGGCTCTTTGGCTGCAGTTGCTGATTGATGGGACAGGGACGGTGGCAGGAGAGCCGGGCTGCCATCCAGTTAGTTTTCTGTGCCTGGTGCTCGCTGTCCCCATCACTTGTGTAGGACAGGGTTTCCATGACTGCAGCTTGTTGACAATTTCTTAGGCTGGGTATTAGCAGACAACAGCCCAAATTGCACTGCTACACTTACTGTGTCCACGGCTATGGTCTCCCTGGTGCTTTTCCTTATCAGTGGCTGTTCATGAAGCTCCTTCACAGCAGGACCACCAGCCACTGCAAGCCTTGATGTTACCAGTCCTTTAAATACAGCCTGTCTTACTGGTTACATGCCCTGGTGTGGGCTTGGCTCCATGTGTCCTCAGGCTCTGCAGCCCAAACACGCCGTCTGGACCTCTGCTGGGGACCCCAGCCCTCACAAAGCCCCCGGCTGCTGGGTTATCGGGAGCAGCTGCCAGGGATGCGGGGATCAATCTGTCCATCTAGCTGCACGCTCCCATCCATCATCCCTCCACCCATCCATCATCACCCAGATATTGAAGTGTCTGGTTAAGGATGCTGATGCAGTGATGCTGTAGGAGATGAGGAATAGGTTCAAGCTCCTGGCTGGTGGAATTACTGCTTTCCTTCTCACCCAGGTACACCAAACCATTCCTAGTGCTGTGTAAGTGGGTCAGTGTCCATGTGGTCCCATGCCAGGCCCTGGGGTAGCGAGGAGCCCATGGGAACATGGCTCTTGCTTTTCCAGGTCTCCAGAGTGCCAGGTGGCTGTGGTCCTCCCACATATCCCAGCCAGGTCTGACTCCCTTTGGACCAAGAAAGTTTTGTGCTGCAGCAATTGGCTTGCAAGTTGTTAATGGAGGCGGCTGAGGTGGCCACCAGCGTGTCTGCTGCTGGTGCCACAGGGGAAAAATGAGCTGGATTAAAAAAGTGAGTTGGGTTCTCACCTCTTCTGGGAGTTACTGTTTGTTTCTGGACACAGCCCAGGGGAGATGGTGTCAGTCCCAGGCTGCCTTGGTCTGTGCTGCCGCAGGGTTACTTGCTGTGCCTTGCTCCCTCCCTGCTCTGCCAGGCTGTGAGTTGGGAGAGCCTCTGGTGCTTATGGAAACATTTTACTGCTGATAAATTTAGAGGCAAAACCTACAGGCTGTGAGTAAACAGCTGAGGGCAGGGAGGGGGCATGCATGGGGCACCCTGCTAGCGCCTGTGCCCCTCCAGTCCTGTCCTGGGGAAATGCCCTCCCAGGAGCGGCTGCACCTGGAGCACAGCTGTGTTATTAGACACCAGAGAATCCACACAGGCGGCCTCAGTATGAGCTTACCCATGTTATGAGACACGAGAGAGGCCATATCAGAGCATTGGCCACTGTGACACTGCGGGGCTGCCTGCCCTTCTTGTCCTAAATCAATCCCCAGGGGTGAGGGGCAGCGGTGCTTGGGGGCCGGTCACTTTTGGAGGAGCAGCAGCTGGGAGCTGCCGGTGTTTACAGCCCGAGGCTCCTGCTCCGACAGCAAAATGCGGCTTGAGGGCAGACAAGCATTTCCTCCTGCCCTGCCTCGGTGTTCTCGGCAGAGACGCGGTGGTCTCAGGATCCCGAGGAGCCACTGCTCTTGTAAAAGTGAGGCAGGGTCCTGTCCAGCTTTACAGGGGCAGCCCGATGGAGCCCCGAGCATCCCTACAGAGCAGAGCCTCGTGCGGTCCTGCTGCCTCAGCAAACACTGGTGGGATGATGTGGGCTTCCCGGCAGCTCTGGGAGAGCAGCCCTGTGGCCTCCGATGCCCAACCCTGGTTTAGATCATGCTCGCTGATGGAGGCATTGCTCTGTTTGCCGTGAGCCAGGAGAGGGGTAGCTCATTGGGGAGAGGGGCTGGAGGTCTGGGTGCCCCTCGCTCTGCCGCTGCCCAGGGCTGGGCAGTGCCCGGGGGGCTCGGCCGCTAGCCGTGGAGGTGGCAGCATGCTGGCACAGCTGGCACAGCTCTTGAGGGAGCACCATCTTGGCTGGTCATTGACTTCCCAATTTTCAAACATAGAAATGAAAATTAACATATTTCTTCCTGTAAGCACGTAAAAACTGATGACTGGAAACAACACAAATTAAATTAAGTATGTATTATCACCGCTGCATCAGTGGAAAAGGTGGTGCAAGATTTACTCCTCTCCTCTACAGTGGCAGAACGAAGAGCAGCTTTCTGCTTCTGCCAGCCTCCATGCTTCAACCTCCGCTGCTCTGCTGGCCACCAGCTTCTGAGGGCTTAAGACTGTCTCGAATCTATACGATGACACATAATAACATGGGAGCAAATAATGTAGCCTTTGAATTCCTCTTCCCTCTTTTTGAAGCCCCAAGCCTGGGGCTTTGCAGAAAGGCCCTTTCTTTGCTGCGGCTTCTCTGCCCTGCTTTGCCAGGGCTGGGTGAGTCCCTCCTGCGCTGCCCTGCCTGCTCGGGAGGCAGCATTTTGCCCAACCCAAGGGTCTTTTTCCAATTGGGAAGAGACACGCTAATGTCGTGGGGTTGGGGTGTGCTGGGATGCTTCCTCATTTTTTTCCTTATGAAAAAGGCAATTTGGGGACAAGCCAGCAGCAGGCTGTCCCCAGAGGCTGGCGTTACCCTGGGGTGTGGGGTCAAGACTGTGACCCTTAGGATATCTGGCCTGGCTGCTGTTAGTAACTGATGCCCGAAACGTGGCAGAGTCTGGCCCCTGGTTCCAGGACTTCCCTGCTTGCGAGTGCAGCTCTGCCCAGTGTGGTGGGCAGGGACGCCTGCCAAAGGTGGCTCTGCCTGGGGAGCTGCTTAATGGGAAGATTATTGAGAGTGTTTCCAACTTCTGCAAATGATTTTTAGTTGCAAGAAGCATATTTCTCCTTCCTCTGCAACACTGGACACCCAAATACCCTGGTACTGAGTGGGACCTGGGGAGCCTGAAGCCCAGCAAAGCTGGTATGGATGGGGCTGCTGGGTTTTGAACCGTGCTGGAGTTGCCTTGCGGCTGGAGGGCAGCGGTTGGAGTCCCAGCCGCTACTCAGCCACAGTTTTTCATGGAAATGTGCAAACTTCCTATTTTTGATCCTTGTCCTCCATCAAATCCGTCTGGAATTGGCCGGTGGGATCAGATGTGGCTTGGGGAAGACGGGCAGACAGCTGGGCAGACAGGCAGACAGACTATGTGATTGCTTAAGCCACATTTCCTTAGGAAGCCAGGCTAAAAATAATCAAAATCCAGTCCTTTCCCACAAACAGCTCTGGTTGCCACAAACCAATGCTTTTCCAGTGAAGAAATGTTTTGTTAGAGAATTCCCAGTTGTTTCTGCTGGAGGGAGGGAAGGAGGGAGGGAGCACTGACGCTGGGACGAGAGACCCGAACCTGCCGGGCTGCAGATGGAGCCCCTCCATCTCCACCCGGGCACCTCAGGCTCATCCAGCGCAGGCGATGGGGAGCTGGGAGCTGCCAATGGCTCAGCCTGGGCACGGGGCTGGAGAAACCCCCGTATCCCCTGAGCCTTCCCCCTGCCTCTGCAGCCCCTTTCTCTAGAGCTGGAGAAACAGCTTTTATTTTGCAGCAAAGTGTGTAATCCACCCACGTCTCCCTCCTCGGTGGGGGATTTCCTTCGCCTGGGGACCAGCTGAACCGCAGTGCAAGGGGAGCGGGGGGACAGGCTGCTGCCCCACTGGGCGCCCAGCAGCATCCCCAGCATCCTGAAGCCTTGTTGTCCGGGCTTGGCTGGATTTCTAAGGCTTCTCCCTTATCTACAGAGGAAACAGTTATTAGCTCCCACGTGATGGGCTGCAGATTGGGGAGAGAAGTCCTGCACACGCATGGAAGTGGCTGAGCAGGTTGTCAGGGAGAACAACCATTTGGCAGCCGCTCCGGGGCTGTGAGCTGGGCACTGGGGCTCCTCTCCCAATTCCCTTTGCCCGGCTCCTGCTGGTGTTTCGACACACGCCATGGGATGGAATGGCACGGAGCAGCTCGGGCTGTGCAAATGGTGGTGGCTCATGTCACCGCTGCGCTCTGGGGCAAAGCTCGGCTCTGCTCTTTGCCAGGGAACAGGGCTTTTTATGATAGCAAAAAAAAGAGCTAAATTTGTTTCCCATCTTCCCCCAGGATGTATTACAAATTTGACACAGATGGGGAATCTTTTTTGTTTCTGTGGAAAACTGGATGCATTTTCCATCCCAACAAGAGCAGCATGACAGCATTCGACCCGAGACAAACACCAAACAAACTGTATTTCTGTTATTTGTCGTTGACAGAGGCAGGGAAGGCAGACGAGCTCCTCCAGCGCGGAGCCATCGTGAGATGTAGCACACATAGCACATGCTTTGCAGCGATGGTGACCGTTATAAGGGCGTTTTAGGTCAAAGTTTCCCCTGTCGACCCCCAAAGCCAGGGAGGGACGGTGCAAACTGCAGCACCGCTGCAGAAACTGGGGGGGATGCAGGGGTTTGGGCTGGTGGATGCTGTTGCGACCTCTGTTCTGGGGAGGGGGGGGACAAGGGGATGGTTTGCTCTTGTCCGGGGGCTGTTGGGAACTGTCTGGGCTTTGCTCTCCAGCCAAAGGGTGAAACCTCTCTCCTTTCAGATGCAGTTATGGCTCCCTCACCCTGCTCGGCTGGGGAAGGCGGCAAGGAGGAGGGCTGGGCAACCCTCGTTCCATCCCTGCCTCCTTGCAGGCAGCTGTCTCGAGGAGTTGGGGGGTAACCATCACCTTCAGATGGGTTAACCCGGGGGTAACCTGCTGCTCTGCAGAGCTGCTGCCTGCTCCAGGCCATCAGGCAGCATGCAGGCAGCGTGCAGCCGTGCCTCCTGCCAGGGCTGGGCAGGCAGCAGCGCAGCGATCACCCACTTGAGCTGTCAAAGGCATTACAGCAGTGCTGGGGAGATGGGACTGGCTGGATCCTGCCCGCAGCCCGGCCACGGCTGGGGACCAGGGGGGTCTGTGATCGCAGCACTGCTGCCTCAGCACATTTCTGCCCCTCCTGCCTGCGCGCAGCTGCGGCATCGCTGCTTCCCCGTCCTCCCCTCTGTGGGCAGCCCCCCTGCCCCACACCTGCAGCGGCTCCCGGGGCCGCATGCCTGCGGGACATCTGCTCCCTGCCCCGAGTCCCCCAGCAGCCCCCCGGAGGGTCCCCATGCACCAGCCAAGAGCTGATGCTGCAGATGATGCCGCTCATCTGCCAGCTATTGAACCCAGCCCAGGCACCCGCGGAAGTTTGTCTAAGCTCAGGTAATTGCACCAATATGGTGCTTTTCCTCCCTCGGGCCAAACCCTACAGCTCATGCATCACTTTGGGCTGTTTCTTGAAGCTGCTGCTTGCTCAGAGCAGAGCTGGGATGGTCCAGTGCCACGCAGCGAGAGCAGGACTGGTGCTGCTGGCTCCCGTCACTGCCCTGTCCCCTCTCCTGTCCCCCCTCGCTGCGTGCAGCCTGGGGCACCCTCCTGCTCAGACCCCAGTGCCAGCAGCAGCTGCTGGCCGTGGGTGTCCAGCACCGGAGGGTTTTGATGCTGTGGGGCACAGGGTCCCCTCATGTAGGGGCAGCGTGGGGGATGCTCCTGGCAAGCCGAGGCGTTGGCAGGCTGGGATGGAGGGTCGGGAGAGCTGGGGCAGAGCGAGGCACCAGCTCAGTTCTCCTCCTTCGGAGGGCTGGGACAGCGGCACGCAGGGGATCCTGTTCACAGGGGGATTGAGGCGCGCAGTCACTGGCGATTTCAGCAAGCATTAGGTTCCCAAATACCTTTGTGGGTCTGGCCAGAAGAGTTTAAAACTGTCACTGGAAACTGTGCTGATGGATCCCCATGGCTTCGTTTCAGACCTCAGACCTGGCTCCAGTTCACGAGCGAGGACTGATTTATGTTTTCTTAGGTAGAAATGAGACAGTTTTGGATGTGTTTCAGAATGACTCGTGGTTGGTTTGAAGCTGAAGTTTTGAGCAGGACTCAGTGCTTGTTCAGCAGGGGAGAGCCAGACTGGGAAAGCATTTTTGCAGAAGCCTCCATGAAATGTAGTCGGTGCACACGCCACGTGCTAAATGGGCCCATGGTGATGGGAGAGGCGTTACTCTTATGGCAGGGGTCGGGCTCTCACCTCTCTCAGAGCATCTTTGATTTCTAAGTCATCAGAGCCAACCAGTGCAATCTTAAACCAGATGTGGAAGGTGCTGCGGGCAGGAGAATTACATTAAAATTGCTTGTGTTGAATTTGCTTGGTTTCAAATAGGGACTGCGTCCCTGGCTTTTACTGCTTGATTTACCTACTGGAGTAGGACCCAGGGCCCTCAGTCAGGGAGATGCAGGGAGACCCCTGGCAGCATCATGGCAAGGGCTGCGCCTGCTGTGGTCCTGGGTCATCTTCTCCCAAAGCCACCCCAGGAGGAGCCGTGAGCTCTCGCCCTGGGCTCAGGCCCCCTTTCTTCAGCCCTGACTGGGTCCGTGTGCCATTGTGCGCCATGGTGCTGGGGCAGAGGAGCTGAGCATCCTGGGGGCACCCCAGGGAGGGAGTTCTTCTTCATTCCTTCTGCTGGCAGCATTTTCCACTGGCTGTCCAGTTTAAAGCCCAGGCCAGCTCTCCTTTCCACCTGACCCCCCTCATTCATGTGGGAGACCCAGTACCTGGTGCAGTGTTTGGGTACACTGGTTCAGAGGTAACGTCTGGTGGGTTTATGTGTCGGACCATGGGGGTTTATGGCCAGTTCGTTACTCTAAAATGCATTAATTGCTTTCTAATGAGCATCCAACCCTTGGTGATGCCAGCAGGACCCAGTGGTCCTGGCACATGGCTTCTGATCCCAGCTCTGATCCAGCAACCAGAAAGTGCAAAGTTCCCATTTTTGTCCATTTAAAAGAGGAGGAAAGGTAAAAAAGATTTGAAAATGTTGGAACAACTTATGTTAAAAGTTGTGAGGCTGGGGGGGACCTCTTCTCTTCCTCAAAAGCTGCTAAGGGGTCCCTTCCTCACCCCCCAGCCCAGTGGCTGTGCAGGAGGTGTGGACGGAGGATGGAGAAGAGCACGGCAAAGGACTCTCTCCTCCCCAGAGCATGAGCCGGAGGGGGACAGCCAGCCCTGCCGGCAGTGGCCTTGGAGCAGCCATCTGGAGAGCCCGGCAGCTCCTTCCCCATTGCTCTGCGAGGGTCTGGGCCGGAGCTGGGCGAGGCGGCAGGGCCAGCCCCATACTGAGATCAAATAAACACAAATACACTGAAATTATTCATGGCTCTGGGGACTTGTCTCGATGCCTCGTCAGCATCTGCTAATCAAATCAAAGCAGCTGTCAATTCACCGGCCAGCAGGAAGGTCTCGCTCTGGCAGACATGTGTGGATTCCTCCTTTCTTCCTCCCTCGCGCGGGCTCCCGCTGCTCCTGCACCTGCGGCGGGGCTGGGACCGGGGTGTTCAAAGTGGGGCTCCTGCCCACGCGCCCTCCCCAGGGCTGAGCAGGGCTGCCCTGGCTGCCGGGGCTGCCCCTTGCCTACACCTCGTGATCGAGGCAAGGCAGGATCCCAAGGACCCATCACTGTGGAGGGCAGCGCAGGTCCTGCCACCGGCACTGCACCCTGGCTAATTAGTCTGAGCTAATTAGCTGAGAGCTTGTGGCTTGGGCTGGCACCACTCATGGGCTGGAACTGCCTGCAGCCACTGTCCCCCAGGATGTGGCACCGCATGGCTGCGGGGGGATGGATGCACTTGAAATACTGGAGGATTTTGACTCACATTGGAGTATTGCAGCTCCGCAGTGTGGTGGGTGCTGGCGTGCAGTTGCCCTGTAGGAAACTGCAGAATTATAGATAACTCTCTTTTTTTTCTGTCTCCTTCCAAAAGCAGCAGACGCTGCTGTGCCGTGTGTGGAGTTAAGCCATGGGAGGTAAAAACACCATCTGCCTGTGGGCACAGAGATGCTCAGGGAAAACTCGCTCGTGCATTGCAGAGGCTGCATGGGGAAACCCCTGCACGCAAGGAGCTCCCGGGGCAGAGGCAAGTGCGGCTGCAGCGCTCGGTGCACGGTGGGTGCATGGCTTTTCCATCCCTGGAGCATCCAGACAGGATCTGGCCATAGTGTGGCTGCATGGGGTGAGGTGGAGTCACGAGGGTGAGGGAGGGGGTGGTTGGAGGGATGGGTGTTGCACCGCTCATGCCATGACCTGAGAGACCTGGATGTCCTTGTGCTTTCTCATTTGTCCCTTAGGAACTGCTTTTTAACTAGAGTTGTTTTCCTTTTGCCCACTCAGGCATCGGGAAGTGGAAGAATTCCCATTTCTGCTGGTCAAGTAACTTTCAACCTGAAAAAAATGAGATTTTGTGGGCTTTTTATGTCCTTCCTGTGCTCTCCTCCATCTAGGTGGGAAACTGGGAACGATCAGCCCATTGCTGCAAGAGGATAATTTAGTGAAAACCAATATGTGTATTTTTTATTTGTAATTGAAAACAAATACCTTAGACATACTTATAGTGATCTCAGGGATTTTTTTTCTATTTTTTTAAACAGCAATAAATTTTGCACCTGAACAGCCTGCCAGAAGCGCACTGCCTGCCTGCCTGGAGTGCTCAGGCTGGGGACAACTGGTCCGTAAAAAATAGCTGGCCATTGGAAGTATATAAGTATGTGGTAATCGTGTTATGTCCGTCCGAGCGGCGTGTGCCTTCTCGGCATGGCATTGTAATTGCCTGGGTTGCGGGGTGCTCTCCCAGAGCAGCGGACGGGGGGCCCTTCCCCTCCCCAGGCTGTCGTGCTGCGGTGATGCAGAGCCCCAGCCTGGCAGCCCCGTGCAGCTTTAAGAGCAAATTTTCCTTATTTATTGGAGCGCCCAAGGATCCCAGTTACCAGAGGTATAAAATTTGTCACTGGTGCCTCTAGTCTTGTTGCAGAAGAGCGTAATTTGTGTTTCACTGCGCTCAGACAGCAAGTCAGGTCATAAAACACAAGATGCATGGCGAGGGGAGAGTGTATTTAAAAGGCTGATTCCGCTGAAAGGTGTAATAATCTGCCGGATTACTTGCCAGGGTAGCTGCAGGAAAATTTACTGCCTTGGAAAGAGATTATCAGCAGCCACTGCTGCTAGCAGATTTCTTCCTTTTCTTTTCTAAGAGGAAGGAAGCTTTTCATTGAATTCCTGCTGCTCACGCCTGCGAGTGATGCTCTCCCCCCACAGCCAAACCACCACATCAGTTCTCACAGCTTAGAAGGGAAAAAAATAATGCCAATGATGGTGGTTTTTATCCTTATCTCCCCTCTCAGGTGTGAGAGGGAAATTCAAGGCTGTGTTTGAATTATGCTGGTGTGAGCTTACATTGGACCCGTTCCCGGCTCAGAGCCTGAAGGTGCTGAGCTGGTGGAGGGAGGTAGGGTCTTGCTGCAGGGGCTGGGTCTTGCTCCGGAGGCATAAAGAGGAGAGGAGGTTTGTTCCCAGGCAGCCCCATGCCTTGCTCCCAGGCAGCCCCTGCCTCTCTCCCCGGTCCAGGGCTCCAGGAGCATCTTTCCAGCCCCAGCTGCAGGAACAGGCTTTGCACAGATGGCACCGGGGCTACCTCCGCCACGAGCCGAGCAGAGACTATGCCTGAGCATCCTCTCCTGCGAGTGGGGACAAAACCTGAGCATCTGCATCCTCCCATCCCGGGCAGAGCTGAGCTGGTCCCTGGCAGAGAACGGAGCTGGAGCAGCTTCCCGGGCTGGAGCTCAAGGGCCGCTCATGTGCCGAGTTTGCAAGTCCTTCTGCAGTGCCCCCAACCATACACTGGAGGGACCAGACTGGGGCTTGGTGGGGGTGTGCAGGGGCGTTGGTTTTGTTTGATTTCATTCCCCTGGAAGGGAGGAGGGCGGTGGCAGGCCGGGGCAGCTAACCCCTTTAATTGTGTGCAATGAAGTCTGACAGTGCCGAGGCGCAGCCTTTAAAAGGGGTACTGAACCTTTAATTCCTGAATAAATCATCTCCAGTCTGTTGCTCCTTCATCTGCAAGCTGTTTGAGCGCGGGTACATATTCACTGCTGGGAAGGGTCATTTGGAGATCAGAGCCCTCGATTGACCCAGGTCACAGGCAAGACACCTGCCACAGGCTGTCCCTGTGCCCCTGGGGCCGCCGGGAATCAGGAATCAAAGGGACACCGGGGAGTGAGCAGCAAGAAGAGGATTTCTAATTGCTGCCGTGCAGACGTGCTTCATTCCGGAGGGATGGAGAGGGCTGTGCGTGCCCACTGCAGCCCTGCCCTCGCCTTACACTGACCCCAGTCCGGTATCCCACCAAGGCTGAGCACGTGTCAGCCCACGCTTTCAGTAGAGTTCTTGGGGATTCACGTAGCTATTCTGTTTCTCACCTGGTTTAACCCAAGCAGCAGGTTCAGCTGCTTTTTCACTAATGGTTGTTCGAAATATATCTTTGCTTGTGGCAAGTGAAATATTGCTCCTGGGAACACGAGGCTGGTTTTGCTTCAGGTCCCCCTCCGGTAGTTGAGTGCTGCAGGCGGCACTGTCCTGCTGTCATTCTGTCTCTGGGTGAGCTCTGGAGGTAGCAAATGTCCCCATGGACTGTGGGGTGCCCGATGCTCACTGCTGCAGCTGTGGGCAATGACTCCAGTGGCGAGCAGGAGTCCCAGGGTGGCCGTGGCTCTGTGCCTTGGCCAAGGGGCACCGCCTTCAGCAAGAGCATGGGGGGACCTGAGCGGTGCCGGCTGTGATGGGTCCCTGGCAGACGTCAATGAGTTCAGTGGCTCTGCATTTTTGGGGTGACCCCATGCAGCATAGCTCCACAGCAGAGAATGGCAAGGAGGGACTTTCTCCGAATCCCATGGATGCTGACAGAGGCCAAGCAGCCTCTTCCTCCAGCGCTGTCGCTCCCGAGCAGGGAAGGAGCTGTGCCCTTATTAGCTCTGATTTCTGCTCTTCATAATCATATGCTGTTATGTGCATTCATCGGGAGCCCTTTGGCCCTAATGACCCCACTGGAATAACGATGCAAAGAAAAAACCTTCAGGGCCTTGAGCTGCCCATAATTGCAACCCCCAGCGATAAACATGAGCACGATCGTGATGCAAATGCCAGGCAGCGGAGGGGAGTGGGTGTGGGTCTGCACGGGAGCGGGTGCAGGGGGCTGCAGCTGTCCCGCCGTGTTGGGGGGGGAATGGCCTTTTTCTCGCCTTCCTGCCAGGGCTCAGGACTTGGGGTGCACAGAGGTTTGGATAGATGGACAAAGCAGCCATGGTTTCCTAAATGGCCCCGGTTCTTATCGCGGTTAATAACTGGGTGTCGGGTGACTTGTGAAAGCAGCCACTCCATTAGAAATGCTAATGAACTTCTTCCCTTTCCATGCTCCACATTCCCCAGATCTTCACGCTAAATAGGTCAGAAAGCCAAACACAAAACTTCCCAGCTCCTGGCCCTTCCCAGAGCCCCCCAACAGACCCCGTTGCTGCCTCCTCCTGCTTTGTAGCCCGTGCCCTTCACAGGACGAAGCAGCCAGGCTCTGCAGCCAGCAAAGGAGCCCCTTGGGAAGGGTCTGCAGGGGCTCGGACCCTGCAGGGAGCAGCACTGCCTGGCAGCACCACCCAGCCCATCGCATCTCCCTTCTCTGAGCCTCTTCTGCAGCCTGACCTGGCTGAATCCCAGTCCAAGGACCCCGTCCCCTTTGGTCTGGTGGTGGGAGAGCTCTGGGTTCCTTTGCGTTGGCTGGAGACCCTCAAGTCATGGGCCTGGGCTATTGCCCTGGCAAGAGGCTGCTTGGGGGCAGGAGGAGATGCTTGGGGCTGTGCAGGGATGCTCCAGCTGGGAGCGGGGCTGCGGCCGGACCCAGCAAACCTCCGCGATGTTTCATGTATCAAACTAATTAGGAGCAAAGGGCAGGAGGGTGCAAAGGAGCATTAATAAATTATCTTCCTTGTTGTTAATTGACGTGTCTCAGAGTCAGCTGATCGTTGAGCCGAGGGCTTGGCTCCCCTTCCAGGCGCATCACAGGCTTGTTACTGCCATCATTAGCATATTCAGGTTTCCCTGCTTAAAGCCAATTAGCTCCTGGCCAGGCCTGATTGGGAAGCCGTGGCCTCATTTGCACATTTTTGAATTGGTGAAAGAATCAGAAATAATGGAGGCAGGCCTGGGATGGAAAGCACCCGGGGGGCTCTGCCTGCTCGGGGAGGTGCTGGCAGGACCCGCTGCCTCCTCCGAAGGGGCAGTGGGGAAGGAGAGGGGGAAGATCACAGTAATTAGGAATAAAAAGGACCATGGCCTAATTTGCTCCCGGGTGGCTTGCTGGCGAGTTCAGCCTTCCGTGCCTTGCACTGAGGTTCAACAGATGCCCTGGTGCTTTCTCCGGGAAGAGGAGGTAATGGAGGGGACTGGGGTGGGGGGTCAGCATGGCTGCCCACGCATGCCCCCCACCCCGCTTTGGGGAATGGGGGGTCCAGCATGGCCCCCCAGCAGCCGGGGTCTCCTCACAAGAGCAGGAGCAGGGACACAAGGCTGGATCTGTCCCCCCGACATCCTATCGCCCTCGCTGCTTTCTCATGCCTTGCTTCCCTGCAAAGGTGCTGCTATTTTAGCTGCCTTGAAGGACAAGGCCGGTATCTTAAAGTCTACGTAACTGGTTCCAGTTTAACAACTTCATAGCTGCTGTGCGGCCACAAAGGCAGCCTTGTCCCGCTGGGTGAGATAAGCCTGTTGGGGCAATTCATATGCAGATCCGGGTGGTACCGGGTGTCTGCTGGGAGAGGATAAATCTGTCCCCAAGCCTTGTCCCTCTCTCCTGGTTCCAAACTGTTTTACATTTACACAAAAAAGGTTCTGTCCCCCATTGAGCCCGGTCCCGGGCAGCCTGTCACCCTGCCTTTGATAGAGGAGGTCCCCTGGAACCGCAGCGGACACCACTGGGTGCCCCCTGCCCAGACAAGGCTGGGCTGGGGCGGGTGAGCGGAGCTGTCACTGGTGCTAAGCTGGGCTGTCCCGGACGGTTTTGTCCCCCACGTTATCCCATCGCCCATCTTATCGGCTTGAAAGAGTTACTTTCTTTGGCCCTGCAGAAAGCTTTCAACCATATCCCCTCTGGCAGAAATCCCCTTGCCTTTCACTCGCTTTTGGCTTTTGTCGGGAGCTTTTTTTGTCAGTGCTTGTTTTTTTTAATAATAATGGAGAGGGTTTTTTTTTCCCCCTTTTCTCTTCCACTTTTGGTGATAACATAGAACCTGCAAACCCTGATCCAGATGGCACCCATCACCCACATCTGCAGTTTATCTGAGGTTTCGGGGCCTCACTTCATGCTCCTAGCACAGGTTGGACCTGCATCCGTGCTAAAGATGCTGCCTGGTGTTTTCAGGTGGGATGAATTATGGGCAGAGCCTGTCCCGCACGTGAAGCTGCTGTGTGAGCGGCTGGCATGGGTGCTAACGCAGGGATGCTCTCGGGCTGTGAGCACTGCCACGTTTCTCTAAAGCCCTTTGGAGAGATGGTGCTGCTCCCCGTGCAGCCCCGGCCGGAGGTGCCTGCTGCAGGCACTGCTCAGCAGCTGGATGTGGTGCAACGCGCTGGCGTGGGCTCCAGCCCGGCTCACACACACACATTCCTCCCCCAGACCCTGCACGTGGGATGTTCTTGGTTTGGAGACTTATTTATCAGCAAGGTGGTCCTCTGACGGGCGCATCCATTACTTTATGCTCTCAGCTCTGTACTGGGAGGAGTTCATCGTCTGCAACAAAATCATCCTGGAGTCGAGGAATCATGAACCAATTAACCCTGGAAAGTTATGTCAGCCCAGGTTTTTGAAGTCTGCTTTGATTACCTGCCTGCTATGGCTGTTAATCTGTATTTAATGCAGCTTTCTGCATTTTTATCAGGGCTGTAAGTTATTGCACCTTGCTACCTCAACAGAGGAGGTGATTAATCTAAACAAGGGCCCCTGGGAGCGCAGTCTTAATCTGCAATTTCCCATTGACTATAATAGAGGGAACCTCCAGGAAAGATCCAGCAGCCGTTGGAAATGCACCTTGGCTGAGAGCAATTAGGGGATGTTACAGATGGGAGCTTGTTGGCTCGGCCCCTCCGTGACTGGTAACCGCAGCCCCGGGTCGCGGCTGGCTGCCCGTGCGGAGTACGAGATGGTACAGCGGTGATCACGCAGCTTCCAAGAGAACGGGTACCACAGCTTGGAGGGTGTGAGGAGGATGGGGGTGGGTCACTGCGGTGGGTGGAAAGGAAAATTTGGTGAAATGATGAGTGAAACGGCTCCTGGGAGGCTTTGAAGTATATGGTGGCATTTTCCATCCCTCTCCATGATTTTGCTATTTTCTTTAAATGTTAACAGTTTCACGTGTTGATTATCTCTACATAGGAAATCCCATTTCTGATGCCTCTCAAATGCCAGTTGTTGTACTACTTATTAAAAATTGAAATTTATCAGCTTAATAGAAAAATAAGAGTTTTATTCCTCCTCCTGGGTGCATGGTCTCCTCTTGAAATACAAATTCCCTCCAAGGCTGCCGGGGTGCTCCCCCATTGCACTGCCATGTACCTGTAGGTGACGCTTAGCATTCCCAAGGCATTTTCTTAAGGTCAATAAGAATTAACTGTAAATTTAATTAAAGTTTCCAATGCTTGTGCTAAAGTGGAGCATAACAGAAGCCTGGTCTGCTCGTTGCCAGTTTAAGCCAGATTTGGAGGGAGACAGGGGTTATCAATAATTAACTGGGGTAATTTAGGGGAAAGTATTAGGGAGTTAATGAAAATGTGAAATAGCGTAATTATCTTGCAAGTAATTGGGAGTGATTGAGCTGCTGAGGAAGAGGAGGTGTTGCACAATTAACTGCTCAGAGGCTGCTGTTCCTGATGCAGTCCCAGGATGACGTCGGGACACAGCTTCTCCACTGTCACCCTCACCCCAGCAGCTGGTGGCTCCGCATTAACTGAGTGCAGGATTGAGGGTTTAAAACCAAGTCAGTGGCATCCAGCCCATGGGGGGTCGTGCACCTTTCGTTCCTGTTGGAAACAAAGCTGTAGATGTGTTGGAGGCTGTCCGAGGGTCCACATAAGTGCTAGCTTGGAGAGCTTATGGCTCTGATGGAACAGCCTTGAGGGGGGTTTGCATGGGACATCACTACCCTGTTACTGCCCCCAGTGAGGGGACCAAGTATGTGGCTGTGCTGGGGGGGGGGGAGGGTCTGTGCACCCCACCACAGCTCATAGGCATGGGAGCCGCTCGCCACTGCGTCAGCGATACCTGTGCAAACAGAGCTGGGAATCCCTGCCCCAACATGGGCTTTTATTAAAAATTCTATTTTAATTAAGCCTAGGATGGTGTGGTTGGCTTTAATCAAAGCTGGTGCTGCTCCTGTGTGCTGAGAAGCCCTTAGTCAGCACGATGAGTGCAAGGAAGGTGCTGGTACTGCTGGGTGCAGGTCTCCTGGGCTGCCTGCAGTGAGTGGGGTCCCGGGGGATCCTGGGGATCCCCCTGCCCCACAGACACCTTAGGAACAGCCTCGGCACTGTGGGACTCAGCCTGGCCCTTGCTGTCCCTCTGCAAAAAGGAAGAGGGGGGTAAAATGGCTTTTGTTGAAATATTTTGGCAAAACCTTTGCTGGGGCATCCAGACTCACATCGTTTTTCATGGTTGCTGTGTCAGGGCTCTCGGAGAGCACCACTGTTGCAGGGGCAGCTCACGGGTTTCCTCTCTGGTTTATATTCTTGGGAACACCATGGTGGCAACTGCAGCAAACCCAAACCATCATGTTTTGTGAAAGGTGAGCACAACCATGAATTCCTGAGCTTGGGTACAATCAGTGCTGGTTTGTGGAGCACAGGCTGAGAAGACTGACTCTCCAGGCTCTTGGATCACGTCATCCCAAGTGTTCGCTCTTTGATAATAAACATTTTATTGCCCATTGAGGAGAGTGACAGTTTTAGGTTTTAAGCCCGTGTTTGCTGAGAGAGGGTTTTGGGTGTGTGAGCAGCACAAGGAAGGAGCCGTTTTGCTGTGCAGAAATCCCGGTGGCATCCAGGGAAGTGCTGCAGAGCAGCAGAAATGCCTCAACCAGTCTCCTAGAGAAGCTGCGTGAAGCAGCCTGGCAAACCCTATGGCAGGTTTCTGAACATAATTAGAATTAAACGTACTTTGCTGGCTTGGCTCGGGTGGGGGTGATGCCCAAGCAGCAGGTTGGAGGTGTGCAAACAGCAGCGTTTGGAGATGTGCGGTTAGTTTTTGCTTTGCTCCAGGCAAGCACGGCAGGGAGGGGACAGGGCGTGGGGTGCAAGGGCCTGATCCTGGTTTGGGAGGGTGCTTCCCAGCAGGAACGCCAGCAGTCAGCCCCTCTGGTGAGCGTGGTTATTTGGGACAGGGGGAAAGGTGCTGAAAAGGCTAGGGAAAGCACCCATTGCTGCCCCCAGGATGCACGTACCCCCAAAGGGCATCCCACCTGCCCGGGCACTGCTGGTGCCAAATGGAGGGGCCAGGCTGTTGGGTGGTGACACTGGGGATGAGAAGTGGCTCTGAAAACGCTGGTACTGTCCAAGAAAAAAAAGGTGGGGGGGAAGCCACAAGTGCCTTTTGCCTCTTGTTTGGGGGAGGGAGTTGTGCAGGGCCCAGCATTGCTAGCAAATGCTTTTAATAAAGTGTTCTTTTCTGCGTCCAGGGGAAAAAAACCCCAAAACCTCAAGCCTTTTCCCATTACATAAGGAACAGATGCTGCTGGGCAGAGCCCTGGCTTCCCCACAGCACAGCCCCGGCTTCTGCGTCGCCCATCCCCTCCCACCGTGGGGACCCCTCTCCCCCACTGGGCACAACCCTCTGGTGCTGCCACTCGGAGCAGCAGGATGGGGATCCCTGAAACACCCCGTCCTGCCCCAAAGAGCTGCTGCCAAGAGCCGGCCCTGCTGCGGGACCCAGCTGCAGCCTGGTGGGAAGCTCCATCCTCCTGCTCCTGCTCTGCCAGTGTTCCCACAGGGATCCCCCAAGCAGGGTTTTGGAGCTCTCACTGCCCTCGGGTGGGTTGGCTTGGCCTCAGACAAGCAGCGTTAAAAAAAATCCTTATCCTACCTGGGTGAGGGAGGAGAGGAGTGCGGGGGCAGGCTGGGGAAGCTTCTCTCCTTTCCAGCAAGCCCCAAGGGAGTTGGGGTGGAGCAGCCCCAGGAATGCAGGGGAGACCCCAGGGGGGACCTTGAGTTTTAAAACCAGAATTCTTCCAAGTTCAGGCAAAAGGGAAAGTCCTTGTAGGAAAGAGTCTGTCCAGTCCCAACTCTCTCCTTTCAGTTAAGTGAAATGTCTCGGTTAGACTTGATTTTTTTTGCTTTCTTTTATCCCTTGTCATAGTTAATATTCAGGTATCAGTACTTTTTCCAAGAGACTTCCTGACCCCTGGAGCTCATCCTGGGATGCCTCTGGGTGTGGAGCAGCTCGAGCTGGATCCCCATGGGTTTGCTGACCCATGTGGGGTCAAGTGATTTTGTGCCAGGATGGTGGATGTTTGTTGGCTGGATGAATATAGGCATCTACACAGCAGCTCCTACACAAGCCATGTCATTGTTTGGTGCCTCAGTTTCCCATTGTAAACCAGCGCTTGCCTGCTGGGTTAAGTGCTCTGCCATCTGCTAAGAAAAGTCCTAGGTGAGAGCAAAGGACATGCTTATTCTGTATATGTATTCCATGTATTTCTGTGAGCACGCAGACATGTAGTTTTTATTTCAGAAGAACTATTCAAGTGGTTTGGTCATTTCCCAAAGTATTAAGCAAACCTCTGAAAGCTTCGCGTCCCCTCCCTGTGGGAAAGCAGCCTCCTGCTCGGGACAGATCCAGTGCAAGTACAGCCGCCCAGGTCGGGTGGAGAGCAGCGCTGAGCCCCTGGCACCAGAGCAGAACACTGCTGTGCCCCGAGCAGAATGAGTTTCCAGCCCAGGGCTTTCAGCAAGAGACTCCTCTGGTTTACATGGCTGGGGAGGGGGAGCATGCATGTCACCCTGAGCACAACGGAGGGAATGGGGACCACGGCTTGTGACAGCATGGAGGAAAGGAAGCCGTTTCAATCCCAGATGAGCCCCATGAAGAGCGGGCTCCGTCTCTGCATCCACACGGGGGTCCGTCGCCAAGGGCTCCTGTGCAGGGTGCCGTGGGAGTGAGCTGGTGGGATGCGGCTGGGCCGCAGCAGCAAGAGCTGCCGGTCCCCTGGCACATCTGCACTGTCTGCCAGCAAGGAAAACTGTGGGGAGCAGCAGCAGCTTGGGGTGGCATTGCACGTCGGGGAGCCACGCTGAGGGCTGTGCCCGCAGGGACCCGTGAGCTGCCTCCCGGCTGGCCCTGCAGTCTTGGCTCGGGGGGGCTCCGCTGTTGGGGAAACCAAGTCCCCTCTTCACCAGGATGGCCAGAGGGGCTGTGTCCACCCCCAAGAAGAAAGGGGACATGAAGGGCTCTGGGGGATGTGAGGGGCCTGGGGCAGGTGCCTGTGCTGGTGACAGGGGGGACCTGTTCTGCAGCCCCTGGCTCTCCTCATAGAGTGACATGCCTGGGTAATTTCTCCGGCAATTAATGCCTCATTAAAGTGCACGAGGGAACAATCAGGGCAGTGAATTTTACACAGCACAATGGCTGGGCCCTGAGAGGTTTTCTGCCTTTTTTTTTAAAAAGGAAACAGTCTTTTTCTGGCCTTAACTGCTTGCTGTCTGGAGGCAGAGGCGGTAGGAGCCTTGGTGGGCATCTCCCCCAGCCGCTGCTTGGGCTTAGCCCCCATGGGTGCACACCCTTGTGATGAGATTTTCCTCTTTGCAACCCTACGTGGCAAGTTGGCACCTCCAGGCTGTGTAATCTGTCTGGAAGCTGGGATGACAACCCGTCCCGTCCTGAAACGTGCATGTCAAGATGCTGCTCGCCACCACTGAAACTCACTGGGGTGGAGGAGTAGGGGGCAGGAGGGATTTCCAGGGCTGGGAAGGGTGTCTTGGGAAACCTCCGATGGGGACCAACAGCCTGCAAGTGCCCTCTGGACGGTGCTGCTGGCGGGGCAGAGTGACAGGGAGTCTCTTCCCGGGGACAAAGGGGAGGCTGAGATGAGGTGAGGAGATAAGAGACCCGGGCGGAGGGGCTCCTAGGAGGGCTTTTGAAGATGAGGTCACTGGTGGGGTGTGACAAGGCAGTGTCCCTGGCTGGCAGGAGCGGAAGGAGAGAGGCAGTCATGGCTGGGGAGCCCCTGGGCATTTCTGGCCAGGTTTTGGGGTTTGCTCCCACTCGTCCCTGTTGTGGCATCAGGTCTGAGCAGCCGTGCCTTGAGCTCTGACGGTGTCCCTTTCTCTCCCCAGGAGCCTGATGCCGCGGACGCTGGAGGGGCAGATCACGATGGAGAAGACCCCCAGCTACTTTGTCACCAAGGAGGCTCCCCAGCGCATCTACAACATGTCTCGGGACACGAAACTGATCGTGGTGGTGCGCAACCCCGTCACCCGCGCCATCTCGGACTACACACAGACGCTCTCCAAAAACCCCACCATCCCCAGCTTCCAGGCCCTGGCCTTCAAAAACATCAGCACGGGACTGATCGACACGAGCTGGAGTGCGGTGAGGATCGGGATTTATGCCAAGCACCTGGACAACTGGCTGCAGTACTTCCCCCTCTCCAAATTCCTCTTCGTCAGTGGGGAAAGGCTCGTCAGCGACCCGGCTGGGGAGATGGGCCGTGTCCAGGACTTTCTGGGTCTCAAGAGGGTGGTGACGGACAAACATTTCTATTTTAATGAGACCAAGGGGTTTCCCTGCCTGAAGAAGCCGGAGGGTGGCAGCAAGCCCCGCTGCCTGGGGAAATCCAAGGGGCGGCCGCACCCTAAAATCGACATGCAGGTGGTCCAGCGCCTGCGGGAGTTTTACAGACCCTTCAACATGAAGTTTTATCAGATGACAGGGCAGGACTTCGGGTGGGACTGAGCCATCCATAGGGCATGCTGCCGTGCTGGGACCTGGTCTGCCCAACAGTGTGCGGAGCCAGAACTGCGGTCCAGGGATGCCCGTGGCTGCCCCACCAGCAACCTCCTCCCTTCATTCTAATTTATATTGGACCTTTTCTGGTGAGAAACGGACCCTTCTGGAGTAGAGAGAAATATTTAAGAAATAAAACCACAGATGACCCCTCTCCCCTCCCTGACCAGATTAAATATTCTTCCATACAAATCTTGCTAATCAATATTAACTGTGACCATTCTCAGTGGCGAGTGGGAGCGTGTGAGTGCGTGGGTGGGTGCGTGTGTGTGCGTGGGGATGACGGCTCTGCCATCCACAATAAAAGCTTTGGAAACCCGTTGGCCTCTGGGGCGTGCGGCCAGTGGGTTTTTGCTAAAGCAAATTCCGGTGCTGAGCACAGGCAGTGGCTGCCATCGGGCGGTGCGTGCAGCCAGCCGAGCAGCAGACCCCAAGTGTGGGGTGTGTTTTGCAGACAGAAAATAGTCTGCAGGAATTTCCTAGTTAAGAAAAACAATTAATGGCAGTAGTTTTGAATAAATGCCAGGTCTGGGGTTAGGGAGAGGGAGTTGTGTATCACATACCTTCTTATGTTCTTTGAGTAACCCAGATGATAAAGCAGGGCATTTCTAACCCTTAGGATGAAAATCCCTGCTTCCCCCGAATTCACCCAAGCAGAGCAAACAAAAGCCCCAAACTCTGACCTTTCAGTTCAATAATCTCAATAGATTTTAAAATCTACAGCCATAGAGGGCCATCATGGGAGGCTGCAGAAATTAGTTTAATCTGAACTAACTAGTTTTCCCTTAATTAAAGATGGGGAAAACATTTAATTAACCTCTAATATCTTATTAGTGACTTGTATTTGTCTCTTTAGTGAGCTAATTATGTGTTTTCAAGGGCCCTCAGGCCCTGCATTGTTTGCAAATATGCTTTGGCTGCGGTTTCTTCCATCCTGCCGCATCCCAAAGCTGACTGTCCTGCCAGGCGTGCCCTGCCAGGCGTGCCATCGCCTCCCCTCCTCGCTGCTGCTGCTGCTGGCGATGGAAGCGGCAGGTACCGCTTCTGGGCTGCACACCGGGCACTGACCCCCTTCATCCCAGCTCCAGGGCAGTTTTACACCAGCATATTGTGCTTTGCCCCGCACAGCTCTCCCCGCTCCTGTGTCCCAGCCACTGGCACCTCCTTCGTGCCCCTTGGAGGTGACATATTTTCTGTACCGATGCTCCGGGCTGTAGCTGAGGTTGAGCACTGTTGCCCTGTTCAGCCCCTGGGCTCGTCTGGTTGCTTTTGGGACAAGTGACGTGCAAGGACGGGCTTAATGTGATGTCAGAGTTAAATGCAAACAGTTGCCTGTTTCTGCGCGGGGAGCAGGGCATCGTACTGTTGGTCCATGCACGTGTGAGGGGCACCAGGGACAGATACGGATGCCACCAATGTGGTGCCAGAGCCTCGGGGCTTTATGGCTGGTATTAAGAAACTGGAATATCATAAAAGAAGAGATGAAATCAGGACTGGTTTTCTGCTGACTAAAATCCCAGAGCCCTCCGAGTGATGTGGCCATTGCCGGGAGGGGCTCAGCACCCCGCGCCCAGTGCGGGGTCCCCCGGGACTGCGAGTGCCCCGTCCGCCGACCCACTGCGGGTTGGATGTCGGAGCGGCTGGAGCCTGTTGTCAGCCTCGCTGGCAGCTCCGCATGATGGACTGCGCTCTGCTTGTTTAGGTTTTGTTTCCAGCCACGACATTCGACCAAATTATTCTCCACGAAGGGCTTTAAAGTTTCCCAAGTGCCTGTGAAAGCCTGGAAACGCTGATAGTGATCCTATTTCTCAGCTGAGTGACTGCATTCAGCCCCAGCCATATTGATATGCAAAACGTTAAGGGTCCCGGCTCTAAAGATGGTTTCTGTCTGCCCTGTGAAAGGGAGCCATACTTTTTTAAAGCCCGGGCCTTTCTAAAGCCGCACAATACCATATAGACTATGCCATTTAAAGCATCTGAAGCGACCCAAAATGTATTGAAAGCTTGCTTTGCAGACTCATTAAGACTACTCAATAGGTTCTGGCAAATACCGTGCCAGGGCTGACCGCACGGATTAAGACTTTTGAAGTGTTACACAAACCCCCTGCTTAAACTAATTGCTGCCCCGCAGCTCATGAGGTCAAGTATTTGTATTCATTGCCTCCAAGAGGAGCCACTTATGGGTCTGTCCAGGTGAAGTCTGCACTTCATTAGATCAAGACAATAAAAGCGGCTTTGGGTAGGAAGGGGGAAGGTGCCCGGGATGAAATCTCCCGGCTCTTGGTCCGAGCGCAAGCACAAGCTTATGTCCACCACAGTAGTGTTTTGGGTCGTTTCTGTTGCTTTCAAGAGCTCCCAGCAGGGCCATGTGCTTCCAACCAAAGCTGCTCCGTGCAGGATGGCTGCTGGACCGGTGGCTCTGCTAGGATCTGTGTCAAGTTGCTCCCCAATCACCTGTGGCATGTGGGATGCAGCGCCCACGTCCCACTCATGCTGTCCTGTGGTGTGGGCCCATCCAGCGTCATGGGGTTTTGGCTTGAGAAGCGAGTTGGCGTGCAAGGGAAGGGTTGGGGCGTGGGAAGGGTGGGCATCGCTCAAGCAGCGATTGCTTGAAATTCAGTGTGCTCAGCGAGCAGTTCTCCACTGCGATGTTTCATTCCCCAGGCTTGGGTGGGTTCCCTTCACTGGCAGGACGGGGATCCCATCGCGTGCTAATGCAACATGTGTTTCTCCTGTCCAACCAGAGGAGAAGCCACCTTTGTCATCACTGCCTCACCCCGCTAATTAAAAAAGGAGATTTAAGAAAAATTAGCAGGTGATTTTCTGAAGGTGCCAGCTCGTGCCTCAGCGGAGGCTCCTGTGCTGTGTCACCGAAAGCCAAGGACCACTGAAGAAACTTTGCTGCCAGGCTCAGGCAGAGGCTGGGGGGTCTCACCTGGCAGGACCCTGCGGTGCTGCCCAGGAAGCAGCACTACCGTGGACCGCTGGCCGGCCGGGTGGTGGGGGTCCGACTGCTCACCTCGGCACACTGCGGTCCCTGCACAGGAGGTGCCATGGGATCAGGAATCATTCGGAAATGCCCCCGGAAAACTCCCGCGGAAGCTCAGGGACAGATGTCATGCTGTATCTTTCTGCACAAGACCTCTGGAAATAAAGCTATAAAAGATGATGCTGAGCTGTGCTGATGTCTTCTGTGTGTCTGCTGTTGTGCACCGCTAGGGTGGGCTTTTATGACTTTTTCCCTTCTTTGTGTCTATCTCAGATTGCTAAAAATCCAGAAGCCTGGAAGGTGATATTTTCCCCCAGGACAGCAGGTGCTGGGAGAATGGGCTTAAAAACTCAGGCGAGCACTTGACGTCTATCTGCTCCCCAGCACACTGCTGGCGCTTCCTCAGGGAAGTGTTTCTAAAAGTGAGCTCCCAAGAGCATTTGGGCAGTGGTGTGGCCATGTCTGCTTGCTCAGAGGATGATGGCAAGATCCCCTGTGCTGCCAGAGCTGCAAAAATGCCTTTGGGGCACCAGGCTAAATGGGGGAAGTGCCAGAGCATGAGGGTGATGGAGATCCAGCTTTGCTGCCAAGTGTGAAATGAAGATTTCATCCCCGTCTCAGTTAACCAAAGTTTCCATTTCTAACCTCATTTTTGTTTTGAAAATCCAGCTATCCAAAGTGTTGTGGTTCCTGTGCCCTGGGCCTCCCCCTCCATCCCAACTGCTCCATAAGCCAGGAAGAGCAGGGTTGCAATAACTTTCCAAAATGTTTATTTACTCCTTTTTCTTTTATACCAAATTTAGGAGGACAGAAGGGAAAGAACGAAAATATGAAAAAAAAAGCTCCAAAAGGAAGAAATTAAAGCTTCCCTGCCTTTGCGTAGGTCTGGAGACTCAGGAGAGCAGGCAGGCTGATTTGCAATTACACGTTTCATCTTGATGCGTCCTGGGAATGTTTTATAACCTGTAACAGGGAAAGCCATGCTTCTCCCTGATAACGCCCCATCCATCCCCATTCCCTGCTGCAGTGTGTGCGGCTGCACCTGTCCCACGCCACAGTCCCCAGGTGGGACTCGTGCTGCCGGGGCTGTGGGGCATCTGTGGGCTATAAATGCGGGGAGGGTGGTAGGGCTGGCTCCTCCCTGCAGGACCTGCCCCAGCTGTGGAGGGTGCAGAGGGCTGTCCTGGCTTGGGGAGCAGGATCTGGCTGGTAAAGGGGGGGCTGCTGCTGGGGAGGTCAGGCATCCTTTGTGCTGCTTGTGGGGGCTGTAGGGGTAGTGTGGTGTTTGGGGATGGAGCAGCATGGCTGTGCGCAACAGTGCTCAGGGAGCGTCTGTGGGTGCTGGTGCATCTCAAGGTTTCTGGCATTTGTGCTTGGGGTTTCCAAGAGGAGCTTTGCCTGTCCTGTCCTGCTTTTCCCCAAGGGCCACTGGTGCTGCTTTGGTGCATGATGGTGGCTCCGCAGGAGCGGGGCAGCAAGCAGGGCTGGGTTGTCCCTGCAGGACATGGCTGTGCTTCCCAGTGATTGCCTGCAAACCTCTGCTTGTCCCGTGCTCGAGGATGTCCAGAGCCATGATGCTTTTTGCTGCGGGGCACATTGTGGTGGCCTCACTTCCTGGCCAGCACAGAGGAGAGCTCCTGAGAGGGACGTGTGTGTCCCTTGTAGTGTCCCGCCTTCCCGCGAAGCCCCCCTGGCACCACACATGGCCATTGAGCAGCACCTGGGGCTGCCAGCTCTGATGGCTTCTTCTCTGGTTTCCATCTTCACATGAGCTCAATACACAGAATAAACTCATGCCATATTACCCAATAGACAAGAAAATGCCCATGCCAAGGGAGAAGCTGCTGTAATTGCAACCAGGTGCCCAGTGGTGGCTTCCAAGTCACATAGAGTGTGGGCTGGATCCCACACGTGGGCACAAATAACAACCATCAGGTGCAGGCAACTCTGGGGTATGCAAATGTAACGAAGAAAACAATACATGGTGCTTGCGTCTAATGCAGGGGCCAGCTGGGCTGCCTTGGTTCAACCTGTGCCCTGATGTTGGGTGAGGTTATTGGCTGGTTTAACTGGAGTTGGGGTGAGAAGCCTGTGAGCAGGCAGCAAGATGCTTTTAGGAAAATAGTAGTTACTTATTGAAATAATTAACCAAATTATTTATTTGTGAGCACCCTGCTGGGATTAGTGCCTGTCTGAACTGGGACAGGGTATGCTGCTGGTATGTCCCCAGTGCAAGGGCGTCTCCTGGGGTCTCACTGCTGGTGAGGGCTGGATCCCCCAGCCACTGCCCCGGGTCCCCCCTGCTGCCTCCAAACCCCGTGGCACCCAAGCAAATGTGAAAGACATGCAAATGGTGTGGCTGCTGGGAGGAAACCAGCTCTGCTAAGTTTATTTGCATTTCTCGGTGCAAAAAAAAAGTATTCTTTGAGCCATTTTGAACATGCAAGCTGCTTCTCTGTTTGGGTATTAAATTTTGCCTGTGCATTCAAAGGGACATGGTTTCTGAAGGAGGAGGGGTGCCAGTCTCAGCCTTCTCCTGTGCAGGTTTAACTCAACTGCAGGGGCATTTTAAAATGCTCTGGTCACTCTGTTCATTCTGGGTGCTTGGGGTCACCTCCATCCTGCTGGTGCTGCCAGCAGGGCTGCAGCGGGTGCATGGGCTCACGGAGGTGCTGCTGCACATGGGATTTGTGACAAATGTGGTCAGGAAGAAGAATGTCTCCTTTGCTTGCAGTATCCTTTTTCCCACTCTGAGAGCTGAGGTTAAGGTTGTGTGAGGGGGCTGGATCCTGGCCGGAGGCAGCGTGGCCCCGCAGAGCCGTCCCATCACGCTGTGTACCCTCACACAGGCTAAGCACTTCCCCTGGATAATGTGAGAGCTCTGATTTTTTTCTTTGATTAGAAACAGCAACATGTTGCCTCACATAATTAGTCAATTTATATCAATAGAAAGAATAAATTGGTGCCTTTCTGGCAAGCTTTCCCCTGGCAGGAGGCAAGCCCCAGGCCTTAATCATGTACCCCCCATTGCTTCCCATGGGTGCAGGGTAGAGGGAGATGTGGGATGGGGCACTGCCACCACTGCTCCTTGCCCAGGGGCCACAGACCCAAAAAGCGGGCAGGAGGAGGAGGGGGATGGCTGGAGCCTTTGGAGCTGGCTCATGGTGGGGCACCGAGCGATGCTACAGCTCATTACATGAGGGCCAATGTTAGAGATGAGCAGTGGTGCTGGAGGGTCTGATTCAGCCCCATTTCTCCCAATTTACCATGGCTGGCGAGGGGTGGTGCAGACCATGGCCGGATGATGAAGCTGATGCACTCGCCGCCTGGGCATGAGCAGGCTGGTGTGGCCATGCCAGCTTTGCCCCAGCACTGGCATCCATGCAGGCAGCTGCTGCCTCCAGCCATGCCTGAAAGTCAACAGGGAGAGAATTTTTCACTTTTTTTCCTTTTGCTATGAGAGCAAACTTCCATGTGACGGCAGGGGCTGACTGCTGGAGAGACAACCCGTGGCAGGTGCAGCACGCTGCCAGCAGACGCCAGTGGGAAAGAAAGTGCGAGGGATGGAGGGCAGCGGGCGAGAGGCCGGGAAACTGCAAAACACTTCTGGTGGGGATGGGAAAGGGGCTTGTGCAACAGCCAGCCTTTAATTAAGGGTCTTTAAAGAGTTTTCCCAGCTGGTAAACATTGCCTTGCCATATTGGAGTGGTTTAGAAGCAATGCTCCTCAGGAATGACTCCCATCCTGTCAGCCCTGTGTGCTGGTGATGGGTCCCCACACCTTCTGAAAAATGGGGCTGAGAAAAACGGGGCCATGCCTGGGTGGAGAGGACAGGGAGCCCTCTGCAATCGCAGAGGGGCGAGGGAGGGAAGAAGTCTGTTTCTCTGACCTGGTTGCAATGCCCAAGTATCTTTGATGCAACTTCTGCAGCACCCGGAGTGATTCATGGGGGAAGCGCGCTGGTGGCATCACCGGGCACTGGGAGGGGACAGTGTGGTCTCACACCCAGCACACAAACACTGGATTTGGGAGTGCCAGATCCAGCTCTGGGGTGGATATTGGTGCCAGGAACCGGCCTTGGGACTGCAGCTGGGCTGCCGGGAGGTCTGGGGACAGGTACAAGAGGTCAAAGCTACACCTGAAGTGCAGGAGCTCCTGTCCGGCAAAGTGGGCACGGTGAAGGTACACGAGTACTGTCTCAGTCAAAGTGGGCAAACCCTGCTCCTCTGTGCTGTACCTGTGGCTGCACTGACGCTTTTTTGTATTGCCTCTAGAAAAAAAACAGAACACACAAAACTATCTAAGTCGGAGAAGGGTCAGTCTGGAGTGACCTTTGTGTGTGTGTGGCTGAGCCGGTGCTGTGGAGCTGCTTCACAGCTGGCTAAGAGTGGGAGCATCCTCTGAAGCCGCTTACTCCCCTTTGGGCACTTGTTTGTGCCTGGCTACTTTCAGTTTGGTGCTGTTGAGCTGCGCTTGCCACGGTACATGTCTCCTCTCTCTGCTGATGGTGCTCAGATTCACTCTGCACATCTCCTGCCCCTCGCACCTTGGTGCTGGGCAGGACTGCCCTGCCTTTAGGTCTGTCTTCAGGGCTGTCTTCACGGCAGGTTTTACATATGGTGATACAGCCCTATGTTAAAGTCCACCCTGAAAGGTTTCTGCTCTGATCTTGCTCTAGTTGCAGTGGGAAGAAGATATCGCAGGGGCCCTTTCTGCTGCAATTCTCATGCTGTCCCCCCCATGGGGTGCTGCATCCCCCGCTGCCTGCAGCCGTGCTGTCCAGCCCCTCCGGCCCGCAGCCGCAGGACCCTGGGGCAGGGGTGATGGGGGTACCATGGGGCACGCAGGCATCTGCTGCAACTAATGGCTCTGCCTCGTTTCTCCTACTGCAATAAACTTGCTGAAATGAGCTTCAGAGTGAAAGCATTTGCCCACCTGCCAGATGGGGATAGACTTCGCTTTGCACGTAAACCTGCACAGAGGTGTTTATGCTGAAACTACTCAGGGACTTGTTCTGCCTTTTTAAGGTTTATCTGCTCACCCAGATCCTCCTGGAGCCTTTCCCTCCTCCATCCCATGCACCACCACCAAAATTGCCTTGTACAAAATCTTCTTGGAGGTGAGAGCAGAGATGCCCGCTGACTGCAAGGATGGTATGGGTGCGTTCTGTGATGTGCTGTCCCCGCTTCGCCGGGAGATTTATTAGTGTAATGAAAGGGAGGAAAGTGCCCCATGAATCACTGTCACACTGGGACATTGTGATGGTCTGTAAATAATGCAGAGAGCTGGTATTAGCATGGTGGTCTGCTCTGGCGGGTGCGGGTGGCTGCAGTGGTGCCCCCAGCCCTGCCTCTCCTCTTGCATTAGGTATAAGCTTCTGGCAGCAGGGGATGGGGGTGTGGGCAGGGGGTGCTGCGTCGCTCTTCCTTGCCAAGGCCAGAGCTGTGTGAGAGGGCAGGCAGTGTGTTTGCAGATGGAGGATATTCCCTCCGCTCCCACTCCCCTGTGGGCTGGGCTTTCCCAGCGTTTCCAGGCTCAGCGGAAATCTGTGGGTGCCAAACCCTGCTGTGGAGCATGCTGCGTGCGGAGTTGGCTGTGTATTAAAAGCCAGTTTTGTGTGTTTCTCTGTAACCCTAAACCTTTCTCTAGAAATGAGTGCAAACTGACAGTCATCCTCTGTCTGGGGTTTTTCTCCTCCTCCTGCCGAAGTTTCAGCCACCAGCTGCATTTGCAGAGGAGGAGGTGATGCAAACACGGCTGTGAGTGGGCTGAGGGCGTTTTGCTCAGAAAGGGAAGAATCCCCCTTTTCCAGCAAAACATGCCCTGGCTGCTGGAGCAGGCAGTGTTGTTGCAGTCTGCTCTCCCGGTCCCTTCATCAAAGTTGGGGCTGAGTGATGGGATGGCCGAGCACCGTCCTCCTCCTCCTCTTCCTCTGTGCACCCTGGCCTCGCCGCAGTGCTCCTAGCTTGAGGCTTCCTACTCTGTCAATGCCAATGACATGGTTAGTGCTGGGGCTCCCTCTGCTTCCACAGTGCTATTTTATTTTTGGAAAAAAATGCAATAAAAGCTAAAAGGCAACTTCAATAGTGTAATGTTTAGAGATGGCTGGAAGGGAAGCGCTGGGAGAAAAGGACTCCTGCCTGGAGTCAGGCCCATGGCACAGCCAGGGCTCCCAAGCATGGATCCATGGCTGCTACTCAGGGATGTAAAAGTGGGGAAAAAAACATAAAATCAAAGTTTTCTGGGCTTGGCTGATGTGTGCTGATGCGGTGTGCTCAGGCAGGGGAAGGACGGGCTTACTCCAAGACTGGCACAGCAGAGACTCCTATTGCCTTTAGGACAGGTATTGGGGTTATTTAGACCTGTCTGAGCTAAAGGCCAGTTCCATACCTGCTTGCGGAGGATGCGATCTTGGTGCAGTCTGCCCAGGGACAGGCACGCGTTGGCAAGCAGGACAGTGCACAAGCAGGCAGCAAAATGCAGGCACAGGCTGAAGCGCTGCCCAGAGCAAGCGCTTGCAACCAGCAGAAACTGTTCCAAGTCTGGAGAGGCTTTGCAATAATTTCCACATTCTGTAATTTTTCTCAAGAGGGGAAGAGAGGCAAGCCTGGAAAAATTACCCACACAAGCAGTCATTGAAATGTTCTTTACTGCGAGCATTGATCACTTACTGTATTTAACAAGACAATTTTGGCTCTCAGGGCATAAAAGCAAGCAATGATTAAAGCTCTTGTTTTCAGGATCCGTGAGCCAAAGCACAAAAGTCTATCACTAGATCCAAGTCTGAGCTTGGCAACCAGCTCCTACCCAGGGAGCAGGCCAAGGTGACGTGGCTCTGCTCAGTATCCGTGGGGTTTGGGGTGCTGGGAAGCACAGCGGGTGCTGGTCCCCCCACTGCACCAATGCTGGGTGCATGGGGGCATCTCCAGCAGTGGGGACTTGTGCCTTCAGCCCTGGAAGTGAGTTGGGGTATTTTTCCGGAGGTGGAAGATGTTGCAGCTCCTTGGGGCTGTGAAAGGTGTCTTGGTGGTGGAAAGGGGCAGATGCTGAGTTTAAGGGCAGCTTGGGAAATGGGGCCAGCGGGTGTCTGCTCCATCTGTGCCTATGGAGCAAGAAAGGATATTTGGAGGGAGCCTGGGAAGGCAAAAGGCCCAGCTGTGAACAGGCAATGGTACAAAGCGAGGGGCTTGGCCAAAGGCAGAGCCATCTGATGCCTTATGCTGCATGGAGTTGGGGATCCCACTTTGGTCTCCAGGGTGTCTCAGACTGTGCTCACCCCCTCTGGGGCGGAGGCCAGCTAAATTGGAAGAAGCTGTCCCCTGGTGAGAGGCCGTCAGTGTATCACACTCGCCCCAGGGTAAAAATTAGCAGAGCTGATGAAAGCACCCTTTTGTGCTGTGTACTGCCCTGCTCAGAGACCCTGCCCTGAGATGAACCAGGACCAGCATGGCCAGAGCTCACAGCATTGCTGGAGACATCGCTGCAACAGCCCCATTGCTCCTGTCATGCAGCAGAGTGGATGGGATGCTGCAAGGTGTGGAGCCCCTGTGTTAGCAGAGGATGTGGGGATGCTGCAGATGCCACCAAAGGTGCTGCAGCTGCTGTGTGCGCAATGTCACCCAGGCAGGCAGCATGAGGGGGCCTGGACATAAAATCCACTCCTGATTCACAGGTTTGCACATCTCCACTGCTCCTCTGTAACCTGCTCCAGTCTCTGATCAGGGACCTTCTCTGAGACTGGCTTCATGGCTGAGACATGAGTTTGATGCAAGATTATCTCCTTTGGGAAGTGATATTTTTGCAGCAAAGCCAAGAGGAATTGCCTGTGAGTGTCCGTTGGGAGAGTCCCATATGTACCATGTGGTGCTGAGGGTCCTTCCTAAAACCAGCTGTGTTTAAGATGCACAGCATCCTGTGGTGACGGGCAGTGTGTGAAACCCAGAGGAGTGTCTGCTGCAGCACATCCCCTTCTGGGGGTCTTTATTTTACCCTGAGACTTTTAAGGCTGCCGATGAGGCAGGATGCCGAGGTCAGTGGTACAACATTTTGGTGTGAGTGCCCCACGGAGTCTGAGTGTTGGTGTCACATCATGGCTCTGCATTGGGCTGCTGGCAGTCCCTGAGCTGCTGGGAGAGCTGGCATTAGTGAGATGAGCTCTGCCCAGTGTGGACAGGCAGCTCCAGCAATGCTGGTGGTGGTAGGAGCTGGGCATGAATTTGAGCCTAAGAGACTGACTTCTTGCTGGCATAAATCAACCTTGTTTGGTTCAGCACAGCTGCATGATTGACACCAGGTCAAGATCTGGTTCAGATCTTCCCACTGTGCTTGTTAAGCTCCTGTCCTTGAGGATAGTGTTGGTTCACCTTTGAGCTAAGATAAATGAGTCCCAGTGTAGCAACACTAAATCTATCCAGCCTTGTGCTTGGCTTTCCCAGGTCTCTCTTCTTGCTGCAGGACAGGGAGGGCTTCCAGGGAAATACTTCGGACAGCTGAGAGACACAGTTCTGCATGGACAGCATTATGCGGAGTCCCCTGTTGCCTTTCCCCTGGAAAAAGTGCAAGAATTCAGACACTGAATAAATTCCACAGATATTAACTATGCTAATCAAGTAACTGCTTATACACAGGGCTGTTATGTACTGCCTTCCTCTTCTCCCCAAGTGTGGTCAAATCAAACCAAAAAAAGATCCTTGCAGAGAGCTTTTATTTCTAGCAGTGGCCTCCTGGCTGTCCTGGAGCACCTGGTGCTGAGGGTGCTGTGGGAATCCAGCTCCCGGTGTGGCTGCTTGTCCCTTGGGTGCCTCTGTTCCAGCTCGGATGTAGTCGAGTGGTTGTTTTTTGTCTGTCACTGCCCTTCTGGCGTTAATGGGAAGCATCCCATGGTGGGCACAGGGCTGCATCCTGTGTCCCTGGGGATGTCCCCACAGCACTGGCCATCCTGGCTGGGAGCCCTGTGCCAGCCCAGGGCACAGATGCCACCAGGACCCACATGGGAGCTGCACTGGCTCTCTCGGCTTCGTTTTGGATGAAAAAAAGCATTTCAGGAGTGGCTCTGTCAGCCCTGTGCTGCTGGTGCAATCTTGCCAGCCCTGGAAGGGATGCGCGTTAGGCCCTGGCAGATGGGCAGCCTTTGGCAGTGTCCTCTGCTTGCTTGGATGAGTTGTGCTTGTTGGAATTATTTACTGCACTGATCAATAAATACTATAGGCAGTGGGCTGTATTTCAGGAATGCAACGCTATACACGTGTCTACTGCTATATTTCAAGAGCATAAATAACACTGGGGCATCAGCAGAAATTAAAACCAAACAGAACAATTTACACCCAGAATTTTTCAACACAGGGGGGAAGGAAGGAAGGAAGGAAACAACAGCTTCAGACAATGCTCCTGGGCTGTGCCCCTCACTTAATCGAGCCTTTCTCCTGCCTTTCCTGGGGTGCTAGGTTGGCTGCCCATGGCTCTGGCTTTGCTCCTGCCTCCCGCTGAGGCGATATTGGCTGTTTCCACCAGCATGGGCAAGCCACCTGCTTTCCCCATGTCCCCTCACACATGGGGACACAGTCCCGGGCTGGCTGCTGCCACATGCAATTCAAGAGCCACCTTTGGCACGTCCTGCCTGCCATCGGCTGGTCCCACTGGCGGTGGCACACTGGTGTTTATTTTGATAGCATATAATCCAGCAGCATGTGCTGCAGTCGCTAGGTTGTTTGTTTTCCTTCAAAATGCAATATAGATCTAATTATATGAAAACAAACTATAATAAGTAGAGGGTTTGTTTAGTGCAACCCCCTAAGCGCCGGCAGCGAGCACTTGATTCCCCTTCCCTCTGGTAGTGTTTAAGCATTTCCCCTGCATCGGTGACGCAGACGGTCTTCATAAATCAGCGGAGGTAGGAGCACATTTGCTCCCCCATCTTTGAAGAGGCGTCAGATCTCCGAACAGAGGCTTCTTGCTGGGTGATCCTCCGGGGCTGGTTCTCATTTCCTTGTAGGAGGTGGGTCTGGAGCCCATCTTGTGTGTTTGGGAAGGCTTGGGGGTGAAGGGGGAGGAAAACAAATGACTTTGCTTCGTTGACAAAAAAAAAAAATGCCTTGACACCACGAGCACTGCGCACCATTAACATCCCACTGACACAACTATTTACCAGGAAGACGCGCATATTGATTTGGCAGTAACCGCACACACCACGGCAAGGCTGAGGCTGCGGGGATGCTGAAAGGCTCCAAGAGTGTAACTTGGGCTCAAAGCTAGCCTTAGTTTGGCCCTGGTCCTGCCCAGGTGCTCAGCAGGCCTGATCCTGGCTGGGTTAAGCCCACAGTATATTAGGTGCTGCTGTGGCTTTTGCTGCTCTGGTGTCACCCCTGGCTTTGCCCTATGCCCAGACCCTGTGAGGAGGACAGTGGCACCGAGGGCTGTGCCGGAGGCAGTGGGGAGCAGCTGCTGGTGGTTAGGGATGTGAGATGGCTGTGCTCCCCATCGACTGCTGCCAGTCCTTGCTGGCAGCTACATCTCCTAAGCACTCCGCTCAGCAGCTTTGGAGACCTTTGCAAAATGTCAGCCCCTGATCTGTGCTAGGAATTGCATGCGTGGCCCCTCAGAAGAGGGGATGGTGAAGGATGGACACAGCATGGGATGCATGTGGGACCTTGGATGGGCAGTTGCTGCTCTCTGCTGTGTGGTCCCTGTGGTGCTGGGGGGCTCGGGCAGGGTCCCTGCAGTGCCTGGATGGTCCTCGTGGCTGGTGCAGCTGGCATTGGGGCTGGCGAGGGCCCTGAACCGTGCCTCTGCTGGGGCAAGGGGTTTCTTACTGTGGTCACTGCTGTAAGCCCTTGGGAAGAGCCTCTGGGTGCACCCAGCCTTTGGCTGCAGGAACTCCCAGGCAGCTGGGGATGAATGGCAGCACTGGGGAAGGGCAGCACCTGTGGCTGAAGGGGATTGCATCTTCCCTTGTGCATTTTAACAGAAAAAAACTTACCAAGGTGAGGCACTGAGAGCCCCCAGCTTCTGGGGGCAAGCTGCAAGGGAGGGTGATGAGGAGGGAGGTCTGCTCAGCTCTGCCCAATTTTGACTGTCTTGGAGCAAGGGTGTTAATGCAAGATAGCTGCATGGTGGCACAAGGTGTCCGTCTCTGTACCATGGCCCCAGCCACTGTTGTACCCCTCCTAAATATCTCCCGTGCATGTATTAACTGGGAAGAGCCATCAGAGAGATGTGTCCCTGCACCAGCTTAAGCTCCACATTAGGGCCAGGCTGCCTGAAGAGGAGCATAAGAGGCTTTTCTTGCTAGCCCATCACCTCTGTGGCAGCCTTGGGATGTGCCAGGCCCCCAAGGAGCTGGGCACTAAGGACAGACACCCTTTGGACATGCCCTGGGAGATGCCTTCACCCAGGAAGGGCTTGGGCGCTGTCCTAGGAGAGCATCGCTGGCTACAGCCAGGACCACCGCGGTCATGCAGGCAGCCACAGCAGGAAGAAACTCCCTGGAAGAATTTTAAGGAATTTATCTGGCATTTTTTTAAAGGTAATTGTAACACGAAGGTTGAGCTGGAAGATTTCTGCCTCACTGGGCCATTTCCACTGAGGAGCTGGCAGCCTGCAAGCTGCTGAGTGAGGAGTCGGCATTGCCATATGGAGCTCTGTTCTGGCTGCTTGCTAAAGAAAAAAATCATACAGGGCCAGGACTTGGCAGCCCTTCTCCACAGAGACCACTTGTGTGAATAAATGTTACTCATCGGCGTTACTCAGTGCTACAGGATCTGGCCCGCATTCATAAAGAACAACTGCATTTTGGCCTGGGTTCAGCAAAGCACTCACATATGTGCTCAGCGCGAAGCATACGAGTGGTCCCGGTGACTCCCCGGGAGAAATTTTGTGCTTAAACACACTCTTTGCTGGATCTGCTCTTTCATCTGACTTGACTTTTGTGCCTTGAATCTCCCTTGGCTTTCCTGGTGTAGGCAGCCTCTGTGTCGGCGAAGCTGTGCTCCTTCAACATCTCCACCGAGTTTGGCTGAGACAGGAGCCTTGTAACAGGGGAGCTGGGGATCTGCTGAAGAAGGTTGCAATAGTGAGGCTGAAGCAGGCTGGCAGGGCTACATCTTATTTCTATTGTTAAGAGCAGGGAAGAGGGAGGAAGAAATTCACTGAAACTGGAAGGCTGGGCATGTAAGAATGATAAAGAAAAAAACCCCAACCAAACCCATTTTTGTCTGTGTTATGCGTAAATAGTCTGTGGGACTTTGTAGCCACAAGGTCCTCCAGAATCTGAGCGCAGAAGATGAGATGAAGAAAGCGTGAGGCGCAGATAATGAAGTCATCCCTGTTGCTATTAGACAGGAGATGCTTTGGAAGGGAATCAGACTTGAAGGCTGGAAGTCACAAACCCATCTCTTGCATCCCAACCCGGTTCTCCACAGGCTCCCTGCTGCCTCTTTGAAACTGTGGATTTATCCATGAGACGCAAGATCCCGAGTTAGACAGGCTTTCATCTGCGTGGCGATGGCTGCTCCTCTGTTTCTGCACTCATCTTTAATCTAACTCAGCCGGCTGCAGCAGTTACATCAGGGACGCATTTGGCCTCCAGTACTTACAGACGCAAGTGCCAATTTCCCCTTTCGTTTCATAAACGGGTAGTTAAGTACATTAGCGAGCCACGTGAATCGGGACAGCGATCATACGGGTGAGCTCCAGAAAAGGAAATACTAATGTATAGCAAGACAAGAACAAATTCAAAAGAATAGAAGAAACTCTTGTTAGATATGAAGTGCCTTGCCAAGCCTGTGAATCTGGATGTAGTTAGAGAGGTGTACAGTACACAGAAGAAGTCTGTAATATTTTATTCCAGGGATATATATTTCCGGGACAAGTTGTTAGATTGACCTCTAGCGTTCATTTTCTTAAGGGAAAATTTCTTGATAAAGTCCTGTTTTGATCAGATCTTGTACCTTTGCACTCTGAAGAGGCTTTGGGGGGAAGTTTTGTTTTTCTAATGGATAAAGACTTAAAATGTCAGTGTCAGTCTGCAGGAATCTTCTAACGAGCTGGCTGACAGGCAGCCAGGCCCACTGTGGAAATGTTGACACATGATTACCTAGGAAGGGGCTGGATGAGGTCCTGGCTCTCGGAGGCAATGGGAGGCTTGCCACCACCACGCCAGGGCCAAGTGCTCAGCCAGGAGATCAAAGGTATATTTTTGCTGGAAAGTTTAGCTTGGACGGGTCGTTTGGATTTCACTAGTGCTCTGTTCACTGAATTCTGTGGTGAGGGAAAAAGTTTTATTTACTCTAAGACCCTAGTTTTCTCTTACAACCATCCCCATCTGTCTTTGAGAATTATGTCCCAAGTTTCCCTCTTTATGAACTGCTCATGCAGGGATCGAGTTTTAAGCTTGGTTGGAAATGGGAGAAACTGAAGATTGGAAGGGTTTTCCCTCTCTTCTGTTGCTGGAAGACGCTCATCCTGTGTGTCCTAATTGGTGTTGTTCAGTATCATGTGTCTCAAACTGAAATCCAGATATAATTTATTTGGTTTTGGTTTCATTGATATGAACAGCTGAAAATGTTTGAATGGCAGCCAATCAATGCTAAATATCTTCTCCCAAAGCACTATTTTTAATTGTTGTATTTTTTAATTCATGATGTTTTGTTGGAAAATACTCATCATTTTTTTGCTCATGGAGAGAGGAAGAAATTCTGGTCTTGGGGAAAGTGATGAAAATCCAAGTAATTTCACTGACCTCACTTAAATTGTTTTGGAATTATGTGCAAGAGAAGTTATCGTCTATTGCCTGAATGCTCTCATGCCTCTTGGAGGCTCCCAAAAGAAGCACTTTCCACCTCTGTAGTTTCAGGCAAGCTAAACAGCAGGCTGAGGGCTTTAAAATCCTGGGCAATCAAAGCCTGATCTTCAAAAAAGCAAGGTAGCATATCATTGTGTGGACAAAGAGAATTGAAGAAAAAATACTTGTCTCAGTGTTTTCAGGCAGTGAATTCCTATATGGACATCTGATTCTGACTTTTTGCTATAAAAAAAGACACAGAAGGATTAGTTCTGGGATATGCTTGTTTGCTAATTATTTGCTGAAAATATACCAACTACTTAGCGACTATCCAGAAGGTCTTAGATTTCAATTGTGGTGTTTATTTTTTGCTAAAATTCTGTGACGGCCACCTGACGTGAGCTGATTTCAGTGTACGGGCTGGTGCCAACAGCTTGCTTTCCTCTCAGGGTTGTGCTGGCTTGCTTGCATTGTGTGACGTTTCTGCTCCACCCTTGTGCGAATGTTGCAGAAGGGATTAATTAGTGTTGAAATAGTTATGAACTGAACTTGCTGACGAACGGGCACACAGGTCCTGCCGTGGAGAGCGAGGACGCTGCCTTCCCTCAGCACAGGCTGCTGCAGAAATGCCGTGCTTTCTGCATTCGGGCCCTGCAGATGCCATTCGCTCCCTGCTCGTGGGGAAGGCTGGGTCTGGTTTTAAGCAGTTTCATGTGAATTCAACAGAGAGAACAGGGAAACTTTGTTGTCTTGAGAGCAGCTTTTGTTTCAAAACACTGTCCTTCCTGGACAGCTGGAAAGGGCAGAACTGACACGTCCTACATAGCTTTACACCTGAAAGAAGGCTGTTTTCTTCTTTGCCAGCAATAGGGCTTTCCTTGTGCAGAAGAGAGCTGCTGGCATCCCCACCTGAGCCCTTGACATGTGGTCCTGTTTGCTCACACGCATTTGGCATCTGAGCTGCCTGCAGGCACGTGAGCACCACTCATGCTGCTGCCACGCGGATGCAGCAGACTTGGGCCTTGGCGTCTTCCCTGGACCAAAGAAGCCAGAATTAGCACAGATTAGGCGGGAACCAGCCATAGTTCATGTTCATTTTCATCTTAAAATAAAACTCTGGGTTGCTGGATTTTCCTGTGCTGCAGGAGGTCCCGATGCTGCTCAGAGCAAGGAAATCCCACTGAAATAGCACCAGGATGACTCCAGTGCTGGGGACCAGGAGGGGGGACATGGGGCAAAGTGAGCGATGAACAATTACTTGCTGCGGTGACGGGGAGAAATTTAGATTAAATATCCCTCAGCGCACTGAGCACCTGTTGGCTGCATCAGCACCTGCATTACTTCTGCTAAAGATGTCCATCATTACTCCATCAGCACTCCCGATTCGCAGCCAGGTCAGGTATCAGCCAAAGCCGCTGAACAGTGAATACCTTTAATAATTTGCTGCTTTTAATGCATTCAGTCAGGCCAATTACATAAAATTACAGGTCTGCCCTTTTCATTTTACGGATTCTTTTTGTCCTAAGAATGTATAAATATTCAATGAGCCCACGCAGTAAATGCTGTGGGCAGCGTAAAACTCAGAAAGCAAATATTTTTATATTGCTCTAGCTTTGAAGATCGTTTTGAAGATGATTTCTGAAATGTCCCTGCTAGTGCTGGGTGGGGACTAGCTTCCCCTGCATCCAAACGGTACCGATCGTCATGTAACAAATTGCTAAGTGAATTACGAAATGGCATTTGCACTCCTTGACCATGCCAATGAGTGTAATTTAAATAAATCCATTCACGAAGGCCTAATTAGCAGGGACCGTGCAATTTGCAGCCATGTATGGGAAGTCTCTGCTAATCACGGAATGAATCTGGCAGAGTGCTAAGTGCCACTGAAGTGCTGGAGAGTTAAAATCAGTCAGACCTTTCAGGGATCAAGCACTAGATCAGAAAAATACTGAATTAATATTGTTGCCCTCCTGCAGGGGCTGGTGCTAGTACTGGAGAAGGGAGCAGGTCCTCGTGTGGTGCATGGCCCTCAGGAAACTGCTTCTGGTCCTTCTCTTGCCTCTGTTTTTCCAGCTGCCAAAGGGAGATAATGATGCTGATTTCTTTTAGAGACCACTTTGAGGTCAATTGAGGAGGAAAGCTTGAGTAAAGCTAAGTACAAGTTGAGCGACTTTTGTTTTTGCAGGCTCTCTTCAGTGTTTGTATTAAAAATTCCTAACTTGGAGAATCAGCTGACATTGTAAATTAGCAGGAGACATTCAGGTTAGACATTTCTTTATTATAAGCACCAATAAAGATGTTATTTGTTTACAGTAACCTACAGGAGTCCAAACTGCTGGCTGTCCCCCCTTGTGCCATGTGCCATATGAATGGCAGAAGTCACAGCATCACCGTGAGACAGGTACATCAATCAAATGAATTCTTGTCTCAGTATCTGCAACTTAGAAATTCGGCATCTAATCGCATCTTCCAGGGAAATAACTCTGGTCTCACATCTGCTGCCTTTGTGCCTGTGGCCAGATCGGTGCATCCCTTCGTGCTGGTCCTGATAACATCTTCCTAGCAGGAGCTATCATGGGAAAGTAAAAAGCAGCTTTTTTTCGAAATGTAGGCAGATTGAAAATGGGAGTGGGACTAAGCCACAAAGCAAAACCACCTGATCATTAGACGTCTGCCGAGGCTATGGGGATGCAGAGGAGTGGTGCACAACAGCATCCTTGTTCTTGTGGCTTTGAAATGAAACAATGCCTGTGGCCCTGGGCCGGAGACACCGGCATCGTCTGGTTTCACCTGCCCTTTGTGCCTGTGGGAGAAAAGCAGCTCGGCCGGGACAAAACGTAACAAAAGTGGTGACTGTGTTGGGCAGCAGCACAGGATCCCAGCTCGGTTCAGCAAGGCTCCATTTAAGCAAGTGCTTATGTCCCACCAAAACCTTGCTGAGATACTAGACAAGCTCAACACCTGCAAGCCCATGGGCTGTGATCCTGCTTTTGTCACCCTCTGCAGCAGTGGAGACCCTGCAGATCTCACTTCAGTTTTGCTGTTTTTTTTTTTTTTTTTCCTGGTTTACTTTGCCGTCATGGTGGTAAGAATGAGACCTGTACCTTTGCCAGCATTTTCCAGCTAGTGTACAAGTTCTCCTTCCCATTCAATTAGGGTCCCATCACCATGTTCATTATCTTCTGCTTGTTCATTAGCTTGAGATAATTAAGACAACAGAACTAACAAAAAAATTACCTCATTCTGTTTACTGGAGACTTCAAACCTATGGAACAAAATTAGATCCATGGATCCTACTGTATAAAAGGTGACCTAAAAAAACCCCAAACACCCAGGCTGTCAGTTCTCTGGCATGCCGTTTGTCATCAGCACAGTGTAATTATGATGGACTTTAGTGACACAATAAATATGAGAGCACAGGTGGTATCCATTTTCAGCTGTTTAATTGAAGAAATGAAAGATCCTGTAATACAGAGTCAACACAGAGAATTTGTCAGGCTACACTAAAAACTTCAATAGCCATGACCTTGAGGTCATAAAATTACTCATCAGGAGTAAAATTTTTTATGACACAGAAGTGAAAAGTATCGATTTTATAAAAAATAATTTTATATGCAATATAAATGGACAAAATGGCTCACTGCAGTCTTCTGCAGGGCCTGAAAACCCAGGAGTGCTCGGTGCAAATCAATACAAATAATATCTTAAAACATAAATTTTAATTCATTTATAAAATACAGGCTGCAATATTTTTTTCCTTAGAGCTACCACAAAAAAAAAAAAAACAAAACTAGGGAATGGTTCCTCCAAAGCTGTCTGAAATTTGCTTTGTCGTCTTGGTGTGTTATGCATTTATAATTGTAGCAGAATAAGCCTGACTTTAGACTCCTGGGCTGGTGCTTCGTCAGCTTCGTTAAGTCCAGGGACTTGGGGCCCGCTAGCGATCCTACTGAGTGCATTTGTTCAGGAAAAAATCTTCCAGGGCCTGCTGTGGAGTAGTACTGCAAGGAAATATAGAAATTTTGTTAAACAGCAAGCAAAAGATGCAATCAGGTGGTTCAAATTAACATCCTACCTGGGAAACCTCGTGTATGTCGGGATGAAGCTGCTGCCCCAGAGGGAGCGATGGGGCAGTAATGGTGGGAGATGTGGGTAAAGCCCCACAGATCAGAGGACTCACAAAAAATGAAACTTAAGCTCTAAACCCTCAGCTCTGGACCTGACACAGAGCTCACTGACGAAGCTGACAGTGCCATGCTCTGAGCTGATCCCTCTGGGCTGAGTGCCCTTCCTCAGGTGTTTGAAAGCCCCAGGACTCTGAATTTCTGGTAGGTTTTTTTGGGGTTTTTTTTTGGCAGCCATCCTCTGAACCCCAGGGCTGTGGCCAGTGCCCGCTGTGTGGAGCCCTGGCCACCCTCACACCGCTCCCCCTCACGCCTGCGCTGGCCCTCGAAGGAAGGTTGCACGCAGAGAGGGGGCACAAAGTCCTTTTCCCGCCCACAGCGCTCGCCGCCATTTTGTCTCCCTATCCTGAGCACCTCACGCCTTCCTTTCAGGGCGCTCCCTTCCCATCCCGGCTGGTCTCTGTCTCCCCTGAGACCCCTTGGTGGCAGGTGGGGCTGTGGTAAGGGCTCCTGCCTGCCCAGCCTCCAAGCTGACGCTGTCCCTGCCTGTGTGGGATGGCCGACATGTGTGGCTCAGGCTTGGGCAGGGAAAGAAATGAGGATGGTGATGGGCCCATGCAAGAAAAATTTCTTTGCAGTGTAGAGCCCAGCCTGGCTTTGGCGGTGCAAGCTTGTCTGGTGCCAGACACCAGTTTGGGATGGGGTGGTGGTGCCAAAGGCTTCATATTTTTATTTATTGTGATTTCCATCTCGTCCTTTCTTTCAGAAGGTCTGATCCTGGGTGGTGGTGAGAGAAAGTTCCCTCGGCTGTCCTCAGGAGCTCGGCCCCTGCCTCTGAGGGGGTACGTGAGGGGTGCAATCGCACGCTGCAGCTTCCCCTCTCGGGGCCTTTAGCATTTTAAATCCTAAATTGCCTCTCTAATCTTCCTTTGATACATGTGTTCCCAGTGCTGTTTTCTTTAACCTGATTCAGCCGTGGTGTGATGTATGTTACTTAGCAATATTTAACTTATTTTGAGGCAAGAATATTAACGTGCCTTGGAGGGAGTTGAGGTGACTTTCCTACATAAGTGAATGTGAATTCTTCCATATAATGGGATGGGAATAGGTTTGAGGGCCCCATTGTTCAGTAGTTTTTGTAAGGTAAATTTGGGATATCTTTCTGTGAGAGTTTAGTTTGAAATGCTCTTTTAGAGAAATCACTTTGTCTTCAGATAACCGCTTACTTTTTTTAAACTGAAGACTGTCTATTTCTTTTCTAGTGTGTTCAACAGATCATTATACTAATGCCCAATGAAATGGTTAACAATTCTCACACAGGGTGCCAGGTATAAAGACTGCGAAAGCCATTCAGAACTTTTGTTATAAAGTTTGAACAGGCATCCTCTGAAAAATGTCAGCAGCTCTCTCATATTAAAGGTTATTATGATTTGGGCAACTTGATGGTTCCTTTTACAAAAAAAATAGAATCTGACAACTATTTGCTGAATATCAATAATGTCTCTGAGGGTACCCATGAAATAATAAGAGGCATTCAGACGGGCTAACAAAGCATCCATGGCCCGACTTTGGCACCAATGGAGAGGACTTGAGTGCGCAGTAGCTCACAGGAATGGGCAGTAATGCTACGTTGGCAGCCTGAAAATAACTGTTTTTTAAAAAAAAATATTTTAATAAATTCAAAACTTTTCTACTTTGAGGAAGGAATGAACTCACATTTTAAAGTAGTTTAATATTAAGTCCAAAACCTCAATTAAGGTGGTTTGCAACGCAGCACTTCTTTCCTCCCATGTAAATAGCCTTTTATATATGAGCTGCCTCATTAAATTCAGTTGGACTTCCCAGACAGGATAAGGAGGGTAAATATTTTTCAGAGGCTGGTGCTAATGGAGTCATTTAGTGCTGAGTAAATAAATAAATAAATAAAAATCGCAGACATTTATTTGAGAACCATAGGTAGTTATAGTAAAATTCGTAACTTACATTGCCAAATACAAACAATAAAGAATTATCTACTTCAGATGGCTTGAAGTGTTTTTTCTTGAAGACAGATGCTATTTAGGTCAAAACATTTGTGTTAAAAAATAACTTGTTATTTTCACTATGAATAGTTTTAAGTGATTTGTTTAGATTTTTTAAAAATCTAAATAGTTTTCTCAAGTTACAGATAAAGAATGGCTTATTCTAGTTCAACACGGGACTTTGTTGCACTTGCAGATCTTCATCCAAATCTTGCTCGTCCTGTAAGTCTCATAGACATAGTACTTTTGTTCTCAAATGAAATTGTATATGAGTGTATTATATTACCGCAAAATTATGTAATTGATGTCTATTTAGATACTAATAGCATTAGTATAATTGTTAGATATAAAGTACCTTACCTTCTTTGTGTATAAACCAGCAAAATGAAAATTGATGCTGTTGTTGTCCATAGTATGTGGATACCACAACTATAGATATTGACTGGACAATTCAAGGTCTGAAAGTATCAGAGGCTTCTTTGTAATGTTTTAAATGGATGCTGAATTAGTAAAGACATGTACAGAGTCAGCATTATGTAGTCACAATACATCTGTAACCTACAATAGTCTTTCACTACAAGCTGCGAACGTAAGGCCCAATCCTGCAGTCTTTACTTGCGTGCTCAATCCCTCTGAGCTAAATAACATAGTCCTGAATTATTCAAACAAAACTCTTGTTGAATGGTATGGTGTTTTAACGGGATAAAAATCTCACAATTACATGTCAGATAGGATTGTTTCTGTTTCTTTAGAACAAAAAGCAGGTTTTGCAGTTGTCAGTTTATGAGGAGCTAAGAATTTTGCTTGTGGGAGTACAGGAGAGTAGGATCAACCAAAAAGTAAAATTAACGAACAGCAAAACTTTGTAGTTGGTAGATTCATACAGATGTTTGAGTATGAAATTTTTTTGTTGTCCTGATATGAGTGAGGACCATCATCACTGGAGTAAGAGCTGAAGAGGGGAGTGTGCTGTAAAAGTCAGTATTTTTCTCTTTTGGGTTTTAGATGGCCGAATAAAACATAGGAAGTCTTGGGGGGGGGACACAGTTTTTCATTCTTTGCTCTCCAAGGTTATGGTTTAATATGGGAGGGAGAAGACTATATCATTCTCTGTTGCAGTATTTCCCACCCTTCACTGTGTAGCCCACCAGCGATAACATTTCTTCTAAGTGTTCAGCGCTGCTGGGAGTTGGAGACTGGAGAACAAAACAGAGAGGCAGCATTTCCACATGGATGCACTGTGAGCTGTGGTGCGGTGTTACAGCCATATCTCTCCGTGCAGCTTAAAGTAGATGCATGTCTACAGAGCTGTATGCCCTGCCGAAGTCCTGGTGCTTGTGAAGAGAGTGAAAACAGGGAGTTTTCCTGTTCCCACAGCTTTTTATTTGGGAGGGGCACAATTTAGTCCCTTTTTCTCATTTGTTTTAAACAAATGAAAGAGATATCACAGAAAAGGGGTGAACTAGAAGACGGACTTTTATATTATTGTATATAAAACAATATTGTATATTCTTTCCAAGTTTTTATAAACTCCTGGTCTCCAGCACGGTTAATTTAATGTCATACACAGTTACTCCCAAATACAGTGATCCACTAACTCAGTTAAAAGCTTTTATTTTACAAATAAAACTAATCTTAAGTATTGTAGTTAGCAACATATAGTAAAGAAAGTATTTTTATAAAAAAGTAATTCACTACTATCTCATGGTAGAACAATCAGTATGTATTTAGGACCTTAAAACAGTTGAGCACACATAATTCAAAGTCCTATTTTTTTGCTTTGCAATTTATTTTTTAAAAGTTAAATAGATCAAAGACTAAGAAACTTGCAATGTGTTAATGCTATAGTCTCATGATTTGGTTGAGCAACCGTAAGCAATGCTCTGCCAAAAAAGGCAGTATGGCCTGCTTCCTCATTGCAGGCGTGTTCCACTCCTCCTCTTTTGGTGAAACTAGTGCTTGTGTAGTTGCACAATAAGCTGATCAAGGAAATGATCTCTGGAAGTTTTTCTACCCTCTTCCCTCCCCCCCCCCCCCCCCCCCAATAGTTTCCAGCCAGATCACTTCCTTCTGCCAGCTTGCTGTGCAGGCTTAGTGCTAATACGAGAGAGGTGAATATATTTGCAGCAGGGATAGAGGAGATCTCTTTTGGAAACTGCAGATTTACATCAGCTTAATTCATGTGAAGAGTAATCCTAAATGTCAGTTCTTTTGACTGGTGTTGAGATACTGGGTATGTTGCACTCTGATTTAATTGAAATTTTTTTTTTTTTTAAAGAAACAAAACCAAAAATAGAAAAATAAAATCCTAATCTAAATCACTACATGTTGTGGACAGATAGAAACTATTCGGTTAGAAAGATTGGAAGAAGTAGGATATTACGCTGTTGTACACATACCGCCTCTTAATGAGTTTGTTTCCATCACTGTAGGATAAGACAGTTACCTTGCTCCATCTAGTGATTCAAAGTAAACTGGGAACATGAGATCTAATTTTTGAGCACGTCAATATTGTCACAGTGAAGTCAGTCAGGTTCCATTACTTTGTGCAAAATTCAGCCTGTGTGGATTATTAAATTGTTACTCTGCCCCTTGCTAGCTGACTGCTGGGGTTCCCCTGCTCGAACAAGAAAGTCAGGCAGTGCTGTAAGTAAGTGCACATGTGAAGTGGAAGAGATGTGGCACGCTCCGTGTTTTGAAGGACCCTTGCAGTATTGCAATGTCAGTCTCTCCTTCCAGTCCTTGTTACCATACCAACTTTCATAGCTAATCTCTTAAATTCCAAACTAGCACTGCAATACTCTCTCACACTGAGAAGGATCTTGTTTTTTTTTTTAAAAAAAACCTACCACACAGTTATATATTATTAATATATAGTTTTATATATATATATAATCTCTCTCTCTCTTCCTGTGTGTGTTTGCTCCTAGTATTGTTTGACAATTGACACTGGGGTGCTTTTGCATAATAAATACAGGTTTAGCAAAGCAGAATAAGATTGATTTTGTTTTGAATCATCAAAAAGTTCATTGCCTAAGCTCCCTTTGTAGTCAGTTGGGAAACAGACAGCAAGAAAGAGGCACCTGTAGAAATTTGCTTAGATGAGGATAGGATAAATGGCCCTCCCTATGGATGTACACGTGTGCACCTCGGTGCTGACAGCAGGGTAAACCCTGGATGCTTAACTGTAAAATAAATCCTGTCCAGGCTTTTCATGGTGCATTTAAGGAGATCTGAGACCTGTGCAGAAAGCGTGAAAAAACAATATTGCTGCCTACCTGAGGAGAGATTGCTGTAGAACAGCCAAAATTGTGAATGCTTTGGGTGAACTTTTGTCCTCCCATTGTCTTTACAAACAGAAACAGATGTATTTATTTTAATATTTTTATTAGTCACTCTTTTTCTTAAAGTAAAATTATATGTTTACGTTTTAGTCTTTAGTTCATATGGTAGTGTGGAATAAATAGATTAAAATGATTACCAGTCAGAAATATGTTTATTATCATCAGTAGAGTACAAGTCCATGAAATCTAATTCACCATATACATCTGTGTTTAATACTTGTATTCTATAATCTTTTTATTTTTTAGAATGTAATCGGTGTGGTTATTGGGAAAACAGATGTCAGAGGCTTTCCAGACAGAAAAAGTACAGTCCCTTTTAACTCTTTTTACTTCATTTTCTTATATGGTATAATTTGGCATATGTGACTGAAATCAATATTTAAATTATAAGCAGACTTCTTAGTGTAAAATGTATAGAATAAAAATGTGCAAAAAAAATTTGTGTGTGTTTGAGAACCAAAATGAAAGAGCACCATTAGTTTGGTTAAACCTTATCAATTAGAATTTGTTTGGAAAAACTCTGTCATGGAAGTGTTTCGGGATCTGAAGAAGATGGTACCACTATGAACCCACTATTCTATACATACTGCTGGAATTGATCTGGTCCCTTCATATTCATGCTCTCTTAAAACAGAGATGTTAAGATGTCTTAAGGAGTGAAACAAGTAATTTCTGGTCTGAGTAGCACCAGCTTCATCTTATCGTATACTCCTAAAGAAAAAATGGAAATAATACATTGTTAGTGCAGCATTAGTTGGAAATTGAAGTAACGCATCTACAGCTTAGGGCGGATCCAGACACTGTTAGGAAGCATCTTCAGTCCTAGAGAGCCATTCCAGCCCTGTGTGAAGTGCTCAGCTATTCTGTTGGCATTGCCATCATGCTGAGCTGCTCCAGTGGTGGATTTTTAGAAGGAAGTCATCATCGTCACTGGAAACAATTCTACATAGTCTGAAAATGTGGTGTTCGTATTTATGCCTCCGTGGAACTACAGTCAGATTATGCTTACTCTGTGTGGATCACTATGCGGTTTTCATCGATAATTTAAAAATTATATATTGCATAATGCCGTATGATCCATAGAAAGCTTTGTTAATTAGCTGTAAGAGAAAAAGGAGTGCAGTGTTTCAGAGACTGATACCCTCTTGACCATGAACTTTCATAGAGCTGGAAACACTTTGCTTTATTCAGTCAACCCCCCCCCCCCTTGGTACTGTCTGGACAGTGATACTGCCTGTGATCTGCAGCCTTGTGTGTCATCGTGGTGGTCTTGTACATGGGCACAGCCATCTAAAGACAGCCTACCTACTACAAAATTTGGGCTAGTATGTACGCTTGTTCATAGCGTTGCTTCATGCGTTAGCCCTGTTTGTGTGTTTGTCCATGCCTTGAATGTAGCATCGTACAGTTCTTTTATTTCTCTTGCATTAGATCTGTAAGTTTATATGGTGCTGCCTAAAGTTAAGTGATACGTGTACGTCGATGGGATGGTACAGGCACAACCACGGCATGAGTTGTAGCCGACCCCATTCAAGAACACCAGTGTGTTTACTGAACAGTCTGCTGACCTCTAGTGGTACTCACCACATTGCGGGTAGTAAATTCATGACAAAATCTAGGGAAGCCTCGAAATAATAGTCTTTATACACGTATTCCAGATTGAAATCAAGCTGTGCTAATGAATTGTAATAGTGCTGTTTATTTTTGCAGACATTGGGTCCGAAAGATACACCTTCAGTTTTACTATTCGTGATTCACCAACTTATTTTATAAATGTAAATTCTTGGGGCAGAGAAGAGTATATTAGATCACTTTCAGAAAGCTTTAGAGTTGGCGACTGTGGTAAGTCAGAGTTTATTCTTAACATGTTTGTGTTTGAATGTATTTTTTTTCCAGTAAATCAGTGTTATGTGTTTGTGGTTTTGCTGTAGTTTTCTCTGAGGACTCAGAAAACAGTCTAATTGGAAACAAATTGTTCAGTTATGTTAAGTATAAAGAGGAAAGGAATAAGATTTCAAGGATTTAAATTCAAAACCAGTAAATATGTCAACAAAAAGACTAGATACAAATCCACTGAATGCAGCCACCCAGAACTTACCTATAGTTAATTGATCTAGATTCTTACATTATATTCAGTTCTTATAAATTAAGAAAAATGAACTCTGTAAAGTAGTTTGCGGTTTTTCTTTGTCTTCATTTAGTTATAGATATGACTATGGTTGTTCATAAAAACACAACAAAAATCTTGTATTTATTTACAGGCTCTGCTTTTATCTTGTTAAATTAATAGAAAGACTTTGCTGCCCATGGTTGCTAGATCAGAGTGTTTGGATAAGACTTGTGACTATGAAGAGTACACACACAAGAACTCAGTGTTATTTTGTTCCATTAAATGTCTTGAGGACTCCTGTGGGACTTTGGCTATAATGTGAGCTGTCTGGACAGATATGGTTTTCAGTATGAAAACATTTAGCAGTAGTTACTGCACGTATCTTTTCCTTTCCACATCAACCTTGAAAGCAACCATTTTTAAAAGTGACTTCTCTTTATATGTATCTATATTCAGTTTTCTAACATTACTTATCAATGTTTTATTTTAGTTACAATTGAAAATCCTTTAGTTCAGTCAAAGGAAGCAGAAAGGGAAGAAAAATTCAACCCTGTAACTCCTAGGTAAATTTAAAGCATAGACTGGTAGTTCTTTCCAGAAAGATCAAAGTTAATACTTGCTTTAGTTGCCAGCCAATTGCAGCAGCATGCAATTGGTAGAAGTATTTGGGGTTAGTCTTTTTATGTAGCTGTACCTTCCTCCTTCTGTTCAACCATGTGTGGTCAAATAATCTCAATAGAGAATGTATTGCTCAGTATATGGTCTTTGGAGTTTTGTCATGAAGTAATAATGCTCTTTGTAACTAAATAGAGTAAATTTCATTCTTTGAGTAAAGTCCATTCTTTGAGTAAAGTCTACTAAAATTATTTGAAATTGATTTGATTCTGCCAAAGTGTTTTATCAGACATAACTGTTTTGTAGACAGTATATCCTAATCAAAATCCATTTACATGACATGCTTATCTAGAAGGTATTTTAATACGCTGCGATGCTATTTTTACTTATTTGGTAAGGCATTGTCATTCCTTTTGTATCATGCAATGTATATATGTTGTCTTTCAATGTATTCTCTAAAATCTGAACAATTTGAACCGGTGTATGAAACTAACTAACATTGCAACTTGTAATTTAGATATGTTTTAACTTATCTTAGATAACTAAGATGTAGATGTTAGATAGACTAATACACCTGTTCTTTAATTAGGGTTTCTTTCCTAATTGGTCATATTCTAATATTTTTAATCATACAGCAGTCATAAGAATATTGCATATATGCACCTTAAATTGGCGAATTAGAAGTTTTATGCTCTTGCTTACTGACCATCTCTAAGCTTTGTAGCAAATGTATAGCTGTAGTAGTTACACTCACTTTCTGGCTAAGCAGAAAGAAGTAAAAGAACAAATGTCAGGTAGAAACTTCACTGAGGAAAAGAGCGCCTCTCTCAATCTATAGATTTCATAAGCATTTGTAAAATATATTTATCCAGAATATATTGAATATATCTTATTTCCACTGGCTAACAGTGCATTATATATATTACTTTTGAAAGCACCTTACCAAATCCAGTCTGACTATAGTAGTGTCTTATTATGTCACAATGCCAAAACCTCTGAATTACCTGGATTGCAGACATTTCAGAATTTATTTTCTTTTTAGTGATTGACAAGGGCTGAAAGACTCACAAATATGTATTGTACGTTGCTAGTAATTCATGCTGGCTTTTCAATTCTAAATAAGTATAAAGAACACAATAATAAGTCTTCCGTAAAAGTATATAATTTTTAAAAAATAATTTCAGAACAAATTAATTCCAACTTTTCCATATCTTTAGGGAAAACAATAAAGGAATAAATTAGTGGTTATTTTCTCATGTGAATTGAATTAACATTTTACACTGTTAATATATTGGTGAGTGAAATGTTGATTGATGCGATTTGTTTTGTGCATACTATCTAGTTGCTACAAATTATTGCTCAGTGAAAATCATTCAGTGGTCAAAACGTCTTCATGTTATGAAATGGACACCAAACTGCTTTCTCTGTTGCATCTGCCTGTCAAGGACCCTCAGGACTATTACTCACTGGGTGATATCATCGCAAATGGACAAAGCCTCGATGGAAGAATCCTTAATGTGCTTGCAGCTGTAATGTCAGTAAGTTAAGGAGCCACAAGAGAGTAGTGTTTTTCTACTGTACCATGGGTAACTTAATTGATTTAAGTGTGAATATGGATTTTGGGACTCATAGTGGACAGGAATCACTGGTTTTGTTTGTTTGTTTAGGTTGACAGTCACATCAGCTGAGTTACAATAACCATACATGCTACTGGATGAGACTTTTATCAAGAACATGAGGGGGGAAATTAACGAAATGGAAATGTCCTGCATCAGTTGTCTTTTTGAAATCATGCATGTGCAAGCAGTAGATAACTTGAAATTTGTAAACTGCAGATTTTTAGAAAATAAAATGTGTCCCTTTATCTTGAAGTAAAATTACTGTTGTTAAACTTTTAGTGAAGTACTTTTTTTTTTAGTGGTCTACAGGTTTTTTCCCCCCTTTTTAAACTCTTCTGTTTTCTAAGTTATCACTTTTATTCTCCTGAACACTTATTAGAGGAAAAGTGACTGCTTCTCTTTCTTCTTAAAGGTTGGGGAGCCAAAGTATTTTATGACTTCAGACAAAAGAAAAGGTCAGAGATGTGAAGTAAAGCTGTATGATGAAACAGAGATGTCTTTTCCAATAGTATGGTAAAATGTTTTTTAATTCACTAAAACACACAAATTAATGCAAGAGTAGGTAAAGAAATTAACTATAATACATACTGTTATAACACTGTCTTTTAATTTAAATGTATTGTTATTTGGGTGGCAACTGTGATGAGGCAGCAATGTACACTGAACAGAGGCTTAAAGAAGAGACTCATTAGAGTGACCTTATATATATTGTCTAGTTTTATGAGTTGCTGACAGACTGCTAGTGGATGAATGGTGAAATGAAGCTTATTTCCAAATAGTTACATTTTTTAATGTGGAAATTTGAACTCATTCAGGAAATGGCATTTAAAAACAGCTGCAAAGGCAGTATGTTCCTTCCACAAACTAGCGAGGAAAAAGAGGAGCATCCTTCATTTTTAAAGCCAAGCAGAATTAACAAGTGGAATGGAAATAGGTTGAAATAGTTTTTAAATGTTTAAAATAGTGCAGAAACATTTTGATACTAGTTTGGCCATATTTTCCAACAGTATCCCATTTACAAACATGATTACATCCATACCATTTATGCAGGTAAATAGTGATTTGTTTACACAGAAACTTTTGGATTTTGCCCATAGTTTGTTCAATAAACTCGTGGCTTATCTACATGCAAGGGTATGTGGGTATTTGTTTGCACTGGGTTTGCTGTCCGTTGGTTGAAATGACCTTTGTTCCCTAGATGGAAGTAGCAAGATAGCATTACACTCTGTGTCTGAGCTAGAAACTGTATTATCGTTCAGTGTAATGTTTAGCACAGTTAATGTATACATGCAAACACTAATAAGCATCTATGGTGTGAAGTTTTCTAGCCCTTGAGCTGCTGCCAATGTTAATTTGCAGCAGCAGCTCCGATACTCTTGTTTCAGTGCTGGTACGTAGTGATACAGAGCTGTATACTTCAGGAGTCCTCAGAAGCAGAGACTAGGTGGTGTTATTGTGGTTACCCCAAACAGTGCCCTTTGCGCTTTTGTGGAGCCGTAGGTAGAGGCAAAGGTTCAGGAAATCCTTGAGCAACGGTGTTGTGGTTTAACCCCACCTGGCAACTAAGCACCACACAGCCGCTTGCTCACTTCCCCCCTGGTGGAATGGGGGAGAGAATTGGAAGAGTAAAAGTGAGAAAACTCGTGGGCCAAGACAAAGACAGTCCAATAGGTAAAGCAAAAGCCGCGTGTGCAAGCAAAGCAAAACAAGGAATTCATTCACTCCTTCCCATTGGCAGGCAGGTGTTCAGCCATCTCCAGGAAAGCAGGGCTCCACCACATGCAATGGTTACTTGGGAAGACAAACGCCATCATTCCAAACGTTCCCCCCATCCCTCCCCTTCCCCCAGCTTTACATACAGAGCATGACACCATACAGTATGGAATATCCCTTTGGCCAGCTTGGGTCAGCTGTCCTGGCTGTGCTCCCTCCCAGCTTCTTGTGCACCTGGCAGAGTGTGGGAAGCCGAAAAGTCCTTGACTGGTGTAAGCGCTACTCAGCAACAACTAAAACATCAGTGTGTTATCTAAATAACTAAATACTAAATATACTGTATAATACTAAATCCCTGTGTCATACTAAATCCAAAACACAACACTATACCAGCTTCTAAGAAGAATATTTACTCTATCCCAGCTGAAACCAGGACAAACAGCATCGTAGTGAAGATATTTCAGAGGCTATCAGTGAAGAGGTGGCTGAGCAATGCTAGATGAAAAGTAAATACCTTAAATCTTTTTCCAAGGATTAAGAAAAAGCCCACCAGAACAACACCGTGCTTTGGCAGTATTCTTGCCATCCAGACCTATGAGGAACTGAATGAGATTTTATCAAGGCACCTAACCATCTAATTGTCATTTTTGAGGGATACCACTGACCTCACTCTAGTTTCATCATCCACAGTTACAAGGATTCCAGTGCTGGAGAGCCGGCTGAGCACCTGGCCTAGTGACGTGAGCAATCAGCTTGTTCCCACAGAAAAGGCTTAGCTGATAAGCAGTTATTTTAACTGTGATTTGCTTTAGTTAGAAATTACTTTTGTCAAAGCTCTGAAATACACACAGTATTTTTCCAGGTGTATTCTGCATTAATAATTTTGAACAATCTAATAGCCCTTTATTTTATCCTGTTTGGCATGGGATAAAATAGGGACTGTATTAGACCGTACATAAAGCATCCTGGCTGGCTACAAACCAGATGCCTGTGGATACACATGGCATTTCATTTGCATGTGCATGTAACAAAGGAGTTGTGTCCCCTTTGACCAATTTAATTATGACTGTATTATTTAGTAGTTTAGTACTAAACAGTTTGAATGCTGTTTCAAAAATGTTTTGATATATTAACTTTTTTTAATTTAGTTGGGATAATGAATCTATCCAGCTTGCACAGAGTTGGATCCCACGAGAAACAGGTATAATAGTCTGGTTTTTATGTTTTTACTGCAATTCTTAACGTGATATTTATTCTACAGTAACAGTTTGGGGTTTTTTTTTGTGCACAGTAATATTTGCATCAGATGTGAGAATAAATTTTGACAAATTTAGGAACTGTATGACTGCAACTGTGATATCAAAAACCATCATTACAACTAATCCAGGTAAGAGCTGTTGAAGTATTGCTTCGGTATTAGTAATCATTATAGACTAGAATGCATGAAAGATTTTCTTCTGCCTGCTTGCCTCAGAAAGCTCCCTGCTTCTTGTCTGTTACATAGTGACCAATGCTTTTGACTTCCACCCTTTTCTCTTTTTTTTATTTTATTTTTTTTAAAAATTTTATCTAAGCAGCCTTCTTATATTCCATGTAGGACTAACAGTTAAAAGTAAAAAAGAGAAAAGTATCTCTTGGCTAATTCCAAGAGACAATGTGTTGGTGCTACCAGAACAAAAAGTTGTAAAATATAACTAGGCTGTTATTTTTACATGCTACATATATTAATAACTTTTAAAAATACATTTTCAAGAAACAGCAGAAGCAAATGTTCTCTTCAGCTTCATAAAAGAGAGTGCACAACCAGGAGCTTTGCATGATAAAATGGAGGAGGAGTCAAAAGAATCCATTAACTGTAAGCATGGATCCAAACACTTTGATTTTATTTAACTATATAGTGTAGCTTCACAGTGCAGTTGAAATTTCAAGTTCTTGCTCTGTGTGTTCATAGAAACAAAACTAAGGTATAGCCTGGGGAATACTTAAAGTTTGGACTGTTGTTACTGGGACTATCCCTTACAATATCAGTTATCTATCTTCAGGGTTGGTGACTATGCCCACTTGCAGCTTCTCTGGCATGTTCTTTCTTTCTTGAATAAGTACGAAAAATGGAGAGGGAAAGTTTTTTGTCAAAAACTCGTTTCGGGGGATACAAAGGTTAAATATTAGATGTTTTCCTGGTTTGACTTCCCTTCTGTTTTATTTTTTGTCCCCAAATGATAAGCCTGCTTCAAAAGGAAGGTTTGTGGGGCTTTTCTGATGCTTTAGATCAAATCCTCTCCTTTTTATTACCTTAAGATATTGCTCTTCTGTGTTGTTTCTTTCTCAGACACACTTAACATGTCTTTTAAACTTTTAGTGGAGACTATAGTTGATGTTTATACTGTGGGACAGCTGAAAGAAAAAGCTTTACAGAGCGATGGGAAACTTGAACCAGTCTATGGCATTCTTTATGGCTACATTTCTACACTGGACATTGATGATAATGCATCTAAAGTTATTCGCAACAGATGGTAAGCAACTGCCTGTTTTAAGTTTGTATTAAAAAGCGCCTATCCTTCTTCCCCTGACCCGAGTTATATGGAACAATATTTTAGTCCAGTTCCAGACAAGAAATAAAACTCCTCTGGAGGATGCCATGTGAATTTCTGCTGTGTAGACTTCCAGAAGTACCAAGGAAGAGGAGCTGGCTTTATGAAGGACTTGCTCTCTCTGGTCCTAGAGGAGCAAAGAAGAAAGAGGCCATTAAGTCTCAGACAGACTTAAGAGTTTAGAAGATGAAGATTTTTTTTTAAAGAGGAAAAGTCTCTTGGGACATCTCAGTCTAGAAAACAGTTTCAAACAAGGAGGAATTGCATATATGCATTAATTGTCTTCTTATGTTTCAGTTCAATATGCCGTTTTCTGGTGAATGAAATGTCAAACACATGCACTTTCTGCAGCGACATCTCTTCAGATTCAAAGTCAACTTTTGCAAGCTTTGACATACTCGTTGATCTGACTGATCACACAGGCACTCTTTGTTCTTGTTACCTGTCTGACTGTGTAGCTGAGGAAACATTAGGCTGCACAGTAAGTAGAAATTAATTAGGTCGTTCTTATTTGATCTGAGCTGTGAAGCCTGATGAAAATTACAAATATATGTAAATGTTCTTCGTATATGTGTGTGTGTGTGTGTGTACATCGCTTAAAAAAATTGCATATGGATACACACACACACACTTGGCTTTTTAACAAGTCAAAAGTTAGAAGTTAGTAGCTGCTAATGAGAAGAAATGTGTTAAATGTAAGAGTGAATACCCTATTCGGAATACCACTTTATTTTAATTAATTTACGCTTTTCTGAGAACACGGTTGGAATTCCCTAATTTTGATTCTCAAATACCCTGCTATTTATTCTGGTTAATCTGACTTTCTTGGTACGTATATTACACCAAACACTATGTTGAAAGAGGGAAAATACAGCTGGTATATAAAAAAAAAAGGCATAAGATGCTCTTTTCATCATAATTTTGTTGCGGAGATGTTGTTATAACTATATGCTGAATAAGTGTTCTATGATGTCCTGCTATTAACAGGTCCATGAGTTCCTCACTCTAACAGAAGACAAGACTACTGCACTGAAATGGCAACTTCTATTGGAACGAAGCAAGATTTATTTTAAAGTTAGTATTTAATGTTAATTTAAAACAGTGGCTGTTTCTCATTTGGTAGTATATTTAGTACTGAAAAATTCCATGTCAGTTCTGCTGAACTTTTTAAAATAAGGATTAGTTTTTGTACATATTCTGAATATTCCAAGTAAATAGTCTTTGTCATAATTTCAACATTAGGGATGTACCTGCAGGATCAGGTATGCAGGCCTCTCTCAGGCAAACTATGAGAGACATAAACTGCTCTTAGCCAATACCAATTAAGGAGATGATATTTCAAAAGCATGTGTATGTGATTTAGTCACAGACTTCTATGGCTGTAGGTTTATAATGAATAAAGTTAACACTATCAATTTGCAAGAATAAGGCGCGGTCAATATATGTAATAGATTGTATAGTATATGGGGTTACTATTTCTTAGTTACCTGTATTTTTGGAAATAATGTGATTAGGTGTGTCTAAAATCTGCAATTCTCCTTAAAGCAACAACAATACTAGATTCACACACCTGGAGCAATTGTTAAAGATCTGCTACTCCTTGCAATATTCTGTACCTTTTTAGTTGCATGCTGTATACTGGACTGGATTCCTTTTTCATAGAACTGCCTGTTCTAGGACAACTCTAAACTGACTCCCCTTTTCAAACTTGCCCTTAGCAAGACTGTTCTTACTCTCCCATCTCCCCCACCCTCTGCCTCTATTTCCAGGAAAAAATGAAAGTGATTTACTTCAATAGTGACATGTATATAGCATAAAAAGTGTGTACTCATGTATAAAATAATGTAAGATATGTATAACCAAATCTGTCAACTAAACATGCTGTGTGATATTTGAAAATAATATATTTCAAAGTGCTATACAGCAGTAAAAACAAAGACCCTTAATTATTTTTACAGGTTACTTTGTCACCCAGTTGGAGAACCGGACTGAAAGTGAATGTTCTTTCATGCAAACTGGCAGACCCTATAGAGGCCAGTCAGAGCTTGTTGGGAAAAGAGATTGGAAATAAGAGATTACACTATATGGCTTGATAACAGCTAGGGAAAAGACTATTTCTTCACTGTATTATTAGAGGTAGAGTGCTGTTGTCATATTTTGCTAAGTATGTTCTGATGGTAAAGAAGGAATATGCATTACTAATCCCTGTAAATGGGCTTCTGTGTTGATCTTTTTCAGGTGATTGTACTTTAAGAAGTGTACTAGGGCCTCAGCTTAAGAAAAGTTAGTTCTACCCCCATTACAAGGGGGATGGACACGTTCTTCACTCAGTTTAGCATGTACTTTTAAAAATCAGAAATAACAAATAGTACAAAACAGATCTGTTGAGCTTCTGTGTTTTTAACTGCCTTGCTACGTTTGTGTTAGTTCAAAAAATAAAGACCCACTTTGAAATACTGCCTGGGTTTGTGGTGTATGTTGGTGAGTCCAAACATGGAACTTGGGCAGCTGCAGAGGAAATAGCATGCATTGGAAATAGCAATGTTTGCAAGGCTTCTTTTCTTTAGGGCAGACTAAGTCTTATTAGAACGGAGTAATCAATTACCGGGGACCTCTGACAACAAAACAATCCAGCTAAGACTATAAGTGGCAGAGAAGAAAGGACTCTTCTTCACCAAGAAGAGCTGTTGTTGTTAGCTGAACATAAAGAACCTAGGTATGTACATTTTGCCCTTCTCCATGTATTTTTTTCCTATTTTTAATCTATTTCTGTCCTTAGCTTCCCCTGCAGCTGGTGTATTTGCTACATTCACCAGTCCTCACCTTCTGAGCATATGGTGGGAAGATACTGCAGCCCTTCTCTTGCAAAGTATTTGTTAGGCTACAGCGCCTTCAGAAACTCCGATCACCCCTGGTTCACTACCCTACCTGTTAAAGCAATGAGGCAGAGAGAAAACAACTACAGAAACAGTGAATTTTGACAACCAGTACTCCCAGATTGCATCCCCCTACTCATGTGAGTGAGAACAAGGGACTAAAAGAAGGCACAACAAGGCACAAAAAATGTTGCCAGTGCTGGGTCAGTGTGTCTCTCCTGTTGCAGCAATAAACAAGTTCAGAGTATTAGCTGTTATGGCTGGAAAATGTTGAAGTGGATGTTTCCATTAATTTTAATCATAACTCAGCTCAGCAATCAATACACACTGCTTAAGACCAAACTAAAAATGGTGCATTGTTGCCATTGCCATAATGTTTGACAAGCACGAAGAAATGGAAACAGTACAGAAAGTGAATTTTATCATTCCTCTTTCAGGATTATTCACCCTGACTTCTCTGCGCATCCCAGCTCTGTTGGCCTGACGTCTCTGCTTGGTCCAGCTCATTGAGGTGCAACAAATTCAGAGCACAGCTTCCCCGCTGACAGAGGCAGGCTTAAATCAAGGAGCATTTTGACTTCTGAGAGCCAGGGGCCAGCCAGGGCTGGTTCTGTTCGGACATAACAGCTCAATGTTTGTTTCAGTTGGCCTCAGTTCCGTAGGCTTCCGTTGGATGAAATCTGAATTATGTCCACAGCATTTAGGCCTCATCATACAAAAAACATCTACACGCGCTTTAAGCCATTGGCTTAAGTCAAAATACAGGGAAGTGAAACGTGCGCGTTTGCAGGATCGGTACCCAGTGCAGGTGGCGTATGGGCACGCAGTGGTGTGCTGCAGGTGCGTGCAGCTGGAGAAGCGAATTGATAGAAAAATGTCTATTTTTCTTCTGCAACATGTTGTGCTTTCTTTTTACCACGTGATTTGCAGTGTCCTGGACCATCCTGCTCTTTCACAGAGGAGCTTGTCTTTGGGCTACTGTAATCTTCTCTGCAAGGGTCTCCAAACCCACTTTTAAAAACAAAGTGGTTATTAAGATCTGGCTCCAGTATATGGAAGCATTTAACTTTGGTGCTTGCACATATGTAAAAAAATAATCCATCTGGTTTTGTTAGAAATTAGTCAGTTCTGTGCAACCTTTGAAAATGGCAAGTTTTGATGTTTGGGGGGAGGGTTTTTTTAATTATAAGTTACAACTTTGTCACTCCGTTGAATTGAAAGAGAACTCGCTGTCATGCAAACTGGTAGAGAGTGTTAGATCAGTTGGAGTTTGGAAACGGGAAAAGTTACACAGCATGACTTTTTAACAGCTGGAAATATTTAAAAATTCCAACTGTTGCACTGCATTATGTAAGTAACGGTAATTGTTGCAGTTAGATTTTTATTAAAAATGTATTTAAATCAGTAAAAGTAAAGACAAGTTTATGGGTGATCTTTACCAATGAGCTTCTTTATTCTTGATCTTTTGTATTATTTTACTTTTAGAAGCATATTTAAAGCTCAGGTTAGGAAAAAAAAAATCTGCCAAGCATCTGGCACACTTCCTGCTGCATTGCGCCCCTTGGAGTGGGAGGGAAAGCAATCCTCATTTAATTTGTACGTCTGAAAAATGCACGGAGGAATCGTGAAACTAATCTAAAAAGCAAACATCTTTTTATTGTAGAATACCCCAAGGAGAGAAACTCGTTCTGAAGCTGTAATTCTTGATTTACTGTTACACATACATCTTTGATTTTACACGGCACGGGTGAGCTTTAGCTCCTACATCACCATTTTAATGGTTTAATTTATAATTTTTATTTTAAGGCAATACATTGGCAAAGCTCAACACATCAGCAGAACCAAAGAGCACAGGCAGTGGCAGCCGTCCCAGCTGGCCGGCACACCGTCTCCATCGACAGTTCCAAGGTACAGTTTGGGTATCAACCATCTGCCCCGAGCTGGGTTGGGACTCCAGGTTCACAGCCTCAGAGGAGGCTGAAGCCTCTGTGGAAACAGGGCTGTTTTAGTCAAATGCCTTTCGAGCTCATGGGTTACGTCTTTGATGCGTGACAGTCCATTAGGCGCCTGGGCCATGTAAGTGTTTAACGTACAGGACAGCTCGTGTGTCTCTTCATTCTCCAGATGTTCTCAAAAGAGCCTCTTCCTACGCAGGCAGGGTCCCAGCCCAGCTCCCGGTCAGGATCCACGCGTTTGCTGCGCCACCTTAAACCGCATGGAGAGGACGCCGCTTATCCCAGCCTCTATCTCATCGTTGGCCTGCACTGACCCAACTCCTTTGGGAGACCCCGTCAGAATCAAGTCCCCTTCTTCCAGGGTGAATATTTCGCTGATGTAGCTGATCAGGTAAGGGATGGAAAAGATCATCGAGGAGGTCTCCCCCTCCTGCCTCAGCTTTCCGTTCACCTTGAGCCAGATCTTCAGCTTGTGAGGGTCTGGGATCTTCTCCTTGGGCACAAAGTCGCTGACCGGGCACGACGAACTGAAGCCCTTGGCCAAGGTCCAGGGCAGACCCTTCTTCTTGCACTCCTCCTGGGTGTCCCTGGCCGTCATGTCCAAGCACAGGGCATAGCCCGCCACGTGCTCCATGGCGGCCGCCTGCGACACGGCCTGGGCTCTCTTCCCGATCACCACCCCCAGCTCCACTTCGTGGTGCAGGTCATTGCAGTAGTAGGGCCGGAGGACAGGCGAGCCTTCGCGCACGTAGGCCGAGGAGGGCTTGAGGAAGAAGAGGGGCTCCCGGGGCAGCGCGCTCCCCATCTCCTTGGCGTGCTCGGCGTAGTTGCGCCCCACGCAGACGATGTTCCTGCCCCACTCCCAGAAGCGGGACAGGGGTTTGGAGGAGGCCATGGCCGCGGCGGGTCTCCTTCCCCGGGGACGGCGGCCGCCCTTGGCGCGTCCTTGCCGGGCCCGGATCCGCGCCACCGCCGCTCCTCCGCCCCCCTCGCCTTCCCGCCCGCCGGCCCGCTCCCTGCCCGCCGCGGATTGCCCAGGGCAGCCGCCTGCCCCCCGCCTCCTTACCCGGTTAGCAAATCGCCCGGCCCGGGCGTGCCGAGAGCGGCGGGGAGGGAAGGAGGGGGCCGGGCGGGCGCAGCGCCGCCCCCGCCGCACGCCGGGCCGGGGCCGGGGCCGGGGCAGGGCCCGGGCCGCGCCGGCCGCCGCTGGCCGCCTCCCCGGGGCCGGCCGCAGGGCGGGGAGCGAAGGTAACCGGGCCGGGCCTGGGCACCGGGCGGGGCGCGCCGCACCGCACCATGCTCGGCGGGGGCTGGCGGGGCCTTGGCACCGCCCTGGCGGCTCTGGGAGCTGGGGCCCTGCTCCGAGCCGGTACGTGGGGCGGGCGGGCGGCGCGGCTCGCCCGGTGCCGGGGATGCGCCCCGGTAGGACCCGCGGGGCCGGCGGCGCCTCCTCCGCGGCCGGGCCGGGGCGCGGGGGGCCGGGGCGCGGGGGGATCTCCCCTGCCAGCGGGGCTGGGGGCTGCGCAGTGACCTCCTTGCAGCCGGTACCGGGGCGGAGGGGGCGTGCGATGCCCCCCGTGCAGCCGGGACCGGGGAGGGGGCGTGCTGTGCCCCCCTGCGGCCGGGACCCGCAGGGAGCCGGGCGGCTGCGGGCACCCGGCCCTGGGGCTGGCGGTGGGGTTCGGCCCGGCTGCCAGCGGGTCCCCCGGCGAGCTCGGAAGTTTGACGGTGGTTTTTTTCTTCTCGTTTCCCGGCTCAGGGGTGCGCCGAGGTTTTTAAGCTGACTCACAGCCCCAAGTAGGTCAGTATCTGCTCAGCTGGAGCCTGTCTCTCTCGGTGGCTTTTCACATTGATAACCCATCTGGGAGGCTCCAGCGGAGTTTTTGGGCTGCCAAAGCGCTGGTTATTGCCCTGGGAGGATGGCTTGGGGGACGGGGGCTGGCATTTAAACTGGATTTGATGGATGGCAGACTGTATTGGCAATGTAGACAAAAAACAAAACCAAAACTGTCTAAGCTCTGCATTTAAATTTAAGGCCTAAATTCTGAAAGCATCTCCTTGAACTAGAGCTTGGGCTTTAGCTTCACAGCATCTCTGGGAAGTCTTGCCAGAGGCCTTTTGCATCACTCCAATTTTAAGACCTGGCCTTAACAAGTGAGAATCCATTGGAGTTAACTGCCAGACTTGGAAACCCTGATGCTGTCTTGGGAACAAGCATGTCAAACTGAGTAACTAGCAGCTCATGAGTTCCCCAGGTTGCAGGGTGGGTGCTGCACCTTCCATGAAGGCTTTGCTCCCCCAGTGGGTGGGTGCGTGCCCTGCCCACGCTGGCTGGACCCGGCTGTGCCACCAGCGGCGTGTGCCAGGGGGGCAAGTTGAGTGGGAGTTACCTGGGGTTTGTGGAGTCAACTCACGTGGTATCGTGTAGAGCCACAAACTCGCTGGTTATCCAAAAAACACCTGTGTGCAGGGTATGTAAAAAGTGAATGCTGTCTGTCTTCTTGTGAGGCAACGTAGGATGTTCATCTGAGTATTTATGTGCAGTCATTTTTGAGTGACAGCCATGTTTGAAATAGGAATTTTCTACTCTTCTATAATAAAAAGAGTGAACCAAAATGCTAGGAAGAAAATGTATGAAGCACCCATTTTCTGAGGGAACCTACTGTTAAAACTGTGCTGCTGCTGCCTGCTTGCCTTCAGACTCCAGCATGTATGCATTTATGTGATAACATTAACGCTTCCCATCTGCAAGTTCGTCTTGACGACTCAAGCTGCACTAACAAACCGTTCCAGAAAGCCGAAGCGTGTGATTCAAAGGCTGCTGGTGTTCTGCTCTCCCCAGTCCTCTCTGCTTCAGGCGTGAAGTCAGGAGGGACGCATTACAAAATGGAGCGAAAATGAAGTCATTGGGCATTAATTTTGGAGCAGACCTGCATGCGTTACAGCCGTCCTGAAATGATCTGTGTTAGTGCTGGGCCAGGGCAGGGGTTATGTGTCGCTCGGGGAGCTTCCTTGAGCAGAACGAGGTCTGAGAATGTTGTTCTCGTAAGAGCAGCGCTGGGCGTGCGTGAGAGCGCTTCTGGTCTGCTCGCTGAGGGGGCAGGCTGGAAAGGTGCAGCTTAGCTGCAGATGGGAATTCAGAATGAGTTTAGTACTTTGTGGATGTTTTCTCATTCCTTCGTTTAAATTACATTTTAGAAAACATTTCCTTATGTGGTGTAGCTTGTTTGTTTATTTTGCAAGCATTGTGTTAAATATGCAAAGAAATTTTGGAATCACGGCCAAGGTTAGAAATGGTTCATAGGAAGAAAACATTTTAAGTATGTGAATAATTCCTTTGACTTGAAGCTGAGGTTGTGTTTTCTTTTGGCTTTGTTTTGTTTTTTCCAGTTAGTGTCTAGCATGCAAACAAGCATGCAGTATATATAGCTCTTGTGACTGATAGCATCCAAAAGAAAAGTGCTTCGTGTTAGGGAGCAGTTAAAGAGCAATTGATTTTTTTTTCCCTGTCAAGGAATAGTAAGGGGTTTTTTTGTTTGTTTTTGTTTTGTTCTTTTTTTGAAAGGACTCTTCTGCTCCAGAGGAACACTCAGCAGGTACAGATGCTTTTCTTAATACTACATGCCTTCACTGTCAAATAGCCAGTGCATGCCTACACTGTTGTACCTTGAGGTTTTCTTTGCAGCACTGTGTTTAATTTTACTGCCATCTCCCCTCCTTACCTCCCTTCTCTCATAAGCAAGTGAAATGGTGGAGGTAGAAGGGGAAGAAGTTCTGGGCAGGACAGTTGTACCCAAGGGGCCTTGCAGCTCCTGCTGCCGTGGGTCTGGGTTTGCAGCAGCAGCAGCTGCATGCCTCAGTCACAACTTGGATCTCAGTTTTGCAGCCTTGTTGGTCCCGTTGGCCTGTGGAGCTGCAGGGGCCCGTCCACATTGGCTGCAGCCTGTCTGTGGGGCCTCTTCTCTCTAAAGCAGGCTCTTATCAGGGGCAGGCAGGACTGACCTGTTTTGGGAGAGTGGGGCAGGTTGTTTACGAGCGTGGTGACCGCTCCCTTTGGCACTGATGGAGGTGACCAAGCACCCAGCGCTGGGAGCCTTAGGGCTAGAGTCAGTGGTGCAAAATGAAACAGCAACTGAGCCAGCACAGTTCAGACCAACACAGTCACCTTCAGCGGTGTGCGAGGGCCTTGGGCGTTAAGACAACTGATTTCTGGCTTGCAGAGACTGACACCTCCTTCCCTGCATGTGTATGGACCCATGCCTGAGTTGCAGGGCTCCAGCAGTGGAAGACCTTGACCTCTTTGTTTCCCTTCCTTTTTTTTATGGCAGAGTCTCTTAGGGCTTGGTTGTTTCTTTAAGAGCTGCATATCTGTGAGTTGAACAGTGGAGCCCAGGTTATTTGTATCTGGAATTAGATTTGCTTCTTGGATCTGATTAAACATTTAACCAAAAGCAAATAAGAAAGCACTGCTGTTGCATCAAGGTAGTCAGCAAGCAAGAAACCTGCCCACAGTGCATGCCTGGTACCTGGCCAGGTGGGGAGCCTTGCCTTCCACAGGGAGAGCTTGTCTTCTCTCCATGCGCTGTGCAGGATGTGATTTCGCCAAATAATGAACCAGATACTCCTGTTCTAGCAGTGTGTGTATTTCTGTATTTCTCCCCCCCCCCCCCCCGCCCCCGTCTTTTGGCTGTAAAATGGCCTTTTGTGCTTTTTTTGCAAAGTCACTGTCCTGGGCTGACCTTTGTCCAGCTGTTCCCTCTCTGTTCTGCTTTCCTGCCCCTTGATATCTTCTTTCCAATCGAGGTACGGTGCTTTGCCCACATGAGCACATTTCTGGGAGCAAAGTGTCCTGTCCCTCTTCAGTGCAGCTGTAGAGCACCAAGAGCCTCCCGCACTGTGGGGCACAAGGTGACACAGCCAGGCACTAATGCTCTGTCCCGTGGTGGCCTCTCTCCTCTTCCTCTGAAGGAGGCAGGTTGGGCTGTCCATACCCTTCCTTCTCTGGGGCTGTGGGCTGGGGGACCTGCTGTGCTCTGGGCCAGTTGTTCCCCTCCTTGGGCTAACCTGAGATTTGACCCTGAGGTTTTGGGGTCCCCAGGTCCAGCACAGCTGCGAGCTCTCTTCCTGCACACAGAGCACGAGCAGAGGAAGTCGAAGACGGTCACACAAGCCGACATGAAGGTGGAATTGCTCCCAGCCCTCACAGACAACTACATGTACCTCCTCATCGATGAGGAAACGAAGGAGGCTGCAATAGTTGATCCTGTGCAGCCCCAGAAGGTAATGCTGTCTGCTGCCCTTGTGAGCGGGGTGCTCACCGCTGCAGCTCTGGGAGAGCCTTCCAGGTTGCCACATCCACGCGAGAATTAGTCACACGCTGACTCAGGCGTGGGGGAAAGGCAGGAAATACTGGCCATGCATAGGTACGGACAAGGCTTCACAGGCACTCTGCTTCTGGGCTCAGGCAGCTTGTCCAGACTTCAAGCGTTATTGACCTGATTTTCTTTTTTGTCCTTAGTTTGATGTAGTATAGAAAAGAAGAAATGGGACTGAGGGCTTAGTCATGGCTAGCTGGATCAGAGACCTCGTGTCCTGACCTGTAACTACATCTTGGAGAGGGATGAGCTCTCTGCAGAGTTGCTGATGTGGCTCTCAAACCTTGGAGCAGTTGTGTCCAGGTTACGCCAGGCATTGAGTGTGCTGTGAAGTCATTTCTTGTGAGTTGTAATGCTCTTGCCCTGTGCCTGCAGGTTTTGGATGCAGTCAAAAAGCACGGCGTGAAGCTGACCACTGTCCTGACCACACATCATCACTGGTAACTGTCTGCTGTAGTGGGATCCTTCCTCCCTCTGCATGAACACAAGCAGTCAAGAATTGTTGCTTTTCTGGATGAAGTTGGTCTTCTCTAAGCAGGAGCTGAGGTGTGAGGAGAAGGATCAGAGCTCAGGAAGTGTTCCCTTGGGCTTGCTATGAGCAGATGGGTTGTCTAGACTGCAAGCTCTGTGTGTCAGTGCCTTTAACCTTTAAAATGCTGACTTCTTCCAGGTGGACAGTGAAATAAAAGTGTGTGAAGGTAGCTGTGGAGTGCAGGAGGGAGCACGCTCACACTGAGGTGCTAGGACATGCCTGTAAGGCGTGCTGCTCACAGTCAGCAGTTGTGGGAGGATTACCTGGGTTGCAGATTAACTCTGCCAGGGACGTAAAGGTGAATGTTTTGCTTTAGCAGTTTTGCAGTGCTGAACCTGAGTAACCTCTCCAGTGGGTCATAGTGGAGCCACCTCTGTGGCTGGAGAGCCAGCCCTGATCTGGCAGGACCAGCACCCTGAGCGAATGCTGAGCTATTTGGACATCTTTGTGCCTGTTCCACGGTGCCTTGTGGGACACTGAATTACGTACCTCCCAGTTATCCCAATCTCTCCCTGTCCTAATTACTGGAGAGTTGGCTGTGAGCCCCTAAGGCTGGTGTTTCCCAATTAGGTATGAACTTGTGGGGGGTTGTTTCCCCTTGCGCTGCCCTGGTTACTGGAGAAATTATGCCACATCAACATGAGTGGAGATATCCTTTGATATGAGGACAGTGTTAGATACTGGGAGAATAGCTGATCAGAAATGATCACCTGGAGCTTACCATTGCACTATGAGTTACAATAAATTTGTCTTCATCCCTGCCCAAATCCATTTTTCTGACCTTCCAGGGACCATGCTGGAGGAAATGAGAAGCTCGTGAAGATGGAGACGGGGTTGCGCGTGTACGGGGGAGACAGCAGAGTCGGAGCACTGACGCAGAAAGTGTCTCACCTCACATCACTCAAGGTAAAGGGAGTGAGCTGCAGGACTCAGTTGGGGGCATCTCCTGTCTGTGTCACAGCTTTAGAGCTGGACCGGTGTGGTCCAACTTGAGCTAATATTGTGGTCACAGCTCTTTTACCTTTTAACATCTCTCAGATGTAGTTGATAGTTTAACTACAGCTTTTGCCCTTTTCCAGCCCTATGAACCATTAAACCCTCTGTCTTGTTTTGGCTGGTGATACTTCATTGATGAGAACATTGGCATGGCTCAGACACCTGCATTGCCTGGGGCATGCTGGGTGATGGTGTGCTCCTTGACAGCTAGCTTTACTGACGTGTGAAAGGACAGGGCTTATGCTCTGCTTAGAGCCTAGTTAGCACCCAACAAATGCGAGTGGTCCTCTCTGAACAATGGCTGAAATACAGGGTGAAGAGAAGGTGGGCCAGCAGTGCTAGCTGCCTGCATTGCTTTTCCAGAGCTAAAGCAGCAAACCTTGTTGGAACCTAGCTGTTTGTTTACAGACAAGCTGGCAGATGACGAAAACTGCTGTGAAACGTGCAGGCGGGCATGAATGTCACTGCTAGTCTTGCGGTGCACCTTTGGGGGGGGCAGCAGCAAAGAAGGGAGCACAGAAATACATGGTAAGGTGTGCAAATTAGGGCTGTGGGGGAAACATCCCCTTGGCCTCATGAATGTGTTTAATCCTTCCCTTTTCGTGACTGTCATCCACTTCTTCCCTTCGGCTTCATTTTTGTTTGGAGCTTTTTACACTTGATTAACTTTGTTTAGGATTTTGTGTTGCTCTGGATCTGTTGGCTCTTGCTGCCAACCAGACGCTGAGTCACTCTGCATGTAAATGAAAGAATCTGGCAGTTCTCTTTGTCGCAACACCTGCTCAGAGGAAACAGCTCCCTTCCAAGTCCCTGCCATAAAACTATCTTGCTGGACTCTCCCAGGAGCAGAGCTGATGTTTACTGGCCAGCTATGTGAGAATTTGCCTGTAGGACTACTAGACCATTGTAATAGTTGCGATTCTTTTCTAACCATACAAATGCTAGCAAACAGTAGCTAAAGCTCTAGTCTTCTGCCTTCTTCTCAGGTGGGATCTCTTAATGTGAAATGCCTCTGTACGCCATGTCACACTTCTGGACACATCTGTTATTATGTGACTAAGCCAAATAGCTCCGAGCCACCTGCTGTTTTTACAGGTGAGGAGTTGGGAGGTTACATTGCCGGCAGTCTGTGTTGCAAAGAAATAAGCTACCCCTCTGCCTGTGTACTCCTGACTGGATGTGCATTCATCCCTTACTGCCAGTGCAGCTGGTTAACATCCACATCTTGCCCCCTTACCAAGAGCTACCAAGTAGTAGCTGTAGATGAAACTGGTGAAACCCCTCTGGGTTTGTAAACCATTGCTGGACACCCTACAAGCAACATCAACTCAAGCAACTCATGGATGGGTCCTACATCTAGCGTTTTCTTCCGTGAAACAAGAGCTGTTGTTTTACTGTCCCAGGCCAAACTGTGGCTTGATTCCAAAACCTGTTGCTTTTCCGTAGATTTGTACTCATATCTGTAAAAAAAAAAAAAACCTGAGAGAAGAGAAAATAGGGGAGTAGGAGAGGGCTGGTGCTCCATCTTTGGTAGCCAGGTTCTGGATCCTGCTTTGGAGAGTAGGGTTCCCCTTTCCCTGAGACTGCGCCCAGTCTCCCCAGACTGCCATGTCATCCCTCTCCTGACGGGTGTTCTCCAGAGCTTGCACTAGCTGCTGCATGGAAGAAGTAACGACTTAAGCAAGATTTTAGGGAGTGTGGGGGAGAAAATGCAGAGGCAACTCATCTTTGTTCAACTTCATAGCAAAGAGAACAAGTGTTCCTTGTCCTCTCTAGAAAGGACAAGAGGGGACAGCAGACTGCCCACAGGTAGGGAAGCGCTGGCATGGTTTGCCTGGCGAGGCTGTGGGGTTTCACACATTAGAAGTTGCATTTACCACATGGGTTTACGTAGCCTGTGTGGGGCAGCAGCGTAGCCTGGCTCTCCCCGGGCCTTCTGCTGAGCTGCACCAGGGACAGCAATGGCAGGACTGAGCCCTCGGGGACCGTGTGCTCACGCTTCGGTGTGAGGAGCCTTGTCTGGTCCTGATGCCGTGTCACGCCTCCCTTGCAGGTGACACGCTGTTTGTGGCCGGTTGTGGGAAATTCTTCGAGGGAACCCCGGAGGAAATGTACAGAGCGCTGATAGAGATTTTGGGCAGCTTGGACCCCAAAACGGTATGAACCTTTCCTTTTGTGCTAATAAGTTAGCCAGCCAGAAACTATGACAGACAGCAAAGAAACTGCCTTCCTAATAATACTGTTGTTCAAAGGGAGAATTTCTCATGTGTTGAAGGAATGAATGCTTACATCAGGAATTGTCTTTGATGCTGAATAACTGGAGTCCTCTGGGAAGGAAATGCCAACCCCAAATATGTTTGTGCTTTGTGGGGAAAGAGTAGGGGCTGCTTGTTAAAACAAAGGCTAGGGAGCTGGAACGCCTGGGCTCTTTCATCAGGCTTGCTGTTAAATTGGCAGATAGTACTGGCTGATAACTCCTGGCACTTCTCTGCACGTCTCCAGTGGAGAGTGTCGTGTGTCCTGGAGGGCTGACTCTGTTGTTTCTGCTGCACCATAACATTGCTGATGGTACCTGGCACTCCACCTTGTACCTTCAGAGTTACCCAGCGTCACTCTTCCTTTTCCTTCCTAGAGAGTTTACTGTGGTCACGAATACACGATCAACAATCTCAAGTTTGCTCGACACGTTGAACCCAATAATGTCACTATCCAGGAAAAGCTTGCTTGGGCCAAGGTAAGCTGGTTCATCCTTTCCCTAGACTTGCTGGATGCTGTCATGGAGGCAGTGCCTCTCCGAGGAGGTAGAGGAGAGAGGACAACGTTGGGGAGAAGGAGAGGCTGCAGGCAGGGAGTTCAGAGCCAGGCGCAGCAGTATGTTGTGCATCCAGGGGAGCAACGTGGTGGGGAACAGGGTTTGTGCGTGACCCAGAGAAGATGGTTTGCTGTCTGGTGGAGATGTGACCCTCCCTGGAAACTTCTTGGTATAATTACAGGCTGATGTCCACGTCTGTCTGGGAGGGTCAGCTCTGTCCCGAGTCTCTCCCTGCGCACCTCAGTGCTTGTCTGTCTGTCTGTGTGTGTGGCCCTGGCAAGGGCCTGGCCTGAGGAGCAGCTCAGGCAAGTTAGGTGCAGCACTAACCCTGCATGGTTAATATACAGGACATTTCTTGTTCACCAAAACATTCCTCATCCAGCAGAAATCTCTCCCTTGTTACAGGCAAAGTATGACAGTGGTGAGCCAACCATACCCTCCACCATTGCAGAAGAGTTTATGTACAACCCCTTCATGCGAGTGAGGTATGGAGGAGATGTGGGTGTGGGAATGGTCCTTGTGTTTGGAGAGGGGATGTGGGAAGGAGGAGGTGTCCAAAAAAAAGAGCTGTAAGCGGGAATTACTCTCCTGCCTCGCACATTCCTGTTGTGATGCCTTCAAGACCCTCCTTAAAATGTCTGCCTTCCAAGAATAAGTACAATAAAATGTACTTGCTGTCCCAGCAGAAACTTGCTGCAGTGAAATTTGAAGGGTTGTGGTGAGCATCTCTGCCAGTGCTGAAGTCCCTGACGCAGGAGACAGAACAATCTTTCTTGTGTAATTATGTTCCTTCATCAAGCAGAGTCTGGCAGACGGGCGTGGCAAAAGATGCTGTTCAAGGCACAAGAGTGCTTGCAATTTCTTCTTGCCAATGAGCGTTTAAACCAAGGGAGCTGATAAGCCTGTGCCAAAGGCCTGAGTCTTTGATCTTTAAGTGTAACATTTCCCCTTGATGCAGGCGAAATGTGATAGTAGTGACTTCATATATGAGATTTGATCTTGCAGTCTTTGCATTTGCTGTCCCTGGTGTTCCTTCCTGGCAGGGAGAAGACAGTTCAGCAGCACGCTGGGGAGACCGACCCCATCCGAACAATGGGTGCCATCAGAAAAGAGAAGGATAACTTCCGAGTCCCGAAGGACTGAGCACTCTGCCTGGATCACTTTAATGTCAATTTCAGTGTAATTTAGACTACTCAGATATTTTAGGAGTTGAACCTTCTGTTGTGGTTGAGACAGTCGTATTTAGGTTTATATTTTCTTTTGATTAAGGAAAAAAAAAGCACTTTGCCCTTGTTGAGATGTTCTACAGCATATTTATATTATGACGAAGAATATTTATCCTTCTATTGCTGGCTCTCAAACTGTCGCATGTGTCACATGCAGATCATTTTACAGGTGTTGGTACGTGGCTCAGAGTCTGGGGTGGGGAAGGGTCAAACCTTGAGGTCTAGGAAAAAGCTCCTGTTATTTTTGTAAGAGCCTGATTCGAATGCAGACGGTGGGACTGGGGCCCGAGATGTCTTCATTTAAAACAGAGACAAAATGCAGTAACTATATTGCCAGCTGTGAAGATTTGAACTTTTCTTCCATGCTGCTACTTAAACTCTTCTGAGTCTGTCGCTTCTGGCTCCACTAAAACCAGTTCTCAGTGACAGACCTGCTCTGCCGCCACCCGTTCAGGGCTTAGTTTGTGAAATACGCAGGGTGGCCTGGCTGTGGGAATGGCACATGGGGACTGGCCAGCTTTCCTCTTCTGTCTGACATTCCTTGTTGTGGACTGCAGTAGCTTTTCCAGGCAGCATGCTGGCTTAGAGATTGCACTGTTTCTTATACCCTTTGATTCTTCACTTAAGCCTGTTTGCATGTACCTGCTTACTGCTCTTACATGTGATCTGTATGTTACTTGTATTAGTACCACACAAACGAAGAAGGGATTTGTCTGCTGGTTCAAAATCCTGAGGAGAACTTACCTAGTGACTAACCGCGTGTCTAACAGCGATGAGATCCTCCAAAGGATGCCTTGCTGCCGATAGCCAGAGCAGCTGCTTTGTACCGTCCTGTGAGTAATGTGGCAAACGAGCACTTATTAGCTGGGCGCTGTTCCCCAGCAAGAGAGCAGCTGTCCGGTGAGCACTGGCAGTGGCCGCACGGGGCCTGGGAGGCTCCAGCTTACGGGCCTGACGTAGAGCAGATGCTGTGTGCTGCTGGGGTCGATCACCCACCCTGCAGCCCCTGCCTGGTCCAGCCTCTCTGCTAGAAAGGCCGCAGAGGGGATGTTATAAGTGGTGAGGGTGTCCACATGTTGCCAGATTAAACAGGGCTCAGATCTCTGACCCCCTGAGAAACCACCTTAGCGTGGCACGTTTCTTTTTCTTGGTTGGTCCATGGGGCTTAAAAGCCATCTCTGTTCTTGGACTACTGCTGTATGACCCCAGTCTGCAGCCGGCTTGAAAACTGCAGAGAAGGAACTTCCCCTGGGGCTGTTTTTCTGATGGGGGAATAGTGTGTCAAAGTGGATGAATGGGATAAACTGGGGGAAAATAAATGCAGGTTTTCAGTGAGTGGGTCACCCCCTCCTGCACTTCTCATCCTCCAGCTTGGTGTCTTTAAACAAGAGATGTACATCGGAGCGAAGGGTGGTAGGACCCAGCCTGGCGGGCTTGGCCTCTGCGGCTTTAATACATCTTCCTCCTAATTGTATTTTCTTCCTTGTTTCTTGGTCTCGGCTGCATACTGCAGATCTGCTCAAGTACAAGAGATTTTCAAACAAATGTTTCGTGGCTGAAACTAACAAAAGATTCAAACGATTTTGGTTCCAGTTTCTCCCCCTCTCCCCAGTGCATGTTGGTAAGTAATGCCACGATGGAGTCCGTAACTGCCTGGGTGTCACCAGGTAACTTTGGTCTTGTTCCAACCAACACACTGAATGGCAGTGTATGAGCGGGATTTGGTGTAGCACCGTTTCTTTATTTGCTTTAAAAAGGGTAAATTTTATGTAGTTCAGAAAGAAAAGTGGTACCTAAAACTTTACTGCCTCCTTAACTTGAACGCTGTGCTGCTACAACGGAGCATGACTGTACTGATGGCTGTTTGACAAATGAGCGAATAAATAACAGCTGTAAACCGAGCATCGGCGGGGCGGTCTGGAAGAAGGGAGTTTCTTTATCTCACAATTTTATGTATTTATTGTACTAGCGATTGAAGTCAACCAACTGGAAGCATCTCTCTACCTAATCCTGGGGGGAAGCAGGTGGTATTTTGGGATCTTCTGGGGCTTTATTCAAGGTCTTGTTACAACTGTATTTTCTTTTGAAAGAACAGAGCGTGTTCAGCGCTTGTTTCCTGCCTGCAAGCGCCATTCCCTGCTTCACAAGTGGCGTTTGGGAGACCCCAGTCAACCTTGAGCCAGGGCTTGTGCCCGGTTGGGAAAGGAGCCGGGGCACAGCTCTGCTCCTGCCTGCCCCGCACCTTTGGTGATTTTGGGGCTCCAGTAGTGCGGAGGCTGTCCCTGGAGCTCTGGCTTAGCTGTGCGTGAGACCCAGGACCTCCCTGCCGCTGAACAACAGCGCCGGTATCCAGGACTCATCCGTGCCATCTTGTGTTGCCGATGTTCCCAGTGCCTGGTGGGAGCTGGCACCCCCCAGGGATGGGAGACCCTCGTCCCTCTCATTTTAGCACTTTGGTGGGGGGAGAAGCGGTCGTTTTTGCAGGCCGGGCTGTGACTCGCTGCTTTGCAGGGCCTGGCTGGGCTGCAGCAAGGGTGAGGGGCCAGGCTGCAGTTTTGGGGGCTGGCAGGGGAACACCGTCTGCCCCAGCCTTCCTCCTCGCCAGGCTCCCCCGCACCTTCAGCCTCGCAAGCCTGGGTGCTGGTGGGGCCCGGCGGGTGGCAGATGGGCCGTGGGGCCCCGCAAGTGGGAGCCCAGGGTGAGAGAGGGAGTGGGTGTTTCACCCCTCTGCCTCCCACGGCGCGGGGGGTTCACCCCTCCTGCCTTGCGCCGGCAGCTCCGGGAGCCGCGCTGCACCGGGACGGGACGGGAGGGAAGCCCCCACGCCCCGCACCGCGGCCGTGCGGCGGCCACCCCGCCCCACGCAGCGCGATCCGCCCCGCACTGCACCGGCGGGGGCGGGACGCGCCCGCCCGCTGCGGGGAGGGGCCGCGCCGCGGCGCCGGGCGGTGCCGCCCGCAGGTAGCGGCCGCGTCACGCGTGGGCTCCGCCGAGGGTCGCGCTGGGGGCGAGGCGGCGGGGCTGGGGCGGGGGGGCCGCGCACCCCCGCGTGTGCTCGCCCCGAGGCTGCCTGGGGCCGGCCCCCCCCCCCCCTTGTTTTCGTGCGTGGGGCCGGCCCCCCCGCCTTGTTTTGCAGCGTGGGGCCGGGCCCCCCGTGTCCCGCGGCCGGCACTGCTGAGGGACCATGAAGGTGAAGGTGATTTCTGTCCTGGAGGACAACTACATGTACCTGGTCATCGAGGAGAGCACCCGGGACGCCGTTGCGGTGGACGCCGCCGTCCCCAAAAGGGTGAGAGGTGCTTTGTCCCCGGAGCGGCCGCAGCCCCGCCACGTCCCGGGTGGGCGGCGGGGTCCCACTCGGGGGACGTGCCCGTGGCGGCGGCTCCGCGTGGGGTTGGCACGCGGGGTCTTCGTGTGCAGCGGGGTGCGCCCATGCGTGCGTGGAGCATCCCACCGGCGGGGTCGAGCCCTGTTCAGCCCCCACGGAGCACCGCTCCTTCCCATGCCGGGGCTGCAGCGGGGTTTCCATGTCACCTTAACCGCTACCTCCAGCCCGCTCCGTGCCAGAGCTGGAGGCCTTGCAGACCCCAAAGCAAGTGAGAATAACCCAAAATAGAGCTTTGGAGAGTGTCTCCCGCATGAAGTCCCATTTTCCGAGAGCCAGCCTGCGGCTGTGCTGCTGGAGGCAGGCAGGGAAGGCAGCAGCCGGGGTCGCCCCTCGCTGCCGTGACCCCCGTGGCCCCCTGCCTGGTGACCCCCTTGTGCCACCCTCAGCTGCTGCACATCACACAAACACTGTCGCAGTTTTTAAGCGTTTGTTGCTGAGTCGGACGTTTCCTTCCTCTTTGAGGAACGTAATCAGGAGCAGCCAGAGGGTTTGTTAGTAGCAATGAATTTTAAGTTGGCATTAAAAGCCTCCTGGCAGCTGAGCCGCGGGGTTGGCAGCCCCACACGGGCCCTTGTCGTAGCCAGGATGGGTCGCATGGTTGCCATCTCCCCGCTGTGGCAGTGACCCCATGCGTGGCCTGTGCCGCACCTCTGTGCTTACGCTGTGAAAACACTAGCCATAAAACGCTGCCGTTCCCGTGGGAGCAGCGTGTTCCTGTCCGCCTGCTCCGCTCTGTGCGACGGCGTCAGGTGCGGGGAGCCGAGCCTTCGTCCCACCCTCAGCCCTTCGCTGCCCAGTGGGTGTTTTTCAGTGCTTTTCTCTGCCCTGGTCTGCTGGGCCTCTCGCCTGCAGAGCGGTGCCGTATGGGACAGATCCTGCACTGGGACGGGCCCGGTGCGTGTGTCGCCTCCTCTCTGCGCGCTCACTTCCTTCTGCTCTGGGTCTGTTTCAGTTGCTGGAAATCATCAGGAAGGAGGATGTGGTGCTCCGAGCGATCCTCACCACCCACCACCACTGGTAAGTGCCGCCGGCACGAGCTGGGGGCCAGGGCGGCCATGCCCGGTGTGGGGTTGGGTGCCCATTCCCTTCTCTGCCGGCGCAGGGACCACGCGAGGGGCAACGAGGAGCTGGCGAGGCTCTGCCCCGGCCTGCGGGTGTACGGCGCCGATGAGCGGATCGGGGCCCTGACGCACAAGGTGACCCACAACCAGGAGCTGACGGTGCGTGGCCGTAGGACCGTGGGAGCGCCCTGGGGCTCGGCCCCCCATGCACGGATCCTGCCCTGCGGGGCTGGTGCAGTGCCAGGCCGGCGGGGAGTGGAGCTGGGCCGTGGCACAGTCCCCAGCAGTGCGGCACTGTGCTGGGAGCTGACGGGGTTGGTGCCTGGCTGGGGCCGTGCTCGGGCTCCCCATGCCCTGTGGTGATTGCCGATGTGGCACGGTGGATTTGGGGCTGGGATGGAGCACTGGACTGGAGGAGAAACCTCGTCCCATTCCCAGCCCGTTTGGGATTGCGCTGGGGGACCCAGCCTTCTCCTGGGGCCCCGCTGCTAAGTGCTGTTGGAGCAGATGTGCAACCTGGGACTCACCCAAACTACCGTCCCCCGGCATGTCTGCGACCTGCTGAGCCCTGAACAGGCAATGCCATGGGGCTTGGGGAGGTCCGGGGGGGTCTGGCTGCCCGTCAGGGCTGGGGTGACCCCAGCGGGGTCCTGACCCTCTCTCCCCACAGTTTGGGGCCATCCGGGTGAGGTGCCTCTTCACCCCCTGCCACACCTCGGGCCACATGTGCTACTTCATGTGGGAGGACGGCTCCCCGGACGCTCCGGCTCTGTTCTCAGGTATCCCACCCTGCCGACGTGCACCCCGTGGGTACTGGGGACATGGGGCATGCTGCCTGCGTGCTGCCTGTCCCCCCCACGCTCGGTGTTCATGGGGCGAATCCAGCGCATGGGGGCTCCCACCCGGCACCCCGTCCCTGGGCACGGGTCCCCTCCGTGCCCAGACCCCTTTCCCCACAGGCGACACCCTGTTTGTGGGAGGCTGCGGGAAGTTCTTCGAGGGGACGGCAGAGCAGATGTACACCAACCTCTCCCAGATCCTGGGGGCTTTGCCGAAGGAGACGGTGAGTGCCCCACATCTCAGCCCCAGCCTGGGGGAGGGACCCCAAAATCAGGAGGGGGCTTGAGGCTGGCACCGCTCAGGAGGCAGCACCCATCCCCAGGGCTGGGGCTGCAGCGGGACCAGGATGGGTTGGGCCTGGCACTGGGCACACGTGTGATGCCGGGTGCTTCCCTTTGGCATTGCAGAAGGTGTTCTGCGGCCACGAATGCACTGTCCGAAACCTCAAGTTTGCCTTGAAAGTGGAACCAGAGAATGAAATAGTGAAGAAGAAACTCGCGTGGGCCAAAGTAAGTGACTGTGCCCCTGCCGGGGTGGAGGCGGAGGCGGGTGTTGGATGCCGGCGGGTTTTCGGATATCTCTGGTTCCTCGGCAGCAGCGGGATGACGAGGACTTGCCCACGGTGCCCTCCACGCTGCAGGAAGAGTTCCTCTACAACCCCTTCCTGCGGGTCACGTAAGCAGCGCTGGTGTCTGGGGGGCGTGAAGGGCCCTGCCGCGGGTCAACCCCGAACTGAGCTGGGGTGGGCAGGCCCCAGCTGGCTGCCCCCAAACTCTGCTCCCCTTTTCCCTCCAGCATTGTCCCTTCTCCTGTGGCTTCATTAGCCAGTGGGAAATCCAAGCCCCAAGGGAGGGGAGAGTGCCCGGACGTGGGGTCCTGCACTGCCCAGCACGGGTACCCGCAGACAAGCCCCACGTGCCCCAGCAGCTACCTGGCACGAGGATGTGACTCCCCCGTTGTCCATCCCGGTGTGCGCTGGGGTCCCAGCGGGGAGGTGGGTCCCCATCCCGTCCCCCACGGTCACAGCAGAGCTGGTTTCCTTGCAGGGAGGAGCCCTTGCAGAAGTTCACGGGCAAGACGGACCCAGTGGAGGTGCTGAGGACCCTCCGCACCGAGAAGGATAACTTCAAGAAGCCCAAGGAGCGGCCCAATCCCCAGGCCATGCTTGCGTTTGACTGGGGACTTTTTAGCCCCTTCCTCGAGAAGAAGTGAGCAGCCGCAGTGGTGGCTGCCGAAACGCAGCATCCCCGTCACGGTGGGGCTCCTCCTGGGCTGCGTCCGTCCGGCACTGACTTACTCCCTTAAGACTTGGAAGTTGAGAAGTGGTTTCTGTCTTTAACCTGCTCGTTTTGAGGCTGCTCTGCTTCGCTCCCTCTGGCGCCGTGCCCAGCTCCCCTGGCCTGCGGGAGCTTTGCTGAGTGCCCGGTCCCTGCGGGAAGGGAGTGCGTGGGTGCCTTCAGCGAGCTCAGGCAGCGGTTCGGCCCCCTGGCTGCTGGGCTGCAGTTCCTGCTGGTCAGGAGGTGTTTTGGAGGAGAGGGCACCCACGCTCGCAGCGTTGGTGGGTGCAGGAGCTGCTGCCCGTCCTGTGGCCCTTTGCCTGCGGGAGCCAGGGCAGGGTATGGAAAAGGTGGGGACACTGTGGGGACGCGGTGCTGTACCCCACAGACCAGCCGGCACCCGTCGGGCTGTGAGGCTCTCCTGCCTGCGGTCCCGCCAGACCTGGGTGCTGCATCGCGCTTCCTGGGGGTCAGCGGGAGCGGAGCTTTGCAGTAGTGCGGCTCCAAAGCCGCTGACCTCCTGCATGGCCGGGCTGTGCTGGGGCTGGGCTGGCGGGGAAGTCCTCCTGGCTCTGCCTGCTCGGCTCCAGCCATCCCTGTGCCCTTCTCAGGCCGAGGGCAGGCAGGGAGCTGCCCGGCTCCGCGGGCAGGGACGAGGCACAGAGACTTGGATGCACAAGAGGAAGCCAGGAAGGGGACTGGCGTTTTTGCTGGCGTTCAGCAGTACCTGCTTGACTCCAGACCTGCACTAACAGAAAGCCTCATTGCAGTGGGGTTTGGGTATTTTTTTCCCCCTTTTTTTTCCCTGTTTTTATAGTAGGCCAACATAGAAACATTGCGTAGGGATTTGTAACACAATCGCTGACTTAGGGGAGCCATCCAAACCGCTTAAACCGTGCAGAGTGCGCCCAGGTGGAGTTCAGGCCTGGAGGAAAGCGTGCTCTGACCCACTGGCTTTGTAAAATAGTTTTCAAGGTGTGACAGTTTCTAGGCAGCAAATAACAACGCGCTGCTATGCATCTATTGCTACTTTTCCTCCCCCCCCCGCCAAGAGAAAAAAACTGGGAAACACTTGGCTGAAACTGAGCAGCTGGGTCTCTTAAGCCTCTTCAGCTTGCAGCCTTCAGTTTGTGCAAAATCAGTACTGTATTTTATTTTGTTTTTTGAAGTCTTGAAAAATGTGCAAAGCTTTTATTTGCAGGTGGAGGGGAGGTGCATTACAAACCAGTAAAGTAGTTTTCTTTTTGGGGGAAAAAAAAAGATAGGGCTTGATGGTAGCTCTGTAAATAGCTGTGAAAATGCCTCCGGAGGGCCTGGACTTGGCAGGTTGCTCCGTCTGGGACAGTCACACATCTCCGGTTTGTTCTTTACCTCAGTGTGCAGTGTGTGTGACTGTCTCGGTGTTGCCGACTTTACACTCGTTGTGCATAGTTCAAATGAAAACACAGAGGAGCAGAGGAGTTGGTCCCATAATCCTTTACCGTATGTTGTCATTTTAAGCAGCGTTGATTAGAAATTTTATAGCGCCTAACACTGGAATAGAGTTGACTTCAGGATCTTTCATGTGTGGACTGTGAACTGCATCCGTTACCACTGAAGCCTGGTTTGTGGCTGTTTCTTCCCTTGCTAGAAACTAGACTAAGGTTTTCTTTTTTCCTTTTATTAAGTTATAGTTTTAGAATTCACTCTCCCCCACAGGAGGGGAAGAATTAATCCTGCTGCACAACTTGCCTCAGTACTATTGCCTGAAAGTTACTCAGTTTAAATGCGGTGGTACAGTTTGTAGATGTTACCTGGGTGTTCCCCTGGACGTTTGTTTATACTGGGAGCAGAGATGCACCCCTGTGCGCTCAGGGAGGGTTCCTGAACTAGCAGCGAGCCTGCTCACGTTGATAGCAGCAGCACACAGCTCGAAGGCTGTGAGAAGTTCAAGCTGTTCTTGATACCACGGCAAGAACAGACACCCAGGAGTGCCTGCGGGAGCTGAGGTCTTGGTATGTTCTGAGTGGAGAGTCCTTGGATGGCTTTCGCAGTGTGCGTGTTGGTAACCCGGTAACTGGAGAAGAGACAAAATGTAGACCCCCAATTGTTTAATCTACAGCTAATTTAGCTTTATTTATTTGTGCCCTTCTGGCCTGACGTGCATGTTCTCAACAGAAACAGAATGTGTTTCTTTTGCACTGATGTAGAGAGTTTATGATCTCAGCACTTCAGCATATTGGACTGACTTTGCATTAGCAGTGGTATCTCTTGCTGTAGATAAAGATTTTATGGTTTAGCATAACACTGTGTGTTAGAAATCTATGCATGGAAAAGGGCATTCACTGAAACTACCAATTTGCTTGTAAAATGAACAGGGTGGGGAGGGGGAAGCAGTGGGAGATTCTTGCCTTATGAACACTGTGAATTCACCAATTGATCAGCAACACCTGAAAAATATAAAGCTTTTAATTAAAAACATTAAAAAATGTCTTTTACACTGTTGGCTTACTTATAATAAAGAGTGGAGGAGGCTTTGAGAAGGACACAGGCGAGTACTGCCAGAGAAGCCGTAACAAGAGGCAGGTCAAGGTCTGACAGCTTTGCTTTTTGACAGCCCTAAGCTCAAGGTCTGCAGCAAGTGGGTGAGGGTTATCTGTGAAGAGGGCCCGGGCAAGGTTTCAGTCTGGGCTAGAGGCAGTAACCAGCTCCATCTGTCTCTATTTACTCTGAAGGAACAAAGCAATGTGGCAGCTTTGTTTTCAGTTTTCATCCACTCAACTCTACTTTCTGCACAGTCCTTCTTCCTCACAAAGCAGTAACTGGAAAAAGGAGAAATGAAGTGATTCAATAACGTGATTCTTAAGTTCAGGTTCACTTGCAGCTACAGCAGTCACAAGGAGAGATTCCACATCTGCCAGCGTCCCTACCCCTCACGTTCAGGTACAGCTGCAAGTCCTCCCCATACGCACTGTAACTCCAGAAAAACTGATATTCAGATTAAATAGACCACAACAGAGTTATTCATTCAGTAGTTTTTCTGCAAATAGTTTTGAAAATACCCGTCTGTAAAAAATACAGATAGCAAGACAAGCACACGTCATCTCCAGTAACAAAAGACCAAAGCTGTTTCACATCCATCTGTCTTCTGGCAAGGCATCGTAATGCGCTGCATTACACCAGATGTGTTTTTACTAACCTCTTGGATTGTTCTGGTAAACTACTTGTTGTAATGATTACATCTCACAGCTTGCTTCTATTAACTTTTGTAAAGTAACACCTTTCAGAGACACCAAGGACTTTGTCCTTTGTTGGAAAGAAAGCTGGCAGTAAGTTCTTACTTGAAACACTGTAAAAAATTGTTTTCTCTGCATTTAGGGATATTATCAATCAGTATCTGGCTGTTGAGGATGGGGTAGATGTGACAATTCTGTGACTCTCTCTGCAGTGTATTTAGGGAGAGAAAGAGGGAGATGTAATTGCCCCCAGTTATAGACAATTGTTGTAATTAAAGGGGGAAAAAAAAAAACCACTGTAGCTTTTTCTTCTTAAACACTCATTCAAGTCACGTTTCAGCAGGCAGTGAAACAGCCCTAGAGATGCTGCTTCTCAGGTGATCCCGGGCTGCTGGTACCCACCCCCTCTGCCAGGGCCAGGATACTGCAGCTGGACCTCAAGGGCAGCCAGTTGGGGCAGTGAAATGGAAAAACAGAACCCAAGGTCTCATTAGACCATTTATAACTAAATGAGGATGTCCCGACAGAGACAGGTGTAAAACTCAGTGCTGTGAAAATACAGCAAGGCCTGGACGAGTCATACTGTCACGTAGCATAAAGCTCACGTCAGCGAGGCTGCAGTCCACCGCAACCCAAATCCTTCAGTACCTTAAATTCATCAGTTCTGGGAGGAGTAGGGTTGTAAAGGGAGTGCAGATTTAGTCCTTAAAGACTGTGCAGAGGCTAGGACGCATTACTGCTTCTTTTGACGTGTGTTTTAAGTCAGTGTTTGGTTTTTATTTACATCATTGCAATAATTATAAAGTTGTAGGAATTAATATTTCCTGCCTATATGCACATTACCTTCTCATTCCTAACGAGTCAGAAATTGCAAACTCCCAGTGATGGCACAGAACTTGTAGCTGTCTTTTGAGAATCTTAAATATAACTGAGTTAAAAAGGCACTGAGTATCTGTATCCGGGCTTCACAGCGTCAGTCTTCACCATTTGATATTAAATCCAGTGCTCGTTTTCTCCACTGCGTGGTACTCTGTGTGCAAAGCTTTCGCAGCCTTTTCTGACTCCACGCCACCCAGCCACTGCTCGTACAGTTCTTTCACAGTCTGGTTCTTCTCTGGAATTTCAGTCTTAAGAGACTCATACAACCTCTCAACTTGCTGAAGCTGGTCCTTGCTGGATTCACCATCTGGTTTGATCTGACCACCTCCATTTAAACAGCCTATGTGCAACAAAATGAGAAAACGTCACTGAGTTTAGAAAGCACTTCAGCTTTATCAGAAAAAAAACCTACTACAGTTAATTTACTCTGCACCTGCAAACAGTTACAGAAATGAAAACACCATTATAATTGTGGTTTACTCCCCAGTTATCTAACACCAGCAGGGCGGGCTGTAGCCCTACAGGGGAGATCGTTGGCCTGGTGTGCCCCAGTGCTAATTCAGCCTGCAGCCGGCTGTGACCTGCCAGGGAGACAGAGGTAAGCAGCAGCAGGGAGCTCTGGCTCTCATCTCCTGCCTCCAGAAAAGGGCCAGAACACAATCCAGGTGAGAACAGCCTTGGAGTCTCAACTGAAGGTAAGATAAGCACCCCCGGGATATGTTCTGGGTTTGCTGTTGGGGCGGAGGCGCGCTGAGTCGAGCTACGCGGTGTGCGGTTGCCCTAAGCGGTGTCCCAGTGCTGAGCAGCCTTCTGGGCTGGGAGTTGCGCAGACCCTCAGGGAGAAAGCGGTTGCTTGAGAGTACTGAGAGTGGCAGCTCAGCATCACTTCAGGCTGGGTTTAAGCTGCCCGTGCTCTCTGCTAGCAGATTCAAAGAGAACCAGGAGAGAGAAAAAGGAGGGCTTGCACAAAGTGGAAAAGAGAATAAAATAGGCAGAAAGAGACTTTCTTCACCAGCCATAGCAAGCATTCTCTAAAAGCATAATGGTCAATTTTGTGCAGTTTTAGAGGAAGAATCTGCTCATGTACCAAACAGCTTAGAAAACCAGGAGGACCTCCTTAAAAAAACTAGTTGTGCAAGTTTTGTGCAATGGAATTTAACTGTAATTACTTAAATCCTGAAGAATTACTAGTTTCTAAGTAAGAAAATATACATGCAAGCAACTTTAAAACTCTGATGTTGTGATTATCACATCTCAAGAGTTTGAAGGCTTTGCCACAATATTCAGGACGAGACATTGCCTATTGTTTTTATATTTTAGTTATAGTTTCATATAACTTCTTACAGCTGTGGATTTTAATGGTGAAATCCCTGTGCAGTCTTACCTGATGGGCAGGCCATGACTTCAACATAGTGATAGGGCGATTTCCCTCGTTTCAGCTTTTGCACTAAGTTCTGTATGTTTCGAAACCCATATGCCAAAGCAAACTGGAGCAGGACTACTCCATCCTTCTCCAGTGTCACCTCCTGGAAGTCCTTGTTTCTGAGGAACAAGAGCAGAGAAAATGTCTTACCCAAATTAACTTCTATTTTAAACTTCAAAGAGCCCTGTGCTAAAACAAAGTTCTTTGTGAAATCTTATTCAAGAAAGCTGTCCTAGTTCTTTGCCACCCAAACAAAACAGATGAAGGAACTCGCTTACAGATCCTTTTCCAGTCTTGTTTGAGGACCTGCCATCTGAACTGAGTTTGCTGAAGAACACCTGTGTTGAATAAATGCTTAAAAGCCAAGCAAATGGAGCCTAAACAAAAGTTTCATTGTGACAAGGCCTTCTGAGTTGGCTCCAGCCAACTTATGCATTAGTGAGGCCACTGAGGAAACTTTTAAATTTTAGTAGGTCATAAAACCAGGGAGCAAACCATTATTGAAGGCTTCCAGACTCCTAAGGTTAGTGGAAATACCTGTTCCTGATAAAAGAGTAATTTTAATCAAGTATTTCATATTGAAACTCAGGGGGACTGTTTCTTCTGCTTCCTAGAGCAGAGAATCCTAAACATAAATAGTGCTAATCAGGGATAGAAGTCATTACAAATGGTACATTTATATTATAATTGGGAAGCTAGGAGGAATCTCAGCTGAATGAGGCTCCATGCCCAAATTCAAGTGACTTGTTTTCTGTCTTACCACAACGTAGTTAAAATTGAGCCCCAAAGCCCCGACACAAGATTTTCTGTTCTGTGATAGCTCGATTAGTAACAAATCTACTTTATTGGTCTGATTGCAGGTGAAGAAGCCCAGATTCATGTAAGCTGTCTTCTAAATTACTCTAAAAATTGTCTGCGACTTGATACTGGGAAAATCCAAAAGGCCAAAATAAAGTGTGTGGGTGGTGAAGGGGCTGGAAGTCTCCAAGGGAAAGGCTGCATGGAGCGCTGGCTGATTTATTGCTCAGCAACTGTGGGAGTGAGAAGCCAATTCCCATGGCTTGAAGTACAATGTTTAACATTGCAAAGAAAGTTTCAGCCCATTAAGAAGATAATTGCATGAACAGAATTGCAATAAAAATAGTGCTTTCTGTAGGACCTTAAACTTCTTACTTTAAAGGTTTGTACTGAATTGTATCCACTTGAATTCCAAAGAGTTCCTTGGCTGCATGTTTGTATATGTGCTCCAAATAGCCACCAGAGCCACCTCCTGAGTGGCTAGTGAGCTCCTCTTCTGCGGCACTACTAAACCTGGGGGAAAGGAAGAAAGAAAGCAGTTTTAGGGGAATCTTTGATAAAACAGAACAGCCAGCACAAATGCAAAGGTCCAGGGGACTCAAAAGGAACAGAACAAGCCACAGACCAGCTCCCTTTGAGCTCCTAGCTTTCCCTTTCTCCTGGGAACCAACTATTTATAGCTTCAGAGCCCAGCAAGTTTAACCCTGTGCTGCCTGGTATCCTTTGGGTGAAGCTCAGTGGAAATACCGTCCCATGCCACAACAAAGCCTGACCCATGCACTGCCAGCTTAACTTTCACTTACCAAAAATATGTTTGGGAATGTTTGAGTTACCAGGGCAATTATCTGACATGCATATTTTGTTAGCTTGCTGTTTAATACCTCTACAAACATCCTGGGTTTCACTTGGAAATGGGAGGACGGAGATAACAAAGCAATGGTGGTATGGGCCTCTGCAACCTATGCTTCTCTTGGAGAACGCTACCTAGCAGAAGTCCTGTCTCAGTCAAGAGACATCTCATCAGTGCTACAGCTTTTCCGCAACATCAACAAAAGCAGAGTTCATTATTGAAAGCTCTCTTTCTGTGTTACAACACATTTTTTGAAAACAGATACTTTAGATGTGGTTGGTGGGATGTGAGAGAACAGTTCTGGGAGGTATCAGTGCTATGATCACAAGCACAGAGAGATGAAATCTGTGTTGCTGTGGCTTCATGTGCTTAAAGTTATGTAACAACGTTCACAGTTTATGAACAAACCTAACGGTGCCAGGACATTTGCTCCATGCGTGGCTGTCCTCAGCGGGATCCTGGTTCACGTTCAACACATTTTTGGTGCTGAACAACTACATTAACATGAGTTCTATAATTCTAGTTCTGCACAAATAATTCCACCTCACTGACATGCCAAAACACAACCAACTATTCAGAGGTCAAGATAATGTTTCTTGAGAATAGCTCACCAGATGGAAGCCACAACAATAGCTTTTGTTATGAGAGAATAACAAGATGAGGGATCTGCTTATAAGCACTCATCAGGCAGTGACACTTGCATTCTCCCACTAACAGCTGCAGAAGGGAAAACACTTGAATTCAGGCCAAACAGCTTCAAGTCAAGTCGAAGATGTTGCCTCTTGCAGATAAAATCTTAGCTTTGGAAGAACTGCAGAAGGCAACACTTTAGCCTGCAATCACCCTCAGAAACTATTTTTAATTTGATCTTGTTTACAGGAACTGAGCTTCATTAACAAAATGTTTCAGTGTGTCTGGCCTCACGTACTGCTACTCTCTTAAAATGAGGCTGCCAGTAAGCTTCAGTGCTGGCCTGGAGCAAACGGTTATACCAGCAAAAGTCCTGGGATTTCTGGCACTTTATCTCATTCTTGCTGCCAAATGTAATAACCTCATAATGGGCTTTTCCACGTGCTGGAGGATAAAGCAGAACAACAGCCATTGGACTGCTTATGTGAACACTCCAAGTTCTGAGGAATACGTGCTGTTTGTAACCAGTCAATTTACTCAGTATGTTAAAGCTAGCAAAAGGTTATAGAGCCACTTTATCACCACAAGCATGAGGCCTAGTGCTCAGAATGTACTCCTAAGAAGCTGGCCAGAGATTTTTATCAAGTAATTAGACATTCAGTTCTACGTTATAACTGACACTTCCATAATGTCATTTCCTAAGGGAACCCAAACACTTCAGAATCTTTTTTTCTCCTTAATTTTCTGTTAGTGGTGAAACAATAAAGCAGGTAGAACAGAAGTACTTGTTTACACGGGCAACTTTTGAAGCTGTACTTTTGGGACTCAACCATGTGGGCATTTGTTATAGCTGAGGATACTTTTCTTTTTTGATGTGAAAGCAATCTGTGCATATGCTATGTCAGAAAAAGACACTTAATCTTGGAAAAAGTGTGCATAAATAGATCTGTGCTAGTAAATGTGTTATGTGAAACTCACACCTACCAATCCACTGAAATGCAGCAGAAGGAAACCAAGGCTCTGGGCATGCACATTATTTTAAATCTCTTTTTTAAATTAAGTATCCCTTACATGAAGGGGATTGGATGGCAATAGACTGTCTCTATCTCACATTCTGCTTCTTTTCAGAAACACAGGAGTGACCAATGTTTGTAACAATTAAAACTAATCTAGGAAATAGGCTGCATGTAAGAATGCTTCCCTTCATAGCTCTGTCAACATACATGTGCTGATCAGACAATTCTTGAGCAAAGGCTGCCAACAGCACTCGGTTGTACTAGAAAGACTTGAAGCCTATTTAGAAATAAACCAAATTTCAAAACAAGAGTGTCGCATCTGCAAGGGGTATAGCTGAAAACAGACTAGTGTCACATTCTAATCATGTGCTAGATGCTGCATATTTGGGGTATCAAAATCTCTCCTAAAAACTTAGGGAGCCTGAGCAGTAAATTTTTGAATCATGTACTTAATCATCTTTTGTAGTTCTTAAAGGTTGCCGCACATGTAGCCTTTCTGTTTATTAATGTGCAAAGTGCTACAAAGACATTTCTTTTAAACTGAAGAAGAGAATGCTTTGGTTTAGCATTCAGTGTGGAACCACCACTGCATTTGAATTTAGACGAGTAAAATGTGATTTTACTGTTTCCGTAGTCACTTACATCTCTGCGCAGTTGTCACTTACCAGATGTCAGTTTTCAGTTGAAGCAACTGAAGTCTCATCTGGTTTGCACATGTTTTAGATCTCTTTTTTTCTTTTTACAAATCTAGACTCCTAGAGATTAGCTGAGTGACCTAAATATTTCTTATTTACGCTTTAATTCTGGAATCCCTACAGTAGCTCTGATAACTAGAACAGATAGAAACAAACTGAGTACAGTGCAATAACAGTCTTTCTTTTTAGCAAACTCTTTTCTCACTGATCGACATTCTTTCACTTTTCAAAGTTTGCAGGTAAATTTTTGTGGGTTTCCACCAGCTATACTGTAACAGTAACTGAAGTAAATGACTGTCATGCAATTCGTACTTTTCTGCACAATTATTTTTCCATTATACTCTTACTGAGCTAATTCTAGCAATCCTGCTGATTTACAGTGAGAGCTGCTAATCCTTGGACTACTAAAATCTAGAACAAATAGTTACAGATTCTCCAAAAGTGGAAATTCATCATATTCTGTAGATTAAGTATTTTAAAACACAATTGCACTGACTGAAGTGACCCAAGAAAACAAATGAAATGCAAACACATGCAGCCTTGTGTAGAACAGTAGTGGAAAGGCAAATTCTGTTGAAGAACTCTATAAATATTGGATGAAAAAGAACATGACTGAAGATGCAAATGAGATTTTGTTCTTACATGGTATCCAAAGGAGCAGGATCTACATCTGATAGAGATACTCCTTCTTGTTCCAACAACTTTAGCACTTCTCCTAAAACAGAACCACAGATATAAAAAGTTATTATTTTGGGGATAAAGGAAAACAAAATCCATAGGTAAGTACATAAGACTGCATCTGCAATCTTTACCAGGACATGATTTGCATTATTAAAGTGTAATTATACAGCAATATCCATACACTATGTCCTCTATCAGAGACAAAGGGTTATTGAAACGAGCAAATGCCTTGCTCTGAGGCTTACAGAAATTAGCTGGACTACCTCTGGCTCTGCTTACCTGTGGTGATTACACAGTCCACGTCACGAGTTTGGTACTCTTGGTTGAAAAAGTCTGGCCTTGAAGCCTCCAGCTTTTTGTCATAACAAGGCATTACTGTTACATGGTATATCCGGTCAGGTGTTAAGTGCTGGAAGAAAGACAAAGCTGTGCAGTTGGATTGGCCAATATCAAGCCTATCTTGAGAGAGATGTTTTCCAGGTAAAAATGAGAATGATGAAACTAACACCACCATGCCTCTGGAAATACTCTCCACTGTTACTGAACTTTTATTTATATGTATATACACACACACATGCATTTATATATACACATTAAATTATTTCTCTCCTAGAACCTGATTTTAGTTTGTAGCAAGTGTCAGCAGTATGGTCTTTTACAGGTTTCACCCCCCTCCCCCCCTCCTTTTGCTAGTGCAGATGATCCAAAGTCAGTCAGTGAAGTGAATTCCTAATTATGCAATTGGAGAATACGCTTCCTCCACGCTACTAAAACCCAGCCCCTGCATCAGCAACTGCTAAATGATCTGGCGTCGGACTAAAACCTCATGACCGTCCAAGAAATCAGTACAGGCCAAGGAAACAAGTCATTGACTCAAGGCCATTGTTTCAGTATCTTGTGCCAAATATTCTTAGTAGCTGCCAATTTTTGTAACAAGTATGCAGATGTCAGCATTTACTTAATGCAAGCGTTAAACCACCGCTCATTAATGGACAATAAATCATACAATCAGAAGCAGTGCTTAAGTTTCTTACTGGACAAATCTAGGCTGTTAGTACAACTCTAGTCTGTAAATATCAAATTTACATTTGGAAAGATTCCAAAGGTTAAAGACTGAGAACAGAACTAAGTCAAACTGAAACAGAACATTAAGTTGGGAACGAGCAAGTAATTTTTAGACAAGACATGATCTGCACGTATGCGCTGACTGAAGTTTTGTCTTAGGATAATTTATTTTAAGTTATTCACCAACTTTAAACAACATGAAAATACCACACGCAGACAAGATGGGAGCACAAGGACACTGAAAAATAACTTTCTCTAGCCTTCCCAAATAACATGCAGAGGTTTTAAGTAGCCCATGCAGCATGAGCTTAGTGTTACTGCTCTAGTTGCTAACTTCTCATTAGATAAAATGGAAGCGAGAAAGATGCTGCCTTTGCTGGCTTCTGCAAGATAATTTTAACCTTTAAAATCTAATGTATACCATGTAGCAAAATAAAAAAATAACAGCTTAAAGTGTTCAATTTTAGCAATTTGCCATTAAGCATAGTATACTTCAGACCCTTACCTGCTGTTCTGCAAAATGACCCTTGATCAAGGAGCCCATGACTTGCTGTGGAGACTTACTGGTACTGATATAAGGAATGATGAAACTGCCATGGGTTTTCTCTGCATAGCAGATCCAACCTGATAAGAGTGTAATTAGAAAATTAAATTAAAAATAACAAGAACCCCTTCACTCTGCTTGCTCTCCCACCAACCTCAGGCTTAGTACCCATTAATAACCATTTTCAGTCTCACTTCAGCGCAAAAAGCAAAGGAAGTGTAAAACAAGATTTGTTTTAGAGAACTCATTAGGTAACTGTACAGATAATTACTGCTATTAACACCAAGATCTCTTTGTATTGTGAAAGGACCAATCCTCTAAGTAAATTTATCCATTTAAACTTTTCTGACTAACTTTTTGAATTTTTGTTCTAGTGTACTATTAGCATGCCATTTTATTATTTCCGTAACTAATCTAATACCATACCTGGACAGGCAGAAGCTAGCATTGGCAAAGCCTTTTTGTCTTCAGATTGCTTTCGAAAGCGTTTTACAAACTCTTGTTGGCTCTCCAATAGGCTGAAGTTTCTTGAGAAAGTTGTATCGAATACATAGTGCACACCTAGGCAGTACAGCATCTGTGTTAAAATTCACAAGAAAGATACGGCAAACTACAACAAAAAGCCTCCACTCAAACCAGATTCAAACTTATTTCCATCTTATTTACAGGTATCAACCTCTACAGTTGAGAGTGAACCTTTTTCCCTAGCACGTCAGCACCGTAAGATAAGCAAAAGTGACAGGAGGACTGCAAATCTAAAATTTAAAGTTCCTTCCTTCCATCACTCCAAGTTTATTACGTGACTGAAGTTATAGACAGTTTGCATTTTAGCTAATGCCAATTACAAAACATTATGAGTCCATGGGGAGGTTAAATCACATCGACCTTGTGCACTCATAACAGTTATGCTTAACACATACCCCGCAGTCCCCTCTGATTAACAGAACGCCATACCACACTTGCCTAAACTCTTTAAGAATGCAGTCAACTTCTTTGCTGTCTCCAGAACACCCATTTTACATCTTGCAGCTAGCGAAGCTCTGGATTGTGGTGAAACAGAAACCACCACCAATTTCTGTTCATTGGGAGTGGCAGTCTTTGAAAAAAACCAAACAAACAACACTGTTCAGAACAATATCAATAAGGCACATGCAGAACTTTCAGCACACTAGGTCATCAGAAAGTATCTCCCAGCTTAACTTTGAAGTCAGTAACTTACTGCATTAAAGGCCCTTTCCAAACCCATGATTACCTTTTAAAAATTGGAAAAAACACAACAGTGCACTGCGAATGTCCTCAGATCCTTCAGCTCTCTGAAACTATTTTTATGCGCACTGTTTCCACGCATGCTTCTGCAGATGCATCATACCAACCTAGTAAGACTTTCAAACTCTGCAGCCTACCTAGCCATGACTTGTCACCTACCTTGTTAAAAGTTAGCATTTTGCAGAGCTCTTCGTGGCTCTGTTGAGTGATTAAAACACTCTCTGCTGATGTAATGCAGCCACTACAAGCTAAACAGTCGTTCAGAGTAATTTTAGCCTTTTCCAGTTTTTGTGCTCCTCCATCCTAGAAAGAAACAGATAAGACTCAATTCTGATCAGTGTAGAATTAGGTAGCAGTTTTCCCACCTTTACTATATTTAGTAACAAAGATGCTGCCCTTTTTATGCTCTCAGTCTACCATTTAAAACAAGTATCTTTTATTTTTAGTAAGATGAGGAGGAAGACAAGTATCTTTGAAGTTTGCTGCTTTTAATAGGATTATTTGGCACACAGATGCAAATATGCTGAGGAACTTCAAGAAAATTTTAGCAAGACCAAGAACATAACTTCCATCAAATACAGAACAGTTGTTTAGGCCACAATTATTGGTGCTATCTGGTGGGCTGATATTGCTCCAAAACATTGAAATTATACGTTCCCAGAAACAAACTGGGTCTATCTTGCTCAGTTTTTCAACTTGTAGGTGGCTGAAGACTGGGTTAGCATGGCTAAAGTGCTACAGATTGCAGCTGCTATTTTAACCACAAAACTGTAGACCACAGAGATCCTAAGCCTTTAAGCACCAGTCTCCAGTGTGCATTGAATATTATGCTGGAGAAAGCATGCCAGCTTTGTCACCTCTATCAGATGCTGCTCATGTTATTGAATAGTACTGGAGCTGTTTCTTCAGGGGAACTTGAATTTCACTCCTTCTAAACAGATTGTGTAACCAGACTACAAGCTCGCTAACATTTTTAATTGATACTGAGTGTTCTGCAATCTTTCTGCGTGCAAAACTTACATGTGCACTGATGGGAGAACTGTATGGCAGCATACCAAAGACAGTGTGTGGCTTGCCACTGGAAGGAAATATTTTTTATAATATTTGACCTGAATAAGTCAGTTTTCCCATGAGACTCTCCTCTTGAACTTCACTTCTCAAAAAAGTCAGAAACAGACCGAGCAATTAGGTACTACTAAATTAAAATTTTAAAATAAGAAACCAGACTTCTGTGGAAGTGCTGTATCCCCCTTTTTTTAAGTTGAAGGGTCATCATCTGCTTAAAGTTAAAAGTACCATTTCTAGATGAATTCCCAGCTTGGTTAACTCAGAAATGCTAACCTTATCTGTGTAAACAGGAAAATAATTCTCCAAAACTCGGCATTAATTTTGTAAGCAGGAGGCTTATGAATTCTGCAGGCTATTTAACAAATAATTTCAAATATTATTAAAAAATCAGAGCAAAATTTAAGAGTATCTATTTGAATCTCTTTGTGAGCGAGCACTCCACTGTATGACATCATGTAATAAGAAAAGACATTGTCTCAAATAATCTAGGAATTGCTAATCTTTAAGTATTGGTGGCAAAATAGACTTCTCAGCTTATCTGCTCTTATACTGAAAATCATCGCTAATTAATGTCAGTGTTTCAGAGCATAAAAGATTGACATGAAATCGGAATTACTGCTTATAAAACCGGGTAATTAAAAAGTTGGACTTTGGAAAAAAGCTATGAGAATGCTGACAGCAATAGCAACACTTTTCTAACATCTTGGTCTTCTTTGAGGCATTAAATAGCTGTAGACTATTCAAATACTTAACAACACACTCACGTTTTCTGGATATTTTACACAATAATGAAGAAAAGTCACATACCTGATTGATCTGAAAATAGCTTCCATCTGCTTCAATTCTGATCTTAGCTGCGGCTTTTCCAGGCTTTTTTTCCACTTTGACAGGTTTGATACATTCCTGAAAGAGAAATAAAGCCTGAAAGTGAGGAGATAAGCAACAAAGTGTGGAAAAGGTAGATTTAACAGAAACTAGAATGATCAAACCCAAATACTATTTCTAGAGTGAATGCCGCTTACTCTCCTTTAAGCTATGCTGGATTTACTTACAGCGTCTATAATGACCAAAGGAAAACATAAAAGCAAAAACTGCTTACCCCTTTTTTACAGAAGGAACACTTTTCCAGCATCATACCAAAAACACAGGACAATTTTGCTGTTCTTTCTGAAGAACACAGCTGTGTTTTACAGAGCCTTGAAAGGAACAGAGGCTTGCCTGCACAGTCCTCCTCTCTAAAATCTTACAGATGATCATGCATTCTTCATTGCAAATTTTAACCGATGGAGGCGTGGTCACCACAGTCAACATGTGGCTAGTGCCAATGAAGTTTCATTTAATGTCGAAAGGACTCTGACGACCTCAGATGGACTACTTCCAGTTTTCTGCATTGTTCTGTGACGAAGTCTCAAGGGTGTTTTTGCATTTTGTGCCATTTTTATTGTTTAGGCACCTTAGTAGGTGCCTAAGGAAGTAGGACTCCTTGTCCTACTTCTGCAGCTATGATTCTCTTTGCCTTTCACCATCTTTGCTCTGCCAACATTTTCAGTTCCCCTTCCCCCAATTAATCCAGCTTTACTATATTTTGCAAGATTCAAAGACTAGCAGGAACAAGTCATTATGATTCTTCGGTTATGCTCACTGAATAAAACGGTGATCTCTACTTGAAAGAGAAGTGAAATGAAAGACTTCCCTAGGAAACCCAAGTACTGCAAGGAGAGTTAATGGGGTTTGCTATGCCCCAGTCCACTGATCTCATTTCAGGATAGTTTTTTCTGCTGTACTTGTCAGCAAATACATCCAGGATTACTATTTTGTACTTTTGCTAGTGCTTGAAGACTCTGAAAGGAATAGTCTTGACCCGTCCTTGCTGCTCACTCCCACCTGCCACCCGCTCCTGTACACTGGCATGAGCATCCGTGTGGCTGAGTAGTGTGTAATTTAATAGGGCGCTTTCTAGATCGGGGTGGGAATGACCGACTGTCCGCTGGGCCAAGGCTTCTCTCTTCAGCTGCTTACGGAGGCTCGCACCGATCAGCGTTGCTGCCCCCTCCGCTCCCTGCACACCGGCTGGAGGAGGCAGCGAGGGATCTCCGTGGGTTTTTCCTTTTACCGTTTTATTTCACGGCACCCGAAGGACAGCCGGCCTCTGACCCCCTGTGCCGCCTCCCTCACGCTGCCAGGCCGAGGGCCCCTGCCCAGGCCTAGAGCTGCTGTCCCGGCCGGCGGCACGGCCAGGGCTGTCATCCACCTCCCCTCAGCGCCATCTCCTCACACACCCCCGCCGCAGGCGGCGCTGGCAGGGCCGACCCCGCGGCTCCCGGGGCGGCGGGCAGGGCCGGGCCGCCCCGCCCCGTCACAGGGCCGCGGCCTCTCGCCCGCGGCCGGCTCTGGCAGCCCCCGGCCGGCCCTGGCAGCCCCCCGGCCCGCACCCACCTGGGAGGGCCCAATGTAATCGTCCAGGTCGGTAAGCTGCAGCACCCCGCTGAAGGGAGACGCCATCCCAGCCGCGCCGCCGCCGAGCGCGGCAGCCAGCGGGGGTGGGCGGGGGCTGCCACACTGTCGTAAAAGGGGGAACGCCACACTGCCGGAAAGGACGGCGGGGCGGAGGTGCGCATGTGCGGGCAGAGCGGGGCGCCCGCCCGCCGCCGCGCGGGGGTGAGCGCGCATGCGCGAGGCGGTGTGGGCGGCCATGGCGGCGGGCGAGGTGGGTGAGGCGGGGCCATTCTAGGGCTGAAAGGGCAGGGCACCCCGCAGGCAGGCTGCCTGCAGGGCACTTGTTGAATCATAGGCAATGGTGGAAGATGTGTTAGGCTAAGGTAAGATGTAGGCACTGTGGAGAGGGAGGTATCCTGGGCCTTGTTCTTATAAATGGTGTGAGGCCTGTGGTGGGCTTCTTGTTCTTCCAGAGAGTAAGTCCTCAAAGCCTTCGAGGTTGTGGGGATGACCTGAATACCCGTCACCCTTCTTGGGACTGCTTTCCCACCAGGGTGGCAGCTGGTGAGGTTCCTGCCTGTGTGGCACGGGGATTTGAAGCTGTAAATCCTCCCTGAGCAGCTTGCTGTGTTCATGCAAATGTGTGATGCTTTGTTCGAGGTTAAAAGCTCAGTGTGAGAGGTGATTAGTTCTTTGAAGGAAACAATTTTATTTACATGAGACACAGTGGAGAAAGTGGTGTAACAATTTTTCAAGGTTGCTGGTAAGGCTGTAGTGCTGTCTGGTTGAGAACTTGGCATCTTCTTGATTGCAGACCTTGCTTGGAGATTTCCCTGTGTCAGTGGTGTTTCAAGGAAAGCCTTGCAAATTCTGGCTCTTACAGAATGTAACCTAATACACATTAACAGGAGCTTTATTTAACAAAAAATATCTTTGCACTGTTTGTAGAGGTACCCTGAGGTACCTAGATGGAAAGTGTGAAGTGTAGCGTGCTCTTAATAAGCAGAGCTGCATGTCATTTCCAGGCATAGCTGTAGGCAAAATGCAGTGACAAACTGTTAGTGTCTAGGGCCTGATCCTGAAAGCACTCTTGGGTTTTGTCCTTGAAGCTTCAAAAGCTCTGGTTAAGGTGTGAAGATGGGGCTCCAGACAACATACTTCACCAACAAATGCACCAGACTCTGCAGATTTCTATATGACTTTAACATCCTGCAACTGCACCTCTAGGTTATTGTTAAGAGGCGATGAGCTCTGAAGAAAGTAAATGCCCTTGTTGATTGAAGTGTTGTGTAGCTTTCTCTGTGCTTGAATACCTTTTCATTTAGGGGTAGGATATAATCTTATGAAACAGTGTTTAGTAGCCAGAGGGGGAGAACACAGTAAAAAATCTGAAACGTGTGGGTTTTCATATATGTTGTTGCTCTTCCGGTTACAGGAGGTGCTGAAATAAATATTAAGGCACCTAATCAGTTCTGAATCCAGAGAGATTGTCCACAGAGACAATGATCTGTTCAAGGGTCTGGAATAACCATTCCACCCCCTGATAGCTCTCCCATAAGCCCATTTGGAAATGTTTTACTAGTAGAGTAGACTCCCAAGGGAAGGAGTGAAAGTCATCTGCAAAGTCAGTTACAATTAGGTTGTGCAAAGCACTGGGGAACATGCTGTGTGCAACAGTCCTGCCGCTCCTTCACAGCGAACTAAGTGTGACTTTCCAATTGACCCTATATGCAGTATTCTGTGCAGTGATACTGAGCTTACAGCAGAGTGTATGCCAGGAGATCCCACTGCAACATCTGGCACATCCTTTCTTTCATGTGATAAGCTATTATTTTCTATACAGTGGGAGAGAATCTGCCGTCAGGCAGACAAGGACTAACCTTTTTGTAAACTTTTGCTATGCAGATATAAACCTTTTGGAATTTGTTTGCATTTTAAACAAATATAAGCGTGTCAGTATTAGGGAAAATTTGATGGTAACTCTTAAGTCCTCTTTCACTCACCTGCTGATGGCTGTTGTGAATATCCTGCTTCAAGGTGAAACCAAAAATTAGGTCCCAGCAAATCTTTCAGGCTCTGAGCACTTAATTCCTATGCAGGAAAAATAATAATACAAGAATTAGGTACATTCATACAAAATTATGTGGAGTTGCTCATTCAGTAGTTACATAATAGAGACTTTTAAGCTGTACAGCAACGCTTGGGCTGTGTCAGCTGTTCCCATGCAAAGTGCAGGTGGGATTGTGCAAGAACCTGGCCCTGCTCTATACACAGATGGTGGTGTCTCTGAGGCAGACCTAGCAGCAGTGCTCAATTTTACTATGCGTTATGTTCATTTCTTCTGGATTAAAGCCTATGAATGTATTAGTGACGATGATGGGGTAGTTGGAGGCAAATTTGATGACCTCTTGGGCTGTGATTTGGCCTTTGTGTAGGAAATTTTAATTCTTCTGAAACCCGGTACAACATGTTGTTACCAAGAATGAGCTACGGCATTGCTGATCACTCTGTACAGACTTTCAGCTCAATACCTTAAATTTGGCATTGAAGCGAACAAGATCTTGTGTGGAGGATTGTTCTATGAATTTCCCAAGATTTATGTCAATCCAGTTTCTCATTCCTCTTTGGATGTCACAGGCAATCCCTAGAAAGAGGAAAAAAACTATAGGTTTATTGACAAGGCAGTGTTACAAACTAAGACAACCTATGTCCTTTCAGGGCAGCCATGATGATACAAATGAAAGGCACAGAAGTAGGACACCATTCCTGTGGGTGTTGACTGTTTTAGATTATTTCTTGAATTAAGAGACTATATCGGAGCCAATTCTGACTCTGGGAAATATCCCCACACAGTGCAAGTAGGACCCACAGACAGGACCAGCTCCAAGGAGACTTTAAATCAAGGCTAGACCTGCTCTGTTCCTGCTCAGTGAAGTTGACTGCAGCCACATGGACAGCTGAGTGAAGGTAGGAACCCATGACTGACATTTTGTAGCCTGGAAACAAACTCTGTGATCACTCTCTGTCCTTTGGGCTTTAGAATTATTCTACTTCTTTGGTGCTGTTACCTGTTGAATGTGATTGTTGGCTCAGGTAGGTTTTAATGTAGCTGTTATATATGTCCATTTTGTTGGAAGGTGAAAGGGACTCATAAGCGATGTTGAATCCTTTGATTCTGGGAAATAAAAGAGGACAGTTTCAGAAAGGAACTGCATTTGTTTGGAGTTTTAAGGAAGTTGACCCATTGTTTCTAACCTTCTGTGTGGCCTGGGTGGTGCCTGAGGCTGTCCCATCTCTTAATTAGACTTCACAGAAGAGGCTCATGAATATTTCCATTTATATTAACAGAAAAACGTTTTAGAATATATGGGACTTGCTCACAGCTTTCCAATAGTGACAAGCAAATTAAGCAACGTGGAAGATCTCTATGCAATTTGGGCCTAGTGTTCTGTGTTTGGTTTTGTCTAACAAACAGAACAGTAAGGGAGTCAGAGCTCAGTTCTTCTGTCTTAGAAATCCAAAATGTGGAGGTCTCAGCTGAAACACTAGCTTTTAACTGTCATAACCCTAAGAGTCATGGTAAACTTACATTGCTTGATAGGAATCACAAGAGATGTTCGTCCCCAGCCATCCCAGATAGGTTTTGTTCATACCAGGCAGCAATAAGGGCAGCTGCTGCTGGAACCAGGTTGCCCAGCTTTCACTGGAGAAGTTTTGGAGTTCAGGTCTTAGCTTTAGTAGTACTGTCTTCAGTATTGCATCTCTAACCAGGTTGCTGGGTAATGAGGTCAGATTTACCTGTGGTATAAAGAAGAGCAAAATCATCAATATGGCTTGAGGTTCTGGATAAGCATTTAAATCAGAAGAGGCTATTAAGGAAACATCTGCAGCATTAGCGTAACAAAATTAAATATTTTAGTTTCCTGTCCCTATCCAGGATTTAAGTCTATTTTCTTGATCACTAGCTTGCCCCTTGCTGAGATCTCCCCTTATAAAGTTGTTTAGTATTTACCACGTCTCCCCTCTGCCTTTCAGCTCTGTTACATGTAGACAGCTGCCATTACATTCAGAGAGCCTTCACTGTACAGTGAAGGCAGTTAATCATGGCATAGGCCTTCTCCCAGTACAGTGACATGGGAGTCAGGGAATACCTGGGATCTGTTAGGACTGACCTGGCGAGCACACATGTTAAACTGGCTCATGTATCTGTCGACTGTGTTATAGGATCTGCACTCAAGTATTGCCATGATTGAGAGTGTGTCTTCCAGGCTGGTCAGCGTTGAGTTAACAGTCAACTGTGCCATCTCTTCTGGGGTATTGAGATCAGGAACTTTAAACTAAGAAGAAACACATGTAAAAGAGTGTCCAAGGCCATGTTGGTATGTCTAAAGCAAAGTCCTCCACCAGACAGACAGGGAGATTGTCTTTGTCTACTTTGTCTACTTTGTCTACTTTGTCTACTTTGTCTACTTGTCTCCTGCAGATGTTTGTGGGCAGTGCTCTTTGACGAGGAGACAAAAATTAGGCTATGCTGGGGCATATCTGGATTTCCTTATGAAAAAGTGAGGTGGGAATAGCCTGGTGCCACATCTGTTGGAGGATGAGGGTGAAAAACCCTTCAGTTTTGTGTAAAGATCCTTCCAGGGGAGAATGTCATGTATCCCCCTGGAAATGGGCAGTTACATATCAGCAGGAGTTCCTTGCTTGTGAAGTGTTTAGTTAGTAAATTAGTTTAAATATAATCTGTATGTTTTAAGCTTTTAGGAGAATCTGATAAAACTGCCTGAAAACCTGTAGTTAGTTAACATTTGTTCATTTGAGATCTGCCAAGGAATATTCTTTTGGATCTTCAGCTTCCACTGTCTCCTGTGTGCAGCATCCATCTGCAACAGCCCTTTCTCTTCCACCTCATCACTTCCATTTCCTTTTTCCTCCCACCTTTCCCTGCTCTGTCATGACTGTCTTTGATTGCCTTCTTTTCCACACTAATCCCTTTGGCAGGGATGACTTGGTTGAGACCATTCATAGGATGTTACCTGCTCCAGTCTTTAAGACCCTAAGGGAAGCTGCCAGATAATGATGACCAGGTTAAAGGGCGTTGTGTAAAGCTGGCTTGTAATTAGTGCTTAGTTCAGTTGTGCGTAAAATTGAACGTATGCTGAGTCTGTATCTCTCTCCACCTGCATACTAGGTGATAGGTTTTTGTTCCAGGGATTCTGACCCCTTGTGTTAGCCCAGACAGTACTGTCTGCTCTCTGGGAATTTAAATAAAAAGCACAGGAAGCTGAGCTATGTAATTCTGGTGTAAATGCAATATCTTCTTCAGCAAGGTAAAGATGTGGGACATTGCCAGACTGAATGTGTTTGTGTGCAGTTGTCTACCCAGTTAAAAGGCAACCTTGTTCTGAAATGTGATTCTGTAAAAGTGGTATTGAACTAACATTACTGTGTTCTCCTTCTCATATAAAACTGTTTGTTTTGCTGAGGGGGGAAAGGTGCTTTTTTCTAGCTGCTCTGAAAAATTCACACCTAAAGACTTTCAGCACTGTATTTGAGAGCAAAGCAATCATTGCTAAAAAGTTAGAGAGTGCCATGCTGAGGAGGCTAGATGAATCAAGGCTTTCCCCAAAGCCTGATGGGTTTCAGATCATGCGTTCTGATACAGCATCCTTCCTCACAGAATGAGGTAGATCCTAAGAGAATAGGAAATGACATCAAAGCAATGGTAGAGTCTCCAGTTTGCAAGCCTTTTTGGGGCATCATTCATAGACCAGAAGCTTCGAAAGAAGCCACCACCGTGGCTTCAAAAGAAGTTTCTCGTTTGCTATAGTGTATGTTCAAAGACAGAGAGAGGTCCCTTTCTGTGATGAAAGTGAGGGATTTTTAATGTGGCAGCATTTGGCAGGGAACTCACTCAGCAGAGTGAATGCCTGCAAGACACGCACATCAGTGTTTCTCCTTCTAGAGCTTCAGCTGCAGAATGAATGGGGATATTGGATTGAGCTGCTGTACTGCAGATGGCAAACATTAACACAGACAAGTTGTATTGTTCAAGGTTCTACTGGAAGTTGCTCAGATGGTGTGGATGTGGTAGGCTAAGATGTTTGGTATAGAACAGTATGCTTATCTTTTGACTTCAAGTAAATAGGGGAATTGTTGTGAATTTTGATAATGTCGGTGCTTATGATTTAATCTAAGTGTTAGAATGGAAAGTTTTCTTTATAACTCCCTTACAAAAGCACTGTGTGTCTGCCTGGTATATGGTAATGGGGTGTGCTTTCAATATCTCTGTAAGGAGTTAGCGAACTGGTTCATGTTTTGGGATTACAGCCTTTTTAGTTTAGTTCAACCAGTAGCAACTAGTATATTTGTACCACTACCTATTTTATCAGTTTAGTTTAAGTACCATCAATAAGATTGTCTGAAACAATATGAAACATACCAAGTGGGTTGTTCAACATTACTTTTATTGATGATTGGATAGGTGGTGTCACACAAATTCTTTAAACAAAATCAGGATTTTAGTAAATACTAGCACTGGCTTACAGAGTGTATGAAGTTAAAACATTGTCTAAGGCATGTTTTCCAGCTGTGCAGGATTTTTTTTAGAACATCATATGAAGGGAAAATCTTTGTTTATCACATGAAAGCAGAATTGTTGGATTTTTCAAGTTGTACTTGAATTATTTCATTAATGCAATTTCTGTCTTTGCTGTGAAACCAATATTATAATAACATTTAGATACATACATCCCAATCAAATATTGGTCTAGCAGGATTCAATTCCTGTTGGTCTTACTGCTGTTGCCCTTTGTCACATCTTTTCTTAATGCATCATTTACATTGTTGTAGTTACAGCTTGCTATCATAATGCAGGCAGCTTGAAAGATTGGTTGACTGTGTCCTCAGGATGTGCAACCCATTGCTACTGATTAGACTAAACTTGGGATACTAGAATGTATCTGGTATTTTAGTAGGCCTGAGCAAATAACTTCTAGTATTTTTGAAGACAAAGTGTAATTTGAAGAGTTATTGTCTGGATGAATTGGGAGGGGCAGTACCCACACGAGCAATTTTACTGTGACCTTTAAGACAATTTGATTTTAAAGATGATTTAAAAGAAGTTCCCCTCACCACTCGTAATGGACTATGCCTCTATATGTCAGATATATGCCAGGCTCTTAGCATTGGTTCTGATAACCAGTGATAACAATTAATATCTTTCATCGAAGAGAGGCTGTGAAGAGAGAGGCAAGCAACCGGAATGTGTATTTCAACCCCTGATGCTGCACATGGGTCATATCTAGCAATCTGTCCCATATAAACCCAAGCTGATCCCTGCTTTAAGAGATGCAGCCACTGTGTGAGGAATCACCTGCATCTTGCCCTTACCGATTATTGGAAATGCAAAGCCCAGGAAGCTATCTGTTTTGCTTGGAAGCTGGTGCCAATTTTACTGTTGTTCAGTGCATAGACTAGTAAAACTTACTCCAGCAATGTCTGGGTAAAAGGTTTGAAGTTCACTTAGTTTAGCTACTGAACAGATCTCTCCCAGATTCTTTTGCAACCAGTCTTTGGTCCCAGTTGTTCCATCCTGGCATGCCGATCCTGTAACCAAACCAGATCCAAAGAATTAAAAACCACAGCCTGTACTGACGGAGACATCTAGGCATCCTTCATGTGAATGATTAAATATCTGCTAACAGAAGAATGGCTAATCTTCCTATTGCAAGTGCAGGGTCTGATCTTCTACTCTCTGATTCACTTCCAGACTGGGGAAATGGTTACACCAAACAAATACTATATCTCTGCCTATATCCTGTTCATTCAATATATCATACCTCCTTACAGCAGTATTCCCTGTAGCTTCCAAAGGAGAACTGATTTCCCTTCCTCTTTCACAATGTTGTTGTGAACTTCCCAGGGTTATAATGAACAGCAGAAGTGACTGAATCTCAGTGTAGGGAAGATGTGTGATTGTTAGGTGTAAAAATCTTCAATGTTTGAGATACAAAAGATGCTCTGTACAAATACTAGTGCTTTACTGGAAACTTATGTGTAGGCACTTTACCTGAGTCTGTGAACTGGGCTGTCAAATAGGCCTTCTGAAACTCATACACATTGTGTTTCTTCCTTGCTGACAACACTGGGTAGACTCCATCAATTGCTGCAATGCTGGGGAACAAACCATATAACAGATGATTTCCATGTGGGTAAAGCAGCAGAGATGAGTGTAATGGGGTGACGAGAATTTCTTAATGCTGACAAACCAAAGGTGGCAGATGCTAGTAGTTGGCCTATAGCATGCGAGTAATCAATTTGGTTTTCTGCTGGGCCCTATAGTTTATGGTGTGCTTGAGAATAAAGATTAATGTTTGATATCCATCTACAAGCAAATGCCCCCGTTAGAGCAGAATCATTGACTGATTTTGGTTATACCCAATGATAAACATGAAGGTAAAAAGCAGCTCTTGTCTGACTGATAACTAGTGATGCAAGAGTGACTGCCCTTGTAGCAACACAAAGCTAAAGCAGCTGCAGCCCTGCAGGCAGGCACTTACAAAGCTTGGTAGTATGGGCACGGCATGCTGAGGGGCAGCAGCTCCAGCATTGTCGCGTTCACGTGGGGGAGCAGAATGCGCAGTCTGTGCAGCCACGTAGCTGTGTCTTCCAGGGACATGTCAGTAATTTGTGGGAAGATGATCTCAGCTGACATCATTAGCATCGTTTCTCGAACTTTAGTGCTTCCTAGGAAATCAGAGCTCTGAGGAAGGAGGAAGAAATTGAAGGAGGTGATGAGCAGAGCTGTTAGAAAGCCTCGAGTATTGAAGCTAAGCAGAAAAAGTGGTGAAGGAAAAATTGGCAAAATAACCACAATTTCTCTTTGCTGCTCTCCTCCCCTTCCTTCCTCTCCTGTTTAACAATAAAAGTTGGAAATACAACCTGACTGTGTCCTTGTTGGGGAGTTGACCTTGGCAATTCAGGTTTTCTTTTGTCAGCAGAGTTGGACAGCAAAGCAAGCCAGGTGCTTGAATTTCCTTTCCCTTACACTCCCACAGCCACTGCTTTTGTTACGGCAGTCAGCAGAGTGGTCACACTGTGTATAAAGAGAGGCTGGGGCACACTCAGGCTTCTCAGCTTGGTTTATTGTTAACTTGTATGAACAGCCTCAGCCCAGCAGGAGCAGGGCAAGAGCAGAGTCTCTCTCTCGCTCACTTGTACACAAATGTTGTAATGGATGTTAACAATTTTAGGATCCTGGTCCAGAACCTTTCATAAGTCATTAGACTACCACAGATCAGCAGCAGAGAAGCCCTTGCTGTTTACATCCTGGCTTTAGGTTGGAGTGGTGGAGGTGCTTCCCAAACTTCCTCTGAGGAGGAACTTTTTACACCTGTCTATGCAGAGAGGTTAAGCCAGAGTAAGGGCTGGACTGAGATCAAGATCATACTGGAGCAGGATCAACTCCTTTCTGGCTCATCTTCCAGATTTACTTTATATCTGGCCATGAGAGTCCCAGAGTTGGAAGTCTGAAAGTTGACTTGTGACTTGTTCTGCTCCCCAGGACTCACTTATCACAGGCACTTGGGTTACTTACCTTCAGGACAAAAGTGTTGAAGTCCTCTAGGAAGGCACTGAGGTACTGGAGAGGCTCCTTCTTGTTCCCAATTACATCCAGGACTACCTGGATGGCTGAGGGGCTGTAGATGGTCTTGCTCTGAACGGTCAGCTGGGCCAGTGCCTCAGCTGAGAAAAGGTCTAGGGAGTCGTGCTGAAGAAGATGGAGCAGAGAGTGAGGCCTGGAGACCAAGCCACAGTATTCTCCCCCTGCTCATCCGTCTCAGCCCGCCTGAGATTTGACATATATGGAACATCAACTTCTCTCTGGGCAGGGTTTCAGACAACAAGCAGTGCAGAGTGTTTACTGGGATTAAATTTAATAATAGCTGTTCTCTGCTGCTAGACAGGTGATTTGTGAGAATGTTCTCAGCAGGCCATGTGTCATTTAATATCTGCTCTTCCTCTTACCAGCCACTGCTGTTTGGAGCTTGTCATTGAAATCCTTGTCTTCCTACAGAATTTATATTCTGATAAGATGGTTATCTGCTAAAGGCAGTGCTTTTGACACTATTTTAGCATTAAAACTTAACAAGAAGAAACTTAATGAGAAAAAAAATGGAAGCACATAGGAGAAAATGAGCAACACAAATAACGGACTAATCCAGTTGAACTCTGTTCCTGTGAGCTTGTTTCATGGCTAAGAATACAATGCTAGATATTTTGTATCTAGCCCTTACCCCATGGAAGTTGCTCTTCAGTGTTGCAAAATCTGAGTATGATCCAAAAGAAGTGAATAAACCAAAATACTGTAGAAGCCATTCTCTGTCTGTTGCAGTGCCCTGTGTGCAGGCAGAGCCTACAAAAGGAAAAGCAAAGCTCAGAAGATACATAATTTCTTTCACTGGATCGCTGAGGCATGTAATACTGGGAGTCCCCATTGGCAGTGAAATAGATATTATAGTTCATGTTGCAAGCGCCCTGTGGGATCCAAACGCTACCAGGCAGGAGATGGGGGAATAATTTAGCCTTTGAGCATACTGGGGTTGCCAGATTCTTGCAATGTCAGCATGTTCTAGTCTCATTCTTGATACAGCTTCTGCTTTTTCACCTGTCTGGTTTCAGTCCTCCAAAGAGGAGGATGGTACCTTCTTCTGATTGCTGTGAGCTGAAGGGCTAAGCAGCAGGCTGAGGAGTGAGGGAGGACTCCATTAGGTATTAGCAGGAGATTCAGCTCATTTGTCCTTCAGGGAAGCAGCTTATCCAAAGGTAGAGACACTTCTCTGTCTACTGACTTCAGGGGACCCTGAAGGCCTAGCATTGGTTAGGCACTTAACTGTCAGATTGCTAAAATGATAAAATTACTCTTTCCCGCAGAAAGTACAGGTCTGCATGTCACCTGAAATCAAGGACGTTTTATGAGGTGGCCGAGTCTTTCCACCTTTCTGTGTTCCTGAATACCTGGAGACAAGCAGGCCCAGACATTTGTTACCTGAGTTCTGCAGCTGGAAGTGAAGAACTCTCTTTATGAAGGAGTAGATGTGCTCTGGATTCTCATAGGGCACTTGGGCTTTGCGCTCGTTCAGGATCTTCACTCTGCAGGACATCGATAGTCAGGGTAAGCCAGTCGCAACCAAGTAATACGCAGCCACTAGGACAGAACCCGCAGAGCTCTCTGCCAGTGAGTGGAGAGGCATTAGGGCTGCATTCAGGGAATGTTTCCACTCCTTTGATGCCAGGGAACAGACACTTCAATCAGAGTGTGACCAAAACTACTTCTTCAGGAGATGAGGCTCTTTGGTTGGTTTTATGTGGATTTGCAGATGTACGGGAGTGAAGCAGAGTCTCTGCTTAGGGTCTTCTGTTTGTGGCATGAAATGCAGTGGCAGCCAGGTAGAGATCATAATGTTATTTACCAAATGAGAATCTCAGGTTTGGCACTGATTGTTTGGGATAGTGGAAGCTGCTCTCCTCACCTGGTGGTTGGGCTCCCATTTTTACAGGCAAAGAGAGAAGTAAGAAGAGTGTCACTGAAATGATAATGGACTTGATACCTACATGGCTGCAAGAGAGCCGCATGTCATGTCACTGGGTAAGAAGCCAAGATTCTGTGCGTTGAGGCTGCTCAGGAAGAGGCCAAGCCTTCCTCCAAACCAGGCACCGTAGTCCTCAGTAGAGAAGAGCTCAAATACTGTGCTTAAGTGGCAGAAGATCTGCCCCAGGATGAATTGTCTCACATCACCATGAGGAAGCTGAGATACATTATGCTTCAACCAAAAGAAAAAGACATCATTAAAAGTGTGCAATGCAGTTAATATTAAAGGTGGGACTGGTAAAAAGGAGTCAAACTAAGGCTGAGAAGTACGCTACAGTTCTGATATAACCCTACTGGAGACTCATCTTAAGACAAGAAGATGTGATTAATTTGCTTTGCAAATGCAAAGATTGCTGCTGGGTGTGCAGTTTCGGTGGTTTGTCTGCTCGCTTGCATGTGGGGCTGCAGTGACTGCGCGTCCAGGACTTGCCTCCTCCTGGGCAGTTAAGGGTGCATGTACACAAACTGCCTGTGCATCCTGCTGGCCTCCAGCATGTGGCCTATGAGTACAGGTTCCTGTGGGATCCTCTGAGGATGCTCATGGCTATAGGTAGTGAAGGATACAGGGCTCTTACTGTTTGATCAAGGAGACCATAATACAATGCCTACACAATGACTCCTTCATTCTTTCCCTGAGACTTCTTAGTCTTTGTGACAACACTGAAATTCATACCGGGTTAAAGAGTGGCAGTATTGCAGAGAATCTGTATCCCTCCCAGGATGGGACCTAGACTAATTAAGAGTTGGGGCCTCTTCCTACATCTGGAACCTCAGCCCCCACATCAGTATGCGCTTCATGTGTAAACTGTTTTATTCCAGCCTCTTGAACAGGAGGTGAAGTTGCTACCTGCTTTGCAGCTGCATTGAATGCATCCATGAAATCCCCAATGGTGCGAGAGCTCAGAGAGCTGAAGACCTTGCCTGCTTTGTCCATGTCACGCAGGACATCGCTAGCCAGTGTGTAAGCTGCCAGTTGCTCTGGGCTGAGTCCTGCCACAGCGTCAACCTGTGAAATCAAATGTTAAAATTACTGGCCTTGCCTTATGGCAGCAAGTATTTGCTAGCTGTGGAAGGCTGTCAGGCAGGATTTGGGCCTTGCACTAGGCTCTGTCTTGCAGAGTTACTTACAATGCTGAAATCTGCATTCATGTCAGTCAGGTCTCTGTATGTAGCCAAGGAGCTGAAGGAGCCCAGATTTGTTTGTAGCCAACCCAAGCTTCCCCTGGTGTTCTCAGTGCATGGGCCACCTTTTAAACAAAGCATAATTTAAGGGTAATATAACCAGCGGTTCAGTCCCCTGGTTCTCCTCTGGGAATAGTATGACTGTGCTGATACAGGAGTTGCCTGGAATGCCTAGGCGCCTAAATCCCTCGGTGATATTGGCAGCGCTGAAGTGATTAATGCCAAATGTGTACCTTTAGATGTGTAAGTATACCTGGTAAGGAAATAGCATTCCCATACCTTTGGCAAAGGCATAGGGATCAGAATGTTAAATTTGGGAGATTCTCAGATATTGTGGTAATGGCAGCCAGAGAGGTACCAACGATGGTCTAGATCTCAGCTGGTGAGCTGCCACTGCAGTGAGGGGCAATGATTAACAGGAGGGCTTGTCCTAGCCTTAAGGAGAAACACAGCTGCTTCTGCAGACACTTTTGTTCCCCTGCTTGCTCTGATAAGCTATAGGGCAAAAAGCAGTTGACATCTTCCAAATTTAACTGTATTTTCTTTTTCATGGGTCTATGCCCAGCATCCCATAATTTTGTGAGTATCTTACTGCTTCTGACAGAGATGTGGGGAAGTTACAGGAGGGAGAGAGTGTGGGACACCTTCAGCATACCTCCTTGAGAAGCCTTAGCAGACAGGTAGCTCTTTGCAAAGCTGTAAACATCCTGGTGGCTAGCGGGGGACATCTGTTGGAAGCTGCTTTCTAAGCTGCTCATTCTGTGACAGAAGGGAAAGCAGGAGTTTCATTATAGCAGTAAAGCCTTGGTTTTGGTGACTGAAGTCACCAAAAGTTTGTAACATGATCGCACACAAGAACTCTGCAGTCTATGGCCTGTTTTCTCAGTGATAACCAAACTTATTTCTTTAGATGAATTTGCATTGTTAAGGAGGTATCATTATACCAAATACATAGTTGGATAGAGATGACACAGCACTGGTCAGAAACTGGAGCTGTGAGAGGTTTAAGCTGTTGGGAGTGAAAATGGGAAGGAAGGGTGAGCCTGGGATTTTAGGAGCCACAATATACTTCTGTTTCTGTATTCAGACAGGATCAAGCAGGGCAATGGGAATTCTCTTGCTATGTGCAAAAGCTGAAGTGAAAAGAAAAGTTGAAGCGCAGGCAGGCAATGGAGTACTCACATAATTTGGTATATCCTACAAGGTATGTTCCTTGGGATAGCTGCGAGGGCAGAGGCATTTATGCTGCCCACCCACAAGCTGAGCTTGTTCTGGAACCAGTCCTTGTACTGGGAGGCACTAAAAGTAGGGAACTGGCCTCGGAGTTTGCAAAAGATTGCACTGAACATGGCATCTCGGACTTGCACGTTTGCCAGGGATGGTAAGCCTTGCTGCAAAACAAAGCAAGGAAGAACACAAATCAGCTGTGACCAGAAGCTGTTTCCCAGCTCTTGCTGTAGCAAGTGTATGGGTCTGGGTGTAATAAAGCATTTGACAGGGGAACCAGCTCAGGAAAGATATTCTCTAGGTCTATATGGGCTGAAGCCCAGTCGTTTCTGCAAGACACTGTTCTCGCAGGTCACAATGTAATAAAACAACATCCCCATGCAAGGGTTGGTATCTCACCTGAGAAGCAGTGGCCACAAACTCATCAACAAAGGCAGAGATGTCCAGAGCTGGCCTGCTCTCCAGGGAGACCAGGAGGGTTTCAACCATGCTGGTATCATCCAGGACTCCAGGGTCAAAAAATACATGGGCGAGCTGGGTAATGGTGAGATTGTCCCTTACACTGAACTGCAAAACCAACGGGACATGATCAGAGAGAAGTAAAATGTTGCTAACAGGTGGAGACCTAAGCCATAGAGTTGGCTGGATTCCCCGCATTGGGAAGACTTCTTCTATGGCTGGAGCAATGTCTGTTTACTGAATTAGATCATCTAGGAGTGTGCTCAGCCTTGCGCATGTAAGGATCTGTAGCAGAGCAGGATGCAGGACCTGAGCAAAGGCAAAGCTCTCAGGTCTGAGTCAGAAAACAAACTAACCCCACTGAAATCTGTCATTAATCTGGTGAAATCTTCATAAGAAGCGTTGGCGGCGAATGCCCCCAGGTTCTTTTGCAGCCAGTCCAGACTTGTTTCCTGTCCAAAAGCACATGCAGAACCTGCAGCACAGGAGAACAAGTGAGTGTCACTCGCCTTCCCGCGTGGTCTTCCAGAATGCATGAGAATCCTGGTAACCCATTTTAGATTTTGGCTCATGTTACCTGTCATGGTGTGTTGGCTTTCAAGGAAGGTCAGCAAAGTGCTACAGATGCCTTGCTGATTCATGGGCAACAGGGACATGTATGCCTGGCTCAAGGAGGACACACTGTGGAGAGAAATCATATGGGAAAGATTTAATTACTGCTTTCCAGCTAGTGCCATGATGCTATAGATGGGAGAGATGTTACTCCAGCATGAACGGAGTTTCACAAAATGAAAGACAGGAAGAAGAAAGGAAAGCTTACTTGTTATGAAATGGCACATTGCTTAATGTCTTACTGGCTGTGATCTGTATGTGAAAGACTGGACTGCTGAGGGTGTTTGAGAGATCTGTGCCCCAGGGCAGGATTAGCTCTGTGCAGATGTTTGTCTAGGCTGCTGTCAGAAGTCTTGAGAGACTGTGATAGTACAGCCTCCCGTAGTCATCTGTTTGTGTTAACCTGCTAACCCCCTTGAACAGCTCATGAAATGGGTAATTAGCCTCACTCCCTGCATTGCCAGATTAATTTCAGTGTTTTCTGAATAGCCAATATAAACTGCTAGATCTGAACCATTTGCTATAGATACAGAAGGCCCATAGAGATGCAAAAAGTAGAGCTGTGCCATGCCAGTGCATGAGAATAAAGTTATGCCAGAAAAGGGAAATTCAGGACCAGATTGGAAATGTCTATTATTGGCCCAACGCTGCTGTTTGTTTTCCTGTGTCTTTCCTGGGTTAGAACAGGACTGTTGTTGGCAGCACGGTCTTCCCTGCTTTGCGTGGCCCAGATGTGACTGTCTGTGCGGTTTCCTTCAAGTGCTGCCCTTTGGAGTTTATTTCTCAGCTTAATCTGTTTCATTAGACAGGATATTTCCTCTCATCTCTTCCTGATATTTTTTCATCTTGCTGCTCCTAGTTGCACTCTTTTACAAACAGGTAAAATCTATTTAATAGAAATTATATTTGACTTTGTACTGTATTAGCAAATGTTCTTATTTGCTTTTGCACAGTTTTGCTCAAAGGAAGGAAGATCTGACCCTGGCTATTTTGTTTGCCTGATGGAGCATTTCTGTAAATGATACTCTCTTGCACAGATGTTCTTTAGCACAGTGCTGCCCTGGCAATTCCTTGCTCTTTCCTGACAATCCCCTTTTTTATTTTGCACACAGTAAAGAGGACGCTTCCCTTGTGTACTTACAGAGCTCTGAAACTGTCACAACCAGAAATGTGGGACAGGAAGAGTTTGATGTCCTCCTTGCCAGCACTTGGCAGTAGCAGAGTGAGTCTTGCAAGCAAACGAGTCCATTCAGCAGGGCTGAAAGCTGGAAATTCTGCCTCAAGGTCTCCTGTGAACTGGGTGAGCATCTTTTTCCTCACATCATTATTCTTAATAGTGGTTATTGCCAGCTGAAAGAGAGAAGTAATGAGCATCAGTGAGAAGGCAGGATTAAAAAGAGATCCCAGCAAAAAGCCACAGGGAGTAGCATTGTAGAAGATGACTCTGGGTGAGTCCCAGAGAAGGGAAGCTGCATCTTAGGGATGTCCTGTGAACCTGCCATATAGGCAGCCAACACCAAGGGACAGCTGTCAGTCTCAGCAGGTGTCCCTGAGTGGTGCAGCGACACTGCCATTCCAGGGCTCACTGAAGGCACTGTCTGCACGCTGGCCTCTTGTGACCACTCAAGCACAGGCAGATGCATGTTTCGGGAGAAGTGGCTGTGAGGATCAGCTTCCTCCACAGGGCCGCAGACCATGAGGTTCAGTAGTTCTGCCATGACCATGCACTTGAGTATCATCCTGCCATTAAGTCTTGGGCACTGGCCTTTGAATACTTTGGGCCAAACAGCCATGATGAAAGGTTGTACATGATATGCTTTATTGCAGTTGTTCATACTTTGAGGCAAAAGCTCAGAAGCCATCTTTGAGGGCGTCTTTAAGATTCTGGATAGCTGAAGTCCACACTGCATGGGTTTGCACTGGACTTGCAGTGTTAATACCCCTACCTGGGCTGCCTCTCTGTTGAACTGGTCTAAATACTCATAAATTTCCTCTGATGGCTTGTTGTGTAGTTTTGCAAGGATCTGACACATCTCCTCTTCTTCATTAATGGCATCAGATAAAAGCGTCAGGGATGCTAGTTGTGGTGGGGATAACTTGTCCAAGACATCCATCTGTGGAAAGGGACACAAAGCAGACAGCAACCTTTTTAAGCATGTGAGAGTGATTTGTAAATGCTGGCGCTTCCAAGAAGACTCAGGACAAATCTGCAAGGCTGGAATATCCACAGGACTTGTAAAGTCCTTTTGCCATCAGGATGTGTGGTATCTCATTGCTGAATATTACTGTAGCTCTGCAAGTGCCATTAGCCAGTGAAAAGCAGTGAAAATGTTTGTGATAACTGGACACTAATGCCAGAGTATTTTTTAAGGAAAATGACCTATCACCTCCCATGCTGCGTGGAACATAAAGGTATTGCAAATGCATTGCAAATGCTGGCAAAGTAGTGTGTTTCATGGTGGAACACTGCCATGTTCTCACAGTGAATGCTAGTAAAAAAAAAATTAAAAATACTTACTCCCACAAAGTGTTTGTTCCAAGTGACTAAGTCCTGATACTCAGCATATTTGCTAAAATTTCCAAGATTTACTTCCAGCCAGTTCTGAGTACTTTGGGTTGCACTGCCACATGCAACACCTGGAAAAATAATGACACTGAGAATGCTGGGGACTACATATTCCTCCCTGGCATTCTGACTGGAAACCCTAGACGCTCTTGCAAATTCCCATTAAACCTTTGCAGACAGCAGAATACTTTGAATTCACATTGGTATAAGAGAGACCAGAATCTTCAGTATTAAGTAATAACATTTTTGTGCTGTTGTCTAAATTTGGGCTTGTTTATCTTTAACAATGTTGGGCAACATAACGTTGTGGCTGGCAATGGTTAAACTTACTAGCGATCCATCCAAAATACAGGAGGAGTTGGGAGAATCCCATCAGTAAGAGGAAAAGGCCATAGTGTTGAAGCCACAATGTAATATATGCTTCCTTTCCCTTTCTTGTCATTAAGAGCATCTCAGACATTACTACAGGAATTTCTGCTGCTTCTCAAGCTGAGAGTGTGCTGGAAAGCTTTCAAAGGACATTCCCAAATTAAGACTTTTGATGCGATTACCTGATTTCACTTTTGATGTCAAGAAGGTTTTGCAGAATCCAAAAACATGGGGAATGTTTTCTGTGGGGATGCCAGTATAGATTTTGTTGAAACCCTTCAACCTGCAGGAGGGAATGCTGGGATGGTCATGGGAAGTATTTTGATTTAATCAAATCAGAATTTTCCAATAACAACAATTTTTCCATCAGAAAAATTTCAACAGCTTTCATCATTATTCATTATTGCAAGACCTTATCACAGAGGTTCTTAAGAAGTACCTGCAAAGTATCTTCAGATCAGACTGAACATAGCCTACCTATGTGATAAGGCCATTTTTATTTTTTAAAAAAGTATGGTCTCTACTTGGTGCAATTGCTTAAGATAAAGGTCACAGAATTGCTAAGGCTGCTCTAATTAAAAACTTGTTGAGTTTCAGTGTATTTTGCATGCAAGCCTGAAAACACTGACTGTTTTGCTGTGGTTACTTCTGCTTTTCAGAAGGAGCATTACACTCTGCTTTAGGAATATGTGAATGTATTGCCAGAAAGTCATATACAGCGTAAGTAAATAGAAATGCTCAGTTAAGATAAATGGGTATGGAACAGATGACTCACATTTGCTGATAGGAGTCACATGAAATATTGACAGGTATCTCTGCAACAATCATCTCATTCACTGCGTGCAACACGTTTTGTAGAGTATCTTGAAACCAGTCAGCAAAGCCACCAGCTTTCATTTTGGGAAAACTAGGACCTATTTTATGCAAGGCACTGCTTAGTAGGACATCAGCAAGGTTGCTGTTCTGAAGCTCCACCTGCAATGACACAACACCTTTTCAATATAATTGACATGTAATTTATCATGCTGAGCTTTCCCCAATTTAAGATATTGGTCAGGATTATTTCATATCTCTCCCTTCATGCATGGGAAGTCACTGTAAAGGTGACTGGGTTGGTAGCATCAAGTGAAGGATCCAAGCAAGGAACTCTTGGAAAGAGTGCATGGTGCTTGTTGTAGGTCTGTTTTTCCTGAGCTATACTCAGCTATACTGATACTTCCCATCACATCCTGCTATGGCTCAGTATAGACCCTTGGAGGAAGAATAGCTTGGTATCGAGGCAGAAAACCAGAAGATTGCTACAACCCCAGGCCTTTACGGAACAGCTATCCAAGGATTTGACCTGCAGCCTTGTCTCAGGCAGGTTTCCCTCCGATGACTGAGTGAGGCTGTAGGATGAGCCCTTCTTTTCTACGGTCAGGGCTGGGGCCAGACATCAGTGGCAACTGATTCAAATAGCTGCAGTGTTTGGGTGGAGAAGCTTTGGAGCACAATAAGGGAAGTTACCGATGCCATGTCGTTCAGCGTGGCAAAGAACTTAGCAAGATCTGATGGTGTGTGTAGGTTGTCCATGATGGTGATCACACTTGTTTCATCAGCCAGAGCCCCTGTTTCCAGTGTTAGTTGTGCCAGCTGAGCTGGTGACAGCTTTTCCAGAGCTGACATCTGAAAAGGAACACAGAAATACCTGTGTATTTATAACAGGGATCACTGTCAGTGCTGTGGCAAGAAGTTACAGATCAACTGTGTTTATGTAGTGAGGAACCGACAATGCTTAGATACAGCAAGCTTCAGTATGTGACCTACCCCATTGAAATTTGGATTGAGTGAAGAGAACTCATGCAGAGTGGCATGGGCGCTGAAATAGCCATAGTTGGCAGCTATCCATGTGCTGCTGTTTGCATTTGGGGAACAGGTGACACCTGAAATGCAGAAGAGCGCCCAGTCGGTAAACCAGCCAGCAGTTTCCTGAGCTGTTGGTTAGCCTGGAAACAAAGCCTGTTTAGTGATGGGATGGGAGGAACATCAGATCCACCTCAGCTGAGTTCAACAGGATGTTAGAGTGAGGGGAGCAAGCACAGTACATCAGAAAGCATCTTGTTGTCTGTTGCCTGTCTAATTTGCGTTAGGACACTTATACCACTGTCCGTCACTGTAGCATCTAGGGATTTAACATGTAAAATTAATTGCAATAACAAGATCCTAGTGGACTTCACAGAGGGTCTACACAATTCTCTTTTTGCAGTTAAAACACTCTGCTTGTGTATAGTTTTTGGGTTGGAAGATTGCAACCCAGGAAGTATTTGCCAAGCACAAAGATTAAATTCTACAATGGGAGAAAAAGAAAAGCTCTTGAGTAGTGTGTGTGTGCTTACCTTGAGTGTTACGGTAGGTCTCCAGAAAGTTGTGTATTCTGTGATAGATGGAGAGTCTCTGGTCATCTGTGTAACGCTCATACACTCTGTCCATTGCTTGCACACTGTATCAACACAAGAGCAGAAGTAGGGTATGGGCCAGACATCTGCAGAGAGCACTTTCCCTTTGGAGGAAGAATTCAGATGCATAGGAAACGTGAGCTGAAAGTACTAGTGTCAGTAAAACTGAAATGTTTAATTTGATCTAAATAAAACCATTCCTTTTCCTCCTTGTTCCCTTGGTAACATCTTAGAAAATAAAATTAAGGTATACTCAGACATTTTATACTAATCTGATGAATGGTTTTGGCTGATGCAAAACTGTTGTGAAGCTCAGTACGCTAAAAGCGGTAAGACGTCAGATACTCTGGGGAAAGCGACTCTCTTGGTTTGATGGGGTAGAGAGACCTTGGCCACCCTTAGGGAAGCTGGCTGCTCATGACTCACAGGTTTTGATGAGACTGGCAGTCAATATCCAGAGGCAGGAGCTGCAGATAGTTGGCATTCATAGCTGGCAGAAATAGCTGCAGCTCCGAACCAAACCAGAAGGCATATTCGTTGGCTGTAAAGGTGCTGAGCGGTAAAGATTTAAAAAGCAAATCGAAGAGCAGCTCACGAATCCGGGGGTCAGGAAGGATAGTGAGATCCCTCTGGAAACACAACCAGCACACAAAAATTGATTTTAGCAATTACTGCTTTCCACAGGTGGATTAAACTGTGTAGTGGCAAGAGAGGTTTCCTCTTCTCCCCATCATGTGGTGTGCAGTTTTTTAGCATGTGGTGCACCAGTATTTTAACATGAATGCACAGTAGTGCAATACAGTGTAACACTGGAGTAATGAATTTTGGAACTCAAGGAGATTATTATTGTAGTGAATTAATGAAATAACTGTGCTCTACATTTTCCAGTAGAAAAGCCATTTGACCACAACCTTAGCTAATGAAGATTGTTATTCCTCTTCTGTAAGGGATGAGTTCTGAGGTGAAGGGAAACCAAGGTACTAAATAAACATTGTGAGAGAAAATAAATAACCTTTTTAAATGAGTAAGGTGTCTGCAGTGTAGCCCATAACATGCATAAGAATAATCACTTTGTCTGGATACTCCCCTGGGAAGCCCAGGCACATGAGCTCTAACCTAGCGGTCTAGAGCCCAGGGTTTACATTGCTGTAAGAAGGGGAGTTTGTCTCCATTGTGGCATTTTTAGTATTTCTCAGACTTGTAACAGGATGTTGTTCTCTGGGGTGGGAGCTTTTACCGTACCTCATCTGCTGCAGCATTCAGTGCCTTTATGAATTCAGTCAGCTCCTCAAAGGAGCGTTTCTCCATCTCCAGCAAAATCTGGACAGTAAGGCGTTCCCTCTTAAAAGCATTTGTGAGAACTGTCATCTCTCCTATTTGTCTGGCAGACAGAAGGTCAAGAACTTCATACTAATGAGGAAAACACAGCAGAAAGAATACAGACTTATAAAGCCATTTGCTTGTCCACTAATTACAGTTCTCAGCCATGTACATAGTTCGTTGTTTATGTTTCTGACTGATAGTGACTCATCAGAGCCCTAAAGCCACCTGAATGTCCCCACCATGCTATACAGCACCAAGTGAGAGCCTTCCCTAGCCTGAGTGGATAAAAACCGTATTACATCCTAACACAGAAGACTGAGGGTAATGCTAATCATCAGCTGTTGTAGCTAACTAATGCAATAGCCATTCTATTCTCATTGCTAATCACATAACTTACTCTACTGCAGTATTAAAAACCTGTACAGCAATGAGTTCTGCAGAGGAGGGGAAAGCGGGCTAAGAAGTGCTCTTACTTGGTTGTTACATTTACATAAAATGCATGGAAGAATCATGAACTGCATTTAATACTAAGTCTGGAGGAAGTCCTCCTGATTTCTTTGGTGAGGATCTTCCCTTGGGGATAGTTCTGAAGAGGATAATACCTCCTGGAAGTTCAGCTTGTGAAAAACATTCAAAACCTTTGATACTTTTTCAGAGCTGTCTGAGTGTGGAAACCTTGTAAGAAAAGGCTCTTTGTGAGATTCCTAAATAGTCATGGATTTGTCTTGGTTTCTAGTCTTGGAGTATCAGTGTTGGCGAAAACAAGGATAAGAGGATTATAAACTGTAGGGTTATGTCTGAAGGTTATAATAAAAAATTTTAGACAATGTTTTTGACTCACTGAAGTCATATCAGGACTGAAAGACAGCCCCAAATTTTCCACAAACTCTTTGTAAATTTCGTGCTGTCAGAGCTATGCTTGTCCTTACCCCATTAAAGTCTTTGTAGAAGTCAGTGAAGTCACTGTAAGGAGCAAAATGTAGAAATCTGTAGAAGATAAGTTCCAGGAAACTTCGGCTGCTGTCATACATGCCAGGAAATACATTTTCTGAGAAGGCACAAGAAGTCTGTCAGTACACCATGGTAACTGATCTTTTTTGTCAATGCTCCACAGCGTGGCTGAAAACCAGGTCTGCGACCTATGCTCTCCCTCAGTCCCAAGCAGCTACAGACCATGGGGGATTCGGCATGCAGAGGGCTTTGGGGAGCTGTGGGTGACAGACAGGGCTGGGGATCCCCGATGGTTGTGGGGCTGGTTTGGGCACAGTGAGCTGCTGTTTGCCATGCGGTTCTGGCAGCTACCAGGGGGTTCCTGGTAGGGTGTTACTGGGAGAGCAGTGGTGCTGAAGCATCATGGAAGAGAACAGATGCCCAAGTGTTTTGGTTCCTTGATTATAAGCTGCAATCAATACTTGATGTTTCAGAGGAAAGGCAGTGCTCTGCTCTGGGAAGCCCAATGACTGAAAGGCCGCTGGGCAACCTCATATTGTACTTCCTCCTGTGAGTGAATTCCTCTCTGAACCAAGGAGGGACAGGCAGTTGGCAGAAATTTTAGCACAGATGTGACAAACAGCTACAATTCAAATATGCCATGGAACATCCCTGAAAGCAGACCAGTACCTGAAAAAGTAAGTTGAGATTCCAGGATCCTTTTGATGAAGAGGTAGATAGCATGTGATGTGTTTTGTGGAAGCTCTGGAAAGACATTATCTAGGCCTCGCACTCTGCAAGGGTCAAGAAATAAGATATCATCAGCCTGAGACTGTAGAGACTTGTAATAAATAAAGTAATAACATTATTTATGATAATATGTAGTGTAAGTCTTGCTTCAACTGTAATACATTACAGCAATAATGGTAATAACAAGAAGTGCAAAAGGTACAGGCTTTATAAGGCACGGGAGAGTTGGCATACACCCGCCTCATTCAGAGTATAATGTTCTGGAGCAGGGAACAAAAGAGGTGGAGGGTATGTGAAGATACCTAAGTAGAGCACAATACAGTACAGGTATATGTGGAAAATGATGCCTGTATCTCCTTTACTGCAAAAACAACATTGAGACTCTTTTAATAAAATCCACGTGAAATGCTAGCACACACTTATGCTGGGAAAGAAGTTGCTAAAATGTGTGCTGCTTCTCCTGCCAGAGCTTTCCTGCAGTATGAGTCTGGCAGGCAGCACTCCTCAGCACATGATACTCACATGGCTGTGTAGGCTGGGAAGCTGAGGTCTCCTGGGATTAACTCTAGCAGATCTGTGTTTATGCTGGGCAAGAGGAATCTGAGGTTCTCCAGGAACCAGAACTCATAGTCAAGATCAGCAAATTTATAAAAGTGCTTGGAAAGGTCCATGAAGAGCGTTGTCAGCATTTCCGTCCTTACTTCATCATTTCTGATGCCCACAATGCCTTCCTGTGGGGAGTGGAAATGTCTGTTACTTGGGAGCTGTTTGGTGGTGGCATAGTGAGGGGGATGATGACTCCCTTTCATCAGCATCCTTGTTTTACCCAGCACCATGAGCAGGACTTTCTCACACATGAAGTGCTTGAGAATCCCTGCCTTTTTAAAGGGGAAAAATGTTTATAATGAAAGTTACAATACCTGTGTCAGGGCTAGATTGAACTTCATCAGGAATTCGCTCATTTTAGGCTCTGGGATTTGGGGATTTTCACCCCTCAGGGCATTCAGGACATCCTGCATTGTGGTCACGTTGACCAGTGCATCAGAAGTCAGACCATATTCCACCAGCTGCTCGATGCTCAGCACATCCAGAATTTTGGCCTAGGAAATACTAATGTCAGCCACTGAAAGGTGAGCTTATCCCCTCTTCACTAGAACTAGCTGAAATATCTTTTCACAATTTTCACACTTTTCTTTTTTGCAAATTATGTGTGTATGGGTCATGATTTGTAGAGATTTGCTTATATCCTGCAGTTATTTCTCACATCCCAGGCAAAGCTATTTCAGCACAGGGAATAGTTTCAAAATGCTGATGTATATTTTTGACTGTCTGAGGGTGCCCATTCAAAATTGGAGCTTCTTTCAAAATCCTGCTAGTTGAAAACATACTATTATTTCTGTTTTTAGAGTTGCTGCGTAGAAGTGGGAATATATGCTATTACAAATCTTGAAATTAAATCCTTTAATGCTCTCTACTGTATGATAAACATTTCTGAAAGCCCCGGTTACCCGTAGGCACTTAGTATAGAGATCATACATACAAGGTCAATGTTGTTGATGGTTGCTATGACTTCCTGGAGGGCTATATTGTGGAAGAAGGATTTCCAGGTGACTTGTATCCATTCAGTAGTGGACTCGGTTGGACCATCTAAGTGGGAGAAAGATGCAGTGACTCTTAGAGAATTACCCACCACAGTATGACCTTCTTTTTAAACAATACAGTTATTGCAGAAAAGTGGAAAACTCAGATCCCAATTGACTGAAAGAATAGCTGCCTACTTAATGATACATTGCAGTGTCACTTCTAGCTCAAGAAAAGTCTGAGCCACAGATCACTTGGAAACCAGGGAAAAGTAAAGGGGAAATACCAGATTATGCTGGTTGAGTTCCTTTACTCCTACCTGGACATCTGCTCCTGCCTAGAGCTGGAGACAGGATGCTGGACTAGATGGGATTTGCATTTTTTCAAGGGGAAATGAGACTTTGTACCTTGAGAAAGTAAAATCAATGTGCAATAAATAGCAATAAAGAGAGAGAAGACAGAAAAATGAGGATTTGAGAATTGGGTCAAGATACCAGAGATATCCCTTAATCCTTTTTTTTTACAGTTTCCAGGAATATACATTGTGTCTTAGGACAGTCACCAGAGATCAACAAGGCATCCTGGTATGAGGTAGTGTTGCAAAGACAGCATTTTTCCACTTGGACAGCCCTCTAGTGCACTAGTGCTCGCCTTTGTGTACAAGTCTATATTGCTGTTGTTTAATACATCCTGGGAGTCTATCAGCTGAGCCCCTGCCTTCCTGGAAGAAGCTATGAGCTGGGATGTGTGGCTTCCCAGTGTTACCTTTCAAGATCTGAAGGTTCCGTGCAATCCAGAGTGCTACATCTCTTCTAGAGGACTCAGTCATGTATCCGTAAGTGTTATCAAGCGCAGTAACACTGGGTGGACAAGAAAAAGGACCCAGGTGAAATACATGGGATGACACACTCTTTGTAACTTCCTCTAACTGGAGCCTTGGACAAGAAGAACAGTCTCTTCTCCAAGATATTCTGGCCAGTTCCTTCACCTGGAAATTTTTGTTGAGGGACTTAATACTCCAACCCTATTGTACAAATATCATCTGTGGACCAAAGCCTCAGATTTGATATGGCTCAGCTCGGTAACTCCATCACAAACTTCTGAGAAAATTACTAAGGTATGGGTAAGAAAAAGTGAAAAAGTACCCAGACTAGAGCCATCCAGGCTGACAGCACATCATCTATCTTTCAGATTTCAACCTGACTCCATGAGGAACAGTGTTGCTCTGTTTACTGGCTGAAGAGAGATCCCAGCAATGCCCAGAAGACTTACACAGCAACTAAGGAGTCATAATCCTGTAGCACAACAAAGGTGAGGGTTGATTCATTGATGACAGGACTCAGGAAGTACAGCTCATTTTGGAAGGTAATATTCCAGTCAGCAGCAGTGTATGTCTTCATTTGCTCGGACATGCTGGTCAGGTATTGCAGGAGGAGCAGCCGAGCAATGTCATCATTTGGCAGGACTGTGATCTTACGCTGAAACAAAATTATATGATGAACACATTGGTGCTAGGGCAATCAGAACTGTAATGCTACAGTTGGGGAGGGAGCTCTTTAAGTGGTTTTCTAGGCCGGAATTTTGGTGAATTCAAAATGGAAGTGAACAATACTCTGAAGAGTGCAGTCTGTGTCACTGAAAGGACCCAATGCGTACAGATGTTTGAAGATTACTGTTGTAACAGTGTACTTTCAAAATTATAGTATTTGCAAAGCCATTTTTTCAACTAATAACTTAAGATGGCAAGTCTCTGCAAGGGGGATGGAGATTGCAGAGAATATGGGTAGCATCTACCATGCGTGCAGCCTTGGTGAACTGTGTCAGAATCATCTGAACATCCTCAGCTTCACTTTGCTGGAAGAACTGGACAAGCTGGACGGCTGCATCCACACGGGTCAGTGTGTCCGAGTATACCATCATGTCACCAATCTGAGTGGGAGTGAGGATGTCCAAAATCGCATACTGGAGAAAGACAGAGGAATTGAATTCTGTTACCCCATACCTGGGCAATTTAATTTCCATCTTTTCTGGCACATCCTGTCTTGAGTGCAAAGGCAGCCTGGATACATACAGACTTACCGCATCAAAAGGTTGGTGGTAGAGTGAAACCAGTTGAGTGTAAGGTGCTTCTGTGCAGAATTTTCCAAAGAACTGTAATAACCAGTCTCTAGTTGTGACTTGGGTGGAGCAGGCAGGACCTATGGTGAGGGCACAGAAAAACAGATAACGTGGGAGAGTAGATTCCAGTACACATCAGTACCCAGGCTTGCTAAAGCACCTCAAAGGCAAAGAAAAGGCTTGAAGTCCTTGACTTTGATGGCTTTTACATCAACACTCCAGTGGCATGCTCTGCCCTCTTTTATTTTCATACTGCGAACAGGAATGATTTCTGAGAAGAAACACCATTACTTAATTGAGCAGGTTAGAAGGTATTGAGCAAAGCAAGAGATTGATTAGCTCTGTCCCACAACTTGCAGAGAGTGACAGGGCTCACAGAGAATTAGCTGAACTGATAGGGATTACCAGTGAGCTCAGACTGCTGGGAGAGGAATGCCACAATGTAGTTATATACATCCATTTTGCCAGCCGTAGGGATTTCGGAGAAGACTGTATTGATCCCAGTAATTCTGTAGAGGAAAGAAACCTGGAGTAAGTGAAGGACTCTTGGGAGCCAGCCCCATTTGCTGAATAGCTGTCATGAAATATTCTGGGGTTGTTCTCTCTGACTGCCCTGAAAATAAATATATTGGAAGAATCAAAGTAAAGTATTGAAAGCCTGGCTTCATCGGTGCCTGGGGAGTTTGTCATTGGTTTTAGTGGAGGCAAAGTGAGTCCAGATTGGGGTGGTCTTAATGTCTTGCTGCAAGAAAATGTTGAGTCCAATCAATACCTGAATTCAGCAGCTTGTGGGCTAATACATAAAGTAGATAAAAGCCAAATAAAGTGACTTGCCACGACATGCAAGACAAATGAGTGAGAAGAGTGGGAGTAACTGTCTTCTAGCCTCTTTCTGTAACCATGGCACCATGTTCCCTCCTTTTGCAGTTCATCCACTGCAGTGAATTATTCTTTTACTAAATGGTTTCAATCTCAAGTAACATGAAACAGCCTCAGACAGGGTGACCATGACTCACAGAGACTTGTAGGAACTGCAGGACATAGTTTTGGGGATGTCCTGAAGGATGGTGGCATGAATGCCTGGCAGAACAGCCATGAGCCTCTTCTGAAACCAAAGGTGGTAATCGTCGTCTGTGAAGGTGGGGAGCGCGGAACAGAGCTGTTGCACTGTTCTTGTCAACATGATGCGCTTCACCTCCATGGAGATATTGAAGGTGTTGGCAAAAGGCTGCAGCAGGAACACAAAATGCAACTGTAAGGCTCTGGGAGAATATTTGAAAACTAAGAGAAGAATATTTCTCGGTGATGCAGTTTCTGTTTCTAACTCAACAGTAATAGCAAATCATGCAACATCCATAAGGATTTTACAGCATTGTAACAGTGTAGCCAAGACCTGACTAAATTACAGTGAAGCATCAAGTTACACATAGGCAAAATTTCTGGAAAAATCAGCATAAAAGAATAGAGATTTCTTTGATGTCTCCACCCTGATCTTCTGCAGCAGGGAAATGTTTTGAAACTAATTCAGCACAGTAGGAGAAACAAACTTTTGTGTTCTCCTCTAGACCTTCAGTTCTCAGGGATGTCAGTCTTCTGTATTTGGGAGTTGAGGCAGCCAAGCTGGTATAGCTCCCCATGCTTACACAAGATAGAAGAGGTTTTCTGAGTTACTTTTGATTTATGATACTAAATATATTCCCTGACATGTCAGACTCTTTGCACAAGTTCTGTATTTTATAGCACAAAATATATGCTATATAGCGCTATTTTATAGTTCAGTTCCTACTGAGCCTCAAGAAACAGTTTGGTCAGCTCTTTTCTTTGCCAGGTGTGTTATTTTCACCGTCAAGATCATTTTCTTTTCTAGTTTCATGGCATTATTGTTTAAGGGAGAATTACAGTTCCAACTCTCACCCCTTTGCTACTCTTCAGCTGTCGCCTCGTGGCCACTGCACCTTGTATCCTGGTGCAGGCTATCAGTGTCCATCAGTGGTAGTTTAAGTGGATATGCGACACCTGAGAAACAGGCATACAGTTCTTTCTGCCACCTCTGCTGCAGAGCCTTGAACAGGACTGGGGATACCAGATATCAACTGCTTTGAGCTCTTGTTGAGCTTTGTTGCCTCTCAGAGAATGCTGAGCACCCTGAAAAGCCAGGTCGCAGGGGAACATTGAAGGACCCAGCTGATGTAACAAAGCTGCTAAGTGTCTGAAGCTCCTGCTGCCTCCAGGAGGTGCTTCCAATGTCTCTGTGAGTACAGCCCAGATGAGACTTTACCTCCGCACTAGACTCCTGCTTTTTCATCAAACAAGGTGGGAGCAGCTGGATTCTAAAAGAGTTTCATTGTTTGCTATTTTAAGCAAAAAAAAAAAAAAATTAATAAGAATATCAATTATGATTTCTGCAGGCCAGAGGCTAGCTTTATACCATTCTAGGCATGTGCTTCATCTTCTGGATGAATGTGGAGAACTAAGGACAGTTGCTCTGGTACAAAGCTAGCTTTCATAGTCCTGGGAAAAGCTGAATTAGTTGTGATGCCATAACCCAGTAAGAAGTCTTCTCTCTGTGGTCAGATCTTACCTGAGGGAGAGACCTGCAGGGTCTGAGTCTTGCAGACTGAGACTTTGCATATCTTCGGTTGGCCTGATGAAAGGTATTGTATTTACAAGGAGCCAAGAAGGGCTCTTAGCTAATTATTGTATTAGAGGAGCCTCAGCAAATAATTGGCATTGGCTGCACAGTCAGAACTGTGTGTGTGAGAGAGGAATCGTTAAAGCCTGAGCCAAGGACAAATAGTAAATTTATGTGAATTAATATGATGTAAATTAATGGTGCTTTAGGGACCTCTTTGAGCCTTATTCTTTTGCAAAGGCTGGAAATCTGGTCTGTGTCTTTCAGACAGTCTGAGGTGGGAAGGGGTTGGTGGCAGCTGTGTTGAACCCAAGCAGACTAAGCGTATGAGGAATACAACATGCAATGGCATAATCTCTTTCTGGCCTCGAACCTGCTGCAAGGTTCCCTGGCAAACCTGTTGTATCACCTTCCTTTTACTCTAGGTTACTGCACATTTACCATGGGAAGACTTCTGTCCTCACAAACCTCTCCCACTGAGCCCCATTAGCAAGCTGTCTGCAGTTACCTTCTCTAAAGCAGAGTTAAGCTCATCCCAATAAGCAGCCAACTCATGGAGACCTGGCACCTCGGTTAGTCTGTCAAAGATTCGTTCAATGTTAGCAACAGAGCTGAACACGTCTTGGGACAGCGTTAACTGGGCAAGCTGGATGGCAGTCAGCTCCTCCAGGAGTGCCATCTGGAACACAGAGAATCAATTATAAATATACATTTGTATTTTCTTGAATTGACACTGTTGGCATGTGTGTCTGCAGCCTTCCTGCTTACCTTGTCCCCAAGGACAAGGACTCTTTCTCCTCTGGCAGATGCAGGTTATGATATTTAATGTTCATCATGGAGCAATGGCGTGAGACTGAGACAGAATCTGTTCTATTTTCTGTAGTCTTGAAATAGGACAGAGTATTTGCACCGGAAGTGTTAGATTTTAATGGAAAAGATTCATTTTTGAAAGGCTAGTGAGAGATTGTGGGTGTTTGCTTGGCCCAGGTGAGCTGGGTAGCTCTCAGAGCTCCTTCTCTTGTTGGGGTGAGAGTGGGGCAGGGCCCAGTTTGGGCTTCTCTGATACAGTCCATGGAAACATCCCTTCAGTGCCCCATGGAAAACAAACCAAGTTGTCTGATAACCAGCTCTCAACTCAAAGACAGACAGAGAATCTAGACGAGATATAGAGATCCTTTGGCTCCCATGCAGGTGATCTAGCCGTGCACCCATCCTTTCTGCTGGATGTTGTGTTATGGCAAAAATGAACCAACTACACAGGGATTGTTGGAACTGAAATGCAGGGGAATAATCAGAAACTGTAGTTGAACCCTTCCTGTAACAGAGGGGAAAATCCTGTCTCTCCTGAGGAGGATGGAAGAATTTCCATTGTTTCTAATTAAGGAGGAAAGGGCAACATGTTTTCATTTCATGTTTGTTGTTCAGACTATTTTGTAATACTCTCTGTCTCTCAGAGCATAAATATGAATTGTGTGACTGTCTAAAAAGGAAATAGAAATAGTTTTGTTCTAAGGTAGTAAAATGTCACGAAGTGTCTAAATCAGTAGTCTTACCCCAGTAAAGTTTTTGTAGGCAGCAGCAAAGTCTGTGATGTTAGCTATGGATCTGAATCTCCGGAAGTTAAGTGTCATCCAGTTTTCATCCATCTGACAATCTAAAGTGCAGCAATAACAAATTAATTATGTTTCAGTTTAAGACTCACAAAACCTAAGATCATTCCAGGGTATTTATGGAAATGATAGAGGAAATATTTCCAATTATCATGCATCTAAGCAGTGAATCAACCTGGTTTTAACCAGGTTGGCTCCTGTCAG